>CM046874.1:192215033-193710866 GCA_025667525.1 Glebionis coronaria
AAACCCTAGTGACCTGACAAGAACAACTAAATCCCAAAGAAAATAATCGAAACCTTAATAGAAAACCAATCTGCTAATAAGAAGCTTAATCTTTGTTGGTGAAAATCCTAGAAGGGAATTAAACACACGGAGATTAAGAGGGTTTCTTTTGCATAAACATGGAGACTTCATTAAGGATCGCGCGTTAAGAACATTACCCCGCCCTTTTTGATAATAACACATATCAAAGTTTTGTAATGTGTACCCCAGATGCTAGAGATGACGAAAGAAAGATCTTGTAAATGCCAATGAAACAGAGAGCGAGAGATTACTCTGGTACTTTTTCTCATAGCTAGAGCCTTTTTTATTGGAGTTTGCTTATCTGGACTTATATATCTAAATATTATCTTTGCCGTTAAAAAAAGTTAGGTTACAAAAGTTGGAAATTTTAAATGATTCTGGGTTGACCCATTTAACTTGTTTATATAAAAAGTGGGTGCATTAGACAAGTTGAAAGGGTTTATGGGTCGACCTATTTAATAAAATACTAGCAGGGTATACGCGCGTTGAAGCTGCGGGTACCGTAAAATTACAAGTGCAAATAAAATAAAAATGACGAATCGATTAGTTTGAAGAAAACAAAAAGAAAATAGTTTAGTCCACTCTGTTTCATTTTTAGATAACTTTTATTGGTTAGTCGAATCGAATGCAACTTCAGTTTCCGGGTGACTCTGTTGATCCGGTCCAAAACCATTTGAACCATCAACTTGCCATATAAATTTTACGAAGATTGTCGTGTTTTATTAGTTTGTATTGTATGTATTGTAACATATGTATTTTTTATTTTAAAGTGTTTTAAAAATAATATTAATGGGGGTATTTAATTATGTACTTGTACATTATTTTTCATTATGTGTATTGTTATATTTAAAATTTAAAAGACATTAATGAATTAATGGTTTGTAACATAAGCTTTATAAGTTATATTACTTACAGTTAAGTTTTATCCATTTGACAATTGTATTATAAGTTTTAGAAGTTGTATTACTTAATATTAAATGAGGATAGAGATAATAATCTCTATTATATGTAGTATAGATATATACTTTTTAATTTAAAAAAAAAATAAACTGATCGACAGGTCGGTCCAGTTATTTTATTTCGAACGCGAATCAGACATGCTTGATAGACGGGTTAGATTCATCAACCTAAACACCATAATAAATCTGTTTACATTCGACTCAAACTTGTTAATTTTAGTGTCTATTTTCAGACGAGTTTCATGTCGGGTCAGGTTAGAATTTGAGACCTAACCGGGAGGGAATCGATATAAGTTCTGGTTAGTTGGATCTACTTTCATCTCAATATGTACTAGCAGGGTACCCGCGCGATGCGGCGGCGGGTACCCTGTGACTAAATTTTTCGACGTAATAAATTTTTTTTTGGTTACAACTTCTGAATCGATAGTTTTCATTTACATACATGTTCTAAAATGTATTTTTAATCGAGAGATATTATTACTTTTGGCATTATAGTATGGTACATGCGTATCGCGGCGGCAGATACCCTGTAATCAAATATATTGTCGAGAAATATTTTTCAGTCAAATGTTTTCACTGATAATAGTTTTGCACATGGCGAGAACTTTAACAAATAAATTTATCATAGTTCTATATACATGTGCATCAAAACGATATCAAAGGGGTTAGTAATATTACGAGTTTGTATTGTTTGACGGTGAAATGTACTTGTTAATAAGTAGATGTTGCGTAATATTCGTCACATTATATAACACGTAAACATTTACTTACTTAATATTTTACATATTTTCATACTTCATAAATTAATTAAAAATGTTTGTGTATTGACGTGAACAATTCTTTTCAACTGAATTATTTAGCAAAATGATTATAATTTCACTAATCTTTTACTAATATATATATACAAATGATAAATAATTTCACTAAGATTTACATATACAAATGTGTAATATGTAGTATAGATAGATATGTTTTTAGTTCTTGTACAATAAGAATATATGATTATACCTTTAAATAATTAGGTGTATTAATTATATATTATTTAATGTTATATTATTTTTATTTTGAAGTATATATTAACTATTATGTATTAATTTGAGTATTAATTATTATGTATTAATTAGTATTAATATAAGCATTAAATTTTGAAAACTTAAATATTACTATTTTGATTTTTAAGCTTGTTTTAGTTGTACATAATGTATTAAAAGATGTAAGTTAAATTTTTAAGTTTCTGTTAATAAAAGGCCAAAATGCTTTATATGTAGTTATGATTATGATAAAGTAAACATATATTGTTGTACTTTTAAGTAATTGAGTATTTTAAAAGTCCCGCCTTTTATTTTGGTAGAACCTTTGGGTCAAAACTGGTCTACTTTTCCCTGGTGACATGTCACCGGGGATAAGCTGGTCATAACTTTAGTAAAAATGGTAACACGTCTTTGTGCCACATCTGTAAAGTCGCAAGGGATTACCCACTTCCCTGGCGACAAGGTGTCTCCGGGGAAACCCCGGTCACCTGATCTTCCGATTCTTGTAGTGATTTTTGTACTTTTGAGTAATGGGGTATTTTAAAAGTAATATTAATTATGTGTTTTAATGTATTTGTGCATTAAAAAAATTTTAAGCTAGCTTTTTAACTTTTATTGCTATTACTTAAATGATATTTAATTGTGATGAAAGGTTGCATTAATAGCTTGCATAATGTGCTTCATAAGTTGTATTACTTAAATTTTGACATTAATAAAAAAACATAATGTAATAATGTACATTATTGCTTGCATTAAGGGTTGTACAGTGTGCTAAAAGAGTTATACTACTTAACTTTTTGTAATTAATGAAGAAAGAGATTCCAATCTCTATTATATGTAGTATAGATATAGATAGATAGATATAGATAAGAGTAAAATGTATCACGACTAGCTTATCCCTCTTCACTTGTGCCACCTCAGCGCCACATCATCTCAACTAACCAAAACAAAAAACCAACTAAACACCCCCTCACTCACAACTAGTCTCTCTCCTCTTCACTTGGGTCCCACCACTCACCATTTTATTTCTTTTTCCATTTTTCACACAAACTAAAAATTCATTTCATAAAAATAAAAGTTACAAATACTTCAAATAAAAATACAAATACTTAAAAAAATACAAATACGAAAAAAAGCACAATACGAAAAAATACGATATAAAATACGGTCGATTATTCATGGTTGCTCTTGGACCAAAATAATCCTCCATTAAACGTTGTTCGGCGACTTCACGTTTACGCCAAATGTATCTACGATGTTGTTGAACTTCATCTTCTTCATCTTCGTTCACTACAAAAATGCAAGCCTTCCCCGACTAATTTTCGAGGGTTTCCCTTGCGACATGTCGCTAGGGAAACCGTATCCCTGGCGACATGTCGCCAGGGAAAAATCGCCAAAGAAAGCTGGTGCGGGAAATTATCCATGGCGACATTTTTGTATTTCCCTGGCGACTTAGTGGGCCCGCAGACCTTGGGTTCAAAAACTAGTGCCACGCTGGATTTGGCGCGGGAAAGTTTCCCTAGCGACATATGTCGCCAGGGAAACTTTGGGTGATTAACAAACTTAAATAAATCTGCTGCTTAATCCTCACTTTTCCCTGGCGACATGTCGCCAGGGAAACTATTGGTTACGTTGACAAGTCAATGCCTCGCGTTGACAAGTCAACGTTGTGCCAGAGTTTCCCTGGCGACATGTCGCCAGGGAAACTATTGGTTACGTTGACAAGTCAATGCCTCGCGTTGACAAGTCAGCGTTGTGCCAGAGTTTCCCTGGCGACATGTCGCCAGGGAAACTTTGCTGACTTTTAAGAAAGTCAATCCAGCCCCAGGTTTCCCTGGCGACATGTCGCCAGGGAAACTTTGACATTTTTTTGTAGCCTGCACAACAGGCTATTTCCAGATTTTTCCCGGAATGTTTCAGGAAAAAATCTACCAAAACCTGGGAATACAAATACAAAACCTAGGGATACAAATACTAAAAATCTACCACGAATCTAGTACCAAAACACAATAACATGTAACCTCTCGATCGATTAAATCGATCAATACAAATACATATGTCACAATACTTGAGTACAAAGTTCCTAGTTACACTTATTAAACTTGCAATTCGGGGTTTACAATTATTAAACTTGCATGCTAAGTTAGGAAAAAGAAGACATACTAACCATTATTGCCACTACCGCCACTCCCACCGGCGCCACTACCGCTGCCTCCCGTGCCACTCCCACCAGCGCCACTGCCGCTGCCTCCCGTGCCACTCCCGCCGGCGCCACTACCGCTGCCCCCCGTGCCACTCCCGCTAGCACCACCCGATAGTAATGCTGAGAACGCATCGGCAAACCTAAAGTCACTTCTCAGAAAGTCAAACACTTGAGACGCTTGTTCCAATCGTGGGTCGACGGCAGGGGGAGGAATATATCGAGCAGTCCTTCTCGGCACTATCTGACCGACACTGGGAATGTGGTCTCGCTGCTTTCCACCTCTCATGATACGGTTGATCTCGTCGTCCGTATGTTTTCCTGCAGCCTTCATCGCAAGCATCTCCTCCTAATGAAGTGACAAAAACAAACGACAGTTAGTATATTATTTATTAGTCGGGTTGGTACATTATTTATCGGCAGGGAATAGTAAAAAACCAAGGTATATCCAAAAAAAATTAATTAATTAATTAATTTAAAAAATAAAAAAAATACTTACATACATAACGTGGTCCGCATCGCAAGGAAAATTCCCATGCTCGTCGGTGTGCGTAATGAAGAATTGGTCAATGACAGTCGGGGGTGGCACATCAGCTTGAATTGTAGCTTGGGTCTGTACATACATAGACACGCATATATAGAATGAAGCAAATTAAAAAAAAATCACAACACCAAAACATATAATCAAAGACATATATGTATGTAAATTAATTATAAATTTCTCACCACTTTGTCTCTAAGGAGTGCTAACGATCGAGATCCCTGCCGACTCGGCGTCTTCTGCTTAGACCGGTTATGGGAGTTCGTCAGACATATTTTCTCGTAATCCGGATTACTCCAAAGTTCGATATGTTTTTCCCAGTCCTCGGAAGTAATTTCCTGAGGACGCTCGCTACGGAATCTGCCGATGTCTACCGTGCCGGTATCGATGTCTCTGCGCCAATGCTTCGTCTTCATCTATTTTTTCGAGAATTGTAACTCTTTTGAAGCATTTGATTGATGCCGCCACGTATACCCCTCCATACCTCAGGATCACTCTTGTGTGGCGTCAAATTAAACTTAGACTGCATTCATATACAACAAATAAAACAAACATAGAGTTAGAGTTAGAGATATAGTTTATACATTATTTTGTTTATTTATTTAATGGCATATATATTTATTTAAATTTTTATAATAAAAACAACTTATCATGATAAGCATAAGCTTTTAGAAAACAGCTTGTTCTGATAAGCTTATCAGGATAAGCTGTTTTCAAACAGCTTGTTCTGATAAACTTATCAGAACAAGCTGTTTGAAAACAACTTATCCGAAAAAGCTTATTACCTTATTCTCAGCAAATATATATTTATTTTAAAAAAATATATTTATTTAAATTTTTTTATATATATTTAAATTTTTTTATATTTATTTTAAAAAATTATATGATATAAATAAATAAGATACAATTTGTATATTTATTTAAATTTGTTATTTATTTATATGATATAAATAAATAAACAAATTTATTTAAATATATACACCATTAAATAAATAAACACAATAATATTATGAACATAAAAATGATAACTGACCTCTATGTTCGCCCAAATCATCGCCTCAATCTCATCAGGGACATCATTCCAACTTGGATAGTACAATGGCACGAGCCTCCTGATACAATCCCCGACGTAATTAGCTAAATGTTGAGCATGCGTGCCGCGAGGCCGGAAAGAGACTTCTTCAAAATCTATCGGGACAGCGCCATGCGCTTCAACTTCGTCCAACAAATCGAGACATCGGGTAATGCCCCGAGTCTTTCTACCGGCCTCTCTGCCGCCCAAATTTTCTTTTCTTTTGCCTTTGCCTGCAAAAATCAAGTGAGTGAAAAAGTAATAAAATATACACATTTAAACATATATATGCACTAAATTTATGATTGTGTTATAATAATCCAAATATTCTTACCTTTATTTCTAAATACGGCGAAACAACCGTTGCGGATGTTTGGCGTAGGAGGTTCATCCTCACCACCACCGTCACCACCGTGTGATCGTGCAACATCTGCTGACATCTGTACAAGTACAATTAGCATAACATAGACAAATTCATGAACAAAATAATATAAGCATGCACAAATCTAAATACAACACATCCAAATAAATATACAAATTTAAACAATCCACAACAATTAGATTCATTCATTAAAACAAATAAGTGTCTTTTGCAAGTTACAACTAAAGGTCAAACTTCTTCTTCAGTTGAATAAACTCTGTCTTCACCATCATCATCATTCACACGTTCTTCATCACTTAAATCATGAGGGGCGTCTTCATCATCAGTAATACCATCGTCTTCGTCATCAACATCAATGATATTTGGCGATGCATCAACCTTCGTTTCTTGGCCATCTATATGCAAGGTCACATCACCCAAGTCATTCAAATCAGTGGAAAGTGGTAGATCAGATGAGTTGTCGAAATGTATAATATCAGGAACGGCATCTGACACTATGACACCCCCGTTGGAAAACTTTTTATGATTAACATGTTCAACGACTTTCCAGTTGGGTTGTTCTTATCTTTAATGTAGAAGACTTGTTTGACTTGTGTTGCGAGAATGTATTGATCATCTTTCCAAAACTTAGCTCTTGTGTTGGTGAGTTGAGTCATGTTGTTTCTATATATAAGACGTTGTTTACGTAATGTGGGGCGAGTGTCGAACCACTTAACTTTGAACAACACAACACTGAATGACAAATAATGAAACACGAGGATCTGTTGAAGCTGACCATAAGCCATTGTGTTCTCAGGGCCAGGCGCACAAATGCCGCTGTTTTGAGTTGTACGGCGTTCATCACGACTGTGCACGACATACCTCACACCGTCGACTATGCAAGAGTTTAGTGAGATTGGATGCGGTGATGGTCCACAAGCCACAGCGAATAACTCGCTGGTTTGGATAACCTCTGGGTCTTTGTCATTGTCTACGTGACGTTGACGGATCTATGAGGAATAAAGGATTAGGTACAGAAAACTATTTATAATAATATTATTTTTTACAGGTAAGTTGATAGGTGTGAAAACACCCATCCTTTTACCACTTATTTCTCACTAAAACAAGACCAAAACGCGTGTTTAATATCATTTGTTTGGAATTATGCATGGTTTTTGTGTTTAATGTGTTTTCAGAGTCAACCGGATGAATATTGAAGAAAACATGGGATTGCACGGGTTTTATCAAGGAAAAAGACTAAAGACGAAGTCTATTGTCCAAGAGATGCAAAAGATTTGAAGTCAATGGGCCTATTTGAAGATTTATCGAAGAAAAGGACCAAAGATGGAAGATTTACATATGTCGAAGAAACTCAAGTCTATTAAACGAAGAAATTAAAAGACGAGTTGAATTTAATCGTCGACAAATCCCGAATCAGAATCGAAAACGTCAACTTTTCTGAAAAGACGAGAAGATAAGAAGAAAGGGAGAAAGCCCACTCACCAACCAACCACTTAGCCTATATAAGGGAATCACCCTCACAAAATTTGACACCTAGTTTTTAGTTTTTCTTTCAGTTACTCTTTTCCTAGTTCGTAGGAAGAACCATCTCCCTTAAGGAGTGGTTTTCATCTTCTTTGATTTCTTCTTGAATTGTGTAAGTGTAATCCTTACATTTTGTTTATTGAATCTTAAATCATCGATACAAGTTTTCCTTTAATCTTTTCATTCCTCTTGTTCATCGTCATCTTTTTATTCAAAGTTCTTAAGTTCTTATTTAGTTGAGTTATGATCTTAAAAAGTTGTTGATTTTGTGTTTTTATGATTGGGATTTGATCCTTGTGGTTAATAGATGATTTATGGTTAATTTGGTAAAACCTTTTTGTTTATTTGGCTTGTTTTGATTTAATTCGTATTCCCCTGTTAAGTTTCTGCCAACTGTTCTTCATCCCCAGATTATTCCGTATAAGCTGTTCACTTCTTCCCTTATTCGGAATATTCAGTTATTCCGAATAGCACTGATTACTTTCCTCTATTCGGAATATTTTATATATTCCGAATAGGCCCTTTATTCCGCATTGTAACTTTATTCCGAATAGAGTTTGGTATTCCGCATAGAGCATTTATTCCGCATAGTCTCATTTTTCCGCATAGTCTTAATTATTCCGAGTAACTGTTTATTCCGAGTGACCATAATATTCCGCACAGAGATCTTTTTCCGCATAGGGTATATTATTCCGCATAGTGTCTGTATTCCGCATAGTCAAATTATTTCGGATGGTCAAATATTCCACATATACTTCATGATTCCGAGTAAGCCTGGTATTCCGAGTAGCATTGTTATTCCGCGTAACCATTATTCCGCATGGTCATATATTCCGAACATAGAATATTTTCAGTAAGTTTGTTTTACTGTTTTGTCATTTAACTGTTTAATTTAAATCTAAGTTTTGTTTAAGTAATTGTTTTGGTTTAAATCTTTATTTACTTCTTGCATTTACCTTTTAGTAGAATAGAAAACCAAACCCCTTATTTGTCACCAAGAACAATTATTCCACTTAGAGCTGAGATCAATTCGAGGAGATTCCGAGAACAAACTCGAACCCATACAAAAAGCATTTGTATCAAATGGCGCCGCTGCCGGCTCTTCTCGTTAAGATCAACAGTTTTTTGTGAGAACTTGGATTTTGGGATCCGTTCACCTTGAACGTTACTTTTTCCTAAAAAATTTCAAAAGCCCAAAAAAATATAAGATTTTCAAAAATCCTAAAAGTTAAAAAACATAAAAACCAAAAATATTTTTGCTTTGTTTTTGCCTTGTTAGTTCTTTTGCAGGTGCATGCGTACACGATCAACGTCTTATCAAGAGACCGAGCCTCTCGAAGACTTAGACATGGCCGGTGTACAAAACAACAACAATAATCCACCTCTCAACAATAATAACAACAACAATAACAATCCTCCTCACAACAACAATGAGCCTCTACCAGACAATCGCCCGATGATTGAACTTCTACAAGCACATGTAGATGGCAACAATGATCCAATTGTCATACTCGTGTTTGCAGCCAACAACTTTAAGCTCAAATCCAGTTTTATCTAGATGGTCTCTGCTCAACCATTTTTGGGGCGTACCATTGATGATCCACATGACCACATCAAGAGATTCTTGCAACTCACTAATACGGTCAAATTCAATGGTGTTCCACAAGAGGTAATTCGTTTACAACTTTTTCCCTTTTCTTTAGAGGGACAAGCCCGGCATTGGCTTGCTAACGAACCGCCACAGAGTATTCTTACGTGGACGGATTTGGAGACCAAGTTTATCAACTACTTTTTCCCACCCTCTCGTACTACCGCTTTGCGGAATGAAATCATTAATTTTGAACAAAAGTACGATGAGTCTTTTAGTGAATCTTGGGACCGTTTCAAAGATCTTTTAAGAAAATGCCCACAACATGGTTTTACCAAAGTGCACCAAATTAACACTTTTTATAATGGTTTAAACATGAATGACCAAGATTCACTAAACAGTGCCTCGGGGGGTAATCTTTTGGCTAAGACTTCCAATGCTGCTTGGGATATCATTGAGAATAAGTCTCGTGTGCAAACCAAGAGTGTTCGGACCAATGTCGCTAGTGCTAGTACTAGTGACAGCGACAAGCGAATTGACAAAATCACTGCGCTTCTTGAATCGCTTGCTACCCAAACCGCTAGCAACACCAACAGCATCAATGCTAAAAACGCTCACGTCAATGCTGTAAGCCAACCATGTGAAATATACGGGGGTCCTCACTCTTACACGACTTTTACCGCCACCCAAGACTACCCTTTTGATAATGTGAATGCAGCATACGGTACCTATCCTCTGGCCGCTTATCAAGCTCGTCCTCAAGGTGACCGCAACTTGCTTAGCTACCGTTCCAACAACTTTCTTTCCCCACCCGGTTTTACTCCTAATAACCCAAACCAACAACAAAACCTCAACCGCCCTCCTCAACAACAACAACAACCTCGTGGACCATACATACCACCTCACAAACAACCACATCCACCTCAAAGAAATAACCAAGTTTACCAACAACCTGCTTATCAACCACTCGCATACACTGCTCCTCCCAACCAACCCACCACATTACACCAAGACATTGGAACCTACATGAGGACTAACGATGTAATCGTGGACAATCTCCAACAGGAAGTGCGCAACTTGAAAGCAGACCTGGTGAAACAAGGGAACGATCTGAGAGCTGATATGAGAAACACTTTGGATAGTCAAACGAATGACTTAAAGAACATGATGGCCAGTTTCTTACAAGGTAATCAACCCTCTTCTTTGGGTACTCTTCCGAGTAACACCGTTGCGAATCCAAGAGGGGAGATGAAAGCAATCACCATTCGCAGTGGCAAAGGTACCAAGGAACCCGAGCTTCCTATACCTCCACCGGTGATTGTGACTAAGGGAAACGAGTCACCTGCTCCTATTCCTCATCCTTCTACTTCCCCAATTTATCCACCTCCTTCACCTTCTACCCCCATTTCCCCACCACCCGTGGTTGTGAGTGATCCTATTCCCCTAAAGCCTTCTTCTTCATCCAATATACCTTATCCTTCAAGGTTGAGGAAAGAGAAGCAAAAGAGCAAGGATGATATTCAAGTTTCAAACTTTCTCAAAATGTTTAAACAATTGAATTTTAACATCTCCTTTGCCGAGGCTCTCGCTCACATGCCCAAATACGCTAAGATGTTTAAAGATCTTCTAAGTGATAAGGAAAAGCTTCTTGACATTGCTCAGACCCAACTTAATGAGAACTGCTCCGCAGTGCTTTTAAGGAAATTGCCCACCAAACTTGGTGATCCGGGTCGCTTCTTGATTCCTTGCAACTTCCCGGGAGTATAGAGTTGCATGGCCCTATCCAATCTAGGTGCCAGTATTAATTTAATGCCTCTTAGCGTTTGGAAGCAGTTATCTCTCCCTGAGCTAGTCCCCACCAAAATGACTTTGGAATTAGCTAACCGTACGGTTGCTTATCCAGTGGGGATAGCCGAAGACGTCTTTGTAGGAGTCGACAAATTCACTTTTCCTGCCGATTTCGTCGTCGTCGACTATGACATGGACCCTCGTGTGCCATTAATTGTTGGTCGTCCATTCTTGAGGACCGGTCACACTCTCATCGATGTTGAAGCGGGTGAGCTTATCATGAGAGTGGGTGACGATAAAATTGTCTTCAACATGGGAAAGCTTTCTAAACAGCCTTATTCTAACGAGAGTGTTAATTGTATTGACGTTCTTGATGAGGCTTGTGAAGAACACTTCAAAGATGCTTGTAAAAGTACTCTTTCTTCTCTACCCAATGTTGAGACCGTTGCCTCAATTGCTCCGGCATTCACTCCTTTTGGAGAAAGTGACTTGGATGATTTCAAAGCTAGCTTGGGTCCTCTCGATATTAAGTATGATAATTCGTCCACCGATTGGGATGAAGACATTCGTACTATTGAGCGACTTCTCAATGAAGACCCGGTTGCTCCTCCTTCTCCTACAGACTTGCCTAATGATGATCCATTGTTAGTTTCACCATCTATTAAGGATCCTCCTACTCTCGAGCTTAAGGACCTACCGCCTCATCTTGAGTACGTTTTCTTTGAAGACAACGAGAAGTTACCGGTCATCATCGCGAAGGACCTGCAAGAAGAAGAAAAAGCCCGACTTATCGCCGTGTTGAAGAAGCATAAAAGAGCTATCGCTTGGAAAATCTCCGACATTCGCGGAATTGATCCTCACTTCTACACACACAAAATTCTCATGGAGGACGACTTTAAGCCCACAACTCAAAGCCAACGAATGGTGAATCCAAAAATCCATGAAGTCATCAAAAAAGAGGTTATCAAACTTCTTGATGCGGGTATGATTTACCCTATTTCGGATCCACCATGGGTTAGTCCAGTCCATTGTGTGCCTAAGAAAGGCGGAATCACCGTTGTGCCCAATGCAAACAACGAGTTGATTCCTACCCGTCTCGTTACTGGGTGGAGAGTTTGTATATACTACCGCAAACTCAATGATGCCACGAGAAAGGATCATTTCCCTCTACCTTTTATGGACCAAATGCTTGAACGTTTAGCGGGTAATGAATATTACTGCTTTCTTGATGGTTTCTCGGGTTATTTCCAAATACCCATCGATCCCCAAGATCAAGAGAAGACAACATTCACTTGTCCCTATGGCACATTTGCTTACAAAAGAATGCCTTTTGGCTTATGCAATGCCCCCGGGACTTTCCAAAGGTGCATGTTAGCTATCTTCCATGACATGGTTGAACAAACCATGGAAGTCTTCATGGATGATTTCTCGGTCTTCGGGGATTCCTTCTCTTCTTGCCTTGCCAATTTGGAACGTATGCTTAAGCGGTGCGAAGACACTCGCCTTGTTCTGAATTGGGAAAAATGCCATTTTATGGTAAAAGAAGGCATTGTGCTAGGACACAAAATCTCTAAAGCCGGTCTTGAAGTCGACCGTGCTAAAGTAGATGTCATAGCCAAATTACCTCCACCTTCAACCGTGAAGGGTGTGAGAAGTTTTCTGGGTCATGCGGGCTTCTATCGTCGATTCATTCAGGATTTCTCTAAAATCGCTCGCCCGATGACCCACCTCTTGGAAAAAGATACTCCTTTTATCTTTTCTAAAGAGTGTATCGAAGCCTTCAATCTTCTTAAGGATCAGCTAACTAAGGCACCGGTCTTGGTTACCCCTAATTGGGAGCTACCCTTTGAATTGATTTGCTATGCTAGCGACTTTACTATTGGTGCGGTTTTGGGACAAAGGATCAACAAACATTTCCAACCAATCCACTATGCTAGCAAAACAATGATGGGGGCTCAATTGCATTATACGACAACCGAAAAAGAGCTTTTAGCTGTTGTCTATGCTTTTGAAAAATTCCGCCCCTATCTTGTTTTATCCACCACAATCGTATACACGGACCATTCCGCGTTGAAGTACTTGATGACTAAACACGACTCTAAGCCAAGACTTCTTCGCTGGGTTTTACTCCTTCAAGAATTCAACATAGAAATTCGTGACAAGAAGGGTGCTGAAAACCTAGTCGCGGATCATCTGAGCAGACTTGAGGATCCATATCAAGGGGATCATCCGAACAAAGAGATCGATGACTCTTTCCCCCTTGAAACCTTAATGTCTATAAATCTCAATCTTGATGGCACCCTGTGGTTTGCCGATATTGCAAACTACTTAGCGGGTGGTGTTCTCATCCAAGGGTTAACATCCCAACAAAAAAGAAGTTCTTGAACGATGTTAAGACTTACTTTTCGGATGACCCTTTTCTATTCAAACAATGCGCTGACTTGATTATTCGCCGATGTGTTGACGGACCGGCCGCTTTGGACATTCTCCAGGCTTGCCACAAAGGACCCACTGGTGGTCACTTTGGTCCCAACTACACCGCCAAAAAAGTGTTTGATTCGGGATTCTATTGGCCCACCATTTACTGTGATGCTCACGAGATGGTTAAACATTGTGATGCTTGCCAAAAACAAGGCAAGATCACACATAAAGATGAGATGCCTCAAAATTTCATACAAGAATGTGAAATCTTTGATGTATGGGGCATCGACTTTATGGGGCCATTCCTTTCTTCTAAAGGCAACAAATACATCCTTGTCGCCGTTGACTACGTTTCCAAATGGGTTGAAGCCGAGGCTTTACCCACTAACGACGCGAGGGTGGTTTGTAATTTCTTGAAACAACTGTTCGCTCGATTCGGTGTTCCTCGTTCTATTATCAGTGACCGCGGGACTCATTTTTGCAACGATCAATTTGCAAGAGTCATGGCTAAGTATGGTGTCAATCACCGTCTTTCCACCGCTTATCATCCTCAAACCAACGGTCAAGCCGAGATATCTAACCGTGGATTGAAGAGAATTTTGGAGCGTACTGTGGGAGAGCATCGCGCCGCGTGGGCCGATAAGTTAGATGATGCTCTGTGGGCTTTCCGTACTGCTTACAAGACCCCGATCGGCTGTACGCCTTATCGTCTTGTGTACGGAAAAGCCTGCCACCTCCCTATCGAGCTGGAACATAAGGCATACTGGGCCTTGAAGTGGGCTAACTTCGACATGAACAAAGCCGGTGATTTTTACAAGATTCAACTCAACGAGCTACAAGAATTGAGGAATCAAGCTTACGAGAACTCATTGATCTACAAGGAGAAGACCAAGATTATCCACGATGCTAAAATCAAGAACCGAGAGTTCCACGTTGGTGATCAAGTCTTACTCTTTAACTTTCGGTTGAAGATCTTCTCAGGCAAGTTGAAGAGCCGCTGGTCTGGTCCATTCATCATCGCCAATGTCTTTCCCTATGGCACCATTGAGCTTTCTCAGCCAAATGGGCCCAACTTCAAGGTGAATGGCCAGCGTTTGAAATTGTACTTTGGTGAGGAAATCTCTCAAGAGATGATTCCATCCCTCACCACAGTCCCCATGAACTAATTTTGGGTCGAGTCAGGCTCGTGACTCGGTTATAAAAAACAAGCGCTCCTTGGGAGGCAGCCCGAGTATCTATCCATTTTCGTTTTAACCTCCTAAGTGTAGGGGGACCTATATAGGTGTTTGTCTTTGTGTAGTGATGTGATTACAGGGATGAATGCACTTTTGGAACCTTTGAAGAACCGTGCTCCCGTGTTATCCGAAATCCGGTTCTATCTCTCAACTATCGTGATTCAATTTTCTTCATACTCACATTTTGAAATTGATCACTTTAGTCGTCCCTTCCTTAACTTGATTTAACCAACGTGCACAATGTCATAAGTGTAGGGGAAATTTTTCCCACATGCTTAAACATTGAGGACAATGTTTATCTTAAGTGTAGGGGAGGCTTCTATCGAAGTTTTAAGTGGACTTTTCCATGAAAATGCCTTCATTTAACCGGAAAATCATCTTTTTCAACATTTTTCAAATTTTTTATTAACTTTGGTCATTTAGTCGTAATTTTTAAATTTTTATCGTTGCTTTCATATGTATATATCCCGTAATAAAGTCAAAAATATTAATAAAGTGGTGTAGCTGGTTTTGAAATCTTTGACATATTAGGCCCGTTGTGATTATTTTGACTCAACCCGAATAGACTTATCCAAGTCTGTTCTAGCTAGTATATTTAACCATGTAGACCTTAATTGGTTTATTAGGCTAAGCATCCACGAGTCTCATTATTTGAGATTTTAAATTGTGGAGGACGAGAAATGATAGAGTCAATTATAAGTCGGTATTCTTGCACAAGCTCACTTGGTGTAATTATTTGCCTATTCTCCCATCACTTGCTAATGAATTATCTGCAATAAGTAAGGTCGTACGATTTGAAAAGTTACTTAGCTTCTAGCCCAAGATCGTTTAAAAGTTTCTCAGTAATGATAAGAGTTCATAGCCAAGGCATAACTTATGAAGCAGGGTGCGAAGATTGGCGAGTCCGAAAAGGCCCTAACAAGGCATAAGGATTCCATTTTATTGCTGAAGATCCAAAGTGATGTGAAAAGCATTATTCCCAAAATCGATATGAAGGATCAAGACTCACGACGAAAAGCAATCAACTCCCATAAAGATCAGGGAGAAGTCTATCCGAAAAGACACTAACAAGGTATGAGGATAAATAGATCCAAGTCCGAAAAGGAGGCGGATCGTTGTATCTCAAAATCCCAATTAGAGATTGAAGAAATAATCATGAAGTCGTGGTCAACAAAGTTGGATTACCCCTCAAAGGTCTCCAAGTGAAGAAACTCTATTAACGAAGAGAAGGCCATTATCTCAAGAACGTCTCTCGAAGATATGAAGTATGAAGTACATGCCAAATATCGGCCCGAGAAAGGTCTCAAATCGTGAACCGAGTTATGCCAAGATATGAACTTTTTGATATCCCGAGAAGCAGTTTTAAGAGATTTTGTCCTTTAGCTAACTATTGATCAAATCGTCCTACTTTGCTTTCAGCCTAAATAAACTATCGAAATAAGTCCAAAAATGCATCTTCATGATCATTCTAAGACAAAAATAAAATATAAGAGATACACCTAGAAATAAGGGAGTTTAAGCATTTAATTAAGCCATGTGTGTAAGTGTTTGATATGCTAACTTATAATAACAATGATCTCGTTTTTAAGCTTAGTTTGGGGAACGTGAAACTTGAGGGTGATAAATCTTCGCAGCACCAAAGCCCTAATGTAAGTCCTTGATCTCTTTGCAAGTTATTTCCATCCTTTTGTTTACTTTAAAGTTTTGATTTCTCTTAGTACTTTAATTTTTGTTTAGTAGTATGTTAATAAGGCCAAGGTTGATTGATTATGAGAAAAGTGTAAATTTGCTTTATCACTAAGCATTGCATGAGGGCATGGCAATGATTAAGTGTAGGGGATTTGATAGGTGTAAAAACACCCATCCTTTTACCACTTATTTCTCACTAAAACAAGACCAAACCGCATGTTTAATATCATTTGTTTGGAATTATGCGTGGTTTTTGTGTTTAATGTGTTTTCAGAGTCAACCAATATTGAAGAAAACATGGGATTGCACGGGTTTCATCAAGGAAAAAGACTAAAGACGAAGTCTATTGTCCAAGAGATGCAAAAGATTTGAAGTAAATGGGCCTATTTGAAGATTTATCGAAGAAAAGGACCAAAGATGGAAGATTTACATATGTCGAAGAAACTCAAGTCTATTAAACGAAGAAATTAAAAGACGAGTTGAATTTAATCGTCGACAAATCCCGAATCAGAATCAAAAACGTCAACTTTTCTGAAAAGACGAGAAGACAAGAAGAAAGGGAGAAAGCCCACTCACCAACCAACCACTTATCCTATATAAGGGAATCACCCTCACAAAATTTGACACCTAGTTTTTAGTTTTTCTTTCAGTTACTCTTTTCCTAGTTCGTAGGAAGAACCATCTCCCTTAAGGAGTGGTTTTCATCTTCTTTGATTTCTTCTTGAATTGTGTAAGTGTAATCCTTACATTTTGTTTATTGAATCTTAAATCATCAATACAAGTTTTCCTTTAATCTTTTCATTCCTCTTGTTGATCATCATCTTTTTATTCGAAGTTCTTAAGTTCTTATTTAGTTGAGTTTTGATCTTAAAAAGTTGTTGATTTTGTGTTTTTATGATTGGGATTTGATCCTTGTGGTTAATAGATGATTTATGGTTAATTTGGTAAAACCTTTTTGTTTATTTGGCTTGTTTTTATTTAAATTCGTATTCCCCAGTTAAGTTTCTGCCAACTGTTCTTCATCCCCAGATTATTCCGTATAAGCTGTTCACTTCTTCCCTTATTCGGAATATTCAGTTATTCCGAATAGCACTGATTACTTTCCTCTATTCGGAATATTTTATATATTCCGAATAGGCCCTTTATTCCGCATTGTAACTTTATTCCGAATAGAGTTTGGTATTCCGCAAAGAGCATTTATTCCGCATAGTCTCATTTTTCCGCATAGACTTAATTATTCCGAGTAACTGTTTATTTCGAGTGACCATAATATTCCGCACAGAGATCTTTTTCCGCATAGGGTATATTATTCCGCATAGTGTCTGTATTCCGCATAGTCAAATTATTCCGGATGGTCAAATATTCCGCATAGACTTCATGATTCCGAGTAAGCCTGGTATTCCGAGTAGCATTGTTATTCCGCGTAACCATTATTCCGCATGGTCATATATTCCGAACAGAGAATATTTTCAGTAAGTTTGTTTTACTGTTTTGTCATTTAACTGTTTAATTTAAATCTAAGTTTTGTTTAAGTAATTGTTTTGGTTTAAATCTTTATTTACTTCTTGCATTTACCTTTTAGTAGAATAGAAAACCAAACCCCTTATTTGTCACCAAGAACAATTATTCCACTTAGAGCTGAGATCAATTCGAGGAGATTCCGAGAACAAACTCGAACCCATACAAAAAGCATTTGTATCATAAGTACACAAGATAAGTCTAAGTTTACCATTTTCCCAAACCACGCGGGGAATTCTTTTTTCGTGTCTTTGTCAGGATATAATCTGAAAAACGTTCATGGTATTAGAATTAGTCGTTATTGTTAAGAAAAAGAAGTTTCAAAATAAAATAAAAAACGCGTACCTCTTGAACTCGGAAATATACTTGTCGATTTTAGGACTGTTGTTTAGTACATACCATTCCACTTTCTTGAACTCTTGATAAGGGAACAGAATAAACGACTTTTTCCCAAGCGGGTTACATACCGATCGAAACACTTGAAACGGACACGTTGGGGGAGGGGGGGTCCACATTACGGTCGAGACGATTAAATTTAGTGGTAACATCATCCCGAAAATACTTAGAACAAAAAGTCAATGCTTCTTGTGCAACATAACCCTCCGCAATCGAACCTTCTGGCTTAGCTTTATTTCGTACATAACCTTTTAGCTCTTTCATGTATCTTTCAAATGGATACATCCACCGGGGGCGGATAGGCCCGCCTTCAATGGCCTCATCAGGTAAATGGATAACCAAGTGAACCATAATGTCAAAGAAATCGGGAGGATATATGAGCTCAAGATCGCACAAAATGTCAACCACCTTTTTTACAGCAGTCAACATGTCATCCACCATTAAAGTTGCAGAGCATGGTTGCTTAAACAAGTTACATAGGTCGATCAGTGGTCTTGCAATCTCAGTAGGCAAGTATTCCTGAAGTGCGAAAGGAAGTAAACGTTGCATCATTATATGACAGTCATGAGACTTCATGCCCATTATATTGGTATCGTTATCGGTCACTTTGTGCTTGAAGTTGGATCCGAACCCATCTGGTAGTTTAACACTTTTGATGTACTGACAAAACTTTTTCCTGTTCTCTGGTGTGAAGGAATACGAAGCCTGAGGCTTCTTGAACTTCCTGTTTTTATTTTGGGTGAGCCACAAGCTTTTTCGAATGCCCAACTTTTCCAAGAATTGTTTTGCCTTGACAGTGTCTTTAGATTTGTCATTCATCAACAAAGTGTTCAGGATGGCCTCGAACACATTTTTTTCGATATGCATGATGTCTAAATTGTGTCTTAGTGAAAGAAAAGGCCAATACTCAAGCTCGTAAAAAATAGACCGTTTAGACCAGTTAGGCTCAAGACGAAAATTCCGTTTTATCTTCACACCCCCATAGTCCTTATGTTTACCTGGAAGTCGATTTGGCAGTGAAGCATGTTGATCGTTAATCTGGTCCATGGTAAATGTTCTAGGACAGGGCTGATGTTCGGGTTTACCATTGAATAAACGTGAAGACCTGGATTTATGGCGGGGCGGTAAGAATCTTCTGTGGCCAACATAAGTTATTTTGCTTGCCACATGAAGAGATGGAGTTTCGTCATTACATGTAGGGCAAGCCTTGTAACCTTGCCCACTATACCCAGACAAACTACTTCGAGCCGGAAAATCATTGATGGTCCATAAAAGCATCGCTCTCATGGTGAATGCCTCGCCTTTAGCTTAGTCTATAGTACTGACACCATCCCATAAAATTTTTAGATCATCAATTAAAGGTCTTAAGTAAACATCAATGTCCTTGCCCGGGGATTTACGGCCAGGAATTAACAGCGTCTGCATTAAAGAACTCTCTTTCATACACAACCACGGAGGCAGGTTTTATGTTGTCAATATCACCAGCCACATGCTGTAAGTCTGACTAAGGTTGCCGAATGGATTGAAACCATCAACAGCCAACCCTAATCGAACATTTCTTGGTTCTGCTGCAAAATCAGCATACTTCGCGTCAAATTTCTTCCAAGCCGCACCATCACACGGGTGTTGCATCTTACCGGGCTCCGTACACTTTCCAGTTGCATGCCAAATCATATCATTTTCACTTTTACTAGACTTGTACAAACGTTTTAGTCTAGGAATGATCGGAAAGTAACGCAACACCTTTTTAGGAACTTTCTTCCCCAGCGTGTTAGTGTCTTTCCATCTACTTGTATTACACACCGGATAGAAATCCAAATCGGCGTATCCTTCCCGAAATAAGCAACAATCGTGTTCACAAGCATGTATCGAATCGTACCTTAACCCGATCGTTTTAAATGTCTTCTTTATTGCATAGTATGACGGTGGGAGCTTGAATCCTCTGCTTGGGGGAAAGATAATTTGCAAAAACTCTAGAATATCATTGAATATGGTATCGGTGATTTTACCTTTGGCCTTATAATGTGTAAACTTTGCCATAAAGTCTAATCGAGTCGCTTCTACACAACCAGGGTACAGCGGCTCATTGGCACTGCGATATAACTCTTCAAACTCGTTAGCTTGAGTCGGTCTGTTACTTGAGTTGGGAGGAGGTGGAGGAGGAATATAGTCCGGAGGAATATAGGTAAGATCATCAAGTAACGATGTCATGTCACTAATCAAAGGTTCTCTTGTGTTATCTATTATTGGCAGTGGTGGCGGTGGTGGTGGAGGAGGTGTAGGTGTAGGAGGAGCAGGTTCACCATGGTGTACCCATGTTGTATAACTGTTGTCGAACCCGGATTTCATAACGTGGTTCGAAAGAAGGTCGATATGTACCGGGAGTCTTGTTCGACAACGCTTGCATGGACATGTTATCTGATTCAAACTATTCACAAACTTCCTGGAATGCTTGACAAAATTGGTAAGACCCAATATAAATTCTGGCTCATAACGCTCTAACCGTGTCCAACTCTTATCAATGAGTACCTTAACTGTGTTTTAACGATACATTTAGTTATTATATGCAACTTAATTAAAACAAGGAATTTAAAAAAATAATTATTATATATTTCATAAATAATAGTATGTATTATATCAAATTATAAAAAATAATTATAAAATATATAATTATTATTTATAAAGTATATAATTATATAATAATATTTATAAAAGATATAATTATCAGGTATTGAAAATAGTATGTTCACCTAGTGCAACTATGGAAGGAAATCCTAACCCACCCTTTGAATGTTTCGTCTCATATATGAATGCGTATAACCGATTTACTATTTGAGAAAATTTCGGCAGCATTTCCCCTCAACTCCCCAAATATGTGTTTAAATACATATTCGTAGGAGTAAAGGAGAAACACTGTCGAAATCATCTCAAATAGTAAATCGGTTATACGCATTCATATCCTAAATGAGACAAAACATTCAAAAAGCAATCCCAAACAGGGGACTTTCCGAAGTTAATTCCTAATAAATTAACTTCGGACGGGTTTTCTATAGGTTGATCAATTTCAGACGGGAATTTTCCGAAATTAATCGCTAAAATCCTAAAACATTCCTAAGGTTTAGTCCAATAAAACATTTATATCATATAATAAAAACAGCTTATCCTGATAAGCTTATCAGAATAAACTGTTTGAAAACAGCTTATCCTGATAAGCTTATCAGAATAAGCTATTTTCAAACAGCTTATCCTAATAAGCTTATCAGAATAAGCTGTTTGAAAACAGCTTATCCCGATAATCTTATCAGAATAAGCTGTTTGATAACAGCTTGTCCTGATAAGCTTATCAGGATAAGCTGTTTAAAAACAGTTTATTCTGATTATCAGGATAAGCTGTTTTCAAACAGCTTGTCCCGATTAACTTATTAGGATAAGCTGTTTTCAAACAGCTTGTCCCGATAAGATTATCAGAATAAACTATTTTCAAACAGCTTATCCTGATAAGCTTATCATAATAAGCTGTTTGAAAACAGCTTATCCCGATAATCTTATCAAAATAAGCTGTTTGATAACAGCTTGTCCCGATAAGCTTATCAGGATAAGCTGTTTAAAAACAGTCTATTCTGATTATCAGGATAAGTTGTTTTCAAACAGCTTGTCCCGATTAACTTATTAGGATAAGCTGTTTTCAAACAGCTTGTCCCGATAAGATTATCAGGATAAGCTGTTTTCAAACAGCTTATCCTGATAAGCTTATCAGGATAAGCTGTTTGAAAACAGATTATTCGGATAAGCTTATCAGTTTATTCTCATAAAAAAGGTAGCATAAGGAGTGTTTGGTTGTGCGTTTAAAAATTTTAAGGAGTGTTTGTATTTTCGTTTAACCAAATTTAACTAGTTTATAAACCCCGACGACATGTCGCCGGGGAAACCTAAATGAATAAATAAATAAATAATTATATGTAATATGAATAAGAATTAAAAAAACATACTTCTTAGCCGGGTTTGGTCGGGGTTGTTGGCGTCGGGCTTGGTGGTTGTCGGCCGTGGTCTCGGCTGTGGTCGGGGTTGCGTCTCCGGCCGCGGTCGGGGCTACAATAACATAAAACAAACCCATTATAATTATCAATCCTAATAAGATAAACAAAATTTTTTTATTATAAAATCAAAATCAAAACTTAAAATTACAACCTTTTAAAATCCAGAAAGATTAGATGTTAGAAAAAGAAGAAAAGTGGGAAAGATTGGACTCGTCGGAGTGGTGGCACTCGTCGGAGTGGTGGCAGTCGTCGGAGTGGTGGCAGACAGCAGAGTGGTGGCGGAGTGGTGGCGAAGTGGTGCATGTGTGCAAGTGTGGTGGTGAGGTGGTGTGACTAGTGGTGGTGGTGATGATAATGATGGTGGTGATGGTGGTGTGGAGGTGATGGTGGTAATGGTGGTGATGATGTTAAGCAGCGAAGAAGAAGAAAGTGGGTTTTTAGATAAGAGTTATGAGAAAAGAGAAGCAGATCTGGTCAATAAAGGTCCATTGTTACCCTGGCGACAATCCCTGGCGACATGTCGCCAGGGATACTATCTACTTTTGTCGTTTAGCCAAAAACGCGCGTGATTGAAACTTTTTGGAGGGGTGTGACCAAGTTTCCCTGACGACATGTCGTCAGGGATACATTTGACTTTTCAACGCATATTTACGTACCTAATTTGTTTTGTCGTTTCTCCCAAACCTTCCCTGGCGACATGTAGCCAGGGAAACTATCCCTGGCGACATGTCGCCAGGATAGTCCCAATTGTCGCAGGAGATAAATTTTGTCAAAATTAAATTTATTATTACTTATATATTATTATAATTAGTAATAAAATAATAATAACTATTATTATTATTTAAAAAATAATAATTATTATTATTACTATTTATAAAATAATTATTATTATTTATAAAATAATAATATCATCCCGGTCAGTTTAATTTCTAAATTCATTCCGATTTAGTCCGTTTAGTTTCTCGATTTATTCTAATTCGGTAACCATTTAACATCTAACGTTTAACAAATGCATACCGACTCATCCATTGAACATCTAACATGTAACCAAGACATGTCGAGTCATCCATTGAACATCTAACGTGTAACCAAGACATGCCGACTCATGCTTTGAACATATAACGTGTAACCAAGACATGTCTACTCATCCATTGAACATTTAACGTGTAACCAACACATACCGACTCATCCATTGAACATCTAACGTTTAACAAATGCATACCGACTCATCCATTGAACATCTAACGTGTAACCAAGACATGTCTACTCATCCATTGAACATCTAACGTGTAACCAACTGATAACTGAGATTTTCTAGGTTGAAAGTTCGTTTTCTCGGTATCTTCTCGAATTGATTTCCGATTCAAAGTGTGACTCAGTCGTTCTTGGTAACGAAAAATGAAGTTGGATTTCTATTCTATTTGAAAAGGTAAATGCGAAGCAAAAATAAACAAAGACAATTAGTAAAGGAGCAATGCAAATAATAAAACGAAAAGTAAAACAAAACAATAAATAAAAATAAAGCTAAAAGACGAAATTAATTAAAGACTGAAAAATAAAATAAGACAAAATTAAACTCAAACTAAAATGAAGGCAAGTAAATTAAAAGTGCGACTAAGGAAAAAGGCGGGAAAAATAAAGTTTAAAACTTAAAATAAACTAAAACTGAAATTACAAAACTAAGAAAAAATGCTCATTCGGAAAAAGTCTTTCATCCGGAATAAATTGATTCATCCGGAATAAGTCTTTCATCCGGAATAACAGCTCATTCGGAATAAATGTTTATCCGGAATATTCCCTTCATCCGAAATAATTGCTCATCCGGAATAAAGGTTCATCCGGAATAACATTCATTCGGAATACGTTGCTCATCCGGAATAAATACTCAATCGGAATAAAACAGTTCATGCGGAATATATGGCTTCATCCGGAATGTTGTCTTTCATTCGGAATAAAAAGGTTCATCCGGAATATCCCCTTCATTCGGAATAATTGCTCATCCGGAATGAAGGTTCATTCGGAATGATGAGAAGAAGGTGTTGACTCGGAATAATTGACTTGATTCGGAATACCAACTGATCCGAAACTACACTGATCCGGAATATTGCTTAAAATCCCTTCATTCGGAATGAAATGTTGGTTCGGAATAATCTGGGCACATAAACAGTAGCGAAGAACAAGGAAGATAAAAGCCACGGATTTAAACAAAATCAATCAAAATCAACCAAAAGATTAAACCAAAACAACCACAAATGATCTAATAACAATAACCAAACGATCCAAATCAATAAAACTAACAATCATAACCAAAATAATCAAAACCCACTTAATCTAATCAATAAAAATTAAAGAACATAAACATAAACATAAGATTGAATCAACACAAGAAAGGAAGATGAGAGATTAACAATAAAGATAAAGATTCAATAACAATAAAAGGAAACTTACTTGAATTTAAAGGTGCAAAGTAATTGAATTTGACAATTAATGAAATGACATGAAATTAAAGTGCAAGTAATTGAAAATGGAAGAGCATAGTTTGTCAAACTAGCCAACAAAAAACAAATGAAAGGAAATGACATCTATTTATAGGAGATTAGGGAGGTGCTTAGTGGAAGCTTCCTCCCCTCTTTCTTTTTTCTTTAATTGCTTGATTAGTCCTTAATCTTCCAAATTCTTTGACTTTTGTCTCGGGATTAATAAACTCGTCTTATAATTTCTTCAATAAGTTAGACTTGAGTTCTTCGGCTTTTAGTAAACTTCCGTCTTTTGACTTTTTCTTCGATAGATCTTCAGAATTGGTCTTGGACTTCCGTTCTTTTTGCACTCTTGATTTCTTGACTTCGTCTTTTGTCTTTTTCTTCGATAAAAGCCCGTGAATGCTCGTGTTTTCTCCCCTTTTCACAATTTCGTCCTAAATCACAACAAAAACACAAACCACGCATAATTCCGACATTTATGACATAAAATACACGTTTTGGCTCGGTTATTATTGTAGTTAAGTGGTAAAAAGGATGGGTGTTTACACACCTATCAAATCCCCTACACTTGACCATTGTAATGTCCTCATGCAATGCATTAGTTACAAAGCACGATTACACTTTTCATCACAATCAATCCACATTGGCCTTTATTAAAGAGATAGAAAATAACAAAACAAGTAAATAAATCAAAAACTTACCTTAGGGTTTTGGAAATGTCATGAATAATCATCATCCTCAAGTTTTCACATTCTCGAAACCAAGCTTAAAAACGAGATCATTGTTATTATAAGTTAGCAAACTAACACGAACTCATGTGGGCCAATTATTCACTTAGACTCCCTTATTCCTAGGTGTATCTCTTATATTTTATTGTTGTCTTGAATGATCACGAGGATGCATTGTTGACTTATTTCGATAGTTATTAAGGCTGAAAATAAAGTGGGACGATTTAATCAATAGTTAGCTAAAGGACAAAATCTTTTAAAACTGCTTCTCGGGACCTCATAAAGTTCATATATTGGCATAACTCACTTCACGATTTGAGACATTTCTCGGACCGATATATGGCAGCGACTTCATACTTCAAATCTTGAGAGACGTTCATGAAATAATGGCCTTCTCTTCATAATAGGAATGTCTTCACTTGAAGTTTTGAGAGATTCTTCATATTTGGACCACGACTTCTTCATTTTTATCCAATCTTTATTTGGGATTTTGATATACAACGATCCGCCTCCTTTTTGGACTTGGATGTATTTATCCTCATACCTTGTTAGGGCCTTTTTGGATAGACTTCTCCATGATCTATTGGGAGTATTTGATTTTCGTCGTGTGTCTCGATCCTTCATATTGATCTTTGATAAATGATTCTTCACATCACTTTTGGATCTTTAGCAACAAAATATAGCCCTCATGCCTTGTTAGGACCTTTTTGGACTCGCCAATCTTCGCATCCCGCTTCAATAAGTTATGCCTTGGCTATGAACTCTAATCCATACCGAGCAAATTTTAAACGATCTTGGGCTAGAAGCTAAGTAACTTTTCAAATCGTACAACCTTACTTATTGCAGATAAATTTATTAGCAAGCGATGGGAGAATAGGCTTATAATTAACTCACATAAATTCACGAAAGAATACCAAACTTGTAAAACCCGCATGCTTTTACCATGAATAGTGCCCTTAAGATCGTACGTCCTAGATTAAAACTTACCTTGTTTAGTTATGATCACATTCATGTGCTAGTAATCAAGCAAGTGCATACGTGTATGACATGATAAGTATCGATTACGTACGAACTCATGATAAACAGTCAATAAATATGTCACGTGAATATAATTAAATCATGATCACCATTTAAAATACAAACTAGAATAATTACGTAAATACATATAATATAATTACGAGCGTTAAGATTACGATAAACGACATGATAAAATAAACAGAAACACTTTAAACACGAACACGTTTAACCACGAACGAACACGAAACATCGGGACACGAGAAAAGGTTCGGGTACCCCATGTGGGGCCCCCATACCCACGGCACAACAACCAAGGTGGGCCAAGCCCATGGACTTTTACAAGAAAAGGGGGGTTATGGTAAATATGTTTTCATTTTTCACTTTCAAGCAAAATAACATTTTAACCTAAAAAGTTTTCTCCTCCTCCTCCTTGCTCTCTCTTGTGCCGCCACCTATAACACCACCATAGGAGGGTGTTGTTGATTTTTGACATTAAAAACAAGTGCTAGAAATCGTGTTTGTTCATCCCCTTTCAAGCTACGTATTGGTATACCATTCTAAACCCTTCTTTTTAATTCTTTTTAATCTTTGATTATTTTCATGAACATGTTATTATTATTCTTATTTAAACATGATAAGTAAACATTGATCTAACATGTTTTGGGGTAAATTAAAATCAAAGAATGTTATAAAAAGGGTGTTTGTTTTAGCCGCCTAGCAAACAAACCCGAGGGGGGTTTGGTTTGCTTATTGCCGCCACCACCAAGACCATTTTTGGTCTTGGTTGGTTCTTGTGGGACCCACGGCAGCAAGGAGGCACACGTGCCCCGAGTTTGGCTCGGGGTACGGTGTCGAGTTCATGCCCGATTCATGGTTCGTTGGTTAAATCATGATCTATGTTACATGTTAATTTTTATGAATTATGAACTTAGGATATAAATTAATTAATAACATGAGATATTAATTAAACCATGACTTAGGTTATTTTAATTATTAATTTAGCATGATATTAATTTAATCTAAGTATTTTATGTTATAAGTTATAATTAATTAATTATTTAAAACATGCCTATAATTAATTAATTTAGACATGACTTAGGTTATATTATTAATAATAATAATACACATTTTAACCTAAGTATCTTATTTCATTTTAATTAAAACATGTTATACTTTAATTAAAATGCTTAACCTATAGTTTAATTAAAATACATGAAATAATAATTAAACTATACACTATATCATATGACTTAAGAAATCAGCTTATAAACACGTAGACTTATAGGTTAGCTTATGTAACCAGCTTAATTCTAAATATGGAAACTTCTAATTATAGAAACTTAATTAAATAAGGCAACTAATCTATTAATGGAAACCTTCTATATATGGAAATCTATCTAATTCAGGCAGCTAATCTAATCATGGAAACCTTCTATATATGGAAACTTATTTAATTAAGGCAGCTGATCTATTTTTGGAAACTTTCTATTTTTAGAAACTAATCTATTTTAAGCAGTAAATTCTATTTTTGGAAACCTTCTATTTTTGGAAACTTTCTATTTTTGGAAACTTTCTATTTTTGGAAACTTTCTATTTTTGGTAACTTTCTATTTTTGGAAACTTTCTATTTTTGGAAACCTGCTATTTTTGGAAAGTTACTTATTATTACACAGTAAGTATAATAATGCATGAAATACCAGTAATACTTAAACAGATTAATCAGAATACAAGATAAACACAGTTTAAGGCTTTAAACAGTAAACCATGACCTAAAACATACCAAGTCAGCTAAAATGGGACATAAAACCAGGTACGTAATCAGTGAATCGATACTTATACACGTGTGTATTCATGTAGCGTTAGTGATCCAGAAGTAGGAGTCTTTCTTCCGTTCATTCACTGGACTTGAGGTACGGATTCCCGTCCTTTCAGTAGGGACATTCCTTCCTTTTTAGGATTTCCCCGTATGCAGCCAACTGTTTTCCCCAGTATTTGTTTTATTGTTTTGAACTGCTTATGTTTAAATTAGCATAATCTATAGCCATATACAAGCATGACCAGTTTCACCTAGTTATGGAGGTACCATAACCATAACATTGGAGGCACCTATGTTATGACTTCCCCACGGCGGAGTGATTGCTCGTGGCGTCCCTTTTCAGTTTTGGCCATATTATTATATCAGGTGGGGCGTATGGGTGCATCCTAGTTACATGTTTTATTCAGTATATCATGGTGAATGTGGTGTGTGCCTTGCATCCTTCACAAGGAGTTGATCCCTCCTACCCAAACCAGTATATTAATTAGAGGCATCCCCTCTAATCAGCATGATGAGGTCACCCCTCTAAGTATTCATGCACGTGACCTTTTCATGACCTATATGGGCTATGGTATATTTATGTTAAAACAGTTTTCATAAGATAAACATAAGGCTTTTCAAACTATAAAACCAGTTTTCTTAATACTTAACCAGTTTACTTAGAACTTAGTCTTCCGTTGTTATATGTTACATGCTTATCCTATTTCATGCTATATTGTACATCCGTGCACTGAGCGTCTTGCTCAGCCGTTTTCCTTTTCATGTTCCCAAAACGACAGGTACTCAGGGACGCTTGTAGATCTCAAACGTACGTGCATATGGACTGGAAGCTTTACTGTCTTTCTTTACTTTATGCATCTCCTTTACTTTAATACAGTTTGCTATGGACATTGTTTCGTCCTTTCCTTTACAGTATTTATGTTTGTGTGTGATGAGCTCTACTTTGGGATTACCGATGTTTGATTCCGGTATTTCCCTTTTATGGTCAAATAATGCTTAGACATTTATCCTTGTATGCTTTGATGACACGCCATGATTATGCGTAAGATTCCATTTCCAAAATGGGGTGTTACAATTATGGTATCAGAGCCAAGGTTTCGACCTGTAGGCTCTCAAATATGACCTGTGATTAGTGGGTAGTCACTACGGTCTTCCTAGAACTGACAGTTGTTTTCATGCATTCATCATTTTTAAGCATACATATACATGTCATTGTTACAGGGTTTTTGACTAAGTAATGGTTGGTACAGGACTGGCCCTATTTAGTCGCATGTGTTTTATCGAAACTTTTAGATTTGGGACCGACCCATAGGCGTCCCCTCGATATGTCTTTTGTTTTGAGTGAACTGACCAGAGGCGTTCACTCTCGAGCATCAAAAGTTTTCATAAAACTGCATCATGCATTCATACAAAGATTTTCTTGCATAAAATTTTTCTCGTAAAATTTTGGTATAAATTTTTTTTTTCTTCATGTATATATATAACTTATATTTCATGTTTTGAACTGTCGATCATATGTTTTATGTTATACTGTCAGATGGCAAACACAGACAAACTCTGGGAGTTATTTGCTGACATGGAGGCAGAAAGGCAAGACGCCATCCTTCATGACGACGAATATCCTCCCCCACCTATCATTTACCCCATGGAAGGAAGGAATCGACTCATGAGGGAATACTACGCCATGAGACAGAGACCCGACGAGAATTGTGGACAGTTCATGCAGAGGTTCCTCGGGTACACAGCTGTCCTGAGGGCATCCGCAGGCACCACTGAAGAACAAGCACTACATTTTCGTTGGGGCCTTAACCCAAGGATTGCCAATAATTTATCGGGTGCCCCGTTGGATACTGTGGCACAAGTGGCTTATGCAGCAAGGAAGCTAGAGATGTTGCAGGAACGAGATGAGTTCGGGGAAGCTGAAAGACCCGACAAGAGGTAAACATTTCGTGTTCTATCGATAACCAGACCCCATCCTATCATTACATGTTCTATAATCATCTCTTAAACTGTATCTTCCAGGCAGAAAACTGAGGACCGGTCTCAGCCGGCTACTCAGTAGCAGCCTCATCAGCCCAAAGGAAACGGTCACACTAACGACCGTTCTGTTGTGGAAAGGCGCAGCGGTAATGATAATTATCGTAACAATGCGGGACACTCCAACAACAACAGGTCCTACTATTTACGCATCTTCTCATGATTTCATGATTTATCTCTCATGCTGACACTATATTAATCTCTACCAGTAACCACGGTAATGGGAAGGACCAGAACCACAGGGGTTCGCAGCCTAACCGTTCAGCTAACACTGGTGAACATCTTATGACGCATATGTCTTATACTCGTGCATATACTTTATTTTAACATATTTTGTCATCAGCAGGCCCTCAGCAAGCAAGGACTCCTGCTGGAGGATTCACTCATCCTCTTTGCAGTACTTGCCATCGCAGACACCCTGGCCCATGTCGTCGTGATTCCGACGCGTGCTACAAGTGCGGCCTCCCTGGCCATCGTATGAGAGATTGCCGTAAGGGTGAAATGGAGGGTACTTCGGGTCATGCTGATACTAAACCGCCTCCTACCACTGGGCGTGTCTACACGACATCGCGCGATCAGGCAAACAAATCTACAGGTACCATTACTGGAATTTTGTATATGTACGGCCAAGCCGCATGTGTTCTTTTCGACACGGGTGCCACTCACTCAGTTATTTCCACTACTTATGCCAAGAACATCAGGACACTTCCCTTGCCATTAGAAAATAGGCTTGCCATTTCCACGCCTTTGAGGGACTCTGTATTAATAACTCATGTATACAAGAGTCTTCCTCTAGAGTTTGACGATAAAGTTCGTGCAGTAGATGCACTTCCCCTAGACATGATTGAGTTCGATATGATTCTCGGCATGGACTGGCTATCCAAGCACCATGCTACCATAGACTGCCACTCATATCGGGTGATCTTCGGCGACATTAATGCACCAGAGTACATTCATAACGGGTTCATACCCGGACGGTCTGTACAAGTCATATCTACCTTGCAAGCACGTGCATTACTGTCACATGGCTGCGAAGGTTATCTAGCTACGGTTCATGACATGGATGCTGAATCCCCATCGATTCAGGATCAACCAGTAGTTTCGGAATTTCAAGACGTTTTCCCAGCTGAACTTCCAGGCATACCACCTGCAAGAGAAGTGGAGTTCAACATCGACCTTGTTCCAGGAGCTGAGCCAATCTCTAAGGCTCCGTATCGTATGGCTCCCATAGAGCTAAAAGAACTTAAGGACCAACTGCAGGAACTTCTTGAACGAGGGTTCATTAGACCAAGCGCATCCCCATGGGGCACACCGGTCTTGTTCGTTAAGAAGAAGGACGGCAGCATGCGACTTTGCATTGACTACCGTGAACTTAATAAGATTACCATCCGCAATAGATATCCACTGCCACGTATAGATGATCTGTTTGACCAACTTCAAGGAGCCAAACACTTCTCAAAGATCGATCTAAGGTCAGGCTACCATCAGTTGAGGGTTAAAGAGCAGGACATTGCTAAGACTGCTTTTCGTACCCGCTATGGCCATTATGAGTTTGTGGTCATGCCATTCGGCCTGACCAATGCTCCAGCAGTATTCATGGATCTGATGAATAGAATCTTCCATGAATTCCTTGATAAGTTTGTCATTGTATTCATCGATGACATCCTGATTTTCTCTAAATCCACGGAGGAACACGAAGACCATCTCCATACGGTACTACAGATTCTTCGTCAGAAGCAGCTGTATGCGAAATTCTCCAAGTGTGAGTTCTGGTTAAACAAGGTGGCATTCTTAGGTCACATCGTATCAGCTGAAGGGATCACTATGGACCCAGCGAAGGTTGAGGCTATCACTAAATGGCCAAGACCAACGTCAGCGATAGAAGTCCGCAGTTTCTTAGGCTTAGCTGGATATTATCGCAGATTCGTGGAGAACTTTTCCTGTTTGGCACTACCTCTCACCAAACTGATGCGAAAAGGAGAGAAATTCGTCTAGACGGGAGATCGAGAGAAGAGCTTCGAAGACCTAAAGCAGAAGTTAGTATCTGCACCTATTCTTACTCTCCCATCTGGTACAGGTGGATTTCAGATCTATAGCGATGCATCGGGGAAGGGACTGGGCTGTATTCTCATGCAACATGGGAAAGTGATCGCGTATGCTTCACGGCAGCTTAAGACCTATGAAGAAAACTATCCTACGCACGACCTGGAACTTGCTGCAGTGGTGTTCGCATTGAAAATATGGAGGCATTACTTATACGGAGAATCATGCGACATTTTCACGGATCACAAGAGCTTGAAGTACATCTTCACCCAACGAGAATTGAACATGAGACAAAGGAGATGGTTGGAACTGTTGAAGGATTATGATATTAACCTACAGTATCATCCCGGGAAGGCTAATGTAGTAGCAGATGCACTCAGCAGAAAGTCCGGAATGATCAACGGCATTGAGATCAAGGAACAAAATATAAGAGACTTGGAGCGGCTAGACATCGAAATCAATGTACGTGGGCAGCACGGATACTGGGCGAATCTTAGAGTAGAACCTGAGTTACTGACTAGGATCAAGGAAGTGCAGAAGGATGATGGAGAGATTTGGGCGATAATTCAGAATTTGGAGAAGCAGACAGAATTCAGAATGGACGCAGACGGTATCGTTTGGCAGGGCACGAGACTTTGTGTTCCTGACAACCAAGAACTCCGGGAAGCATTGTTAGCTGAAGCTCACAGCTCCCCATTTTCTATACATCCTGGGTCGACAAAAATGTACCATGACATCAGACAGCACTTTTGGTGGAGTGGTATGAAACAGGATGTAGCCACGTATGTCTCCAAATGTCTTACCTGCCAGCAGGTTAAGATTGAACATCAGCGATCGGGCGGTCTCCTTCAACCGTTGGATATTCCAGAGTGGAAGTGGGACAAAATCACCATGGATTTTGTTACCGGTCTTCCGCCTACCAAGAAGAAGCACGATGCTATTTGGGTCATTGTTGATCGAGTCACCAAATCAGCTCATTTCTTACCGATACGCAAGGAAGATCCAGTAAGTAAACTCGCAGATACTTACAGAAGGGAGATCATGAGACTCCACGGCACTCCCTCCAGCATCGTCTCAGACAGAGATCCTCGTTTCACGTCGCGATTCTGGAAAGGTCTACAAAAAGCTTGGGGTACACAACTTAAGCTGAGTACGGCCTTCCATCCTCAAACGGACGGACAGTCGGAGCGAACAATTCAGACATTGGAAGATATGTTAAGGTCGTGTGCGTTGGAATGGACAGGTGATTGGGACGATTACATCTGTTTGGTCGAGTTTGCATACAACAACAGCTGGCACGCAAGTATCAAATGTGCTCCTTTCGAAATGTTGTATGGCAGAAAGTGTCGCGCTCCAACTTGCTGGGATCAAGTGGGAGAGCGAACACTCGAAGGACCGGAGATTATAGAAATGACCAATGAGAGGATCGAAGTAGCTAAGCAGAAGCTGCAGGAAGCACGGTCACGTCAGAAGAGTTACGCCGATAAGCATCGTAGGGACATACATTTTAATGTGGGAGATCACGTCTTCCTCAAGGTTTCGCCGGCACGTGGTGTTAAACGCTTCAGGATCAAAGGAAAACTCAGTCCTTGTTTCATCGGACCTTTTGATATCATTGAACGAATCGGTGAAGTATCTTACCGATTGGCGTTACCTCCTCAGCTTTCGCACGTGCATAACGTGTTCCATGTGTCCTTACTCAGAGGGTACAATTATCATCCCCTTCACATGGTTCAGTATCCACTGGAACAGATACGTGAAGATCTCACTTTTATAGAGGAACCCGAACGAGTGCTCGACAGGCAAGAACGAGTCATGAGAAGGAAGACGATTCCATTCGTCAAAATTCTTTGGAGGGACCATACCGAGCGGGAAGCCACTTGGGAAACAGAGGAGTCTATCCGGGCTTCTTACCCTCACTTCATATTTTGAGTTCGGGTATGTTACTTCTTTCCAGTTTACTTTATATATAATTCGGGGACGAATTATTCTTTTTAGGGGGGAAGAATTGTAAAACCCGCATGCTTTTACCATGAATAGTGCCCTTAAGATCGTACATCCTAGATTAAAACTTACCTTATTTAGTTATGATCACATTCATGTGCTAGTAATCAAGCAAGTGCATACGTGTATGACATGATAAGTATCGATTACGTACGAACTCATGATAAACAGTCAATAAATATGCCACGTGAATATAATTAAATCATGATCACCATTTAAAATACAAACTAGAATAATTACGTAAATACGTATAATATAATTACGAGCGTTAAGATTACGATAAACGACATGATAAAATAAACAGAAACACTTTAAACACGAACACGTTTAACCACGAACGAACACGAAACATCGGGACACGAGAAAAGGTACGGGTACCCCATACCCACGGCACAACAACCAAGGTGGGCCAAGCCCATGGACTTTTACAAGAAAAGGGGGGTTATGGTAAATATGTTTTCATTTTTCACTTTCAAGCAAAATAACATTTTAACCTAAAAAGTTTTCTCCTCCTCCTCCTTGCTCTCTCTTGTGCCGCCACCTATAACACCACCATAGGAGGGTGTTGTTGATTTTTGACATTAAAAACAAGTGCTAGAAACCGTGTTTGTTCATCCCCTTTCAAGCTACGTATTGGTATACCATTCTAAACCCTTCTTTTTAATTCTTTTTAATCTTTGATTATTTTCATGAACATGTTATTATTATTCTTATTTAAACATGATAAGTAAACATTGATCTAACATGTTTTGGGGTAAATTAAAATCAAAGAATGTTATAAAAAGGGTATTTGTTTTAGCCGCCTAGCAAACAAACCCGAGGGGGGTTTGGTTTGCTTATTGCCGCCACCACCAAGACCATTTTTGGTCTTGGTTGGTGCTTGTGGGACCCACGGCAGCAAGGAGGCACACGTGCCCCGAGTTTGGCTCGGGGTACGGTGTCGAGTTCATGCCCGATTCATGGTTCGTTGGTTAAATCATGATCTATGTTACATGTTAATTTTTATGAATTATGAACTTAGGATATAAATTAAGTAATAACATGAGATATTAATTAAACCATGACTTAGGTTATTTTAATTATTAATTTAGCATGATATTAATTTAACCTAAGTATTTTATGTTATAAGTTATAATTAATTAATTATTTAAAACATGCCTATAATTAATTAATTTAGACATGACTTAGGTTATATTATTAATAATAATAATACACATTTTAACCTAAGTATCTTATTTCATTTTAATTAAAACATGTTATACTTTAATTAAAATGCTTAACCTATAGTTTAATTAAAATATATGAAATAATAATTAAACTATACACTATATCATATGACTTAAGAAATCAGCTTATAAACACGTAGACTTATATGTTAGCTTATGTAACCAGCTTAATTCTAAATATGGAAACTTCTAATTATAGAAACTTAATTAAATAAGGCAACTAATCTATTAATGGAAACCTTCTATATATGGAAATCTATCTAATTCAGGCAGCTAATCTAATCATGGAAACCTTCTATATATGGAAACTTATTTAATTAAGGTAGCTGATCTATTTTTGGAAACTTTCTATTTTTAGAAACTAATCTATTTTAAGCAGTAAATTCTATTTTTAGAAACCTTCTATTTTTGGAAACTTTCTATTTTTGGAAACTTTCTATTTTTGGAAACTTTCTATTTTTGGTAACTTTCTATTTTTGGGAACTTTCTATTTTTGGAAACCTGCTATTTTTGGAAAGTTACTTATTATTACACAGTAAGTATAATAATGCATGAAATACCAGTAATACTTAAACAGATTAATCAGAATACAAGATAAACACAGTTTAAGGCTTTAAACAGTAAACCATGACCTAAAACATACCAAGTCAGCTAAAATGGGACATAAAACCAGGTACGTAATCAGTGAATCGATACTTATACACGTGTGTATTCATGTAGCGTTAGTGATCCAGAAGTAGGAGTCTTTCTTCCGTTCATTCACTGGACTTGAGGTACGGATTCCCGTCCTTTCAGTAGGGACATTCCTTCCTTTTTAGGATTTCCCCGTATGCAGCCAACTGTTTTCCCCAGTAGTTGTTTTATTGTTTTGAACTGCTTATGTTTAAATTAGCATAATCTATAGCCATATACAAGCATGACCAGTTTCACCTAGTTATGGAGGTACCATAACCATAACATTGGAGGCACCAATGTTATGACTTCCCCACGGCGGAGTGATTGCTCGTGGCGTCCCTTTTCAGTTTTGGCCATATTATTATATCAGGTGGGGCGTATGGGTGCATCCTAGTTACATGTTTTATTCAGTATATCATGGTGAATGTGGTGTGTGCCTTGCATCCTTCACAAGGAGTTGATCCCTCCTACCCAAACCAGTATATTAATTAGAGGCATCCCCTCTAATCAGCATGATGAGGTCACCCCTCCAAGTATTCATGCACGTGACCTTTTAATGACCTATATGGGCTATGGTATATTTATGTTAAAACAATTTTCATAAGATAAACATAAGGCTTTTCAAACTATAAAACCAGTTTTCTTAATACTTAACCAGTTTACTCAGAACTTAGTCTTCCGCTGTTATATGTTACATGCTTATCCTATTTCATGCTATATTGTACATCCGTGCACTGAGCGTCTTGCTCAGCCGTTTTCCTTTTCATGTTCCCAAAACGGCAGGTACTCAGGGACGCTCGTAGATCTCAAACGTACGTGCATATGGACTGGAAGCTTTACTGTCTTTCTTTACTTTATGCATCTCCTTTACTTTAATACAGTTTGCTATGGACATTGTTTCGTCCTTTCCTTTACAGTATTTATGTTTGTGTGTGATGAGCTCTACTTTGGGATTACCGATGTTTGATTCCGGTATTTCCCTTTTATGGTCAAATAATGCTTAGACATTTATCCTTGTATGCTTTGATGACACGCCATGATTATGCGTAAGATTCCATTTCCAAAATAGGGTGTTACAAAACTTATAATTGACTCTATCATCTCTCGTTCTCCACAATTTAAAATCTCAAGGAATGAGACTCGTGGATGCTTAGCCTATTAAATCAAAGTTTTGGGTTTTCGAGTCATCTATAGGATCTTGCAAACTCTTAGACTCTTTCAAGTTTAGAAATCGCATTCTAAAGTTCCCTTGATAAATGACTCTCTAGGATCAGATATAGGAACTTGCGAAAAGTTCTTGTTCTTAACCCGTGAGAGTTAAGACTTTCGCATTTTATAGCTCCCTATATAAAAGCCTAGTAAAACTTGACTTAAACACATTAAGGATACTAGCTAGAGTAAACTTAGATAAGTAAACTCGGGTTGAGTCAAAAGATTCACAACGTTTGAAAATTAAAACCACTTTATTAAAATTTATTCTAACAAAGAAAGAAAATAACTATACAAAGAGAAAACTAATAGGCCAAAATAGATCAAAATTTTTGAAAAATGTCGAAAAACTGATTTTCCGGTTAAAATGAGGACAAATACAAGGAAAAGGCCACTTAACTTCGATAGAAGTCCCCCCTACACTTGATATAAACATTGTCCTCAATGTTTAAGCATGTGGGAGTAAAATCCCCTACACTTAGGGCATTGTGCACGTTGTTTAAATTTTGCTAAGGAAAAGACAACTAAGAGATTCCTATTTTAATATTGAGAGATATAAAATAGTGAATCGAAAAGAATTTAGGATAGAACCGGGAAGACGGGAACACCGAATCACGGGTCATCAAAAATCATCAAGAGTGGATCATTGAGCGCTCGAATCCCTGCACATGATAAGAAAGAAAACAAGAAACACCAACAGGGCTCCCCCTACACTTATGGTGAAAATAGGTAAAGATAGATAATCGGGTTGCCTCCCGAAGAGCGCTTGTTTTTGGTAACCGAGTCACGAGCCTGACTCGTCCCTGAATCAAATGGTCCATGGGGAAGCCTCGAATGTAATACCGAGATCAAAGACCTTGTCCTCGTTCCCGGTTGACATCAACAAAGGGGAGGCGGGAGGATAAGTCTTAAATGGGAGAAAGGTTCTTTCAACATACGAAAAGTATGTGAAATCGAGATCCACGGGAGGTGGGGTGGGTAAAGTAAGCACATTGTCATCCCCCAAAGACAATGGATGTTGAGCACTCGGCAAAGCCGTAATGTTATCAATCATGAAATAGTGAATGTCACCTCCCGGGTCAAAGCACTCATCCTCCGTAATAGTGGCTAAAGGGGAGGATGAAAGGTGCTCGGGAGGGGGACGTAGGACAATACCTTCCTGCAGCAAATTATCAAAAATTATATCCCCCTCCGTGTCATCATCATCAATACCCTGAGGTATTGAGTGAATGTCGATTTCTTCCAGCAATGGGTCATTATCTTCAACGGGAGGAATAGATGGAGGTAAAGACTCGGAAAGAGGAGGAGAAGTTAACTCTTCGATTTGAGCAATAAGAAGATGCACTTTCCGTAATCTGTCGAGGAGAATCATGTCTTCCACCTCATCTTCAAGAGCAAGTTCATCGGTGAACTTCTCGTAAGCCGGAGAGAATAAATCGTCATCGCCCGCATCTCCCTGTGGAGATTGAGAAATTTCAAAAGTGAAATTCTCATAGCGTGGAGAAAAATCGTCATCATTAGGATCGACCTCTTCCGTAAGAGCAACGTCGTCCTCAGACTCCATAGCAGTAGGCATGTCACAAACCTCATCATCAAAGAATTTGTCGAGACCAAAATCACTAATCTGACTCAATGAATCATCATCTTTAGACGCATTAGGAATATCGAGAGCAGGAGTAGCAACTTCAGTAGATGGGTCGAGAGCGTAGACATCATCGTCGTCATCATCATCATAATAGACGGGATCATTCCAATTAGGAGTGACATAGTCGGCTAACTCTTCCTTGATAACCTCCACATCTTTAAGAAGCTCATGAAGCAAACTTTGTTGTTCATCTCACCGAGTATGTTCAATTAAACCAATTCTATCCCACGCTGTAATTAAACATTTTGGTGTAGAAAAGAAGGGAAAACGACCAAATTGGCTCAAAAAGGTGTTGGTGGATTTCAAGATTTTGTCACCATCAAGCAAAGGTTGCCTTTCCTGATGCAAGTCAGCTCGGATTTGAGCTAAACTTTCTAGAACATCATTCAAAGTAGTGAGTTGTTGGTCAAGACTAATTTGGTGAGAGGATTGATGATTGAAGGTGTGGTGTGGGGGCTCAAAGTTATACACATTGGGATGATAGCACGGAATTTTCTCAAAGACCTTCGACGGATCACAAGAAGAAGCATCGTGAGGGCCCCCACAAATATAGCACCATGGGTATGGAGAAAAACTGGGTGCGTCATGTGGATAGCTATTACCATTTTCATAGTTGTAACCCGGTTCTTGCCCGTGACCATACGGGTATCGAACCGGGCACGAAACATGCCAATGAGAATCGCTTCCACAATACATGCAATAGGGAGGAGTAAGTTCATTAGAAGTAAAGGATGAGTTAATCTAATTACACAATGGACAAATTCCTATTTATGAATCGATGGAAATGGGAGGAAGGTCTCTTCCGCATCGCTCGCAAGAACAGCATTGACATGATTCGCCCCCATATAGTCGTCTCCAACACCCGACGCAATGGACATAAGAATCCATAAAGAAAAATAGATAAGCAAGAAGAATATTTTTGGTGCAAAACTTTGAAAAGAAATGCTTTTTATGATTTTTTAAATGTTTTTGGGATTTTTGAAAATTTTTGATACGAAAAATAACGTTCACGAGTGAACGGATCCCAAAAGCCAACGCGTCTCTCACAAAAAACCGTTAATCTTCACGAAAAGAGCCGGCAGCGGCGCCATTTGATAACTAGATTTTAGTTAGGAAAATTGTTCTTTGTCGTATGTCTAATCGAATTGATTACTGGTTTAAGTGCGACTTAGCTGTCTTTGGTGGAAACAAATATTGTGTCGTTGTAGTAAAATTAAAGGTGCAAAAACTATTAAAGTAAATCTAAATCTAAATGAAAATAGAAATTAAAGCGTGACGAAAAGTAAATGGGCAATAAAAGTAAATAACGCAAACTTAAAACTATCCTAAAGGTAAACTTAAAACGCAACTAAAACTTAAACTAAGGCAAGGCTTAAAATAAATCTAAGGCAGGTAAACTTAAAGTGCGACTGATTAAAAAGGCGGGAAAAGTAAAGCTTACAAATTCAAACTTAAAAACATAAACTTAAAATAAACTAAAAATACCTCACTCGGAATAATTACTCGTTCGGAATGTCACCTTCACCCGGAATAATTCTTCTTCGTTCGGAATAATCAAGAAATAACCTTCATCCGGAATAACTTTGCTTTATTCGGAATATTCAAACAAAAGCCTTCTTCCAGAATATAACCCTCATTCGGAATAAAATCTTTATCCGGAATAATTGATTATTCCGAATGAATGCCCTTGATCCGGAATATATGTTATTTCGAATGAATGCCCTTGATCCGGAATAGGTGGCTTTATTCGGAATATTGCCTTGATTCGGAATATAAGATATTCCGAATGAATTGCTGGTTCGGAATAATCCTCAATCCCTTCGTTCGGAATGTTCCGAATGAACACCTTGATCCGGAATATTTATTATTCCGAATAAACGACCTGATCCGGAACAAATTCTTCACTCGGAATACCAACTTGATTCGGAACTTCCACTGATCCGGAATATTCCACTGGTTCGGAATATTCTGAACAAAACCTTGATTCGGAATAATCAACAAGATTCCTTCACCCGGAATAACTTTCTGATCCGGAATAATCAACAAACACCCTTCATTCAGAATAAATGGCCTTGATTCGGAATCTGGGTACAACAAACAGTAACGAAGAACACGGAGGACAAAAATAACACGAATCTAACCAAAACTAATCAAAATCAACCAAAGGATTAAACAAGACTAATCAATAAACATCTACTAATCATAAACAAACAAACCAAATCAATAACACTAACAATAATCACCACAATAATCAAAACCCACTTAATCTAATCAATAATAATTAAAGAACATAAACATAAACATAAGATTGAATCAACACAAGAAAGGAAGATGAGAGATTAACAATAAAGATAAAGATTCAATAACAATAAAAGGAAACTTACTTGAATTTAAAGGTGCAAAGTAATTCAATTTGACAATTAATGAAATGACATGAAATTAAAGTGCAAGTAATTGAAAATGGAAGAGCATAGTTTGTCAAACTAGCCAACAAAAAACAAATGAAAGGAAATGACATCTATTTATAGGAGATTAGGGAGGTGCTTAGTGGAAGCTTCCTCCCCTCTTTATTCTTTCTTTAATTGCTTGATTAGTCCTTAATCTTCCAAATTCTTCGACTTTTGTCTCGGGATTAATAAACTCGTCTTATAATTTCTTCAATAAATTAGACTTGAGTTCTTCGGCTTTTAGTAAACTTTCGTCTTTTGACTTTTTCTTCGATAAATCTTCAGAATTGGTCTTGGACTTCCGTTCTTTTTGCACTCTTGATTTCTTGACTTCGTCTTTTGTCTTTTTCTTCGATAAAAGCCCGTGAATGCCCGTGTTTTCTCCCCTTTTCACAATTTCGTCCTAAATCACAACAAAAACACAAACCACGCATAATTCCGACATTTATGACATAAAATACACGTTTTGGCTCGGTTATTATTGTAGTTAAGTGGTAAAAAGGATGGGTGTTTACACACCTATCACCAACACATACCGACTCATTCATTGAACATCTAACGTGTAACCAACACATACCGACTCATCCATTGAACATCTAACATTTAACAAATGCATACCGACTCATCCATTGAACATCTAACGTGTAACCAAGACATGCCAACTTATTCATTGAACATCTAACGTGTAACCAAGACATACCGACTCATCCATTGAACATCTAACGTGTAACCAGCACATGTCGAGTCGTCCATTGAACATATAACGTGTAACCAACACATACCAACTCATCCATTGAACATCTAACGTTTAACAAATGCATACTGACTCATCCATTGAACATCTAACATGTAACCAAGACATGTCTACTCATCCATTGAACATCTAACGTGTAACCAAAACATACCGACTCATTCATTGAACATCTAACGTGTAACCAACATATACCGACTCATCCATTGAACATCTAACGTTTAACAAATGCACACCGACTCATCCATTGAACATCTAACGTGTAACCAAGACATGCCGACTCATTCATTGAACATCTAACATGTAACCAAGACATGTCGACTCATCCATTGAACATCTAACGTGTAACCAAGACATGCCGACTCATTCATTGAACATCTAACGTGTAACCAAGACATGTCGACTCATCCATTGAACATCTAACATGAAACCAACACATACAGACTTATCCATTGAGCATCTAACGAACCAAGACATGTCTACTCATCCATTGAACATCTAACGTTTAACAAATGCATACCGACTCATCCATTTAACATCTAACGTGTAACCAAGACATTGGCGGGAACACATTGGCGGGAAAATATTGGCGGAAAAACATTGGCGGGAAAATATTGGAGGGAAAACATTGAGGGAAAATGTTACAATTTCCCTCACTCTTTTAGCATAAAAGGAGAACCACACACACTCCTTATCATCACAACCACCAGCAGATCACACACACTTATCATCACAAACACATTGTTATTATGACGATGTTGAATCATGAAGCTTTTCCGTGTACCTGTGGACGTGGAGATGTAGTTCTTCGACAATCGTGGCAAGATGATACCTTTGGTAGACAGTACTATGCTTGTCCATGTTCAAAGGTGAAACCTTCAGTTTCATATGGATGCAGATTTTTTATGGAAAGACGAACGAGTAAGACTACTTGTCAATTCTCTTGGAGGTTCAATGAGCTTTTCTCCTCCAAGCTCTTCTTCAAGACCTTCAACGAGCTTTTCTCCTCCAAGCTCTTCTTCGAGACCTTCAAGGACTCCAATTTCTTCTCCAAGCTCTTCAACGTGTGTAAAACCCGCATGCTTTTACCATGAATAGTACCCTTAAGATCGTACGTACTAGATTAAATCTTTCCTATTATAGCATGATTACGATTACGTGTTAGGATTTTACATATTACGTACGTGTTAGAACACGATAAGTATTTACTACACACGAACACGTAATAATTATTTGACAATAATTAATCACGAACATGCGATCATGAAATCATGAACGTAATTAAATCACGAACTATTATTAATTACGTATATATATTTATTACGAGCGTAATTAAATATATTAGGTCACGATAATTACTTAACGAGAACACATTAAACGCGAACACAAATAATCACGAACGAATAACTAAACATCAAGACACAGAAAAAGGTACGGGTACCCCATGTGGGGCCCCTACCCGCGGCTACAAGAAATAAATAGGCCAAGCCCATTTTAATTTTCACTAAAAGGAGGTTAAGGAAAATAACACTACTCATTTAACTTTACAGAAGAATTTTACAGAAACCTAAAATCCTCCTCCTCCTTATTTTCCTCTTTTTGGCCGCCACCCTCAAACAACACCAAAGGGGTGTTTGTTGATCTTTGATCTTGGAATTGTTGTTGGTGTTCGTGTTTGTTCATCGTTACTTAGATCCACGCACTCGGTAATACTTTTAAACCTCTTTCTTTTGATTTAATCTTTTAATTAATTAAGAACATGTTATGTTTTTTTATAAACCCTAATTAAATCATAGATCTAACTTGAATTTGGGTTGGAATAAAATCAAAAGGGATGTTTAGGGGTGTTTTGTTCTTGGCCGCGCCTAACCCGAACCCGAGAGGGTCTCGGTTTGGCCACTTGACCACCACCGAGACCATATGGTCCCGGTTGGTTGGTGTGGGTCCCACGGCAGCATCAAGACAAGGGTGACCCCGACTTGGTTCGGGGTATGGTGTCGATTTCATGTCCGGTTCATGGTTCTTAGTCAAGATCCGGTTCATGGTGTATGTTTAGTTTTTTTTTTATTATTTTTATGATCTTATGTTAAAAATAAATTAATAACATGACATGATTAATTTAATAACATGACTTAGGTTATTTTAATTATTAATAATCATGAAATTATTAACCTAAGTATTTTCATATTTTAGACTTATAAATTAATTAATTATTTAAAAACCATGGTTATAATTAATTAATTAACATGACTTAGGTTATATTATTAATAAATAATAATACTCCCTCCGTCCCAAAATAATTGTCCACGTTTGACTTTTTCGGTCTTTTTTCTAAAACTTTGACCATAAAGATATTTATTTATATTACGTAATACTTGATAAAATTTATACCAAATGAAAATACATTAAAACTCTATCCATTCATATATTTTGCATCAAGTATTATATAACACACCCAAATATAATTATGGTCAAAGTTGCACAAACAAGACTTCGAAAGTCAAATGTGGACAATTATTTTGGGACGGAGGTAGTACATGTTTTAACCTAAGTATTTAACTTTATTTAATTAAAAACATGTTATACTTTAATTAAATATTTTAACCTATAGTTTATTTTAATTACATGAAATAATTAATAAACTATACATTATATCATATAACTTAGAAAATAATCATGAAAACACTAAGGCTTATATACTTAGCTTATTTAACCAGCTTATTTCTAATAATGGAAACTTTTATTTTTAGAAACTTATTTAAATAAGGTAGCTAATCTATTTATGGAAACGTTCTATTTTTAGAAACTTATTTATTTCAGGCAGCTAATCTATTTATGGAAACTTATTTAAATAAGGCAGCTAGTCTATTTATGGAAACTTTCTATTTTTAGAAACTTATCTATTTTTAGCAGTAATTCTATTTTTGGAAACTTTCTATTTTTAGAAACTTTCTATTTTTGGAAACTTTCTATTTTTGGAAACTTTCTATTTTTTGGAAACTTTCTATTTTTGGTAACTTTCTATTTTTGGAAACTTTCTATTTTTGGAAACTTTCTATTTTAGAAAACCTGCTATTTTTGGAAAGTTACTTATTATTACACAGTAAGTATAATAATACATGAAATACCAGAAATACTTAATCAGATTAAACAGAATATAAGATAAACACAGTTTAAGGCTTTAAACAGTAAAACATGGTAAGAACATATAAAATAAGCTGAGACATGACATAAAACCAGCTACGTATTTAGTAAGCAGATACTTACTCATGTATGTATTTATGTAGCACTAGTGATACGGAAGTAGGATTCCTCTCAGTTCATCTTCTTCGTTCACTGGACATAAGGTACGGATTCCCGTCCTTTCAGTATGGACATTCTCTCCTTATTAGGATAATCCCCGTATGCAGCCAAATGTTTTCCTGTAGTATAAGTACGTGTTTGAATTGCTTATGTTTAATTTAGAATACCTATAGCCATATACATGTATGACCAGTTTCACCTAGTTATGGAGGTACCATAACCATAACATTAGAGGCACTGATGTTATGACTTCACCACGACGGAGTGATTGCTTGTGGCGTGCCTTCAGCTTTTGGCCATTTATATTATATTTATCATGTGGGGCGTATGGGTGCATCCTAGTTACATGTTTTCAGTCATGGTTTCATGGTGAATGTGGTGTGTGCCTTGCATCCTTCACAAGGAGCTGATCCCTCCTACCCAAAAACCAGTATATTAAATTAGAGGCAGCCCCTCTAATTTGCATGATGAGGTCACCCCTCCAAGTATTCATGCACGGTGGATTTTCATGACCTATATTGGCTAACGGTAAAATATGATAAATAGTTTTTACAAGATAAACATAAGGCTTTTCAAACTATAAAACCAGTTTTATCAAGACTTAACCAGGTTACTCGGGACTTAGTTTCTTCCGCTGTTATATGTTATATGCTTATCCTATTCATGCTTTTTTGTACATCCGTGCACTGAGCCTATTGCTCAGCCGTTTTCCGTTTCTATGTTCTCAAAACGGCAGGTACTCAGGGACGCTCGTAGACTTTAAGAGTACGTGCATATTGACTGGAAGATTTATAGCCTTTCTTTTCTTTATGCATTTCCTATCTATTGATACATTGCTATGGACATTGTTTAGTCCTTTCCTTTACTATACTTATGTTTGTGTGTGATGAGCTTTACATTTGGACTACCGATGTTTGATCCCGGTATTTCCCTTTTATGGTCATGTAATGTTTAGACATTTTTCCTTGTATGCTTTGATGACACACCATAATTGCATGTGACATTTTACAATTATGGTATCAGAGCCAAGGCTTCGACCTGTAGGCTCTCAAATATGACCTGTGATTAATGGGTAGTCACTACGGTCTTCCTAGAACTGACAGTTGTTTTCATGCATTCATCATTTTTAAGCATACATATATATGTCATTGTCGCAGATTTGTGACTAAGTAATGGTTGGTACAGGACTGGCCCTATTTAGTCGCATGTGTTTTATCGAAACTTTTAAATTTGGGACCGACCCATAGGCGTTACCTCGCCATGTCTTTTGTTTTGAGTGAACTGACCATAGGCGTTCACTCTCGAGCATACAAAAGTTTTCATAAAACTGCATCATGCATTCATACACAAAATTTTCTTGCATAAAATTTTTCTCGTGAAATTTTGGTATAATTTTTTTTTCATGTATATATATATTTTATGTTTTGATCTGTTTAATCATATGTTTTATGTTATACTGTCAGATGGTTCTCACACGCGAACAGGAACAGCTCAATGCTGCAATTCAAGCTGCTATGCAAGCTTTGCTTCCTCAACTGAGGAATGACATCAGGGCTGAAGTTCAAGCTGCTAACAATCAGCAGCATAATCAGGCACCTCCTCCTCCTCCAGTGACATTAGCAGTATGGCTGGAGAGATTCAACAAGCTCCGCCCTCGAGCTTTTGAGAAGACAGATAGCCCCAGTGATGCTGAAAGCTGGCTGGCTCACATCGAGAAGATTTTCAATGCTATGGGCTGTGACCCCGCATACAAGGCGAGGTTGGCATGCTATCGGTTCGAAGGCGATGTGCTAAACTGGTGGTTAGCATTGATGCAGTCTGAAGGTGGTGACGAGTGGGTTGCTGGTTTGACTTGGGCTCAGTTCAAGGACAGGGTGATGGAGCAGTTCTTTCCCAAGGCTGAGTAGGACAAGCTCAAGAGAGAGTACCATGGGATCCGACAGAGAGCTGGGGAGAATAGCAACGAGTTTATGCAGCGCTTTCTTTGCTTAGCTGGCTTCCTTGGTGCGGCAGCAGGTACTCCTGAAGAGCAGGCACATCACTTTAGATGGGCTCTTCGCACATCGGTCGTAAACAATCTGGTGTGTGCTACGTTCAACACTGTAGCACAAGTGGCCGATGCAGCACGTAAGCTGGAGATGTTGCAGGAGAGAGATGAGTTCGGGGAAGCTGAGAGACCCGACAAGAGGTAAACATTCGTATTCAAGCGGTGATCAATCCGTATACTTTCCATATATGTCAATTATTCATCTCTTTAAATGTATCTTCCAGGCAGAAAACTGGGGACCGGTCTCAGCCGGCTACTCAGCAGCAGCCTCATCAGCCCAAGGGAAACGGTCAGACTAACGACCGTTCTACTATGGATAGGCGTGGCGGTAATGATAATTACCGTAACAACGCTGGTCACTCCAACAGCAGCAGGTCCTAATACTTACGCATTTCATTATGATTTCATGTTATAACTCATATTCTGACTCTTTAGCAAACTTCTACCAGGGAACCATGGAAACGGTAGGGACCAGAACCAGAGAGGTTCACAGCCTAGCCATCCAGCTATCACTGGTATTCAATCTTACGAGTATCCGCATTGTCCTTTGTACCCAATTATCATGTCTTATGTAAAATGTTTTATCAGGTTCCCAGCCAGCCAGAGCACCTGCTGGAGGATTTACTCATCCTCTTTGCTCTACTTGCCACCGTAGGCACCCAGGGCCATGTCGCCGTAATACTGACGCGTGCTTCAAGTGTGGTCTTCCTGGCCATATCATGAAGGATTGCTGTAAGGGCGAGATGGAGGGTACATCGGGACATGCTGATACCAAGCCGCCTCCTACTACCGGGCGTGTCTACACGACATCTCGAGACCAGGCCAACAAGTCTACAGGTACCATCACTGGAATCTTGTATATGTATGGTCAAGCTGCATGTGTTCTTTTCGATACGGGTGCTACTCACTCGGTTATTTCTACTGCTTATGCTAAGAACATTAGGATGCTCCCCATGCCACTAGAAAATAGGCTTACTATTTCCACGCCTTTGAGGGACTCTGTATTAATCACTCATGTATACAAGAGTCTTCCCCTAGAATTTGACGATAAGGTTCGACCTGTTGATGCACTTCCGCTGGACATGAATGACTTCGACATGATTTTGGGCATGGATTGGCTATCCAAGCATCATGCTACCATAGACTGCCATTCATATCGAGTTATCTTCGGTGATGTTAATGCACCAGAGTACATTCATAACGGGTTCATACCCGGACGGTCTGTACAAGTCATATCTACCATGCAAGCGCGTGCACTACTGTCACATGGATGCGAGGGTTATCTAGCTACGGTTCACGACATGGATGCTGAATCCCCATTAATTCAGGATCAACCTATAGTGTCGGAATTCCAAGATGTTTTTCCAGCAGAACTTCCGGGCATACTACCTGCACGAGAAGTGGAATTCAGTATCGAGCTTATTCCAGAAGCTGAACCAATCTCCAAGGCTCCTTATCGTATGGCTCCCATAGAGCTGAAGGAGCTGAAGGATCAACTGCAAGAACTTCTTGAACGAGGTTTCATTCGACCAAGCGCATCTCCATGGGGCGCACCGGTCTTTTTCGTTAAGAAGAAGGACGACAGTATGCGTCTTTGCATAGACTATCGCGAGCTCAACAAGATTACTATCCGGAATAGATATCCACTGCCACGTACTGACGATCTGTTTGACCAACTCCAAGGGGCCAAACACTTCTCCAAGATTAATCTTAGGTCAGGCTATCATCAGCTACGGGTCAAGGAGCAGGACATCGCTAAGACAGCCTTTCGTACCCGCTATGGCATAACTACAAACGCTATGGCCACTACGAGTTTGTAGTTATGCCATTTGGCCTGACAAATGCTCCAGCAGTGTTCATGGATTTGATGAACAGAATCTTCCATGAATTTCTGGACAAGTTCGTCATTGTTTTCATCGATGACATCCTGATTTTCTCAAAGTCCAAGGAGGAACACGAAGACCATCTTCGTACAGTACTACAGATTCTTCGCCAGAAGCAGCTGTATGCTAAATTCTCCAAGTGTGAGTTCTGGTTAGACAAGGTGGCATTCTTAGGTCACATTGTATCAGCAGAAGGAATCACTATGGATCCAGCGAAGGTTGAGGCCATTACTAAGTGGCCAAGGCCGACATCAACGACGGAAGTCCGCTGTTTCTTAGGCTTAGCTGGCTATTACCGTAGGTTCGTGGAGAACTTTTCCCGCTTAGCACTACCATTAACCAAACTGATGCGGAAAGGGGAGAAATTCGTCTGGTCTGAAGATCGAGAGAAGAGCTTTGAAGACCTGAAGTAGAAGCTAGTATCTGCACCTATTCTTACTCTACCATCTGGTACGGGTGGATTTCAAATCTACAGCGATACATCGGGGAAGGGACTTGGCTGTGTTCTCATGCAACATGGGAAAGTGATCGCGTACGCTTCACGGCAGCTTAAGCCTTATGAAGAAAATTACCCACGCATGACTTGGAACTTGCTGTAGTCGTGTTTGCATTGAAGATATGGAGGCACTACTTATATGGAGAATCATGTGACATTTTCACGGACCACAAGAGCTTGAAGTACATCTTCACTCAGCGTGAATTGAACATGAGGCAGAGGAGATGGTTAGAGCTGATGAAGGATTATGACATTAATCTACAGTATCATCCCGGAAAGGCAAATGTAGTAGCAGATGCTCTTAGCAGGAAGTCCGGAATGATCAACGGTATTAAAATCGAAGAGGAAATCATAAGAGACTTGGAGCGACTAGACATCGAAATTATGGTACGTGGACAGCACGGTTACTGGGGTAATCTTAGAGTAGAACCCGAGTTGCTCTCTAAGATCAAGGAAGCTCAGAAGGATGACGGAGAAATCTGGGCGATAGTACAGAATTTGGAGAAACAGACAGAATTCAGAGTAGATGCAGATGGTATCGTATGGCAAGGCACGAGACTTTGTGTTCCTGATAACCACGAACTCAGGGAAGCCTTGTTAGCTGAAGCTCATAGCTCCCCATTCTCTATACATCCTGGTTCGACTAAGATGTACCATGACATCAAGCAGTACTTTTGGTGGAGTGGTATGAAACAGGATGTGGCCACTTACGTCTCCAAATGTCTTACCTGCCAGCAGGTTAAGATCGAGCATCAGCGATCTGGCGGTATTATTCAACCGTTAGATATTCCATAGTGGAAGTGGGACAAAATCACCATGGATTTTGTTACTGGTCCTCCGCCTACCAAGAGGAAGCACGATGCAATTTGGGTTATCGTAGATCGACTTACCAAATCAGCTCATTTCTTACCGATCCGCAAGGAAGATCCGGTAAGTAAACTCGCCGATACGTACAGAAGAGAGATCATGAGACTCCACGGTGCACCATCCAGCATCGTCTCAGACAGAGATTCTCGATCCACTTCGCGCTTTTGGAAGAGTCTACAAAAAGCTTGGGGTACACAACTTAAGCTTAGCACGGCTTTTCACCCTCAAACGGACGGACAGTCGAAACGAACCATTCAGACATTGGAAGATATGTTGAGGTCATGTGCGTTGGAATGGACGGGTGATTGGGACGATTACATCTGTTTGGTGGAGTTTGCATACAACAACAGCTAGCACGCAAGTATCAAGTGTGCTCCTTTCGAGATGTTGTATGACAGAAAGTGTCGCGCCCCAATCTGCTGGGATCAGGTTGGTGAGCGGACACTTGAAGGACCAGAAATCATAGAGATGACCAATGAAAAGATCGCAGTAGCTAAGCAGAAAATTCAGGAAGCACGGTCACGTCAGAAGAGTTATGCCGATAAGCATCGTAGGGACATACATTTTAATGTAGGAGATCACGTCTTCCTTAAGGTTTCGCCGACACGTGGTGTTAGACGCTTCGGGATTAAAGGGAAGCTCAGTCCTTGTTTCATCGGACCGTTTGATATCATTGAACGAGTCGGTGAAGTATCTTACCGATTGGCGTTACCTCCGCAGCTTTCGCATGTGCACAATGTGTTTCATGTGTCCTTACTCAGAGGGTACCAATATCATCCCCTTCACACGGTTCAGTACCCACTGGAACAGATACGTGAATATCTCACTTTTATAGAAGAACCCGAACATGTTCTTGACAGACAAGAACGAGTCATGAGAAGGAAGACGGTTCCATTCGTCAAAATCCTATGGAGGGATCATACCGAGTGGGAAGCCACTTGGGAAACACAGGAGTCTATTCGGGCTTCTTACCCTCATTTCATATTTTGAATTCGGGTATGTTCTTCTTTTCCCGTTTACTTTATCTATAATTCGGGAACGAATTATTCTTTTTAGGGGGGAAGAGTTTTAAAACCCGTATGCTTTTACCATGAATAGTACCCTTAAGATCGTACGTACTAGATTAAAACTTTCCTATTATAGCATGATTACGATTACGTGTTAGGATTTTACGTATTACACACGTGTTAGAACACGATAAGTATTTACTACGCACGAACATGCGCTCATGAAATCATGAACGTAATTAAATCACGAACTATTATTAATTACGTATATATATTTATTACGAGCGTAATTAAATATATTAGGTCACGATAATTACTTAACGAGAACACATTAAACGCGAACACAAATAATCACGAACGAATAACTAAACATCGAGACACGGAAAAAGGTACGGGTACCCCATGTGGGGCCCCTACCCACGGCTACAAGGAAGAAATGGGCCAAGCCCATTTCAATTTTCACTAAAAGGAGGTTAAGGAAAATAACACTACTCATTTAACTTTACAGAAGAATTTTACAGAAACCTAAAATCCTCCTCCTCCTTCTTTTTCTCTTTTTGGCCGCCACCCTCAAACAACACCAAAGGGGTGTTTGTTGATCTTTGATCTTGGAATTGTTGTTGGTGTTCGTGTTTGTTCATCGTTACTTAGATCCACGCACTCGGTAATCCTTTTAAACCTTTTTCTTTTGATTTAACCTATTAATTAATTAAGAAAATGTTATTTTTTTTTATAAAACCTAATTAAATCATAGATCTAACATGAATTTGGGTTGGAATAAAATCAAAAGGGATGTTTAGGGGTGTTTTGTTCTTGGCCGTGCCTAACCCGAACCCGAGAGGGTCTCGGTTTGGCCACTTGACCACCACCGAGACCATATGGTCCCGGTTGGTTGGTGTGGGTCCCACGGCAGCATCATGACAAGGGTGACCCCGACTTGGTTTGGGGTATGGTGTCGATTTCATGTTCGGTTCATGGTTCTTAGTCAAGATCCGGTTCATGGTGTATGTTTAGTTTTTTTTATTATTTTTATGATCTTATGTTAAAATTAAATTAATAACATGACATGATTAATTTAATAACATGACTTAGGTTATTTTAATTATTAATGATCATGAAATTATTAACCTAAGTATTTTCATATTTTAGACTTATAAATTAATTAATTATTTAAAACCATGGTTATAATTAATTAATTAACATGACTTAGGTTATATTATTAATAAATAATAATACATGTTTTAACCTAAGTATTTAACTTTATTTAATTAAAAACATGTTATACTTAAATTAAATATTTTAACCTATAGTTTATTTTAATTACATGAAATAATTAATAAACTATACATTATATCATATGACTTAGAAAATAATCATGAAAACACTTAGGCATATATACTTAGCTTATTTAACCAGCTTATTTCTAATTATGGAAACTTCTATTTTAGAAACTTATTTAAATAAGGCAGCTAATCTATTTATGGAAACGTTCTATTTTTAGAAACTTATTTATTTTAGGCAGCTAATCTATTTATGAAAACTTATTTAAATAAGGCAGCTAATCTATTTATGGAAACTTTCTATTTTTAGAAACTTACCTATTTTAAGCAGTAATTCTATTTTTGGAAACTTTCTATTTTTCGAAACTTTCTATTTTTTGAAACTTTCTATTTTTGGAAACTTTCTATTTTTTGGAAACTTTCTATTTTTGGTTACTTTCTATTTCTGGAAACTTTCTATTTTTGGAAACTTTCTATTTTAGGAAACCTGTTATTTTTGGAAAGTTACTTATTATTACACAGTAAGTATAATAATACATGGAATACCAGAAATACTTAATCAGATTAAACAGAATATAAGATAAACACAGTTTAAGGCTTTAAACAGTAAAACATGGTAAGAACATATAAAATAAGCTGAGACATGACATAAAACCAGCTACGTATTTAGTAAGCAGATACTTACTCATGTATGTATTTATGTAGCACTAGTGATACGGAAGTAGGATTCCTCTCAGTTCATCTTCTTCGTTCACTGGACATAAGGTACGGATTCCAGTCTTTTCAGTATGGACATTCTTTCCTTATTAGGATTTCCCCGTATGCAGCCAAATGTTTTCCCGTAGTATAAGTACGTGTTTGAATTGCTTATGTTTAATTTAGAATACCTATAGCCATATACATGCATGACCAGTTTCACCTAGTTATGGAGGTACCATAACCATAACATTAGAGGCACTGATGTTATGACTTCACCACGGAGGAGTGATTGCTCGTGACGTCCCTTCAGCTTTTGGCCATTTATATTATATTTATCATGTGGGGCGTATGGGTGCATCCTAGTTACATGTTTTCAGTCAGGATTTCATGGTGAATGTGGTGTGTGCCTTGCATCCTTCACAAGGAGCTGATCCCTCCTACCCAAAAACCAGTATATTAAATTAGAGGCAGCCCCTCTAATTTGCATGATGAGGTCACCCCTCCAAGTATTCATGCACGGTGGATTTTCATGACCTATATTGGCTAATGGTAAAATATGATAAACAGTTTTTACAAGATAAACATAAGGCTTTTCAAACTATAAAACCAGTTTTATCAAGACTTAACCAGGTTACTCGGGACTTAGTTTCTTCCGCTGTTATATGTTATATGCTTATCCTATTCATGCTTTATTGTACATCCGTGCACTGAGCGTATTGCTCAGCCATTTTCCTTTTCTATGTTCTCAAAACGGCAGGTACTCAGGGACGCTCGTAGACTTTAAGAGTACGTGCATATGGACTGGAAGCTTTCTAGCCTTTCTTTACTTTATTCATTTCCTATCTTTTGATACATTGCTATGGACATTGTTTAGTCCTTTCCTTTACTATACTTATGTTTGTGTGTGATGAGCTTTACATTTGGACTACCGATGTTTGATTCCGGTATTTCCCTTTTATGGTCATGTAATGTTTAGACATTTTTTCTTGTATGCTTTGATGACACGCCATAATTGCATGTGACATTTCCATTATCAAAATGGGGTGTTACAACGTGTGCAAACTGTGTGCGCTCGAATGGAATGATAATGGTACTTGAGAGTACAATAGAGTTGTACAAAAATTACGATAGGCACACAATGGATTCAGCTGCACTACTTCACGACCTTTACGATGACATAGGGAACCTTAGTTTGAACTAGTTTGTGATGTGTTTTTTTTTCCGTGTTTACGAGTCTAATATCGTTGTAATATCCATGTTTAATTAAGCGCGTGTTTAAGTGTCCGTGACGAATAAAATTATGTTTAGGATTGTTTGTGTGTAAGTCTCCCATGTGATATTACAAAAGGTTTTATGTAATATTTGGAATAAATAAATATTTGTTTTATAAATGTCTCATTTTTATTATATAAACGTCGCAGAAATAAAATAACATCGGGTTGCTAGTTAAAATAATAATTATTTGGAATAAATAAATAATTGTTTTATAAATGTCTCATTTTATTATATAAACGTCGCAAAAATAAAATAACATCGGATCGATAGTTAAAATAATAATTATTTGGAATAAATAAATATTTGTTTTATAAATGTCTCATTTTTATTATATAAACGTCGCAAAAATAAAATAACATCGGATCGATAGTTAAAATAATAATTATTTGGAATAAATAAATAATTATTTTATAAATGTCTCATTTTTATTATATAAACGTCGCAAAAATAAAATAACATCGGATCGAGAGTTAAAATAATAATTATTTGGAATAAATAAATAATTGTTTTATAAATATCTCATTTTTATTATATAAACGTCGCAAAAATAAAATAACATCGGATCGATAGTTAAAATAATAATTATTTGGAATAAATAAATAATTGTTTTATAAATGTCTCATTTTTATTATATAAACGGCGCAAAAATAAAATAACATCGGATCGATAGTTAAAATAATAATTATTTGGAATAAACAAATATTTGTTTTATAAATGTCTCATTTTTATTATATAAACATCGCAAAAATAAAATAACATCGGATCGATAGTTAAAATAATAATTATTTGGAATAAATAAATAATTGTTTTATAAATGTCTCATTTTTATTATATAAACGTCGCAAAAATAAAATAACATCGGATCGATAGTTAAAATAATAATTATTTGGAATAAATAAATATTTGTTTTATAAATGTCTCATTTTTATTATATAAACGTCGCAAAAATAAAATAACATCGGATCGATAGTTAAAATAATAATTATATGGAATAATTAATAATTTTTCATAACAAGCAAAAACTAATTATATATATGACAGGGAGTTTCCCTGGCGACATGTCGCCAGGGAAACTTTTGGGATTTGTCGGGTAAAAGCCCGCCACATATTTTCTGCTTAACTTTGAAGCTAATTACGTATGACACAAAGTTTCCCTGGCGACATGTCGCCAGGGATAATTTAGGACAAAGTTTCCCTAGCGTTTCCCAGGCGATAAAGCAGATTTACTTTTTGGTCAAAGTTTGACTAGGGTTTCCTTGGCGACATGTCGCCAGGGATAAATTTGGCAGGTTATTAGCAAAAAATAATTACTGTTAAATACGATGGACGAAGTTTCTCTGGCGACATGTCGCCAGGGATAATTTAGGACAAAGTTTTCCTAGCAACATGTCGCCAGGGATAAGTTGGAGGGAAAATTTCGCGCTCTTTCATTTGGTATCTGATTTTGGACGGGTTATCCCTGGCGATATGTCGCCAGGGAAACCCTAGTCAAACTTTGACCAAAAAGTAAATCTGCTTTATCGCCACATCAGCGATGTCGCCAGGGAAAAGGAGTTATCCCTGGCGACATTTTGTCGCCAGGGAAACTCCGGACACCTGTTCCCAGTTTTCTTGTAGTGGTTCATCTGCATTACCATTTCGTATTCTTCCATATCTTCGAGATCAGACAGATTGGAATAATCAGACGAGCTACTCATTTTTTTGAAAATTGTTTGAATTTTTTTGTGAAAAGATTTGATTGAAAGTGTTTGTTGTGTGTGTGTTTTAAGATAAAAATAAGTGGTATTTATAAAAAAAAAGTTATAATTTTTTTTTATTTTTATTACCGTTATCAAACGGTTTGAAAACAGGTGGGGCCCAACTTTTTCTCTTTTTCCACTCGTTGAAGTCTGGCGAAAGGGGAGCGGCGAGAGGGGACGGTGTCACGGCGAGCACCGGCGAAGACGCCACGTCAGACCAACGAGCTTCCTCCACCGTGACGCCGTTTGCTCTAAGTTTGTAACATATACTCATTAAATGGTACTCATCTCAATGTCTTTTAGTAGCTTTATTGTTACTTGTAGTTATAACTTACGGTATATGTTCTAGCCTAAAGATATTAATAAACGAATCCACATTCCAGTAACAATTTGAAACTATCTAAATTTCATTACAAATAGATATAAGTACACCACTTAAAGCTGCAAACTGATCGAAGTTACATACGAAACTGACTCAACATGACATTGCGGGTGGGCTCAAGTTCAATTCAATTCCCACTAGGTATAAACAACTTATAAGTGGTCACGCCAACCTCCTAAAAAGGGAGGGCTTTACCTGGTTTGAGTTTGTGTGACGGTGGACTCAAACCCCGTGAATTAGTCGAACAATAAGTCAGAAATCACGGTTAAAAAAAATTACATTGGGGTCACCTACAAAAAACTTATGAAAAAACTACAATTAAAAATCACTCCGCTAGGCAATGAGAACCACATGTGAGTGTCATTACCCGAAACAGTAAATTTTCTCTTCCAAGACCAGTTCATTTCTAAAGTTCCAGCAACAATTAACATTGAAAAGAAAGAAAAAAAGACCTACAGGCCATGCTGCTTTATAAGATATCGAGAAATGGGTTATGCAGCCTAGCAAACTGAGTCAACAGTAGAAAGCCGCCAACTTCAACTTGGATCTGGGGCTACCTATTTTGTACTCCATATATGGTTAAACAAGATCAAACTCAACTACCGATTTAAATTTTGTTTCCTTCATTAATTAATTTAATGTATTTATAACAAAACCAGTTTACTAGATTAAAATAGATAACCTTCTTTCTTATATGTATGCATGCATGATGCATGATACATGCATGTGTGTGTGCCAAGGAGATATCTTGGTCGATAAACTGGTTTGTACAATGTTCAAAAAAAAAAAAAAACTGTTTTGTACTTTTTTTCAATGCACATAGGGACCTCAGCATTCATCTCTAATAAAAATGTGTGTTTTTTAAGGAGAAAATTCTTAGGATGTTTTAGATTCTCTTGTTCTTTCACAATATGCATTTGAGTTTGCAGGTAGGTTTTCGGGTATTTTCTTGTGGTGTTCTTCATGTTGTTAATAATTATCGATCTGTTGGTGAGTCATATACAGATATGCTAAATATCTACCTTCGAAAAATTGAAAGAAAGCTAGAGTAAAAAAATTACATGGTCCTACACATAACGACATATATGTCGGTACGTACACTAAATATAGTGCAAACTCAGCTAAAGCTATAGGTACTAGCTACTAATCCAGCTTACTCTAATGTTTGACTCAATTTGACATGGCAACAGGTCTAGATCTAGTGTCTTTTCCCTCTATCTAAAAAGTGAAAACCCTAACAAAAATAACTAGACTAAACTAGTCCTTCATTAATTGTGTCAGTAAGCACAAAAATGGTATAACGCGTGCATAAAGAGAGAACATTTTTTCCCTTTGTTTGTGAATTACTAAACTTAATAAAGAGATGATATGATGTCCATTTTGGTCAGAAAAGCCAGGAGTTAAATTTAAGCGTTATTAATAGTAAAACCTACTGCACAAAAATATAACATAAATGACCAAATCAAAGATCTTCTGCAAGTTGCATTCAAACCAAAGTATACAGTGTAAAGAAATCTAAAATAAATTGAAATCACGTCTCTCTGAAAAGTGAAAAATCTAACATAAAACTAGACTAACCTTGTCCTATATGATTTATGTCAGTAAGCACAAAGATAGTATAACGCGTGATATGAAGGAAAACATTGTAATTCCCTATAATCAAAGAGAGGTCGGGGTCAGAAAAAACAACAGTTATATATAAACATTAAAAATAGTAAAACCCTCTACCCCAAAAAAATTGACATGACTGGCTGAATCAAATTTAGATATTCTACAAGTAATATTTCAAACAAATATGAAAAAATAGAATGAAAAAAGAAAATATATTGTAGATGACTTGAACTTGAGCTCTAAATGATAGATTTTGGACCTTATATATATGACGAAATTTAGCCCATTTATGTAACCTATCGAGACCTTTTCATGGGCTTATTGCAAGTTCTACAAGTTTAATCAAATACATTGTCGTTGGTCACTCGATTACTCAGTCATTTCTTACTTATCCAGAATAATTTTACATCGAATATAACATTGCATGGTTGATCATTTGAGATTAGATGATGTATACCAAAGTTCTTTCTGTTAGTTGCTACTGTTCATAAATGAAATGCTAAAGCAAATTGTTAGCGATATAGTGTGTGCGAAAGAGAAAATATATAAGTTCTCTAATCTTATCGATCTCTATTATAAGAGCACACCGTGTGGCAAACTGGTGGGTGGCTGGCCACGACGGCGCGAGGCCACGGCGGCGCCAACCACACCGTGGCTCGCGTCGTCGGTTTTGGGTTGGTACCTACCAGCCGACGCCATGGTGACGGCGCGAGGCCACGGCGGCGCCAACCACACCGTGGCTCGCGCCGTCGGGTTTTTTTAATTTTTAATTTTTTTTTTTGAAAATTTTAAAAAGTTACCGTTGGGCAACAGCTATTTTTTTGGTTTTCTATGTTTTTGACCGTTTTTTGGTGTTAAATACCCCATTTTTTCATATAATTTCACTATATATCATACAAACACATACTATTTTCTCATATTCACACACTATTTTATCAATATGAATCCCGGAAGTTCCGATTTGTCCTCTATTTACGAAAATTACGATCAAGAAGATATGGAAGATTATGCCCGATATCTTGAATATTGGGAACAAATTGAGATGTTAGATGAGGAAGAGCAAGAAACTAGGAGTAATGTCGGTCCTCGCGTTAGAACATACATCCCACGTGAACGAGAAGATGCGGAAAGAAGACTTATGGCCGATTATTTTGGTGACCTTGAAACTCCGCCAAAGTATCCGGAGGATCGATTCCGACGAAGGTATCGTATGAGTTCTACCCTTTTTTAGAAAAATAGTTCATGATATAAGTAGTTACAACGTTCATCCACTACCACCCTACTTCTATTTCTTTAAACAACGTAAGGATGCAACGGGTCGTTTAGGTTTTAGCCCCACTATGAAATGCACATCGGCAATACGCCAATTGGCGTATGGTACAACACCCGATTTACTAGATGAATATTTGCAAGTAGCCGAGCGTTGTTCACGTGAATGCTTATGGAACTTTACCAAATGCATTTATGTATTGTATGTTGAAAAGTATCTTAGAACACCTTCGCCTGAGGATGTACAACATATTTATGATTTGCACAATAGGAAACATAATCTCCCGGGTATGCTTGGTAGTATAGATTGTATGCATTGGGAATGGAAAAATTGTCCTAAAGCGTAACATGGTCAATTTAAAAGGCGTGATAAAAAAATACCCAACACTTATGCTCGAGGCTGTTGCTGATCAACAGTTATGGATATGGCATTCTTATTTTGGGGTGCCGGGGGCAAATAACGACCTTAATGTTTTATATGGTTCACCGTTATTTGATAACCTTCTTTTGGACGAGGCTCCAGATACTGAATTTGTTGTTAACGGTAAAACATACAAGCAAGGGTATTATTTAGCAGATGGAATTTACCCTCAATGGGCTTCTTTTGTTAAGTCGTATACAATTGCAACGGACGAAAAGAAAATGAAATTTAAAAGGGTTCAAGAAAGCGCTAGAAAAGATATTGAGAGAGCGTTCGGGGTATTACAAGGTCGGTGGGGGATTATTCAGCAACCCGCACGAAGTTTCCAAGTCAGCACGCTTAAAAGAATCATGTATTGTTGCATTATACTACATAACATGATATTGGAAGACCAAAAGTTTAACATTAGTGAATATGACCATATGTATGCTCCGCCTGAAGCCAATCTCCAATGAACTTGGGTCGAACGTTGTGAGACATTTAGAAGGAAAAATAAGGAACTTCGGGATAGGAAAGTTCACGATTCTCTTCGACGTGATCTCGTTGAGCATTTATGGAACCTTAATCATTGATGTTTTTTTTTTTTATTGTTATTTTTTTAAATGTAATTTTTTTTTTCGTGTATTATTTTCTAAAAAATTTGTATTTGTATTTTTATTATGAATGAAATGTGTTTTTAGTTTAAAATTAATTGTTGAAAAAAAAAGTTGGGTGACGACGACACAAGAATTCTCGTGTTAACCAGGGAGGGGGGTTGAGCCATCGTGGGGAGTTTTGGTGTCGTGGGAGTAAAAAGTGATGTGGCATCACTTTTTGCCCACGACACGAGCACGACGGCTCAACCACACCGTGTGCTCTAAGAAACCACTGACTAAGCTTACCGTCGCACCTGAATTCTATATCCCATTATCCATAGATCTCCTTCGTTATCGATGCCGGTCTTATCACAAGGATGCTAAGTCAGATGTCTGGTGAACACATTCGTAATGAGTATGGAGGTAGTGCCTCCTAAAAGATATGATAACTGCACCATTCAAGATCATTGCTTGCATACGGAGATAGACGGACGAAAGCCCCTGAGGAACTGATTCTTATCTAGTTGTTCAAAGCCTGCCTATTTTTGATGACATGATATTCAAGACCCCCCTTAAATAAAGTAAAGGCAGACGATCCCGATTTCCTTGATCCTTCATCTGGCCTGCGGCCTTGTGAACTGTTCACATCGCTCTCTTTGGTTCAAGCGATATAATTACAGTTCAGATCGACTTCCTAGCGTACGGAATACGGAATGGATTCCAAAGCCCCTTTGTTTTAGCATAAACTAACGACACCGATTCCTATTGAAGATTCAAAGGGCGAGCACTGAAATGAGAAAGGCTTGTAAACTCGTGACGCTGAATGAGACATTCGAAAACTAAAGTGCACACTAGAAAGTGCTATAACCGTTGCCCACCCCAACCATGAGTAGTCTATTTTAGAAGTGTAGGGTTTAATCCCTACAATCCTGGTTAACTAGATGCGGAATATCGATCCCGAAGAACACACAGACGAATCGACAGAAAAGTTAATCGACGCCCACACAAGGTAATATCCCTAATCGTTTCTCGATTAGTTTATTGAAAGAATGACGTAATTGGTTTGTTCCCCCTCGCCTCCTTTTATAGAGATGAGGGGGAACCGACTCTTACAATGACTCTGGGTCGGGTTAGGCTTAAACACTACCAACCGACCTTTATTCTTAGTTATTAGGCTATACGACTCTTATTACCCTAGACACGACTTAGGCGAAAATATAAGACTAGATATAACAATTTCCACCTTAGGCTTATATTATCCTATCCCAACACTCAGCAACTCCAAGCAGTGTTGTAACTTGCGTCCAGGTACCACCTTCGTCAAGGCATCTGCAGCATTGTGTTCAGTACCCACCTTCAGAACTTCAACCGTCTTTGCTTCCAAGACTTCTCTGATAAAGTGATAACGCACATTGATGTGCATAGTCCTTTCATGAAAAACATGATTCCGCGATAAGTGAATCGCGCCCTGATTATCACAATTAACTGCAACAGTGTTGAGCTTCACGCCCAACTCTTCCAAGAGTCCCCTTAGCCAAATAGCTTCCTTCACAACCTCCGTAAGGGCCATATACTCTGCCTCTGTAGTTGAAAGAGCCACCACATGTTGTAGCGTTGCCTTCCAGCTTACAACACATCCCTGTACTAAAAATGCGTAACCAGTGAGAGACCTACCCTTATCCGGATACTTAGCGTGGTTTGAATCAACAAAACCTGTTACGTCCACATGGTTTCCACGATTTGTCCCATACACCAAACCCACGTTTACAGTGCCCTGCAAATATTTCATAATCCACTTCACTGCTTCCCAATGGAGTTTACCCGGATTCGCCAAATATCTGCTAACTACACTTACTGCATACGCTATGTCTGGCCTCGTGCATACCATCAAATATATTAAGATCCCAACCGCATTAGCATACGGCACCTTACTCATTCTTTCAACATCACAATCCCTAACTGGGCAATCTTTCAACGACAACTTGAATTGCCCGTCCAATGGTGTCTGAACCGACTCCCCATTGTTCATTCTAAACCTGTTTAAAACATTAGAAACGTACCCGGATTGTGACACCCTCAGAATCTTGCGACTCCGATCCCTGACGATCTCCATACCAAGAATCTTCTTTGCTTCCCCGAGCTCTTTCATGTCGAACTCCCTTTTAAGCAAAGACTTGGTAGCCGTGATCTCAGCCTTGCTTTTACAAGTAATCAGCATATCGTCTACATATAACAGTAGATAGATATACTCCCCTGGCGCATAACTCCTGTAATATACGCAGCTGTCGTAACTGCTACGCTTAAACCCATTGCTCAGCATATACTCATTGAACCTCTTGTACCATCGCCTAGGTGACTGCTTCAAACCATAAAGAGATTTCTTTAACAAACATACCTTGTTACCTTGTTCAAATCCCGGTGGCTGCCTCATGTAGATCACTTCTTCAAGATTTCCATGTAAAAACGCCGTCTTTACATCAAGCTGCTCCAGCTCATAATCTTTACACGCAGTCAATGCAAGTATAACCCAAATAGATGTGTGTCGAACTACCGGCGAAAATACTTCATTGTAATCAATACCTGCCCTTTGTGTGAATCTACGAGCTACCAACCTTGCCTTGTACCTAGGCTTTTGAACACCTTCAATCCCTTCCTTTATTTTGTACAACCATTTGCAGCTCATCAGCTTTTGCCCAGCTGGATGATCTACTAACACCCAGGTCTTGTTCTTCTTTAGAGAATCCATCTCTTCTTTCATAGAAGCTTTCCACTTAGAATTGTCTTCACAAGCAACTGCTTCCTAGTATGTCAATGGTTCATGAGTATCTTCTTCCTCTGCTGCAGCAAACGCGTAAGCAACCATATTACTCTCATCCCGAAACCTTGCCGGTTTCGTTCTTGTCCTTGGCTCTCTATCTCGAACCAATTGATAATCTGTGGATCCGGTGGATGATCAATTTCTTGAACCCTTGCACCTTCATCATAGCCATCTTCCTGATCCGTCTGGTCTTCCTGATCTGTCTGATCTTCCTGATCTGTCTGATCTTCCTGACCTGTTTGATCTTCCTGACCTGTTTGGTCTTCCTCAAGTGTATGATTATTTAACCTCTGCAGTTCCACCTCAACATGTAATTCCTCAACAGACTTATCATTACCTGCACAAGTATCCTTCAACGTGTCTTTGTACATGACACTTTCATTGAAGACTACGTTCCTGCTTGTGACTATTTTAGGTGATTCATTATCAAGCCTATATAGTCTGTACCCCTTCACACCTTCAGGATACCCCAAAAGAACGCATTTTACCGCTCTCGGCTCGAGCTTACCTTGTTTAACGTGTGAATACGCGACACAGCCGAAAACCCTCAGCATCCCATAATTACTAGGATGTCCCGACCACATCTCCATAGTTGTCTTCTTCTCAATCGCTGTCGATGGTGACCTATTTATAAGATATGCGGCCGTACATGTCGCTTCCGCCCAGAAGGTCTTGGGCAATCCAGACTGTATTAATAAACAGCGTACCTTGTCCATGAGAGTTCTGTTCATCCGTTCTGCTAACCCATTCTGCTGCGGCGTCCCGGCAACTGTCAAATGTCTAGCAATCCCACTCTCAGTGCATAGCTGATTAAACTCCAGGTTACAGAACTCAAGACCATTATCCGTCCTAAGCTTCTTAACCGTCCTCCCAGTCTGATTTTCTACTAACTGCTTCCACTCTTTGAACTTCCCAAATGCTTCGTGTTTGAACCTGAGAACATAAACCCATACCCTTCTGGAATAATCATCGACAATAGATAAGAAATACCTCTTACCTCCCAATGATTCCACCTGAGACGGACCCCATAAGTCTGAATGAACATAGTCTATGACTCCCTGAGTAGTGTGTCTTCCTACACCGAAACTGACTCGATGTGACTTTCCCAGAACATAATTCTCACAAAAATCGAGCTTACCTAGACTCTTCTTGCCAAACAAACCCTGCTTTTCCAGCACGTGTAGACCTGCCTCACTAACATGTCACAGTCTTTTATGCCAAACTTTCACAAGACTGTCTTTTTCTTCAACACTAGCATTAAGCTCACCGGCCAATGCATGGCCATCCAAAGAGTACACACAGTTCTCCCTTCGGGTTCCAGATATAATAACCCTAGAACCATTAATCACCTTGATTTTTGCCCGACTGCAATTTTACGGTATATCCCTCTTTTTCATGATTTCCCAACGATATCAAGTTTCTTTTCAATTTAGGAATGTACCTGACATTGTGTAACACAAAACTTGACCCATCTTTCAGTTGTACATTTACCTTGCCAATACCCCTGATCTTGCACTCCCTGTTGTCGCCCAACAGTACGCTGCCCCCATCGCATTCCAGAAAATCAAAAAATACATCTAACCTGGGTGATATGTGATATGAACCTCCTGAATCCATGATCCAATCTTGCAGTCTTTCTGCACTCATCACCATCATCACCTCAGAATCGTCGTAAATCGAACCACTAGAGCTTGGTTGATCATCTTTCTTGACGTAACCTTTTGACTTCTTGCGATTATTCTTCAGACAGTTCCTTATCAAGTGCTCCTCAGATTGGCAAATAAAGCATTTGAGTCTTCCACCTCGAGACTTCGATCTTGACTTTCCCTTTGACTGATGCGAATTCCTACGATCAGTTCTTCCCCTCACATATAACCCTTCACCATCATCCCCCTTCGCCTTGAACCTTTCTTTTATTTCCTTTGAATTTAGTGTGGCCATCACGTCCTCCAAAGTCAAATCTTCCCGTCCATAAAGCAAGGTATCCACAAAGTGTTCGTATGATGCTGGTAAAGAAGTGAGTAACAAGAAAGAAAGATCTTCATCCTCGAATTTTACCTCAATATTTGCTAAATCGAGAACGATTTTGTTGATCTCATCTATATGCTCGGAAATCTTTCGTCCAGACGGCATGTAGAATGTATACAACTTCTTCTTCAGGTACAACTTGTTGGCCAATGACTTTGTCATGTACAAAGACTCGAGCTTTGACCAAACCCCCGCTGCAGTCGTTTCCCCGGTAACCTCTCTCAGGACCTTGTTACCTAAACACAAAATCATGGCACTGTGAGCTTTCTTGTCAAGCTTAGATTTCTCTTCAGCTTCCATATTCGCGGGTAAAACCTCCAGAGCTGCTTCACATCCGTTCTGGATTAATAAAGCACGCATCTTGATTCTCCATAACCCGAAATCACCAGTTCCATCGAATTTCTCGATGTCAAAGTTGGCTCCCGTCATTCTTTATCCCTTTGTTGATTTGCTAAACCTTGTGATAAACCCTCACAATCACAAATCAACAAAGTCCCTTCGGTAACTCGCTAAACTTTGTGATACGTTAAACCTCACAATCACGAATTACGAAGTCCCCTTGTGTAAAATACTACAAAATATCAATCTTTTTGTTTTTAATAAAAACAAAGATTAATAACCAAAATTAGATTATTGGCCCAATATACAAAATCTAATAAAAACAACACCTGGGCCCAATAACAAAAAACTTTCGTAGTATTTTCAATAGGTTACACAACCTACTGTGTTTCTTCTCCTTTTATAATAAAAAACACCACTTCTTTCTTCTTCCTTGTAAACCTGCGACAACAAGAAAAAAAAATGGCGGATCCTTATCTTCAAGAAAACCCAAAACACCCTCTTCAATCGAAACCCTGCTACCTTGACGATCTAAACCGATCACCAAGAACCCTCTCTTCACGATCGATCCTAGAAACCAGTGCCTCGAAAAACCGAGCTCTGATACCACTTGTAGGGTTTAATCCCTACAATCCTGGTTAACTAGATGCGGAATATCGATCCCGAAGAACACACACAGACAAATCGACAGAAAATTTAATCGACGCCCATACAAGGTAATATCCCTAATCGTTTCTCGATTAGTTTATTGAAAGAATGACGTAATTGGTTTGTTCCCCCTCGCCTCCTTTTATAGAGATGAGGGGGAACCGACTCTTACAATGACTCTGGGTCGGGTTGGGCTTAGACACTGCCAACCGACCTTTATTCTTAGTTATTAGGTTATACGACTCTTATTACCCTAGACACGACTTAAGCGAAAATATAAGACTAGATATAACAAGAAGGTTTTATGGTGCAAATACTCTAATATCCAACAAATATCATGAAATACAATTGAACATTTACATTTATATCTTTGCAAAACTTCTAAATTACTCCACTATTAATAAGAATTGGATTACTTCAACATCTTTTGAAAACATAAACATATAATTGATTTATCCAAAACAAATTTTACCCATATATAAGTAAATTTTATAATATTAGTTTTTACACAAATGTCGTACTCTTATTTAACATGTTAGATTAGTCTTTTACCTTTCACCTTTAGTTAAACAAAAATACATTAATGAACAAAATTACATTTATGAACAGTTTATTGGATCACACAAGATTAATATTGAGACCCACCGAATCTTTGAAATCCCTAAAAACCTCTTAATAATGACTAGCTACTGAAATACGTAGTAATTTGCATAAGGAATATGCGAGCGTGAAGATAAAATGGAAACCAAGAGAATGTACGTATGATGTGTCGACATGTTATATGATTTTTTTTAATGCAGAAAATTAAAAAGTGTTACAATAAAAAATGTTATAGTTGTTACGTTGCTTATAGGTTGGCGGGGATAATTGGAGTTAAAATAGAAGTAATATTAATGAGGAAATTGTCACGAAATATAAGAGGGTTGGGTTCTCAACGAAAAGTTAACTCGATTAAAAAATTACTAGTGAAAAAACCAATGATAACAAAATTACAAGAAACTAAAAAGGATGTATTAAGGAAAGAGCCAAGCTATTAGGACCCCTTTAAAACACTGGTTGTACCTCATTTTTTTAATTTTTTTAATTTTATTTATTTTATAAAACTGTAAAACTGAAAGTTTAGAATAAAAAATATATTGTTTAACATGTTAAATGTATTAAACTGGCAAAACTAAGGAACATAAACTGATAAAAAAAACTGCACCGGACTAGAAATAGAGGGGACAAAAGGAATAAAAAATACTCTTTTGTACCTTTTTGTGGGCAAAGGGTTTGCCAAAATCGATGCACTAGGTGTTATGGGTGGAGTACTAATTATTTGGTATAACTCATGGTTTTTTTTATATTTTTATTTTTGGTTTTCAAAGGAGATTTGATTTGACTTTTTGGCTTTTTATAATACTTAGTATGTAATTACATAATTACTTTAAATATTAAACTTTTAACTTATTAATTAGTTACCGTCGAGTATACACTTTTATCAAAATAAAATTATACAATAAATATAGTCATATTAACTCGTTGTCTAAGTGTGTGACCCCTTAGGACCACGTATTCTCGACCGTATAAAATACTAATTATGACTTACGCACAACCCAACAACTCCCACTTGCTGAAGTTTTTGTCATATCGTACTTTAATACCAACATTGACAGATAGTCTAGCAACACTATCAATGCTCCCAAAAGTACATGAGTTTGGTTTCTGACAAACAAGCTCAACCTCTATGGTATAAATAATATTGCACCCGTTTTGTTATTAATACGGTTAATTATGATGTGGATCATATGTCATCATGTATTAACTATTATGTTTCTCGTTTTAACGATTAATCAAGATTACCAATTCTAAAAAGAAACTTCTTTACTACGATTTGGGCACGACCATGCAAACATCCGATCAACCCTAAGAGGGGCCAAGTATGTATCGTACTCCATTCATGGATGAACAAAATCCCATTTTGATTACAAGTACCTTTTACACATGTAATAAAACACTTCTGAAATAGGTTTTATGACTATCCATTTTACTGACACATGCAAAGATTCACTTGCATCTCAAGTCTAAGGATAACAATACTGTACCATAAGTGTAGATTCTTGATGACGCCGATCCATAAAAAAAACTACACGGTTGGGGTAATCTAGTTATTCAACCACATTGAATAACCTATGAGTCTAGAAGAATCTTGTTCACTAACTCTCATATTTGTCTTTCTTCATAAATATTTCCATACTGATGTCACACAATAGAAATTTAGAATATATATATATATATATATATAATACACTATGTGCATATATTATATTCAATGATTAAACATGCAAATATATGATACAATTATTAAGAAATGAAAACAATATTTCCAACAAAAATTAATTCATTTATTGATAACAATTGCTTAAACATACATTTTCAAATACTAACACATAAAATAAATTATCATAGTTCCTACATATTGGGACTAATTTCAAATTTCCGTTGGAGGCTTATGATAAACACGAAATTATTATGACCGAGATGTTGCAAATTCTAAACCTACGAGAATCCTAGTAGTTATATATTTTTATGTTCAAGTCTTAATTGTATCAAGACACTTTTAATTTTGAAAATCTTAAATTTTTTATTCCAAGATTGTGTGAACCCTAAATTTAATTAAGAAATTAAAGATAAAAACATACAATTGATGATGTTGGGGATTAATGGCCTGATATCTCTTTGTTAATTTGTGCTTTAGTTAGACCTAGTTGTGAATTTTGAAGGGCATGAAATCATGAATGATGATAATGGTGGGTTTTCATCGAGCAATATTGTGGGAGAAGATGAGGGTTTTTGAAAATAGTAAAATAATCAGAAAAGGGTGATTTTAATTTATTTAAAATTAGACAGTTGTTTATCGATAGAGAACCACTTGTTGAACTGTTGAGATAAAGAACCGCCTCAAGAGGTTAAGATAACGGACACGAGGGACGTGAAAATTTTCAAATGGGTTACATGTTTTTATGTATATGATTTCTCTATGAAGATTTAAAGATTTCGAGAGAGGAAAATAAGATGACATGACGCCCGAAAAAAGAATAGAGAGTAGAGTCAAGACTTAGAAGAAAATAAGAGAAGAGATGATAGAGGAGCATAGTACGAGATAAATGTACGAGGTGTATGCTTGAGTCAATCGTGCCATTGAACATGATTAGAATGTAGATGAGAGGAAGAAGTCGTATTTGCTAAAAGCTTATGTCCTCTATAGAGAGATGAGTTATACCTCTCCGGCGCTTAAGAAAACGACTTTGGTAATAGATAAAACATGAGGAATTTGTTTCTTAGAAAATTTAAATGTTGGTAAACATCCGATTATCCATACAAGAATTGCTAGTGCTTATCTTTATCCATGTAATCTCCCTTATAATCGAAGATGATATATGCTTGTGTTTTCTATGCCAATTTCATTGAGATATCATAATATCAAATGTATAATGTTTTCAATGTGTTGGAAGATACATTTAAATAATTCAATAGACTTAGAGGATCTCTTAGAAGCGAGCTCAATGCACACACTAAACATGATTTCGGGCCTATTGTTGTTAAACACTACAAAGTACAAACTACTTATTATGTATCTATACAAAGAGCTACAACTAACTCAAACCCTTCAACCATTGTGAGTTTAGTATCCGATAATATGTGAGTTTATATTAGATTAGAATCTTCAACTAAACTAGAGTAAAAGATAAATAAAGAATACAAGTTGGCTTATCATGTTTGCACCAACCTTATCAAGCTTGATTCTTGGCAAGGGAATAATGTGTTAGCACGATAGATTATATCGAGACAAATTTCATATGATAAATGAACAAACGATGATGGATCAAAACCCTTCCTTCTTCACATTGTCTACTATTAAATGGTATACTCATGTTTCATAAAAGAAAAATCCAAATAATCATTTGAAGCTTTAGAAGCTTACCAAATATCACGAGTCTATGAAGATGAACTATTTTTTCAATACTAACGTGTCTCGTAGGTCTTTCCAAATACATGCCTCCTCATTGAGAAAAACCATTTAGATTGCACTAATCCTACACATAGGAATAATTCTAGGAGAGTAGTATAAAGAAATCCCATGCACATAAAGAAGACAAGAAGCATGCACAAACACACAAGTTGAAACAAGTAGATAATTCTAAGATGTATACGAAAGCAATTAAGGAGTGTAGGTGATGTCGTAAATTTGCCAAAGAAGAACCTATAGCCCGAGTATAGAAATGTTTTTTTGAGAGAAGAATAAATCATCGTACCCATATTCTTATCTATTCTCAAGGAACTTGTCATGTACTACCTCTGTCCCATAATTATTATCCATTTTTAACCTTTTTAGTTTTTCTTTGTTAGCTTTGATCTTAAAAATTTTGTTAGTGTTATATAATACTCAAAAAAAAATATACCAACGAAAAATACACTTAAAATACAATACATTCATATAGTATGCATCAAATATTAAATAGTATAAACAAAAATATTTAAGGTTAAAATTGACAAAAAAAATGCTCACAAAGTCAAACATGGACAATAATTATGGGAAGGAGGTAGTATCACAAATTATATACTCTCGATTAAATGGTTCGAGTAACTTCTAACATTTTTTTTCATAAGTCTCATTCATGACAAAAATGGAACATGAAGATTACCAAAAACCATTTTTTGTCTTTTGCGAAAAGCACATTCAAGATTATCATGACTCATGATAGAGTGACCTTCATGAAAAGAAAGCAAGCTAGTAGTAAAATGAATACAACTAGCAAAATTATTTAACAATGGAATCGTATTTTGAAGAGATGAAAACTTCACATTGTTGAACAAGAAAGTTAATCTTGCATTCATTGACAACATCATTTCTTGGTTAAGTCGTTTTTGTCAAGAATATTGCTTTTTATGCTTTTAGGAATACTATTATTTGTAAAATAGCATTAGAAATAGTCTTGTCAAGAATTAAGACCACTTAATACCACATAGGTTCCGAATACATATTTCAATATATGAAAAAATTAATTTTCAAAGAAAGATTATTTTTAATCTTCTAGATACTTTTCGGAAGTCATAGATCGATCTAATCTTTAAAATATAAATTATTTAAAAAATCTTGAGTGACAATGGCTCTTGATACCAATTGTAAAAACTAGAAGGGAATTAAATAGTTATTATGGTTTAAAATAGTGTTTATAAAACTTGGTTTGCAAGGTTATATATTCATAAATATGTGACATTACTTAATCTTCAATATGAATAAATAAATTAAACTACATATTACAATTGTAATTTAAACAAAAATATGTAAAGAAAAGAGGTGAAACGATCACACCAAGACAACGAGATTTACACTGATTCGACCACGAAGCTCTTGCTTCTCCATACTCCACTCTCCGAGTATCATATTTGATATTTCACTATGTCTACAAGCTCCCTACAAGGCCGAAAAAGCCATACACGTCGTTTATACATTTTCTGTCACTAAGGTAGATGTCGTGTTTTAATCTTATCTATAACCAATCTAATTTTCAGAACACCCATATCACTAACCAATTAATTACAACACTCAACACTAATACTTGGATCTACATCATTATACAAGAAACCTATGAAAGGATGAACAATATCTTTATCACTACATTACTTGAGCTTCTAACACTACACAAGTATGTGAGTGTTCTTTTATTTGGACTTGAGGTAATGATAAATAAAGTAAGGGATCACTTGTTAAAACATAATTAAACAAGTATATGATCAAGGAAGAAATGGGGATTAACTAAGATTTTAGAAACTGAAAAAGGAATGTCCCAAAAAAGTTAATTGGGATTTGAGATGATCCAGTATTTATAGGAAAGGTAAGAGAAACGTGTTCTATGGGACCATTTTTCCTAGGGGCAGTTCGATATCACTAAAGAACCGTCTACCTATAATGAACCGTCCCTAGGGGGACGCTCCCCTATTTGTCCTTTGGTGGTGTTGGAAATACGTTTTTACATATTTAGGAAGATTCGGTCACTCCGACAATATACTAAGTAGTAGCTCGTAGTCTAGACATCGTTATTTAACAAACAAGCCCAAGCCTAGCCTACAACATGTGTAGGCCGACCCAAACATGTAAGCCCAAGCCCATTACAAGGCTTGGGAATATAAACCCTCTCCTTAGATGGAGAGGGTGTGTGGTTAATCATTTTTCACATAGTTCACTCTTGTTTCTCTCTCTAGAATTGTGTGTAATCCACCATCTCTCTATCTCTTTCTCTCTCTAAAACATAAGTAAGATTTACATATCCAACAAATGGTATCAAGAGCTTGGGATGAAATATAGGTTTGTTTTAGTGTTGCGTATGTTCTTATAAGCATTTCGTAGCTTTTTGAGTTTATATTGCCGAATCATCAAAAAAATTTTTGTGTTTGATCGTGATTTCAAGAAGCATAACGTATTCAGTCGTGTTGTAGTGTTTTTTGGTGTCTTGATTTTGGTTAAAACACAATCTTTCTTGGATCAAAAGTTCAAAAATTTCTTGTGTTCTTAATTCCGAATTTCAAGCTACATCACCATCGGAAAGTACAAGTGAAAAGGGTTTCCATCGCAATAACCATCACCATCAGAAAGTGACTGGTTCTACTTTGCGATACTTGGATTTCGATACTTATTTTGATCTGGATATTCCGATCGTTCTTTGCGATCTGGGATTCCGACGGTTATAAGGAAGTTTTAAGTCGTTACTCTGCCTAAATTGTGTCAGCCATATCCCGAATATTCCGACAGCACTTTGCGATCTGAGCATTCCGACAGAGCTTTGCGATCTGAACATTCCGACAGAGCTTGCATTGCGATCTGGACATTCCGATAGTGACATTCCGATCTGGACATTCAGATAGTGTTACATTCCGATCTGGACTTACCAATAGTGACATTCCGATCTGGACATTCCGATACCAGTAACATTCCGACAATCCAAAAATTATTCCATAAAAAGTTTCGATCGTGTGTAATTTTGACTTGGAATTTTTGGTTTATCGAGAACATATTTTAGGGGCTTTTAACATTGTTTCTCGACTTTAACACACCACAACACAAAAACACTTAACCTTATTTCATTGTTCGATCAACTTTGTAAATCTTAACTTATTGAAATGGAGTACACATCTCTTACGGATAAGTCCATCCTCTCGGGTACGGATAATCGTCCACCAATGTTGGAGAAGTCTATGTACGAGGATTGGACTTCCCGAATGGAACTTTACATGTTGAACAAAGAGAATGGACATCTCATTTGGGCATCGGTGCTCAATGGACCATTAAATTATGGTACAGTGACGGAAGGTACGACTACTCGTCCTCGCACAACGGGTGAGTTGACTGGAGATATGAAGATTCAAGACAAATGTGATAAGTATGCTACAAACATCATTCTCCAAGCCCTTCCTCCAGATGTCTACAAATTCGTTAGCAAACATAAAGTTGCCAAAGAGTTATGGGATAGAATTCGGGTACTAATTCAAGGCACCTCGTTAACTAAACAAGAACGAGAGTGTAAGCTTTATGATACTTTTGATAAGTTTGCCTATGTGTCAGGGGAGACTCTCAATGATTACTATCTGAGATTTACCCTATTGTTGAATGAGCTTAATATCTATGGCATGGCAATTCCTACCTTTCAATTGAACACCAAGTATTTGAACACTCTTCCTCCAGAAGGGAAAAAATACGTGACGGATGTTAAATTGGCTAAGGACTTGTATAACACCAATGTGGATCAACTTCAAGCTTTTCTTCAACAACACGAATGCCATGTGATCGAGGCTCGGTTGTCTACACCTCAAGTTCATGATCCACTTGCAATGTATGCTTCTCAACAAAACATGGCTTATACTTATCAGCAACCATCATACTTGCAGCAGACGCCACCACACAACTATCAGCAATCACAGCAACCATCTTATCCACCACTAATGATGCCACAACAAGCATTTCAACAAAGTGTTCATCAACAATCTTTTCCACAGCATCCACCATATCAGACATCACCATCACAAGCCAACACCTCTCCAATGGGCTATACTCCTCAGCAAGGATATTTTCCATTAGAAGCACAATCAACACAAGCTTTCTACTCTAATGAACTTCCACCAATCCAAGCACCGGTCTTTACTCCAAATGACACGCCAGCTGATGTTCTAAACCATCTCACTGCCTACTTGTCAAAACTTGTTGCAACTAGAGGATTTCCACCAACAAACAATCAGCTCCGCAACTCATCAAATCCTCGACAACAAGCCACTGTTCAAGATGGTCAAGTGACGGTGCAACCTATTCAGGGAAGGCAAAATTCATATGGACCTCCTACAAGGACTGGGAACAATCAAGCTGTGAATTCTCAAGCTAGTGGAAATGGAAGTCCTATTGGTCCTAAAAAGGTTGTGACTTGCTACAATTACCGAGGACAAGGTCATATGGCTAGGGAATGCACTCAGCCGAAAAGGAGAAGGGATGATGCATGGTTCCGTGAGAAGATGTATTTGGTTGATGCTTAGTCTAAGGGGAAGATTTTGGATTCAGAGGAGTTAGCATTTCTTGAAGACCCAGGGGCAGCAGATACTTTAGGCATTGCAGTCGTTTCTACTTCTAATGCAGCTTATCAAGCAGATGATCTTGACGCATATGATACGGATGTGGAAACCTTGGTTTCCGGATCTTTAAAGCTAGTAGGAATGCATCATGTTCATATGATTAGATAATCAAAGCGGAATTAGAACACGATACATTAACAAGGTGTTTGGACACAAAGAACATGAATTAAAACAAATTGGATTGTTCATTATATTAATAACAAACAATCACTAGACGTGTATACATTGAATCCCACGTCTAGTCGACACACGCTTTAGGTTTACATTGTGAATATGAGTTATGAATAAAACCTAAGACCCTTGGTTCCTTTTATAGTGTAAGGATTAGGGTTTACAAGAGATAATAACAAATAAACAAGTAAATCTTCTATTTAAATAAACTTATGCAGAATAAATCTTGCATGTTTATCTAAATAGAAGCTTCCATAAGCTTCTTGTCTACGTTTCTATCAACTCTTAAATTGCATGTGACAATGCTTGGATTGCACACGACAACTCTTGAGCCAACAACGCTTAGTTTGTTCTTGTCAACGCCTAATTGCTCTTGACAACGCTTAGACAATATCTTCATGTTTTCTTTGTTTTTGAGTTTCTGCCACATCAACTTTTTGACCCAACAATCTTCCCCTAGTTGATGTTGGCAAAACTCTATGTGTATCTCTTGTAAGTTGTACATGATCTTCAAATTGCTTCCCCTCAAGTGTAGCCTGGATTTCTTCCCCTTTTTGTCACATCAACAGGAAAGTAAACAATGTATGCAATCTTTGAAGATTCTCCAAATGTAGCTCTATGTAATGATCTTGAAGAAAAATAAATAAAGTATTCTTGATGTAGAAGTAGAATAACCCAACCTTATGTTCCATGTCTTGTACTATCCACGTGATGAAGAACTTATAGAGGAGATATAAGTAGACCTCGATCCCTTGTCAATATTCTCATCCTTTGTGAGACACTAAGCACGATAATGTAACTCCTTCAAGTGTTATGACAAGTCTTCGTCACCAACCATTAAAAGCACGAACAAGTTACCTTAAAAGTCAATGACTGGGAGTGCACGACTTTAAGATATGATAGAACACAAACTCGCGAAAATCTTCTTCAATCATCAAACTTACCATAAGAATTCTTCCCCTTAAGCTAACACCTCTTCATGATGATTTTAATGGAATCACATCTTCATGCCATATGTATAAGTATTTGGATGGATAACTCTTTCACAAGGCTATCCCGATTACATAGTTTAAAATATCCATCAAATTCCCACAAATAGTTGCTAAATCGCTTTAAGATCATTAATCCGTTTTAAAAATATCCGAGCTATAAATATCAACATGATATTCTATATTAAAACGGAGATTCCATGTACCTTCGTGTGTAATTACCTCCTTTTTGTGTGCTCAAAACGTACCAATTTTCTCAAATAGCAGCAATCCTTGTGTTGTCCAATATCCTCTTTATCCAAGATCTTTATCAGTTATATTGTCCGATATCGGACAATACATGTCAGCGTTTGAATTCATATATCGGACAACACTGTTAACCTATCAGCGTTGACTTATTCTGTCAGCGTCAAAATACTTCCTGTCAGCGTCTATTCTCAAACTTGTCAGCGTCAAATTCTTGTCAGCGTTGCAATCAAATACTGACAACTTCTGTGGCTATAATCTCTAACAGCAGGGGTCAAATATCAAGTTTTAACAACCATGGGTCCCACATAAGAATAGATAAACAATGTTCGTATTACTTATGACAATGATACATAAAATAACACGTCCTTCCTTGATCAGAATACCTTTTCTTTTGCATGAAGTCACTTCACGTGACAATCTTGATTAATAAATCCCTGGGACCACGTTGACCTTTTTGCTAATATACTGAATACCATGATCACGTCCATATCTTCCATGAATAAGTCATAAACCATGATTCTTGAAATGAGATCTCCCAAAGACCACGATTGATTCCTAATGCATATCATTCATACATGCTGTAATCTTTTCATATTGAATATTCCATAAAACTTAGAAGTTTCCACGTGAAAAGATTATTAACCACCCATCATATGTTGATCTGCTGTGTCGAATGGAAGATCTACTGTTTTTGGAAATTCTAAAACAACGATCATCAACTATCAATGTGAAGCAGAAACATAATCAGAAAATCATGTGTTATATAGCTATCTCTACGAGGGCTCATCATCAATCTGTGGATTGACTCACCAAAGCAAGTAGAAACAACAACATCCTTCTTAACTGTTCAAAGATCGATCTAGGGTTTATGATTTGAGCATCGAAACCCTAACTAGGGTTTGTAAATAAACCTTAGATCTTGAATCATAACATCCACAATCCTCTAGTTTTTCATCCTTAAGTTGATTGAGGGTTTGTAAAAATCCTAATCATGATTTTATGTAAAAGCTTGAAAAACTGAAAATCACCTCTGCTGCCTATTTCGACGCCTAATAACTTTTGATTGAGGGCTAATCTGGACAATCCCTCCAGTGGATGTTTAGATATATGTATGTAGAACACACATATTAAATTTCGTGACGATCCAACGGTTCAATCAAAAGTTATGACATTCTGAATACTGCTGCGCACACAAAAATGTCCAGAAAAACCCTAGACGGATTTTTCTTCTTATCACCATACACGAACACCTTGTTGGTCCTAGCATCACGAGCCACGAGGCTCTGATACCAATTTTGGAAACCTTGGTTTTCGGATCTTTAAAGCTACTAGGAATGCATCATGTTCATATGATTAGATAATCAAAGCGGAATTAGAACACGACACATTAACAAGGTGTTTGGACACAAAGAACATGAATTAAAACAAATTGGATTGTTCATTATATTAATAACAAACAATCACTAGACGTGTATATATTGAATCCCACGTCTAGTCGACACACGCTTTAGGTTTACATTGTGAATATGAGTTATGAATAAAACCTAAGACCCTTGGTTCCTTTTATAGTGTAAGGATTAGGGTTTACAAGAGATAATAACAAATAAACAAGTAAATCTTCTATTTAAATAAACTTATGCAGAATAAATCTTGCATGTTTATCTAAATAGAAGCTTCCATAAGCTTCTTGTCTACGTTTCTATCAACTCTTAAATTGCATGTGACAATGCTTGGATTGCACACGACAACTCTTGAGCCAACAACGCTTAGTTTGTTCTTGTCAACGCCTAAATTGCTCTTGACAACGCTTAGACAATATCTTCATGTTTTCTTCGTTTTTGAGTTTCTGCCACATCAACTTTTTGACCCAACATCGGATTGTGATGACATTCACTCTGCCCAAGCTGCTCTCGTTGCTAATCTCTCTCACTACGGTTCTGATGTCGTTAGTGAGGTACCAACCACATCTAATAATATTGATGATAACCAACATCAAGTTGGGCATGAAAATGACAACCTCGAACAGCATTCGGGGACTAGTAACTCAAATGATGTGGTACCTAATCCTACACATTTGAGTGAACCTCAACCAAATGCTACGACGGGTATGGAATCTTATGCTCAACATGATTTGGTCATGGTGCCTAAACATATTATTGATCAAATGCATATGGCCCTCAAACAATCCGTAGATACCAATTCCACCCTAACTGCTGAGCTTGCGTTGCATAAAGAAAAGGTCAAAACTTTTGAAATGGTCCCTCAAGCAGAGAAAATAACATGTTCTGAATTTGACCAATTTCGTTTTGAAAAGATTGAACACTTGAAAGAAATAGAATCATTAAAAGCTAATCTTTCCAATGAATTAAAATAAAAAGAGTCGGTTGTCAATGATTTTCAGAAACTTAAAATGGATTTCGAAACTCTCGAGTCTAAAAAGTTTGAATCGGAAATTAATGCTACCAAACTTCTTAAATTCAAAGAACAACAACTTTTAAAACAATACGCTTCCACAGAAAATGTTCATCTTTTAACTAAATCATTTAAAGAACTCGAACTTAAGCATCTTCAAGATTTACCACCTAATCCCGGTTATGCAAAACAAGCTCAGGAACATATTCCCGGTCTTTATGATATGACCATAATTGGCAAATCGAAAGAAGCACCTTTTGTTCGTAGTACTGAGGAGACACAGTCACTTGCGGATGAAACTCATTCGAAAATGCTTTCAAAACTCCATACAATTGATTATGATCAACATAACAAAGATCAATTTTCGAAAAAGACAAGCATTCGCTTACAAAAGGAATTAGCAGAATTAACAGTTCTTGTGCCCCAAAGTTTGTCAAAACCTTCCTAGTACGTCTCCTACACTTGTCAAAACGGATTTAACAAAGTTAATTCCACCGGTAAGAAAGGCGTCCGTTAATTTAAATGCGTTTCACCAACACTTAGTCGATTTTGACAAGGTCATTTTGGAACGTACGACGGCCTCGGCCATAACGGAAGGTAAATGGAACTTTGAGCACACTAGAGCTGCGTTTCGAGACGAAATTGTTCCGTTTGTAAAGAATGTTAAATCTTGTCTTAGTAATCTTGATCAAGACTTGCTTTTGGAAATAGAAGAAGTTAGACGTGTTTTCAATAAAATGGAAGATGCTTATGAAAACAGTTTACTTGAAATAGAACGGGTTTCACGCCAAAATGATCAGCTTCTGAAGCAAGTGATGTATCATGATATAGTTTCTGTCTGTGTGAATAAAAGTGTTGATAATGATTCTATTGTGCATAATGTTGAATCTGTAGATAATGTGGTAGATAGTAATTGTCACGAATCTGACGCTGAATTTTTAAAGCTTCAAGATTCATATTCTTCGCTTTCAAAACGTTTTGATGAGATTCAAACACATTGTACTTCGCTTGAATGCAAGCAACAATTTATTCAAGAAATCTTTCAAATGTCATTCGAAGGTGTTAATATCGATGATGCAAACTTTGAAAAGATATTTCAATTGAATTTACAATCAAAACAGCGTCGACCAAGTGACAAAGTTGCTACATCTTTGCCGATAGAAATAGAGAAATCAAAGGAGCTTAACTGTGTGAACGTACTTGAGGCCGCTGAGAATCTTAAACTTGATCTAGATAATCGAGTTTCTAAGATTTTGTCAAGTTGATAACTTAAAACAGAAAAACACACGACTCTTCGATTCAGTAAAGCCCGCATGTGCTAATACCACTACACAGAATCAATCATTGATTTAACAATTGAATCGAAATTCGGTGGAAATATCTGATTTGAGGGAACAAATTTATGATAAGAATCTGGTCTTGGCTGAGTTAAAGGAAACACTTCGTACTCTAAAAGGTAAGAATATTGTGGATAACGCAGCCACTATCTCAGCATCGTCCTCTAGTGCAATCAAAAGGAACCTAATAACCGTCACACCAATTAACAAGGGCCCTAGGACTAAACCATCTCAAACTTTGGTCACTAAAGATAAGGCGGAATCAAAACCAGCTTCTAATATTCTCGTGTTGCCTTCTACAGGAGTAAGCACCACTACTAAGTCTCAAAGATCTAAGCTTAAGAGAAACAAGAAGAATGATAGGATCTTTCCCCCATCTAGTAGTCAAGTGAAGAAGAAAGTAGAAGCCCATCCTAGGAATGTTATTTCTGTTTTGAATAAAAAGAATCATGTAGCTAAACCTAAAGGCTCTACGGTTGTGCAGCGTTCTAAGCCTACTGTGAATTCTAATTTAAAATGTTGGAATTGCAATGAATGTATGTTTTCTAGTCGTCATGATTCTTGCCTTATTGACCATGTGAATGAGACGCATGCCCGGAAAAATGGATTAGAATGGAAACCGACTGGGAAAGTGTTAACCCAAGTTGGTTGGATGTGGCGCCCCACTGGTAGAACTTTCACTATAGTAGGAAATATGTGCCCTTTGACTAGGATTACTCCCTCTAAAGCGAAGAAAGCGTGCCCTTTAACTAGGAGTACCAAAGCTACCAAAACACAAGCATGTCCTTTAACTAGGAACACTGACACTACTGTAGGAACCAAGTGCCCTTTAAATTGGTCTACTCCCACTGTAGTGCCCGCGAATAATCCAAAACCTAAGAAAGTTGGAACAGTAAAACCTGTTAGTGCTAAGACTCACATTAGAAAACGTAGGAAATCTAAGGGTCACAAAAATGTTAGCAATTCTGATAATCTTTTATCTGTATCTGCTAACACTCCGGAACCAATAGTTTCCAATGCATTGTCTACTGTTGTTGTTGAAAACAGGTGGTCCAAATTGTTCTCTGGTATTTGGACTCTGGTTGCTCCAAGCATATGACCGGAGATCACCTTCAGCTCAGAAATTTCGTCAGCAAGTTTCTTGGTACGGTTCGATTTGGAAATGATCATATTGCAAAGATAATGGGTTATGGTGAATATCATATTGGGAATGTTATAATTTCGAGATTGTATTATGTGGAAGGTCTCGGTCACAACTTATTTTCTGTGGGACAATTTTGTGATGCAAACCTAGAAGTTGCTTTTCGAGAGCATACCTGCTTCATTCGTAATTTGGAAGGGGTTGATTTATTGAAAGGTACTCGAGGGAATAATTTGTATACTTTGTCTCTACAAGACATGATGGCCGCTTCTGCCGTATGTCTTCTCTCCAAAGCATCGAAGACTAAGTTATGGTTATGGCATCGACGGTTATCTCATCTTAACTTTGACGCTATTAATCACTTGGCAAAAAACGAACTTGTTCGTGGTCTTCCTAAACTATCATTTCACAAGGATCATTTGTGTTCCGCGTGTACAATGGGGAAAAGCACTAAGAAATCATACAAACCCAAGACGGAAGACACCAACCAAGAGAAACTTTATCTTTTGCATATGGATCTTTGTGGGCCAATGCGTGTTTGAAAGTCTTAGTGGCAAAAAGTACATCCTCGTCATTGTCGATGATTACTCTCGGTTTACATGGGTGAAATTTCTTAAAGCAAAAAATGAGGCACCTAAATTCATCATCGGATTTCTCAAGATGATTCAAGTGCGTCTCAACACTACTGTCCAACGCATTCGTACAGATAATGGATCCGAATTTGTGAATCAAATCCATGCGTGACTATTATGAAGAAGTTGGCATATCTCATGAAACATCCGTTACACGCACTCCACAACAAAACGATGTCGTTGAAAGGCGAAATCGCACACTTATGGAAGCTGCTCGAACGATGTTAATTTACGCAAAGGATCCATTGTTTTTATGGGCAGAAGCAGTATCTACAGCAGTGTACACCCAAAACCGGTCACTAATTCGTAAACGCCATGGTAAAACACCTTATGAGCTTCTCCAGGGAAAAGTACCAGATTTATCATATCTTTATGTATTTGGTTCTCTTTGCTATCCAAATAATGATGGTGACAAATTGGGAAAACTTCAACCAAAGGCTGATATTGGTATTTTCATTGGTTACGCACCCGCAAAGAAGGCATACCGAATCTACAACCGTAACTCTCGCAAGATCCTCGAAACTATGAATGTTGATTTTGAAGAGCTGACAGCTATGGCTTCTGAGCAAAGCAGCTCTGAACCCGCACTTCATGGAATGGGACCCAGTAACATTAGTTCTGGTCTTGTCCCAAATAACCCTACTTCATCATCATTTACACTAACTACTAGGAATGAATGGGATACGTTGTTTCAACCGTTCTTTGATGAATTCTTTACTCCTCCAAATATTGTTTCTCCAGAACCTGAGGTAATAGCTCCGGTAACCGAAGTTGTCGCTCCAGCAACCGTTGCACAATCAGATACGTCTGCACCTTCAATTGGTCTAGATATACCATCAACAAGTAATTCTCAACCAACACCTGTTTCAACTACCCATGTCATGCTTATTGATGATGAAGAGGATGATGATGATCACGATTTGGAATTCGCTCAAATGCGTGAACTTCCATTCTTTGATGTACCAATTCCCTACCCTAATCAAGCCGGGTCGTCCACCTCGGAGGAAGCTCCTTCTACAGTTTACTCTAATCCACGGATTCGTGAACATGACAGCAAGTGGACAAAGGATCATCCTATAGATTCTATTATTGGTGACCCTAATTGTCCGGTATCCATACGAAGTCAGCTACAAGAAAGTGCAATGTTTTGTCACTTTGATGCTTTTCTCACTGAAGTTGAACCTAAGACATGGCAACAAGCTTTTACTCAATCTTGTTGGATAGAAGCTATGCAAGAAGAACTTAATGCATTTATACGTCTTGAAGTATGGGAACTTGTCCAATGCCCGGATCAAGTGCAGTTACTCACTTTGAAATGGGTTTACAAGGTGAAACTCGACGAGTTAGGCGGAATTTTGAAGAACAAAGCTCGACTAGTAGCTCGTGGATACAAGCAATTATTAGGCATCGACTTTATGGAATCCTTTGCACCTGTTGCCCGTTTGGAAGCTATTCGACTATTCCTCGCTTATGCAGCCCATATGAATATGATCGTCTATCAGATGGATGTAAAGACGGCATTTCTTAATGGTGAACTCAAGGAAGAGGTCTATGTTCAACAACCGGATGATTTTGTGAATCCTAATTATCCTAATCACGTGTACAAGCTTAAGAAGGCTCTCTATGGGTTGAAGCAAGCTCCTCGCGCATGGTATGATCTTTTGTCACAATTCCTCATTACGTAAGGCTTCGCTAAAGGCAAGGTGGATCCCACGCTGTTCATTCAGAAACGAGGTAAAGATATGATTATGGTACAAATATATGTTGATGATATTATATTTGCAGCCTCGACCCAAACATTATCCAACGAGTTTGGGACACTCATGTCTTCCAAGTTTAAGATGTCAATGATGGGCAAAGTATCATTCTTCTTAGGTCTTCAGATATCTCAGAGTCCCAGAGGCATCTTTATTAATCAATCCAAGTATGCCCTTGAATCGCTAAAGAAGTATAAGATGGAATCTTGCGACCCCGTGGATACTCCAATGGTGGAACGAACAAAGCTTGATGCAGATCCACATGGAGTTGCCGTTGATCCGACACTGTATCGTAGAATGATCGGTACTCTTCTGTATATCACAGCTAGTTGACCTGATCTTCAGTTTGCTATATGTATGTGTGCTCGGTATCAAACTCGACCTACTGAGTTACACTTGTCTACTGTGAAACGGATCTTTCGATATCTTAAAGGAACCATTAATCGGGGACTTTGGTATTCGAAGGACTCTTCGATTGCACTTATGGCATATGCAGATGCGGATTACGCGGGTTGTCAAGATACAAGGCGTAGCACGAGTGGAACTTTGCAACTACTAGGAGATCGACTAATCAGTTGGGCATCGAAAAGGTAGAAAAGCGCTGCAATTTCAAGTACGGAAGCAGAATACATAGCTATCTCCAGTTGCTGTGCTCAAATTCTTTGGATGAGATCGCAATTAACCGACTATGGTCTAGGTTTCAATAAGATTCCGATGTACTGCGACAACAAGAGTGCAATTGCCTTATGCTGTAACAACGTTCAATTCTCCCGGTCGAAGCATATTGACATTCGCTACCACTTCATCAAGGAGCAAGTGGAAAATGGAGTAATCGAGCTTTACTTTGTCCGATCTGAGTATCAATTGGCGGATATTTTCACGAAGGCTTTAGAACGCGCTCGAATTGAATTTTTGACCGACAAGCTAGGAATGAGAACTTTCTCGCCTGAGACTCTAAAGGAACTGGCAGATGAAGCGAAAGAATAGTGGTGGTAAAACTATTCTCCGTATCCTTGGTGATCATTTGTATATATTGTTTATATTTTTATCCACAAAAGCAAAATACAAAAATATAAAACCATATAAAAACCATAAAAATTGAAAAATCTAGAAAAATCCAAAAATATTTTTACTTTATTTTTCAAAGGCATGTCTTTTGGTACGATAATATTTACGGCATTAGAAATGTTGATTAATATTGACACGGCGCCATAAATAGAGTTCGTAAAAAAGTTGTAAATATTTCATAAAACATGCATAAATGGCCTGTAGTTATTTCAGACTGCAACCCGGTTTTCATATTAAAGTCAAGTATTTCTTATGAAAACTTTGACTCACAACGGGAATTAATTTTCTCGGGCAAGGTTTACTTTAAAACCTTGTAAGGGATCAAGTTTACTTTATAACTTGGTCTAACACAAATCGATGTACGTTTCAGTGCATTTATTTGTTAAAACAAGAGAAGTCTTGTTTTTATGAAGCTATCATCTCTACAACCATAGCAATCTATAATTGGTATCTACATACTCGACGATGCGACTACTCAACCGACGACTACAACTCTTTCAATAGAACACGGGTCAACAATTGGGGGGGGGCAATTGTCAAGCATTCAGAATCTTCGATGCCAAACGTGCCAAGTTCACAAGTTGGTGTCAAGACAACGATACCAATCATACATGTGGTGTCAAGAGATGACTTCAGATGTGACGAGGCGACCAACATATGATGACAAGAACCATTTGATCTTATCATATGATGTTCTCATCTATCAGGTCCAACCTTGTCAATTATTTTCTAATATGGTGAATATGTGATCATGTTACAAATGGGTATCATATCTCATACGTTTGATATCATGAAGATAAAATGGACTTGCATTTTTCTTCCCAAAACCTTTGTTAAAACTTCATTAAATCAATTGATATTAAAAACATCGATTGGGTTAATATTTTTAATATGGGGGAGAAAATGTGATTTAATATGGGATATTATCACAAATGGTTTGACTTAATATGCTGGCTCATCCCGGCATATGCAAAATGTTTTCGAATATCATGGCATATGTTAAGGGGGAGCAAAACGGATTTGCATATCAAAATGGATTTTCATGGTGACATATACTTACCCAAAACCCATTTATTTCACGACGATGAAGATTGTGGTGACATAAGGATGGTAGGATAGGTTAAGTCCAATGATTCTTCTAGAACCGGAGGAATCTTCCCAAGGACATTCCATAGCTAGAAATAGTAGTCCTTAGGAAAGATGGAGACAGATTATGAACGTAGCTGACTGCCGACCAAGTACTTAAGTTAGCACTGGAACAATCACAACAAGGTGCTAGTTATGACGTATTGGTAAGCATTGAAGGGGTTGAAGAATGAAAAAGAATTGTAAAGATAAAGGGTGTAAAGAAAGAAGCCCTCCTTACAATTTTAGGCAAAAACCGGGTCAACACATATGCTATTGAGATCATTTTAATGATGCTCGATATTGAAGATAGACATCATGGACCCAGTGATGCAATGCACAACCCATCCCAGCTAACTCAGATATCTCTTAAAAGGTATTTGTTTTAATCACACGGAGACAACACATTATCTATCGATTTATTCACTCCGAATAAATTGGTATTGAAATGGTGGAACTCCTCTCCAGCCTCCGATCACTAAAATCCAAAGTGCACGATCGAGTCTAGAGCCATTTGAGATCATCAAATATCTCATTAGGACACACTTTCATAATTCCTTGCTTCTTCACACACTGTGAAAAGTAAGAAAGATCTTAAGAGTCCTACGCAAAATCTTCATGATCTTGCCTGAACATCCGAGTAATACGAAAGTATTTACAATGAAGATGGAAATCCTTCTTGAGCGAATATCAAAAAGCTCATGGTAGGTGACTTGTGCGATTCTTTATGAATCAAACTTGTGATAACTGGAAAGCAACAACTGTTTAATTCTTAACTGAATTTAAACACGTTCCAGGCCTCTACGTAATATCTTAGTGATCTTGCCAGAACACTAATAAGTGTGAAAACACTTATCCTTTTACCACTTATTTCCAATAATAACAAGACCAAAACGTGTATTTTATGTCGTAAAAGTCGGAATTATGCGTGGTTTGTGTTTTTATTGTGTTTTAGGACCAAAAGATGAAAAAGGAAGAAAACACGGGCTTTCACGGGCTTTTATCGAAGAAAACAGGAAAAGACGAAGTCAAAAGATCAAGAGTGCAAAAAGAACGGAAGTCCAAGACATATTCTGAAGATTTATCGAAGAAAAAGTCTAAAGACGGAAGTTTAATGAAGTCGAAGAACTCAAGTCTAATAGAAGAAGAAAATTACAAGACAAGTTCAATATACATCGACAAATCCTGAGACGACGTCGAGAAAAGACAAAGAATTAAATCGAGTCGAGAAGACGTGAAGAAAGAAAGAAAGAAGAGGCAACACATGCACTCCTTCCCATTTTTCCTATAAATACCCTCCTAAACACATTTAGGAGGGTTGGTTAGTTTTTGGTTAGTTTTTAGTAGTTAGTTTCATTTTTCATTTTTCTTTCTAGTTTTAGAGAGAGAAAGTTCTCCACTTTCTCTCACTAAGTTTTCATCTTTACTTTCTTTTAATCTTTCAAGATTAAACCTTTGTGTATTGTTGATTTCATTAATCAAGTTCAAGTTAAGCTTTTAACCTTTCATCTCTTTCTACTTTTCTTTGATTTTAGTTTACTTTTGGTACGAATTACATTTGATCCGTGTTGTTCTTAATGTTTTCGTGCTCAAAAGTTAATCTTTTTATTCCTATTTAAGTTTTCATACTAATAAGCTTTAAGATCTTTGTGCTTATTGGCTTATTTATATGTTTAGCTTATTTACTTTTTAAAGGTTTTCTTAAAAAGTTCATCTTTTTACGGTTTGATTTAAAAGTTTGCTTATATTAAGTTTGGATAAGTTGTTATTTGTGCTTATTGAGTCATTTTCATTATAGATTCGTTCTAGTTTTGGTGATTAGCTTATCAAATTAGCTTACTACTTTGCTTATTTTTCGAATCAAAATTGTAATCGGAAAAGGTATTAAACCCTTTTCCGATTGATACATTCCGACTGCACCCCCTCCCCTCATTCCGATCAATAGATCGGATTAGGGTTTTAACCCATTCCGATTGTGGAGGTTTTTGGTGACTTTCCGATTAGCTAGTGTTTTAAGATATTCCGATTAGAGCTGTTTTCCCATTATTCCGATTGCCTCCTTTTTATGATATTCCGATTGCGCTTTCCGACGACAGTATTCCGGCGAAGGTTGTTTGCCACATTCCGATCACTCACATTTGCCATATTCCGATCAGCCACATTTATCAGCATTCCGATCAGCCTTACTTTCCGACCAATTATTCCGATCTGATTCCGATTTGGCATTCCTATGGATTAAATTCTTGTTTTTTTATATAAAGTTTCCAAGTTTTAGATTCATTAAGTGTTAAAGTAATTGTCTAATTTTGTCTTTAAGGTTTTTAGCATTTATTTTTAACTCGTCAATTTAGTTTAATCTTTAAAGCTCTTTTTACTCAACGACATTTACATTTATTTGCTATTAGTTTAAAATAGATAATCAACCAAACCATTTTTATTCCCACCAAGAACAATTGAGTCGCACTTTGAACCAATAGTCAATTCGAAGAGATTCGGACGATAAGATTCTTACAAGGTAAAAACCGAGTATTAAATGGCGCCGCTGCCGGCTCTTTTCGTTAAGATTAAAGGTTTTTAGTGAGAGACGCATTGGATTTTGGGATCCGTTAATCTTTGAACGTTATTTTCATTGCTTTAAAATTTTCAAAAATCCTAAAAAAATATAAAATCTTCAAAAATACAAAAAAAATTTGAAAAACCATAAAAACCAAAAATATTTCCTTTCTATTTTTCTAATCCTTTTGTAGGTGTGCATGCGTACTCGTGCTCGTAAGAAGAGAGTAGCTCAAGCCGAAGTCATTACTCAACCAATTGTCACCATGGACAATCAACGAATGATCGAGCTTTTGCAATCGCACGTAGAAGGCAACACCGATGCAATTGTCATCCCTGAGATTGGAGCCAACAACTTTGAACTCAAATCTGGCTTTATACAAATGGTCTCTGCTCAACCCTTCTTGGGACGCTCACTTGATGATCCTCATGACCACATTAAAAGGTTCCTTCAGCTTACCAATACGGTTAAGTACAATGGGGTATCACAAGAAGTGATTCGATTGCAACTTTTTCCTTTCTCTTTAGAGGGACAAGCCCAGAATTGGCTTGATAAGGAACCGCCATAAAGTATTCTTACGTGGACGGATTTAGAGACCAAGTTTATCAACTACTTTTTCCCACCCTCACGTACTACCGCTTTGCGGAATGAAATTATTACCTTTGAACAAAAGTACGGTGAGTCTTTTAGTGAATCTTGGGACCGTTTCAAGGAACTTTTAAGAAAGTGTCCACAACATGGTTTAACAAAAGTACATCAAATCAATACTTTTTACAATGGTTTAAGCATGAATGACCAAGATTCACTAAACAGTGCCTCGGGGGGTAATATTTTGGTTAAGTCTTCTAATGCTGCTTGGGACATTATTGAGAACCAATCTAGAGTACAAACCAAAAGTGTTAGAACTAATGTAGCAAGTGCTAGTACTAGTGATGCCGACAAAAGAATTGATAAGCTTACTTCGCTTGTGGAATCGCTTGCTTTACAAACTGCCAACAATGCCAAACAATTCAATGCCCAAGCTAATGTTTTGAGCCAATCTTGTGATATATGCGGGGGATCTCACTCATACACCGATTGTCCTTCAACTCACGACAATCAGGAAAATGTGTATGCCGCCAACGGTACCTATGCTACAGGAGGCTATCAAGCACGTCCTCAAGGTGACCGAAACTTGCTCAGCTATCGCTTAAACAACTTTCTTTCACCACCCGGTTTTCCCCCACAAAACCTAAACAACCTCAATCGCAACAATCAAAACCAACCACGTGCTCCAAATCAATATCCAAACAAAAGAAACCCATATCCACCTCAAAGAAACAACAAGTTTACCAACAACCTGCTTTTCAACCACCCGCCTACCATGCTCCTCCTCTCAACCAACCCACAGCCTTACACCAAGATGTTGAAACCTACATGAGGACTAACGATGTGATCGTGCAAAATCTTCAGCGAGAAATGGCCAACATGAAAGCAGATATGGTGAAGCAAGGGAACGATCTTCGAGCTGATATGCGAAACACTTTGGCAAGTCAAACGAATGACTTGAGGAATATGATGGCTAGTTTCTTCCCTAGTAATCAAGCCTCTGGATCGGGTTCTCTTCCGAGTAACACCGTTGCTAATCCAAGAGGGGAGATGAAAGCAATCACCACTCGCAGTGGAAAAATTTTAACGGAACCCGAGCTTCCTACACCTACACCGGTGATTGTGACAAAGGAAAACGAGTCTCCTTCTCCGAATCCTCCATCTTCTATTCCTCCAACTTCTACTTCTCCAATTCCACCACCTTCTACTTCTACCCCTCCACCACCCACGGATGTGAGTGCGAATTCTATCCCAAAGCCTTCATCTCAACCCAATATACCTTATCCTTCGAGGTTGAGGAAAGAGAAATTGAAGAACAAGGATGATATTCAGGTTTCGAACTTTCTTAAAATGTTCAAACAACTGAATTTCAATATCTCCTTTGCTGAGGCTCTCGCTCACATGCCGAAATACGCTAAAATGTTTAAAGATCTTCTCAGTGATAAGGAGAAACTTCTCGATATTGCTCAGACCCAACTTAATGAGAATTGCTCTGTAGTGCTCTTAAGGAAATTACCCACCAAACTTGGTGATCCAGGCCGTTTCTTGATTCCTTGCAACTTCCCGGGAGTAGAGAATTGCATGGTCCTAGCCGATCTAGGTGCTAGTATTAACTTAATGCCTTGAAGTGTCTGGAAGCAATTATCTCTCCCCGAGCTAGTCCCCACACGAATGACTTTGGAATTAGCTAACCGTACGGTTGCTTATCCAGTGGGGATAGCCGAAGACGTCTTCGTTGGCGTTGATAAATTCACCTTCCCGACGGATTTTGTTGTCGTTGACTACGAGATGGACCCCCGTGTTCCATTAATCGTTGGACGTCCATTCCTGAGGACCGGTCACACTCTCATTGATGTTGCCGCAGGCGAATTAATCATGAGAGTTGGTGACGATAAAATCGTCTTCAACATGGGTAAACTTTCTAAGCAGCCTTCGGAAAACGAGAGTGTTAATTTCATTGATGTTCTTGATGAGGCTTGTGAAGAACATTTCAAAGACGCTTGTAAAAGTGGTTCTTCTTCTCTACCCAATGTTGAGACCGTTGCCTCAATTTCTCCGTCATTGACTCCTTTTGGAGAAAGTGACTTAGATGATTTTGAAGCTAGCTTGGGTCCTCTCGATCTTAAGTATGATGGTTCTCCCACCGATTGGGATGAAGACATTCTTACCATTGAGAAACTTCTCAATGAGGACCAAACTTCTCCACCATCTCCTAAGGATATCTCTACCGATGATCCGAAGTTGACTACGCCGTCCATCGAAAATCCTCCGGATTTAGAGCTTAAGGATCTTCCGTCTCATCTCGAGTACGTTTTCCTTGAAGACAACAAGACGTTACCGGTCATCATCGCTAAGGACTTGAAAGAAGAAGAAAAATCCCGACGTATCGCCGTGCTGAAGAATCACAAGAAAGCGATTGCTTGGTAGATCTCTGGTATTCGTGGAATTGATCCTCACTTCTGCACACACAAAATTCTCATGGAGGACGACTTTAAACCCACGATTCAAAGCCAACGAAGGGTGAATCCTATGATCCATGACGTTATCAAAAAAGAGGTTATCAAACTTCTTGATGCGGGAATGATCTACCCTATCTCGCATTCACCGTGTGTTAGTCCCGTCCATTGTGTGGCTAAGAAAGGCGGAATCACCGTTGTTCCCAATGAAAACAACGAGTTGATTCCTACTTGTCTCGTTACAGGGTGGAGAGTTTGTATAGACTATCGCAAACTCAATGATGCTACGAGAAAGGATCATTTTCCCCTTCCTTTCATGGACCAAATGCTTGAACGTCTAGCGGGTAATGACTATTACTGCTTTTTGGACGGTTTCTCCGGGTACTTTCAAATTCCCATCGATCCCAAAGACCAAGAGAAAACCATATTCACTTGTCCTTATGGAACATTTGCCTACAAAAGAATGCCTTTCGGCTTATGCAATGCTCCTGGGACATTTCAAAGGTGTATGATGGCTATCTTCCATGACATGGTTGAAGAAACTATGGAAGTCTTCATGGATGATTTCTCGGTTTCTGGTGATTCTTTCTCTGCTTGCCTTGCCAATTTAGAACGTATGCTTAAGCGGTGTGAAGACACTCGCCTTGTTCTAAATTGGGAAAAATGCCATTTCATGGTAAAAGAGGGCATCGTGCTAGGACACAAAATCTCCAAAGCCGGTCTTGAAGTGGACCGTGCTAAAGTCGATGTTATTGCTAAATTGCCTCCACCTTCAACCGTGAAGGGTGTGAGAAGTTTCCTCGGTCATGCGGGCTTCTATCATCGATTCATCCAAGATTTTTCTAAAATAGCTCGCCCGATGACCCACCTCTTGGAAAAAGATACTCCTTTCATCTTTTCTAAAGAGTGTCTTGAATCCTTTAATCTTCTTAAGGATAAGCTAACTAAGGCACCGGTCTTGGTTACCCCTAATTGGGAGCTACCTTTTGAGTTGATGTGTGATGCTAGCGACTTTGCTATTGGAGCGGTTTTGGGCCAAAGAGTGAACAAACACTTCCAACCAATCCATTACGCTAGCAAGACAATGACGGGGGCTCAATTGCATTATACCACTACCGAAAAAGAGCTTTTAGCTCTAGTGTATGATTTTGAAAAATTCCGCCCCTATCTTGTCCTTTCTACCACCATCGTGTATACCGATCATTCCGCGTTGAAGTACTTGATGACTAAGCAAGATTCTAAGCCAAGACTTCTTCGTTGGGTTTTGCTCCTTCAAGAATTCAACATTGAAATTCGTGACAAAAAGGGAGCTGAAAACCTAGCCGCGGATCATCTCAGTAGACTTGAGAATCCTTATCAAGGGGATCATCCGAACAAAGAGATCAATGACTCTTTTCCCCTTGAGGCCTTAATGTCTATCAACTCCAATCTCGATGACACCCCGTGGTTTTCGGACATTGCAAACTACTTAGCGGGTGGGATTCTCAAGGAAGGGCTCACGTCCCAACAGAAGAAAAAGTTCTTTAAAGATATTGAACATTATTTCTGGGACGACCCTTACCTTTTCAAACAATGTGCTGATCTGATTCTTCGTCGATGTGTTGATGGGCCGGCAGCGGTACAAATCCTTGATGCTTGCCATAAAGGACCCACCGGTGGTCACTTTGGTCCTAATTACACCGCGAAGAAAGTATTCAACTCTGGATTCTATTGGCCCACGATTTATCGTGACGCTCACTGATAGGTGTGAAAACACCCATCTTTTCTACCACTTAATTACATTAAAACGGGACCTAAACGTATATTTTATGTCGTAAATGGCGGAATTATGCGTGGTTTGTGTTTTTATTTTGTTTCAGGGTCGAGAAGGTGAAAAGTGGAGAAAACACGGCTTTCACGGGCTTTTATTGAAGTAAAAGACAAAAGACGAAGTCAAAAGATCAAGAGTGGAAAAAGAACGGAAGTCCAAGACCAATTCTAAAGATTTATCGAAGAAAAAGTCAAAAGACGGAAGTTTACCAAAAGCCGAAGAACTCAAGTATAATTTATTGTAGAATTACAAGACGAGTTCAAAGAAATCCCGAGCCAAAGTCATTATAGTCCAAGATTTAAGAAGATTAAAGAAAGGATGGACCTAATGACGCAATTAAGGAAAAGAGGAAAGAGGGGAGGAAGCTTCCTTCCACTAATCCCTTCCTCCCCTTTAAATACACATTACTAGCCATTTTGTTGAGTTGTTGGAGGCTTGACAAGCCTCTCTTCCCCATTTTCATTTTTCTTGTTCCTTAATTTTATGCACTTTAATTTTCATGTAACGCACCCTTGATTCTCTTTTAATTCCAAGTTAGTTTACCTTTAATTGTTGTTAATCTTTATCTTATTGCTAATCTCCTTCTACCTTTCTTGTTTGATTTGTTTTTTATCTTGATTGTTCATGTTCTTGAGTTTTTATGATTTTGATCAAGTGGATTTTGATTGATTTGGTTATGTTTGTTAGTTTTGATGATTTGTTTTGATTGATTATTGTTAGTTGATGTTTAGTGGTTGTTTTGGGTTAATCTTTTGGTTAATCTTAGTTAGTTTTGATTAAATTCGTACCTTCATGTTCTTTTCCTGTTCTTCGTTCTTACTTACTGTTTCCCAGAAAAAAAGTTCCGAACCAATTTGTATTAAAAAGTTCTGAATCAATTTGTTCCGAATGAATGGTTTTAAAAGTTCCGAATGAATGTTTTTTTTAAAAAGTTCCGAACCGATTTTTGAAACTTCCGAACCAATCCAAAATCTTCCGAATCAATCTTTTTCAAAAGTTCTGAATCAGTTCAATTTAAAAGTTCCGAATGAAAGCCTTCTAAAAAAGTTCCGAATCAATCTTCTAAAAAACTTCCGAATCAATTTAACAAAAAAGTTCCGAATCAATCTTCTAAAAAAACTTCCGAATCAATTTCTAAAAAAAAACTTCCGAATCAGCTGCTTCGAATCTTCCGAATCGGAAGATTTATAAACTTCCGAATAAAGGTATTTAGGTCACCTGCTAGCTTGCTAGCTTTCTTTTTTTCTTCCCGCCAAATTGAGCAGGCTGCCTGGCTGCTTCCAGCAGCTAGCCTGCTAGCTTGTTTATTTAATAGTATTGTTCCGTAATTGTTTAGTTTTATCTGAAAGTTGTTCCGATTTTATTTTTGAAAGTTACGTATTTTTAGTTGAATTTTTCGTCGATTTTTACTATTAATATTTTTTCGTAAAGTTTGAGTTTTATCTTCTATTTAGTACCCGCTTTAGGTTTTTCCTCGTTTAGCTTTAAAATACCATTTTAGTTTTATTCTCTCCTTTTTCATTTAGTAAACTTTATTTTCGAGTCGATAGTTAATTTCTTCTTTTAGATTTATTTTTATTAATTGTTTTGCTTTAAATTAAGTTTTATTATTTGTTTTAATATTCGTTTTAATATCGTTTTAACTTTTAGTTTTTAATATTCACCTTGTTTTACTTTTATTATTTGTACTTGTCTTTAGTTTATTTTTAAATACTTTTCGCATTTACTTTTTAATTAGTTATAGATAATCAACTTCCCTTTTTCTTAACCAAAAACAATTGAGTCACACATTTAACCGGAAATCAATTCGATTAGACACCGAGAAACGAACTTTTTCAACTAGTAAAAATCCTGTTATTAAAATGGCGCCGCTGCCGGCTCTTTTCGTGAAGATCGAAGGTTTTTTGTGAGTGACGCGTTGGATTTTGGGATCCGTTCACTTGTGAACGTTATTTTTCGTGTCCAACAATTTTCAAAAATCCAAAAACATTTGAAAAATCATAAAAAGCATTTCTTTTTCAAAGTTTTGCACCAAAAATATTCTTCTTGCTTATCTATCTTTCTTTATGGATTTTTATGTCCATTGCGTCCGGTGTGGGAAACAATTATCTGGGAACAACTCTTGTCAATGGTGTACATGTGAGCGGTGTGGAAACGATCTCGACAATACACAATTCCTATTCGGATTTTGTCCTTTGTGCAACTTGACTAATTCGTCCTTTTTGAACCCACCTCCTCCTGTTCCCCAGTGCATCTATTGTGGAAGCGATTCTCATTGGCATGTTTCGTGCCCGGTTCGATACCCGTATGGTCACGGGCAAGAACCGGGGTACAATTATGACAATGGTAATAGCTATCCACAAGAAGCACCCAGTTTTTCTCCACACCCAGTTTGCAACAACTGTGGGGGTCCTCACGACACCTATTATTGTCAACCAATGAATTGTTATGAGCCAAATCCGTGTCCTCAGTTTTCTTCACCTATGGATTATTATGAACCAAACCCGGTTTCTAATTACTCCCAACCGATGAACAACTATGAGCCACAACCTTGCTATAATTCAGGTTTTCAACACTATGAGCCCCCACATCACACCCTCAATCATCAATCCTCTCAGCAAATTCATCTTGACCCACAACTCACTACCTTGAATGAAGAAACACACTCCATTGTTTTGCAACTTCAAGAGGCCGTTGTTTTGCTTAAAGAAATTAGGGACGAGGAAAAGCGACTGCAACAAGAGCAAGTATCTAATCTTAGTGATTATACCCCTCCGCTTGTGCGTCAATACTATTATGATGATGATGACGATGATGCTGTATGCACTTTCAACTCATCTTCTGAAGTTGCTGCTCCTACTCTCGATGTTCCTACTGCGTCTAAGGATCTAGATTCGTTGCATGAGCTTAGTGATGTTGGTCTCGACAAAGTATTGGATGATGAGGTTTGTGACTTACCTGCTATGGAGCCTGAGGACGACGTTGCTCTTACAGACGAGGTCGATCCTACTGATGACGATTCTTCTCTCTGCTATGAGAATTTCACTTTTGAAATTTCTCAATCTCCACCGGGAGATGCAGACAATGACGATTTATTCTCTCCGGTTTACAAGAAGTTCACCGATGAACATGATCTTGTGGATAAGGTGGAAAACGTGCTTCTTCGCGATAGATTACGGAAAGCTCATCTTCTTATTGCTCACATCGAAGAGTTGACTTCTCCTTCTCTTTCCAAGTCTTTACCTCAATCTATTCCTCCCGTTGACGATAATGACCCATTGCAGGAAGAAATCGATATTCACTCCATCCCTCCAGGTATTGATGATTCTGACACGGAGGGGGACATTATTTTTGATAATTTGCTGCAGGAAAGTATTGACCCAAGTCCCCCTCCCGAGCACCTTTCATCCTCCCCTTTAGCCACTATCACGGAGGATGAGTGCTTTGACCCGGGAGGTGACATTGATTATGCTATGATTGATAACAATACGGCTTTGCCGTTTGCTCAGCATCCATTGTCTTTGGGGAAGGACAATGTGCTTACTTTACCCAACCCACCTCCCGTGGATCTTGAATTCACATACAATACGTATGTTGAAAGGACCTTTCTCCCTTTCAAGACTTATCCCCCCGCCTCTCCTCTGTTGATGTCAACCGGGAACGAGGACAAGGTCTTTGATCCCGGTATCACATTCGAGGCTTCCCCATGGACCATTTAATTCGGGGACGAGTCAGGCTCGTGACTCGGTTAATATGAACAAGCGCTTTTTGGGAGGCAACCCAATTATCTATCTATTCTCATCATAAGTGTAGGGGAGCCCCGTTGGTGTTACTTGTTATCTTTCTTATCATGTGCAGGGATTAGAGCTTCAAAGACACACTCTTGATGACTTTTGACGAACCGTGATTCCGTGTTCCCTTATTCCCGGTTCTATCCTAAACTCTTTTCGATTCACTATTTTATATTTCTCAATATTAAAATAGGAATCTCTTTAGTTGTCTTTTCCTTAACGAGATTTAAACAAAGTGCACAATGTCCTAAGTGTAGGGGAGTTTACTCCCACATGCTTAAACATTGAGGACAATGTTTATATTAAGTGTAGGGGGACTTCTATCGAAGTTAAGTGGTCTTTTCCTTGTATTTGCCCTCATTTTAACCGGAAAATCGATTTTTCGACATTTTTCAAAATTTTTAATCTATTTTGGCCTAGTTGTAGTTCCCTTTATTTTTGCTATTTTTCTCTTATTTTAATAAAATGGTTTTAACAAGTTTAGTTATCTTAGATATATTAGGCCCGTTGTGAATATTTTGACTCAACCCGAGTTTACCTATCCAAGTTCACTCTAGCTAGTATCCTTAACTATGTAGACCTTAATTGGTTTATTGGGCTAAGCATCCACAAGTCTCATTCCTTGAGATTTTAAATTGTGGAGGACGAGAAATGATAGAGTTGGTTACAAGTTTGGTATTCTTTCATTAACTTATGTGAGTTAATTATGATCTTTTTCTCCCATCACTTGCTAATAAATTATATGCAATAAGTAAGGTCGTACGATTTGAAAAGTTACTTAGCTTCTAGCCCAAGATCGTTTAAAAGTTGCTCGGTAATGATAAGAGTTCATAGCCAAGGCATAACTTATGAAGCGGGGCACGAAGATTGACGAGTCCGAAAAGGCCCTAACAAGGCATGAGGATTCAAATTTTATTGCTGAAGATCCAAAGTGATGTAAAAAGCATTATTCCCAAAGTCAATATGAAGGATCAAGACTCACGACGAAAAGCAATCAACTCCCATAAAGATGATGGAGAAGTCTATCCGAAAAGACCCTAACAAGGTATGAAGATAAATAGATCCAAGTCCGAAAAGGAGGCGGATCGTTGTATCTCAAAATCCCAAATAGAGATTGAAGAAATAATCATGAAGTCATGGTCAACAAAGTTGGAGTACCTCTCAAAAGTCTCCAAGTGAAGAAACTCTATAACGATGAGAAGACCATTATCTCAAGCACGTCTCTCAAGATATGAAGTATGAAGTACATGCCAAATATCGGCCCGAGAAAGGTCTCAAATCGTGAACCGAGTTATGCCAAGATATGAACTTTTTTATATCCCGAGAAGCAGTTTTAAGAGATTTTGTCCTTTAGCTAACTATTGATCAAATCGTCCTACTTTGCTTTCAGCCTTAATAAATTATCGGAATAAGTCAACAATGCATCCTCGTGATCATTCAAGACATCAATAAAATATAAGAGATACCCATAGGAATAAGGGAGTTTAAGTGATTAATTGAACCGCATGAGTAAATGTTTGTTATGCTAACTTGTACTAACAATGATCTTGTTTTTAAGCTTGGCATGGGGAACGTGAAACTTGAGGGTGATAAACATTCATGACACACAAGCCCTAATGTAAGTCTTAGATTTCTTTACATGTTTCTTCCTTGATTGCATCTTGTTATTTTCTATCTTTTTGATTTTCCTTAGTTGTTTAATAAAGGCCAAGGTAGATTGATTATGATGGAAAGTGTAAACCTTGCTTTATTGCTAAGCATTGCATGAGGGCATTGCAATGGTTAAGTGTAGGGGATTTGATAGGTGTGAAAACACCCATCTTTTCTACCACTTAATTACATTAAAACGGGACCTAAACGTATATTTTATGTCGTAAATGGCGGAATTATGTGTGGTTTGTGTTTTTATTGTGTTTCAGGGTCGAGAAGGTGAAAAGTGGAGAAAACACGGCTTTCACGGGCTTTTATTGAAGTAAAAGACAAAAGACGAAGTCGAAAGATCAAGAGTGGAAAAAGAACGGAAGTCCAAGACCAATTCTGAAGATTTATCGAAGAAAAAGTCAAAAGACGGAAGTTTACCAAAAGCCGAAGAACTCAAGTATAATTTATTGAAGAATTACAAGACGAGTTCAAAGAAATCCCGAGCCAAAGTCATTATAGTCCAAGATTTAAGAAGATTAAAGAAAGGAGGGACCTAATGACGCAATTAAGGAAAAGAGGAAAGAGGGGAGGAAGCTTCCTTCCACTAATCCCTTCCTCCCCTTTAAATACACATTACTAGCCATTTTGTTGAGTTGTTGGAGGCTTGACAAGCCTCTTTTCCCCATTTTCATTTTTCTTGTTCCTTAATTTTATGCACTTTAATTTTCATGTAACGCACCCTTGATTCTCTTTTAATTCCAAGTAAGTTTACCTTTAATTGTTGTTAATCTTTATCTTATTGCTAATCTCCTTCTACCTTTCTTGTTTGATTTGTTTTTTATCTTGATTTTTCATGTTCTTGAGTTTTTATGATTTTGATCAAGTGGATTTTGATTGATTTGGTTATGTTTGTTAGTTTTGATGATTTGTTTTGATTGATTATTGTTAGTTGATGTTTAGTGGTTGTTTTGGGTTAATCTTTTGGTTAATCTTAGTTAGTTTTGATTAAATTCGTACCTTCATGTTCTTTTCCTGTTCTTCGTTCTTACTTACTGTTTCCCAGAAAAAAAGTTCCGAACCAATTTGTATTAAAAAGTTCCGAATCAATTTGTTCCGAATGAATGGTTTTAAAAGTTCCGAATGAATGTTTTTTTTTAAAAGTTCCGAACCGATTTTTGAAACTTCTGAACCAATCCAAAATCTTCCGAATCAATCTTTTTCAAAAGTTCCGAATCAGGTCAATTTAAAAGTTCCGAATGAAAGCCTTCTAAAAAAGTTCCGAATCAATCTTCTAAAAAACTTCCGAATCAATTTAACAAAAAAGTTCCGAATCAATCTTCTAAAAAAACTTCCGAATCAGCTGCTTCGAATCTTCCGAATCGGAAGATTTATAAACTTTCGAATAAAGGTATTTAGGTCACCTGCTAGCTTGCTAGCTTTCTTTTTTTCTTCCCGCCAAATTGAGCAGGCTGCCTGGCTGCTTCCAGCAGCTAGCCTGCTAGCTTGTTTATTTAATAGTATTCTTCCGTAATTGTTTAGTTTTATCTGAAAGTTGTTCCGATTTTATTTTTGAAAGTTACGTATTTTTAGTTGAATTTTTCGTCGATTTTTACTATTAATATTTTTTCTTAAAGTTTGAGTTTTATCTTCTATTTAGTACCCTCTTTAGGTTTTTCCTCGTTTAGCTTTAAAATACCATTTTAGTTTTATTCTCTCCTTTTTCATTTAGTAAACTTTATTTTCGAGTCGATAGTTAATTTCTTCTTTTAGATTTATTTTTATTAATTGTTTCGCTTTAAATTAAGTTTTATTATTTGTTTTAATATTCGTTTTAATATCGTTTTAACTTTTAGTTTTTAATATTCACCTTGTTTTACTTTTATTATTTGTACTTGTCTTTAGTTTGTTTTTAAATACTTTTCGCATTTACTTTTTAATTAGTTATAGATAATCAACTTCCCTTTTTCTTAACCAAAAACAATTGAGTCACACATTTAACCGGAAATCAATTCGATTAGACACCGAGAAACGAACTTTTTCAACTAGTAAAAATCCTGTTATTACTCACGATATGGTTAAACATTGTGATGCTTGCCAAAGACAAGGTAAGATCACACATAAAGATGAGATGCCTTAAAATTTCATACAAGAATGTGAAATCTTTGATGTCTAGGGTATCGACTTTTATGGGGCCATTTCCATCGTCTAAAGGGAACAAGTACATCATCGTAGCCGTTGACTACATTTCTAAATGGGTTGAAGCCAAGGCTCTCCCTACGAACGATGCGAGGGTGGTTGTGAACTTTTTGAAGCAGCTCTTTGCTCTATTCGGCGTTCCTCGTGCTACAATCAGTGACCGCGGGACTCATTTTTGCAATGATCAATTTGCAAGAGTCATGGCTAAGTATGGTGTTAATCATCGTCTTTCCACCGCCTATCATCCCCAAACCAATGGGCAAGCCGAGATTTCAAACCGTGGATTGAAGCGAATTCTGGAACGTACTGTGGGAGAGCATCGTGCCGCGTGGGCCGATAAGTTAGATGATGCTCTGCGGGCTTTCCGTACAGCTTATAAGACCCCGATTGGTTGTACACTGTATCGTCTTGTGTACGGGAAAGCATGCCACCTCCCCATCGAGCTGGAACATAAGGCGTACTGGGCCTTGAAGTGGGCTAACTTCGACATCAACAAAGCCGGTGATCTTTGCAAGATTCAACTCAACGAGTTCAACGAACTGAGGAATGAAGCTTACGAGAACTCACTGATCTACAAGGATAAGACCAAGATCATTCATGACGCAAGGATTAAGAACCGAGAGTTCCACGTTGGTGATCAAGTCTTACTTTTTAACTCTCGGTTGAAGATCTTCTCTGGCAAGTTGAAGAGCCGCTGGTCTGGTCCATTCACCGTCGCCAAAGTCTTTCCATATGGGACCATTGAGCTTTCTCAGCCAAATGGGCCCAATTTCAAGGTAAATGGCCAGCGTTTGAAGTTGTACTTTGGTGAGGACATCTCCCATGAGATGATTCCATCCCTCACCACGTTTCCCATGAACTAAAGGTGGGTCGAGTCAGGCTCGTGACTCGGTTATCAAAAACAAGCGCTTCTCGGGTGGCAACTCGTGTTCTATCCTTTACTGCTTTCATAATAAGTGTAGGGGGAGCCCCGTATGTGTTTATTGTCTTGTTTCTTGTGCTGTGCAGGGATTAAAGCTTCAAAGATCCACCCTTGATGACATTTGACGAACCGTGATCCCGTGTTCCCATCTTCCCGGTTCTATCCTAAACTCTCGTGATTCAATATTTCATATCTTATATGTTCACATTGAAATCACTCTAGTTGTCCTTTCCTTAGCAAGATTTAAACAAAGTGCACGATGTCATAAGTGTAGGGGAGTTTACTCCCACATGCTTAAACATTGAGGACAATTTTTATATCAAGTGTAGGGGGACTTCTATCGAAGTAAGTGGTCTTTTCCATGAATTTGCCCTCATTTTAACCGGAAAATTTGATTTTTCGACATTTTTCAAAAATTTTAATCTATTTTGGCCTAGTTGTATAGTTGTATTTCCTTTGTTATGATTATTTTCTTTCCTTGCTTAAATAAAGTTTAATAAAGTGGTTTTAAGTTTTTCAAAGTCGTGAACATTTTGACTCAACCCGAGTTTACTTATCTAAGTTTACTCTAGCTAGTATCCTTAACGTGTTTAAGTCAAGTTTTGCTAGGCTTTTATATAGGGAGCTATAAAACGCGAAAGTCTTAACTCTCACGATTTAAGAACAAGAACTTTTCGCAAGTTCCTATAATTGATCCTAGAGAGTTGTTTATCAAGGGAACTTTAAAATGCGATTTCTAAAACTTGAAAAGTCTAAGAATTTGCAAGATCCTATAGATGACTCGAAAACCCAAAACTTTGATTTAATAGGCTAAGCATCCACGAGTCTCATTCCTTGAGATTTAAAACTGTGGAGGACGAGAGATGATAGAGTCAATTATAAGTTTGGTATTCTTTCGTGAATTTATGTGAGTTAATTATGAGCCTATTCTCCCATCGCTTGTTAATAAATTTATCTGCAATAAATAAGGTTGTACGATTTGAAAAGTACTTAGCTTCTAGCCCAAGATCGTTTAAAAGTTTCTCGGTATTAATTAGAGTTCATAGCCAAGGCATAACTTATTGAAGCGGGATGCGAAGATTGGCGAGTCCGAAAAGGCCCTAACAAGGCATGAGGGCGGCAGTTTGTTGCTAAAGATCCAAAAGTGATGTGAAGAATCATTTATCGAAAATCAATATGAAGGATCGAGACACACGACGAAAAGCAAATACTCCCCAAAAGATAATGGAGAAGTCTATCCAAAAAGGCCCTAACAAGGCATGAGGATAAATAGATCCAAGTCCTAAAAGGAGGCGGATCGTTGTATATCAAAATCCAAAATAAATATTGGAGAAAAATGAAGAAGTCGTGGTCCAAATATGAAGAATCTCTCAAAACTTCAAGTGAAGAAATTCCTATTATGAAGAGAAGACCATAATTTCAAGAACGTCTCTCAAAGATTCGAAGTATGAAGTCGCTGCCAAATATCGGTCCGAGAAAGGTCTCAAATCGTGAAGCGAGTTATGCCAAGATATGAACTTTATGAGGTCCCGAGAAGCAGTTTTAAAAGATTTTGTCCTTTAGCTAACTATTGATTAAATCGTTCACTTTATTTTCGGCCTAAATAACTATCAAAATAAGTCAAACAATGCATCATCGTGATCATTCAAGACAAAGATAAAATATAAAAGATACACCTAAGAATAAGGGAGTCTAAGTGAATAATTGGCCCACATGAATTCGTGTTAGTTTGCTAACTTATAATAACAATGATCTCGTTTTTAAGCTTGGTATGGGGAACGTGAAACTTGAGGATGATAAACGTTCATGGCCGCCTATGTTGGGAATAAATTTAGGCCAGGACACTTGAACGCTGACAAGAACAACTTAAGCGTTGACAAGAGCAAAGTGAACGCTGACAGCATAAGCGTTGACAAGATAAAGTCAAGCGTTGACAGATTGAAGACAAGCACTGTTGGAAGATGTGAGCTACACGTTTATTATATTCTAGATTACTTCTAGTAAGGATAGAAACGACAATGTATTTTCTATGTTTATCTTTACCTAGAATAGTTGATTCGTAGCTTATTGTACAAGACTTCTTGTTCTATAAAAGAAGATCTTTTAGGTTAATGTTGAATATCAGTTTTCATAGTATTCGCAAGTTAAATCTTTCATTGTAATCAACAAGATTATTCTAATACAAGTGAAAGTTTGTTTAACATCATTGTGTTTTAGATCAAGTGTTAATTCCGCATAACACTTTGTTACTTTATTCATAAGCAAAGGTTTCTCTAAGTGTAGTACTTGATCTAATCTCGTTTACACAAAGCTTAATCGATCTAAGTTTGGGATCAACAAGTGGTATCAGAGCTTGTTGAGAAACTTTTGATCTTTAAGTAACGCAGAACCCTAAAACACCAAACCCTAAAAACCCTAAATTCTCAAAACCCTAAAAACATCATGTCTGGCACAAATCAACCTCCTGCTTTGCTGCAAAACAACTTCTCAAACCCTAGTATCAAAATTCCCATGTTTGATGCCAGGAACTTTGAGCTTTGGAAGTCCAATTTTGAGCAATACATAGCTATTCATGACTACACTCTTTGGGAAATTATCGAATATGGGAACACATTCGATAAAGCAGCAAAGATTACTGCTGCTATTGCAACAAGGACAGCTGTTCCTAATTGTCCTGAATCTGATAAGGTGGAAAAGCCTGAAGATGGGAGAGCTGTTGCTGTTGAAGACATAGCCAAGAAGAGGGTGGACATGAAAATCTTAAATATCTTGAAACATGCCCTAGGTCATGAGAATCAGCACAAGTACAAACGATTTGAGTCAGCAAAAGAGCTTTGGGAAGCTCTTGAAGTAGCACATGGTGGCAATGCTGACACAAAAGAAGAAAAGAAGAAGCAACTGTTGCATGAGTATGCTGTCTTTAAAGCTCAACCTAATGAGAATCTCAGCAGTGTGAGAAGTAGACTTCTTGATATCACAAGTCAACTTTCCTTCATGGGAAAACAGATTGATGATCCTGAATTGAATGCTACTTTTCTCAAAAGCCTTGGTGATGTATGGAAGATTGAGACAAGATCCATTCTTGTCAATAACACCCACAAGACTTCCAGTTTTGATGACATCTTCAACAAGTTAAGACTATTGGAGAATGAATGGCAATTGGAAAGTGATAACAAATCTTCCAGTAGCAACATGGCCTTCTTTTCACAAAGTGAAGGCCAATTTGATTCCATGAACTTTTATGGACATTCAGCCTCTGGATCTCAAGGTGTCAGTGCTGGATGTCAGTCTGTCAGCGCTGGATCATATCCTGTCAACGCTTTGTACTCAAGCGCTGACACACACAATCATGGCGCTGATAGAATTAAACCTGCTGGTTTTGATCTTGATACTGTGTGTGCATTCATTGCTTCTCTGCCTAGTGATTCAAGGATTACTTATGAAGATCTTGAGCAGATAAGTGATGAACAATTGGAAGAGATGGACATCAAGTGGACTATGGCTCTTGTAAGTTTAAGAGCAAACAGGTTCAATAAAAGGTTCAAGAAGAAGATGACCTTTAATGCTAAGGATGTTGCTGGCTTTGACAAGTCCAAGGTGGAGTGCTACAACTGTCATAGGATGGGGCACTTTATGAGGGAATGTAGATCTCCAAGGAGATCTGATGCTGGGAAGCCTTCTAGCCAAATGATTAAGAACCCAGATCCCAAGGCCATGGTTGCTGTTCAACAAATTGATGGTGTTGGAGAATGGGATTGGAGCTGGATGGCTAAGAATGAGGAAGAGGACAGAGCTTTGGTTGCTGAGGTTAAAGAAGAGCATGCTGAATATGCTCTCATGGCACACTCCTCCTCCTCATCAGATAATGAGGTATATGATGATGCTTTCTGTTCTAAGGGTTGTCGTTTAAATACTGAAAAATTAAAACAAGAGATAGTTAAATTATTAGATGAGGCAAGTACTGAAAGATGCAAAGTATCTAATTATCAAGTAGCTCTAACCCAAACAGAAAAGACAGTATCTGAATATAAGAAAATGGAGTTTGATTTAAAGGATCAAATAAATATCTTAAAACATGAGTTACATCAGAGTAAGGATGTTCAAGATATAGTGAATAGGGTTAATCTTGATTTGATAGCTCAGTTAGAGGAGGCTAACAAAAATAAAGATAATGTGAGTCTTAAAATCCAAAGATTTGATAAGGCCACACAATCCCTAGGAGAGTGTGTTAGTAAACAAAGAGACTCTAAGGATATGAGTGGGATTGGGATGAATAATTATACTGTTGTTCCACCACCAGCTGGGGATTTCTATGGTGTCCAATCAAAGGACTTATCTTGGACTGGCTTGCCAGAATGCCAAGAGGAGGAGTTTATTCCTCCACCTAGAGTGACTTCCCCAGTTGAGGAATATCAGCAAAAGTTGACTGACCTAGAAGAGTGGAAGAAAGCAAACCACACTTTGTTTGTTAAGGGAGGGTTATTGTGTGAAAGTCCAAATGAGCCCACACCAATCAAGAGCCTTGATCCTAAACCTATTAAGATCACACACCCTACCACTGGCAAAGCTGTTGGCCTTGGCCCACAATCTGTTAGAAAACCTAGTGTTAAATATGCAGAGATGTATAGAAATTCTAGGTCACCAAAAAGCCAAGTTAGTAATCATGGAACAGGCTTCTTTGCTTCTAGACCTAAGACTATGTCTAGAAAAGGTTGTTACACATGTGGTAGCTTCTCACATTTGGCCTACAAATGTGTCAATGCTTCCAATGTCAACGCTGACAGGAACCATTTCAGCGCTGACAAAAGTCAACATAGGTCAAACACTGTCAGACCCAATACCTTTGTGAACAAAAGTTCACAAGTTGTTAGACCAGCCCCATTCTTTTCTAGAGGGTCTAACACACAAGGCCTAAGACCTTTTCAAAAGTCAAATACTTGGTCAAATAGGCAATGGGTTCCTGTAGCAAACCCTAGGTACAACGCTGATAGGAGCAATCGGGGCGCTGACAAGAGAAACTTCAGCGCTGACAAACCTAGGTACTTGCAGCCACAGGGAAATAGGTCTAAAGCTTCTACTAGCTTAACATGGAGACCAAAACAAGACCAGAACCCTAATAATACTGGTATTTCTATGACATGCAACAGGTTTCATTATATTTCAAAGGCATTGTCAACACCAATTGGGGTTAACTGGGAATTTCATTCAAACAGGGATGAAAATAGGGTTGTTATGAGAACCAAGTCTGTTCTTGTTGAACAACCAAATGAATCCAAGTCTTCCAAGGCTTGGGTTCCCAAAGAAAACTAATATGTTTTCTTTATGTGCAGGGCATTCAGAAGAAGATCAATGACTATGGATACTGGGATAGTGGATGCTCAAGGCACATGACAGGAAAGGAAGACTATCTGACCAATTTCTCTCCTATTCAAGATGGTGATAAGGTATACTTTGGAGGGGGCTACGGCACCATCACAGGAAAAGGAACCCTTGTCACCAACAATCTAAGGTTTGATAATGTCTTCTTGGTGAAAGACCTGGATTACAATTTGTTTAGTGTATCACAAGTGTGTGATAACAAAAATAAGGTTCTTTTCACAGATACTGAGTGCTTGGTGTTAAGCAAAGATTATAAGCTCCCTGAGGAGAAATACATAGATTTTAGAACACCAAGGCATAAAGACATATATAATGTGAATCTTAATGGAATTAAGGTAAATAATAAAATGTCATGTCTATATGCTAAAGCCTCAGTAGATGAAAGTAATCTTTGGCACAGGAGATTAGGGCACATAAACTTTAAGAATATTAATAGACTTGTGAGGCTTGGTTTAGTTGATGGTTTGCCTGAAAAGGCTTTCCACAATGACCACTCTTGTGTTGCATGCCTTAAGGGCAAGCAGCACAAGGTCTCATTCAGGTCTAAACAGGTGCACTCTAGTTCTAAACCTCTTCACTTATTGCATATGGACCTCTTTGGTCCAACTAATATAGAAAGTTTGAAGGGTAAATCATATTGTTTTGTCATTACTGATGATTACTCCAGGTTTACATGGACTTTCTTTTTAGCCAAGAAAAGTGAAACTGCCCTAAGTCTGATTAATTTTATTACCCAAATTGAAAAGAAAAATGGTAATGAGGTCAAAATTATTAGAAGTGACAATGGGGGTGAGTTTAGAAATCAGTTGTTAGATGATTTTTGTGCCAAGAAAGGGATTACTAGGCAGTTTAGCATAGCTAGAACCCCACAACAAAATGGGGTTGCTGAGAGGAAGAATAGGACCCTTATTGAAGTAGCCAGAACCATGTTGGCTGATGCCCACTTTCCTATAGCCTTTTGGGCTGAAGCTGTTAACACAGCTTGTTATGTTCAAAATAGGGCATTGGTCAACAAGATACATAATAAGACACCTTATGAATTACTTTGGGGAAGGAAGCCCAATATTGGCTTTCTTAATCCATTTGGCTGTCATGTAGTTGTGTTAGAAACTAGTGAGGCCCTAGGTAAATTTGATTCAAAAGGTGATGAAGGCTACTTCATGGGTTATTCAGTGCAGAGTAAAGGATATAGGGTTTACATTAAAAAGGAAAAACGTATACTTGAAAAGGTACATGTTAGGTTTTTAGAAAGTAAACCTAGTGATCCTGAGAGTGGTCCAAATTGGTTGTTTGACTTAGAACCTTTGTCTAGAGCTTTAAATTATATGCCTGTTACTGATCCAGACATTGTGAAGGTAACTTCAAGTGTTTTGGAAAAGAGAATTGGTAATGTTTCAGGTATACAGGTTGCTAAGGAGGATGGACCACCAGCAGCTAAATCATCTCCCACACAAGAATATGTTACACTTCCTATATGGACAGATGAGTATTATGCTGCTGCTACTGCTGCAAAGAAAGATAATGGTGGTGTTCAGATATCACCAACTACAAACATGCATGATTCTTCAGGCGCTGACAAAGGGAAATCAAGCGTTGACACGACCAATTCAGACGCTGATGGCTCCAACGCTGACAACACCAGTTCAAACGTTGTTAGCCCAAACGCTGACAATCAAGGTTCAGACTTTGGAGACACCTTTACACAGCTTTTCTCTTCTCATTTTGAACAAGGTGGACCTTCTAATGTCCATGAAGAGATCTCTGTTGATCAAGAAGAATCTGAGGAAGATATTGGCAACATGGAGCGTGAAGTTGAGGACACCAGACTTTTTGAAGGAGGAGTTCTCACTTCCACAGCTAAGGATCACCCCACATCTCAAATCATAGGTGATGTTATGGCTCCAGTTCAGACAAGAAGATCCCATCAAGGTCTTGGTGGATTTATTGCCAATATACACAAGAAGGTTGATACCCCTCTTGTACAAGCATGTTTGTTTGCCTGTTTTCTGTCACAGGAAGAACCCAAGAAAATTTTTGATGCTCTCAAAGAACCAAGTTGGGTGGAAGCAATGCAGGATGAGCTTCACCAATTTGCTATACAGGATGTTTGGGAGCTGGTTGATTGTCCTAGATATGTGAGACCAATTGGGACAAGATGGGTTCTAAGGAACAAGAAAGATGAAAGAGGCATTGTGGTCAGAAACAAGGCACGTTTGGTAGCTCAGGGTTATACACAAGAGGAAGGCATAGATTATGAAGAAGTCTTTGCTCCAGTTGCAAGAATTGAAGCTATCAGAATTTTCTTAGCTTATGCTTCTTGCATGAATTTTACTGTTTATCAAATGGATGTGAAGAGTGCTTTCCTCTATGGCACAATTGTTGAGGAGGTTTATGTAATGCAGCCTCCTGGTTTTGAAGATCCTGAGAATCCAGACAAGGTTTATAGAGTGAAGAAAGCAATGTATGGACTTCATCAAGCCCCAAGAGCATGGTATGGTACATTGTCCACTTACTTGGTGGAAAATGGTTTCAAGAGGGGCACCATAGATCAGACACTGTTTACAAAGAAGAAAGGAAAACATGTGTTGCTTGTGCAGGTCTATGTTGATGATATCATTTTTGGGTCTACTGATCCAAAAATGAGTGAGGACTTTTCCAAGCTCATGACAGATAAATTCAAGATGAGTGCAATGGGTGAGATGAACTTCTTTCTAGGTTTACAAGTTCAGCAGAAAGAAGATGGTATCTTCATCTCACAAGACAAGTATGTAGCTGAAATCTTGAAGAAATATGGTTTTTCTCCACATGAGAAGGAGGCTTCCACTCCTATGGATAGACAACACCCTTGGGGAAAAATTGGAGCTGGAAAGGATGTAGATGTTAGGCACTATAGATCAATGATTGGATCATTGATGTATCTTACAGCCTCAAGACCTGACATCATGTTTGCTGTGTGTGCATGTGCACGCCATCAAGTGACTCCCAAAGAATGTCACCTTTTTGCTGTGAAGAGAATTTTTAGGTACCTGAGATGTTACCCAGATCTTGGATTGTGGTACCCAAAGGATTCTCCCTTGGATCTTATTGCATATTCAGACAGTGACTATGGTGGTGACAAGTTTGATAGGAAATCCACAACTGGTGGATGCCAATTTCTTGGGAGCAGATTAATATCTTGGTAATGCAAGAAACAAACAGTGGTGGCCAACTCTACAACTGAAGCAGAATATGTTGCTGCAGCTGCTTGTTGTGGACAAGTCTTATGGATTCAGAACCAGCTGTTGGATTATGGGTATAATTTTATGCATACCAAGATTTTTGTAGACAATAACAGTACTTTATGCATTATTAAAAATCCTGTACATCATTCTAAAACCAAACACATAGAAATTAGACATCATTTTATAAGAGATTGCTTTGAGAAAGGTTTAATACAACCAGATAGGGTAGATACTGAAGATAATGTAGCTGATTTATTAACTAAACCTTTTGATGCTGGAAGATTTCAATATTTGGTAACAAATATTGGAATAGTTAATCTCACTTAATATGTGTTTTGGAATCTTTTTGTAAAAGTATGTACAGGATAATGCATTGTTATTGGTCTTTGTGATGATTTAGATTTTCCACATTATTTTTCTAACACTGACAAAGGTAAATGTAACGCTGTCAAGTGTTATTTTGCCGTTGTTGGAGATATTATTGTCTAACGCTGACAAAAGTTCCTTCAGCGCTGTTAAGTGTTGTCGGGACGCTGTCAGCAACAAATGTTAGTTTTGTGGTTTTCATCTAAATGTGCAGGTAATGGTAGCTTTATGCCATTGGATACAGAGTTGCTTATGGATCTTTGAAGAGCTATTTGGACATGTTTTTGTTTATGGATGATGGTTGGAATATTTATATTCCTATCTTGACATAAATTTTTAATGTTCATATATATATTTTGAGAACTCATGTATCATAGTTTGAGGGGAGGTTTAAGGAACCTTTAGGACTCTTGGGTATTCTTAGAATACTCTCATCACAATTCTAGATTGTGTCCACTGGTGAGTATGGGTTAGTTTTACTAAACCATGAGGCACTGTAGCATGCATAGTATATCAACTTTGCATGCTGCCAAGACATTTTTGGCCTAGAATTGGTTGTGGTTTGTTGGGAGGCTTGGGAATCCTTTTGATATGGGTTTTACCTGGGAGTAACAAGGATTTTATGAGGTAACTTGGTTGTTAAGAATTTTGGTTAGCAAGGGACACTAGAGGACTGTTATGTCTATCTTGCTTATGCAAGTGTGCATAACTGGACAGTGCTTGCCGCCCTATGATAATTATCAGCTTTTGGTTATCTTCTCTAGGATAAGTTACTTGTTAAGGTCATTTTTCACTTTTTAAAACAATTTTATTTTTGGACGCTGACAAGATTTTTCCAAGCGTTGTTGTGACCAAAATAGACGCTGACATGGCTTTAGGCGAACGTTGACAAGATTATAGCCGTTGGGCGTTGATGGGTTATAATTGACCGTTGACAAACAATGGGACCTACCCAGTTGTAACTTTTTGACATATTTTCAAGCCGTAATTTTAGGAGTTGTTACTTTCATTAAATGCATGAGATAACTTATAAACTTTTTCAATATTTTCATGATTGCTTTTTGAAAATCTTTGCCTATTTTTGGGCCAATCACGTGCATTCATCCACTCCTATAAATTTGGCTCCTATTTTAAACAGGGTATCTATAATTCTTGTCTAACAATTTTCTCTTATCAACCTTCATCTTTTATACATCAAATTCACAGCTTTCATCAATGGCACCAAGATTTAACTCCGCAGAATTGGATTTGGGGTTCAAGTCTCAACACAACATGATTGCTTATCTTGTTACTGATAATACTTTGTTCCCTCAATACACTCAGATGGTGGAGTATTTGAATGCATCCCCATTAAGGTATGCTCTTTCTCATGCCCCACTCATTCCAGTCACACACATTAAACAGTTTTGGAACACTGTTAGTTCCTCAACAGTTAATGGAGTGACAACATTGAATTCTATTGTACATGGGAGACCTTGGGTGGTTACTGAGGCCTTGGTACGCCAGGCCTTGCATCTTAATGATGCTGATGGTATAACCATGCTTCCCATATCTGAAATAGAACAAGGGCTAAGGGCTTTGGGATACCCTATTCCTGATGAAGGTACTCTCAATAAGTACCATAAGCAGGAATTTCCCCCAGCCTGGAAGTACCTAATTCACATTCTCCTTCAGTGTTTGAGTCCCAAATGTACTGCACATAATGAGATCAATAGATCCATTGCATCTGCTATTGTGTGTATTGCAACCGGGCAAAATTATAATTGGTCTAAAATGATTTTTGAAGGAATGTGTAAAAACAAGGGGACAAAAATGACTTTAGCTTATCCCCGTTTTCTGCAAATGGTTTTTGATGCTCAAAGATATTGTTCAAGGGATCACAATGACTTTTATAAGATCCCTGAACAAAAGAAGGCTATTTTCACCAAGATGAATTCACCACCTCATAGAGACCTACCCTTAACCCCAGCCATGCTTGCTGTTATTGCAGCAGCACAACCCCAACCAGACCCTCAACCTCATATTGACCCTCAACCACAACTTGAACCTATCCCTGAACCTTTACCCTCACCTGACCAAATGCAAATAGACCAAAATCCCTTCGACGCTGACACATCTAATGTGGGCGTTGATATGCCTATTTCCACCACTGACACCCAACCATCACAAACCCAAACACCCCTTAACCAACCTACATCTACACCATCTTCTACACCATCTTCCACACCACCAGAATATAGGTTGATTAAACGCCAAAGGACTGCTGGAGTGTTCTCCTCTGGTGGTCCTAGCCATGAAGCAGAGAGAACCACCACCACAAGTGTGGCCGGTGACCTGGGTGAGGCTGGGACTATTGGTTCTGGCTTAGAAGCTGGCCAAGACAGTCCCACCATAATTAAGTCCTCATCCATGCCCAATGAACCTGACTTGGGAGGTCAAATCCCCATTTTGGAAGAGGGCAGACTGGAACCAATGACGCTTTTAGAATTGACGGCTGTCTGCATTAGCTTGCAAAAGCAAAATGCAGACTTGGTACAAATTGTCAGTAACCAAGGCCTTGAACTCAAAGATTTGAGGGAGAGGATTGTTGTTTTGGAGAGTGCTCATTCAAGGGGAGGTATGGAGGAGTCTTCCAAAGGGGAGGAAGCAAGAAATCTGAGTGATAAGAGCAGTCAAGATGGTCAATCATTGGATATTGCTGAAGCTCTTACTACATTAAAGGAACAAAAAGGTTTTGATACGTCCTTAATCTCTCCAACAAATTTAAATTTATCATTTACAGATATGTTGAGGGAGGTTACACAAGGCGCTGAGGGAAAATATTTGGGCGTTGACAAGACAAATTTGGACGCTGATAGGAGTATTTTGGGCGCTGATAGAGGAAATTTGGGCGTTGACAGATCTGCTGAAGGAGGTGATGTATTCCAGTCATCATCTATCATCAAAGATGTTCCTACTCAGGTATTATCATCTACCCTACCAACAATTGAATCAACAGATAAGGGTAAGGGTAAGTTGGTAGAAGAAGTTGTTCCAAAGCATGCAGCTCAGATTGAATTTGATAGAAGACTGGCTGAGCAAATGATGGAACAAGGTGAGAAGGAAAAGTCACCATTTGTTGTGACTTCTGAAGAAGAAAGTGATGGAGCTAGCTCAGACTCAAGTGTGATGATTGTTGAACCAGAAAGACTTGAGTATGGTGATGAGCTTGCTAAGGAAAGGCTGAGAGATTTGAAGTTGCAAATTGATTTTGATATGCCAGAGGTAGTTCAGATGTACAATTCTTGGGAAGAAAGCTGCATGGATAATCCAGACTTGACCATTTCAGATCAGATATGGGGTTTGGAAATTCTTCTTAGAGTTCAGCAGGATTGTAAGGTGATGTTGAAGTACAGGGCAAGCAACATTCTCTCTGAATTGAAAAGGGATAGAAGGAAGCTCTATTTTATGTTGCTCAAATGTCATGGAGTTGGATGGACACATCAGAAGCTGAAGGCTTTGACATTTGATGAGTTGGAACATAGGGCTTATCCTATTTGGGTGAAAGTGCAGGAAGAGAACACTTTCAGACTTCTTTCAGATGAAAGAAAGGAGCAACTTGCAGAAGAGATGGCAATCAAGAAAGCTATGATAGTCCCTAGACCAGTAAAGAAGGGATTTATTCTTGAGTTTCCAAAAGATATGTCTCAACTATATCCAAGTGAAGCAATCATTAGAAAGAGCCTTAAGCTCTCCCCATTAGAAGCTTCAGATATGGTGCATGTGTTACCACTAGATTCCAGGAATCCAATTATAAGTTATGAGGAAGATGAATGTGGATTCTGGAAAATTGGAAGATTTGGCAAGGAGGTACACACTTTTACCACTCTCATATCTTTATTTGCAAGTTGTGACAGAGAAGACTTGGTAGACCTTTGGAGGTTGCTAGAGACCAAGTATGAGGCTGAAGCACCAACTTCAGCCAATGGAATAAAACTTTGGACCACATTCAAAAGAATGTGTGGGACAAATGAAGAAGATCCTGAAATATGGAAGGATCTTGAAGATGACCTCAGTGGTCTTCAATGGAGGTTATATTCAGCTGCAGGTGTATACCATTTGAGTTCTACAAAGTTTGCTGAGTATTTACTTGTAGATGCTCAGTATTTCATATCCAAGGCTGTTTTGGAGAAGATGAAGGACACCCAGTTGGAGATAGACTATACAAGTGACGTGGCAAAGAATTTGATCAGATTTATTTATTACCAATATGATAAGGTTTGTCAGACTCCTCCAAGTTCTTAATGTTTATTCAGAAACTTGATCATAAGAGTGGATATCAAGTTTAGGGGAGGATTGTTGGGAATAAATTTAGGCCAGGACACTTGAACGCTGACAAGAACAACTTAAGCGTTGACAAGAGCAAAGTGAACGCTGACAGCATAAGCGTTGACAAGATAAAGTCAAGCGTTGACAGATTGAAGACAAGCACTGTTGGAAGATGTGAGCTACACGTTTATTATATTCTAGATTACTTCTAGTAAGGATAGAAACGACAATGTATTTTCTATGTTTATCTTTACCTAGAATAGTTGATTCGTAGCTTATTGTACAAGACTTCTTGTTCTATAAAAGAAGATCTTTTAGGTTAATGTTGAATATCAGTTTTCATAGTATTCGCAAGTTAAATCTTTCATTGTAATCAACAAGATTATTCTAATACAAGTGAAAGTTTGTTTAACATCATTGTGTTTTAGATCAAGTGTTAATTCCGCATAACACTTTGTTACTTTATTCATAAGCAAAGGTTTCTCTAAGTGTAGTACTTGATCTAATCTCGTTTACACAAAGCTTAATCGATCTAAGTTTGGGATCAACAGCCTAAAACCAATGTAAGTCTTTGATTTCTTTATTTGTTTTCTATCTTCTTATTTTCCTTAAATGTTTAGTATTTAATAAAGGCCAAGGTGGGTTATTTATGATGAAGAATGTAAACTGTGCTTTAGAATTAATGCATTGCATGAGGGCATTGCAATGGTCAAGTGTAGGGGATTTAATAAGTGTAAAAACACTTATCCCTTTACCACTTATTTCCAATAATAACAAGATCAAAACGTGTATTTTATGTCGTAAAAGTCGGAATTATGTGTGGTTTGTGTTTTTATTGTGTTTTAGGACCAAAAGATGAAAAAGGAAGAAAACACGGGCTTTTATCAAAGAAAACGAGAAAAGACGAAGTCAAAAGATCAAGAGTGCAAACATAACGGAAGTCCAAGGCCTATTCTGAAGATTTATCGAAGAAAAAGTCTAAAGACGGAAGTTTAATGAAGTCGAAGAACTCAAGTCTAATAGAAGAAGAGAATTACAAGACAAGTTCAATATACATCGACAAATCCCGAGACGACGTCGAGAAAAGACAAAGAATTAAATCGAGTCGAGAAGACGTGAAGAAAGAAAGAAAGAAGAGGCAACACATGCACTCCTTCCCATTTTTCCTATAAATACCCTCCTAAACACATTTAGGAGGGTTGGTTAGTTTTTGGTTAGTTTTTAGTAGTTAGTTTCATTTTTTCATTTTTCTTTCTAGTTTTAGAGAGAGAAAGTTCTCCACTTTCTCTCACTAAGTTTTCATCTTTACTTTCTTTTAATCTTTCAAGATTAAACCTTTGTGTATTGTTGATTTCATTAATCAAGTTCAAGTTAAGCTTTTAACCTTTCATCTCTTTCTACTTTTCTTTGATTTTAGTTTACTTTTGGTACGAATTACATTTGATCCGTGTTGTTCTTAATGTTTTCGTGCTTAAAAGTTAATCTTTTTATTCCTATTTAAGTTTTCATACTAATAAGCTTTAAGATCTTTGTGCTTATTGGCTTATTTATATGTTTAGCTTATTAACTTTTTAAAGGTTTTCTTAAAAAGTTCATCTTTTTATGGTTTGATTTAAAAGTTTGCTTATTTTAAGTTTGGATAAGTTGTTATTTGTGCTTATTGAGTCCTTTTCATTATAGATTCGTTCTAGTTTTGGTGATTAGCTTATCAAATTAGCTTATTACTTTGCTTATTTTTCGAAACAAAATTGTAATCGGAAAAGGTATTAAACCCTTTTCCGATTGATACATTCCGACTGCACCCCCTCCCCTCATTCCGATCAATAGATCGGATTAGGGTTTTAACCCATTCCGATTGTGGAGGTTTTTGGTTACTTTCCGATTAGCTAGTGTTTTAAGATATTCCGATTAGAGCTGTTTTCCCATTATTCCGATTGCCTCCTTTTTATGATATTCCGATTGCGCTTTCCGACGACAGTATTCCGACGAAGGTTGTTTGCCACATTCCGATCACTCACATTTGCCATATTCCGATCAGCCACATTTATCAGCATTCCGATCAGCCTTACTTTCCGACCAATTATTCCGATCTGATTCCGATTTGGCATTCCTACGGTTTAAATTCTTGTTTTTTTTATATAAAGTTTCCAAGTTTTAGATTCATTAAGTGTTAAAGTAATTTTCTAATTTTGTCTTTAAGGTTTTTAGCATTTATTTTTAACTCGTCATTTTAGTTTAATCTTTAAAGCTCTTTTTACTCAATGACATTTACATTTATTTGCTATTAGTTTAAAATAGATAATCAACCAAACCATTTTTATTCCCACCAAGAACAATTGAGTCGCACTTTGAACTAATAGTCAATTCGAAGAGATTCGGACGATAAGATTCTTACAAGGTAAAAACCGAATATTAAACACTCAGAGTGATACCTTAGTGTTCACTGTGATGAGTGGAAATCCTTCTAGTGTTAACCTCAAACAGCACTTGGTAGGTAACTTGCAAGATTCAATATGAATCAAGCTCGTGACAACTGGAAAGCAACGATGGTGCGATTCTTTAATGAATCAAACTTGTTCCAGAAATAAGAATTGACTGCTTCAATCATGCGGGTTATTTTATCCAAATGATTCACTCTTTACGTTCGCAGTCACCTTTGGACGGTCGAGTAAAGAGAACGGGTTTACCCGCGAAATCTTGTCAAGGAGATTTTTAATTAAATCCACCTGCCACGAGTACGATATTTTATATCGTCCAACGGTCTTCACCGACCGGAGGTAAAATGCTACCGAATTAGAATGAAATGTTCAAAGCCATTTCGTTCATGTCTACTTATGTTGCGGCATTTGAAGACGGTGGCGTTGTGGAATCCAAGAAGAAGTCGTCCCTGCATGCTTATACTTTATGCACTTAATACCTCATCTAATTCAAGAAAGCCTAAAAGTTAAGTCTTCCACTGTATCGAGCTCTGAAGCTTTCAAGAATTACAAAGGTATAAGTATGTGGGACATGGAAGTCACGAAGAGGCGAAGATCACAAGTGATGGATGCACGAGATCAAGGCAAGAGATTAATTCTCATGATTGATATCAAAGATCACATCAGCATGTTCACCAGAAAAGAAAAAGAAAAAGAAAGACGAAGACTACGAGCTCAAGACAAGCATAGTATGCTAGGTTTATTTCATTATTGTAACTCGGGTAACGCCCTTGTTTGGAGTGACCTCCCTTAGGGGGAGATTGTTGGAAATAAGTTTTTACGTATTTAGGAAGATTCGGTCACTCCGACAATATACTAAGTAGTAGCTCGTAGTCTAGACATCGTTATTTAACAAACAAGCCCAAGCCTAGCCTACAACATGTGTAGGCCCGCCCAAACATGTAAGCCCAAGCCCATTACAAGGCTTGGGTATATAAACCCTCTCCTTAGATGGAGAGGGTGTGTGGTTAATCATTTTTCACATAGTTCACTCTTGTTTCTCTCTCTAGAATTGTGTGTAATCTACCATCTCTCTATCTCTTTCTCTCTCTAAAACATAAGCAAGATTTACATATCCAACAAAGGGAACGTTTATCAGGTTTAGGTTTGAGCTGTTATGGGGGAAAACAAGATTTCAAACTTTAAATTTAATAAAACATTTTCTTATAACAAAGGTAATTTTGTAAAATACATTTTGTGAAATGTTTTGTCACATTCTAGTAAATGTGAAGTTAGGACAAAAAGATTAATCACTTGATCACTTGACATGTTTAGTGAATGTTTGTTCATACCTTAAGTGATTAATAGTGAAATGGAAGTTTAGATTAATAATTCATTTAAATTTATCTTTAACGATAGAACGTTCTTATATTCTATCATTATCAACATGTAGAAAGATCGGAAGACGTAAATAACGTTTTTAGGCATTACTTGCATTAGAGTCTTCACTTCAGTTTACGCAGTGGATCAACAACTAAAGAACAAGGTCAAAAGGAGAGTTTAAATTTAGCTTGGTTTTTAAAGTCAATCTAAATGACGCCGATCTCCTCTTAGAAGTTAAACAAGCTTTATGCTTGGCGGGAACTTTACTCTTTCAAAAGAAATTAAGGAAATCTCCATAGAGATGACTTGTTTTAAAGTTGGTAAAGAAGTACAAACAATAAATCCAACTCTTCCTTAAAATGTGAATTATATCTCACTCACTCATTTGATATTTGACATGTGTAAAAGGAAACCTTTTATAAAACTTTAATTCCTTAGTATAAAATGAATATTGTATAAATGGGATCTCTTGGAAATAATATTAAAAACATTTAAGAGCACATTTACTCCTTGAGTCAAACAATAGAATCATCTAAGCCTTCAGCTTCGCTTAGGGTTAGGAAAGTTTGTACTTAAATAATATAATTTAGATTGAGTTTAAGTTAGAGAGAGACCACAAAATTGTCATTCAACTATTTTGCTAACAAAGTATGTCAAAAATTATTTATTTATTCTATTAAAAATTTATACATTGGAAAGTACTTTGATACTGTTAATTTAACTTGTGCATATATTATTATATTTAGGCTATGCAAAACCCGTATTTAAAATCTTCGAATATTAAATACGCGTAGTCTCAGCTCTAAATTCAATTAGACGTAAAAAGTAAATACGCCAATCCCAGTTTATTTAAATACTATAAAAAAATAATTATTTAGATAATAATTATTTAGTCTCATTTATAATACAGAAATAATTAAACGTTAATATTAAAATACGCGATCTCAGTTTTATTTAAATAATTAAATTATTCAGAAAAATATTTAATGTCAGAAATATTACGTAATTATTTATACATAAGTATTTTTCTCAGGAAACAAATATTTCAAACCCCGAATCACGAATAAACACGAGCATATAAAGATTAAACGAAACGAAAAAATTAAGTATGCATATGTTTTGGGCTGCGTCTACAATTAAAGAAAAGAAAAGAAAGTTGGGCTTTGAGCCCACTACTCTAATAACAAAAAAAACGTGGGTTTACCCCAATTTTCCTTACACCACAGTAAAAAAAAATAAAACACAAAAAAAATTAGGGTTGCTTGTTCCTTATTTCTGCCGACAGAAAGGACAAAAAAAAGAGATGCCGCCAGTTTGAATCAAGAACAAGGACGGGTTGATTTTCTTAACTAATCAGGGATTCAAACATCAATGTTTATCTTCCTCATAAATCAAATAAAGGTAATTATATTGTTCTTCTTATACCACGAATTATTGATTCAAGGCAAGAACATTAGAAAATTTAAGAGGGGTAATCATGAAATCAAAATTAGAAGGGGTCGTGTGTGATTTATGGGTGTTACACGTAAACCGAGACACACAAAGTGTCTTGGTGTTTTTTTTCTATGAACAGCCGTATAGGCTGTTGGTTTTGGGTGGTCAGCAGCGAACAAAACGAACAACAGGGGTGTTTGGGTTTAGATTTTTCGCAACAGGGGTGTTTGGATTGACAGGGTGTGTTTGGGTCCGTAAACGGTGGGAAACCACCAGCAGTCGGTGGGTCTTAGCCAGAAAACGGGGGAAACCAAAAGAAGGCAGTGGGAACTTTTTAAATCAGAAAATTAAAAGGGTTTAGTTCTGAAATTAGCGACAGTTTTATGACAATAAATTCTGTCGCAAAATCTGTTTATTGACAGTTTAAAAAAAACTCAGTTTTTAGCGACACTTTTAGTGACACGGATTTCTGTCACTAAATTCATATAGGCAGATTTTTATATAGTTGTTGATTTATTTAAGTGCGACCGAGAAGGGGTATCTCGGTAGGCTCGGGGCATAAATTGTAATAATAAAATGAAGATTTTTATATTATACCTTTTATTACTTGTTTTATAAATATTTAAAATTTATATTTAGAAACTTTCTAATTTAGGAACCTCATGTTTTAACAAGTTAATTATTATAGTATTAATAAAACATCAGAACACGTTTGTATCATAATTATTAGTAGGTTGTAATATATTAGAAAGAATTATTATAAGTTCAGATTGATCAGTTAATATACGTACAGAATTCAGAAATAAATAAATAAGAAGCCAATAAAATCAGTAAATTAAATAAAGATCAGTTAACTTATTTTCGCGTACGTTATTTATGTAGTAACCATGAAGTCGGATAGATCTTTCAGCTTTCAGTCTTATTTCGTTACTGGACACGAGGTACGGATTTTCCGTCCTTTCAGTAAGGACTTCCTTTTTATGCATGATTAGGATTCCCCGTCTTCAGCCAAATGTTTTCCCCAGTATATGTTTAAGCTTATCAGTAATCATGTTAATAACTAAATAAATTGCCTGAGCATTATATACAAGCATGACCAGTTTATGTACTAGTTACGGAGGTACCGTAACTACGACACTAGAGGCACCGGTGTCGTGACTCACATGCAGGAGAGTGATATCCTGCATCGTCCCACTCATGTTCAGTTTGGCCATTTTTATATGTATGTTTAGTGGGGCGTATGGATGCATCCTAGGCTTATCAGTTTACAAGTTATCAGGGTGAATGTGGTGTGTTCTCTAGATCCTTCACATTGGAGCTGATCCCTCCACCCAACACAGTATTTAGAGGTCACCCCTCTACAGTTATTTAGAGGTCACCCCTCTACAGCATGACGAGGTCACCCCTCCAGTTATTCATGCACCGTTGTTACAGCACATGACCTATATAAGCTCTGGCAATTAAAATACAGTAAATGCATGTTTTCAGATTCAACAGATAACAGTTCAACTTTATCATTTATAAATCAGCCTTTATAGATTATACACAGATTTACGCTACAACTTTACTTATCAGTCTTACAGCTTCAGTATTTCATTATCTGTTTCATTTCAGTAATTCCTTATCATGCTTTATATCCGTTCACTGAGCGTTATGCTGAGCCGTAGTTCCCTTTCATGATCTAACGGCAGGTACACCAGGACGCCCTTAGGATTCTGAGAGCATGTGCATTTGGATGGAAGCTATCCAGACTTCTTACTTTATGTACCTACATTAATCTGCTTTTTGGACATTGTTTAGTCTTTTCCTTTAGTATTTTATTTTTCATGTTTTGAGCTTGGTTGGATTACCGATGTTTGATTCCGGTATTTCCGTTATTGTCATTTAATGTTTTAGGACATTTACCTTATGCTTTGATGACACACCATAAATACACATAACGGTCCACTTATCCAAGTGGGGTGTTACAATTATGGTATCAGAGAGCAAGGTTCGACCTGTAGGCTCTAAAACTTGACCTGTGATTAGTGAGTAGTCACCACTCTCAAGGAACTTCCCATATTTTTGGCGTTGTTATCTTTCATGTTTCTCATGCATTTATTAGTCAGTTTCCTTTAGTTATCAGTCGGTCTTCTTAAAATTTTTGACTAAGTGAAAGGTTGGTACAGGACTGGCCATATTTAGTCGCATGTGCTTTTCTGCGAATTTTGTTTTGGTGAACCGACCCATAGGCGTTTACCCTTGCCTGTTCAGATTTTGTATTGATGAACTGACCCTAGGCATTCATCCTTACTCATGTCAGATTCATGTTTTCAGTTGAATATTACTCGGTGAACCGACCCAAAAGCGTTCAGTATTTTTCAGATCAAATTTTTATGCTATTCAGTCGAATAATGTTTTGTGAACCGATCCACAGTTGTTCACCTTTGTCATATCAGGACATTTTATAAACTTTGACAAGTAGGGATAGGACTAGAGCCAACCATATTTAGTCCCAGATTATAAATTCCTATACTTGACAGTTCTAATAAAATTTTGACAAATATGGATCGAACCATAATCGCCCATACTTAGTCACATGTTTTCTTCCTTGGATTCTGTGGATTCAACCATAACCATCCACATCAGTTGATATTAAACCTCAGTTGATTAGACTTTTTATGTTCTTTGTAATAGTCAAAATTTCATACTCTCACGTAAAGGTTGTTTTCATGCTGAATAAGATTCATGTCTCCTTACGAGGATTATGTTTTCAACAAAGTGATGATGTTTTCATGATAAGATACAAAAGAACTACAGTAAGATCTTATTTCATTATAAATCGTGTTCTGGTCTTTATCAGTCATGTCTTCATGCGGACCATTGTTGAAAATTCGTTTAATCATATTTGTGAACCTCTATGCAACCAACATAAAGTCTACTCAGGAATTACCAGGCCATCATGATACTCATTTCAGTTCAGTTCACTACCGTTTAAATCAATTTATTTCTTTGATCAGGTCAGACAAGCGACACCCTTATTGATCATCCCATAAAATTTCCACCAGTGCCATGAACAGTATTCCATATGTACCCTATGTACAGTGTCTCAGTTATACTTCATGTACAATATATCATGTACACTCAACGTACAATGTCTCATATATGCTCCATGTGCAGTATTCATTTTATACTTCATGTACAGTAGTCCAGGTGTACTCCAGGTACACTACCCCATGGATATTGCTAATCGATCCACAATTTTCTCAGACGTTTCCACTTGGCGATATTCTACCAGATGCTGATGCTGCTCGTGAGTTGAAGATTTTGCCAGATGCTGATGCCGCTAACACTTAGAAGACCTCACAAATGATGATGATGCTGATACTTGGAGATTTCTCAGGATGATGATGCTGTTTATACTATGAAGACTCTGTAGAACAAGGACGAAAACTATAAATTTGAAATTCTGACAAGAATAAATTTCAACCATCAGACACTATCACTCCATTCCAAGCTTTCACTTTCTTAGCTAGATGTCGCACTTCACTCAGCTAACCTTTCATTCAGAAGAGTGTGAACCGGAACCCAACCGGCCACTCAGCAGAATAGCTAGAGGAATCATGGTAGTAATAGTGACCGTCTTGAAACTGACAGACAAGGCGGTAATGACAACCACCGTGCTTAAAATGATCAGTCAGTAACCATCAGAACTCCAGAACGGACGTGACCATAAATACAGAGGTCAGTAGTCTAGCCGGTTCGCCAATCCTAGCAGTTACCAGAAATTCTTAACCTTATTCAGACTCTCAATTAAAATACATGTCCAGAAAACAGTTAAGACACAGGTCTCATGTATCATTTCGGAAGACACATATCAAGACACCAGTCATGGTACACGTCATAAGAATATCTTCTCAGAGTACGAGTCAGAACTCATAACTCTGTATGTTTGCTAAATCAGGCTCTCAGGAATTCAGGGTACCCTCCAAGGGAGTATACCGTTTTTGTCATGGCACGCCTAAATCGGATAACTAAAACTCAGTTACCACCACTAGAGTATTATTCAGATTAAACACGCAGTCTTCATTCTGTAAGGTTACAGACAAACATATTCAGCAAAATTTGCCATGTTTGCTAAATTATTCATATGTAAGCTTTATCTAAATCCGACATTATCTACCTTACAGCCAGAAAAGACTCCACATTATCACCCATATTTATAAAGGTTTATTTCTTTCAGTTAAGACGAGATTTGTCTTACTAAATCCCAAATATAGTCATTATGTTTTCTGCCCGAAAAATCAGTACAAATTTTTTCTGCCTTACAAGCGTGTGACCTATCAGTCCATAGCTACGAAGACTTTCTAGCCACCAGTTATAATCCATTTCTGAAGTTCTTAAAATTTATGATCAGCAGATTTTTCAACATTTCCAGAAGTAATTTAGAAGGTGTTCCAGAAATTACTTCCTAACCACGAGACAAAATTTAACATCAAGCTTGTCTCAAGAATAGAACCTGTTTTTAAAACTCTTTATTCTAGGGCTTCAGCTAAGTTAAAAGAGTTGCAGCAATTGCTGCAAGAGTTATCTGAACGAGGCTTTATTCGCCCTAGCGCACCACTATGAGGTGTACCGTTTCTGTCTATCAGGAAGAAGGTCGGTAACATGAGATCATGTATCGACCATCGATTTTTTTAGACAAGATCATCATTTTTAATCGATGTTCATTCCACGAATAACAGGTTTATCTGATCTGCTATGACTTGTTATATATTTTCCAGAACAATTCATGATCATGTCACCATCAGTGGTGAGAGAGACATATTATAGTCACTCTAAAAATTTGGAATTATATTTCTGAGCTCCCTAATTCTCCAGCTATAGCATGAAATTTATGAATAAATTTTTTATGACTTCGCAGACAAAATCGTCAGTATGTACTTTGATAACATTTTGATCTTCTAAATTCTAGAGAGGTACAAGATAATCATCTTCTCACAGTTGTATAGATTCTCCGATAGGAGAAAAATCATATACGCAGCTTTCTAGATATGAATCCCAGTAGAACAAGGTGGCATTTCTGGACCACACTATTTCAGCAGAAAGGAATTTCAGACAATCCTGCGAAGGTGAAGGCCATCACCAGATGGTCACGACCGACGCCGGTGAATGAAGTACAAAATTTCAAGAATTTGGTTGGCTACTACCGCAGAAATTGCTGGAAGTTCTCTTGATTAGCTTTCTATGGCTAAGCTTTCGCATAAAGGAGAGGACCTACACTAAAATTTTGTATTCCATAAGATCCTATGCTATGAGAGATCTATTTTACCAAGACTCAAAATTCTTTCATGACTAATCACTCATATTCCACCAGAAGGTACCGTAATCCCAGGCATAATTTAGATAGAAGCAGTATAACATATTGATGCGACTATGTTTATATCTGGAAGCTTGACATACTTTAGGTTCAAGGTAGGACACCGACATGCTGCAGGGAATTCAGCAATAGGTCGTATGATTCCAAATTATTCCATCAACAAGCTTGTCAGATCGAAATTAGCGTTCGCAAATCGCGCTCACGTTCATGTTCACAATCACGTGTACGTTCACATTTACGTTCACGTTTATTGTCACGTCTACGTCTCATTCACAGTACGATGCTGTTTCAGTTCATGCTTATGATATCTCATGATTTAAATTCCCGATTCACATTCATGACATTATTCACGATCAGATTCGTGTTCCATATCGTGATACACATTTCACAGTTTATTACCAAATACGGTTACAGAAAGCTTAAGAAACCAGACTCAAGTTAGTAGAGCTTCTCCATAACCGGGCAGACGTTTCACGTATCAAGCCTTATCGTTTGGCATTCTTTCCTCAGTCAGCATATGTTCATGATATGTTCTAGTATCACGTTCACAATATGTTCAAGTATCACGTTCACGATATATTCCATGCCTAGCGTTCCTCATATAATCGTGAACCACGTTCACAATTGCTCACGTAGCACGTTCACAATTGTTCACGTAGTTCGTCCCTTTATGTTTTCAGCAGCTTGCTCAGAGATATAAATGTTATCTTTTCAGGGTACTTGTACGTACCATTTCATGTATACTACATGATATAGCTTATTCATTCTATCAGATTCAGAAAATACATCTTAAGTATGGAACCAGAAACTATTTAGCATTATCAGGACAAGGTCGTCAGGGCCAAGAATTTTTTTTTATGTTTAGACCTTTGAAGGAATCGTTTCGAGCGGGAGGCCATTCAAAACGGAGGAGTCCATCCGGACCTCTCATTCCTTTTCCTTAAATAAATCCAGTTAAGTCATTTCAGTCATGTCACGTTCCATGTTCTCTTCAGTCATGCCATGTTTATACATATCAACAGCATTATGTCTTAATTAGAAGACGAATTATCCTTCAAGTTTAATTGTCTTTTCAGTTCACGCGTCCTTCCAGTTCTAATAAATTTATCAGTTTATTACCATTAATTCGAGGACGAATTTCTCCTTTTTAGAGGGGAAGAATTGTAAAACCCAGTACAGTCGCATCCTTAATTCGAGGATGAATTATTTTTTAGAGGGAAAGAATTGTAAAACCCGTATTTAAAATCTTCGAATATTAAATACACGTAGTCTCACCTCTAAATTCAATTAGACGTAAAAAGTAAATACGCAATCCCAGTTTATTTAAATACTATAAAAAATAATTATTCAGATAATAATTATTTAGTCTCATTTATTATACAGAAATAATTAAACGTTAATATTAAAATACGCGATCTCAGTTTTATTTAAATAATTAAATTATTCAGAAAATTATTTAATGTCAGAAATATTACGTAAGTATTTATACATAAGTATTTTTCTCAGGAAACAAATATTTCAAACCCCGAATCACGAATAAACACGAGCATATAAATATTAAACGGAACGAAAAAATTAAGTATGCATATGTTTTGGGCTGCGTCTACAATTAAATAAAAGAAAAGAAAGTTGGGCTTTGAGCCCACTACTCTAATAACAAAAAAAACATGGGTTTACCCCAATTTTCCTTACACCAAAGTAAAAAAAATATAACACAAAAAAGATTAGGGTTGCTTGTTCCTTATTTCTGCCGACAGAAAGGACAAAAAAAAGAGATGCCGCCAGTTTGAATCAAGAACAAGGACGGGTTGATTTTCTTAACTAATCAGGGATTCGAACATCAATGTTTATCTTCCTCATAAATCAAATAAAGGTAATTATATTGTTCTTCTTATACCACGAATTATTGATTCAAGTCAAGAACATTAGAAAATTTAAGAGGGGTAATCATGAAATCAAAATTAGAAGGGGTCGTGTGTGATTTATGGGTGTTACACGTAAACCGAGACACACAAAGTGGGGTGTTACAGGCTATGTTTGATAAAACCAGCTATAAGCTATATGATGTAAGCTATTAACTATAAATTGTAAGCTGTAAATTATAAAGATGTTAACATGAGCTGTAAGTCGTACTTTTTAATAAAAGTATTTGGTAAATTAGTTGTTGACGGTAATATTAAAATGTAAAATGACTAAAAAGAAAATATTTAAATAATTTATAATATAGTTTGAGGGTATATCAATAACTTACATTTTTAACAGTTTTTAATAAGGGTAAAATGCAAAAAACGTCCCTAAACTTTACAAAATCCGCAAATATGCCCCTGAGTCCAACCTACAAGCATTTTTGCCCCTGAACTTTCATTTCGCCTGCATTTTTGCCCCTGAGTCGACTTTTTTTTTTACTTTTTCTAACGTTCTACCGTTAACTCCCACCCGTGCCTGGCACGTGAGGGTATATTCGTTATTTCTCGGTCTACCCCATTTCCCCTCCTTCCATCATATGCAAAATACGTCCTCGAATACATTTCCCACCCAAAACTTTCAATGTAGCTTCCTGCTAAAAATCTTTTCAGGACTAAATTTGCAATATCAACATTAAAAATTTCAATATTATCTCGATATTAAATATCCTGAATACTATCAATACTCTACTGGTTGAACTTAAGTTCATTCTACCAACCCAATACTCAATTTAATTGATTATCAACTACCTCTAATGGCGTATAAGAAAGAAGTCGTTTTCAGAATGCATAATAATGGGTTTTTTGTACATGATCCGTTGAGGTGTGTAAATGGAAATCGTAGCCAAATTTTTGGTTTAGTTTTGAGGCTAGGATATTTACGATTGGCCTGAATCATATCTTGGAAAGCCTTGTCGATGTGAAAAAATAGAATTTGTTCTTTTGTTTACCTAACAAATCACTAGAACAGGGTTTGAAGTTGATTTACACCGACAATGATGTGCATACGATGTTGGAACTGGCTTGTAGGAATGGTTCAATTGATTTGTATGTTGTTCACAAAAAACAAAGACTAGCTCATTATTATTTCAAGAACCTTGATTTAGATTTAGAGGATTCAGACGGGGATCTTTTGGGGTACGATGAAGATGATGCTATGTTGTGTTGTCATAGTTCAAATCCTTTTACGAATGAACGACCTTTTCAAAAAAGAAGAGGAACAATGGCAACCATCAAGGTGGTAAAAATAGAATATTGAAGAGATCAGCTGTCGTAACAAAAGAAAGGAACAACGATGTAAAGGGTAAAGATAAGAACACAAAGGGCAAAGCAAATGAGGGTACCAGTGAGGCCGAGCCTGAGACTTCAATGTTGAATAGGAGGAACAATCGCAACCATCAAGGTGGTAAAACCAAAATATTTAAGAGAGCAACGTTCATAACAAAAGAAAGAAACATTGATGTAAAGGGTAAAGAGAAGAACACAAAAGGGGAAGAAAATGAGGGTCCTAGTAAGACTGAGCGTGAGAATACATTGTTGAAGAAGAAAAGAGCTTCGGAAAAGGATAAAAGGATCATGGTTGAAGAGGATTCGGGTTATAACCCTAATGTTGGTGCTATACGAAGGCTACTGGTATAGTCATTAGAGAGGGTGGATATGTGAATGATAGGAGTAGGTCTAAAAACACGTTAAATGTGGGGGGTTTTGCTTTTGTTGATAATGTGGTCGGCAATAAAGGTCACTTAAAAGGTTTGTTGTGCTTGGTGTAAGAGCTCCTAGCAAGTTATACGAGTATCAAGATTTTAAGATCACGAATTGCGTACTTGGTCTTAGAGCACCAACATATGTGGGAAACCATGGAACTGATGATGGCTGTTACAAGGAGTGAAACCATGGAACTGATGATGGCTGTTACAAGGCGTGTTTGGGATAGTGCATATGATTCGGGTACCAATATGAATATTCCTACTACTTTGTAACTAGATAACACATAGGAACTCATAATGTTAAAAACATATTAAAGTTTAGGATAATCTGGTTAATGCTATGAATCCAAACAAGGAACGCGTAACTTATGCGCTGCTTGTTCACATAAGATTTTTTGTTACTGCTTATTTCAGTTATCATTAGCGCCCTTGGGCTTATGAATCCAAACAAGGTATGCGTAACTTATGCACTGCTTGTTCACAAAAGGTTTTTTGTTACTGCTTATTTCTGTTATCGTTAGTGCCCTTGGGCTTTTTCATTGTGAAGATATTAACCTTAGGCCTTTTTCGTTTTTGGTTAGAGTTTAAATTAAAACATCACACTGAATAACAATTAACAATCAACGAGAAAACACATTAATTAAACATTCAAACTACAAACATAAAATCTTAATTGAAATTAAAATATAGTAATATACATTCAGTTATCATTAAATAACCCAAAATACTAGTCAATGGCAACCCCTATCGACAAACAACAACCCTTCATGATCCAACCGGTTCACATCTCCCTCTGCCTCGCTGAAAAGTCAATCTTGTCAATAACCTTGAAGTGAATATGGGTAACCATGTTCATCAACAACCTTTCCTTGCGCATGTCAGCAGTTTGGAGTGCCTTGAGCTTTGTGAGATTTTCCCTAGCACATATAGAAGGATTGCCATTTTGGAGCTCGAGCATTAACTACCCCTATGCATGACCCGTTCGGTCAGGAGTTGAGAGTTATTCATCAAATCTCTTGCCTGCCATATGTCCTCGTCAATCTCTGATTGGTACACGGATACCATCATCTCACCAAGGTGAAATAACCCAGACATACCAACTAGTTCAACAAGTCGAGCCATTTGTTATGAAGAAGACATAAAGTTTTGTGTGTGTGTGTGTGTGTTTGTGTTTGTGTGTGTTTGAAGCTAATATAGTGTCGTGATGAAGAAGATGAAAAGTTTACCTTCGTGCTAATAATATCCCCCAAAGAAAACATGTCAGTGTAATAATGACGTGGCCGAAAGGTGGGAAATGTATTCGGTGACGTATTTTGCATATGATGAACGGTGGGGAGATGGGGTGGACCGTGAAATGAAAAATATATCCTCACGTGTCAGGCACGTGTGGGAGTTAACGGCAAAACATTAGGAAAAATTAAAAAAAAAGTTGACTCAGGGGCAAAAATGCAGGCGAAATGAAAGTTTAGGGGAAAAATGTTTGTAGTTTGGATCAGGGGCATCTTTGCGGATTTCGGAAAATTTATGGACGTTTTTTGCATTTTAACCTTTTAATAATTTGAAAAGTTTCATAAATCAACTTTTCATTTAAGAGTTACTTGGTAAATATAAAAGATTAAAGCTATGTGTCCAAACATAAATTATTGGTTTGAAAAAAATTATTTTTAAAGAAAAAATTAAAAGTTCAAAAAAAATTCTTGCCAAACAAGCCCTTAGCTAGAGTTAAAACTTTTCACTTGTTATCATAAAGTGTGATAAGCTTAATTTAAGAAGTTGTGATTAAATCCAAGAGAACCAACAATTTTCAATGTCATTGATGTTTATTTAAAAGAAACTAATAATTTAATTGTCAAATTGTAAACCGTCACATATTGTAAAATTTAACACGGATTATGAGCTCCAATGCCATCTAAGATAGTATATGAAGAAATTGAAACTTAAACAATCATACTCATATGTAACATAAAAATGTTTCTTTCGGATTTACTAAAAGTGAAAAAAAAAACATCCAACCTTTCGAGGATTTAACATACTAAAACTAAAACACTAAATTTACCCAACACTCATAATGTGTAAATATTCTTCCTAATATGTTTCAAGTCACTACGGACCATCTTCTAGCATATCGACGCCATTGAACTGTATTGTTTCATTCTCACATTGTCGAGCCTTTTTATCAAGCTCCTTTCAATGAAAAATGCAATCATAAAACATGTGCAAAGAGTAAGGAAACCTTAGCACCGAATCTCTCACCATTCAAGATTTCCGGCGAACTGAGAATACTCAAAGATCAAAGGAAAAATTAAGAAATCATAAGATGAATAATTTGTTTACTTTTGCAACTTTCTTAGCTTAGCCAATTAATTGTGGATCTTTCTCATAAACATATTCTTTTGAAAACCGAGAAGAAAACCAAAAAGTGATTTAGATGAACACTTCATCAAAAATTTGGAAAATTACTATTAGCAGATGTTTATATTGTTAGTTGCTTATATGGCCCATGTGTGTTTTATTATGCCTAGCCCGTTATCTAGAATATTCTGATGTATCTTTATATACAGTTGGAGACAATGTGATTGATCAGAAAAATATTCACAAATCAATATGGTATCAGAGCCATAAGTTTCTATCCTAAATTTTCTCCCTCGCCTACATTTTCTTATCCTCACTCCAATCTACACCGACACTTTCTGTAACCCTAACATCATTCCCACCAATCAGCACCTATGGCCGTTGATGATATTCCACCCCAGCCACCATATTCTAGAGATAAACTAATACCCTTTAGCATACCTAATAAAGCTCCCATTAAATTAGACCTTGAAAAACCCAACTAAAATTCTTGGAGCCCCTTCTCCCTCATTCACCTTAGTAGTCTAGGCATTAAATCTTATGTTGAAGCAGAAACCGCATCCACAAACGTAGAATGGTATCAACTTGATGATCTTATCAAGATGTGGATCCTTGGGTCTTTATGTGACTCTCTACAAGAACAATTCGTTACCACACCGGGTAATGCAAAAGCATTATGGGACCATCTCAAAATCCTTTTTCATGGTAACAAAGATACTAGGGCGATTACTCTTGACAACGAACTTCGCTCCATCAAGATTGGCAAGATGACGGTAAACGAATATGGCACTAAAATACAATCTATGGCCAACCGACTCAAGAACCTTGATTGTAATGTAAACTAGAAGAATTTGGTGATATAAGCCATTAACGGGCTTGATTCCCGTTTTGCTATAGTTGTTGAAAGCATTCGTTATCGCGAGCCCCTTCCATCGTTTGAGACAGTTCGTAGCATGCTACTTTTGAAGGAATCTTCCTTCACCGACGAATCTGGCACCACCACTCACCTTGATAGTACCTCATCATCTCCCATCATCCTTTTGGCTACGAACCAACGAGACAACAACACCACCAATTCTTCAATCGCCCCACAGTTTTGCAACTTCTTCGACAAATGTTCGTGTCGTTTTGGTGACCGTTGCAAATATATTCACGACTATCGAAATAGACCGGGCATGACCACACGCACCAAAAGTGGTAATTCTAGTTTGTTTGAGGGACGTAATAACATATCCTCTTCTCACCAATCCATACCAAAACCACCTGGACTTTATTCTAGTCGACAAGCCCAACCTATTTTCTACCAGGCACCTGCGTAACCCAACTTCTTTCGACCAGCAGTAGTGCAGAAGACCTAGTAGACCCCATTAGGCCCACCAGCAGCAACGGCCTCAACAGCCTACCCTTATGGGCTATCCCTAAAAATGCAAGCTTCTCATTTATACCTTACTACTACAAGTCAGACACCACAACAGATTTTTGCCACCTTTTCGGGTCAAGGTATTCTCGGTCAAGCTCCAAGTGCTCATGGGTCTCCAGCAACCACTATTCCAAGTGCCTTCAGCACGATGATGCTACAGGACCCGACTTGGCACATGGATACAGGTGTTTCCTCGCACTTAATTTTTAATACTCGTTATTTAAGTACCATTTTTCATAAGCGTTTATATCTATTTGTATATGTCGGTAAGGGTAATTCAATTCCCGTCACCAACACCGGTCATAGCACTATTCCATGAACTCATCGACCGCTTTACCTTAACAATATTCTTGTCACACCTAATATAGTTAAAAATCTTATTTTGGTTAGACAATTTACTAGAGATAATAATTGCACCATTGAATTTGATGCGTTTGGTTTTTCTGTGAAGGATTTCCTGACTCGCCATATTCTCCTTCGATGTGATAGCTCCGGTGATCTTTACCCAGTTACCAAGTCGTCTTCCATCCCTACTGCTTTCATCTCCACCAGTTCTTCCATGTGGCATCAACGCCTTGGTCATCCGGGTGATGAAGTGTTGCGATCTCTTGCTTCCCATTATTTTATTTCATGTAATAAAACTCGGTCCTCACATATTTTTCATGCCTGTCAACTTGGCAAACATGTGAAACTTCCGTTTCATAGTTCTGTGTATTTTAGTAAACATTTTTTTGATATTATTCATTCTGATTTATGGACCTCTCCTATTGTTAGTTCTAGTGGTTTCAAGTATTATGTTTTATTTCTTGATCATTTTTCTCACTATCTATGGATTTATCCCCTTCGTTCTAAGTGTCACATGTTTGATAAATTCATGCATTTTCGCCAATATATTAAAAATCAATTTAAATGTGTAATTAAAAGTTTCGAATGTGACTATGGTGGTGAGTTCGATAACAACCGTCTTCATTCCTTATTTGCCAAAAACGGCATCCAATTTCGCTTCTCATGCCCAAAACCTCACAACAAAATGGCAAGGCAGAACGTATGATTCGTACCATCAACAATACGATTTACACTCTCCTCTTTCAAGCTCACCTACCTCCTATGTTTTGGGTAGAAGCTCTTCATATGACCGCTTATCTTCTAAATCTTCTCACTTCCACTACTATTCAAAATGACATACCTTTACTCGCCTCTACAACAAACAACCCGACTACACTAGTCTACGCATCTTCGGATGCTTATGCTACGCCCACCTTTACTCTCCATACAAATTAGCCCCTCGAGTCTCTCCATGCATTTTCTTAGGCTATCCCGCCTATGATCGTGGTTTTCGTTTCTTAGACCTTGAAACAAACAAAATTATCCTCTCCCGACATGTAACCTTTGATGAAAGCCAATTTCCCTACAAATCCATGACACCGAACCCCCCACCCTCCTACTCTTTCCTTGAACCTCCGATCTCCCCATTACTTACATCTATTGCAAATGACACCACCAATATTCCCAATAACCCTCCACAACAACCAATAAACGAACAAATACCACCGCACCAGCCCACCAACAACCAAATGCCACCGAATCACCAACCCACTAAGACAACCCACCCGTTAACCCCGACCTACACACCCAAACCGTACTTCCCCCCTCACCCCACTTCGAACCACCACCTCAGCAACCTACTAACCTACACGACCAAACCCACACTCATACCATGGTCACACGATCTTAGTCCGGTATTGTCAAACCTGTACACCGCCTCTCTTTAAATGTCTCCACTCTTTCTCCCATACCTAAAAATCCCAATCTTGCCCTTCTTGATCCCTTTTGGTGTAGTGCTATGTATGATGAATATAATGCGCTAGTTAAAAATAGCATTTGGTTACTTGTTCCAGGGCCTGCTGGTGTTAATATAGTTTGCTCCATGTGGTTATTTAAGCATAAGTTTCATGCTGATGGGACTTTGAGCCGCTATAAGGCTCGTTTGGTTGCTAATGGCAGCAGCCAACAGCTTGGCGTTGATTTTGACAAGACTTTCAGCCCGGTAGTTAAACCAGCTACAGTTCAGACTGTTCTTAGCATTGTTGTGTCTCGTCACTGGCCTATACACCAACTTGATGTTAAGAATGCATTTCTTAACGGTGACTTATCCGAGAGGGTTTACATGTATTAGCCCCTGGTTTTGTTGACACTCGGTTCTCTCATCATGTTTGTCTTTTGCAGAGATCGTTATATGGTCTGAAACAGGCACCTCGTGCCTGGTTTCAGCGTTTTGTAGGTTATGCGACCCGAGCGGGATTTTCTCATAGTCGTTGTGACTCTTCCTTGTTCATCTACAGCAGGGCACTGAGATTGCTTATTTACTAATATATGTGGATGGCATCATTCTTACAGCGTCTTCTACTGTACTTGTTCAACAGATTATTCGCTCGTTACATCGTGAGTTCGACATGACTGATCTCAGGTCACTTAATTATTTTCTTGGCATCTCTGTTACTCGTCACTCTGCATGTTTATTTTTGTCACAAAATAATTATGCTCTTCAGCTTATTTATCGGGCTCATATGACTAATTGCAACCCCTCTCGGACTCCAGTTGACATCGAGTCCAAACTAGGCCCGGAAGGTGTTTCGGGTCAGGATCCTACTTTGTACCGCAGTCTTGCAGGTGATCTTCATTATCTCACCTTCACTCGTATGGATTTGTCATATGCAGTTCAACAGATTTGTCTCTTCATGCACGATCCTCGAGAGCCCCATTTCGCTGCTCTTAAACGGATTTTGCGCTATGTCCAAGGGACACTAGATTATGGAGTTCATTTATATGCTTTTGCTGCAACCTCACTAGTTGGATATACCGATGCTAACTGGGTTGGTTGTCCATCTAAACACAGGTCCACTTCAGGTTATTGTGTCTTTTTGGGTGACAATCTTATATCATGGTCCTCCAAACGTCAGCATACTCTCTCTCGATCCAGTGTCGAAGCTGAATACCGAGGTGTTGCTAATGTAGTTGCAGAGACGACATGGGTTCACAATCTCCTTCGTGAATTACAGTCTCCTCTGTCATCTGCCACAATAGTATATTGCGATAATGTGAGTGCTATTTACATGTTTGCTAATCCCATTCAGCATCAACAAACGATACATATCAAATGGTTACTGCTGGTACCGCCTGTGTGCTTCATGCATGTTCCCTCTCGTCATCAGTATGCAGACATCTTCACCAAAGGGCTCCCTTCAGTTTTATTTGAAGACTTTCGATCCAGTTTGAGCGTCCGGCCTCCTCTCAAGTAAACTATAACTACAATATAAACATCTGCTAATAACTACAAGTAAACTATTCTCAAATTTTCATCACTATTGTCAGCATCAACTCGTTAAGTCATCATTCTTAATATACAATGGTCAAGTCAACATTGATATCAATTGTTGGTTTATAAAATATTTAGGGTTAAGTCTATATATTAGCAACGTACTTCTCATCTTTTACACATCTAGGTAATCAAGTCAATATATTACTATTATGGTTATTTAAACCGGCTAAACTTATATAATATAGGTAAGATTACCGGTTGAGTGTGCCAGCTAGGTAATATTTTCCACCTGTTCTTTTTTAACTTAATTTATAAAAAATAAGTAAATATTTTCCAACTGTAAATCATATATCTTAAGAATCAAGCCCAACCCATGAATCTTGTACCCTAAAAGCCCAAACTCATATTTAAACACAGTGAAAACATAACCGTCATCATCATCTCTTTCATCTAACACGCACGAAACCCTAATCCACCATGCCATCCTCGTTAACTAAATCAAATACGTTACTGCTTCTAATCTGGCTTAAGAATGTAAAGATAACTAGGATTTGTTTTCCAGAACTCTTTTTGTCCTCAATTAAAAACGAAAGCTGGTTTAAGATCTATTTGAATGGTTGTTTTGGGTACAACCACATTCGGTTTCGTTCATGCTTGAGTCATCACTAACGTATCATCGTCATAATGAATCTGTGCTTGTTGATATCCTATTCGTAGATGAGAAATATTATGGCGACGACCGAAGAGATAAAGAATTACAGGGATGAATTAAACACAATTGGTGTTAGGCTTGTGACTATACTAGGAAGCATCTTATGTTTCTTTCAGCTTCTTTAAACCGTACGAAGATAGTGTTTTGCAATACTAAAATGTATTAAGTATTTGGGAGAGAACAAGTATTTGGGGGAAAAATTTGATCTGGGTAAAGGGTTCAGTTTTGGGTTATGATAGAGTGTCAGTTTGTATATGTCAGCCATTAAATTAGTCTAACATCTGATTTGGAATTTGCAAGTCACAAAAAAATAATGATTAATGACGTGTCAGTCACCTTTTAGCTATAACCGGGAATGAACCGGTAATTTTACCTATATTTCAAATAATTATTGACTTTGAATCACCATAATAGTTATATATTGACTTGGTTACCTAGATGTGTAAAAGATAAAAAGTACGTTTTTAATATATGAACTTAACCCAAATATTTATTGCTAATCTGCTTTTGTGGTTCTACAACTTTATTCGTTGTTGTCGTAGTTTTGCCATTGTTTTATTTTGTGTTTGTATATACGTCTCCGGTCTCTCTTTAATTTGGTCCAAGGTGTTTTCATCACCGGGTCATCCAAAAGCATTAACATTAACAAGTGATGATTTTAGCTTTTCGACTTCACCAATGATATATGTTACACTTAGCAACTCTCCTAAATAAACATTTCTGTCGATACAAATTAACGGGTCATTCATAGTCATGGCGCAGGGCAGTCATTTTCTATCACCCTTGCTTTTTCCTTCTTTTGTCAAACAAGATGTGGTACCTTCTTGGACACCAGAAAAAATGTTATAAGCAGTATATGTAAAACTAGATATCCCTTACATATGCATCTCTAGCTACGGCCCCCTGTAAGTCGTTAACACATTTTAGAATGATGCTCGATCTCCAGTACCAAAATGTACCTTCATGGTCCTGGAGCTGTCCAGAGATCATATAGAACAATGCCTTAACTGGTGTGTGAACTGTCATCAAGCAGTAGCCAATTGACCCTCCCTTCACAAAGCCACAAATAATACTACCAGCATGTATATGTAAGGTGCAACACTAATAGAAAATGTTTAACTTGTTAACAAGAAAATGTTTAACACTAATAAAACATGCATGCATATGTAGGTGCAACAGAAATAATAGTACCGCGGCACAATTGAAATATTTTTTTTGAACGGCATTTGAATTAGAAAACTAGCAAGACACTAGGGAAGGATACAATTAAAGGAAAGAGCGTTACATAGGTTATTAAACCATTCAAACCAATTTAAACATGATTTCCTACCTCTCCTAGAAATCCAAGTGTAAGAAAAGCGCTTAATGTCACAAAAGATGAGGTCGTTGCTTGGCCTCTTCACGGCATATAGTTTGTTACTAGATGATCTTTTCGTATATACACTCATCAACACATACACTAAAAAAAATCTCAAAGAAACTACAAATTGCAGGACATCATTCATTCACAAATACAAATAACACTCGACATGACTGTAAATCAACATAGAAACCAGCTCACTTTATACAAATTCAGTTGTAACTTGTAAGCCCTCATTTCTTTGCGGATGAAAATAGAGAAAAATGCGAAATTAAAATAAAGCGGTATTACGTTGTGTTTATAACTAATAAGAAGTTGTTAAATCATTTATGTTTTGTTGCAGTAATAAAAATTGTGGCTAACGCGTCTAACGTTTCTTCAATGAGGTTGTAACGTTAACTATTAGGCGAGTACGCGCATGTTTTACAAAATCAATCATAGTTTTTATGCTGCTGTTGTATCATATATCTATATATGATCCTATCATCAATTATTGGCTTCGGAAAGAAGGTCAAAACAATGTAAACAGCAGTAACAAACAAAAATATGGAAAAAGAATCATAAGCATGGGACTCAATCCCCATGCAATGAGAGTTGATAATTAAAATCCAAAAGAGGAGTTAAGCACATCCAGTTGAAATCCAACTAAACTGTCCCACTGCATATATCTAGTTACACACACACACCAATTACAATCTCATTCAATAATACCTTTAGTCTACAACTGGTTACACTCCAACCATATACATACATTCAGTCTGCTACTCTCACTCTCAAAACCAACATTTTAATTTGCAAACTAAGCCCTAATGAAAGCATGAAAAAGTAGAACTAAATAAAAAGGTTTATTAGAACAAGGTTTTTTTTATTAGCAAAGACAAACACACTTGTAAAGAGACTTGAACACATAATTTATTAATGATATCGATTAAGGGTGGATGTTGGCATGTTTCTACCACTAGTTCCACTTCCTCCACCAAACGTGAAACTTTGTACAACAGGTGCCCCAATGCATGTGTAGTTATTAGTACTATCGGGTGGCGGATTGACCGTGGAGCATGCATGTCCTACAAAGTAGTCGTTCATCGGGTTTATGGTGTTTGTAGGATATGTGGGAGGGTATGGTGATAGATAGTGGTTGTTGAGATGTGACCCTGGTGAAGTGTACATGTGTTGAGCTGGTTGAGGCGGTGTGGGTGGTAAAATGGTGGTGGAAGTCTCGGAGAAGGGTCTTGCAGGGTAAAGTGTACTACCAATGTTGTAGCTTGCTTGATGATGAAACCCTCCATGTAACACTGGTTGTCCACTGCATCAAGATATCAATATGATTTGTCAAGTTTTTTTGAACGACAAATTTTATTAACACATCAACATCTAACGAGTTGAAAAGCTAGATTACATTTTACAAATTATATGAAGCATCTAGAACTTGGATTACATTTTACAAATGATAATTTAAAAAAGGTCTCTAGTACTAAGATTATGAGAATATAAACTTACGAAAAACATACCCTAGTTGGTGTGGGAGTTGCGGTAAGAGGTTATCGTTACTGAAAACCAGCTGCCGAGCTCGATTTAGTGTCTCGGTCTCCCTTTCTGAAACAATCAAAAAATTAGGATTACTCACCTTGATATATACGGAGTAAAAGGTTTGATACTACAAGTCTACAACAATCAAGTAAATGAGTTAATTAACAGATTAGCAACAATTTTCTGAAGCAATTAAGCCTTGTTTTTTTGGCTCTTTCTTGGAGCTTTTTATAAACTATGCCTTTAAAAAAAAAAAAACTCCTAATTGCGTTATCATATTATGTTGAAACCTAAAAAAACTAATAGCAAGAATAGGCATCATGGGTAATTACTAGCAAAGTATACATGCATTTTCTTTATGTATGTGTATGTACCTTGGCGATGGCGATTCATGTGTCCCCCAAGGGCTTGAGACTTGCAAAACTTAAGGGAACAAAACCTACACTCGTAGACCTTCCCACTTTCATCCTTTGCGCCGCTTTTCGTTTCCCTATAGATTCCTAGATATCATCACCAACACAAACATACATAAAAAAAGCATCTCATTCAAATCAAAAGCAACAACATTGATAGGACTCCTCATGTTTTCTACTGTTACTCATACTATACACTTAAATTGAAACACCAATCCCTAGTCTCCAACCATAATTACCATAAAGGAACATTTTCATCAAACATACTTTTAAAAGTAACATTTTGCTATGATCATATTTCTTTTTATAAGTTAAGATCCAACATTAAATATTAGGGTTTACATGTAAAAGATACCCTAATTTGAGAAATCTGGTTGTCAATCATAATTTTTTTTTTGTGATGACATATGCTTACCAGACGAGGAAGATGACGAGTCGTCAAAGGGTTGCTTGGTTTGATCTTTTGTGAAATCATCCGGGAAATTGTTGAGGTCTAAAGGGTTTCTCCTGAAAGCCAAAAAAAAAATGCAATTTAAGAGATAGAAAGTAAATAAAAAGTAAACAATAAGAAAGTGATAGTTCAAGTTAAAGGTGCTAGCTTGTGGTGTTGTGATAGTGGGGTGAAGCCTATAATATGAAATGATACATACATGTTGGTCGGTAACACGACAGTGAAAGATAGAATAAGTGTAACTTTGAAAGAACTGTAAATCAAACTAAAGCTACAACTACAGCACAAAAACAAGTTTCAGATGAGAGTGGGGTTAAGATGTTATTTATGATATTAAAAATTTTAAATTATCACTTCAGTTTATGACTGAAATCTTGAATGGCCTTAGTGCTTTATATAACCCCGACCCCTCTTTGAAAGTTCTCTATCAGTGCTTCTGCCAGTCACTCTTTCTTTTGAAATGGAAAAAAGGGACAGTGGTTCTCGTGACTCAAAAAAAGGGACAGTCAAGAGCAATGTGGTGGTGGGTGATTTGTATAAGTTGTGGAAAGACGTGGTAGGACTACATGAAACGAAACTTTTGGGCTATCTTCATTTCACTTCGACTATTAGCTCCATTTGCAAACATCATATCATGTGAACGATCAGACTTTAGCGCAAACAGTACCAAGCTGACATGTCATCTCATCGAACCATAAGCATGGTTTTTCTTGTTAGAATATGTACATAAAAAATGATACTGTAGATGTTTGAAAAATGTCTCGAGTTTATGCATACGCATATATTATACGTAGATTGATAACAATTAAGATAAATTGTGTAACAAATTAAATTAAGGTTAAATAAATAAAGGTAAATGTACATTTGCTAGACTGAAGTAGGTATTGGCCATTGTGAATATAAATACAAAATTGCTAACATATGTGTGTTATACTGTATAAGTGTAGGTGTAACCCTTGTATTCAATCAATTCATTGTAAAGTCAATTAACTAGCCGTGTTAATGTCTAAAGTTTATCCATTTGGTTCACCTGAAAAATCAAGGCTAATAGTAACTGAACAAAAGTTTAGGAAATGAGATATTATAAAGGAGTTGGTAAGCTGGTATAGTTATGAGGATCTATATGATTATTTTGAAGATCATTACTGGGATCCCCCAAGTTCTAATAATGAAGAAGGCAAAAAAATATGTTCTGGAAACAAAGCCAAGGAGGAAGGCAACAAAAAAGTGTAAGCAAGAAAAAGAGTTTTGGCAAAAATGGTTCTAAAAGTTAGGGAACAAAAAGGGTCCTAAAGGCAAGACTGCAGGATCAATGCCTAATATCAATGGCAAACATGCACAACCTGTAATGGAAGTCCCAGATGGTAAATATTTTCATGTATGCAAGAATGCAGGATCAATACCAAATACCAAAAGTGTAGAAGTCATATCAAGAGTTTTCATTGAAGTTTGCAATCATAAGACCTGGTCTTCTATTGAGGAAAATATAAGGAAGAGGCCTTTTGTGACTCTCAGTCAGGATAACAATGTGAAGGGTAAAGGCAAAGTATGATGACCTGTTATATGTTGTTGTTGTGTTGTTAAGTACTCTCTCTTGATGTAATGTTACTTTTATGGTTATATTCTTGACTGTTTTATGCTTTTGTGTTCTTAAGTACTCTACTGATGTAATGTTACATTTATGATTATGTTCCTGACTGTTTTATGCTTTTGTGTTCTTAAGTACTCTGTTTATGCAAATGTTGATTCCTTTTAGTTAATCATGTAATGATTGTTTAGTCTGCAACTTATGTTTCCTTTTTGAACAATCATGTAATGATGCTTATGATTTATCACTGAATGCATTTGCTGTAAACATATTTGTAGAAACTAGAAGGGGGTTGAATAGTTTCTTAAATTTGCTTGTTAAAGGTTGGTTTTTTAAAAAATCCTTTTTCAAAAACTTAAGCTTGAGTATTTATGTGAAACATTCTTATACACAATATGAACAAGGTATAGTGCAACTAAACTAATAATCACAAGTATAAAGAATAATGAATGTATAGTGCAACCAAACTAATAATCACAAGTATAAAGAATAATGAATGTAAAGAGATAAGGAAAAGAAAGATCAAACCAAACACCAAGGATTTATAGTGGTTCGACAACGAAGCTCACTCCTCGTTCCTACTCCAATCCTCGAGTACTCCTTACTCGAGAGTTCACTAATCAACAAGCTCCTTAAGGTGGAGAAACCGTACACAACGTCGCTTAACCAATTTCCGACTCTAAGCTAAAAGTCGAGCCCTAATCTTAGCTAGGACCAATCTACACCAATATACTTGAGGACTAAGTATTAACCTTAATACATACACAACTTCCAAATAGACACAACTACTTGGATCTTCACATTAATGACACAACAATGAATAAATAAGTTTGGATCTTCAATGGATCTTTCAGGTAGACACAACACTTCAAGAATGATAGTGTTCTTCTCTTTTCACTTTGAGTGGAAAAGATGAAAGGAGAAAGATTCACTTCTAAACAAGTAGTAATCAAACAAATGATCAAGGATTTGAGTGATTTAAGAAGTATGAAAGAATCTGGAAATGTATGTGCAAAAGAGGTGGATTGAAAGTCTGAGAATGGTCCACTATTTATAAGACAAACATCCAACGACTATATCTGCCCGCGGTTCCTTATTGGAGCCCGCAGTTCCTTATCGATAAGGAACCGCCATAGGCGCTAAGGAACCGCCGGCGTAGAGTCCGCTCCCTTTTATCTTTTAGTAGATTGGTTCGGATCTGGGGATTAAAATATCCTGAAAGGATATTCTAAACCAAGATAGAATACGCCATTTTCAAATTTCAAATTTTCAAATAATTATTTTAATAAAATATTTTCTTAAAAAGAAAGTTTAATAATAAAACTTTTTCACACTTAATAAAAAGTGAGTTTTAAGAAAAGATTAAATCCTTGATCACTTAATTAGGATAATTACTTGTTTGTTCATACCTTAAGTGATAATGGTTGAAATAAAAAATACTTGAACTCAAGAATTCGTTTTTACTTGTTTTCGTAAATGCTTGTTTTTACAAATTGTCGTAATAAAAAATAAGTGAGACCGAAAAATGCAAGTAACGTTTTTAGGCATCATTGCATTAACAATCTCCCCCTTTTTTATTCCGACAATCCATAAATTCAATCATCTAATAAAACAAGATTTTCGAAGACGAGTTTATCATTTCTCTTCCTTTGTCGAAGCAAAAAGGTTGCAAAAGTCTTTGAAGAAGAAAAGAACCGGACTTTGTAAATGCTCCCCCTTGGTGCTTACTCCCCCTTGCTTGGGGCACCAAGAAATCGATATATGGTGACAAGCTACATAGAAGGGTTACTAGTAGAGAAGAGACACCCAACAAGATATACGAAAGATCACACGCAAAAAATAAGAAACAAAAAGATCCAAGATAAGTCATGTTAAAAGAAAACATGATAAAAGAAAACATGATAAAAGATACAAGGAAATAAATCATACAAAGATGTATGAGACACATACACAAGCCAAAATAAAAAGCATAAATCTAATCATAGTTAAGCTAGAACCCTAAGATTTGCTTGAACTAGATGTCTTGAAGATAAGCAACCAATGCTTAGATAAAAGACAAGGTAGTGGCGGAAGGAGGTGGTGGTGGCTTGGTAGAGATCTCATAGTTATAGTAAAGAGGAGGTTTGACTAAGAGACTCTTGATGTAATTCAACTCTTCATAGATGTGAGCCATTGCAAGATGTTGATATTGACAATATTGACAATATGTTCCATGATGCATGACATTATCATGTGAAGGAGGTAGAACACTAAAGGCTAGTGGTGGAAGATAAGAAGTTCCACAATCAACATTCTTAGAAGGAGAAGAGATGTGATTTTGAGTGTTCTTGGGTGAATTGGGGTTAAAATCAATTGGAGAGAATGAAGGAGAATCAAAGCTTTCATTTGGGGAATAATACATTTTGATTTGAGAAAGAATGCAAAATGCTTAAGGTTAAATATAGAAAGCCCAAGATAATTTGGGGGTGGTCAAAGGGTTGAAACAAAGATTCCAGAAAGTGTTGGAACAAATTTGGAGTTTCAGGAATACTCGAAAAGTAAAGTATTGAGCGTGGTTCCTTACCTCAGCCGACGGTTCCTTATCACTGGGGAACCGCGGTATCAATAAAGAACTGGCCACAGTGGGTTGAGTTTGGTGATGAGGGAGGACTTTCTCAATTTCACGCATTTTCTTGTCAACATACTCTTGAGTCTCTTGCATCCCATATCCTTGATTTTGAAATTGAGGGTAGGCTTGATTTGGTATTGGAGCATATGCTTGATTGGGGATAAATGGAAGTGGTTGATTAAATCCTTGTTGTGGTGGATAAAAGGTATTTCCTTGATGTTGAACATGGTTGGGTGCCTTGTAGTTATTTCATTGGTAAGGTGGTCTTTGCCCTTGATTCCTTGGTAAAATTTGAGGAGGATTTTGTTGAATTTGGGTGGGTGGTTGGGGTCGGAATCCGGGTGGAGTAAGGTAGTTTTGGGATTTGTAAGAAAGGTTATTTGGATTGATATTAGGCTTGAAGTGTTCACGATGTTCCTCTTGGTAAGCATAGCATTCTCCTTGATAAACTTGCACCTTATCACATTGTTCATAAGAATGGGGACCTCCACAAGTAACACAAGAAATGGCAATAGCATTCACATTATTTGAGGAATTGTTCAATGACATGGTCTTAAAAGCTTGAAGTACTTCTTGATGTCCTTGTTTGACTTGTTGAATGAGCTCTTGTTAAAATTTGAGGATTTGGTTTTCACAAGGAGTTTGAGAATTGTTTTGGATAACATGAACCTTTTCTTCAAATGGATTGTTTGTTTGAACCATTGCTTTAGTCTCAATGATGTCCAAAGCCTCTTGATATGTTTTAAGAAGAATATTCCCTCCCGCGGAAGCATTGAGTGAATCTTGGTGGTGAGATTTAAGGCCATCATAGAAGAGGTTGATTTGGTGAACTTGATCCAATCCATGATTAGGGCATCGCCTCAATAACTCACTATACTCTTCCCAAGCATCACAAAGGATTGACTAGGTTTTTGTTGAAAGCCCATAATTAAAGTCCTCAAAGCCATAGTCTTATGTGGAGGAAAGAACTTGTTCAAAAACTTAGTGGTGAAACCATCCCATGTGGTGATACTATCGGGTGGTTGGGTGTCTAACCAATGCTTAGCAATTCCCTCTAAAGAAAATGACACTAACATCAACCTAATCACCTCATGTGGAACCCCATTATGCTTAATGGTATTGCAAAGAGAAAGGAATCTCTTAAGGTGAGCATGAGGATCCTCATTCTTGTTACCAAAGAAAGGTGATTGTGAAACCATATTGATCATAGATGTATGTAGCTCAAATGTGTTTGCGGGAAAGTCGGGAATCTTAATAGCACTAGAATATCCATGAATGTTGGTTTGCATACGTTCATACAAAGAGCGATTATCAATAGCCATGGCTTCTTGTGGTGGAGTCAAAGCACGATTCTCGTGATCGGCTTGGTGGACGGTGGTGGTCTTACTCTTTCTCTTTTTCTTCCTTTTCGGAGGAAGAGGTTGTACACCAATCGGTATTTGTGCACGCCCGCGAGTGAGCATGCAACTCAATACGAGGAATGAGAGAGAAGCTCTCGTGTGACTTTGAAGAGAAATGGATTATCCTCTTCGAGTTTCAATATTAAATATCCACAAGAAAATAACAATATACGTATGTACTACTTGGGTGCAAGACCCTCAATGAAGCCTTCCTTCTTAGAATACTTACAAGTGAACGGAGGGTTAGGTGGCGCGAAGCACTTAAGTACCTATTGACCCTTAGATGGCATTTTATAGCACATCGCCTTTCTATTCACTTAAATGTTCGTATTCTTCGAATTGTTGCTTATTGAGAGTATTTATCTATTCTTGCTTTATTTTGTTTGATCGATACACGTGTCAAGGACCGGAACGCCCCTCAACACGGTGTATTGCCTCGGCAATACTTATGGAGAATATGTAGATTGGTTGTTCTTATACGTATACGTATTTACTTATATAATATATGGAAAATATTTTTGTATTTATGAGTTTTTTTAAGAGAAAATACTATATGTACATAAAAACCGAGAGAATCCAATAATATATATTTTTGGGTTGCAATCTCTTAGGAAAAAGATTGCTTTTTGGATTTTTATTTTTTTGGTCAATTCTTTAGGAAAAGAATTGTTTTGTTAATTTTTTTAGTTTTTATATATTTTTATATTTTTGATTTTTTATTTGTTTTTGATTTATGATACGTAAAAATAACGTTCACAAAGTGAACGGATCCCAAAAGCCAATGAAAACCGTCAATCGATAGTCTCTCGTGTAGTCAAAGAACCGGCAGCGGCGCCATTTGAAATTGAGTATAATGCAGTTCGTTTTTTCTCAGTTCTTGCTAATGGAAAGTCCAATCAATATCGGGTTTTAAACTGTTTTTGGTTGTTAACCTTGCTTGGATATTCTATTTGCTAATTCTACAAAGTCTTGCAAAACGGAAAAATATTACCTACTTATATGTAAAACATCTTGCAAATACCAAGTTTTTATTCAAGTTATATTCAAAATGTAAAATATGAAACTTAAAGGACTGAAAATGTAAATTCTAGGAAAGATAAATGCTTGAAATGTAAATTCTAACAACTCTAGGGACTAAAAGTGTAAATCAGTAAACTACAAGGATCAAATATGTAAATTCTATAACAAACTAACTAAAATGTAACAATACCAACAACTTGCTAACTGAAATTAACAACTCTCTAAACTACAAGGGCTTAAAAATTGCAAACCCTAAAAACATTGAAGTTTAGCCAAGTTTACACACTGCTTAAAACATTAGGGACCAGATTGCAATTTCAAGAACTTATTAAGCCAAAAACGGGTTTAGACTGAAAATAAGCTCGTTTGAGCTTATTTCTGAACCAAATTCAATGAAACAAGTTGCAAAACTCTTTAAATCCAAAATAAGCTACGTGTGTAAAAGGATTTTGGCTAAAGTTGCAAAATAAGCAAATGAGAACTTATCAATAAGCCCAAAATAAGCTACAGCAAAATCTAGACAATCACAACTTTATTTTCTTGTTGAAACTGATTAAGCTACTCAAGTAATGAACGGGAAATCAAACTAGAACAATTTTCATCCAGAAATAAGCTAGAAAAATGCATTAAGCTGAAAAGAGCTTATCGTTGACCAAGCGTTGACCAACTTTTTTCCAAAAAACTGAAACTTTCAAAAATCAAGTAACTCTATGTTCTAAGTGGATTTGTGAAGAAAAATGGCCAGGTTAATGAAGAGGATTAAGAGATACAAATTTTCAGTTTCAATTTACAGAAACTTGCCTCAACTTTGCTTATCTGAATTATGCTTATTCCTATTTGCTTATTGAAAACTGTATAAAATGCTCTTGGAATCTTAATCTATATGATGTTAGCTACAACTGAGAACAAATTTGGTGCAATTTCATCAAGTAAGGAGTGAATTCTAGCCAAAAGAAAATGACAAGTTCTAAATGACAAAACTAAATGAAATTGACCCAAACATTTTTAATGCCATTTGCCTGTTTGACTCTCAAATTGACTTATAAATGACTTGAAACACTTTATTACCACCTATTGACTGCAAATGAACTTTAAAATACCAAGACTCAATTCTTGAAAACTTTTTATAAGCTAATACCAAACACTCCTTTAACTAAGATTACAAACTTTTGTAAAGACTTTTTAAGACCTAGTTTAAACTGAATCAAATGCTTTTGACTACCAAACTTTAAACTCAAAATGAGATAGTTTTAAACTTCAAGCAAGCAATGAAATCAACTTTTACTCCATTAAGGTACAAGAATGGAAATTGACTGAATTAAAGCTATTACTAAACACAATCCAAAATCAATAAGCAGTAAACAAGATTTAGCTACAAGTAATCAAAAATCAAACAATCAGCAACTCTAAACAGCTTTTATCATGCAAACATCAAGATTACACTATGAAAGGTAGCATGCATTTGACTTATTGAGTGGAACAAAAATAAGAACTTTAAAACCTTTTGTAGTAAACCATTGGGAAGAAGAGGAGTGCTGAACTCTCTTACCCTAGTGATAACCACCACCTTATCACTAGTTCAGCTAATCAATCATCAAAACAGCCATCAATCAACAGAAATCATCAAAATGCTTGAAAACTTCAATGAAACTAGGTTCTGAACTGGAATCACAACAAAATGCTCTCAAACTTCTTCAAGGTCAGTTATGATCAATCAATGATCATAACAAACACAATGCAGCAACACAAGTATCCAATAGCAGCAAGTAATGAACAGTAGAATGAAGAACAGATTTGGCGGGAAATGAGAAATTTGAATTTTATTCCATGAAAGTTGTTACAAAGCTGTTAGAAAGCTACTAACTAACTAACTAACTCAAGAGTTTGTCAGACTCTTGAGTAGTTAGGGTAAAGAGGAAGGAAAAATGAAAGGAAATTGAGAAGTGTGTGTTTTTACAAAATTAAGCTACAAGTACAAATGAGGCCCTATCAATCTATTTATAGACTTGAGGAAGATGGTTGTTGGGGTTGGTGACGTGTCAGGACCAATCCTAGCTCTCCACGTGGACTAATTCTGTTAAAGTGATTTCCAGGTATGAACAATGATTTGGGGTTTCTTGATTGAGTGGATGAAATGTTAATTGATGATAACCATTGAATTCGTCTCTCAAAATTGAGCAACTTTGATGTTTATACTTCTTCATGAAATTGTTTCTAGCTCAAAAACGATCCTGGGAAAAATTTTCCTTCTTGAAGATGCCACGTGTCGTCCTGTGAATGGTTGAATAAGTGTCACACGGATCACACTGTTGAGATTCTTTCATTTAATGTGGCGGCTGAGTGGGAATTAATTACTTATGAGTTGGCAATCCGTGTGCCTCTCATTCTCTCTTCTCATTGGCTCATAACTTGTACACATGGATTAAACTTGTGTAACTTTCCAATATTGGCAGTTTCAACCCTTGTACTTTGGCAGATTGCATTAAAGGCTTGTAACTTTATTTCTTTGACACTTTAAGTCCTCCAAACTTCATCTTTGAGCAGGATTGACCCTTTGACTTTGTTGACTTGATAGTTGACCAATTTTGACTTTGATCTTGACTTTTTACAATATTTGCACTTTAGTCCTTCTACTTTGGCAATTTGTCAAGATAGGTCCTTGTACTTCAAAGTCTTGACACTTTTGATCCTTCTTTGTCTTTTTCATCCATTTGAGCTTGCTTTTTCTTTGTTTGCTTGAAAATGTATCCTTTTACCTACACAAGTGTACACAAACACAAACATACCACATAACACTGTTTTTGCAAGATAAATTGGTATTTTGCTTCATGTTTTAGGGTTATTTGTTGTTAAAAGGATATGAGTTTAAGCTCATATCAAAATCCCCTACACTTGAACATTGTCATGTCCTCATGCAATATTATATATTAAAGCTCAAATTTACATTTCCCTCATAATTAATCCACCTTGGCCATATGAGATGCATCTACACTACTCTAAACTAAATGATGCATGATTTTGACTTTTAATAATGCAATGAACAAAATACAATTCTATCTATTTATTTTTGATTTTTCTTGAAATGGTTTTGATGGAAATAACTCATAAAGAATTCAATGGCTTAGATTAGGGCTTTGGTACCATGGACATTTATCACCCTCAAGTTTCACTTTCCCCATACCAAGCTTAAAAATGGGATCATTGCATTCACAAGTAAAAAGTGCATCAACTTATTCATGACAATTAAATGTGGAACCGGTTATTATTTGAGCAAATTGCTTGTGGGCAAATTTGTCATTATTCAAGTGGGAAGTATAAGAAGTGTAAAATCCAAAAATAAGGAAGCACGGTTTTAATCCTAAGTAATCCTCTCATCCATTACTTGAAAAACCGCTCACAATTAATATAAGTCCGTTTTAAGAGTAATAAGTCATTCGCCTTATGTGTAAAATCCTCATGTCATGCTTTCATAAGTAGCTACACACTCGCTAAGGAAAGGAAAATAAAACTCACGCAATAATTTACATCCGCCATCTTTTTGAGACTTTGGATCTTCAACCCCGCAACCCGTCAAGGCAATATTGGATTGGAGCAATCTATTGAATCCCCGCAACCCGTCAAGGTAATATTGGAACTCAATAGTCACTATAATTAACACCACACTGCCCCTCTTGGGAGTCTTGCATTATTTATTTATTTATTTATTTATTTTTTCTTTTTCTTTTTTTTTCTAGCCACTCATTTTTTTTCATAAGCCGCTCTTATTTTTCTTTATTCCTCACAAAGAAATTTGAAAAGAAGAAAAGGAAAAACACCCGCTAAATATGGAGCATGACATAAGTCTAGTACACATAAAACGTGCTAACTTAGAATCTTAAGACGTACTCATATCAACCATAAATGATTAGCCAAAAATGCATAAGAGATTACAAACCAATTAAAACCGTACTTGATTATTTATTAACAATTATATACATGCGAAGAAATTAGAGGCAAAGAAGAGAAGGGTTTAGCCACAAGTAATTGCCATGAAGTCTATCTAGCCCTTTTACACTTGCTTCAACTCTATCATTTCCCATTCTCCACAAATTTAAAATCTCAAATAATGAGATTGGTGGATGCTTAGCCTAATAGACCAATGAAGGACTACATGGTTAAGGATACTAGCTAGAGAATGCTAAGATAAGCAAACTCGGGTTGAGTCAAAATATCCATGGCGGGCCTAATATGTCAAAGAAATCTAAACTTGTTAAAACCATGTTTTATTATATTTTTTTCTTTTTATATATTTTGATGAAAAATAAAAGAAGAAATATATACAATGCAAATGTGTTATGCAAAAATGATTGATGCAAAAATTATGAATGCATATTTTTGTTGGCCAAAGTAGATCAAAAATTTGAAAAATGTTGAAAATTCAATTTTCCATGTTCTCATGCAAGACAATGACAAGTTCTAGGTAAGGTCACTTCGATAGAAGACCCCCCTACACTTAAGCTAAACATTGTCCTCAATGTTTAAGAGCATGGAAGTATAAAAACTTCCCCTACACTTATGACAATGAATAGACTTTGCTTAACCCAAGTTAAGGAAAGGACAACTATTAGTGAAATCATGTTTAAGCACAAGGTGTCAATGAAAAATCACTAAAGTACGAAGTGAACCGGATACAAGGGCCTCCTCCATAAGCTCCAAAGCATGAGATGAGTGAGCAACCCTACAAACAATCATGAAGACAAAAGAAGGTCTCCCCTACACTTATCTCCAAGTCTATACCTTTATTTCTAACCTACAACACTCTAAACCTAGTTATACGATGCTTGAGTTAATGAGTCTCTAGCTCGACTCGTCCCTCAATGAACTAATTCATGGGGAAAATGGGGACCTCTTGGACCATTTCAACGGAAATGTCCTCCCCAAAGTAATGTTTGACACGGTGACCATTCACTTTAAAATTTGGACCATCGGGTTGTGACAACTCAAGAGTTCCATATGGAAACACTTGAGCAATAGTGAATGGACCGGACCATCTCGACTTAAGCTTGCCCGCAAAAAGATTCAATCTTGAGTTAAAGAGGAGAACCGGCTCTCCAACTTTGAACTCACGGTTCTTGATCTTAGCATCATGAAATTTCTTAGTCTTTTCCTTGTAAAGCAAAGAATTCTCATAGGCATTGGCTCTCAACTCATCCATCTAATTGAGTTGATCTTTCCTATGTGAACCGGCTTGGTTTAAATCAAAGTTAGCCCACTTGAGAGCCCAAGATGCCTCATGTTCTAACTCAAATGGGAGGTGGCACGCTTTTCCATAGACAAGCCTATAAGGTGTACAACCAATTGGTGTTTTAAAAGCCGTCCTAAACGCCTACAAAGCATCATCAAGCTTATCCGACCAAGAAGCTCGATGCTCTCCCACCGTTCTCTCTAAAATTCTCTTTAAACCACGATTTGTGACCTCGGTTTGACCATTTGTTTGAGGGTGATACGCGGTAGAAAGTCTATGATTCACTCCATATTTCTTCATAACTCTCGTGAATTGATCATTACAAAAGTGCATACCACGATCACTTATGATGGCCCGAGGTACACCAAATCTAGTAAACAATTGTTTCAAAAACTTCACAACCACTCTAGCATCATTGGTAGGTAAGGCTTTAGCCTCCACCCATTTGGACACATAATCCACCGTCACAAGTATATACTTGTTTCCCTTAGAGGATGGAAAAGGTCCCATGAAATCAATGCCCCATACATCAAATATCTCACACTCTTGGATAAAATTTTGTGGCATCTCATCACGTTGTGTAATTTTTCCTTGTCTTTGACAAACATCACAAAATTTCACCATTTCATGGGCATCTTTGTAAATGGAAGGCCAATAGTAACCCGAATCAAAGACTTTCTTGGCGGTGTAGTTAGGCCCAAAATGTCCACCCGTAGGTCCTTTATGACATGCCTCTAAGATCTTAAATGCCTCGGGCCCATCTACACACCGTCTAATGATTTGGTCCGCACATTTCCTAAAAAGATATGGATCATCCCAAAAGTAATACTTAACTTCCTTAAGAAACTTTTTCTTTTGTTGATAAGTAAGACCCTCAATAAGCACATTGCCCACAAGATAGTTTGCGATATCCGCAAACCAAGGTGTGGCATCCTCTTGGGAAGAGATAGACATGAGCTCCTCTAATGGAAAGGATTCATTGATTTCTTGATGTGGGAAATCTCCTTGAAAAGGATGCTCAAGTCTATTCAAATGATCCGCCGCTAAATTCTCGGCCCCTTTCTTATCACGAATCTCTATCTTAAACTATTGAAGAAACAAAACCCATCTCAAAAGCCTAGGCTTAGCATCTTGTTTTGTCATAAGATACTTGAGAGCGGAATGATCCGTATACACTATGGTTTTGGAAAGCACAAGATATGGTCTAAACTTCTCAAAAGCATATACTATAGCAAGCAACTCTTTTTCCGTGGTAGTGTAATGAAGTTGTGCACCGGTCATGGTTTTACTCGCATAGTGTATAGGTTGAAAATGCTTATTAACTCTTTGTCCTAAGACGGCCCCCACCGCATAATCACTAGCGTCACACATAAGCTCAAAAGGTAATTCCCAATTTGGAGAAACCAAAACGGGAGCCTTAGTCAATTTTTCCTTAAGAGTCTCAAAAGAGTCTAAACAATCTTGGTTAAAAATGAAAGGAGCCTCTTTCTCCAAGAGGTGAGTCATCGGTCTAGCTATCTTAGAAAAATCTTGTATAAAGCGCCTATAAAATCCCGCATGACCTAAGAAACTCCTCACACCTTTAACCGAAGTGGGTGGGGGAAGCTTAGCAATCACATCAATTTTAGCTCGATCAACTTCTAATCCCTTATTGGATATCTTGTGTCCTAAAACAATCCCCTCTTTCACCATAAAGTGACATTTCTCCCAATTAACCACCAAACGTGTTTCCTAACAACGCTTAAGCATTCTCTCAAGATTGGTGAGACATGAGCTAAATGAATTTCCAAAAATAGAAAAGTCATCCATAAAAACCTCCATGGTTTGCTTTATCATGTCATGGAAAATCGCCATCATGCACCTTTGAAATGTCCCCGGTGCATTACATAAGCCAAAAGGCATCCTCTTGTAAGCAAATGTACCGTAGGGACAAGTGAATGTGGTCTTTTCTTGATCCTTAGGGTCAATGGGTATCTGGAAATAACCCGAAAAGCCATCAAGAAAACAATAGTACTCATTTCCCGCTAAGCGTTCAAGCATTTGATCCATAAAGGGAAGCGGGAAATGGTCTTTCCTAGTTGCCTCATTGAGTTTTCTATAATCAATGCAAACTCTCCAACCGGTCACAAGTCTCGTGGGAATAAGCTCATTGTTCTCATTAGGCACCACGGTGATTCCACCCTTCTTTGGAACACAATGAACCGGGCTAACCCATGGAGAGTCGGAAATGGGGTAAATCATACCCGCATCTAAGAGTTTAATCACTTCCTTCTTAATAACCTCATGGATTTTTGGGTTAACTCTCCTTTGGTTTTGAATGGCGGGTTTATAGTCATCCTCCATAAGGATTTTGTGAGTACAAAAATGTGGATCAATTCCCCTTATGTCGGATATTTTCCATGCTAAAGCTTTCTTATGTTTCTTAAGAACTTCAATAAGTTGCTCTTTCTCATCCTCTTTCAACTCTTTAGCAATGATCACCGGTAATTGGTCTTTGCCCTCTAAGAAAGCATATTCTAAGTGGGATGGAAGGTCCTTAAGTTCAATGGGAGGTGGACTCTCTATGGAAGGTTGTACTATGGAAGGTTCCTCAATAGTAATCTCTTGTGGAATAGGAGAAGGAATAGGGTCCTCATTGAGCAACTTTTGGATTGTAAGAATATCTTCTTCCCAATTGATGGGAGAATCATCATCACCAAGAAAGTTGGACTCAAATTCCTCTAAGAGGAAATCACTCTCTCCAAAAGGTGTTAAAGAGGGAGCGATTGAGGCCACGGTTTCAACATGGGGTATCTCATCACTAGCACTCTTACAAGCATCATGAAAGTGTTCATTACACACTTCATCTAGCACATCCACAATGTTAATAGTCTCACAAGGTTTAGACTCCTTAACCTCTTTCCTATCACAGACTTTCCCTAACTTAAACACCACTCTCTCATCTTCTACTCTCATAATTAATTCTCCTTCCGCCACATCTATCAAGGTACGACCCGTTCTCAAAAACGGTCTACCAACAATCAAAGGCATTCTAGGATCCATGTCATAATCAACCACTACAAAGTCGGCCGGAAAGGTAAACTTATCCACACCTACAAATACATCTTCCGCTATACCTACGGGGTTAGCTATGGTTCGGTTGGCTAGTCCAAGAGTCATCCTAGTGGGAGTGAGCTCGGGAAGAGATAGTTGTTTCCAAACCGATAAAGGCATGAGGTTTATGCTCGCCCCTAGATCCGCCAAAGCCATGCAATTTTCAACACCGGGAAAATTACAAGGTATCAAGAAGCGCCCCGGATCTCCAAGTTTTGTTGGTAAGGTTTTAAGTAACACCGCGGAACAATTTTCATTAAGGGATGTGTTGGGCAAATCAACTAATTTTTCTTTGTTTGAGAGTAAATCCTTGAACATCTTAGCAAACTTTGGCATGTAAGCAAGAGCTTCCGCAAAGGATATATTGATGTTGAGTTGCTTGAACATCCTTAAGAAATTGGAGACTTGGATGTCATCCTTGTTCTTTAACTTGTCCTTTTTCAACCTTGAAGGATATGGAAGAGTAGGTTTTGGTGTAGGTGGAATAGGTGTAGTAGTGGAAGATTTGTCTTTGTTAGCTTCTTCATTGGGAAGTGTGGAAGGTAAAGGAGAAGTATGAGGTGGTTGAGAAGGTGTGTTTGAGTGAATAGGAATATTTTGAGGAGGCAAAGTAGAAGTAGAAGGCTTGTCACAAGTAGGAGCACAAGTGGGTTGAACAATAGTAGGTTTAGGAGGTGAAGGATCATTTGTTGTTGTTCCACTCCTTGTTGTAATAGCATTGACATTGGCCCTCTGGTTTGTTTGTGTGTTGGAAGGTAAAGCCCCTTGTGGTCTTTGATTTATTGCCACTAAAACCCTATTGATTTGTTCATCCAATGTACGTTTCATTTGGTCATTCATTCTCTTCTCAATTTCACGCATTTTCTTGTCAACATACTCTTGAGTCTCTTGCATCCCATATCCTTGATTTTGAAATTGAGGGTAAGCTTGATTTGGTATTGGAGCATATGCTTGATTGGGGATAAATGGAAGTGGTTGATTAAATCCTTGTTGTGGTGGATAAAAGGTATTTCCTTGATGTTGAACATTGTTGGGTGCCTTGTAGTTATTTCCTTGGTAAGGTGGTCTTTGCCCTTGATTCCTTGGTAAAATTTGAGGAGGATTTTGTTGAATTTGGGTGGGTGGTTGGGGTCGGAATCCGGGTGGAGTAAGGTAGTTTTGGGATTTGTAAGAAAGGTTATTTGGATTGATATCAGGCTTGAAGTGTTCACGATGTTCCTCTTGGTAAGCATAGCATTCCCCTTGACAAACTTGCACCTTATCACATTGTTCATAAGAATGGGGACCTCCACAAGTAACACAAGAAATGGCAATAGCATTCACATTATTTAAGGAATTGTTCAATGACATGGTCTTAAAAGCTTGAAGTACTTCTTGATGTCCTTGTTTGACTTGTTGAAGGAGCTCTTGTTGAAATTTGAGGATTTGGTTTTCACAAGGAGTTTGAGAATTGTTTTGGATAACATGAACCTTTTCTTCAAATGGATTGTTTGTTTGAACCATTGCTTTAGTCTCAATGATGTCCAAAGCCTCTTGATATGTTTTAAGAAGAATATTCCCTCCTGCGGAAGCATTGAGTGAATCTTGGTGGTGAGATTGAAGGCCATCATGGAAGAGGTTGATTTGGTGAACTTGATCCAATCCATGATTAGGGCATCGCCTCAATAACTCACTATACTCTTCCCAAGCATCACTAAAGGATTGACTAGGTTTTTGTTGAAAGCCTATAATTAAAGTCCTCAAAGCCATAGTCTTATGTGGAGGAAAGAACTTGTTCAAAAACTTAGTGGTGAAACCATCCCATATGGTGATACTATTGGGTGGTTGGGTGTCTAACCAATGCTTAGCAATTCCCTCTAAATAAAATGACACTAACATCAACCTAATCACCTCATGTGGAACCCCATTATGCTTAATGGTATTGCAAAGAGAAAGGAATCTCTTAAGGTGAGCATGAGGATCCTCATTCTTGTTACCAAAGAAAGGTGATTGTGAAACCATATTGATCATAGATGTATGTAGCTCAAATGTGTTTGCGGGAAAGTCGGGAATCTTAATAACACTAGAATATCCATGAATGTTGGTTTGCATACGTTCATACAAAGAGCGATTATCAATAGCCATGGCTTCTTGTGGTGGAGTCAAAGCACGATTCTCGTGATCGGCTTGGTGGACGGTGGTGGTCTTACTCTTTCTCTTTTTCTTCCTTTTCGGAGGAAGAGGTTGTACACCAATCGGTATTTGTGCACGCCCGCGAGTGAGCATGCAACTCAATACGAGGAATGAGAGAGAAGCTCTCGTGTGACTTTGAATAGAAATGGATTATCCTCTTCGAGTTTCAATATTAAATATCCACAAGAAAATAACAATATACGTATGTACTACTTGGGTGCAAGACCCTCAATGAAGCCTTCCTTCTTAGAATACTTACAAGTGAACGAGGGGTTAGGTGGCGCGAAGCACTTAAGTACCTATTGACCCTTAGATGGCATTTTATAGCACATCGCCTTTCTATTCACTTAAATGTTCGTATTCTTCGAATTGTTGCTTATTGAGAGTATTTATCTATTCTTGCTTTATTTTGTTTGATCGATACACGTGTCAAGGACCGGAACGCCCCTCAACACGGTGTATTGCCTCGGCAATACTTATGGAGAATATGTAGATTGGTTGTTCTTATACGTATACGTATTTACTTATAATAATATATGGAAAATATTTTTGTATTTATGAGTTTTTTTAAGAGAAAATACTATATGTACATAAAAACCGAGAGAAACCAAAAATATATATTTTTGGGTTGCAATCTCTTAGGAAAAAGATTGCTTTTTGGATTTTTATTTTTTTGGTCAATTCTTTAGGAAAAGAATTGTTTTGTTAATTTTTTAGTTTTTATATCTTTTTATATTTTTGATTTTTTATTTGTTTTTGATTTATGATACGTAAAAATAACGTTCACAAAGTGAACGGATCCCAAAAGCCAATGAAAATCGTCAATCGATAGTCTCTCGTGTAGTCAAAGAACCGGCAGCGGCGCCATTTGAAATTGAGTATAATGCAGTTCGTTTTTTCTCAGTTCTTGCTAATGGAAAGTCCAATCAATATCGGGTTTTAAATTGTTTTTGGTTGTTAACCTTGCTTGGATATTCTATTTGCTAATTCAACAAAGTCTTGCAAAACGGAAAAATATTACCTACTTATATGTAAAACATCTTGCAAATATCAAGTTTTTATTCAAGTTATATTCAAAATGTAAAATATGAAACTTAAAGGACTGAAAATGTAAATTCTAGGAAAGATAAATGCTTGAAATGTAAATTCTAACAACTCTAGGGACTAAAAGTGTAAATCAGTAAACTACAAGGATCAAATATGTAAATTCTATAACAAACTAACTAAAATGTAACAATACCAACAACTTGCTAACTGAAATTAACAACTCTCAAAACTACAAGGGCTTAAAAATTGCAAACCCTAAAAACATTGAAGTTTAGCCAAGTTTACACACTGCTTAAAACATTAGGGACCAGATTGCAATTTCAAGAACTTATTAAGCCAAAAACGGGTTTAGACTGAAAATAAGCTCGTTTGAGCTTATTTCTGAACCAAATTCAATGAAACAAGTTGCAAAACTCTTTAAATCCAAAATAAGCTACGTGTGTAAAAGGATTTTGGCTAAAGTTGCAAAATAAGCAAATGAGAACTTATCAATAAGCCCAAAATAAGCTACAGCAAAATCTAGACAATCACAACTTTATTTTCTTGTTGAAACTGATTAAGCTACTCAAGTAATGAACGGGAAATCAAACTAGAACAATTTTCATCCAGCAATAAGCTAGAAAAATGCATTAAGCTGAAAAGAGCTTATCGTTGACCAAGCGTTGACCAACTTTTTTCCAAAAAACTGAAACTTTCAAAAATCAAGTAACTCTATGTTCTAAGTGGATTTGTGAAGAAAAATGGCCAGGTTAATGAAGAGGATTAAGAGATACAAATTTTCAGTTTCAATTTACAGAAACTTGCCTCAACTTTGCTTATCTGAATTATGCTTATTCCTATTTGCTTATTGAAAACTGTATAAAATGCTCTTGGAATCTGAATCTATATGATGTTAGCTACAACTGAGAACAAATTTGGTGCAATTTCATCAAGTAAGGAGTGAATTCTAGCCAAAAGAAAATGACAAGTTCTAAATGACAAAACTAAATGAAACTGACCCAAACATTTTTAATGCCATTTGCCTGTTTGACTCTCAAATTGACTTATAAATGACTTGAAACACTTTATTACCACCTATTGACTGCAAATGAACTTTAAAATACCAAGACTCAATTCTTGAAAACTTTTTATAAGCTAATACCAAACACTCCTTTAACTAAGATTACAAACTTTTATAAAGACTTTTTAAGACCTAGTTTAAACTGAATCAAATGCTTTTGACTACCAAACTTTAAACTCAAAATGAGATAGTTTTAAACTTCAAGCAAGCAATGAAATCAACTTTTACTCCATTAAGGTACAAGAATGGAAATTGACTGAATTAAAGCTATTACTAAACATAATCCAAAATCAATAAGCAGTAAACAAGATTTAGCTACAAGTAATCAAAAATCAAACAATCAGCAACTCTAAACAGCTTTTATCATGCAAACATCAAGATTACACTATGAAAGGTAGCATGCATTTGACTTATTGAGTGGAACAAAAATAAGAACTTTAAAACCTTTTGTAGTAAACCATTGGGAAGAAGAGGAGTGCTGAACTCTCTTACCCTAGTGATAACCACCACCTTATCACTAGTTCAGCTAATCAATCATCAAAACAGCCATCAATCAACAGAAATCATCAAAATGCTTGAAAACTTCAATGAAACTAGGTTCTGAACTGGAATCACAACAAAATGCTCTCAAACTTCTTCAAGGTCAGTTATGATCAATCAATGATCATAACAAACACAATGCAGCAACACAAGTATCCAATAGCAGCAAGTAATGAACAGTAGAATGAAGAACAGATTTGGCGGGAAATGAGAAATTTGAATTTTATTCCATGAAAGTTGTTACAAAGCTGTTAGAAAGCTACTAACTAACTAACTAACTCAAGAGTTTGTCAGACTCTTGAGTAGTTAGGGTAAAGAGGAAGGAAAAATGAAAGGAAATTGAGAAGTGTGTGTTTTTACAAAATTAAGCTACAAGTACAAATGAGGCCCTATCAATCTATTTATAGACTTGAGGAAGATGGTTGTTGGGGTTGGTGACGTGTCAGGACCAATCCTAGCTCTCCACGTGGACTAATTCTGTTAAAGTGATTTCCAGGTATGAACAATGATTTGGGGTTTCTTGATTGAGTGGATGAAATGTTAATTGATGATAACCATTGAATTCGTCTCTCAAAATTGAGCAACTTTGATGTTTATACTTCTTCATGAAATTGTTTCTAGCTCAAAAACGATCTTGGGAAAAATTTTCCTTCTTGAAGATGCCACGTGTCGTCCTGTGAATGGTTGAATAAGTGTCACACGGATCACACTGTTGAGATTCTTTCATTTAATGTGGCGGCTGAGTGGGAATTAATTACTTATGAGTTGGCAATCCGTGTGCCTCTCATTCTCTCTTCTCATTGGCTCATAACTTGTACACATGGATTAAACTTGTGTAACTTTCCAATATTGGCAGTTTCAACCCTTGTACTTTGGTAGATTGCATTAAAGGCTTGTAACTTTATTTCTTTGACACTTTAAGTCCTCTAAACTTCATCTTTGAGCAGGATTGACCCTTTGACTTTGTTGACTTGATAGTTGACCAATTTTGACTTTGATATTGACTTTTTACAATATTTGCACTTTAGTCCTTCTACTTTAGCAATTTGTCAAGATAGGTCCTTGTACTTCAAAGTCTTGACACTTTTGATCCTTCTTTGTCTTTTTCATCCATTTGAGCTTGATTTTTCTTTGTTTGCTTGAAAATGTATCCTTTTACCTACACAAGTGTACACAAACACAAACATACCACATAACACTGTTTTTGCAAGATAAATTGGTATTTTGCTTCATGTTTTAGGGTTATTTGTTGTTAAAAGGATATGAGTTTAAGCTCATATCAAAATCCCCTACACTTGAACATTGTCATGTCCTCATGCAATATTATATATTAAAGCTCAAATTTACATTTCCCTCATAATTAATCCACCTTGGCCATATGAGATGCATCTACACTACTCTAAACTAAATGATGCTTGATTTTGACTTTTAATAATGCAATGAAAAAAATACAATTCTATCTATTTCTTTTTGATTTTTCTTGAAATGGTTTTGATGGAAATAACTCATAAAGAATTCAATGGCTTAGATTAGGGCTTTGGTACCATGGACATTTATCACCCTCAAGTTTCACTTTCCCCATACCAAGCTTAAAAATGGGATCATTGCATTCACAAGTAAAAAGTGCATCAACTTATTCATGACAATTAAATGTGGAACCGGTTATTATTTGAGCAAATTGCTTGTGGGCAAATTTGTCATTATTCAAGTGGGAAGTATAAGAAGTGTAAAATCCAAATAAGGAAGCACGGTTTTAATCCTAAGTAATCCTCTCATCCATTACTTGAAAAACCGCTTACAATTAATATAAGTCCGTTTTAAGAGTAATAAGTCATTCGCCTTATGTGTAAAATCCTCATGTCATGCTTTCATAAGTAGCTACACACTCGCTAAGGAAAGGAAAATAAAACTCACGCAATAATTTACATCCGCCATCTTTTTGAGACTTTGGATCTTCAACCCCGCAACCCGTCGAGGCAATATTGGATTGGAGCAATCTATTGAATCCCCGCAACCCGTCAAGGTAATATTGGAACTCAATAGTCACTATAATTAACACCACACTGCCCCTCTTGGGAGTCTTGCATTATTTATTTATTTTTTTTATTTTTTTTTCTTTTTCTTTTTTTTTTCTAGCCACTCATTTTTTTTTCATAAGCCGCTCTTATTTTTCTTTATTCCTCACAAAGAAATTTGAAAAGAAGAAAAGGAAAAACACCCGCTAAATATGGAGCATGACATAAGTCTAGTACACATAAAACGTGCTAACTTAGAATCTTAAGACGTACTCATATCAACCATAAATGATTAGCCAAAAATGCATAAGAGAATACAAACCAATTAAAACCGTACTTGCTTATTTATTAACAATTATATACATGCGAAGAAATTAGAGGCAAAGAAGAGAAGGGTTTAGCCACAAGTAATTGCCATGAAGTCTATCTAGCCCTTTTACACTTGCTTCAACTCTATCATTTCCCATTCTCCACAAATTTAAAATCTCAAATAATGAGATTGGTGGATGCTTAGCCTAATAGACCAATGAAGGACTACATGGTTAAGGATACTAGCTAGAGAATGCTAAGATAAGCAAACTCGGGTTGAGTCAAAATATCCATGGCGGGCCTAATATGTCAAAGAAATCTAAACTTGTTAAAACCATGTTTTATTATATTTTTTTCTTTTTATATATTTTGATGAAAAATAAAAGAAGAAATATATACAATGCAAATGTGTTATGCAAAAATGATTGATGCAAAAATTATGAATGCATATTTTTGTTGGCCAAAGTAGATCAAAAATTTGAAAAATGTTGAAAATTCAATTTTCCATGTTATCATGCAAGACAATGACAAGTTCTAGGTAAGGTCACTTCGATAGAAGACCCCCCTACACTTAAGCTAAACATTGTCCTCAATGTTTAAGAGCATGGAAGTATAAAAACTTCCCCTACACTTATGACAATGAATAGACTTTGCTTAACCCAAGTTAAGGAAAGGACAACTATTAGTGAAATCATGTTTAAGCACAAGGTGTCAATGAAAAATCATTAAAGTACAAAGTGAACCGGATACAAGGGCCTCCTCCATAAGCTCCAAAGCATGAGATGAGTGAGCAACCCTACAAACAATCATGAAGACAAAAGAAGGTCTCCCCTACACTTATCTCCAAGTCTATACCTTTATTTCTAACCTACAACACTCTAAACCTAGTTATACGATGCTTGAGTTAATGAGTCTCTAGCTCGACTCGTCCCTCAATGAATTAATTCATGGGGAAAATGGGGACCTCTTGGACCATTTCAACGGAAATGTCCTCCCCAAAGTAATGTTTGACACGGTGACCATTCACTTTAAAATTTGGACCATCGGGTTGTGACAACTCAAGAGTTCCATATGGAAACACTTGAGCAATAGTGAATGGACCGGACCATCTCGACTTAAGCTTTCCCGCAAAAAGATTCAATCTTGAGTTAAAGAGGAGAACCGGCTCTCCAACTTTGAACTCACGGTTCTTGATCTTAGCATCATGCAATTTCTTAGTCTTTTCCTTGTAAAGCAAAGAATTCTCATAGGCATTGGCTCTCAACTCATCCATCTCATTGAGTTGATCTTTCCTATGTGAACCGGCTTGGTTTAAATCAAAGTTAGCCCACTTGAGAGCCCAAGATGCCTTATGTTCTAACTCAAATGGGAGGTGACACGCTTTTCCATAGACAAGCCTATAAGGTGTACAACCAATTGGTGTTTTAAAAGCCGTCCTAAACGCCCACAAAGCATCATCAAGCTTATCCGACCAAGAAGCTCGATGCTCTCCCACCATTCTCTCTAAAATTCTCTTTAAACCACGATTTGTGACCTCGGTTTGACCATTTGTTTGAGGGTGATACGCGGTAGAAAGTCTATGATTCACTCCATATTTCTTCATAACTCTCGTGAATTGATCATTACAAAAATGCGTACCACGATCACTTATGATGGCCCGAGGTACACCAAATCTAGCAAACAATTGTTTCAAAATCTTCACAACCACTCTAGCATCATTGGTAGGTAAGGCTTTAGCCTCCACCCATTTGGACACATAATCCACCGCCACAAGTATATACTTGTTTCCCTTAGAGGATGGAAAAGGTCCCATGAAATCAATGCCCCATACATCAAATATCTCACACTCTTGGATAAAATTTTGTGGCATCTCATCACGTTGTGTAATTTTTCCTTGTCTTTGACAAACATCACAAAATTTCACCATTTCATGGGCATCTTTGTAAATGGAAGGCCAATAGTAACCCGAATCAAAGACTTTCTTGGCGGTGTAGTTAGGCCCAAAATGTCCACCCGTAGGTCCTTTATGACATGCCTCTAAGATCTTAAATGCCTCGGGCCCATCTACACACCGTCTAATGATTTGGTCCGCACATTTCCTAAAAAGATATGGATCATCCCAAAAGTAATACTTAACTTCCTTAAGAAACTTTTTCTTTTGTTGATAAGTAAGACCCTCAATAAGCACATTGCCCACAAGATAGTTTGCGATATCCGCAAACCAAGGTGTGGCATCCTCTTGGGAAGAGATAGACATGAGCTCCTCTAATGGAAATGATTCATTGATTTCTTGATGTGGGAAATCTCCTTGAAAAGGATGCTCAAGTCTACTCAAATGATCCGCCGTTAAATTCTCGGCCCCTTTCTTATCACGAATCTCTATCTTAAACTCTTGAAGCAACAAAACCCATCTCAAAAGCCTAGGCTTAGCATCTTGTTTTGTCATAAGATACTTGAGAGCGGAATGATCCGTATACACTATGGTTTTGGAAAGCACAAGATATGGTCTAAACTTCTCAAAAGCATATACTATAGCAAGCAACTCTTTTTCCGTGGTAGTGTAATGAAGTTGTGCACCGGTCATGGTTTTACTCGCATAGTGTATAGGTTGAAAATGCTTATTAACTCTTTGTCCTAAGACGGCCCCCACCGCATAATCACTAGCGTCACACATAAGCTCAAAAGGTAATTCCCAATTTGGAGAAACCAAAACGGGAGCCTTAGTCAATTTTTCCTTAAGAGTCTCAAAAGAGTCTAAACAATCTTGGTTAAAAATGAAAGGAGCCTCTTTCTCCAAGAGGTGAGTCATCGGTCTAGCTATCTTAGAAAAATCTTGTATAAAGCGCCTATAAAATCCCGCATGACCTAAGAAACTCCTCACACCTTTAACCGAAGTGGGTGGGGGAAGCTTAGCAATCACATCAATTTTACCTCGATCAACTTCTAATTCCTTATTGGATATCTTGTGTCCTAAAACAATCCCCTCTTTCACCATAAAGTGACATTTCTCCCAATTAACCACCAAACGTGTTTCCTCACAACGCTTAAGCATTCTCTCAAGATTGGTGAGACATGAGCTAAATGAATTTCCAAAAACGGAAAAGTCATCCATAAAAACCTCCATGGTTTGCTCTATCATGTCATGGAAAATCGCCATCATGCACCTTTGAAACGTCCCCGGTGCATTACATAAGCCAAAAGGCATCCTCTTGTAAGCAAATGTACCGTAGGGACAAGTGAATGTGGTCTTTTCTTGATCCTTAGGGTCAATGGGTATCTGGAAATAACCCGAAAAGCCATTAAGAAAACAATAGTACTCATTTCCCGCTAAGCGTTCAAGCATTTGATCCATAAAGGGAAGTGGGAAATGGTCTTTCCTAGTTGCCTCATTGAGTTTTCTATAATCAATGCAAACTCTCCAACCGGTCACAAGTCTCGTGGGAATAAGCTCATTGTTCTCATTAGGCACCACGGTGATTCCACCCTTCTTTGGAACACAATGAACCGTGCTAACCCATGGAGAGTCGGAAATGGGGTAAATCATACCCGCATCTAAGAGTTTAATCACTTCCTTCTTAATAACCTCATGGATTTTTGGGTTAACTCTCCTTTGGTTTTGAATGGCGGGTTTATAGTCATCCTCCATAAGGATTTTGTGAGTACAAAAATGTGGATCAATTCCCCTTATGTCGGATATTTTCCATGCTAAAGCTTTCTTATGTTTCTTAAGAACTTCAATAAGTTGCTCTTTCTCATCCTCTTTCAACTCTTTAGCAATGATCACCGGTAATTGGTCTTTGCCCTCTAAGAAAGCATATTCTAAGTGGGATGGAAGGTCCTTAAGTTCAATGGGAGGTGGACTCTCTATGGAAGGTTGTACTATGGAAGGTTCCTCAATAGTAATCTCTTGTGGAATAGGAGAAGGAATAGGGTCCTCATTGAGCAACTTTTGGATTGTAAGAATATCTTCTTCCCAATTGATGGGAGAATCATCATCACCAAGAAAGTTGGACTCAAATTCCTCTAAGAGGAAATCACTCTCTCCAAAAGGTGTTAAAGAGGGAGCAATTGAGGCCACGGTTTCAACATGGGGTATCTCATCACTAGCACTCTTACAAGCATCATGAAAGTGTTCATTACACACTTCATCTAGCACATCCACAATGTTAATAGTCTCACAAGGTCTAGACTCCTTAAACTCTTTCCTATCACAGACTTTCCCTAACTTAAACACCACTCTCTCATCTTCTACTCTCATAATTAATTCTCCTTCCTCCACATCTATCAAGGTATGACCCGTTCTCAAAAACGGTCTACCAACAATCAAAGGCACTCTAGGATCCATGTCATAATCAACCACTACAAAGTCGGCCGGAAAGGTAAACTTATCCACACCTACAAATACATCTTCCGCTATACCTACGGGGTGAGCTATGGTTCGGTTGGCTAGTCCAAGAGTCATCCTAGTGGGAGTGAGCTCGGGAAGAGATAGTTGTTTCCAAACCGATAAAGGCATGAGGTTTATGCTCGCCCCTAGATCCGCCAAAGCCATGCAATTTTCAACACCAGGAAAATTACAAGGTATCAAGAAGCGCCCCGGATCTCCAAGTTTTGTTGGTAAGGTTTTAAGTAACACCGCGTAACAATTTTCATTAAGGGATGTGTTGGGCAAATCAACTAATTTTTCTTTGTTTGAGAGCAAATCCTTGAACATCTTAGCAAACTTTGGCATGTAAGCAAGAGCTTCCGCAAAGGATATATTGATGTTGAGTTGCTTGAACATCCTTAAGAAATTGGAGACTTGGATGTCATCCTTGTTCTTTAACTTGTCCTTTTTCAACCTTGAAGGATATGGAAGAGTAGGTTTTGGTGTAGGTGGAATAGGTGTAGTAGTGGAAGATTTGTCTTTGTTAGCTTCTTCATTGGGAAGTGTGGAAGGTAAAGGAGAAGTATGAGGTGGTTGAGAAGGTGTGTTTGAGTGAATAGGAATATTTTGAGGAGGCAAAGTAGAAGTAGAAGGCTTGTCACAAGTAGGAGCACAAGTGGGTTGAACAATAGTAGGTTTAGGAGGTGAAGGATCCTTTGTTGTTTTTCCACTCCTTGTTGTAATAGCATTGACATTGGCCCTCGGGTTTGTTTGTGTGTTGGAAGGTAAAGCCCCTTGTGGTCTTTGATTTATTGCCACTAAAACCCTATTGATTTGGTCATCCAATGTACGTTTCATTTGGTCATTCATTCTCTTCTCAATTTCACGCATTTTCTTGTCAACATACTCTTGAGTCTCTTGCATCCCATATCCTTGATTTTGAAATTGAGGGTAAGCTTGATTTGGTATTGGAGCATATGCTTGATTGGGGATAAATGGAAGTGGTTGATTAAATCCTTGTTGTGGTGGATAAAAGGTATTTCCTTGATGTTGAACATTGTTGGGTGCCTTGTAGTTATTTCCTTGGTAAGGTGGTCTTTGCCCTTGATTCCTTGGTAAAATTTGAGGAGGATTTTGTTGAATTTGGGTGGGTGGTTGGGGTGGGAATCCGGGTGGAGTAAGGTAGTTTTGGGATTTGTAAGAAAGGTTATTTGGATTGATATTAGGCTTGAAGTGTTCACGATGTTCCTCTTGGTAAGCATAGCATTCCCCTTGATAAACTTGCACCTTATCACATTGTTCATAAGAATGGGGACCTCCACAAGTAACACAAGAAATGGCAATAGCATTCACATTATTTGAGGAATTGTTCAATGACATGGTCTTAAAAGCTTGAAGTACTTCTTGATGTCCTTGTTTGACTTGTTGAAGGAGCTCTTGTTGAAATTTGAGGATTTGGTTTTCACAAGGAGTTTGAGAATTGTTTTGGATAACATGAACCTTTTCTTCAAATGGATTGTTTGTTTGAACCATTGCTTTAGTCTCAATGATGTCCAAAGCCTCTTGATATGTTTTAAGAAGAATATTCCCTCCCGCGGAAGCATTGAGTGAATCTTAGTGGTGAGATTTAAGGCCATCATAGAAGAGGTTGATTTGGTGAACTTGATCCAATCCATGATTAGGGCATCGCCTCAATAACTCACTATACTCTTCCCAAGCATCACTAAAGGATTGACTAGGTTTTTGTTGAAAGCCCATAATTAAAGTCCTCAAAGCCATAGTCTTATGTGGAGGAAAGAACTTGTTCAAAAACTTAGTGGTGAAACCATCCCATGTGGTGATACTATTGGGTGGTTGGGTGTCTAACCAATGCTTAGCAATTCCCTCTAAATAAAATGACACTAACATCAACCTAATCACCTCATGTGGAACCCCATTATGCTTAATGGTATTGCAAAGAGAAAGGAATCTCTTAAGGTGAGCATGAGGATCCTCATTCTTGTTACCAAAGAAAGGTGATTGTGAAACCATATTGATCATAGATGTATGTAGCTCAAATGTGTTTGCGGGAAAGTCGGGAATCTTAATAGCACTAGAATATCCATGAATGTTGGTTTGCATACGTTCATACAAAGAGCGATTATCAATAGCCATGGCTTCTTGTGGTGGAGTCAAAGCACGATTCTCGTGATCGGCTTGGTGGACGGTGGTGGTCTTACTCTTTCTCTTTTTCTTCCTTTTCGGAGGAAGAGGTTGTACACCAATCGGTATTTGTGCACGCCCGCGAGTGAGCATGCAACTCAATACGAGGAATGAGAGAGAAGCTCTCGTGTGACTTTGAAGAGAAATGGATTATCCTCTTCGAGTTTCAATATTAAATATCCACAAGAAAATAACAATATACGTATGTACTACTTGGGTGCAAGACCCTCAATGAAGCCTTCCTTCTTAGAATACTTACAAGTGAACGAGGGGTTAGGTGGCGCGAAGCACTTAAGTACCTATTGACCCTTAGATGGCATTTTATAGCACATCGCCTTTCTATTCACTTAAATGTTCGTATTCTTCGAATTGTTGCTTATTGAGAGTATTTATCTATTCTTGCTTTATTTTGTTTGATCGATACACGTGTCAAGGACCGGAACGCCCCTCAACACGGTGTATTGCCTCGGCAATACTTATGGAGAATATGTAGATTGGTTGTTCTTATACGTATACGTATTTACTTATAATAATATATGGAAAATATTTTTGTATTTATGAGTTTTTTTAAGAGAAAATACTATATGTACATAAAAACCGAGAGAAACCAATAATATATATTTTTGGGTTGCAATCTCTTAGGAAAAAGATTGCTTTTTGGATTTTTTATTTTTTTGGTCAATTCTTTAGGAAAAGAATTGTTTTGTTAATTTTTTAGTTTTTATATATTTTTATATTTTTGATTTTTTATTTGTTTTTGATTTATGATACGTAAAAATAACGTTCACAAAGTGAACGGATCCCAAAAGCCAATGAAAACCGTCAATCGATAGTCTCTCGTGTAGTCAAAGAACCGGCAGAGGCGCCATTTGAAATTGAGTATAATGCAGTTCGTTTTTTCTCAGTTCTTGATAATGGAAAGTCCAATCAATATCGGGTTTTAAACTGTTTTTGGTTGTTAACCTTGCTTGGATATTCTATTTGCTAATTCAACAAAGTCTTGCAAAACAGAAAAATATTACCTACTTATATGTAAAACATCTTGCAAATACCAAGTTTTTATTCAAGTTATATTCAAAATGTAAAATATGAAACTTAAAGGACTGAAAATGTAAATTCTAGGAAAGATAAATGCTTGAAATGTAAATTCTAACAACTCTAGGGACTAAAAGTGTAAATCAGTAAACTACAAGGATCAAATATGTAAATTCTATAACAAACTAACTAAAATGTAACAATACCAACAACTTGCTAACTGAAATTAACAACTCTCAAAACTACAAGGGCTTAAAAATTGCAAACCCTAAAAACATTGAAGTTTAGCCAAGTTTACACACTGCTTAAAACATTAGGGACCAGATTGCAATTTCAAGAACTTATTAAGCCAAAAACGGGTTTAGACTGAAAATAAGCTCGTTTGAGCTTATTTCTAAACCAAATTCAATGAAACAAGTTGCAAAACTCTTTAAATCCAAAATAAGCTACGTGTGTAAAAGGATTTTGGCTAAAGTTGCAAAATAAGCAAATGAGAACTTATCAATAAGCCCAAAATAAGCTACAGCAAAATCTAGACAATCACAACTTTATTTTCTTGTTGAAACTGATTAAGCTACTCAAGTAATGAACGGGAAATCAAACTAGAACAATTTTCATCCAGAAATAAGCTAGAAAAATGCATTAAGCTGAAAAGAGCTTATCGTTGACCAAGCGTTGACCAACTTTTTTCCAAAAAACTGAAACTTTCAAAAATCAAGTAACTCTATGTTCTAAGTGGATTTGTGAAGAAAAATGGCCAGGTTAATGAAGAGGATTAAGAGATACAAATTTTCAGTTTCAATTTACAGAAACTTGCCTCAACTTTGCTTATCTGAATTATGCTTATTCCTATTTGCTTATTGAAAACTGTATAAAATGCTCTTGGAATCTGAATCTATATGATGTTAGCTACAACTGAGAACAAATTTGGTGCAATTTCATCAAGTAAGGAGTGAATTCTAGCCAAAAGAAAATGACAAGTTCTAAATGACAAAACTAAATGAAATTGACCCAAACATTTTTAATGCCATTTGCCTGTTTGACTCTCAAATTGACTTATAAATGACTTGAAACACTTTATTACCACCTATTGACTGCAAATGAACTTTAAAATACCAAGACTCAATTCTTGAAAACTTTTTATAAGCTAATACCAAACACTCCTTTAACTAAGATTACAAACTTTTGTAAAGACTTTTTAAGACCTAATTTAAACTGAATCAAATGCTTTTGACTACCAAACTTTAAACTCAAAATGAGATAGTTTTAAACTTCAAGCAAGCAATGAAATCAACTTTTACTCCATTAAGGTACAAGAATGGAAATTGACTGAATTAAAGCTATTACTAAACACAATCCAAAATCAATAAGCAGTAAACAAGATTTAGCTACAAGTAATCAAAAATCAAACAATCAGCAACTCTAAACAGCTTTTATCATGCAAACATCAAGATTACACTATGAAAGGTAGCATGCATTTGACTTATTGAGTGGAACAAAAATAAGAACTTTAAAACCTTTTGTAGTAAACCATTGGGAAGAAGAGGAGTGATGAACTCTCTTACCCTAGTGATAACCACCACCTTATCACTAGTTCAGCTAATCAATCATCAAAACAGCCATCAATCAACAGAAATCATCAAAATGCTTGAAAACTTCAATGAAACTAGGTTCTGAACTGGAATCACAACAAATGCTCTCAAACTTCTTCAAGGTCAGTTATGATCAATCAATGATCATAACAAACACAATGCAGCAACACAAGTATCCAATAGCAGCAAGTAATGAACAGTAGAATGAAGAACATATTTGGCGGGAAATGAGAAATTTGAATTTTATTCCATGAAAGTTGTTACAAAGCTGTTAGAAAGCTACTAACTAACTAACTAACTCAAGAGTTTGTCAGACTCTTGAGTAGTTAGGGTAAAGAGGAAGGAAAAATGAAAGGAAATTGAGAAGTGTGTGTTTTTACAAAATTAAGCTACAAGTACAAATGAGGCCCTATCAATCTATTTATAGACTTGAGGAAGATGGTTGTTGGGGTTGGTGACGTGTCAGGACCAATCCCAGCTCTCCACGTGGACTAATTCTGTTAAAGTGATTTCCAGGTATGAACAATGATTTGGGGTTTCTTGATTGAGTGGATGAAATGTTAATTGATGATAACCATTGAATTCGTCTCTCAAAATTGAGCAACTTTGATGTTTATACTTATTCATGAAATTGTTTCTAGCTCAAAAACGATCCTAGGAAAAATTTTCCTTCTTGAAGATGCCACGTGTCGTCCTGTGAATGGTTGAATAAGTGTCACACGGATCACACTGTTGAGATTCTTTCATTTAATGTGGCGGCTGAGTGGGAATTAATTACTTATGAGTTGGCAATCCGTGTGCCTCTCATTCTCTCTTCTCATTGGCTCATAACTTGTACACATGGATTAAACTTGTGTAACTTTCCAATATTGGCAGTTTCAACCCTTGTACTTTGGCAGATTGCATTAAAGGCCTGTAACTTTATTTCTTTGACACTTTAAGTCCTCCAAACTTCATCTTTGAGCGGGATTGACCCTTTGACTTTGTTGACTTGATAGTTGACCAATTTTGACTTTGATCTTGACTTTTTACAATATTTGCACTTTAGTCCTTCTACTTTGGCAATTTGTCAAGATAGGTCCTTGTACTTCAAAGTCTTGACACTTTTGATCCTTCTTTGTCTTTTTCATCCATTTGAGCTTGATTTTTCTTTGTTTGCTTGAAAATGTATCCTTTTACCTACACAAGTGTACACAAACACAAACATACGACATAACACTGTTTTTGCAAGATAAATTGGTATTTTGCTTCATGTTTTAGGGTTATTTGTTGTTAAAAGGATATGAGTTTAAGCTCATATCAGTATTCATTGGTCTAAAGTCTTCTAATCCAAATTTCTTTAGCATTTCTTTAACATACTTGGATTGATTAAAGAAAATATCATCGTCCATTTGTTTAATTTGGAGTCCTAAAAAGAAGTTAAGTTCTCCCATCATACTCATTTCAAACTTGTCATGCATGATTTTGGAAAAGTCATCACACAATGATTGACAAGTTGAACCAAATATAATGTCATCAACATATATTTGTACGATAATGAGGTGCGAACCTTTCTTCTTTGTAATGAGTGTATTGTCTACCATCCCCGTGGTATACTCATGTTTTACAAGAAACGCTTTATGTCTATTATACCAAGCTTTGGGTGCTTGTTTGAGACCATAAAGAGCTTTCTTAAACTTGTAAACATGATCCAGTTTCTCAAAATCAATGAAGCCGGGAGGTTGAGCCACGTATACCTCCTCATTGATCAAACCGTTAAGAAATGCACTCTTTACATCCATTTATTGAAGCTTAAAGTCTAAAGCACAAGCGTAAGCTAAGAGGATTCTAATGGATTCTAATCTAGCTACGGGTGCGTATGTATTGTCATAATCAATACCTTTTTGTTGATTATAGCCTTGAGTTACAAGTCTAGCCTTGTTACGAGACACAACACCATTCTCATCTAACTTATTACTATATACCCATTTGGTTCCTATGATGGTCGAACTTCTAGGTGGAGGAACAAGTTCCCAAACGTCATTAGCAATAAATTGATTCAATTCATCTTGCATAGCGATGACCCAACTCTCATCCATCAAAGCTTTTTTAACATTATTTGGTTCAATCAAGGAGACGAAACAAAAGAAGTTACTTTGATTTTGGACTTGAGATCTTAGGGTCCTTTGATTTAATTCGCCTATGATGTTATCGAGAGAATGATCCTTAGACTCCTTAATGTTTACTCCCTTTTCAACACTAAGGTCTTCAACTCCTATGTTTCTAACATCTTTGGCATTAACTATGTCTATTACATCTAAGTCATCATCTACCAAAGGTGGTGTCTTAGATGAAGGCGGGGTTTCATCAAATGTCACGTTAAGTGATTCTTCAATTACACCCGAGGTTCTATTAAGGACTATGTAGGCTTTGCTAGTTTGAGAATAACCAAAAAAGATACCTTCGTAAGACTTTGGGTCAAACTTTGTAAGGTAATCTTTGGTGTTGAGAATGAAGCACTTGCTTCCAAACACCCTAAAGTATTCCAATGAGGGCTTCTTACCTTTAAGAATCTCATAGGGGGTCATTCCTAGAAAAGTTCGAATAAGAATTCGGTTGAGAATGTAAGTCGATGTGTCCACGGCATTGCACTAAAAATTTTGAGGAAAAGCTTGCTCATTTAACATCGTCCTACTCATCTCTTGGATGGTCCTATTCTTCCTTTAAACTACCCCATTTGATTGTGGAGTGCGAGGAGCCGAGAAGTTATGGGTAATACCATGAGCTTCATAAAAGGCACCAAATTGCACTTCATTATCAAATTCCCTACCATGATCCATCCTAATAGAGACAATTGAACATCCTAGTTGATTTTAAATTCTTCGACTAAAGTTTTCGAAGTGATCGAAAGCTTCATTCTTAGACGCCAAAAATCTAGTCCAAGTGAATCTAGAGTAGTCGTCAACTATAACTAGGGTATAAAGGTTACCCCCATAACTCCGTATGACGGAAGGTCCAAAGAGATCCATATGTAGGAGCTCTAAGCACCGAGAGGTCGAAACCAAGTTCTTGGCTTTGTGACTTGAGTGAACTTGCTTCCCAATTTTGCAAGCATCACAAAAGTGACTATCAAACTTCATCTTGGGGAGATGTCTTACCAACTCCTTAGAGACTAAAGATTAAATTAAACGCATATTAACGTAACCTAATCTCCTATGCTAAATAGTAGAACTATCATCTAAAGTCGCTAGACAAGTTGTCCTTTGACTTCCTATTAACCTTCATGACATAAAGTCCATGCTTTCTAACACCCTTTCCAATGACTTTTCCATCTTTTACGATTTCACTGTCATGTTCCAAACAGATGACCTTACACTTATTGTCACAAATTTGACCTATACTTAGAAGGTTAAAACCTAAGTTATCTACGTGCTCTACGTTTTCTATAGTCATAGAGTCAAGAGAGACCGTACCTTTGCCAATGATATTACCACGTCGATTACTTGCGAATGTAACATTACCTACATCATATGCTTTGTAGTGTGAGAACAAACTTCGATTACCCGTCATGTATTTAGAACAACCACTATCCTTAATCCACTCGTCGGGCTCTAGATCGATTCCCAAGCATATCTCTTTAGAAGTGTGAGCCATGAGACACTTCTCATCTTTGGGGTTGTCATCAACATCTTCACCGCTATCTCTCCATGAACCTCTAACAAACGCCGTGTAGTTCTTGTGGCGTGAAGGCTTAGGATAATCACTGATGAAATAATTTGGATCACCACATAAAAGCATTTCCTATCACCTTTATCTTCTTTGGCAAATCGGTTTTTGGAGAAGGATTTCTTGTCGTTGTTTGGTTGCCTCACGTATTGACCTCATCTTTTGAAGAACTTCTTAAAGTCTCTTATCGCCAAGGCATATTCCTCATCATCACTTTCCGAGGAGCTTTCATGGTCACTTTGTGCCTTCTTGTCTTTGAGTGCAAGAGACTTTCTTTCACTCTTAGTTTTCACCATTTCCGAGTCCTTCAAAATTATCATCTCATGAACCTTCAAGTTACCAATGAGTTCATCGAGTGATAATTTGGCGAGATCCTTTGATGCTTTAATCGCCGTGACGTTAGCTCTCCATTTGGGATGCAATGCCCTAAAAAACTTCCTAACATTGTTCTTGCTAGAAAAACCTTCATCAAGTAATTTTAGACTAGTAATAATAGTGTTAAATCTAGCAAATGCACTATCTATGGTTTCATCTTCTAAGATGACAAATTGTTCATATTGTTGAACAAGAAGATCGATTTTACTTTCTTTGACTTGGCTATTACCTTGGTGGGTTACTAAAAGAATATTCCAAATATCTTTAGCGGTTTCACACATAAAAATCCTTTCGTACTCTTTCTTTGGTAAAGCATTATAAATTACCATTTTAGCCTCATTATTTTTAGCAAGTTTCCTTTTAGTATCATCATTAGCTTTGTCAAAAGTGACTATCTCCTTACTTTTAGAAACTTCATTATATTGAAATGGCAAAAACTAAACATTGGTAATAACATGCCAAAGATCTAAATCTTTTGATTTCACATAAGTCTCAAACCTATTTTCCAATAAATAAAACTATTGGTTTCAAAAAGAGGTGGTATTTGCATGGATTGCCCTTCTAGATACTTGTTGGAATCCATAGATCGATTCAAGTTTTAAAATACAATATATTTTAAAAATTCTTGATCAACCATGCTCTGATACCAATTATAGAAACTAGAAGGGGGCGTGAATAGTTTCTTAAATTTGCTTGTTAAAGGTTGATTTTTTAAAAAATCCTTTTTCAAAAATTTAAGCTTGAGTATTTATGTGAAACCTTCTTATACACAATATGAACAAGGTATAATGCAACTAAACTAATAATCACAAGTATAAAGAATAATGAATGTATAGTGCAACTAAACTAATAATCACAACTATAAAGAATAATGAATGTAAAGAGATAAGGGAAAGAAAGATCAAACCAAACACAAAGGATTTATAGTGGTTCGGCAACGAAGCTCACTCCTCGTTCCTACTACACTCCTCGAGTACTCCTTACACGAGAGTTCACTAATCAACAAGCTCCTTAAGGTGGAAAAACCGTACACAACGTCGCTTAACCAATTTCTGACTCTAAGCTAAAAGTCGAGCCCTAATCTTAGCTAGGACCAATCTACACCAATATACTTTGAGGACTACGTATTAACCTTAATACATACACAACTTCCAAATAGACACAACTACTTGGATCTTCACAATAATGACACAACAATGAATAAATAAGTTTGGATCTTCAATGGATCTTTGAGGTAGACACAATACTTCAAGAATGATAGTGTTCTTCTCTTTGCACTTTGAGAGGAAAAGATGAGAGGAGAAAGATTCACTTCTAAACAAGTAGTAATCAAACAAATGATCAAGGATTTGAGTGATTTAAGAAGTATGAAAGAATGTGGAAATGTATGTGCAAAAGAGGTGGATTGAAAGTCTGAGAATGGTCCGCTATTTATAAGACAAACATCCAACGACTATATCTGCCCGCGGTTCCTTATTGGAGCCCGCGGTTCCTTATCGATAAGGAACCGCCATAGGCGCTAAGGAACCGCTGGCGTAGAGTCCGCTCCCTTTTGTCTTTTAGTGGATTGGTTCAAATCGGGGGATTAAAATATCTTGAAAGGATATTCCAAACCAAGATTTAATATGCCATTTTCAAATTTCAAATTTTCAAATATTTAATTTAATAAAACATTTTCTTAAAAAGAAAGTTTAATAATAAAAATTTGTCACACTTAATAAAAAGTAAGTTTTAAGAAAAGATTAAATCCTTGATCACTTAATTAGGATAATTACTTGTTTGTTCATACCTTAAGTGATAATGGTTGAAATGAAAAATACTTGAACTCAAGAATTTGTTTTTCATTGTTTTCGTAAATGCTTGTTTTTACAAATTGTCATAATCAAAACAAAGTGAGACCGAAAAATGCAAGTAATGTTTTTAGGCATCACTGCATTAACAATATTGTAACCAAAGCTAAATCCATATTGTAATGTAAACATATTGTAACATAAACTAAATCCATTAAACTGGAAACTAAATAGGTACCAAATACAAACATACATTACTACCATTGTTCACATACAAAATAATAGTCTGCTACCATAACTTGTTAAACTAGATGATGCATCATAAGGAACCCCAATTACAACCTCAAGATTATGCTTTCTTTTTCCCATGCTTGAGGATATGCTCCCAAGTTTTCCCATTTGATAACCCTAGCATAACTCTTGTTACTCGAATAGGGCTTTTTCCAATTCCATAATTTTTGGCTCTCTTACCCACACAAACATATTTTCCTTTAAGCAAACCATCAAATTCCTTAGAACTGAGTGTTGGACCACTACTTGCCTTCTTACTTTGTTTATCTGGTCTGGCAGTATTGGATGGACCAACATCATCCTGTTTTAGAGTCTCTACAACCAAACTTGGTTTGCTTTTCAATTCATTAGTTGGTTCTCCCACAACCTTTCCCTTAAAACCACTAATTGTATTTCTCACAAAAATCTTCATGTAATACTTAGAGCTACCGGAGATACATGTATATTTATACTGTTGAGCTGACCTAAAGCTATGATAGTCAAGCATTTCTTGGGTTGGACCTTCAGTTCTCAATTTGGAAACGGCTTGTTTTGCTTCAGCTGTTATAGGCGTCCTAATATCTTCTCCATAATCTTTATGTTTACCCTTTTCCTTAAAAACCCTGATGGTATGTTTTACAAAAGATTTTATGTAATAGTCTAACCCTGAATACATACATAAATCTTTATACTTTTGAACTGAGTTACAACCATGATAGTCAAGCAATTCAGGACTTGGACCTTTAGTTCTCAATTTAGATAATGCCGTATTGCTTCTTTTGTGACAGGTGACCCAGGTTCTACAGGAAATGAGTTTATGCTAAATGAATAATTTGGATCATAACTAGAGTAAGATAAATCACTGGCAACAGGTGTAACTCTGTTACTAGGCTTTGGCCCACTGATAGTTGCAAGTTATACCTAATGGGAAATCAATATTAAAAAACAAGATATAAAGGAAATCAAATAAAAATCCAACGATGAAAAAGATGTGAATAAAATGAAGCTTGAATGGGAACAAAATGATTCTAAAATAGGAATCATACCTTTGCCTTTATCTATTAAGCTTAAGGTTCTAACTAGGAGCAAAATAAATAGATTATCAGTTTGTGGTAATACCCTTTGGCCTCACTAATGCTCCTTCAACTTTCAAAAGTCAAACGTTTAATTCATATTCAAATAGGAATATTGTACATAAAAAAGTTCAGTGGGTATAATGAACCATGTAGAAACTAGAAGGGGGGGGGGGGGGGGTTGAATAGTTTCTAATCGATTTATCTCCTAATTAAAATTCCTTTCAGTTAGATGAATGCATAAAACTATCTTTTACTTGAAAGCTAGTTGCATAATGATTAGGTTCAATTCTAATGCATTAACAATGTATAGTAAGTGTAGTGATAATGAATGTAAGTAAAGAGTAAGGAAAGAAACAACCTAGTGGGAAGACACCAAGATTTATAGTGGTTCGGAAACGAGGCTCTATCCTCGTTCCTACTCCACTCCTCGAGTGCACATTACTCGATATTTCCACTATATCCACAAGCTCCCTTCTTGGCGGAGAAAACCTTACAACGTTGCTTACATTATTTTCTGACACTAAGCTAAATGTCGAGACCTAATCTTAGCTAGGACCAATCTACACAATGTCGCCCACTTCACTCTTTTACAACACAAGGCTAGATGTCGAGTTCTAATCTAAAGGTAGAACCAATCTACACAACGTTGCCTACTTCACCATTTTCCGACACAAGGCTAGATGTCGAGTTCTAATCCAAAGCTAGAACTAATCTTCATGACTCTTCACTTTGAAGCTAAGTGAGAACTTCACACAACACAACTACATATCACGTTATAGTTTAGTGAGAACTCACAAGACACAACCATATCACTTTATAGTTTAGTGAGAACTCACAAGACATAACCACGTCACTTTATAGTTTAGTAAGAACTAACAGAAATAATTACAACTCAACTAATCATATCCAACTACACACATGTAGCTTGGATCTACACAACATAAATCCAAGCACACACATGTGCAATGGATGTACACAACTCTAATCTAAGTATTCACAAATAACTTGGATGAACACAACTAGTCCAAGTATTCACAAATACATTGGATCTACACAAGACACAAATAAACAAATGATGAACATGACTAGATCTTTAAGAGAAGGTGATCTTCATCAATGCTACATCTTTAATCACATCACACGTGTGTGAGTGATCTTCTCTTTGGACAAGGTAAAGAAGGAGATCAAGAGGATAATCATGAGTAAACATACTTAACACATTAAGTGATCATTTATAAATGACTAGGATTAGATAAGAGAAAGAAGGCTGAAGAAGACGTCCAAAAAGGGTTTGTGAGAATGCAAATTTGATCCACTATTTATAGGACAAAACATCCAACGGCTATATCTGCCCGCGGTTCCTTATTGGAGCCCGCGGTTCATTATCGATAAGGAACCGCCGTAGGTGCTAAGGTACCACCGGCGTAGACTCCGCTCCTTTTTATCTTTTAGTGAATTTGAAATTTTGAGGTTGTTTAAACCTTCAAAGGATATTCTTATGGCATATGGAATATGCCATATTCAAATTTGCATTTTCATTTTAATAAAACATTTTCTTAAAAATAAAGTTTATTAAAAATCTTTTGTAATGTTTGACTAAAGTGAGTTTTAAGGCTAATCACTTTTATGATCACTAAGCATGATTAAGATATGTTAGTGTAATGATTATTACCTTGATGATAGTGTTTGGTAGATAATTCGTTTTATGATTGTGTTTGACAATAAATGTCTTTGTAATTTGTCGTGATCAAAACTAAGAAAGATTAATTAATACTAACAATGTTTTTAGGCATTGCTTTGCATTAAAAATCTCCCCCTTTTTTATTACGACAAACTATAAACTCATTTACGTAAAATACAAGTTTATTCGAATTATTAACGAGTTTATCACTATCATTTCTCCCCTTTTTCAAAGCAAAAAGGTTAGCACAAGTCTTTGAAGAAGAAAAGAATCGTACTTTTGCTAGTAGCTCCCCCTTGGTGCTTACTCCCCCTAGCTTGGGGCACCAAGTCAATGAGCTAAGGTGACATGCTACACAAAGGTTAAAAGAAAGAAAGAAACACCAATGTATATATGTGTACTACTTACTAACTAACTTGAGTGGGAGAAGGAAAAGAAATCTCAAATTAGAAGCAAGCATTTGCTAAGTATGTCCAAAGAGTGTGTATTGACAACATCATAGTTCAATTGATAGAATAAAGGAAGAAAAGAAACATCCAAACCAATCAAAGATGATTTAAAATGTCAATGGGTTAAAATTTAGAATTTATGGAATCACCCATATTTAATTTTATGTTTTAACCATGATCAATTCCTTAACAAATGTGTGAAATAGAATTAGAGGGAAAGATAACACACATAACATTCATATTACAAAAATATGAAATAACATACAAGATAAATATTCATACACACAATATGAATATTTAAAACAAAAAAAAATGGAAAATAGACCACAAAGCATAAGCTACTCTAATAGTGATAATCTTCCAAGATTGCTTAAAATTTATTGACTCAAACAAATTAAGTACAAAAAGTGCCTTAGTTGGAAAAGAAAGACGACGAAGCATCATTCGAAGTTTTGTTCACGGGAACAAAAACTTTGAGAGGAGGTAGAGTGAGGAGGAATTCAAGAAAATTTAGCTTGTCATAGATATGAGCAAGTTCAGTTTGTTAAAAAAGACAACAAGCACACGAGGAACCATGATGCAAAACAAAGTCGTTAGATGGGGGAGGTCCATCAAGATTATAGGTTGGTGGGGAGGGAGATAATGGATAAGAGATGTTTTCACAATGCCTAGTGAGGTTAGGAAAAGAAGATAGGTCATTGAGTTGAGGAGAGTTAAAAGGTTTAGGTGGTGGTGGAAGAATTTCTTTTTCTCCGGTAATTGGATTTATAGAGTAAGTCTCATTCCAATATTGAATCGTAGAGAAAGAGGAATTCTTGGAGGATTTTGGAGAAGAAGAATCATGAGGATTCTTGTTCTTTTTGATCCAAATGGGTTTAACCGAGATTTTCGGTTTCTTTGAAAGCTTAGAAGAAGAAGCTTTAGGTTGAGAAGTTTGTGACAAAGAAATATCAAGGTTAGAAGAGGAAGAATTAGGCATTATGAGGGATGAAGGAAAGAACTCCCAGAAGAGAAGAATTTAAAGAAAATAGACAAGGCAAAAATTTGAAATGAAAAAGAAATGTTTTAGAGAATGTTTAGCCAAATTGGGTAAACAAAGAATCTTAACCAAAACAGTGGTCAAAGAAGAAAGACAAAAAATAACCCAATATCGGCTTTACTGGGCACGGTTCTTTAAAATATCCCGTGGTTCCATATCGATATTGAACCGCCTGGAGGCTAGAGAACCGCGTCCAGTGGACTGCAAAACCAGATTTTCAAAAGTTTTGGAGAAAGATAAGATTTTTTCAAAAATTTGCAAATCTTGGATTTTTACCTCTTTTAGAACTAGAGAATGCCAGGGTTGCATAAAAGCAACACATAAATTGACGTTGTTAAATGTGATCACATAGATTAAAGCACATAAAAACAAAATCCATAAATCATCCACATGAGAAAATCATGAGGGAAAGGAAATGAAATACAAGAATTAAAAAGACAATTAACTACTACAAAGATAGCTAACAACTAGGTCTTGAGTTCATAGTTCTCTTTGGGCTTGATCTTCTTTTGAAAAGCATGTTAATTTTGAAGTCCATCATTTATCTCCTAGGAAGTGGAGGATTAGCAAATAGGTTCAACAAGAAGCTTTGCAACTTGATGTGAGCCCCAATCATCTCCAACCTAAGGATATCAATGAGGTGAAAGTTGTTCAAGCAACAAGGGCATATAGTTCCATTGTGCATGAAAAAATCAAACAAGCGTGGATCACCCAAGAGACGGGAAATGGGAACACGCAAGAGAGGAGTGTTGGTGGTAGGAGGATGAGGGGAAGGCATGGTATCCAAGGGTGAAATAGGTGAGATGGGTGAATTTGGTGGAGTGAAGGGAATAGGATAAAAAACAAAGGGAATCCTTTGATGAGGTTGTGGTTGAGTATTCATGTTTAAGGGAGGGCTAGAAATAAGTGGAGAGGAAAACTCATTCATTCTTGATTGGAATGAAGAGGAGGTAGAACCATGTGAATGGTTAGTACCATGGGTTGAGGTTGTTTTCCATGAAGCAAATGGTAGTGAAAGTGATGAGGAGATGAGAATAAGTGAGGCTTCACTTTTTGGTTTGAAAGAAGATGGAGAACCAAGTTTAGAGGACTTGAGATTCACCTTATGGCTTCTTTTGGATGAGGAGGTTTTGGAGGAGTTGGATGTTCTAGTGGATACCATGGTTGAAAGTTGAGGTTAAGAGAAGAGTTGAAGGGATGAAGAACACAATCAACAAGAGAGGGTTTAAGAAGAGAAGGGGATGATCCAAACTAGCAATAGGTTAAAATCATTTTATGTGAACAATGAAATTAGGTAGCCTAGTTTAGGAAAATGCAGGTTTTTGAAAAAGTTTTATCAAAGTTTTACACAGATTAAAGAAAACAGTGTAAAGTAAAGATTCTGTTGAGAAAGTACTAGGCGGTTCTTTACGTAGGTCCGCGGTTCCTTATCGCTAAAGAACCGCGACATTGATATGGAACCGCGACCAGAGGAGTTTGAAAATAGCACTTCCTTATACTTTTGCTAGCCCAGATTTTATACTAAGGTTTATCAAGCAAAAGAGAACTAATAATCAAAGACTAGGAAGCTATCTAATCACATAAGATGCAAAGAGCCATGTAAATTGAAAAATCGATACCATGGATAATTAGGATTAAAAATACTAGGCAATCCAAACAGAAATAGTTAGTTAAAGAATACACAACATCCTAAGAATAGAGATAAGAGAAGAGATAGAGTTCAACAATCCATACATGTTTACACACATGTTAACCTCACAAGAGTGGTATATATCATTCATCTATGATCATTTCCTCCTTGCCTTGATTCACTTCTGATTCGATCTTGAAGATGAAGATTGAGACAATACTGATAGTCTGAATCAATGTCTAGTGAAGACAATTGAGAGATGGATGATGACAAATCATAACGAGAAATGAGAGAATTGTCTTGAGAGACATTTTCATCTTCATTTGAGTCATGTGTGCGAATTAAAGGGACATTTCCTTCAATGGGAAACATGACTCGAACCACAGAATGAAAAGAAGAGGGATTAAGAGGAGGATGATCTAGAAGAACTCTCTTAAGAAGCCATGAGAGAATCATGGCATAAGGAAGAGTAGAACGAGATCCATTGAGAACAAATCTTATCCTTTTAGCAATGAAAAATGCAAGGTTGTATGGAGTAGTGGTAACAACACAATACAACATATGTGCAAGACAAGTAGGCACATGGTTGTGATCACCAACCAAACACATTGCATTTTCCCTAATGATTTCGGCCCAAGGGACCATAAAATCACTAAGATCGCTAGTTAGTAATTCCCAAGGAATGAGAGCAAAAAATTCTCCTTCAAAATTACCAAGAATAGGATGTTCACGAGGTGAAGCACGGGCACGCGAGATGGCCGAAGCCGAAGGAATCTCAGTCGAGTAATGCACATCAACAGGGGCCGATTCTAAGTGGTTTACACCCCAAGCATCGATGAACCTACATTGACCTTAGTATGGAACTCCGAGAATCTCACCAAATTCCTCGAGAGTGTATACAAAGGTTTTCCCCTTGATGGAAAATCTTAAAGATAGACCATTGTTGATATGTATTAACTTGAATGAGTTAAAGAATTCCATGAGGAAAGAAGGAAAGATTGGCTCATCAATATCAAGCAAACAATCGAATCCAATGGTATTGAACATGAATCGAATGAAATCAAGTCCACGAAGGTTAGAAGGAACAATACGTCCTTCACGGAAACAACGAGACTCGAGATTATGATATGTGTTTTGAAATGATCGAGTTAGATTTGTCAAAGAAGGATTAGGCATGTATCTTCTAGTGAGTAGATGGTCATTTTGATATCCTGTGGTTATGATGACAGTACCTATAAAATAACATATAAACATATTTCTCCAATTACTCATATGTTACATATAGATCAATAATCGAGCAAAGTGAGAATGTGTTTTATCAATCTCTTGATAAATCAAGGTTAAATCCTTATCATTCTCATATTCACAGTGTACCCATTTCACCATGGATCCAAACATATGAACTATGCAAGATCAACAATGAACTAGAACATTGGTTTTTCAAAACAAAGTTTTTAGGTAATCATTTAACAATGCCATTACCAACTTGTTCATGGGTTCATATCAATTCCATCAATCAACCAAACTATTTAGTCAAAATTCGGATTTGTTCTACAAATGGGTTTTGGTGAAATCCCAATGAATATGAACCTAAGGAATCATAGTAACAATACTATGTCAACTCATATTCCTAATAAGGTTATAATTCAATGTCAATTTCAAAAAGCCCCAATTATGAATGTATGAACCCTAGAAGAAGTTAGATGAGATGGAAAGAAATAACTTACACTTAATTGATCTTGGATGATGGATGAGTGAGACCCACGAACTTGAATCAATCAATTTGAGTAACTGAAGGTTTTTGAAGCTTCAACAATGGTGAAAAACAAGGAAAAATCGTCTGCTGTGTGTGAAGGAGAGAGATAGACTAGTTTGAAAAAGTTATTTTAATAAAACTGGCGCTCTAACAAAAGCTACTCCCCGCGGTTCCTTATCGATAAGGAATCGTGCTATTGAGCCGCCGAGATAAAGAACCACCTATAGTGGCAGGTTTTTTATCAAAGAAAAACAATGAATTTTTTGAAAACCAATTTTAAAATACTTAAAAATATATCATAAACCTTTTAGGATATCATTGGACCACCATAACACTAGGTAATAATGCCTTATTGAAGCATTACGAGTTGAATCGAGATAGGAAAAGACCGAAACGAATGAACGACTACTCATAGCGAAAAGGCAAAGGGAGAGGAGTCAAGAGAAGTGAATCAAGACCAAGATCATTGCTCAAAGGACAAATGACATTCTTCAAATTGATGATGTGAAGAGCTTGTGTCATATATAGTGGTTTAAGACGTGCCTTTCCGGCGATAGTCTAAACGGCTTTGGTATTGAATTAAACCAAGCAATTTTGATGCATATAATAAGATCATTTTCAAGAGTAGTCTTATTCTCTTTCAAAATATGAGCAAAGTATAGATTCACTTTCTCTCCCACATGATCGGATAATTATTGCTAGAATTAACAATAACAATATCCTTGGAATATTTTAATTCCAAATGTGTAAAATCCACCTACAACTTAATGAAGTAGTTTGGTATCTCAAGGGATTCACTAATCATCCTAGAGATGAGTTTAATTGCACAAGTTACACATGATATATGGTCTACTAACCGTAAGGTTTGAGAGGGAACAAGAAAAGAATCACAAACCACATGGAAATCATGCTTGATACATTAAGCTTCTACTAACTCACCCTACATCTCTATAGTTAGTCAAGTATCCAAGCAATGAAGGTTTGAGATGGAACAAGAAAAGAATCACAAACCACAAATAAAAGTCAAGGAAAGGATGCCAAGAAAAAGCATATAGTCAATTAATGATCAAAAGAATGATCAATAGGGCGTGTGGAAGAACGAAAGCGTACATTAGCGACAAATTGCATTCCAATCTTTCAAGGAATCGATGCAAAGCCCAACTATGACTAATAGTGACTACTAAGTCTTAAAAGACTAGTACCACTTCTACCCATCTTGATATCATCATTCAATGATGATGGAAATCAAAGAAGATGAGTCTTCTACAAGTGTAAGTAACTCAATCCACAATCAATAGAATGATTTATCTTCATGAGTACCTACACATAACAAGATGCAAACTAGTAGATACATTTTAAGAGTAAATCTAAAATGCATTAATTCTACTAATTTAAGTAATATGCAATATTAACATTTTAAAAGGCTTATTTTCAACAAAAAATAGTTTTGACCAAAGAAAAACTTTAGTACAACTTAACCTTCTAATTTGAGGAGACAATGGATCGATCCAAGTTTTAAAGTACAATATACTTCAAAGATCTTGTGTCGCCATCGCTCTGATACCAATTGCAGAAACTAGAATGTGGGATTGAATAGTTTTTAATCGGTTTATCTCCTAATTAAAATTCCTTTCAATTAGGTGAGTGCACAAAACTATCTTTTACTTGAAAGCTAGTTGCATAATAATTAGCTTCAATTCTAATGCATTAACAATGTATAGTAAGTATAGTGATAATGAATGTAAGTAAAGAGTAAGGAAAGAAACAACATGTTAGGAAGACACCAAGATTTATAGTGGTTCGGCAACGAGGCTCTATCCTCGTTCCTACTCCACTCCTCGAGTACACCTTACTCGAGATTTCCACTATATCCACAAGCTCCCTTCTTGGCAGAGAAAACCTTATAATGTCGCTTACATTATTTTCCGACACTAAGCTAAATGTCGAGACCTAATCTTAGCTAGGACCAATCTACATAATGTCGCCCACTTCACTCTTTTACGACACAAGGCTATATGTCGAGTTCTAATCTAAAGGTAGAACCAATCTTCACAACGTTGCCTACTTCACCATTTTCTGACACAAGGCTATATGTCGAGTTCTAATCCAAAGCTAGAACCAATCTTCACGACTCTTCACTTTGAAGCTAAGTGAGAACTTCATACAACACAACTACATATCACTTTATAGTTTAGTGAGAACTCACAAGACACAACCACATCACTTTATAGTTTAGTGAGAACTCACAAGACACAACCACATCACTTTATAGTTTAGTAAGAACTAACACAACTGATTACAACTCAACTAATCATATCCAAGTACACACATGTAGCTTGGATATACACAACTTAAATCCAAGCACACACATGTGCAATGGATGTACACAATTCTAATCCAAGTATTCACAAATAACTTGGATGAACACAACTAGTCCAAGTATTCACAAATACATTGGATCTACACAAGACACAAATAAACAAATGATGAACATGAATAAATCTTTAGGAGAAGGTGATCTTCATCAATGCTACATCTTTAATCACATCACAAGTGTGTGAGTGATCTTCTCTTTGGACAAGGTAAAGAAGGAGATCAAGAGGATAATCATGAGTAAACAGACTTAAACATTAAGTGATCATTTACAAATGACTAGGATTAGATAAGAGAAAGAAGGCTGAAGAAGATGTCCAAAAAGGGTTTGTGAGAATGTAGATTTGATCCACTATTTATAGGACAAAACATCCAACGGATATATCTGGCCGCAGTTCCTTATTGGATCCCGCAGTTCCTTATCGATAAGGAACCGCCGTAGGTGCTAAGGTACCGCCGACGTAGACTCCGCTCCTTTTTGTCTTTTAGTGAATTTGAAATATCTGAGGCTATTTAAACCTTCAAAGGATATTCTTATGGCATATGGAATATGCCACATTCAAATTTGCATTTTCATTTCAATAAAAAATTTTCTTAAAAATAAAGTTTATTAAAAATCTTTTGTAATGTTTGACTAAAGTGAGTTTTAAGGCTAATCATTTTTATGATCACTAAGCATGTTTAAGATATGTTAGTGTAATGATTATTACCTTGATGATAGTGTTTGTTAGATATTTTGTTTTATGATTGTGTTTGACAATAAATGTCTTTGTAATTTTGTCGTGATCAAATCTAAATTAATACTAACAATGTTTTTATACATTGCTTTGCATTAACATACCAGATTAGATAGTACGTTGTGTATTTATGACATTTATCCTAGTAAATAATAAGGACCTAACTACAAAACAAAAAAAAGAAAAAAAAGAATTCATTCCTTTCATAAGCCGAACTCCTCCTCATTATTTGCCTTACAAGTCAAGGCATATGGCTATATGAAAGAATAAAGAATAAAGGGATTCATTATCATTAATGCTAGAAAATTTCTAAACCTAAAAACATTCTCTTTCATTCTCTTTCTTTGTGGTGCGATCGATCCAATTAACACAAAAGGATATTTGGCTTGCGTGGTTCGACCATCAAGAAAACCACTGTTGTTGATTTGATTCAATGTTCGGTTTATTAGGTGATTTAATGCATTTTTTACTAGCATACATTATCGTTTGCATTCAACATATTGTGTGTGTGTGTGTGTTGACATAGGATACATACTTTTTATCTTGGTGATTCAATTTAATCCTAAAGGTGATTTGGTCATATTGCTAAAAGATGCACGTTATGTGTCTTATGTTAATTAAACATCTATATGTGTTCTTGTTATTTATTTTGTTATGTACTCGTGATCTATATAATGTTAAAGTGGTTATATGATCATAAAATCTTACAGTCACGAGCCGTTCATATAAGTTTTTAATTACATAAAAAAGCACTCAAGAATTCTAAATTGCTAAAACAATGTTGTCCCATGTATTTGTGATGATTAAGCAATGAAGAAAGAAAGAAAATAGATGAAGAAGAGATGAATTCCTAGAGAGAGAAAGTAGTGAGAGAAAGTAGAGAGGAGATGGTTAACTTGGTGAGATTAGATTAAGAAAAGAAGTTACAAATGACCATCCACCCTCCTAACATGCTAGGAGGGTAGTATATATAGTCCACCCACATGCGGGCTTTAATGGACTATATATTGGGCCGGGCTTGTCTTTTGGACTTTAATTAGTTTAAATCCAAGCCCGTGAATCACGACTAAATACCTACTTATTACAACGTTCTAATAAATATTACAATAGAAACCTATGACCGAACATTCTTGTTTGACTCAATATTTTGAGGCTAACAATCTCCCCCAATGTGAGGTCATTCCTCTTTGATATTTGGATTCCAATGAAGATTTATGAATTTCGTCATAAATGAGTCTTGAACGTGTAACAGTAGTTTTGTTCCTTCATGCTGTGATCTTTGAGCCTTTGTCGTTGTCTTTCGACTTTGTCTTTTAGTCTTGAGATCTTCAAATCATCCCTGACTTGTCATTGCCATCTTGCGATCTTGTGTCTTTGTCCACATGCTCACACTATCAATTGTTGGATAAGTCTTTGGGCATGAATATGTGGTTGTGAATCTTTGACTTTGCTGAGTACACCGTGACGCCACCTTCTCGAGACAAAACATAGAAACGGACTGAATGGCTTTGACATTCGTCCTAAATCGGTAGCGTTTTACCTCCGGTCGGTGAAGACCGTTATACGATATTAAATATCGTACCTGTGATCAGGTAGATTCAATTAAGAATCTCCTTGACAGGGTTTCGCGGCTGTACTAGCCGTTCTCTTTACTCGACCGTCTCAAAGCAAGACTGCGAACATAAAGAGTGAATCAATTGGATAGATATCCGCTTGATTAAAGTCGTCAATTCAAATTCCTGGAACAAGTTTGATTCTTAACGAATCTTACCATTGTTGCTTTCCAGTTGACACAAGTTTGATTCATAAGAATCTCACAAGTCACCTACCGTAGCGTTGTTTGATGTTGACGCTAGAAGGATTTCCATTCGTCAATGTGAATATTAATGAATATCACTCTGAATGTTCTGGCAAGACCATAAAGATATTGCGTAGAAACCTGAAACGAGTTTGAATCAATTCAGAATCAAACCACTGTTGCTTTTCAGTTTTACATATGTTCAATTCATAAAGAATCTTGCATATGACCTACCGCAGTGCTGTTTGATGTTAACACTGGAAGGATTTCCACTCATCATTGTGAATACTAAGTAGTATCACTCTGAGTGTTCTAGCAATATCGCAAGGATATAGCGTAGGACTCTCTTGATCTTCATCCGTGTGTCCTAACGAGATTTGATTGATCTCTTGGCTCTAGACTCGATTTGTGCACTTTTAGTGGTCGGAGGCTGGAGCAGATGCCACCTATTCAATATCAACTATCTCGGAGTGAGAAAGTCAATAGAAGTCGTGTTGATCTCCGTGACAATAAAACAAACTTTTTTTGAGAGAAGCCTGAGTAGCTAGGAAAGGGTTGTGCTTCACATCACTGGGTCCATGATGAGTCTGTCTTCATGATGAGTTGACCCGGTTTCTGCCTAAGTTGTATGGAGGGCTTCTTTCTTTAGACCCTTTATCCTTACATTTCTTTTTCATTCTTCAACCCCTTCAATGCTTACCAAGACATCATTAATAGCACCTTGTTGTGATTGTTCCAGTGCTATCATCAGTACTTAGTCGGCATTCAGCTACGTTCACATTCTACTCCATCTTTCCTAAGGACTTCTAATAATCTATTGGATTGTCCCTGGGAAGATCCCTCTGGTTCTGGTTGGATCATAGGACTTAAACCTAACCACCCCTTTGACACCAATAACGTCGTGAATTAAAGATGTTGTGGATATTTAATCGTAACCATGAAAACCACTTTAAATTCTAACAAAGTGTTTGAAAAACATTTAACACCTTGCTAGTTTTGTCGTTTCAGAAAAGCTCCCCCTTCACATGTGCATCGATAATCGAAAGTGTTTCGCACATGTAGGTAAGAGTTAAAGTGCTTGAGTCTTATATTAGATCACATTTTAATCACATTTTCTCCCCCTATCTCTAATATATAAAATCTTTTGATATTAGAGATACCAAATTTGATTAAAATATATTTTGAAAAATAGTCTTGAAATCTCCAGGAGAAAGATGTGTTAATCTTCTGCATGAAGTTGAATTTCTCCCCCTCAAAAATTTATCCAATGGAATTGTCATTATGAGGATTTGATCCACATTAAACTTTTGAGGATAGGAGTTGTTGAACACACAATTTTTGAAAGATTTGGAATATCATTGAGAAATTCTTGAAAAAATTATGTTCAACGCTTTTTGAAAAATCAATTCTTTTTGACGAAAAGGTTTTTTTAAAGCATAAACTTGAGTTCATAGACGTTGAATGTCTTGACGAATCCACTCAAGTGTAAGAAGATTTAACTTCTTTTGCTAAGGGTAAGAGTACAAAAGCGTACACTCCCCCGTGAATTTAGATCCGGGTTGCAATCTGTAAGTGATTACAAGCCATTGTGTTGAGCTCAAAACGTTGAATGTTTTGTGACAAGCTCAACCCAAGATAGATTGCTCTACCCGTTGTTGGAAATATTGTCCAAAATAGACAATTTCCTTTTGAAAAGATAGAAATGACATGTTTTGAAAAATATTTACAACTTTCATTCGAGCTTTATGTACACACCCGTGTCGTTGTTGAGCGACATTTCTAGGTACGTCCATATTATCGATACTGAAAGACATGTCGAGAAGAATATTTTTGGATTATCAAAGATTTTTTAATTTTGTATTTTGCTTTTTGATTAATATTTACAGGTAGATGTTTGATATATGAATCAAGCAGGCTTCTTTGCCAGAACCTCCAGTTCTGCTGGAGTCAAACATCTCATACCAATTTGCCTAACTAGATACGCAAACCTCTCTTTCGAAAGAGCTTTTGTAAACAAGTCAGCTAATTGGTAATCAGTTCCAACAAAGTATAATTCAACAATACCTTTTTCAACTTGTTCCTTAATGAAGTGATATCGGACATCAATGTGCTTCGTGCGGGAATGCTGAACCAGATTGCAGGAGAAGGCTATGGCCGACTTTGAGTCACAGTACATAGGTACTTTATCAAAATGGAAGCCATAATCCGTGAGTTGTGTTCTCATCCAAAGAACTTGAGCACAACACGCAGATAGAGACACATACTCCGCTTCGGCTGATGAAAGTGACGTGCAATCCTGCTTCTTGGAAGACCATCCCACAAGCTTGTCTTGACCTAGAAATTGTGCACCACCAGAAGTACTTTTACGTGTATCAAGACACCCTGCATGATCAGAATCTGAATAGGCTGTTAGAAAGAAACCGGTTTCCCTCGGATACCAGAGTCCCATGTGAATGGTATTCTTAAGGTACCGAAAGATCCGTTTAACCTCCTTGAGGTGCTTTTCAGTGGGTCGTGCTTGATATCGTGCACAATAACATGTAGCATGATGAATATCAGGTCTGCTTGCTGTCAAGTACATGAGGGACCCGATCATGGAACGATATCTCGTTTGATCTATGGGTAATCCCTCTAAATCAGCATCTAGGGATGTGGTTGATAATGGTGTCCCAACGGGATAACATGATGTCATACCATGCTTTGTGATTATCTCTTGACAATACTTAGCTTGGTTAATAAAGATACCACTTGGGGATTGGTGAACTTGAATTCCTAGAAAGAATTTTAGTTCGCCCATCATAGACATTTCAAATCTGCTGTGCATTACTTTTTCAAACCATTTTGAAAGTTTTGGGTTTGTAGACCCGAAAATAATGTCATCAACATAAATTTGCACAAGCAGAATGTCATCCCCATATTTATAAGTGAACAAAGTTAAATCAATGGAACCTTTTGAGAAACCTTTGGAGACCAGAAATTTCGAGAGCTCGTCGTACCACGCCCTTGGAGCTTGCTTGAGTCCATAAAGTGCTTTGTGGAGACGATACACCTTGTCAGGATAATGAGGATTGACAAATCCTTCCGGCTGCGTGACATAAACTTCTTCCTTCAACGGACCGTTAAGAAACGCCGTCTTTACGTCCATTTGATAGACAATGAATCCCTTATGTGCCGCATAAGCAAGAAAAATCCTGACCGCTTCCATACGAGCTACTGGTGCAAATGATTCTTCAAAATCAATACCCTCTTTCTGTCCATACCCTTTAGCCACTAGCCTAGATTTATTCTTGATGATCGTGTTCTCTTCATCCATCTTGTTTTTCCAGATCCATCGAAGATTTAATGGTGTTACATCGTATGGTCTGTCAACAAGTTCCCAGACTTTAAGTCTTTCAAATTGTTGAAGTTCATCCGTCATCGATTCAATCCAAGCATGATCAGCTAATGCTTCTTTGATGTTTTTCGGTTCGGCTGAACTCACGGCGAGTGCGAACATACAAACATCAGCATCGGTATTAAGCTGTCGTCTTGTGCGAACGGGCTGTGAGGGGTTTCCAATGACATGAACCAAAGGATGATCTCGGGTCCAATGATGTTTCGAAGGATGTCGTTGATAGAAAGTATGCATATTTGACGGATCAACATGGCGAGTAGAAGACTCTCCAGTTTCGTGTACCGGTGTACCGAATGGGTTGATAAATTCGTCTTCGTCAGATAATGCATCGTCTGCTTGATTTGTGTTCTCTAGAGAAATGACAGTAGTTGTGGATGTTGTAGGATCGATTGTTGAAGTGATATTCTGAGGAGGTAAATCTGCAGCAACCCGTGTTGAAGTAGATGAAGTTGTATCCAGTTGTTGACGATGATTGGTATCATCATTCTTATCATGAGTGACAGCGGAAGACTTCGATACAACTTGTTTCTCCCCCGTGAAATATTCATCATACATTGGTCCATATAACATTTCCAACTCTTCAATTGTCGTGTCGACTGTCATATCAGCTCTAGGAACATTTTCTGGAACCAGCGTTGAACTTGACGGTTCATTGCTGGGGTCTTGAGTTTCGAGTTCCGTGCGGTTGTGAACGGAAGTCGTTTGTCGTTGTGGGTCGGGACTTAAACTGTTTTGTTCAAGTGCCATCTCTTGAGATTCATCAAATCGGATGTGAATAGTCTCGACAATCAATTTTGTTCTTTTGTTGAACACTCTATATCCCTTAGACTGAGTTGCATATCCTACAAGAATACATGCATCACCTTTTTCTTTCATCTTATCCAAATTTTCACCATCTCGTATAATGTAACAAGTACATCCAAAAACATGAAGGTGTTTTAGTGAAGGTTTTCGATCATGAATTATGTGATATGGTGTCTTTTCGTGTCTTGGGATAATTAAGGAGCGGTTTTGTGTGTAGCATGCGGTTGACACGGCTTCGGCCCAAAAGTATAGTGGAAGTTTTGAAGCGGATAATAATGTTCGAGCAGCTTCAACCAAAGTACGGTTTCGTCTTTCAACAACGCCGTTTTGTTCGGGTGTTCGAGCAATAGATGTTTCATGTTCAATCCCTTCGGCTTCAAAATACTTTCTCAGATTAGAATTCAAAAATTCTGTACCTCTGTCAGTACGAACCACTTTAACTTGAGCTTGAAGACCACGTTGTATCAATTTTAGGAAGCTGATGAGAACGTCGGGTGTTTCATCCTTGGACCTCAAGAAGTGAGTCCATGTGTACCTTGAGTAATCATCGACAATTACCAGAATATATTTCTTTCCATTGATACTCTGAACACGCATGGGACCACACAGATCCATGTGAAGAAGATCTAACCGTCCTTTAGAGCTTGGTGTGGTCTTTGTTTTGAAGCTACTTCGTTTAGCTTTACAAAGTTCACAAGAAGAACAAAGATGATCTTTGATGAATTTCAAGCTTGGAAGGCCTCTCACAATATCTTTCTTGGAAAGCAAGTTAATGGTATCAAAGTTGAGATGAGAAAGACGTTGATGCCATAACCATGCCTGAGTCGTTGAAGCTTTAGCCATGAAGCAAATTGGAGTTGATGAAGTTGTGTCTTGAAGTGAAATTGTGTAAAGATCAGTACCCCGTGTACCGGTAAGTAAGTCATTCCCATCATAATCACGAACAAAACATGTCTTCTTTCTGAAAGCAACTTCCAAATCCGCATCACAGAATTGACCAACCGAGAAAAGATTGTGATTGAGCCCTTCGACGTAGTAAACCCTTTTAATCGTGATATTCCCCTGAACCAAATCTCCATATCCTAGGATCGGTGCAAATTGATCATTTCCGAATCGGACCGTACCCAGGAACTTTTCCACGAAGTTAATTAGAAGCTTGAGATTCCCCGTCATGTGCTTCGTGCATCCGGAGTCCATTATGAAGAGAATTATTTGTATCACCTGCAGAAGAGTTAGAACACGATGGAGCATTTGCTAAATTGGATACCACAGTAGTTGTGATAGTAGAATCATTAGTGTCCTTATCAACATTTAAAGGCAAACTAACACTCGTTTTCACATTTTCTGTCCTAACTTTAGGCATCCATTTGTATCCGGGAGGACATTGATTAGCAAACCACCATTTCCAAGACTTACTGGCAGACTCATATAATTCCTTAATTTTGCTTCTAGGATTCTTAGTGGTGGAGTCTGATGCATTACTTTTCTTAGTGGGGGTTGCACCAGAATGGTTCACTTTGCGTTTGGGTTTACTAGCTCTAATAGGCATTGCAACTTGCTTCTTAGTTCTAGTATCTAGGCGTTTGACTTTATTTATAGCACACATAGAATGATTAGCATTAGCACACTTTCCACATTTGACACAAACAAATTTCACATTCATAGCATTCAAAGTCGAATCATTCAAATCGTCATGACACGCGATTACAGACGTTTTATTCTTAGAAACATTGAAAATCCTAGGGTGTTCTTCTACTTGCTTCATCTTCCCTTGATTCTTGTGTTTCCAGACCTTATCATTCTCTTGAGTGCTCTTAAGCTGAGGTCGGCTAACACTAGTAGTGGAGACTATTCCTGTAGTAGAAGACACACGAATATTAGTGTTTCTAGAAGTCTGAGGTGAGTGAGTATCTTTGTTTGTGGGCTTAGTGGGCATTCTATACATCCCTGGTTTAATCACATTATTGTGCTTAACGCTTGGTGCTATAGGATTCCTTATGGGTTGAGCTTGTGGTAGCCTTTCCTTTCCATCCATCTTGGGGGCAAACACATGTTTTGCAAACGAGGAATTAGATAAAGCAGATGGTTTTCCCAAGATAGAGGATCTATTCTCTTTAGAGGCATTGGGTTGTCTAACAACATTTTTCTTAATGCTAGGTTCCACAATTTTCCCACCCATTTTAGCAATAAGTTTCTGCAACTCAGCTATCGATCTGTCCCTGTCTTGTAATTGAGCTTTCAACCCTTTAATTTCCAAATTCTGTTCATTCATTTCTCGAAATGTTTGGGAAAGTTTTTCTTGTAATTTATTATCATGTGGAAAACGACCAACATCTTTTTGCAAAGCAAGTTCAAGTGAATGACAATGTTTTTGAAGGAAATCAGTTTTGTGTTGAAGTAACTCAAAAGCCTTTTTGTCAATATTTTCTTTACGTTTCGAAAGCTCAATTTCAAGACGTTCACATTCTTTGATCTTATCAAGATATTGGCATGCAACTTCAGAATATTCATCAATATCAGCACAAGATGTAAAATAAGCACACATAACATCTTTAGAAACGCATTCTTGCAAGAGTAAATCATATTCATCTGAGAAATCAGACTTCTCCATTTGAAGATCATCAATGTGTTTCTCAATAGATTCAACATATTTTAAATCATCAAACATTTCAGTTCGAATGAACTCCTCAAGTTGAAGAACAGTTTCTTTAATCAACGCCGTGTTTGGAATTAAGAGTTCTTTGACAAGCAAGGTAATATCTTGAGGAATCGGACGTGTCCACTCAGCATTTTCACGTTTTGCCCAGTCTCGTTCAACAATAGATTTAACATTATCTATGTGGTGTTTAAGAATACCTAATGTTTTCCTACTCTTGCTTTTAGATTCATCTAGAGGGAGGTAGTTTATGTATTTGTAAACATTAGATTTCTTAGGGGCAAAAGCTTTCTTCCATTGAATTCTCTTTTGTTTGCATTCTAAGAACACTTCCTCACGAGTTTTCTGAGTTTGTTTGTTGAACAGGCCATAAAGACTATTCTCATAAGCATAATTATAAGGTTTCACAAACTCCTTATTAACAAGTGGTTGACTATCAGCATCCCAAAGGGCAGTCTTTTCACTATTGACACTAACAGGCATGCAATCAAGATTTGTCCTTTCAGTCTCATCAAGATAGAGACACGGGTTCGCAGCTTGAGCTTTGGCAAGGTACTCAGGGCTTGCAAAGCTAGCTTGACCCTTAAACATCGATGGAGGTGCTAGCATTCTTACGGATTGAATAGAATCATGCGTTTTATAAACAACGTTCTTCAAAAAGTCGACTTGGGCTTCTAGTTTCGTAACTTTTTCGGTTTCTTTATCATATCTACTTTTGAAGTCTTGTTTTAACGCATCTACCTCTTGTTTCTTATCCTCTAGAATTTTAGCAGAATCAGTGGTGGTCATAGAGAGCTTTTGTTCAAGTTCATTAACTTTGGTATTGGCAAGGTACGTTTTTTGACGTTCATCCATTAAGAAAACATTATATTGACGCTTCTCTTTAGCTAATAACTCAAGAGTTGTATTATATTTGTTTTCAAAATCGTCCTTTTGACTTTTTAACGCACTTCCCTTGTACCCCTCAAGCTCTTTGGTTTTCTGAAGGAGCTCATCTCTATAGCTTTCAGTCATCTCAGTAGATTTGATAAGAGCAGCTTTACATTCTTCAAAACTTTGAGTGAGCGTAGCGTTTGCCTTCTTTAATTGCTTTTGACTCTTTTTATTTTCAGTGACATCTTTTTGTAAAGTAGCAATTAAATTAGCAAGCGCAATACGTTCCTCTTCATCATATTCATTTGCATGTTGATCATCCTCAGACTCATTATTGCACATGTCTGATGAATCGGGTGTGGTATTGCTATCAACCGTTTCCATCATACACGTGTCATTAATAGCATTGGGTAGATCACTATGCTCAGGAATATCACCAAACACATTATATTCATCAGTAGTGTGTACCTTATCGATTGGCTCAGTGTCAAAGATAGGGCCATTGTCATCTTCAGTGACTTTGAGAACTTCTTCAACCTTTGCCATGTACGAGTAATGTGCATCAAGCTCTTGATCAGAATCTTCATCATCAGTATCATCAAGCATGGCTCCTTCCTCAGCTGACAATTTAACCCATGCTTCCATCTTTTTGCATAGCAACATCTTTTCCTTGTGATAGCTGGAGTCTCTAATTCTTTTCGGCTTCCTGCATTCCTTTGCCATATGCCCATAACCTTGGCAATTAAAACATTGAATCCCACTCTGCTGAACCACTTGACTTCCAACCGTTTCCCTATTCCCAGTAGCAGCAGCAATCCTCTGAGCATCATACTTGGCAGTTTGTCGATCATATCTTGCAGAACCCTCAACATGCGTTGGATTATGTCGATCATACCTAGAAGGACTTTCACCACGTCGACGTGTGTCATACCTTGGAGGACTCTCAACATATCGGTTCTTTGTGTTAGATGATGTGCGAAGATTGTTGTTGGTGGGTTTGTAAATTTTCTTGTAAGTCTTCATTATGTAAGTAATTTGTTGTTTCATCTCTCGGTTCTTTTGAGCTTGGTCTTCATCACTATCTTCTTCAGATGAGAACTCAGATGGTGGTGATGGTGCTCTTGGCGCTTTACCTCGAGATTTTGTGGAAAATGAAGACTTAGATGATGTGGAATATCGTGGTGAAGATGATGTATTGGAGTATGGCTTCGGAGCATGAAAGTGAGGATCTTGAACATGTTGAGTGGTAGTCACTAAAGCAAGTGGATTAGCCGTCTTGGCAACACGTTCAGCTCGAATTTCATTTGCTTCATTCTGAAATTGCTTCAAGATGTCAAAAACTCGATGATATGAGACCTCGTCTAACTTTTCTTGTTGTTTCACCAAAGTGACGAATCGTGTCCACTCGGGTTGAAGTTGTTGAAGAAGTTGGACATTGACTTGCATGGTGGAGACTTGCAGGTTATTTCTTGTCATGTCATTCATCATCTTATAAAACCTGGAGTAGTAAGAGTCAATTGATTCTCCATCCCTTGAAGTAAACTTGCCAAAATTCCAAAACAAGTTTGTTTTGACATCTTGTTTGTTGAGTGATTCTCCTTGTTGCAACCGTTCAATAGCAGTCCACATTTCATGTGCTGTCGGGCATGCATCAACCGTGGAGTAAATATCATCTCCAATCCCACTTAAAACCATATAGATGGCTTCCTTCTCCGCATCATGCCAAGCACAAATTTCAGGTGTGAGATCAGCTCTTGTTTCATCACGTTCACTTGCAGGTATTGGATCAGTAGTATCTGTGGCTGCTCTTAGAGGAACTGATATCTTCTTAAATATATATGGTCCATGAGTAATACATTTCCTCAAGGCATCACCATTAGGTCTTGTATCAAGATATCGTATGAAACGTGATTGCCATTGAGCATACCGACCAGATACAAGCATTGGTGGTCTCTCTTTGTTACCCGCCACCATTATGTTGTTGTTCGTCACACGATATTCGGCAGTAGAATCCATCTCAAAATTCTCTGAAATGATGAAGTGAATATGGATCTTAAGTAGATTTGTTGTGATTGTTGTTGTGGTTTAAATTCCGAAAATTGCAATTTTTCTCCAGGCCGACAATAAATTCTCCAGTCCGACTAAAACGGTAGTCCAAAAATTTTGTAATCGCCAAAATTTGAAATCGAGCTAGAAATGTCCTAAAACTAGTATGGAAAAAATTTGAATTTACTTGACGAAAAATTTTTAACTTTTTTTTTTTTTTTTTTTTTTTTTTTTTGATCTTCGTGGAAACGATATTCCGAAACTAGTCTAGATGGTGGCTAAGTCTAAAAAATACTCAAACAAAATTTAGCAAAACACATCATCGGAATAACCAATCGGAATGTTATCGGAATAACCAATCGGAATGTTATCGGAATAACCAATCGGAATGTTATCGGAATAACCAATCGGAATGTTATCGGAATAACCAATCAGAATGTTATCGGAATAACCAATCGGAATGTTATCGGAATGCACCAATCGGAATGAGCTAATCTGAATACACCAATCGGAATGAGCTAATCGGAAAACACCAATCGGAATGCAAATCTGAATGCCAATCGGAATAATGTTGTCCAGTCGGAATGTTGGAAGTCCAATCGGAATGTTGATCGGAATCCCAATCTGAATCAATAAACCCTTTTCCGATTACACCAATCGGAATGTATCCCCCTTTTCTCGGACAAAACTCAACCAATACGTGATTTTAAGCCAAAAAATGATCAAAAAACCCAAAAATTTTGTGTTTTTAGCCAAAGTAAATATACCAAATCACTACTACAACTATGTATAAGATGTAGATGATTAAGCAAAGCACGGAAAACACAAAAAAAATTTGAATCCGAGATGATTTATGGATTAAATCATTCGAATCAAATATAATAACACCAACCAATCACAAATCTACCCCGTGGCGATTGATACCAAATGTTGTCCCATGTATTTGTGATGATTAAGCAATGAAGAAAGAAAGAAAATAGATGAAGAAGAGATGAATTCCTAGAGAGAGAAAGTAGTGAGAGAAAGTAGAGAGGAGATGGTTAACTTGGTGAGATTAGATTAAGAAAAGAAGTTACAAATGACCATCCACCCTCCTAACATGCTAGGAGGGTAGTATATATAGTCCACCCACATGCGGGCTTTAATGGACTATATATTGGGCCGGGCTTGTCTTTTGGACTTTAATTAGTTTAAATCCAAGCCCGTGAATCACGACTAAATACCTACTTATTACAACGTTCTAATAAATATTACAATAGAAACCTATGACCGAACATTCTTGTTTGACTCAATATTTTGAGGCTAACAAACATGGTTTTGATGTTGTGTATAATTAGTTAAAATCAATTAGGGTTTCTTGAACCTGATTAGGGTTAATAAAATTAACTAAACAAAACTCTAGGATTGTATGCAATTTAATTGATAAATATCATTGTATAACTGCTATTAGTCATTATTTATCGCAATTACTAATTAAGTTAGATCATCTTTTTATATGATTCTGAAAATTAGGATTCTTGGTTTTTAAGTTTCACGTCGTGTCAACAGTAGTTGTTTTTCTTAAAGAATTCCAGTGATTCATGTATGCTTCTAAAGCTTTATTTTGTTTTCAACGTTTATTAGTTTCTGTCATATTTACTTCTAAGAACCAAAGTTATTGTTGCAGGATTTAAAGATGTTCAATAACTTGGTGCTTAACTGAGAGGCTTAAACAAGGTTAAGGTATGAAATAAACTTTCATTTTTAATCGCATTAATGCATAAAAAAGATCACACACGTGCGTAATAAACTTCCACCAACACATGGCATGTTTACTTTATTCGCACAATCGCATATAAGAAACCCACATTCAACAGTTATGAAACACGTACTTTCAACACCTATAATCCCACGTGTGATTGCTAGAATTTACAACAAAGTGAGACTTATCACTCAAGTCCCGCTCTGTTTGTCTTAATATATCCCAAAAAATACTCAAACAAAATTTAGCAAAACACATCATCGGAATAACCAATCGGAATGTTATCGGAATAACCAATCGGAATGTTATCGGAATAACCAATCGGAATGTTATCGGAATAACCAATCGGAATGTTATCGGAATAACCAATCGGAATGTTATCGGAATGCACCAATCGGAATGAGCTAATCTGAATACACCAATCGGAATGAGCTAATCGGAAAACACCAATCGGAATGCAAATCTGAATGCCAATCGGAATAATGTTGTCCAGTCGGAATGTTGGAAGTCCAATCGGAATGTTGATCGGAATCCCAATCTGAATCAATAAACCCTTTTCCGATTACACCAATCGGAATGTATCCCCCTTTTCTCGGACAAACCTCAACCAATACGTGATTTTAAGCCAAAAAATGATCAAAAAACCCAAAAATTTTGTGTTTTTAGCCAAAGTAAATATACCAAATCACTACTACAACTATGTATAAGATGTAGATGATTAAGCAAAGCACGGAAAACACAAAAAAAATTTGAATCCGAGATGATTTATGGATTAAATCATTCGAATCAAATATAATAACACCAACCAATCACAAATCTACCCCGTGGCGATTGATACCAAATGTTGTCCCATGTATTTGTGATGATTAAGCAATGAAGAAAGAAAGAAAATAGATGAAGAAGAGATGAATTCCTAGAGAGAGAAAGTAGTGAGAGAAAGTAGAGAGGAGATGGTTAACTTGGTGAGATTAGATTAAGAAAAGAAGTTACAAATGACCATCCACCCTCCTAACATGCTAGGAGGGTAGTATATATAGTCCACCCACATGCGGGCTTTAATGGACTATATATTGGGCCGGGCTTGTCTTTTGGACTTTAATTAGTTTAAATCCAAGCCCGTGAATCACGACTAAATACCTACTTATTACAACGTTCTAATAAATATTACAATAGAAACCTATGACCGAACATTCTTGTTTGACTCAATATTTTGAGGCTAACAAACATGGTTTTGATGTTGTGTATAATTAGTTAAAATCAATTAGGGTTTCTTGAACCTGATTAGGGTTAATAAAATTAACTAAACAAAACTCTAGGATTGTATGCAATTTAATTGATAAATATCATTGTATAACTGCTATTAGTCATTATTTATCGCAATTACTAATTAAGTTAGATCATCTTTTTATATGATTCTGAAAATTAGGATTCTTGGTTTTTAAGTTTCACGTCGTGTCAACAGTAGTTGTTTTTCTTAAAGAATTCCAGTGATTCATGTATGCTTCTAAAGCTTTATTTTGTTTTCAACATTTATTAGTTTCTGTCATATTTACTTCTAAGAACCAAAGTTATTGTTGCAGGATTTAAAGATGTTCAATAACTTGGTGCTTAACTGAGAGGCTTAAACAAGGTTAAGGTATGAAATAAACTTTCATTTTTATCGCATTAATGCATAAAAAAGATCACACACGTGCGTAATAAACTTCCACCAACACATGGCATGTTTACTTTATTCGCACAATCGCATATAAGAAACCCACATTCAACAGTTATGAAACACGTACTTTCAACACCTATAATCCCACGTGTGATTGCTAGAATTTACAACAAAGTGAGACTTATCACTCAAGTCCCGCTCTGTTTGTCTTAATATATCCCAAAAAGAAGCAACATTCTCTACATCGTTTGCTTGGACCCGTTGCAGAATTCTAACACCTTCTACAACTTTAGGATATCCGATAAAGTTTATAAATAGGCTAACATTTGCTTCCCTATTTCCACATACTCCTTTAGAGACTTCGTTAACACATCGACTTTGTTAATCACACGGGAATCTTCCATCATTCCTTTATCCAGTGTATATAAAAGTTTACTTGTCGCTGCTTTCAGAGTAGGTGAGGATGTGTTACCCGTAGACATGTTCCTGTTAAAAGAGGATTCTAGCCACACTTAAAATACACACATTTTTTTTACCTTTTTGTGTTATTTATTTGTAAACTCTTAAGGACACATATTAAAATACCTCTAACATTTAAAGCAAATGAACAACATCCATGTCACTAAATTTTTTTTGAGAAACTTTAGGACATTGATGATTTAACATCATTTGTTTGTTTTTTTAAGTCAATGTTCACAAAAGAATCACATAAAGTCGCACGATGACAATCAATTAGCATGTCGCTTGAAGTAATAATGGAAGTTAAGTGACTTTTACAATGTTCTAATACCCGCTTGGTTGGACCCAACTAAGACTCCTGGATAAATCATGTTGTTAGCTAACACAAGTCATGTATACCTGCTTGATTGAACCCAAGTAAGACTTTCAGCGTCTGCTTGATTGAACCAAATTAAAATTCCTGCACAAGTCATGCTGCTATCTAATCGAAGCATGCACTCTTTCACCATTTTTAATCAATAGTCACAAATATTACTTCAATCAACCGAAGGTCCAAAAACACCAACCAACGTCTGCTTAATTGAACCCAATTAAGATTCCTGCACAAGTCATACTGCTATCTAATCAACAATTATAACTATTACTTCAATCAACTGAAGATTCTAAAACCCCAACGTTGCTGCAAATGTAGTAAAATGCAAATGTAGTAGATTGCTTCTTTAAATCATTAGACTGAATACATATATTGTATTGTTCTTAAGTATTTTTTTTATCTTTTCACTTCTCAAAATGATAGTTATTGCATACCTATAATGTTGTATATAAAACTTTGGCAGTATTATTTGACGTTTGACATAACAAAACATTCAATAACCCACTTTGGTAGTGTTACGTGAGTTTACTTATATTGGATATGGTTAGGTAATATCAACGCCAACCCCAAAGAGTTTACTATTAGTCGTAAGAAATCGGAAACATATATTGCATATGTGTTATTAGTTTTTCAAGCACAAATGTAATAGGTATTCCTTCGTGCTCATGAAAATGAAGCGGGTTAATATATATCTTTCCACCGAGTAGTTCATAGAAAATATGTCTAGTGACTACCTATAGAGATGTGATACATGGTACGTACATTTCGGTCTGGAATGTTGCAACGATGCCCATAAACTCCATGATCAGGTGATCAAATTTGTGCACTTTATTTATATTTCATTTTTGGTACAGTTTTTATACATGCGTAGAGTTTGTAATCAATAAATTTTGATGTACTTTATATGTGCAGGTTGAAAGCAATACCACAACCATGGACGATGGGGACTTGACAAAGTTGGTGCAATAGAGACAAATACACAAAATCGGTATAGGATATACATCTTGATGAACCCTATATATTGACTCATAGGCCTATGAAGACCTAGGTTCCTAATTGATTAACTTTTGGAACCATTATGCTTGGGTTCTTATGATGTTAAAATACAAACGAATATTGTCATCTTTTAAGCATACTTACCTTACCTATATAATATATGGCTTTTGTTTCTATCTATATAAATTGAACTAGCTTGTCTTATAGAACATAGTTTCTTTGAAAAATTTAGATATAATATATTGAATAGGGCATAAGCAAAACAGAAAAAACTATGAAAGAAATAAAGACACTTGAAGAAAAGCTTGTTAAATATATGCAATTCCAAAAAGATTCGAAACTCACCCACTATACGTAAACATGAACATGATTTGTCGTACTTCGGATCCATGTAGAAACTTTGGAATCCATTTATTCTGGACTGAAGCAACGTTTCGTGGGATTATACCCTAGGATAGTTAACTTTGCCGTTCGTTAATTCTCCAGCGACTCTAATTTTTTTACTAGACGAGGTTAGCTTTCAGGCAAAGTAATAGACTATCCGTTGAAAAACGAGCTATATTTCAAGTTTGTTATCCTCGGAATAAAAAATAAAAAACCTGGTACATTTCTTAGTTTTTTACGTGACAAATGATTAATTACTTTAATTCACTTGCATGTAGGAATTTTTGGGTTATGTCCCTTGCATAGTTTCAAAGGTAGTTCGAGAAAACTTTACATGAAATATATGGGTTCGGGGATAATTTGGGGTACTCCTAAGTTGGTTGGCCCAGGAGATATAGTTTGGGAGGGTTAATTAGTTTTCATGAAGCTTTTTTTTTCATGCGAAATTCAGTGGTATCGGTTACTTTATAATGGAACAATGGATGAACTCTTATAGGAATGTTGGTGTTGATTACGACCTATACGATAATAATATATGCGAAAGTCAGGATATTCCGAATAATACCCATCCTGTATCACTGATAATTATGAAATCATTGTCCGTCTGAGGTCGTAGGTAGCATTAGACCTTTACATTTTTTATCTGAAGTTATAATCTAGTTTTACTGTGTTTTTTTTAAAGAAGTTGTTTGAGTATGTAATAAGCGAAGATTTGAGACTCATCAACATCTTTGCAAGTTTATTAAAAGGATAGTTAAGCGAGCTATTGAGACTTGAGACAGATTCACATATATATAGGTCTTCGGCCCAGCCTTTTAAAATTGGGTTGTATTACCGTGCGATTTTTTGGCCCATGAAATTGAAACTAAATTGAGTATTATCAGACACTCTTGATAGTGAGTTTTTTTTTAAATTAATCCAATGGTATATTCCACATCTATGCGGTGATATATAAATGAAAATACATCATTTTCAAGTAATATACGAAGCTTTTTGGTGAACACTTGTTCTTTATAACATCTGATTTCTAATTAGTAAAACAGAAACATCAAATTTCATATTAATGAACATGGATAGAAGAAGGAAATAAAACGATTATGTGCATTTATAATAAAGTAAACAATACTACAAACACAACATTTGGAGACCAAATGCATTTGATCAAATTTTAACAAATTTAACACTTTCGTCCATAATAGAGTAAGATTTCAATAGTTTTTTTTGTATACATAGGTTTCCGACTCGATATTGCGAGCCGACTAATCCCATGACGAATACCCTTTTGGATAGCCCGGAGTCGTCGTAGGTGAACCTCCGTGGCCACCCCCAAATGTACAAAAGAAATAAGATTTCAATAGTTAATGTTTAGATAATCTGTGTATTCTTTTGGTTTAGCTTCTCTTTCACCACCAAAAGAAATTAAGTGCACTTGATGTTTAACTTAAGCATAACTTTTGTTTGAAAAGAGATAAACATCATTCAAACTTCCAAATCATACATATGCATATTCCATTTGTTGTTCTGTTGATATTGTTCGCAATGTGAATTCATTAGTAAACATGTTCAAGATCAAAGGATGCGATATATTCCCCAAGCAAAGAAGTTGCTTGAAAATCCCGCAACTGAGGTTTGTGTTGCTCGTACAGATCAATACTTTACACGTAATAAGACGTTGACCCCATGTAGGTAGTACGTTCCACAACTTGATACCGCGCAAACAAAATGGATACCATTTTTGAATAAAGCTTGCAAATCTATTCAAATTCTACTTGTCTCGAATCACTTTTACCTTTTATGCAATGGGGAATAATTGCCCTTGCTTAATCTAATTGTGGTGCATATACAACTTGATTGATCAACTTTTGCTTTTGCTAAAACTGAACCCTTTTGTTTAACTCATATTCCTACAACGTATGGTTCAGCCTATGATATGCGGTGTACAAGTGGTTTTAGAAAGTTGATGCCTGTTTGATTGCACATATGGTGGTCCTTAAAGAGCAAAATCGTCTAATATGTCATGGTATCTAAAAATAGGAATTTGGTTAAAGAAACAAAATACTAATGTAGCTCCATAATATCTAAGTTGTTTGAACTCAGCCGTTTGTAAAGTATGTGTGTTTATTCATCCAAATGTGTACAACGGTGAAAACATCTTGATCTTATGTATCTTTTGATGTCAAGCACATCTTTAGGACCCAGAACATGTCCCAAATTAACCTAATTAATCAAGAGTTAGGATTGAACCTAGACCAATATACAAATAGCACTCTTTTGATCGTCAACTGAACATTTTGTGATGAAAAAACGATACCAACTGAGCTAAAGTCCGGTTGATGTGTGTGCTTATTCATCATGATACACGGATGAAATATATTTTCTAATATGTTGAACACAGTCTTTAATCTTGGACTTATTGTATCATTGACATATGGAAATAGAATTTCATTAGGTGACATAGTGAACTATCCCATCGATACTACATACCACAAAAATAAGGTAAAATACCACAACTAAACACGAACACAGGATTACCCGTATTAGAGACTTTTGGTTACGGACAATTTAAATCTTTTGAGTTATAATTTTTGTTCTGTATTTTTTATTTGTATTTTTATCTATTATATTAGTAGGTTAAAATAATTTTCTGCTGCGTATTTTCATGTTTTATTATTTTTGAATTATCAAACTTTATATTTTTGGTTTCGTTTATTATTTTCGAGTTTATAATTCCACAAAGATTAAAAAAACAGAAAGGTATTAGGACATCAAATATGATAGAGATTTATAATTATTTGTAACTAATAAATGTCATTAATTCATGACAGTTTTGATTCTATAAACTTTTTTTCACTATGCATAAATTTTTTAAAACATTATAAACATAAAAATACTTCACATGCATAAATTTTGAATTTTTATAAAAATATAACCATAAACTAAGTTTTTATAATGGTTAAAAAATATAAACTTTTTTATGCCATTATAAACTTGTTCGTAAACTCCTCTTACTTGAAGATTGAGCGAGAGGGAGTGGTGCATAAAATATTCAGAGTCACTTTATCTTTCTCTCTTTTCTCATATTTTTTTTGAACGACAACTTTATTAGAAAAAACAACTAGCAAGACGCTAGACAGTTACATAGGAATCAAATAAGGGTGTTGAAGCCAACTAACCTACACAACTTAAACTTAACCCTATCTCTAGCCCAACAGAAAGTTCGGAGAACAACATCATCGTAAAAAGATTTTTTTCGAGGCTTGTTGCAAGAAAATAACAATTGGCTCCGGAAATTCTACAAGCTCCACCATATGACATAAAAAAACACCTTCCAAGATAACCTTCAGCTTTGAAGCAAGATGAATCGATGTAAACCAAACTAACCATTCTGCATATGAGGAAAAAGTCTGAGATCCCAAATTCCACCAACAACAAATAAACCTCGTCACATCTCTAGCCATTGAACAATTGAAGAAAAGATGGGAAGAATCTTCGATAAACGCCTCACACAAAGGGCACGTCTACGAGTAAGTAGCGACATTTCTTTTGAGGAGATTAGAGCGAGTAGGCAAACGATCTAGGACAAGCTTCTAGGATAAAATATTTACTTTAACTGGGACATATTTGACCCATCGTGTATGAGTGACCGTTTTAGGGAGGAAGAACTCGTCTAATAAGTACCTCTTTAACACGAAAATCCCGTCTCCATTTAAATCGCACACCATCTATCTTTAGAATTAGATAAGATAACAGATTCAATTAAATCTGTTAACTGATCAAGTTGTTGTTTTTCTACACCACCTCTAACATCACGACGAAAAGACGAGCTAAGAGAGGACCGAAGTTTATCGGACACATAAACATCAACCGAATTTTCTAGAGCATACAGGCGGGGAAATTGACTTGCTAAAGAGGAACCTCCAATCCATGTATCCTTCCAAAACTGTGTGTGAGGCCCATTACCTATCCGAATCTTACAATGAGAGAAAACATCGAAACCTTGTTCCTTGAGGGAATTAATTCTTTGGTAATAGAATTCCAAATCGAAGGGTATGTAACAGAACGATCTGAAATACTTGTACCATGCATAGAAGAGATGACTTCACGCCATAAAGAATTATCTTGAGATAAAAAAACGCCAACCCCACTTCGCTAAGAGATCCATATTAAGGGAAAAAAACTAGACACCCCTAAACCACCATGCTTCCTAGCTGCGAGCACAGTATTCCACTTAACCCAAAAAATCTTCCGTTCACCTTCTTGAATACGGTTGAAAAATTTTCTACGGAGGGTTTCCATCTTCTTCGGAGCCTTGAATAAGGATAAGTTGTAAATCAGGGAGGAGCCAAGAACTTCTTAAAGGAGAGTGAGGCGACCGCCTATCAAAAAAGGGTTTTGAGCTTCTACTTAGAGAGTCTTTTCGTGATCTTGTTAACCGTCTCATCCCACGCTTTAACCAAAGACATGTTACCACAAACCGGAATGCCCAAATAAGTAAACGTAAGTTTCATCACCGAACAACCAATGGTTGTAGCAGCTTCAAAAACTATAGATTCACGTATCCCCAAACCAAGGATATGGATTTTTTTAAGGTTAATCGATAACCCTAATTATAAAGAGAAGCACTTGAGAATGTTAAGAATACCTTTTAAATTCTTTCTTGACCATTCGCCAATAAAAATTGCATCGTCCGCATAAAATAGATGGTAAATTATGAGAGTGGCATTAATCCTTAAACCAGTAAAGATTACCGCTTCAACCGTCTGATTTAGAGAAAGATGTAGAGATTCCAGAATGAGGATAAACAGAAACGACGCCATGGGGTCTCCCTGCTTCAAACCGCGATGAAACTGAAACTCCAAGGTTGGATTACCATTCACCAAAACAAAGGCATTACCTGATTTAAGACTACCTTGAATCCAGGTACGCCATTTTGACCCAAATCCAAACTCATTAAGAACGTCGTCTAAATAGTCCCATCTGATAGAATCATAGGCTTTTGCAAAATCCACCTTAAAAAACATAGTCTGCTGATTTTTTTTACACCGGGCTAAAATCTCATTTATAATCAAAGGCCTATAAAGAATATAACGATTAGGGAGAAAAAGGATTTTAGTAACAACCTTATATAAGCTCCTAATTAGGCTAATCGATCTAAAATCGGTAACCACCTTCGAATCGAGCGATTTAGGGATGAGAGCAATAAAAGGGGAGTTACAGCCAGTTGCAAAAAAACCATGCTCGAAAAACCATTGAACAGCAATGCAAAAATCCGTCCCAACAACAGCCCAAAACTTTTTGAAGAATTCAAAAGTAAAACCATCAGGACCCAGCGATTTGTTGTCTCTACATCTCCAGACAGCTTTGCGAATTTCATCATCAGATACAGGAGCTTCAAAATCTGTGACCTGCTCGTTTTTCAATCGGTTAAGTAAGCGAAAATTGATTCTGCCATGACGAGTACCTGGATCAAGAAATCTATATGCAAAGTGGATACGAAATTCTTCTTTGACTTGATTAGGTTCATCCAACCACTCTCCTTCAATCATGATGCCCTTAACAGAAAGATGAGCACGTTTTTTATTAATGATTCCATGGAATAACTTAGAGTTCTCGTCTCCTTCTATTGCCCACCTAACTTTCGCCTTTTGGACGAAATCACAATTAGCTGTATAGTTTAAATCATGCAACTGTTTCATAGCTTTCATACGGGAAAGCAACACCTCGTCAATAGCTCACCTTGATCCATCATCCTCTTTATATCACTTAGTTTGTTCTTAACTTCTCTAAAGTTTCTGGAATGGGATATTTTGTAATCAGCCACCCATTTACAAATATCCTTCTTTAACAATTGGAGCTTATTTTTAAACCGAATCATCCCAATACTATCGTCAAGCGAAAAAGACGTCCAAGTGGTATTAATCATATGATCAAAATCTGGAATTGAGAGCCAAGAATGGAACATTCGAAAAGGAGTAGCCCCAAAATCGACATTCATCTCCCGGAGTAAGATAGGTCGATGGTCTGAGATGACCTATCAACACAAACCTCCAAAATATGGGGAAACAAAGAAAGAAATCCGTCTGTCATCATTAAACGGTCCAATTGATTCATTTTGGCTGCTGACGGATGCGCCCATGTGAGAGAATACCCTAATAATAGAATTTCGTTTAAACCCGAATTAGAAATAAAATAGTTAAGCGACTTAGCCCCACGAGCACAAACAGTGGATCCCGATCTATCTTCTTTACATCTAACTTCATTAAAATCCCCCATCAACAAGCACTCTCCATTCCAACAGTTAATAAGAGAAGCAATAAAATCCCAGAGTTGACGTTTAGTAGTGAAGGTTTGAGGAGCATAGACAACGATAACTAAAATTCGAGTCTTCTTAGTAATCCAAGAACCATAGAGAGCAACAAAATGATCAGAAACAGTATGTTGAGTTTTATGAAAAACATTAGGGTCCAATACACATAAGATGCCACCTGAGCTCCCGAGAGATTCACTCGCGATATGATCAAACTGATAGTTACCCCATAAGTATTTTACCTTCAAAGCAAAAATATTCTTCTTTTTAGTTTCTTGGAGAGACAAGAAGCTAATATCATCGTAAAACATCATTATCTTCATTCGATTCTATAATCTTCTCCATATACTTGGTACATCCTTCCATTGAAAAACTCATAGTTTAACCGACCTTTATCATCTCGTCAAGTATTTCTAAAACGGAACCGCCCTCCTTTTGTTTTTCCCCATTAACTCTACTATCAGATGATAAGTTAACACCAGTATTTTCCATATTCTAAAAAATACGCGAATTACATTTATCAGAACTACTCTGAGATCGAGTACTTCCTTCACCTTGAGCTACTTGCGCTTTTTGAATGTAAGTAGCATTTGCATTATCTGGAGTAAACCTTGGAGGAAACGGAATGCTAGATTCCATAACAGGACTACCATCTTCCACGTTACGCTTATTGAATAAGTCATAAATGTTGAAAGGGTCTTGCGAAACCTCCTTTTCATTAGAACCTGATAGGCTCCATTTACATAGTCCTGATCGTCCCCAACATCACCAAAATAAGTTTTAGAGACTCACCATCACTCCTAACCTCATCATTGTTGAGACTACTGCTTTCAACATTATTAACCTCTTCCACCATAAGAGATTCTTCGTTAGAAAAATAGACCACCTCGGGAACCGCTTTAATGGACATGGACCAAACAAAAGCTCCTTAGCTCGCACCAAAATACCTTCCCTTTCATCATGATCTTAAAACTTTCAAATATGTTGTCGGCTTGATGAGTTTTGATACAAAGGCGTTTCCGAGCGAAGAGATCATCATAACATTCTTCTAAATCCATGACCTCACCCCATTTAGAACCTACCTTGTGAAGTATTACGAAACCAAGCATATAGAGGCACACCCTCTAGATCAACCCATACAATTCGATCCTTAGCAACAAAATCAGATTGGACATTGGATAATCGTACAAACCAAGAAGCAACCAAAGTATGATTCAGATTTTTGCGTTTAGTTTTGGCAGAACCTAACTTCAACAAAACCCATAAACCTCCTAATAAATTATCTCAGTGTTGTGAGACCCTTCATTATGTAACAATACACGAAGATTATTAATAGAGGAAAATTGTCTAACTTCCCCCATCACAAAATTATCTAAGTCTTTTGCAACCAAACACGAATCATCTAATACCATGACAAGTGCTGAAGAGCGATATAAAGGTGTAGGCAAAATACCCTTAACAACATAAACAAAAGATGTTGCTACAGGGGCATCTTTTTTTATCAGATGAGTTGAACACGAGGGAGGGCTTGAGGTGCGTTCAAAACGGGATATGTTGGCTTGTAAATGCATACAACCAATCCAAAGAGTGCACAGATTCCCCACAAGCCTGTCCACATTATCAACCTTGATAAAATGAACAAAGGCGAACCTTTTTCCTGCTTTTGAAATATGGTTCGGGATAAAGACATCCACAGCCGTCCCATATGATTGACACAATTTCCATATATAATTAGTGGTAGTGGTATCTGGAAAATTTGTGATCAAGATAGATTTAGAGATTGAGCGAATAAAATCCGCATTACTCCGATGTTTAGAAGCCATGGGAAATAAGAGAAGAGGAGTCTAAGAAAGAGATCAATCAAAATAAAAACGCAATCCCTAAAGCTTTGGATTCGTAGCGTATAAAGCAGCTCGTTCTTGAAATTCAATCACAAGGATAAACTCACAAGACTACAGGTCCTTTTTACGTATGAATTGACAAAGGGTAGAGAACGATGTTAATTAAGAGATCTGGGAAGATAACGCCTTTAAAAGAAAAGTTTGGATTGAAGGGTGATCTAAAAGAGAATTGATGAATGATAATAAGAAGAAAAGGGATTGATGATGATGAGAGATAGTTTAGATCGGAAGGAAAGAACGAGATTTACCTAATGCCGCCATTGATAAACGAGATTTTCTCATTAACTCACCTAAAACCTATCTTTCAAGTTTACTAGGAAAAAACTCACTCATACCGCACCTTTACCTCACTTTTTCACTATCATTTTATTTATCTAATTATTCATAAAAACTAAAAAACCGTAAACGTAAATTAAACACTTTTATTCATAAAATTAAAAACGATGCACGAATAATTAAAAAACAATATATTAGTAATTAAAAACGATACACTGATAATTCAAAAACTCAAACATACGAAATTAAGGATTTATACGCGACTTAAATTGCGGAGGAGCTTGCAAAACCTCCCAATAATGAAGATGCTTAAACCGCTTCTTTTGTTTAGTTTCATATTCACGAAAGGCGTTATTCACCACACCCGCGTTGATGGCCCCATTCACCCGTGTATGCCTTGTGTGATGGTAAAATCTAGCAAACATACACATCTTTCACGTTATGTACTTCCATCGCCTGTGTATGCTATTGTATGATCGTTTCCCCGGCTCGTCTAATTTGTCCTCAATGTATCGCACAACCATAGTCCAAAACCACGAGAATCCCTTGCGCAAACCGTCACGTTGTTTGCGAAAACAAAGTTCCAAGCGTTGCTAACGCTATTTCTTATTCGAGTGTCCATTGTAGCGTCATTATTTTTTATAAATAAATGAAGTTGTGAAATTTTATGTTTGGGGTAGATGATAAAGATGTTGTTTGTGTGTGTTTTTTAAAAGGGATTTTTTATCTTGTGTCCTAGTGGCACATGATAAGAAGGTTTAAAATACATAAAAAAAAATACACAGGCTCCTATAGAAAAGTATATAGGAATCTGTAAAATGTGGATCCATGTGCATTTTTTGTGGGATCGCGTGTACTTTTTAACCTCTTATCATGTGCACTTAGAACACAAGATAGAAAATTCATTTTTAAAATGGTAAAAAAAGGTTTTTATAGATAGAAAAATAATAATTGAAAAGATTTTTTTAAATAATAAAAACTGTAATATAAAAAAATTAGGTCCATAATTTAGGTAATCGAGAAGTGTGGTTTTCTCACTGTTTAGTGAGTTTTTTTTTGTCTAAAAAACACATATCAGGCATGAGGTTTAAGTGAAAATTAGGGCCTGTTTGTTTTCTGGGGTTTGACTCAAAGGTGTGGGTTCACCGTAATTCACTGTTTGGTGCAAATGAGAAAGTAAATTTTAGTGACTTATGTTCAAAATCTCAAACGGACGAAATTAGTGACTTTCTATAAACATGTGAGAGATTTTAGAAATATTGTCATATTTTGTGAGCCAATATTTTAAGATCACCACTTATTCACTTTTTCTTTTATTGTTTAATAATAAAAATTAATTTCAAGCACTTTATTAAACAACAAATAATTATTTATTTATATTTATAATATATATATATATATATATATATATATATATATATATATATATATATAATTTTAGCCCACCCCTATTTTAAAGCACTTATTTTATAAACTTACATTTAAAATAAACTCGATTTCAAACCAAACGAACCCTAATAGAAATTCACACGTGGCTTTTTGCCCATATGAAAACCTACTCGTAATTTTTTCTTTCTCTCCCTCGGGCTTGATACAATGAACCGATCCTTTTATACTCCGTATTTTTCTTGTAGTACGGTGTGAGTTGAAAGAAAGTTGTTCAATCATAAATGAGAGCTGTTAAAAAAAATCATAAATGAGAGCTGAAATCGCGTCAATCATATTGTAAACTGTGGGTTTGACAATTGACACGTGACCATCTATCTCGTGACATAGTCAATATTGAGTTTGGTCAAACAAGAGAAAACCTACATTGTCATGTCCAAAACAGTTAGGGTCCGTTTGGTTCACCGAATTCGTTGAAATAGAATGTAATTGTAATTGCAATTCCATTACATCAAGGTGTTTGCTTGGATGATAAGTGTAATTGTAATTTTTTCAATTACATTGGACCCACAATTTCAATGTAATGTCAATTACATGACTTTAGTGGAGGAATGCTACACATTACAAAGGAATTGACACTAAATTACAAAAATAACCTTACACCTACTTTTCATCTATCTCCACTTTGTAAGTTTAATGGCTAGTTTTATAAATTTAAAATTAAAATTTTCAAACCAAACAAGATTAATAAATAAATTAATAATTACATTACATTACATTCTCCTAACCAAACACATAATATATTTAAAAAATTCAAATTACAATTCCTCCACATTACAATTCCTTTTATACTTTACAATTACATCAAAAACATTCAGTGAACCAAACGGAGCCTTAGTCAGCCTCCTTTTTATTTTTAATTTGAGATGATTAAAATTTTGTGAATTTTTTAGGCTACCCACAATGCTAACTAGGTCGCGACTTAGTTTTTTCAGTTTTCTTTCTCCGGCGACCTCGTGCGACCTATTTGTCACAACCCGGCGATCTAGTGCGACTTAGTTGAAAAAAAAATTAACACATTAAATTTCATAAAAAACCATTACATTTTTTTTAAAAAAACATTACATAATTATTCAAATTTAAAAAAAATTTACAATAAACTTAATAACATTAAACATTAAAACTAATTTATTGATTGCGATTCTTCCAAATGTGTTCCACTAGATCGGCTTTTAGGTTGAGATGTAGATTTGGGTCGATTATTTGCTGAGTAATTTGTAAACTTTCTTCATGCGTATTCACCGGATCGTTATCAGCATGTTCTTCTAGTTTGTGATAAATGGGTAATATCGCCGCCCCCCTTTGTTTAATTATCATATTGTGTAATATGATACACGTGTACATTATGTCTGATAGTCGACGTTTTGATAATCCTCGGGCCGGTAAATCAATCATCCTCCATTTTGTTTTCAAGACACCGAAGGCTCGCTCAACATTTTTTCTTGCTGCTTTGTGCTTCGTTTTATACAATCTTCGTTTGTGATCATTCGTCGGCGGATCTTTTATAGACTTAATAAGAACCGACCATTGCAGATATATCCCATCAGTAAGATAGTATCCCCGACGATAATGCACGTCGTTAGCCACGAATCCCAGTTCAGGTGCTTTCCCTGATTTATGATCATTAAAAAGAGGGGACTGACGTAAAACATTCACGTCGTTATTCGTCCCACCTACACCAAAGAATGCATGCCAAATCCATAAGTCTTGAGACGCAACCGCCTCCAATAAAATGAACGGTGTTGAACCCTGATTACGCATACTAAATTGAGCTTTGTAAGCAACGGGACAATTCTCCAATGGCCAATGTGTACAATCGATACTTCCTAGGACCCCAGGAAACCCGTGTTTTGCCTTGTGACGAGCATAGAGTTTCTCCATGTCAATATAAGTTGGCTTTCGCAAGTACTCTGTACCATATACTTGCATTATGCCGGTACAAAACCGTCGAATATACTCTCGGGCTGTAGTCGCACCCATTTGCAAATATTCCTCGAGAGCATCAGACACGGCTCTGTACGTCAATTGACGAATAGCGGATGTGCACTTCAGCAAGGGAGAAAGACATACTCGATTCACAGCATCTGTTGAGTTTCGAAAATAAGAATAGTTATTTTTCAAATCGTCAACAATTTGTAAGAATAAAGCTCGATCCATTCGAAATCGTTCACGAAATGTCTCTGCAACATATTGCGGCCCTTCAGTAAAATAAGCATCCACTAGACGATTATGTGCACCCTCATAATCTCTCTATATATACGCCCGTTTTTTGGGGAGTGATGCTTCATAAGCCTCTTCACAAGCTTGCGTAAAAGCCTCTAACTCACTTGTAACTTCCTCTTCGTCGTCGGAAGAGTCGGCAAAAAATAATTCATAAGACATTTTAGTTTGGAGGATTGTGTGTTAATTTTGTGTGAAAAAATGATAATGAGATAGGGTATTTATAGAAAAAGTTTAAATTAATTTTTTTTAAATACTCCAACGGATACAATAGCCAACGTCCATTTTTTTTCAAATCGAGCGTGTGTAGAGTAGATTGGCCAGCAAACCGGGTCCGGCGACCGAATCGCCACAACGCAGCGATTCGGTCGCGACCGACTGGCGACCGAAAAATTCCGAGAGCGTTGTGTGTAGCCTGAAATTTTAGATTGTTTCATGACCAAAAATTTTCTGTTGCGAGGTATGAAGTAAGTATTACGGTAGAAACTTTACATATACTAGCATGGACTCGCGTAATGCGGCGACGAGTATTCATAATCATTTTTTAAGCTAACAAATATTAATCTCTTATCCATTAAGTTTGTATTGTTAAAGTTGTAAAAAATAAAAAAAAACCTCTAAAGTTTAAAAAATTAATACTTAATAAAAATATAGCAAAATGGATATTGAATTAAAGAGCATAAAATTTTAGAAAATATGATGAATTAGATTATAAAAATAATAAATAAATAAAAAGATTTTTTAATTTAAAAGAAAAAATGTTATTTAAGTAGGTTGTTAGAAAGTGTTATAGTATATAATGTTGATAAAGATATCAATAAATTGCTTTATTTAGTAGGAAAAAAAGTTTGAATTTTTAGTCTTGCTATTTTAAGAAGGTCCCAAATGCTTTATAAAGTAAGTGTAGATAAATTACATGCGATGATGATGATAAATGTCTTCAAACTTTATATTTTTCAAAAATACTCCAAGGTAACCAAAACGACCAAAACAATTTTGAATCATATGTTAAACACATGTTCTAAATATAATTTTACAATTTTGAATCATATGTTAACCGAGGCAACAGGGTGTGTTCGATTTTCGACTCCGCTAGCTTAGCCGCTGGTTCTTCGGTTAACATGTGAAGTCATGTGTTTTAATTGTTCGAGAAGATTGAAGGGTAAAACGACAATTATAATTACCGTGGTATATCTTTTTAGTTTTAATAGGTTATTTATTTATACGGAATGTGTGTAGCCTGAAATTTTAGATTATTTAATGACCAAAAATTTCCTGTTACGAGGTATGAAGTAAGTATTACGGTAGAAACTTTACATATACTAGCATGGACTCGCGTAATGCGGCGACGAGTATTCATAATCATTTTTTAAGCTAACAAATATTAATCTCTTATCCATTAAGTTTGTATTGTTAAAGTTGTAAAAATAAAAAAAAAAACCTCTAAATATTTAAAAAATTAATACTTAATAAAAATATAACAAAATGGATATTTAATTAAAGAGCATAAAATTTTAGAAAATATGATGAATTAGATTATAAAAATAATAAATAAATAAAAATATTTTTTAATTTAAAAGAAAAAATGTTATTTAAGTAGGTTGTTACAAAAGGTTGTTAGAAAGTGTTATCTAAACTACATATAAAGGAAAAACTCCAAAACCTTGAATGTTGAAAAATGACTTAATTATGGAATTGTTGAAAAATTAAATACATGCAATTGGATATAATAGGAAATGCTGAAAAATTAAACCATAAACAATTGCATAAGTTACCAGTCACGGGACCGGATTAATTTGGTCAAGTAACTTGGTCACGGGTTCGACCAACGGGTCAACCTGGTCGAGTCATCGGGTCACATATCGACCATCGGACCAACCCGATAGAGTCACCGGGTAACGGGTTCCACCATCGGGTCAATCTTTTCGAGTCACGGGTTCGACCATCGGGTTAACCTGATCGAGTCACCGGGTTACGGGTTCGACAACTGGGTCAATCCTGTCGAGCCATCGGGTCACTGGTTTCGACCACCGGGTCAATACTCTCGAGTTACCGGGTCACAGGTTCAACCACCGAGACACGGGTTCGACCACTGAGAACGGGCTCGCCTACCGGTTCAACCTGGACGAGTCACTATCTATCGCTAGGCAATTATTGGGTCACGAGTTCGACCACCGAATCAATTAACATATCAATAGTTATATGTCATTAGGTAATTCCGCTGCTACGCGCGGGTAATCGTCTAGTAGTATATAATGTTGATAAAGATATCAATAACTTGCTTTATTTAGTAGGAAAAAAAGTTTGAATTTTTAGTCTTGCTATTTTAAGAAGGTCCCAAATGCTTTATAAAGTAAGTGTAGATAAATTACATGCGATGATGATGATAAATGTCTTCAAACTTTATATTTTTCAAAAATACTCCAAGGTAACCGAAACGACCAAAACAATTTTGAATCATATGTTAAACACATGTTCTAAATATATTTTTACAATTTTGAATCATATGTTAACCGAGGCAACAGGGTGTGTTCGATTTTCGACTCCGCTAGCTTAGCCGCTGGTTCTTCGGTTAACATGTGAAGTCATGTGTTTTAATTGATCGAGAAGATTGAAGGGTAAAACGACAATTATAATTACCGTGGTATATCTTTTTAGTTTTAATAGGTTATTTATTTATACGGAATATTTGTTTGTTTCTTATTTTAATTTTGGCCAAGATTTTTGGATTTCTCTCCAAGTCTCTTTTATGTTATAAGTAATAGAAGTCTCCAGGGTTGAAAACAGATTATGAGTTTATAATATAAGAGCGTTTCTCTTGAAGTCCCGTTTGGGCACCCGTTTGAGGGTTTATGGAATTCCTTTTATCTTTGTTATTTGTGTGGTTTTTTGTATTCACAACGGTCCCGCCATTAAACATGTTCTTGGTTCGTTCTTTGTACTTCAAATTCGCGGGTTGCGTGTTGTAGACGGCTAGAACCTTGTACCAAAAAGTATCTTTCTTTTGACCTGCACAAAATTTTGGATCCTCGGATACTTGGATGTAACACTTGCCAAAAACAATCTTCGGCTTGGGTCCAATTTTTCGAACACCCGCACCTTTGGTTCGGGTTCTTGGGATTTCTTGGCCTTTGTTTTCTTTCTCGGTTTTTCTTTTTTGGATGTCGTCGTCGGTTATGGCTCTCTTCTTCATCTTCTGCGTGTTCGTCGTTGTGGGATTGTTGTTCGGATGGTGGTTGTGAGCCGTCGGGTTGTGATTGTAATTGTTGAGACATTTGTGCAAATTGTTGTTGGAGGTGAAATGGATTAAACATCATTTGGGAGTCGAGGTTAACATATGGGTTAAAGTTTGGATAGTATGGCATTTGATTGAGCGGGAGTTGAGACGGATTCGAGAAAGAACTGTGGTTGTTATTCAGATTTCAAGATAACCTCGGGATTTGGTTGGAAGGGTCGTTAAACATGTTACCGATCCATTGATATTTTGGATGCAATTTGTTGAAGAAAGAAGAAATTAGGAGTTTATAAAATATATTAGAAGTTGTATAAAAAAATTGTATGATATAGAGTTTTTTATAAAGATTAGAAGGGTAAATTTTTTGAAAAAATAATTGTTACCCTCTTATATACAACGGATAGTTTTTTTTTAAAAAGGGTGAAAACGCGAGATTTCGTGGGCTAGAGATTACGGCGCGAGCGACAACGATAAGAGAGCCGATTTGGTGCGCCCTTGTCTTTCTAGCATCATGGAGTACGACGCGAGCCATAGCACGACCGTATTAATATACACAACACTGTTAAAATGTAAAAAAAATCTCATAACTTTAAAGTTTTGAATAATACATATAGTATAATATAAAATTTTGAGAACTTAAACATAATTAGAAATTTAACCAACTGGGTTAGCTCAGTTATCCACCAAAGTTTCACTAAGTGGTTTCTTTAAGGAGGTTCCCTGAAAGTCTTAGGTTCATGACCTGCCAAAAACTTTTCCTCTCAGGCGAAGCGGATAAAGAGTTTAACAAACTAGGCGAGGTTCGAAAATGACATTTTGTCGCTTGGATGTCATTGCACGACTCGAACCACTAACCACTAGCATTTGTCGTTTAAAAAAACATAATTAGAAATTTAAGTATGACAAAATAAAATTATAATATATATGATAAAAAATAAAATAGTATAATTAATATAATGATGTAAAAATATACTCCGTATTAAACTTGATAAAGTTTAATACATCGTGAGATATTTTTATAAAGTAATAATTAATAATGATATGAAATTATATTATACTTAAATGATTATAATACGAGTCAAGTTATTTTGGATACCATATCTATCATGGATACTAAGGGACTTATCATCACCATCCATCCTCATCATATCTAATGGTTGAGATTAAAAGTATTTAATTATTTCACTTATTTTTAAAACTTAAATATCTTTTAAACCGTTAAGTGTTAAACGGAAAAAAAATACCATCGCGACGAGCATTTAATTAGCTTTCTACAGATATGCAATATGATATACTTTTGAAGAAAAAAGATCGTTTTTTTTTAATTTGCGTAAAATATCATATATGATAATAGTGTTTTATCATATATGATATTAGTGTTATGTTACAAATTATTACAGAATCATATATGATATTGGTTTATATCATATGATATTGGTTTATATCATATATGATAAGTTATATCATATATGATACCAGTATTACTATCATATATGATATTTAGTATCATATATGATAAATTACGGAAAAAACAAAAAAAAAATAATTTGTCGAAAGTATATCATATAGCATATCTGTAGAAAGATAATTAAATGCCCGTCGTAATGGTATATTTTTTTCGTATAACGATTGACGGTTTAAAAGATATTAATGTTTGAAAAAAAAAAGAGAAAATTGGTTTTATGTTTAATCTTATCTATTAGATTAAGATGAAGATAAGTGGTGGAGATTAGTCCCTTAGTATCTAAATAAAGTTTGATATCCAAATGAACTTAATCTTATAATATAATGTATCGACGTTTATTTTTTTTAGCAAGTATCGAAGATGTTTTAACAATAAAAAAACACTATAGTATAAAAGTACATGGCAATTGGGACTTTTGGTCTCTTGCGTAACAAAAATAATACGAGGTTCATACATTAGAGCGCCGTGGAGCTCAAGTTGTGGCCAAAAAGTGGTGTTACGTCATCACTTTCTCCTATAACACCAAAACTTCTGATATCCTTACAACTATCTCTCTGGTTAACATCAACTTTTTTGGTTTATCGTGAACTCACAACTTTTTTTTTATTTTATTTTTTCAACAATTTATTTTAAACTAAAATCACATTTCATTCATAATAAAAATACAAATACAAACTTTAAAAAAATACAAGAAAAAAAAATTACAACTTAAAAAAAGTTACATCAATGATTAAGGTTTCACAAATGCTCAACGAGATCACGTCGAAATTCATCGTGAACTCTCAAATCCCAAAGTTCCTTGTTTTTTCTTCTATGTGTCTCACACCGTTCTACCAAAGTACGTTCGAGATTGGCTTGAGGCGGAGCGTACATATGGTCGTATTCACTAATGTCGAACGTTGGTCTTCAAATATCATGTTATATAGTATGATGCCACAATACGTGGTTCTTTTAAGCGTGCTGACTTGGTACCTTCGTGCTGCTTATTGAATAACCCCCCATCGACCTTGTAATACCCTGAACGCTCGCTCAATATCTTTTCTTGCACTTTCTTGAACTCTTTTGAATTTCATTTTCCTTTCATCCGTTGCAATTGTATACGACTTAACAAACGAAGCCCGTTGATGGTAAATTATATCTTCTAAATAATACCCTTGCTTATATGTTTAACCGTTTACAACAAATTCAGTATCCGGAGCCTCATCCAAAAGAAGCTTATCAAAAAAAGGTGAACAATATACAACATTATGTTCGTTATTTGTCCCCGGCATCCTAAAATAAGAATGTCATATCCATAATTGTTGGTCTGCAACAGCCTCGAGCATAAGTGTTGGGTATTTCTTATCACGTCTTTTAAATTGACCATGTAAGGATTTAGGACAATTTTCCATTCCCAATGCATACAATCTATGCTCCAGACCATGCCCGGGAGCTTATGCTTCCTATTGTGTAAATAATAAATATGCTCTACATCATAAGTAGTAGGTGTCCTAAGATACTTTTCTACATACAACACATAAAAGCATTTGGTATAGTTCCATAAGCATTCACATGAACAACGTTCGGCTACTTGCAAGTATTCATCTAGTAAATCGGGTGTTGTACCATACGCCATTTGGCGTATTGCCGATGTTTGTTTCATAGTGGCGCTAAAACCTAAACGACCCTTTGCATCACAACGTTGTTTAAAGAAATATAAGTAGGGGGTAGTGGTTGAACGTTGTAACTAGTTATATCATGAACTATTTTTCTAAAAAGGGTAGAACTCATATGATATCTTCGTCGAAATCGATCCTCCGGATACTATGACGGAGTTTCAAGGTCACCAAAGTAATCGGCCATAAAAAAATTTCCGCATCTTCTCATTCACGTGGGATATATGTTCTAACGCGAGCACCGGAATTAACCCTAGTTTCTTGCTCTTCATCATCTAACATCTCGATTTGTTCCCAATATTCAAGATATCGGGCATAATCTTCCATATCATCTTGATCATAGCTTTCGTAAATAGCGGACAAATCGAAAACTCCGGCATTCATATTGAGAAAATAGTGTGTGAATTATAGAAAATGGTATGTATTTGTGTGAATTATAGTGAAAATAGGTGATAAAATGAGGTATTTAACCCGTTCAAATGGTCAAAAATAAGCAAAAAAAAAGCCATTGCCCAAAGGATATATTTTTAAATTTTATTTAAAAAACAAAATTGATAACGCAAGCCACAGTGTGATTGGTTGAGCCATGGCTTCGCGCCATCAACCATAACGTGGGTTGGCCATTGCCAGCCGAAAACCTTTGATGCCAGCAATGATACGGTTGGCGAGGCCATGGTGCCAAACCGGGCAATAACGCACCGTACCATGCACTCTTACAAATTTACAAGTATTCCCATGATTCCATGAACAGACTTACCAACTTTTGTTGTCAATATCAACAAAACAATAATGCAACAAACGCTTCTCATTTTTTTGTATTTTTTACACCACAAGTATCACCAATATTTGCAATTTAAATTTATGTTTTGGTCCATCTACACATGGGTTTACAAGTTAATGGTGACACGGGTTGGTTTTCTATCTTTTGTTTCTTTTCCTCCAAATGTGTTTTGGTTGCAATATCCAAGCTCCAATTCAAGAAATATAGGCAAACAAGATCATGTTACTCTTAATGTCATGTGCTGGATATGTTCATTTTGTTACGTTGATGTACCTAAACTTGATTGTTTACATTGAATTGATAACAACTTGATATCCCGATCGATTTACTTGAATATTATGATGATACGTGTTGTAAATGTGAGATGTAACAGTAATCGAGAGAGATATGCTGGTGAAAATTAAGCAAAACTCATTTTCAGTTAGATATATGTCTTGCAAGTTATATACAAAAAGTATTGTCCGCGCGGTAGCTAAAGAAAACGTCTAAAACAATCATGGCAATACTTCAGTTAAGGGGTGTTTATTAAATTAATTGGCTCAATTTGAGCCACTTAATTAATCTCTTAGTAGATATTTGTTAGTTTTAATATCTCCTCCCACTTAGAGGTATAAAGAGTTGATCCCACTGATTAAGTGGCTCAAAAGAAGAAAAAAAAATTACCCCCTTAGTCATGGACATCTCAGTGGAAGAGTAGCCCCTAGAAACCTTGCTCGTCTATTGATTTGTCATTGCTCACTACCTTTTATTAGCAATACACGAGTTTTCTAGCAAGCCCTTTAAAAGAGGAAAAACAAAACAAAATTTGTTATTATGATTTCGAACAGAATTACAAACACTTAAATAAAAATTACAAATACGAAATTTAAAAATACGATACGAAATTTTTTTATGAAAATTTAAAAACAAAACAATAAAAACAAACTACTCATTTTGGGGTTGATTACGCTCCAAAATATGATCAATAAGGCACCTTTGAAGCCTTGTATGTGTCGGTTTATCCCGAAGTTCTTTTTGTTTTCTTTACCGGGTTGCACAACGCTCGACCCGTGTCCTCAATATATTTGGTTGTGGACAAACATACATTTCAACAGCTTAAGATATCGCATACCCTTGATTTTTCAAAATCATGTTATGCAATATGATACACGTGTACATGATTCTACGTAACTTGTTGACAGTAAATTGGAGCGCCGGTTGAGCAATAATACGTCATCTTCCTTGTAAGACACCAAATGCCCTTTCAATATTTGTCTGGGCACATTCTTGACGGCGTTTGAACAGAGCTGCTTTTTCGTCGCGTGCAATACTGAATGATTTCACAAATGATTACCATTGTAGGTAAAATCTCGTATGCAAAGTAGTACATTGTATGAAATGTTCGCCCGTTTACAACATACCGAGCCTCGGGTTCGTTTCCATCCAAAAGATCATCAAATAAAGGTGAATGATTGAGAACAGTAATATCATTGTTCGCACCTACAACCCCGAAAAATGCATGCCAAATTCACAAATCGTATGATGTAGTAGCCTCTAGTATTATGGTTGGGTATTTTTTATCCCCTCTACCAAATTGGTCGTGTCATCGTCTTGGGCAATTAATCCATTCCCAGTGTATACAATCTATACTACCAAGCATCCCGGGAAACGCATCAATCGTATTATGAGCGGCATATAGGTTTTGAATGTCACCTGGTGTGGGTTTTCTTAAAAATTCGGTTTAAAACAAATCTATTAGGCACTTCATAAAATTATCAAGACAATCCCGTGCGCAATGTGCACCCATTTACAAGTATTCATCAAACGAATCCGGAAGTGTACCAAACGGCAATTGGCGTATGGCTGATGTGCATTTCATAACTACACTAAAACGTTTTAAACCCATTGCATCAATTCGAATAGTAAAAAACTGAAAGTGTTTGGGTAGAGGATTGTATGTTTGAATGTAATTTTCAATACCTTGAACTATTTCTAAAAATAGAGAACGCCGCATACGATATCGCTTCTAGAAATACTCCGCATGATATTTTGAGTACGGACCAAAATAATCTTCCATTAAACGTGCCTCAGCGACCTCACATTCACGATTAATGTATTTGCGCCTTCGTGCAACTTCAGTTTCTTCTTCTTCTTCGTTAAGCTGGATTATGTAATCTAAATCGTTCAAATCTTCTTGATCGGACAATTCGGAGTAATTCATTTTTTTGATGGGATTTTTGTTGTTTGAGGGAGAGATTAAATAGTTGTGTCTATGTTAAAAGTGAGAAATATAAAGATTATATATAAGGAATAAAAAGATTTAAAAAAAAGATTTAAAATATAGCCGTTGGAGGGGCAAAAGTCTTTTTTCCGTTTCTATGTTATTCGCCGATACGCCAGCTTTATGAAATGTGTGCGACGAAATGGGGGGTCGGTGTGGAGACACGGGGCGACTAACCTCGATGAGGGTGCCACGTCGGCTCGGCGTGACACCCTCCACTCTTAGGATATGAAGTGTGGAAAACGTGTAACAAATGAGTCAGATAGAAAGGTCATGAGTTTTAATACAAGCAATGTTTTGATACCCCACGGCTATTATGTGTTAGTGCGATCAATCTGGATATCGTGTGTGTTCGAACAGTTCAGTCCGAACAAACGACTTCTCTCCGGACTATGTCACCTTCAATGACACCTAGGCGCGTGGACGTGCTCTCCTGACAAGGATATAGAAATCAATCCGATGTCTCCTAACAGAAGGTTAACCTCTGATAGTGAAAACACAATAGGTATCTCAAAACACTCCACTATAAATACCCTTATACATTTGTTGTCAGGTAATTAATTACACACACACACACACTCTTACCCGCATTAACTACATTCATACTTTTTTCTTCGAATCATATTTTTACTCTCACATCGGAGACACCCGAGGAGAGACTAACGTGTGTTGTCCTTTCGACATGTATCAGAAGAGTAGTCGTTCAAGTCCGGGGGGTCTGGCGGAAAATTGTTGTAACATTTTGGCGCTATCCGTGAGACCCAAAATCAAACTACCGAGAGTTCAAATTGCAGGTCCTACACCAGAACCCGCCACCCCGTTGGGTCCTTCGGGGTCCGGAGGGGAGCAACATGAGATACATTCTAGTTTGCAAAACCAAATCTTAAGTCACATAGCCTCACTACAATCACTCATAAAGGAGCACAACGAGAAGTCAGTAAACACTGTCTCGCCTATTCGGCTGTTGTTTGATGAAGAGGCTGAAGACCAAGAGAGAAAGGAGAAAGAAGTCGAGGAAGAGAGAAACAAGAAACACATTGGGAAGGAAAAGATATCGACGGAGGAGACACTCTATAAACCTTTTAAAGTGGTCCTTCGATCCCTTTTCACCCGGAGAATCATAAAGTTCTCCTCTCCGAAGCATTTTCTCTGGGTCAGTCTGAAGCTATATGATGGGTCCACCGGTTCGAATCACCACATAAACAAATTTATAGGAGAAACCAACAGTGCTGAATGGCCTATGCATGTGTGGTGCACGATGTTCAAGCAAACGCTAGACGGTTTCGCTATAGGATGGTTTGACAGGTTACTGTCGGGGAGGATAGATTACTAGGCTGGCTTGAGGGAAAAATTTGTGAAGAGGTTCCCTATAAGGAAGAAGTGCTTCCGGGACCTAGCAAAGATTACCCAAGTGGTCCGGAAAGCCAACGATCCATTATCGACGTTTAAAGAAAGGTGGATTGACGAGACCAGTTACATACTAGACGTTCCTGAAGTCATGAGAATCTCTAGCTTCATGAGTAGCGGCAAGTTCCCTGAACTATCTAGACGTTTCTCCGATAAGGTACCCAAGACAGTGATGTAGATGATGAGAAGGCTAGACAACTTGTTAAATCCGAAGTGGCATTCCGGACAATAGATCTACTGAAAGGAGAGTTGGTGGAACGAGGAGTGAGGTACAGAGGCCGAGGAGACAAGAACCAAGCTTTCTCTCGACCTAGGGAAAGGGGCGACAGGAACATAGGGCAAGGAACTTGTATTCGCCATACATCCCTCCCATCAGGAAAACAGGAGATCGGAATATAAGAGGTATGATGCTTCGCGCCCAGGTCTAGAGTCGTTGAGCAAGCTTCCTAAAGAGACACTAGCCACGGAATTACAGCTGAACCTACCTCTGTGTCCTTCGCTCATCGCTCCTCCTAACGACCGTAATCTCCATAAGTATTGTGAGAACCACGGCGAGAAAGGCCACTTCACCAACCATATTCATGAACTAAAGAAGCAACTGGAGGTTGCGTTGGGCTCATGGAAGTTATCCCATTTAGTGGGGGTTGTTAGAGTGAGGAGAAATTATAGAGCAAACGCTAGAGAAAACCGAGGAAATCCCAAGAAAAACGAAAGAAATAAAGTCATCAACATGATACAAGAAACCCGACAAGGGGAAAAGCGAATGTCGATTTTTGGTCATGAGGAACCCTGGATGTATGCTCCCATAAAATTTCCTCCTCTCCACAACTCCAACGCGTCCGAAGAGCCCCTGAGAATTGAGGCTGAAATGGAAGGACATTTGGTCCACCAAGTATTTGTAGATGAGGGGGATGCAGTACAGGTTATGTTTGAACACTGTTTCAAGAACCTTTCACCCAATATCAAACCAAAAATGACACGGACACAAACCAATTTGGTAAGATTTTCAGGAGAACATATAACGCGATTGAGAAAAATTGAACTGGAGGTATCCTTTCGGATCAATAGTTTACAAGAGAAGGTTGATGGGATGAGTTTCACCATAGTAAAGGCAGCTTCACCGTAACGTGATCTTGGGTAGGTCAGGAATAAGGGAGCTCAGGGCTATTCCATCCACTACGCATTCTACGATGAAATTCCCAACTCCGGGAGGGATAACTACATTGTTAACCAAGACTACAGTAATATACGAGTGTCAACGTCTCGAAGAAAACGAAAAGGTAGAAAAAGATGTCCTCGTAGGTATAATGGAAGTAGCAAGGGGCGAAAGGATTCCCCATGAAGTTGAGAACAGCCTGGCGGAAAAGGTGATCGACCATCTAGGCTTTCCAGAGCAAAAGGTAGTCAATAGATCCCATCTATTTGAGGATTTAAAACACATTCTATAAATCTTCTCAAGGAAAACAATGATGTTTTTGCTTGGGAACCGTCAAATATGACGGGGCCCCAAAAAGGATAATCAAGCATTCCCTCAACACCAATATGATCATCCGGACTATAGCCCAAAAGAGGGAAATGATGGGACCAAAGAAAAGTTGAGTAGTTGCAAAGGAGGTAGTGGCTGAAGGCAGATATCATCCAACCGGTTAGATATCTCACATGGATCTCTAACCCAGTGCTAGTATGGAATGTAGATGACACATGTAGGATGTGTATCGACTTCCAGAATCTTAACTCGGTGTGTCCGAAGGATTACTACCCCGTTCCAGATACTGATGTTGGTCCCTTGTCATTAGTGTTAAACTTAAGAATACTAAGTATAGACATAACCTATGGTTAAGTAACGTAATAAAAACGAGACAAATTAAATTAAATAACACAAAGGTTTTCAACGTTTAACTCTTAGCTTTATTAAAGAATTATACCCTATTGTATGCGAAGCTACAAGAGGGATTGAATAGACAATGTGTGTTTGGTGATCTCCTCACTAACAAGCTAGTCCAATCCTAACGATTGCTAAGCTTGACGATTCTATCAACAAGAGTTTGGAACTCAAGTGCTTGATCATATTTGGAGGAGAGAAACTTTGTTTGTGAATGTCTAAAGCATTTAGTGCACAAACTTATTTCCCTCCTTTTACAACCATCCTATTTATAGAAGCAAAGGTAGATACAAGACAAAGAATTGCCCATGCGCAATTCTTGTCTTATTTGTATAGTGTACAATCTTGTCTTAGCCTATTCTAAGTATTAGGACATAATTCCTTTTATACTGTCAGTACCCTATCAATCCCAAAGGAGTAAGTCACGCCAATTGTGTGATGTACTGCATCTTATCACAATTCAACTTATCCCGCCTTTACTTCAGTCTTTGAGGATGCTTGTTTCTTCAGGGAGATCGTATGGGGTTCAATGAGTCTATTGCCACAACTTACTGAACCCATTACCTTCTTCTTCATCTTAGAAGTCATTCATTGAGCTTCGCCTCTCTGAATGCTCGAGTCTTTCTTTTAGACTCAGTCTAGGAACTTGAAAGTAACTCACTGAGTGACTATTCACTCAGCGACTTCATTATGTTTAAAATTAATAATTCACTTAGGCGGATTGTTATTCAAATCCATGAGTGAGATCATTAGGCACTAAATTGACCTAACAATCTCTCCCTATTTTGATATAAAATATGACTAAGCGAAATTGTTATAAGTGGGCAAAAAGGCTTCTTCTTACACAAACTATTCTACTTATGAGAAGACTTGTTTTAACAAAGTACTTCGTTTTTATTCATCATTACAAAGACTGAATAGTTTGATACAAGAAAAACATAAATAAAACAAAAGATTACAATTATTCAGGAATCCATTGCTTCCCTCTTCACCCTTTATGACTTCAACACCTTTTCTTTATCAGGCCTCCTTGCAATTATATCCCTGAGATTATCAGCAAATCTATTATTCTCATCAATTTGGACTTGTCCAACCATCACAAGGAAGATGAGAATGCTTTCAGTGGGACATTTCTCAATGTCACTCATTCTTTGAAAAGCTTGGTCCTCAAATACATCAATGAAGAAGATACCTCACTCAGGTTCTTCGATGACCATATTGTTTACAAATGGAACATGTTCAGGGAGAGTACGATTACATTCTAACCTGGGGATCTTAGTCTCAGCTTCAAGCTTAATTCTTTTCCTTTTTCGTCCCTGAGTCTTGGAAGGATCATGTTCAGCCAAGGGAAGATCCTCAGTGATCCCTAATTGTTCCTTGATCTGATTCAACCTCTCATATCTCTTACTAAGAGAGTTGAGTATCTCAGGACACATTTATTTGTTTTGGTCCTGAAGATCCTACCCATTTCGTCCCACTCACTGAGACCGAAATCACCAAATGAAAACTTCTTCATTACTTCAAAATTCCTTTCATCATTGTTCTTGTAAATAGATACTAAGACTGGTGTGGTATGAGGAATAATTTGAAGATTGGTGATTGGTTTAGACATTCTTCTTTAAGTGACAACTTTGGTGTATTTATCATATAACTTTTTCAGTTGGGTGGTTCTTTGTTACTGCTTCATGAACATTTAATCCTGAATAGCCTTGAGTTCCTCCTCTTGCTTCTGAATGAATTCCTATCCCCCTTTCTTGCATAACAAGGCCTCAAGGTTACCACCCACTTCCTTAACAAACTCAGTGGACACTCTGAGTATCTCACCCCTAGTTGCCTCACTAGTCTTAGCCATCTCCATTATGTCTAAGTATTCTTGAATTTGATCAGGAGTTATCTTTTACATTTTTCCATTAATCTCATAGGGTACCAAGACAATGGCATCAGGATCAGGCCTTATTTCTCTTGAAGCTTTTACAAGCTTTTTGGGTGGAGGTGTTAGGGTTTCATCAACAATGCCTTTGCCCTTATCTAAATTAGATACTGAGGGCTAAAGGTTGGGTGGAATTGAGTTTAAGGGTGTTGGTGTAGGAATCACAGGCACCTGAGCTTGAGGTTGAACGATTGCTTCCTGCCCCCCCCCCCCCCCCCCAGTGTGAGAGGGAGGTTCACTCTAAGAAATCATCATTGGTGGTACATTCTCCCCCTCAAAATTTGAAGGATCAGCCTGACTAATCCCGACTTTTTCTCTCTGTGATGGTCCTGAAGTTGTGGTGGATGACCCATTGAAAGCCTGAAACATCTCAGTGACCATTTCCTTCATAGACTGAGTATCAGCCTTGATGGTCTTAACATCCAATTGTATGAGGTACTGAGTGTTTTCCACGGTGGTGATTCTGGTCCTGAGGCGAGGAATATCAGCATCCTTCAGTGACTTGGATATCTCATAAAGATTGGAGGCATTAGCCATATATCCTTGTGCAGCCTTGCTCAATCTAAATTTGGCATTAGAATCCATATGAACATCTTCATAGATGGCATCACACTTACCCTTTACCATTTCCAAATCAGACTTGAGAGAGTCTAACCTGGTGAATACTTTAGTGAGCCTATCCTCTTTCAACAGCTCCAGAAGTTGACCAACCCTGGAGGTGGACTTAGTAGTACTAGTGAGCAGTCCATCCAAGGTTTTCTTTAATGACACATTGGCTTCAACAGTTGGAAGAGAATGATTGAGGAAGTTGATGAACTTCTTCTCTTGATTCTCATGACTACAATTGACAAAGCTGATGAACTTCATCTGATTGTCAACCTGAACTCTCATTTTTCTTCAGCAACATCAAAACAATCACCATACGTTCTGAATTCATCGAGAAGTTCATCAGCCTTGGAAGCAAGGTCTTCATGATTTTGAGTAAACTCGGCTTTTAGGTTGTTGTAGACATGGTTGAAAACACCTTTGAGAGTTTCATAAAGAACCTTCTCAGTAACAGGCTTAGTGTCATCAAAAGTAGAATCCAGAACCACAGTCTGAGTCCCCAACGAAGAGGTGTCAAGTTTTGCCTCATGGGAGGGCTTTTTAGTTACCTCAAGGGAGGGCTCTTTTTGTTCGGATGCCTTAGGGGAGGGCTTTTGTTGAGCCTAAGGGGAGGGCTATATGTCCTCGAACAAGGGTGGGGACTGTGTCTTCTGGTCTGATTGAGGAGGGGCGTGAGTGTCAGGTTCATCCCCAGCCTCAATCATATCATCGTCGTCAGGAGTAGCTCTTCAGGCTCCTCTAGTAGATTAACAAAATCTCCAAAGTTCAGTGACCCCTTTGGTTTGTCCAGCTCCCCTCCAAAAGAAGGTTTGCCTTGGTTTTTGTCACTCCCTGTCCCAAATCATGAGGCTTGGATTTTAGACAACTGATGCTTAGGGGCAGTTTGCGATTGATCAGGGGTGAAGGTGAGATCCCTATCAGTGAGGTGTGTTACCCGTAGGCGTCTCCCTAAGTCTTTGGGATCAATAGTGGTTCCCTCAGGCAAAGAACTTTGTTTTAGTGTGCCTTCATCGGGAGTTATGGAGGTGAGATTCCTGTCAGCGGGGTGTTTTACCCGTGGGCGTCCCTATGAGTCTAAGGAATCGAGTTTTGGGTCCTCAGGCAAAGACTTGTGAGTTAGCGTGCCTTCACGATTATTATCTTAACACAAGTCATAAAGAAAACAAAAATCGTTTTATACATTTAACACACCATACAAGTTCATAAGTACGAACATGATAATATACAGTCATGAGTACTTAGCTATTACAGACTAAGCGCGAACAGTCACACTTACAAAAAAATATAATTGTTTTACAAGTAACATGTTCTACAGTAAGTTAGAAGAAGAGGCAGACCTCTTAAGCTTCATGGTGATGGTACTGGAAGAAGACGTCCTATGCTCCTTTTGGGCTTTCTCCATTTCCATCAATACTCTGGTATCTCTTTCGATCAAAGGGAGAGCAAGGATAGGTACAACAACAAGCAAGTGGGCCGCGCCAAGAGAAGAAGAAACCTCCAAGCCAATCGCCATCTTCTTCTTGGCAGCACGAGTAGCATGCGCCTCAAGTACCTCGTGCCGAGGAACCTCCTTGGCTATTCGTGTAACACCCCCAAATTACCACGCAACGGAATACCACATTGGGGCGCTACTAATAGCACGTCGCACACAATCATAGACAACAACCTCAAAAGAGACGTTAAAATAATATACAACATTGTCTAAAAGTATTTCCCATCCCAATATATAAAATCAAAGTAGCCTTTAGTCCCAAAAACCGTTACCAACACATCACATTCATCAAAGACTTAAAATTCATTTATTCATTTCAAAGGATGGAAAAATAATATAAACTTTAGACAAGTAAGCACCAACTCCCTCCTCGCATGCTCCATTGCTATCCATCTTTGATTATCTGAAATACATGCTTAAAATCATCAACACAACGGTTGAGCGAGTCTATAGGTTTTACAAATCATCATTCAACAGAAGTAGAAAACCAATCATGATTGTCAATCAAAAACTAAGGCATCTCGTATATATAGCAAAGGCTATGTGATTGTATTAAGCTCATGAAACCGACCCCTTAACCAATTAGTCACCCGCGCCAAATGACGGCATGACTTATATGAAACCATTGCCCCTACTAGAGTATCAGTTGCTAATTTTATATCCATACTTCTTATTCTAGTAAATTATCCTTCCCAGAGGTTACTCAACATAATGCCCTGGTCTCAGATAGGGTCGTCAACCCAGTAGTACTACTATTTGAATTAGCGGCTATTCCCAACTTGCAACATCAAGTTAGAACATACTTAACGGCTCATGAATTTAGGGACTTCAGCAACAAGGTACTTATACAATCACGACAATCATTCAACAACATTCGGGTCCAAACAATCATTCATGACTTGTGTTCTATTTCATTTCAAATAGCATGTATCCCCCTCGCGGGTTAGAATCATTTACAACAAGTATAAAAGCGAGGCTATAGACTCACCTTAGGTAATACACGTAGATAGTAGTAGTAGTGATCGCCGAAGTGAAGATGCCTCCTAAATATACACGTCAAAAGCCGCCACCTAACAAATAAGGTGCGCGCTTAGCAACATACTTAAGTATTTCAAAACATACTTAATATAATAAAATCAATGACTCAAAATAGTATGTACATAGACATGACCAATCAATGCAAGTGAATCCCTTCTAAACCTCACAACATGTACTAGCTTTCCAAAACTAGCACCTTCGATATTGATCCATCTCAAGATGCCAAATCAACATGGTTCAAGTACCCAACACGGGCATCTAATATCAGAATATACACTCACACATAAGATTTATATCCTTTTAGAAATTTTATAAGCTAATAGATTAGCCTCTAGCCTCAAACGATGACGCGAGGTTAAGTACCTCCCAATAATACTCAGTCGGTACCTACCAAAAGTACACGCTGATTTCCCATACTTAAACAACTCCGTTTTCAACGAAACTTGGTGACAAATTCATTTATAATCTGTACAAGACTCGGTTTAAATTTCATTCAATGATTTACATTTTAGAACCACCTGCTCGGCACATTTTTAGACTTTAAAAACCGGACTGTTTTGCACACTTGCCTCGTAAAGTTATTTTGACCTCGTTAAACGTTCCCATTTACAGAATCGACACTTGACTTTGAAAATAGACTCAATATCCTAGGTTTATAACCTGAGAACAACCCTTGAATATTTATAAAACTCAACTTATAGTCCCCGAGATTTGACCAATATCGACAACAATTTCGTATTGTGTCGATACGCATCTCCCGGTACACGATTATTCAAACTAGTGTAACTTCGTCCTCGTTATGAGTTAGAAGCTCTATCTTATAACAAAACGAGCGTCTCGACGACTACTAAAAGAATATCCAATCATACCAACACTTACTCAAAATTATACCCACAAAAATATGCCTTAAACTCACTGATGTAAAACACCCATTTAAAAATCACACCAAAATCCATTTTGACCCATTTTTAACATCATCAACCCTTCAATTAACCTATATTAATCATTCCTAACATCTCATAACACCCCTAAGTCACTTACATGATTCATACTTTCAAAACCAACATCAAAAATCATACATGCAACACTTTTAAAATCAAATATATCAATAATAACACATTTATACAACACAATAATGGATCAAACACCCTTTTTCTTCACCAAAAATCTTTGAAAAATAAAAGTACTTGCATGTTATTAAAAAATCATACCAAAAGGATCTCCATTGAATTTCAAACATGGGACTTGGTTTAGATTTTAATGGATCAAGCTCAAAGTTATGATCAAAGGGGTGTTTTGTTGAGGGAGGTGACGACATAGAGAGAAAACAAGGAAGAGAAAACAAAACTTTTTGATGAAATTGTATGTATGCGTAAGTTAGGTGAAGAATTTTCTTTATATATAGTGGGTGGAGGGTATTTTTTGCCAATTATGAATTCAAGTGGACTAAAGTGTAAATATTAGTTAAAAAGCGGGAAATGACTACCAATCAACTTTAACAATATTTAAGAGAGTCGGGTTTCGTCCCGGCTTCATAAAAATATAAATCTCGTTTGTTAAATCGATCGTTTTAATAATTAAACGCACACAAAACGAAATAGTGAAGTTCCGACTCGACTTAATACGTAAGGAAATAAAAATTTCATAAATCTCAAATATCGAAATAATCGATACTAAAATATAATATTTGGGCATCCATTGGCATCGCGATCACTATTAGTACTCTTCAATCGTCACAACGATTAATTATAGTCACACATTCCCGGTTTCAACGTAAACCGTCAAACAATACAATACTCATCATCACTTGGAGATTCAAAATCAGGTACATAGTTAGGGTAAAATAATGATGTTAAGTTCGGGGTATTATATTACCACCTCCTTTTAAGGAGCGACGTCCCGGAGCTCGCCTCGCCTCATGTTCGTATTGCGTACCACGAGAAGAACGAGGGCACTTCTTCCAAACGAAGTCCTTACGTTCCCACGGGAATCTCGATCCACGTCTCGAATTCCATTGCACATCCGTAAAGGGAAAAATTACTCTACTTCAAACGCTTAACATCTCGAATTTCATTCTACCTTAGTAATGGGAATCTTTCTCTGCTTCAAACGCTTAACTTCTCGATCGAAGATTTCCACTGTTTCTTCTACAAAACGCAACTTGTCGTCAAGTTGTATCTCACCTAAAGGGGAGATAAATCCTTATTCGCTAAACACTTCTTCAAGCTCGACACACGTCAATTACACGAATTACACGAAGCTCATTCGACGACCCCAACTTATAAACAACCGGTTAAATCCACTGGGTGATCTCAAACGGTCCAACGAACCTAGGACTTAACTTTTCTCAATTTCCAAAACGGATTGCTCCTTTTCAAGGTGATACCTTAATCATTATCAAGTCTCCAACTTCAAATTTCCAACAGCTCCCCACGGTTATTGACACAGCTCTTCTGACAGCTCCTCGCGGTTAACAAGCGATTCTTAATCCATATGATCTCTTTCCGTAGTCTCCCAAATATTTTTAGTTCCACTCATTTGTCCTTCTTCTACTTCATTCCAAGAATCTGGCGATTAAAACCATCGTCCACGATCCTCACAAAAACAATTACTCGTAAAAGAAAGTCGCATGGGTCGCACAAAAATCCATGGAAAACGTTCCATAAAATTGAGACGAGCTAGTTAGTACTAGTCGTATAAAATCACCTTATTGCGGAATCTCAAACATGCCAACCTACTTCGTCAAACAGCTAGTTCATCGATACGGAAATCATTCAGCGTATACATTACTCTATCGGACGCATTAAGATCTAAACCCGAACACGAAAGCCACCACTAGGCACATAAAGTCAAGTTACGACATGTTTGCTAAAAAGCAAAACCACGCCAAATCAATAACTTCAATCGGGTTAACTCACGCTTGCTAAATAGCCAAGCCATGATAAATAAGAATACTTGACAAGACCTTCGGGTAAGTCCAGTCAATTGGAAAATTGCAAGTAAAAGGATATGCATTGGCCGGATAGCCATGGACGCATATCAAAGGAAATAACAAGAAAATATTTTCGTCATCAGAGGGCGCTCACACGCAGATCCATACTCAAAAGATAATACAAAGACACTACCACACTTCAGCCCACGTGCATTCAAAGTCTCAATAAGCATCAACATTGAAAGTAAAAAAATATTACGTGGTACACGTTCTCCGTGATCGGACATCATTGGACAATGTCGCCTCAAATTCGCACAACTACGATCACTCGACTATATCACATACCACATAAGTACCTGAAAGCAAAGGTCGAACATAAACATCAAATACAAATCTCCACCGTTGATCATCGAGAAAACCTTGAACGAACCCTTGGTAATACAACTTGATCTCCAGAGTGTTTCCACTTGCGGTGTCGGCTACAACATATTCCTCGAGGTGATAACGAATTTATTAACTCCAATCAATAATAAATTCGGTCCATTTGCGAAGATTCACAACATATCGGGCGTACCATTAACTTATGCTTCATTGTTCAATCATACAAAAGAGTCCCAATACTTCTACTTCAGCATTCATCATACAAAGGCGTCCCAATAGTTTCTACTTCAGCATTCATCATACAAAGGCGTCCCAATAATTTCTACTTCAGTATTCATCATACAAAGGCGTCCCAATAATTTCTACTTCAGTATTCATCATACAAAGGCGTCCCAATAATTTCTACTTGAGTGTTCAAGGTGATACATCATATTCTTCATTTAATTCGTCATGATGGCCCCCAAGAGTTTCGTCATCAAGAAAAGTCTTCGGTAACCCTTCGATAGTAGCAAGTAAAATTAAAAGATCTTCACATCCATGATAAGCTGCCATTGATAACTCGATCCTCAGTCAATCCACAAATACACGTATAATTCCTGGTGACGCTTAAACAAGTCGCCTATTTTTGGAACGGTCAACGATTCTTAACAATCTGCTTATAAATCTCGTGATCATCGAGACACATTAGAAATGGTCCATCGAAATAAATCACAACTCAACAGAAGTACAACGGTTTACTCGTACATAGATGATAATCGACGATCATCATAATGACGACAGCACTGAACGATTCATATCGACGAAACACGATTCGAAGAAAGACGTACGCACACCAAATGTCCACAAATCGAGCCAGACATACTTGAGACCACTCATTTATAACTCCTTGTCTACATCAAAAGGCATCCCCTTTCATGTATACAAGAGTTTATAAATTTACGGTTCGGGAACTTATAACTTTCTTGTTTAAATGAAAAGGCGTCCTATTCCATTTCAACAAGACGATTATAAGTCATCCTACTCAAGTATTACTACCTCTCAACACGATATCAAACCCAAATTACATAACATAGTAAGTACAAGGTGTTAATAAGCTTACTTCATGATTTCCGTATCCAAACGTCTGATGCCATCTGAATAAGGAAAATACAAACAATCTAAGGTTCAGTGGTTTAAAACTTTCTTATTCAAATGTCCCAATCCATTTAAATAAGACAACCTTAACCAACTCAGAGTTGGGCGAGTTAAAATCTCTACATCTAAATGTCTTATTCCTTTTAGATACAAGGTATTAAGTCACTCAACCGAATGACTACTACGAGCATATCTTTGTTGTATCCAAACTATATATATTTGATTAGGATATATATATCTTAAGTCCAACATTGGCATCCTCCTTTTCGCCAATAAAACGTAGTCATATATAATCAAATCACACGTCGCATTACATAGAAGATGTCGCCTCGGATAAATGATTCTTAAAAAGCATAAGAAGTACTCGGAATACGAATATCACATCAATCAACTACGTTTCGAAAGGAGACGTTCTAAAATGGCACATCACGATATGATGATAACAATCGAACTTAAACAAGTCGATATGCGATAGATTACGAAACAAAAATTTACATACTTAAAGCATCAAACGAGTTTCACACTCGTATTCAGATAATACATAATTATCAAGATCAGTGATTGGCGGTGAGGCCAAATCCTATGCAAAACCGTATTATAAGATATACGACCATCATTTAAGGACCATTGCTTCACGTGCAATGCCTTTAAATACCATAGTATATTCATACATATACATACTACCATTCCTACCTACACATAATATCACATAATCACAACCAATCATAAAGTAATACATGAATAGCCTTACCGGAGCCATGCAGAGTAGTTGCATGCTTAAAACTTTTTAGAACACACGAAAGTTATAGTTTAGGTTTTTCAAAATCGACCTAGTTCTCTATAACTTGTGGCTCTGATTACCATTTTGTAACACCTCCAATTTACCACGCAGCGGAATACCACATTGGGGCGCTACTAATAGCACGTCGCACACAATCATAGACAACGACCTCAAAAGAGACGTTAAAATAATATACAACATTGTCTAAAAGTATTTCCCATCCCAATATATAAAATCAGAGTAGCGTTTAGTCCCAAAAACCATTGCCAACACATCACATTCATCAAAGACTTAAAAGTAATTTATTCATTTCAAAGGATGGAAAAATGATATAAACTTTAGGCAAGTAAGCACCAAATCCCTCCCCGCATGCTCCATTGCTATCCATCTTGATTACCTGAAATACATGCTTAAAATCGTCAACACAACGGTTGAGCGAGTCTATAACTTTTACGAATCATCATTGAACACAAGTAGAAAACCAATCATGATTGTCAATCAACAATTAAGGCGTCTCATATATAGCAAAGGCTATGTGATTGAATTAAGCTCATGAAATCGACCCCTTAACCAATTAGTCACCCGTGCCAAATGTAAGCATGACTTATATGAAACCATTTCCCCTTGATATGAGTAAAATCTCATATCAATTAATCAACAAATCATCCTAAAACACATAGAAAATACCTAACTTTTGTGCTATAAAGCAGTATTATGTGGTATGTTTTGTGTTTGTGGTTTAATAGGTAACAAGGATACAATTTCAAGCAAACAAGAGGAAATCAAGCTAATTGTGATGAAAAGACAAGAGAAGGATCAAAGATGACAAGCCATTTGAAGATGAAGGACCTATCTTGACAATATTCAAAAGTTGAAGGACTTAAATGCAAACTTTAGAAAATTAAGATTAAAGTCAAACTTGGTCAACCTTCAAGTCAACCAAGTCAAGGGACTTAAATAATCAAGATTCCAAGTCAAAGGACTGAATTTGCCATTAAAATGAAACAAGGAGCTCAAATGAAGTGGTTGTTTAACTACAAGGGCTGAAAGTGTCAAAATTGCACAAGTTTTTGGATCAATCCGTGTGAATGCCATTTAAACCAATCAAAATGCAAAGAAAAAGAGTTATGGATTGCCAAGTAGTGCGCCAGTTGGGCCACTCATTAACTCACAATTAATGACGAATCAAAACAGTGGAAACGCACTTACTTCCTTATCCACCAATCAGAGAGCAAAATGCAATAATATCATTTATCCAAAATGGATAATGATCCGTGTGAGAGGACACAATCCAATCAAATGATTCCACGTTTCATCTCTTTCAAGCAACAAGCCCAAATCGTGGAATAAGCTACAAGGCATTTCAGGAAAAGTTCTCTACGCAAATGAAGTCTAGCTCAGTTGGATGGATGCATTTGGTTATAGTCTTCTTGTGGGGGAGGTGAGGAGTTCGACTCCTGTCATTCCCCGTATGGGGGATTTTCCCAGAATTGGCAGCCGGGTTTGAATCCCATCGCAATGCCTTGAAGCCCCTTAATGGGAAACTGGATGGCTAGCATGGGGGTTGATATTCTCTTCGTGAGATGATTCAAACTCGGGTTGAGAGACTTGGTGCCTCGGTGGCACGTAAGATACTCCGTTAAAAAAGGAAAATTTCTCTACATGAAATTTACTCTAAATGGGAGGACGAATCCAACTATGCAAATCAATTAGACTGAAATTAAAGGAATCAAAAACCCTATTTGGTGTTCTTGATGAAGAATATGCAATTAACTAATCCTTGACACTTGGCACTTCCCCGTTGGTTGAGACACGTCACAATCTCCAACAACTCATCATCAAGACTCTATAAATAGCAGCCAGTACCCACATTTGTAGTGTGTGGTTAAGTGTGAAAAACATACACTTGTAATTTCTCTCCCATTTTCTAGATTCACTTTTCATAGTTAGCTTCTCTCAAGTGTTTGACGCACACTTGAGATGTAGTTATTTAGTTAGAATTTGTAACCTCTTTCCCTCCAAATAAATAAAAGCACAAAAATATTCATTTCATACTCTTCTCATATCTCACTTTAATTAATCCTGCATTACTGTTGTTATACTGTAATTTCATTGATCATAACTGATCAATGGAGTTTGTTTGAGACATTTTGGAAGTTATTGAAGCATTACTAGCCAGATTCAGTTCATGTCAGCTCTTGTTGAGTAGATAGAAGCAGAATGAGTTGATTTGATTCAGAGATAGCAATAGGAGGTGATACAGGTGTTGATTGTAGTTGATTGGGTTTGAAGGAAGTGTAATCTAGAGATTTCAGCACTCCTCTACTCCATCAATAGAGGCTTCAAGCTAAAAGGTTTTGAAATTCTGTTTTTGGTCCCCCTGAATTATTTTGCATGCTAAAATTCCTAGTGTAAAACTACTTGCTGAAATGATCATGTGTTTAGTTTGATGCTAGTGTAATTGAGTTAGTTTGATAGCTTTTGAGTGTTATTGCAGCTTTACTTTGAGTTTACTTGATTTTCAGTTTTGTTTTTCATCAGTAAAAGGTCATTTACATCATATTGTGGTTAAATCCGTTTACTTGCCTGATTTCATCTGAAACTTACTTCATTTGGTCATATAGACAAGTCTTGATAGAAGTTTTAACCTATTGCATACTTGAGATCAGATTTCATTTGAAACAGTTATTAACAGCTTTCTTAAATGGTGTTTGGAATTTCTTAGCATTTGTGATTAAAGTTTGTCAAAACCTGTTATACTTGCTCAGTTACATTTAGTAAACCAGTGTTAACAATTTTGGTTCATTTTGAAGTCAAAAACTTTGTCAAAAAGGCAATTGGTCTTAAAAAGGTTTGGGTCATATTCTGCTTTCTAGTTATTCAGAAAACTTGCTCAATTCAAATCATTAGCATTATTTCATTACTTGACCAATTTGTCTGAAATCAGTTCCTATTTGTAGTTAAACATCCAAAGTATAAGTGTGTTCAAGGAAATTCTACAGTTTTCTATTTTGAATGAGAAATAAGCTTTTCAATAAGTTCAAGACCAAATGCATGTTTTTGTGATAAAAGCCAATCTGTTTCCTTGAATCTCCATTTCTACTTCATAAATGTGCCAATTTTCTTTCACAGAACTTGTTACAAACATGTCTTGAGTGAGTTTTGAAGTTTTCAGCTTTTTGAAAAATCTAGTCAACATTTGGTCAAATAAGCACTTTTCAGCTTAAATTCATATTCCAGCTTATCTAGTTAATCCTTTTTAATGTGGAAAGACATTCCATACTCCTTCTAAGCTGTTTAACAAGATTGAGCATTAAAATCAAGTTGTGGATGTTTGGGCTGCTTGTTTGCTTATTCTTGGCTTATGAGAATAAGCTATCTTGTGATTTTTGAGCTTTTAAGCTGTTTCCTTGTGCTTGCATAGCTAAAATTCAATTTTAAGCTCTTTGAAACAAACTAGAGCTTATTTGGTCCATTAATAAGCTCATACGAGCTTATTCATAAGTGTTTTCCCGTTTTTGTTAAACTTAGCGTAATAATTGCAGTTTGGTCCTTGATATGTTTAACTGTTTTCATTAGGAGCTAATTTTACAAGTTTTTAGGGTTTGCTAGATAACTACCCTTGAAGTTTCAGTTTTTGCTAAAATCAGTTAGGTAGTTTGTTAAATTTGTTAAAAGTAGTTACAAGTTGGTTAAATTTTACACTTTTGGTCCTTTTAGTTCTTAAAATTTACATTTCAACCCTTGAACTTTCATTTAGCTTACATTTTTAGCACTATTACTCTTATGCATTTTAATTTTGTATTTTTGTGAATTTAACTTGGTATTTGCAAAGTGTTTTATGGATACGTAGCTTAATATTTTTCACTCTTTTTACGTGTTGATTGAAATAGACATAGACTTCCAAATACCCTAACAACCAAGAACAATTAAAGACTTGAGATTTTTAGGACTTTCAATTTGTCAAGAATCGAGAGAAAACAAACTTCAAAATACTCAATTTCAAATGGCGCCGCTACCGGTTCATGACATTACGAGAGACTATGGATTGACGGTTTTCATTGGCATTTGGGATCTGTTCACCTCGTGAACGTTATTTTTACGTATCATAAATAAAAAACAATAAAAAAATCAAAAATATAAAAATATAAAAACTAAAAAATAACAAAAACAATTCTTTTCCTAAAGAATTGACCAAAAAAAATAAAAAAATCAAAAAGCAATCTTTTTCCTAAGAGATTGCAACCAAAAATATATATTATTGGATTTCATCGGTTTTTACGTACATATAGTATTTTCTTTAAAAACCCAATAAATACAAAAATATTTTTCATATATTATTATATGTAGATACGTATACGTATACGAACAATCAATACACATATCTCCATAAGTATTGCTTTTGCAATACACCGTGTTAGGGAGCGTTCCGGTCCTTGACACGTGTATCGATCAAAATTAATTAAGCAAGAATAGATAAATACTTCCAATAGGCAAGAATTTGAAGAATACAAACTACAAAGTTAATAGAAAGGCGACGTGCTATAAAATGCCGTCTAAGGGTTAATAGGTACTTAAGTGCTTCGCGCCACCTAACCCCCGGTTCACTAGTGAGTATTCTAAGAAGGAAGGCTTGATTGGGGGTCTTGCACCCAAGTAGTACTTACATATATTATACTTTCGTGTGGATATTTCATATTGAATCTCGAAGAGGATAATCCCTTTCTCTTCAAAGTCGAACGAGAGCTTCTCTCTCACTCCTTGATTTGAGTTGCATGCTCACCCGCGGGAGTGCACAAATACCATTTGGTGTACAACCCCTTCCTCCGAAAAGGAAGAAAAAGAGAAAGATTAAGAACAACACCGTTCATCAAGCCGATCCCGAGAATCGTGCTTTGATCATTACACAAGAATCCATGGCCGACATTGACAATCGACCTTTGATGGAGCACTTGCAATCCAATGTGCAAGGATATGCCGATGCTATTGTGATACCCGAGATTCCCGCAAATACCTTTGAGCTTAAGACATCAATTATTAGCTTGGTTTCAAACACACCATTTTTGGGGAGACCTGGTGATAATCCACACGATCATATTAAGAAGTTTCTATCCCTTTGCAACACCATTAAGTACAATGGAGTTCCCCATGATGCCATTAAGTTAATCTTGATCCAATTTTCACTAAAGGGCAATGCTAAGTATTGGCTTGATACACAACCACCTAAGAGCATTACTACTTGGGATGATTTCACTAAGAAGTTTTTGAACAAGTTCTTTCCCCATCTAAGACCACGGCTTTGAGGAACCTAATTATTGGATTTCAACCAAAACCTAGCCGAACCTTTAGTGATGCATGGGAGGAGTTCAAGGACTTATTGAAGAAATGCCCAAATCATGGATTCAATGAGGTTCACCAAATCAACGCTTTCTATAATGGATTAAGACCACACCACCAAGATTCATTCAACTCTTCCTCGGGTGGAAATATTCTTTCTAAATCCATTCAAGAAGCTTGGGACATTATTGAGACCAAATCAATGGTGCAAACTAATACACAATTTGATGAGAGAGTCCATGTGGTGCAAGAGAGTGTTACCCCACAAATGGAAACGATGATCTCTCAAAAGCTTGATACTATGACCAACACACTCATGAAATTTTGTGAACTCTCTTTGATCAAGAATTCCACCAATGATGTGAATGCTATTTCTCTTTCATGTGAGACTTGTGGAGGTCCCCATTCTTTCCAACAATGTGATAAGGTGCAAGGTTATCAAAGTAAATGTTATGCTTACCAAGAAGAACATAGAGAACATTTCAAACCCAACATCAATCAAAACAATCTCTCTTACAAATCACAAAACTATCTTGCTCCACTCGGTTTCCCACCCCAACCACCCACCCAAACTCAAAACAATCCTCCTCAATTGTTACAAAGAAATCAAGGGACGAGGCCAAGTTACCAAGGACAAAACAATTTTAGAGCACCTAATACCTTTTACAATCAAGGAAATAACTTTCAAGGAAACAACCAAGGGTTTTACAATCAACCTCCACCTTTCCAACCCCAAGGTTTCAAGGGAATATGCCACATGATTATAACACCATTGAGCTTCTTCACAAAATGAATCAAGAGAATGAAAGAAGGTTCCAAGCTAATGAAAAAATAATGAGGGAAATGCATGAGGAAACAAACAAAAAGTTTATGATGCTTCTCAATCAAAGACCATAAGGGGCTTTACCCACTAACACACAAACAAACCCGAGGGCTAATGGCAAGGCTATCACAACAAGAAGTGGAAATAAAACTCATTATCCTTCACCTCCTACACCTTATATTGTTAAGCCTACTATGGTTCCAACTTGTGATAAGTCTTCTACATCTAATTCACCATCCTCAAGTTCTACAAATTCAACACCTACACCTCCTAATCCTTTAACTTCCACACCCATCAATGAAGAACCCAACAAGGAAAATACTTCATCAGCCACTCAACCACAACCAAAACCAAGTCTCCCTTATCCATCAAGATTGAGAAAGGAAAAGCTTAAGAACAAGGATGATATACGAGTCTCAAACTTTTTGAGGATGTTCAAGCAACTTAACATAAACATCTCCTTTGCGGAAGCCTTAGCCAATATGCCTAAGTTTGCTAAGATGATCAAGGACTTACTTTCTAACAAGGAGAAATTGGTGGATTTGCCTAATGCTTCATTAAATGAAAATTGCTCCGCGGTTTTGCTTAAGAAGTTTCCTACTAAGCTTGGAGATCCGGGGAGGTTTTTGATTCCTTGTAATTTCCCGGGGATGTAAAATTGCATGGCTTTAGCGGATTTAGGAGCAAGCATAAATTTCATGCCATTATCGGTTTGGAAAAGACTTTCACTTCCCGAGCTCACTCCTACTAGGATGACTCTTGAGTTGGCCAACCGTACTATAGCTTATCCGGTGGGAATTGCGGAGGATGTTTTTGTTGGGGTTGATTGATTTACCTTTCCTGTGGATTTTGTTGGTAGGCCATTTTTGAGAACGGGTCAGACTCTTATATATGTGGCGGAAGGTGAACTTACAATGAGGGTAGGAGATGAAAGAGTTGTGTTTAACATGGGCAAGTTGTCAAAGAAATCTAATGAGCCCGAAACGGTGAAGCATATTGATGTTGTTAATGAGGAGGAAACTCAAGATGATATCCTTGATGAAGTTTGCGTTGAATATTTTTATGAAGCTTGCTCAAGTGGAGATTATGACCTTCCTTATGCTGAGACCATTGCTTCCATTACCTCATCCTTGGATTTTCATGCACCTCAAGATCTTAACTTTGGTGATTTTGTGTTTTATTCTAATCCTCTCTTTGAAACATCATTTGATAACCCACTTTTCCACCATGATGAAGACATCAATGAAGATTTTAGTGATGAAGAGTCTCTTCTTTGTGATACACCAACATATGATGATTATAGTGATAATGAGCTCTCTACTTGTGACTCTCCATTTATTGATGATCGCACTTCCTTGAGTTTTGAGGAATCACCAATCTTTGATATACCAATTTATGATGTTTATGGTGATGAGGAGGATTCTATCATGGATGAGAGTGATGAGTTTTTAGAGGTTGATATACCTTTTGAGTACACTTTTGGTTATATTGATGAGGAGGGGGGCATACTCTTTCTAGAATCTCTATTGCATGAAGATCCTTTACCTTCATCTTTGTCCACCTCACCCTTTCAAAGTGACAAAGGAAAACAAGTCATGATGGTTCCTTCAAAGAGCTTGTTGTTACCCATTTCTCCACAACCTTTCTCTCACCATGTGACCTACAAGGGCAAATCTTCTAAGGCAACCACCACTTGTTGTTTTCCCATCAAGGAACAAATTTTTGATCCTGGTATAGAGCTTCCTAAACCATCTTAGTATCCGCCTGATGCAACAAAAGGAAAACTTGTGAAAGATTTGAGAGTATCACCTTATCACCTTTTGAAGAACATATGGGCAACCATTTTGGAGCACAACACCTCACCCTTTTTACCATTGCTTGGGAAGTTAGATGTTGGATTGTTTTATAAGTGGGATGCTAATTATGTATTTGATCCGGGGGGATATTTATGGAGTTTTGATAATTGGAAAACTTGCTTTACCTTATTATGGAGATTTTTTTTTAAAAGGACAAAATTTTACTCTCCATGATAGGTTTTAGACACTTTTAAGTGTGGGATGAGTCGAGCTACAGACTCCATAAATTAAGCTTGAATAACTAGGTTTAGAGTTTTTAGACTTAGAGTATGGTAGGTTAGAAATAAGGATATAGAGTTGATGAGAAGTGTAGGGGAGACCTTCCTTTTATCTTCATGTTGTTTGTAGGGTTGCTCACTCATCACGTGCTTTGGAGCTTATGGAGGAGGCCTTTGTATCCAGTTCACTTTGTTACTATTGTGATTTTTCATAGACACTTTGTGCTTAAAAGATGAATTCACTATAGTAGATCTTTCCTTAGCTTGGGTTAAGCAAAGTCTATTCATTGTCATAAGTGTAGGGGAAGTTTATACTTCCATGCTCTTAAACATTGAGGACAATGTTTAGCTTAAGTGTAGGGGGTCTTCTATCGAAGTGACATTACCTATACTTTGTTATTGACCTTCATGATAACTTGGAAATTAATTTTGCAAACATTTTTCAAATTTTTGATCTACTTTGGCCACCAAAAATATGCATTCATAATTTTTGCATCAATCATTTTTCATTTGCATAACACATTTGCATTGTATATATCTCTTCTTTTTTTTCTTTATGAAAAAGATATATAAAAAGAAAAAAAATATAATAAGGATATGGTTTAACAAATTTAGACTTCTTTGACATATTAGGCCCGCCATAGATATTTTGACTCAACCCGAGTTTGCTTATCCAAGCATTCTCTAGCTAGTATCCTTAACCATGTAGTCCTTCATTGGTCTATTAGGCTAAGCATCCACGACTCTCATTATTTGAGACTTTAAATTTGTGGAGAATGGGAGATGATAGAGTTGAAGCAAGTATAAAAGGGCTAGATAAACTTCATGATAATTACTTGTGGCTAAAACCTTCTCTTTCTTTGCCTCTATTTTCTTCACATGTATATATGTTAATAAATAATCAAGAACGGTTTTAATCGGTTTGTAGTCTCTTATGTATTTTTGTCTAATCATTCATGGTTGGTATAAGTACGTCTTAAGATTCTAAGTTAGAACGTTTTATGTGTACTAGACTTATGTCATGCTTAATACTTAGCGGGTGTTTTTCCTTTTATTCTTTTCAACTTTCTTTGTGAGGAATAAAGAATAATAAGAGCGGCTTGAAAAAAATGAGTGGCTAGAAAAAAAGAGAAAAAGAAAAAAGAAAAGAAAAAAATAAATAATTATACAAGACTCCCAAGAGGGGAAGTGAAGTGTTAATTATAGTAACTATTAGATTCCAATATTACCTTGACGGGTTGCGGGGATTTAATAGTTGCTCCAATCCAATATTACCTTGACGGGTCGCGGGATTGAAGATCCAAGGTCTCAAAAAGGAGGCAGATGTAAATTATTGTGTGAGTTTTATTTTTCTTTCCTTAGCGAGTGTATAGCTACTTATTAATGCATGACATGAAGATTTTACACATAAGTCGAATGACTTATTACTCTTGAAACGGACTTATATTAATTGTGAGCGGTTTTTCAAGTAATGGATGAGAGGATTACTTAGGTTAAAACCGTGCTTCCTTATTTTTGGATTTTTCATTTCTTATACTTCACACTTTAAATAATGATAAATTTGCCTTCAAGCAATTTGCTCAAATAATAACCGGTTCCACATTTAATTACCATGGATAAGTTGATGCACTTTTTACTTGTGAATACAATAATCTCATTTTTAAGCTTGGTATGGGGAAAGTGAAACTTGAGGGTGATAAGAGTCCATGGTACTAAAAGCCCTAATTCAAGTCATTGATTTCTTTATGAGTTTTTCCATCAAAACCATTTATGAAAAATCAAAAATATATAAATAGAATTGTTTTTCTTTGCATTGCATTGTTAATAATCAAAATCATGCATCATATAGCATAGAGTAGTGTAAAGGCATTCCATATTGGCCAAGGTGGGTTAATTATGAGAAAAATGTAAATTTGTGCTTTACAATATGGCATTGCATGAGGTCATGGCAATGTTCAAGTATACGGGATTTGATATGAGTAAAATCTCATATCAATTAATCAACAAATCACCCTAAAACACATAGAAAATACCTAACTTTTGTGCTATAAAGCAGTATTATGTGGTATGTTTTGTGTTTGTGCTTTAATAGGTAACAAGGATACAATTTCAAGGAAACAAAAGGAAATCAAGCTCATTTATGATGAAAAGACAAGAGAAGGATCAAATATGATAAGCCATTTGAAGATGAAGGACCTATCTTGACAATATTCAAAAGTTGAAGGACTTAAATGCAAACTTTAGAAAAGACAAGATTAAAGTCAAACTTGGTCAACCTTCAAGTCAACCAAGTTAAGGGACTTAAATAATCAAGATTCCAAGTCAAAGAACTGAATTTGCCATTAAAATGAAACAAGGAGCTCAAATGAAGTGGCTGTTTAACTACAAGGGCTCAAAGTGTCAAAATTGCACAAGTTTTTGGATCAGTCCGTGTGAATGCCATTTAAACCAATCAAAATGCAAATAAAATGAGTTATGGATTGCCACGTAGTGCGCCAGCTGGGCCACTCATTAACTCACAATTAATGACGAATAAAAAAAACAGTGGAAACGCACTTACTTCCGTATCCACCAATCAGAGAGCAACATGCAATAATATCATTTATCCAAACTGGATAATGATCAGTGTGAGAGGCCATAATCCAATCAAATGATGCCACATTTCATCTCTTTCAAGCAACAAGCCCAGATCGTGGAATGAGCTACAAGGTATTTCAGAAAAAGTTCTCTACATGAAATTTACTCTAAATGGGAGGACGAATCCAACTATGCAAATCAATTAGACTGAAATTAAAGGAATCAAAAACCCCCTTGGGTTTTCTTGATGAAGAATCTGTAATTAACTAATCCTTGACACTTGGCACTTCCTCATTGGTTGAGACACGTCACAATCTCTAACAACTCATCATCAAGACTCTATAAATAACGGCTAGTACCCTCATATGTAGTGTGTAGTTAAGTGTGAAAAAACACACACTTGTAATTTCTCTCCCATTTTCTAGATTCACTTTTCATAGTTAGCTTCTCTCAAGTGTTTGACACACACTTGAGAGGTAGTTATTCAGTTAGAATTTGTAACCTCTTTTCCCTCCAAATAAATAAAAGCACAAAAGTATTCATTTCATACTCTTCTCATATCTCACTTTACTTAATCCTGCATTACTGTTGTTTTACTGTGATTTCATTGATCATAACTGATCAATGAAGTTTGTTTGGGACGTTTTGGAAGTTATTCAAACATTACTAGCCAGATTCAGTTCATGCCAGCTCCTGTTGAGTAGATAGAAGCAGAATGAGTTGATTTGATTTAGAGATAGCAATTGGAGGTGATATAGGTGTTGATTGTAGTTGATTAGGTTTGAAGTAAGTGTAATCTAGAGAGTTCAGCACTCCTCTACTCCATCAATGGAGGTTTCAAGCTAAAAGGTTTTGAAATTCTGTTTTTGGTTCCCCTGAATTGTTTTGCATGCTAAAATTCCTAGTGTAAACCACTTGCTGAAATGATCATGTGTTTAGTTTGATGCTAGTGTAATTGAGTTAGTTTGATAGCTTTTGAGTGTTATTGCAGCTTTACTTTAAGTTTACTTGATTTTCAGTTTTGTTTTTCATCAGTAAAAGGTCATTTACATCATATTGTGGTTAAGTCTGTTTACTTGCCTGATTTTAGTTGAAACTTACTTCATTTGGTCATATAGACAAGTCTTGATAGAATTTTTAACCTGTTGCATACTTGAGATCAGATTTCATTTGAAACGGTTCTTAACAGCTTTCTTAAATGGTGTTTGGAATTGCTTAGCATTTGTGATTAAACTTTGTCAAAACCTGTTATACTTGCTCAGTTACATTTAGTAAACCAGTGTTAACAATTTTGGTTCAGTTTGAAGTCAAAAACTTTGTCAAAAAGGCATTTGGTCTTAAAAAGGTTTGGGTCATATTCTTCTTTCTAGTTATTCAGAAAACTTGCTCAATTCAAATCATTAGCATTCTTTCATTACTTGACCAATTTGTCTGAAATTAGTTTCTATTTGTAGTTAAACATCCAAAGTATAAGTGTGTTCAAGGAAATTCTACAGTTTTCTATTTTGAATGAGAAATAAGCTTTTCAATAAGTTCAAGACCAAATACATGTTTATGTGATAAAAGCCAATCTGTTTCCTTGAATCTCCATTTCTACTTCATAAATGTGCCAATTTTCTTTCACAGAACTTGTTACAAACATGTCTTTAGTGAGTTTTGAAGTTTTCATCTTTTTGAAAAATTTGGTCAACGTTTGGTCAAATAAGCACTTTTCAGCTTAAATTCAGATTCCAGCTTATCTAGTTAATCATTTTTAATTTGGAAAGACATTCCATACTCCTTGTAAGCTGTTTAACAAGATTGAGCATTAAAATCAAGTTGTGGATGTCTGGCTGCTTGTTTGCTTATTCTTAGCTTATGAGAATAAACTATCTTGTGATTTTTGAGCTTTTAAGCTATTTCCTTGTGCTTGTCTAGCTAAAATTCAATTTTAAGCTCTTTGAAACAAAATAGAGCTTATTTGGTCCATTAATAAGCTCATACGAGCTTATTCATAAGTGTTTGCCCGTTCTTGTTAAACTTTGCATAATAATTGCAGTTTGGTCCTTGATATGTTTAACTGTTTTCATTAGGAGCTAATTTTACAAGTTTTTATGGTTTGCTAGATAACTACCCTTGAAGTTTCAGTTTTTGCTAAAATCATTTAGGTAGTTTGTTAAATTTGTTAGAAGTAGTTACAAGTTCGTTAAATTTTACACTTTTGGTCCTTTTAGTTTTTGAAATTTACATTTCAACCTTTGAACTTTCATTTAGCTTACATTTTTAGCACTATTACTCTTATGCATTTTAATTTTGTATTTTTGTGAATATAACTTGGTATTTGCAAAGTGTTTTACGGATACGTAGCTTAATATTTTTCACTCTTTTTACGTGTTGATTGAAATAGACATAGACTTCCAAATACCCTAACAACCAAGAATAATTAAAGACTTGAGATTTTTAGGACTTTCAATTTGTCAAGAATCGAGAGAAAACAAACTTCAAAATACTCAATTTCAAATGGCGCCGCTACCGGTTCATGACATTACGAGAGACTATTGATTGACGGTTTTCATTGGCTTTTGGGATCCGTTCACCTCGTGAACGTTATTTTTACGTATCATAAATCAAAAACAATAAAAAAAATCAAAAATATAAAAATATAAAAACTAAAAAATAACAAAAACAATTCTTTTCCTAAAGAATTGACCAAAAAAAATAAAAAATTCATAAAGCAATCTTTTTCCTAAGAGATTGCAACCAAAAATATATATTATTGGATTTCATCGGTTTTTACGTACATATAGTATTTTCTTCAAAAACCCAATAAATACAAAAATATTTTTCATATATTATTATATGTAGATACGTATACGTATACGAACAATCAATACACATATCTCCATAAGTATTGCTTTTGCAATACACCGTGTTAGGGAGCGTTCCGGTCCTTGACACGTGTATCGATCAAATTTAATTAAGCAAGAATAGATAAATACTTCCAATAGGCAAGAATTCGAAGAATACAAACTACAAAGTGAATAGAAAGGCGACGTGCTATAAAATGCCGTCTAAGGATTAATAGGTACTTAAGTGCTTCGCGCCACCTAACCCCCCGTTCACTAGTGAGTATTCTAAGAAGCAAGGCTTGATTGGGTGTCTTGCACCCAAGTAGTACTTACATATATTATACTTTCGTGTGGATATTTTATATTAAATCTCGAAGAGGATAATCCCTTTCTCTTCAAAGTCAAACGAGAGCTTCTCTCTCACTCTTTGATTTGAGTTGCATGCTCACCCCCGGGCGTGCACAAATACCATTTGGTGTACAACCCCTTCCTCCGAAAAGGAAGAAAAAGAGAAAGATTAAGAACAACACCGTCCATCAAGCCGATCCCGATAATCGTGCTTTGATCATTACACAAGAAGCCATGGATGACGTTGACAATCGACCTTTGATGGAGCACTTGCAATCCAATGTGCAAGGATATGCCGATGTTATTGTGATACCCGAGATTCTCGCAAATACTTTTGAGCTTAATACATCTATGATTAGCTTGGTTTCAAACACACCATTTTTAGGGAGACCTAGTGATAATCCACACGATCATATTAAGAAGTTTCTATCTCTTTGCAACACCATTAAGTACAATGGAGTTCCCCATGATGCCATTAAGTTAATTTTGATCCAATTTTCACTAGAGGGCAATGCTAAGTATTGGCTTGATACACAACCACCTAAGAGCATTACTACTTCGGATGATTTCACTAAGAAGTTTTTGAACAAGTTCTTTCCCCCATCTAAGACCACGGCTTTGAGGAACCTAATTATTGGATTTCAACAAAAACCTAGCCAAACCTTTAGTGATGCATGGGAGGAGTTCAAGGAGTTATTGAGGAAATGCCCAAATCATGGATTCAATGAGGTTCACCAAATCAACACTTTCTATTATGGATTAAGACCACACTACCAAGATTCACTCAACTCTTCCGCGGGTGGAAATATTCTTTCTAAATCCATTCAAGAAGCTTGGGACATTATTGAGACCAAATTAATGGTGCAAACTAATACACAATTTGATGAGAGAGTCCATGTGGTGCAAGAGAGTGTTACCCCACAAATGGAAAAGATTATCTCTCAAAAGCTTGATACTATGACCAACACACTCATGAAGTTTTGTGAACTCTCTTAGAACAAGAATTCCACCAATTATGTGAATGTTATTGCTCTTTCATTTGAGACTTGTTGAGGTCCCCATTCTTTCCAACAATGTGATAAGGTGCAAGGTTATCAAAGTGAATGTTATGCCTACCAAGAGGAACATAGAGAACATTTCAAACCCAACATCAATCAAAAAAATCTCTCTTACAAATCACAAAACTACCTTGATCCACCCGGATTCCCACCCCAACCACCCACCCAAACTCAAAACAATCCTCCTTAATTGTTACAAAGAAATCAAGGGCCGAGGCCAAGTTACCAAGGACAAAACAATTTTAGATCACCTAATACCTTTCACAATCAAGGAAATAACTTTCAAGGCAACAACCAAGGGTTTTACAATCAACCTCCACCTTTCCAACCCCAAGGTTTTCAAGGGAATATGCCACATGATTATAACACCATTGAGCTTCTTCACAAAATGAATCAAGAGAATGAAAGGAGGTTCCAAGCTAATGAGAAAAGAATGAGGGGAATGCATGAGGAAACAAACAAAGTTTATGATGCTTCTCAATCAAAGACCACAAGGGGCTTTAACCTCTAACACACAAACAAACCCGAGGGCTAATGTCAATGCTATCACAACAAGAGGTGGAAATAAAACTCATGATCCTTAACCACCTACACCTTCTATTGTTAAGCCTACTATGGTTCCAACTTGTGATAAGCCTTCTACATCTAATTCATCATCCTCAAGTTCTACAATTTCAACACCTACACCTCCTACTCCTTTAACTTCCACACCCATCAATGAAGAACCCAACAAGGAAAATCCTTAATCAACCACTCAACCACAATCAAAACCAAGTCTCCTTTATCCATCAAGATTGAGAAAGGAAAAGCTTAAGAACAAGGATGATATACAAGTCTCAAACTTTTTGAGGATGTTCAAGAAACTTAACATAAACATCTCCTTTGCGGAAGCCTTAGCCAATATGCCTATGTTTTCTAAGATGATCAAGGACATACTTTCTAACAAGGAGAAATTGGTGGATTTGCCTAATGCTTCATTATATGAAAATTGCTCCGCGGTTTTGCTTAAGAAGTTGCCTAGTAAGCTTGGAGATCCGGGGAGGTTTTTGATTCCTTGCAATTTCCTGGGGGTGGAAAATTGCATGGCCTTAGCGGATTTAGGAGCAAGCATAAATCTCATGCCGTTATCGGTTTAGAAAAGACTTTCACTTCCCGAGCTCACTCCTAATACGATGACTCTTGAGTTGGCCAACCATACTATAGCTTATCCGGTGGGAATTGCGGAGGATGTTTTTGTTGGGGTTGATAGATTTACCTTTCCCGTAAATTTTGTGGTGGTTGATTATGATATGGATCCGAGAGTTCCTTTGATTGTTGGTAGGCCATTTTTGAGAATGGGTCGGACTCTTATAGATGTGGCGGAAGGTGAACTTACAATGAGGGTAGGAGATGAAAGAGTTGTGTTTAACATGGGCAAGTTGTCAAAGAAATCTAATGAGTCTGAAACGGTGAAGCATATTGATGTTGTTAATGAAGAGGAAACTCAAGATGATATCCTTGATGAAGTTTGTGATGAATATTTTTATGAAGCTTGCTTAAGTGGAGATTATGACCTTCCTTATGTTGAGACCATTGCTTCCATTACCTCATCCTTGGACTTTCATGCACCTCAAGAGCTTAACTTTGGTGATTTTGTGATTTATTCCAATCCTCTCTTTGAAACATCGTTTGATAACCCACTTTTCCACCATGATGAAGACATCAATGAAGATTTTAGTGATGAAGAGTCTCTTCTTTTTGATACACCAACATATGATGATTATAGTGATAATGAGCTCTCCACTTGTGACTCTTCATTTATTGATGATCACAATTCCTTAAGTTTTGAGGAATCACCAATATTTGATATACCAATTTATGATGTTTATGGTGATGAGGAGGATTCTATCATGGATGAGAGTGATGAGTTTTTAGAGGTTGATATACCTTTTGAGTACAATATTGGTTATATTGATAAGGAGGGGGACATAATCTTTCTAGAATCTCTATTGCATGAAGATCCTTTACCTTCATCCTTGTCCACCTCACCCTTTCAAAGTGATAAAGGAAAACAAGTCATGATGGGTCCTTCAAAGAGCTTGTTGTTACACATTTCTACACAACCTTTCTCTCACCATGTGACTTACAAGGGTGAATCTTCTAAGACAACCACCACTTGTTGTTTTCCCATCAAGGAACGGATTTTTGGTCCTGGTATAGAGCTTCCTAACCCATCTCAGTATCCGCCTGATGCAACAAAAGGAAAACTTGTGAAAGATTTGAGAGTATAACCTTATCACCTTTTGAAGAACATATGGGCAACCATTTTGGAACACAACACCTCACCCTTTTTACCATTGCTTGGGAAGTTAGATGTTGGATTGTGTTATAAGTGGGATGGTAATTATGTATTTGATCCGGGGGTTATTTATGGAGTTTTGATAATTGGAAAACTTGCTTTACCTTATTATGGAGATTTTTTTAAAAAGGGCAAAATTTTTACTCTCCATGATAGGTTTTAGACACTTTTAAGTGTGGGATGAGTCGAGCTAGAGACTCCATAAATCAAGCTTGAATAACTAGGTTTAGAGTTTTTAGACTTAGAGTGTGGTAGGTTAGAAATAAGGATATAGAGTTAATGAGAAGTGTAGGGGAGACCTTCCTTTTGTCTTCATGTTGTTTGTAGGGTTGCTCATTCATCACGTGTTTTGGAGCTTATGGAGGAGGCCCTTGTATCCAGTTCACTTTGTTACTATTGTGATTTTTCATAGACACATTGTGCTTAAAAAATGAATTCACTATAGTGCCTCTAGTGTTATGGTTATGGTACCTCCATAACTCGGTGAAACTGGTCATGCATGTATATGGCTAAGGTAACTAATAAACATAAGCATTTAATCTGTAACTATTGGGGAAAACAGTTGGCTGTATACGGGAAATTCTAATGAAGGAAGAGATTGTCCTTACTTGGGGACAGCAAATCCGTACCTTATGTCCAATGAACGAAGAAGACGAACGAAAGAGAGTCCTACTTCGATCTCACTAATGCTACATAAATAGTATATGTGTATAAGTATTCTGATTACTGAGTACGTAACTGATTTTATATCATGTCTTAGCTTATTTTATATGTTCAAGTCTTGTTTTACTGATTTTAACGTTATGTTGTGTTTATCATGTATTTTGTATATCCTGATTAAGTATTACTTGTATTTCTTGTATTATTATACTTGTTGTGTAATAATAAGTAACTTCCTAAAAATAGTAGGTTTCCTAAAATAGAAAGTTTCCAAAAATAGAAAGTTTCCAAAAATAGAAAGTTTTCAAAAATAGGTTAACTGCTTAAAATAGATTAGTTTCTAAAAATAGAAAGTTTCTAAAAATTGTAAGTTTCCTGAATTAGAAAATTTCCATATTTAGAATTAAGCTGTATTAATATCATAAGTCATGTAGTTATACTATATAATTTATTAATAATATTCTGTTCATTAAATAAACTATAGGTTACATAATTTAATTAAATATAAGCATGATTTTAATTAAACTAAAGTGTATAAAATACTTAGGTTAAATCCTATATTAATACTATATTAATATAACCTAAGTCATGATTATTAATTAAGTATATGTCATGTTAAAATAATTAATTAATACTATAGTGTAAAATAAATAACTAAATACTTAGGTTTAAACATATATTATTTAATAATAATAATAACCTAGGTTTCATGTTTAATTAAATTAGTTATAAGTCATGAATTAATTAATTTAATTATCTTGTAAAAATAATGCACTTGTTAAATTAATTCGACTTGTAAAATATCCATGAACCGGACCCGTATAATTAATTACTTAAACATGTCGTGAACCGGACCCGTGAACCCGTGAACCGGACCGAGTTAAATTATTGATTCTTGTATAACTAAAGTTTAAATAACATAACCTATCTTGACAAGATTAAATCAATATTAATTAGATTAAATAAAATTAATATTGCATGATTACTTTAATACCCTAATTAGATTAATTAAAATAACTTGAAAAATGATAAACCAAACATCCCTTGTTAAAATACCAAAACTGCCATCCAAACACACTGACCAAAACCAACAGCCAAACACCCCCCTGTGTTGCTGCTGGCTGCGCAGCAGCCACTAGCAGTTGCCAGTTTTCCCCTGCTGCGTCAAAAGTACCCACCGAGAGTCATAGACTCTCGGTTCCTACTGCCTGACCACTGCAGCCCTCGCTGGTACCATTGTAATACCAAACGCACCCCTGTGGGGCTGCTGGCCTGCGGCTGGTACAAACAAACAGCCAACGGCTGCTAAGAAATCCCACCGAGGCCCTAAGTGGTCTCGGTTCCCGTGTATACCCAAACCAAAAACTCATCTTGCGCTTATTTAATTCACGTTTATGTATACCAATCCATCCCGTGTTCTTATTGATTTACCCGTTTCATAAACACACAATTAAATAAGAAAAGAATAAAAGGGTTCATGGAATACCTTATATATAATGATTTAGGATTAAGAGTACGAATCATGCTTGTAAATATAACAAGGATCAAACACTTTTTGTCTTTTTCTTCCTCCTTAAGGCCGGCGGCCATATACCCATTCTAGGGTTTCTGTTTGTTTGTTTGTTTCTTGAAAAAAATGAATGTGTAAGACTTGTTCCCTGGTTTAATTAGTTTTGCTAAATGGGTTGGGCTTAAAAACCCTTTTCTTTTCCCTTTGTTTCTTACACGCCAACCCACACACCTTATGTGTGTTTATTTCATTTTTGTTATTGTTTCGTGTGTTAACGTATATCATGCGTACTCGTGTTTTAGAAGTCATGTGATATTTCTTGGAGTGTTGAGAACATCATACGTAATTATTAATCATGTGGAAACAAAATACTTAATGTTTGTAATTAATGTTCGTGATTATAATTATTGTTCATGATTATCGTGTAATATCACGTACTTAATACTTATCGTGTAATAACACGTTCGTAGTTTCTGTAATTAATATTCATGACACGTGTTCGTACTATAAAAAGGAAATATTTAATGAGTAACTACGTTTACTACGTGTACTGTTCATGTAAAAGTATGCGGGTTTTACAGCCTAGGTCTCAGATAGGGTTGTCAACCCATTAGTACTACTATTTGAATTAGCAGCTATTCCCAACTTGCAACATCAAGTTAGAACATATTTAACGGTTCATGAATTTAGGGACTTCAGCAACAAGGTACTTATACAATCACAACAATCATTCAACAACATTCGGGTTCATACAATCATTCATGACTTGTGTTCCATTTCATTTCAAATAGCATGTATCCCCCTCGTGGGTTAAAATCACTTACAACAAGTATAAAAGCGAGGCTATAGACTCACCTTAGATAATACACGAAGCTAGTAGTAGTAGTGATCACCGAAGTGAAGATGCCTCCCAAATATACACGTCAAAAGCTGCCACCTAACAAATAAGGTGTGCGCTTAGCAACTTACTTAAGTATTTCAAAACATACTTAATATAATAAAATCAGTGACTCAAAATAGTATGTACATAGACATTGTAGAAACTAGAAGGGGGGGGGGGGGGTTGAATAGTTTCTTAAAATTTACTTGTTAAAAATATGGTTTCCAAAAATTCTTTTTCAAAAACTTAGGCTTGAGGAAATATGTGAAATCTTCTTATTCACAAATATGAACAATGATAGTGTAGCTAAACTATTGCTAACAAAAATATATCCACAAAGAATAAAGAATGATAGTATAGCTAAACTAATACTAACAAAAATATATCCACAAAGAATAAAGAATGATAGTGTAGCTAATCTAATATTAACACATGTATATGCAAACAGTAATAAGGAATGTAAAGAGTTAAGGGTAAAGAAAGATCAAACCGAACACCAAGGATTTATAGTGGTTCGGCAACGAAGCTCACTCCTCGTTCCTACTCCACTCCTCGAGTACTCCTTACTCGAGAGTTCACTACACAACAAGCTCCTTATGGTGGAGAAAACCGTACACGTCGCTTAACCAATTTCCGACTCTAAGCTAAAAGTCGAGCCCTAATCGTAGCTAGGACCAATCTACACAACTATACTTAGTACATACACAACTTCCAAATAGACACAACTACTTGGATCTTCACAACTATGACACAACTACAAGAATATACAAATTGATCCTCAATAGATCTTTGGTGGTGGACTCAACACTTCACTAGGATAGTGTTCATCTCTTTGCACTTGGAGAGGAAGAGATGGAAGAACAAGATTCACTTCTTAAACAAGTAATAATCAAACAAATGATCAAAGATTTGAGTGATTAAAGAAGGGGTTTGAATCTGGAAATAAATGTGCAAAAGAGGTGAGGTGAAAAGCTGAGAATGGCCAACTATTTAAAGGACAAAGGAGCCAACGGCTATTTCTGCCCGCGGTACCTTATCTAAGCCCGCGGTACCTTATCGATAAGGTACCGCCTAGGCGCTAAGGTACCGCCGGACTAGACTCCGCTCCTTTTTGTCCTTTAGTGGTGGAGGTCTTATCTGGGTATAAAAATATCCTGAAAGGATATTCTTAACAGCTATAAGAATATGCCATTTTAAAATTTCAAATAATTAATTTAATAAAACATTTTCTTAAAAATAAAGTTTAATAAAAACTTGTCACTTTTAATAAAAAGTGAGTTTTAAGAAAAGATTAAATCACTTGATCACTTGATTAAGGTTAGTACTTGTTTATCCATACCTTAAGTGAAAATGGGTAAAATGAAAAATACTTGAACTCAAGAATTCGTTTTTCGTTCTTTTCGTAAATGCTTGTTTTTACATATTGTCGTAATCAAAACTAAGCGAGACCGAAAAATGCAAGTAACGTTTTTAGTCATTATTGCATTAACAATCTCCCCCTTTTTGATTCTGACAATACCTAAACTCAATCACACAAAAACAAGATTTTCGAAGACGAGTTTATTCATTTCTCCCCTTTGTCGAAGCAAAAAGGTTGCGTAATCCGGTGTTGAAGAAACGGACTTTGCAAAGACTCCCCCTTGGTGCTTACTCCCCCTAGCTTGGGGCACCGAGGAATCGAGATATGGTGACAAGCTACATAGAAGGGTTAGTTGAACAAAAGAAACAACCAACAATATATAGCAATTGGTCACATAAAAAAATAAAAAGAGAAGAAAACACAAAGACAAAGATCCAAGATAGGTTACTAAAAGAAACATCATACAAAGAAGTATGGAAAAAGTAAACAAGCCAAAAGCATAAATCTAATCCTAGTTATTCTAGAATTCTAAGATTTGCTTGAATGTGGTGTCTTGAGGATAAGCAATCAATGCTTATATGAAAGACAAGGAAATAGCGGAGGGTGGTGGTGGTGGCTTGATGGAGATCTCATAATCAAAGTGAAAACGAGGCTTGATTAAGAGACTCTTGATGTAGCTCAACTCCTCATAGATGTGTGCCATAGCAAGATGTTGATATTGACAACAATGACAATATGTTCCATGGTGCATGACATTATCATGAGAAGGAGGAAGAACACTAAAGGGTGGTGGTGGAAGAAAAGAGGTTCCACAATCAACATTCTTGGTAGGAGAAATGTGATTAAGAGTGTTGTTGGGTGGGTTTGGATTGAAAGCAATTGGAGAAAATGGAGGAGATTCAAGGCTTTCATTGGGAGAATAAGACATTTTGGATGTGAAGTAATGCAAAATGCTTATGGTTTAAATAGGGAAGGCTTAGGGTATTTTTGGGGTGGTCAAAGGGTTTGAAACAAAGATTCTCAAAAAGGTTGGATCAAATCTGGAGTTTCAGACAAAAACCCGAAAAGGAGGCCCACTGTAGGCGGTTCCTTAACTTATACTGGCGGTACCTTATCAATAAGGTACCACGGTTCACATAAGGAACCGCCTGCAGAAGCAGGGTTTGGTGTTTGGAGGAAGATTTTCAGCAAATCTTATTTTTCTAGTCTAACTTATCATAGGGATATGCTTAAAAGCAAAGATAGACAAAGAAAACATATGCAAACTTACCAAATAGAGATTTGACCAAAATACATGGATTAAAAAATCAATGTAGGAGGTGTGTAAGACAAGACCTTAAGTCATGACTGTAAAACCCGTATTTAAATCGGGGAACATAAATACGCGGGTTTTTACTTAAATCATTACGTAGAAATTATTAGCGAAATCAAGGTAATAAAATTATACAAATATTATTACACACAAGTTTAAAAAAAATAAAATAATAATATAAAAATAAATAAATGAAAGAGTAGGGGGCCGGTTTTAAAGAAAAGAAAAAGGGGGATTATGGGCTTTAGCCCATTTTACTTTACTCAAATAATCAAACGGGAGTCTTTCTCCCATATCAGTCGACTCAAAAAAAAAAAAAAGACAAATAAATTAGGGTTGTGTGGTTTTGTATGCCGCCGGCTGTGATCAAAGAAAAAGGGGGAAGACGAAGCTTATTTTGTTGTTTCTTTTCGGGTTTATTTGGTTATCATCTCAAGGTCATTGCATAATCGGTATAACATCTTTAATCCTCCTTCTTTTCTTTTGATCCACGAATCCATCTGGGTAATATCAAGAACACATGTTTTTTATAAATTAAACATGTAATTAATGTAGTGGTGGTCGGGTTTTGTTGTTTGCACGCAAACCGAGACCATTAGGGTCTCGGTGTGTTTCTGTTTTGGCCCAGCCGAGACTACAAGTGTCTCGGTGATGGTCTTTGTGTTTGTCGGCAGTAAGCAAAACCCATCAGGGGTGTTTGGTTCGTAAACAGTGGAAACGGGGGAAACAGGGGGGTGTTTGGTTTTTACAGCCGCAGCAAAAAGGGGGGTCGGGTCTTGTGTTTTCAGCGAACCAAGATACCACATGTCTTGGTGATCTCATCCCTGCCCAGCCGTGACCCACACAGGGGCGGCTAGGGCCTGGTTCGACCTAAAAAGGGGCTGCCAAACCACCGGGCTGTTTTAAAAAGGAATAAGGGTGCGTTTGGCTAGTATAAACAGTGGGAAATAGCGACCTAGCAGTGGTAACTGGGCGCATAATCGGTGGGAAATGGGGACAGAAGACAAGAAATATTTAACAGCTTTAGCGACAGTTTTAGCGACAGTCTTTCTGTCGCAAAACTGTTAGTTATAGGCAGTTTTAATAAGGACAGAATTAGCGACAGTTTTAGTGACACAAATTCTGTCGCTAATTCTTGTGGACAGATTTTTGTATATTATGTTGGTTCGGTTAGTGCGACCGAGATGGGCTCGGTAGGCTCGGGACATGTTTATAAATAATAAAATAAATATTTTTATATTATACCTTTTTAAATTAAATTGTTTTATAAATATTTTATATATATTTCAATTGTATTAAATTAAATAAATTCCTAAATATTTAAAAGGGTATATTATTAGAAAACGAATTAAACAATTTAAGAACTTTCTAAATTAAGGAACTTTTATCTTTAGCGGGATACTTATTATAGAAATACTTATCGTCAGAAATACGTTTGTACGTAGCTATTAGTAGAACGTTAATACATTAAAATGAATTATTATAAGACCGAATTTAGCCGTTAATATGCGTATGGAATTTCAGAAATAAATAAATAAGAAACCAATAAGATCAGTAAAATTTAATAACGGATAACTGTTAACTTATTCGCGTCCTTTATTTATGTAGCACGCGTGAAGCCCGAGTAGTATTCGTTCAGTCTTCCATTCAGTCAGTTACTGGACTAGAGGTACGGATGTTCCGTCCTTTCAGTAAGGACTTCCTTTCTATGCATGATTAGGATTTTCCATCTTCAGCCAAATGTCTTTCCCCCAGTATATGTTTAAATTTATCAGTAATCATATTAATAACTAAATAAAATTGCCTGAGCATTATATACAAGAACGACCAGTTTATGTACTAGTTACGGAGGTACCGTAACCACGGCACTAGAGGCACCGGTGTCGTGACTCACATGCAGGAGAGTGATATCCTGCATCGTCCCACTCATGTTCAGTTTGGCCATTTTTATATGTATGTTTTAGTGGGGCGTATGGATGCATCCTAGGCTTATATGTGTTACAAGTTATCAGGGTGAATGTGGTGTGTGCTCTACATCCTTCACATTGGAGTTGATCCCTCCACCCAGCACAGTTATTTAGAGGTCACCCCTCTACAGCATGACGAGGTCACCCCTCCAGTTATTCATGCACGGTTGTTACAGCACGTGACCTATATAAGCTCTGGCAAATAAAATACAGTAAATGCATGTTTTCAGAATTTAGAGTTATATTTCAGCATCAGTATATATGAACCAGGTCTTGCAGATTTTATGCAAAGTTCTACCACATGTTACATATCAGTCTTATAGCTTCATTGTTGTCTTCTATTTCATTACTTTCAGTACATTCTTATCATGCTATATCCGTCCACTGAGCGTTATGCTCAGCCGTAGTTTCCTTTCATGTTTCCAAACGACAGGTACACAGGGACGATCTTAGGACTTCTAAGAGAGTACGTGCATTGGGATGGGAGCTATCCAGACTCCTTTATTTTTATGCACACATTACGTTACTTGGGTTGTTTGGACACTGTTTCGTCCTTTTCCTTTCTGTACTTAATCTTTATATTTTGGGCTTATGTTGGACTACCGATGTTTGATTCCGGTATTTCCGTTTGGTCAGTTAATGTTTAATACATTACCTTGCATGCTTTGATGACACGCCATAAATACACGTAACGGTCCATTTATCCAAGTGGGGTGTTACAATTATGGTATCAGAGCGCAAGGTTCGACCTGTAGGCTCTAAAACTTGACTTGTGACTAGTGGGTAGTCACCAAGAACTTCTTGTATTTTGGCGTCGTTATTTTCCATGCTACTCATGAATTTTATCAGTCGGATTTTCAAAATTTTGATTAAGTAAACGGTTGGTACAGGACTGGCCATACTTAATCGCATGTGCTTTTCAAGAACATTTCGTTTTGGTGAACTGACCATAGGCGTTCACCCTTGCCCGCTTAAATTTTGTATGGATGAACTGACCATAGGCGTTCATCCTTACTCATGTCAGATTTATGTTTCAGAAATTGTCATTTTGTGAACTGACCCTAGGCGTTCACCAGTATTCATGTCATATTTTGTTAGCTATACCTTCATGAATTACACTAAGCATATTCAGATATATTACCCCAGATTTTAGCAGTTTTATCAACTCATCCTCTTATATTTCAGATGCCACCCAGACGCGAAACCGAGAATGATCCTAACGCAGCTGCCATTGCTGCTGCTGTTCAGGCTGCTATACAGGCCATGTTACCCCAAATTCGTGATGAGATCCGAGCTGAATATCAAAATGGACCCCAGCAGAATAACAACCCTCCTGCTCCACCACCTGCCACTTTACCCGCTTGGCTAGATCTGTTCAACAAGCAGAAGCCCCGACTGTTTGAGCAGACTGTAGCTCCAACTGATGCAGAAGACTGGATCTACCATATAGAGAAAATTTTTGGAGCTATGGGTTGTGGTGATGTTTTCAAAGTTAGGCTTGCAGTTTACAAACTGGAGGGTCCTGCTCTACATTGGTGGAGGTCTCAGAAACTGTCCAATGGGGGGGATGCTTGGGAGCTTGCATTGACCTGGGCACGTTTCAAGACGATGTTCTATGACCAGTTTTTCCCGCATGCGGAGCAAGCTAAGATGAAGAGGGACTTTCACGTTATTCGTCAGAATAATGGCGAGAACAGTATAGAGTTCATGCACCGATACCTCAGGATGGCTGGATTCTTAGGGGAGGCTGCGGGTACCGTAGAGGAGCAAGCGAAGCAATTTCGTTGGGCTCTTCACACTAGGACTGCAAATAGATTGATGAGTGCCACATTCACTAATGTGTCACAAGTAGCTAATGTAGCTCGGGACATCGAGATGCTTTTCGAGAGGGACGAGCTCGAGAATGTAGAGCGCCCGAAGAAGAGGTACATCTCACCCAACAGACTTAAACAATTTAGCCCATTATTGCTTGTCAACTTATATGTTATTAAAATCTTACAGACACAGAGGAGGAGACCGATCCCAATCGGCTACTCCGCATCAGAACTACAGGAACCACGGTCAGTCATATGACCGTAATCGGTCAGATAAGAGGAACGGCGGTGATAATTACCGCGGCAGCTCCAACTCCTCTGGCAGCTACAGGTGAGTCTTTAAGCTCCAGAAATACTAAACTATCGTGTAAAACAGATCTTAAATTTATTTGTAAATTCCAACAGAGATGCTGGACAGGGGCGTGACCAAAACAACAGGGGTCAGCAGGTTTCCCGACCGGCAAATTCTGGTAATTTTAAAATTCAGTCAATCAGCCTTATTTCAGCTAAGTTATCAGAATCGTGACACGTATTTATCATCGTAAATCAGGTTCTCAGCAAACCAGAGCTACTTCCACCGGGTATACTTATCCCACTTGCATCACGTGTGGGAAGAAGCACTCGGGACCTTGTCGTCGTGGTTCGGGTAATTGTTACAAGTGTGGTCAGCCGGGCCATTTGAAGAGGGATTGCAAGAGCGGGGATGCTGCCGGTACCTCAGGCCAGATTCCTCATATTTTACCTCCACCACCACCGATACCACCAACCACTGGTCGTGTCTACACTACTACCCGTGAGCAAGCAAATAAGACCGCAGGTACCATTACTGGCATTTTGTTTATACACGGACATGCTGATTGCGTACTTTTCGATACAGGCGCCACCCACTCAGTTATTCCACCTCTTATGCTGTTAAAATAAACATGACCCCTACGCCATTAGACAGTGCACTTAGTATATCTACCCCCATGCGAGACTCTGTACTCATTACCCAAGTATATAAGGATCTCCCTCTTGAGTTTGATGATAAAATCCGTCCAGTCAGTGCTCTTCCTTTGGATATGTGTGATTTCGATATTATTCTGGGTATGGATTGGTTATCGGTTCATCATGCCACCATAGATTGCCATGCTCACCAGGTCATCTTTGGTGATGTCCAGACACCAGAGTATATTCACCGAGGCATCCTACCAGGAAAACATGTTCAGATCATTTCAGCTTTACAGGCTCGTACCTTACTATATCATGGTTGCGAGGGCTTTCTAGCCACAGTTCATGACACGACTTCGGAGACACATTCAATTCATGATCAGCCAGTTGTGTCAGACTTTCCAGATGTCTTTCCTGAGGAACTTCCAGGATTACCTCCCATGCGAGAGGTAGAATTTAGCTTCGATCTCGTTCCAGGTGCAGAACCAGTATCTAAAGCTCCTTACCGTATGGCCCCTGTAGAGCTTAAGGAACTGAAAGATCAACTACAGGAACTTCTCGAAAGGGGTTTCATTCGTCCCAGCGTATCACCATGGGGCGCTCCAGTTTTGGTTGTCAAGAAGAAGGATGGTAGTATGCGTTTGTGTATTGACTACCGTGAGTTGAATAAGCTCACTATTCGTAACCGTTATCCACTTCCTCGTATTGACGATCTATTCGATCAGCTTCAGGGTGCCAAGCACTTCTCAAAAATCGATCTACGATCAGGCTACCATCAGCTGCGTGTAAAAGAGCAGGATATATCTAAAACTGCTTTTCGCACGAGGTACGGTCATTACAAGTTTGTCATTATGCCATTCGGTCTCACGAATGCGCCCACAGTATTTATGGACTTAATGAACAGAGTCTTCCACAAATTTTTAGATAAGTTTGTGATCGTATTCATCGATGATATCCTCATTTTCTCCAAATCCAAAGAGGAACATGAGAACCATCTCCGTACAGTTTTGCAGATTCTCAGACGAGAAAAACTATACGCTAAATTTTCGAAGTGCGAGTTTTGGCTGAATACAGTGGCGTTTCTAGGCCATATTGTTTCCGCAGAAGGAATAACTATGGATCCTGCAAAGGTAGAGGCTATCACCAAATGGCCAAGACCGACATCTGTCACAGAGATACGTAGTTTTCTTGGGTTGGCGGGTTATTACCGCAGGTTTGTGGAAAACTTCTCACGTTTGACATTACCATTGACCCAACTCATGCGAAAAGGTGAGAAGTTTATATGGACCGAGGAGAGAGAAAAGAGTTTTGAGGAACTCAAGCATCGATTGATCTCAGCACCGATACTTACTCTTCCATCCGGTACAGGTGGTTATTAGATTTACAGTGACGCATCAGGAAAGGGCTTAGGTTGTGTTCTTATGCAGCATGGGAAAGTCATTGCGTATGCTTCGCGTCAACTGAAGCCGTATGAGACAAATTACCCTACTCATGATTTAGAGCTCGCAGCAGTCATTTTCGCCCTTAAAATCTGGAGGCATTATTTATACGGTGAGTCGTGTGATATCTTTACCGATCACAAAAGTCTCAAGTATATATTTACACAGCGAGAGCTGAACATGAGACAGAGGCGATGGTTAGAACTACTAAAAGACTATGACACTAATATCCATTATCACCCAGGCAAAGCAAATGTAGTAGCAGATGCCCTTAGCAGAAAGTCAGGTATGATAAATGGCATCAAAGTTCAGGAAGAAATTATGCGGGATTTAGAACGGTATGATATTGAGCTCTTAGTACGCGGACAGAGGGGATACTGGGCTAGTTTGAGGGTAGAACCAGATTTACTCTCTAGGATTAAAGACGCCCAAAAGGATGATGGTGAAATCTGGGCGATTATCCAGAACATTGACCAGCAGACCGAATTTTGCATCGATGACGATGGTATCGTATGGCAGGGTACCAAACTCTGTGTTCCAGAAGACCCTGCTCTCAGAGAAGCCTTAATGACGGAGGCTCACAGCTCTCCGTTCTCTATCCATCCGGGTTCCACCAAAATGTACCACGACCTTAAGCAGCATTTCTGGTGGAGCGGTATGAAACAGGATGTCGCAACATTTGTGTCTAAATGCTTAACCTGTCAGCAGGTTAAGATAGAGCACCAGCGTTCCAGTGGTCTTCTTCAGCCATTAGATATCCCAATGTGGAAATGGGACAAGATCTCTATGGATTTTGTCACCGGACTACCACAGACTCAGCGGAGACATGATGCAATCTGGGTTGTTGTCGATCGTTTGACCAACTCAGCACATTTCATTCCTATTCGCAAAGATTTCGCAGTTAGTAAATTAGCGAAACTATTCACCGAGGAGATTGTACGGTTACATGGTACACCCTCCGAAATTATATCAGATAGGGATCCACGGTTCACTTCTCATTTCTGGAGAGGTTTGCACAAAGCTTGGGGAACTAGGCTCAAGCTCAGCACAGCTTTCCATCCACAGACGGACGGTCAGTCAGAGCGTACCATCCAGACCTTGGAGGACATGCTACGCGCCTGTGCATTAGAATGGACAGGACACTGGGATGACTATATTTGCTTGGTCGAGTTTGCCTACAACAACAGTTGGCATGCTATTATCAAGCGTGCTCCATTCGAGATGTTATACGACAGGAAATGTCGTGCTCCTATTTGTTGGGATCAGGTTGGAGAACGCTTAATTGAAGGACCAGAGTTGATAGAAATGACCAATGAAAAAGTCGCCATCGCTAGGGCAAAGCTGCAAGAAGCGCGTACTCGCCAGAAGAGTTACGCCGACAAGCATCGCAGAGATCTATCATTTCAGACTGGAGATCGTGTGTTCCTCAAAGTATCACCCGCACGCGGTGTGAGACGTTTTGGCCTCAAAGGCAAACTTAGCCCTCGTTACATCGGACCGTTCGAAATCCTTGAACGTATTGGTGAAGTGTCTTATCGATTGGCGTTACCGCCTCAGCTTTCACACGTTCACAACGTGTTTCATGTATCATTACTCAGGGGGGACAACTATCATGAGCTTCACAAAGTAAATTATCCACTCGATCAGATTCGGGAGGATTTATCTTATATTGAGGAACCAGAAGCAGTTTTAGATCGCCAGGATCGAGTTATGAGAAGGAAGACCATTCCTTTCGTCAAAATACTATGGAGGGACCATACCGAGCGGGAGGCCACGTGGGAAACAGAGGAGTCTATACGGACTTCTTATCCTCACTTTCAGTTTTGATTCGGGTATGTCCTTTCAGCTTCTACGTTTTTCCAGCTTATTAGCATTTTCGGCTTTTACCCCAGTCAGCTTAAATACCTTATAATTCGGGGACGAATTATTCTTTTAGAGGGGAAGAATTGTAAAACCCAGTACGGCCGTGTTCTTAATTCGGGGACGAATTATTCTTTTAGAGGGGAAGAATTGTAAAACCCGTATTTAAATCGGGGAACATAAATACGCGGGTTTTTACTTAAATCATTACGTAGAAATTATTAGCGAAATCAAGGTAAGAAAATTATACAAATATTATTACACACAAGTTTAAAAAAAACATATATATATAAAAATAAATAAATGAAAGAGTAGGGGGGCGGTTTTAAAGAAAAGAAAAAGGGGGATTATGGGCTTTAGCCCATTTTAATTTACTCAAATAATCAAACGGGAGTCTTTCTCCCATATCAGTCGACTCAAAAAAAAAAGACAAATTAATTAGGGTTGTGTGGTTTTGTATGCCGCCGGCTGTGATCAAAGAAAAAGGGGGAAGATGAAGCTTATTTTGCTGTTTCTTTTCGGGTTTATTTGGTTATCATCTCAAGGTCATTGCATAATCGGTAAAACATCTTTAATCCTCCTTCTTTTCTTTTGATCCACGAATCCATCTGGGTAATATCAAGAACACATGTTTTTATAAATTAAACATGTAATTAATGTAGTGGTGGTCGGGTTTTGTTGTTTACACACAAACCGAGACCATTAGGGTCTCGGTGTGTTTCTGTTTTGGCCCAGCCGAGACTACAAGTGTCTCGGTGATGGTCTTTGTGTTTGTCGGCAGTAAGCAAAACCCATCAGGGGTGTTTGGTTTGTAAACAGTAGAAACGGGGGAAACATGGGGGTGTTTGGTTTTTACAGCCGCAGCAAAAAGGGGGGTCGGGTCTTGTGTTTTCAGCGAACCAAGACACCACATGTCTTGGTGATCTCATCCCTGCCCAGCCGTGACCCACACAGGGGCGGCTAGGGCCTGGTTCGACCCAAAAAGGGGCTGCCAAACCACCGGGCTGTTTTAAAAAGGAATAAGGGTGCGTTTGGCTAGTATAAACAGTGGGAAATAGCGACCTAGCAGTGGTAACTGGGCGCATAATCGGTGGGAAATGGGGACAGAAGACAATAAATATTTAACAGCTTTAGCGACAGTTTTAGCGACAGTCTTTCTATCGCAAAACTGTTAGTTATAGGAAGTTTTAATAAGGACAGAATTAGCGACAGTTTTAGTGACACAAATTCTGTCGCTAATTCTTGTGGACAGATTTTTGTATATTATGTTGGTTCGGTTAGTGCGACCGAGATGGGCTCGGTAGGCTCGGGACATGTTTATAAATAATAAAATAAATTTTTTTATATTATACCTTTTTAAATTAAATTGTTTTATAAATATTTTGTATATATTTCAAGTGTATTAAATTAAATAAATTCCTAAATATTTAAAAGGGTATATTATTAGAAAACGAATTAAACAATTTAAGAACTTTCTAAATTAAGGAACTTTTATCTTTAGCGGGATACTTATTATAGAAATACTTATCGTCAGAAATACGTTTGTACGTAGCTATTAGTAGAACGTTAATACATTAAAATGAATTATTATAAGACCGAATTTAGCCGTTAATATGCGTATGGAATTTCAGAAATAAATAAATAAGAAACCAATAAGATCAGTAAAATTTAATAACGGATAACTGTTAACTTATTCGCGTCCTTTATGTATGTAGCACGCGTGAAGCCCGAGTAGTATTCGTTCAGTCTTCCATTCAGTCAGTTACTGGACTAGAGGTACGGATTTTCCGTCCTTTCAGTAAGGACTTCCTTTCTATGCATGATTAGGATTTTCCATCTTCAGCCAAATGTCTTTCCCCCAGTATATGTTTAAATTTATCAGTAATCATATTAATAACTAAATAAAATTGCCTGAGCATTATATACAAGAACGACCAGTTTATGTACTAGTTACGGAGGTACCGTAACCACGGCACTAGAGGCACCGGTGTCGTGACTCACATGCAGGAGAGTGATATCCTGCATCGTCCCACTCATGTTCAGTTTGGCCATTTTTATATGTATGTTTTAGTGGGGCGTATGGATGCATCCTAGGCTTATATGTGTTACAAGTTATCAGGGTGAATGTGGTGTGTGCTCTACATCCTTCACATTGGAGTTGATCCCTCCACCCAGCACAGTTATTTAGAGGTCACCCCTCTACAGCATGACGAGGTCACCCCTCCAGTTATTCATGCACGGTTGTTACAGCACGTGACCTATATAAGCTCTGGCAAATAAAATACAGTAAATGCATGTTTTCAGAATTTAGAGTTATATTTCAGCATCAGTATATATGAACCAGGTCTTGCAGATTTTATGCAAAGTTCTACCACATGTTACATATCAGTCTTATAGCTTCATTGTTGTCTTCTATTTCATTACTTTCAGTACATTCTTATCATGCTATATCCGTCCACTGAGCGTTATGCTCAGCCGTAGTTTCCTTTCATGTTTCCAAACGGCAGGTACACAGGGACGATCTTAGGACTTCTAAGAGAGTACGTGCATTGGGATGGGAGCTATCCAGACTCCTTTATTTTTATGCACACATTACGTTACTTGGGTTGTTTGGACACTGTTTCGTCCTTTTCCTTTCTGTACTTAATCTTTATATTTTGGGCTTATGTTGGACTACCGATGTTTGATTCCGGTATTTCCGTTTGGTCAGTTAATGTTTAATACATTACCTTGCATGCTTTGATGACACGCCATAAATACACGTAACGGTCCATTTATCCAAGTGGGGTGTTACAATGACACAATGATCCTCCATGATTCAATCTTGTTCTTGCTATGTTTGAGAGAATCATACATATGAATTATGTAAGCTCTTTATTAATAGCGAGAATCTATGAAAAAATCGTTTATAGATTGAATTAACAATGTCAAACGAATTTCTCAACCATTTTCGATAGAGACTTTGAGAGTTTTGAAAAGGAGATGAGAAGATTTTTCAAAAGGATTTTATAAGACTCAAGGACTCAAAGTCATAATAGAAAACACACAATAAGAAAGGAATTTAAGGAAGATGTTCCATTAATCCTAGACCTAGACGCAAGTAATTGAAAGGTTCCCTCTTAAGTGTCTTAGTGAAGATATCGGCTAAGTTGTCTTCGGAGGGCACCTTTACAATAGTAATGTTCCCCTTTTGAACATTATCCCTAAGGAAATGGTGTCTAATTTCTATGTGTTTGGTTCGCGAATGTTGCACGGGATTCTTGCTTAGGTCTATAGCGCCTTTATTATCGCACATGATGGGAACATCATCAAGAGAAATCCCGTAATCAACAAGCGCTTGCTTCATCCATAGAGCTTTTTGGCATGCTTTACCGGCACTCACATACTCGGCTTCCGTGGTGGATATCACAAGAGCGGTTTGTTTCTTGGAGAACCAAGAAGTTAAACAACAACCCATGAAGGTACAAACTCCACTCTTGCTTTCCCGGTCCACATAGTCTCCCGCATGATCCGAGTCCGCGTAGACAATGGTTTCTACGCTGGTCCCTTTAGGGTACCATAATCCTAAATGTATAGTGCCTTTAATGTATCGGAAGATACGCTTAACCGCTTCAAGGTGAGAGGTTTTAGGAGCCTCTTGGAAGCGAGCACAAAGGCAAACACTAAACATGATATCCGGTCGACTTGCCGTTAGGTACAACAAACTACCAATCATACCTCTATATTTGGTGTTGTCTACCGACTCACAGTCATCATCTACGGTGAGTTTAGTATCCGAGGCCATAGGGGTCTTCATTGGTCTAGATTCTTCTAATCCAAATTTCTTTAGCATTTCTTTAGCGTACTTAGATTGACTAAAGAAAATACCATCGTCCATTTGTTTAATTTGGAGTCCTAGAAAGAAGTTAAGTTCTCCCATCATACTCATTTCAAACTCATCATGCATGATTTTGGCAAAGTCATCACACAATTCTTGACAAGTTGAGCCAAATATAATGTCATCAACATATATTTGTACGATTATGAGGTGAGAACCTTTCTTCTTTGTAAAGAGTGTATTGTCTACCATACCCATGGTATACTCATGTTTAACAAGAAACGCTTTAAGTCTATCATACCAAGCTTTGGGTGCTTGTTTGAGTCCATAAAGTGCTTTCTTAAGCTTGTAAACATGGTCCAGTTTCTCAAAATCAATGAAGCTGGGAGGTTGAGCCACATATACCTCCTCATTGATCAAACCGTTAAGAAATGCACTCTTTACATCCATTTGTTGAAGCTTAATATCTAAGGCACAAGCGTAGGCTAAAAGGATTCTAATTGATTCTAATCTAGCTACCGGTGCATATGTCTCGTCATAATCAATCCCTTCTTGTTGATTATAGCCTTGAGCTACAAGTCTAGCCTTGTTACGAGACACAACACCATTCTCATCTAGCTTATTCCTAAATACCCATTTGGTTCCTATAATGGTAGAACTTCTAGGTGGAGGAACAAGTTCCCAAACATCATTGGCAACGAATTGATTCAATTCTTCTTGCATCGCAATGACCCAACTCTCATCCGTCAAAGCTTCCTTAACATTCTTTGGTTCAATCAAGGAGACAAAACAAAAGAAGTTGCTTTGATTTTGGACTTGAGATCTTAGGGTCCTTTGATTTAAGTCACCAATGACATTATTGAGAGTATGATCCCTAGACTCCTTAATGTTTACTTCCTTTTCAACACTAAGGTCTTCAACTCCTATTTTTCTAACCTCTTTGGCTTTAACTACTTCTAATTCATCCAAGTCATCATCAACCAATGGTGGTGTCTTGGGTGAAGGAGGGGTTTCATCAAAGGTTACGTTGAGTGATTCTTCAATAATCCATGAGGTTCTATTTAGGACTATGTAGGCCTTACTAGTTTGGGAATAACCTAAAAGGATACCTTCGTAAGACTTTGGGTCAAACTTGGTAAGGTAGTCTTTGGTGTTGAGGATAAAGCACTTGCTTCCAAACACCCTAAAGTATTCTAATGAGGGTTTCTTACCTTTAAGAATCTCATAAGGGGTCTTTCCTAGGAAAGGTCGAATAAGAATTCGGTTGAGAATATAAGTCGATGTATCTATGGCATTGCACCAAAACTTTTGAGGCAAAGATTTCTCGTTTAACATCATCCTACTCATCTCTTGGAGAGTCCTATTCTTCCTTTCAACTACCCCATTTGATTGTGGAGTGCGAGGAGCCGAGAAGTTATGGGTAATACCATGAGCTTCACAAAAGGCACCAAATTACACTTCATTATCAAATTCCCTACCATGATCCGTCCTAATAGAAACAAATGAACATCCTAGTTGATTTTGAATTCTTCGACTAAAGATTTCGAAATGATCGAAAGCTTCATTCTTAGATGCCAAAAATCTAGTCCAAGTGAATCTAGAATAGTCGTCAACTATAACTAGGGTATAAAGGTTACCTCCATAACTCCGTATGGCGGAAGGTCCAAAGAGATCCATATGTAGGAGCTCTAAGCACCGAGAGGTCGAAACCAAATTCTTGGCTTTGTGACTTGAGTGAACTTGCTTTCCAACTTTGCAAGCATCACAAAAGTGACTATCAAACTTAATCTTGGGGAGGTGTCTTACCAACTCCTTAGAGACTAAAGATTGAATTAAACGCATATTAGCGTGACCTAATCTCCTATGCCAAAGAGTAGAACTATCATCTATAGTCGCAAGACATATGTTGTCTTTTGACTTCTTATTGACCTTCATGACATAAAGCCCATGCTTTCTAATACCTTTTCCAATGACCTTTCCATCTTTTACGATTTCACTTTCATGTTCGGAAAAGATGACCTTACACTTATTATCACAAATTTGACCTATACTTAAAAGGTTAAAACCTAAGTTATCTACGTGCTCAACATTTTCAATGGTCATGGAGTCAAGAAAAACCGTACCTTTGCCAATGATATTACCACGTAGACTACTAGCAAATGTGACGTTACCTCCATCATATGCTTTGTAATGCGAGAACAAATTTCGATTACCCGTCATGTGTTTAGAACATCCACTATCCTTAATCCACTCATCGGGCTCCAAATCAATTCCCAAGCATATCTAGGTAACAATACACAAGATCAAACATTTGGTCCCCAATATCTCATGGGTCCAAAATTGTTAGTTCCAAACATCCCTTGCATTTGATTGGGATGACTGAATGAAGTGGGAATTCCCCATGAAGAACAAAATGGAGGAGGGTAGTAATTCATGTAACCATTTTGTTGCTTATTACTTCTCCTAGGTATGTTTGATCTAGGTTTAGAATTATTATTATTCTTTCTAGGTGTTGGAGTTTTACTTCTAGTTCGAGCGTTCTTTTGATTATCTCTTGTAGGCGTTGTCGTTCTACTTCTAGGCTTAGACTCATTCCGTACTCTAGGTGGAGTAGAAGATAATCTAGATAAACTTCTATTTCCCATGAGAGGTTTACTTAACGGCTTATAGAACTTACTAATAGTATTGTCGTCAAGTATGGGTAATTGAACCTTATTAACAGTAAGATGCTTTGGTTTTTCATTTAACTTAGATTTTTCAGAAAGTACAGAATTTTCACAAAATTCAACTTCTGGCCGCGGTACCTTATCTATGGCCGCGGTTCCATAGCGATAAGGAACCGCGCCATAAGATGTGGAACCGCGTCCAGAAGATGTTTTCTGTGAAAACCTGACTTGTTTTGGTTCACTAGTTGAGGCTTCATTTGAGTTAAAACCTAGACCAAGTTTTTCCTTAGAATGAACTTGTTTGTTTAACATATCATCAAGAGCACTAGTACCTTTCATGAACTTTTCCAATTTAATGGAGGTGCTCTTGAGATCATCATTCTCTAATCTAAGTTTCTCACAACTTAAGCAACCTAAATCAACCTCTTTGTTTTTCTCAAGTATAACCAATTTCTCCCTAAGTTCATTGATCTCATTTTCAAGCTTAGTTTTGGTTGATTTTAAGGTTTTATTCTTTTCTATGAATTTAAGACTAAGTTTGTGTAAGCTATCATATTTGCCTTAAAATTCAATATCATCTAAATAAGAACTATCATTGCTATAATATTCGGTTTCGGAATGTACCTCTTTAGAAGTGTGAGTCATAAGACATTTCTCCTCTTTGGGGTTGTCATCATCATCTTCACCGCTATCGCTCCAAGCGCCACTAACGAATGCCGTGTGGTTCTTATCACGAGCGGGCTTTGGACAATCACCAATGAAGTGATTTGGATCACCACATCTAAAGCAACTCCTATCACCTTTTTCGTTCTTGACAAACAGATTCTTTGACAATGGTTTCTTGTCATAGTTTGGTTGCCTAACGTGTTGACCTCGTCTCTTGAAGAACTTTTTGAAATCTCTCACCGCCAATGCATACTCCTCGTCATCACTTTCCGAGGAACTATCATGGTCACTTTGTGCCTTCTTGGCTTTAAGTGCAAGAGATTTCCTTTCACTCTTGGTTTTTACTAATTCCGAGTCCTTCAAAATTATCATCTCATGAACCTTCAAGTTTCCTATGAGTTCATCGAGTGATAAAGTTGAGAGGTCTTTCGACTCTTCAATAGCCGTGACTTTTGCTCTCCACTTTGGATGTAAGGCCCTTAGAAACTTCCTAACATTGTTCTTGCTAGAAAAACCTTCATCAAGTGCTTTTAGACTAGTAATAATGGTGTAAAACCTAGCAAATGCACTATCTATAGTTTCATCTTCTAAGATGACAAATTTTTCATATTGTTGGACAAGAAGATCGATTTTACTTTCTTTGACTTGGCTATTACCTTGGTGGGTTACTAAAAGAGTGTTCCAAATATCTTTAGCGGTTTCACACATAAAAATTCTTTCGTACTCTTTCTTAGGCAAAGCATTATAAATCACCATTTTAGCCTCATTATTTTTTGAAAGTTTCTTTTTAGTATCATCATTAGCTTTGTCAAAAGTGACTAATTCTTTTGTTTTAGAAACTTCATTAAATTGAAAGGGTAAAAAATCACCATTGGTAATAACATGCCAAAGATCTAAATCTTTTGATTTCACATAAGTTTCAAATCTATTTTTCCAATAAATAAAACTATCGGTTTCAAAAAGTGGTGGTCTTTGCATAGATTGCCCTTCTAGGTACTTGTTAGATTCTATAGATCGATTCAAGTTTTAAAATACAATATACTTTAAAAATTCTTGAGCAACCCGCTCTGATACCAATTGTAGAAACTAGAAGGGGGTTGAATAGTTTCTTAAAATTTACTTGTTAAAAATATGGTTTCCAAAAATCCTTTTTCAAAAACTTAGGCTTGAGGAAATATGTGAAATCTTCTTATTCACAAATATGAACAATGATAGTGTAGCTAAACTAATGGTAACAAAAATATATCCACAAAGAATAAAGAATGATAGTATAGCTAAACTAATACTAACAAAAATATATCCACAAAGAATAAAGAATGATAGTGTAGCTAATCTAATATTAACACATGTATATGAAAAAAGTAATAAGGAATGTAAAGAGTTAAGGGTAAAGAAAGATCAAACCGAACACCAAGGATTTATAGTGGTTCGGCAACAAAGCTCACTCCTCGTTCCTACTCCACTCCTCGAGTACTCCTTACTCGAGAGTTCACTACACAACAAGCTCCTTATGGTGGAGAAAACCGTACACGTCGCTTAACTAATTTCTGACTCTAAGCTAAAAGTCGAGCCCTAATCGTAGCTAGGACCAATCTACACAACTATACTTAGTACATACACAACTTCCAAATAGACACAACTACTTGGATCTTCACAACTATGACACAACTACAAGAATATACAAATTGATCTTCAATAGATCTTTGGTGGTGGACTCAACACTTCACTAGGATAGTGTTCTTCTCTTTGCACTTGGAGAGGAAGAGATGGAAGAACAAGATTCACTTCTTAAACAAGTAATAATCAAACAAATGATCAAAGATTTGAGTGATTAAAGAAGGGGTTTGAATCTGGAAATAAATGTGCAAAAGAGGTGAGGTGAAAAGCTGAGAATGGCCAACTATTTAAAGGACAAAGGAGCCAACGGCTATTTCTGCCCGCGGTACCTTATCGATAAGGTACCGCCTAGGCGCTAAGGTACCGCCGGACTAGACTCCGCTCCTTTTTGTCCTTTAGTGGTGGAGGTCTTATCTGGGTATAAAAATATCCTGAAAGGATATTCTTAACAGCTATAAGAATATGCCATTTTAAAATTTCAAATAATTAATTTAATAAAACATTTTCTTAAAAATAAAGTTTAATAAAAACTTGTCACTTTTAATAAAAAGTGAGTTTTAAGAAAAGATTAAATGACTTGATCACTTGATTAAGGTTAGTACTTGTTTATCCATACCTTAAGTGAAAATGGGTAAAATAAAAAATACTTGAACTCAAGAATTCGTTTTACGTTGTTTTCGTAAATGCTTGTTTTTACATATTGTCGTAATCAAAACTAAGCGAGACCGAAAAATGCAAGTAACGTTTTTAGTCATTATTGCATTAACAGACATGACCAATCAATGCAAGTGAATCCCTTCTAAACCCCACAACATGTACTAGCTTTCCAAAACTAGTACCTTCGATATTGATCCATCTCAAGATGCCAAATCAACACGGTTCAAGTACCCAACACGAGCCTCCAATATCAGAATATACACTCACACATAAGACTTATATCCTTTTAGAAATTTTATAAGCTAATAGATTAGCCTCTCGCCTCAAACTATGACGCGAGGTTAAGTACCTCTCAATAATACTCAGTCGGTACCTACCAAAAGTACACGCTGATTTCCCATACTTAAACAACTCCGTTTTCAACGAAACTTGGTGAAAAACTCACTTATAATTTGTACAAGTCTCAATTTAAATTTCATTCAATGATTTACATTTTAGAACCACCTGCTCGACACATCTTTAGACTTTAAAAACCTGACTGTTTTGCACACTTGCCTCGTAAAATCATTTTGACCTCGTTAAAACGTTCCCATTTACAAAATCGACACTTGAATTTGAACATAGACTCAATATCCTAGGTTTAGAACCTGAGAACAGCCCTTGAATTTTTATAAAACTCAACTTATAGTCCCTGAGATTCGACCCAATATCGACAACAATTTCGTATTATGTCGATACGCATCTCCTGGTACACGAATATTCAAACTAGTGTAACTCCGTCCTTGTTATGAGTTAGAAGCTCTATCTTATAAAGAAACGAGCGTCTTGACGACTACTACAACAATATCCAATCATACCATCACTTTCTCAAACTTATACCCACAAATATCTGCCTTAAACCCACTTATGTAAAACACCCATTTAAAAATCACACCAAAACCTATTTTGACCCATTTTTAACATCATCAACTATTCAATAACCTATATTAATCATTCCTAACATCTCATAACACCCCTAAATCACTTGCATGATTCATACTTTCAAAAACCACATCAAAAATCATACATGCAACACTTTTAAAATCAAATATATCAATAATAACACATTTATACAACACAACAATGGATCAAACACCCTTGTTCTTCACTAAAAATCTTTGAAAAATAAAAGTACATGTATGTTATTAAAAATTATACCAAAAGGATCTCCATTGAATTTAAAACATGGGACTTGGTTTAGATTTTAATGGATCAAGCTCAAAATTGTGATCAAAGGGGTATTTTGTTGAGGGAGGTGACGGCATAGAGAGAAAACAAGGAAGAGAGAAGAAAACTTTGTCATGAAGTTGTATGTATATGTAAGTTAGGTGAAGAATTTTATTTATATATGGTGGGTGGAGGTTAGTTTTTGCCAATTGTGAATTCTTGTGGACTAAAGTTTAAATATTAGTTAAAAAGCGGGAAATGACTACCAGTCAATTTTACAATATTTACTAGAACAATATTTACGAGATTCGGGTTTCGTCCCGGCTTCATAAAAATATAAATCTCGTTTGTTAAATCCATCATTTTAATAATTAAACGCACACAAAACAAAATAGTGAAGTTCCGACTCGACTTAATACGTAACGAAATAAAAATTTCATAAATCTCAAATATCGAAATAATCGATACTAAAATATAATATTTGGGCATCCATTGGCATCACGATCACTATTAGTACTCTTCAGTCGTCCCAACAATTAATTATAGTCACACATTACCGGTTTCAACTTAATCTGTCAAACAATACAATACTCATCATCACTTGGAGATTCAAAATCAGGTACATAGTTAGGGTAAAATAATGACATTAAGTTTGGGGTATTATAATTCGGAAGGGGTTGAGCATGTCGCGGAGGTGTGCAAAAATAGGCACCTTCAATTGGTTCGTGTTACGGCTTCAAGTGGTAGTCCGGTTGAGCTTCAAATCCCTCCCCCTTGTGTCTCCCCAAGGTTAAACCCTCCATCATCGTTGCCAAAGGGAGTTCCTGATCCGCGTCCCCGATACCATTGGAGGGAAGGGGACAAACCTTCAACTTCTGCATAGCTGCGGTTAATTTGGCTTTGGTTGAAGGATCATATAAAGTTACCTCTTAAAGCTTCTTGTATAGCAGTTTGGCCTCGTGAGCTTGTTCCAAGCCTACAGAAGTACCTTCATTGATGGCAGCCAACACAGATTCGGTGAAAGCTGCTCGGACACTTGTAACTTCAAGCGCACCTAAGGCAGCCAGTCGAAGGCCCTGGCGCACCAACCACCGTTTTTCAGCAACTTCAGACATCAACCGAGGATACATGTCTTTGTCATACTCGATACTCAACCGCTTAAGTTGGCTACCATGATCATGCAGATTATCTTTAACAAACGTGCCTAGTGAGTCAACGTCTGCAAACATTTTATTCTTACCTAGCTCAAAGATTTTCATAGCAGACACGTTGGTGGCCTGAAGTTGGCATAGCTGGGCACGCTCATCAACAAGGGTGGCAGATTTCTCTATGTATGATCGCATCGTTTTGTTTTGCTTTCTCCTATTCCATGGCAAATTTCTCTATGGCAAGTGCCCTATCTTTTTCCTCTATACCTTGAGCATACCTATCTTCGGCGGTTCGGAGTTGTGTAGACAGCTCCAATAACCTATTCCTCACACGTGACATCAGAGTCACATTGTGCGTGGAAATGTAACTTACTTCATCAGCCAGTGTGACATCATTTAGCTCATTCAACATCCACGCCCTCCAAGGCGGGACAAGATTATCAAGGAAGTTGGCACAGTCAAAAGCACTAGACCAATCAGACGAACTGGGAATGGCCCAACTAGGGATAAACACATCGTCGTCCTTGCCAGAGCTCTCACCAGTTTTAGGTGCAATTTTCCCCTGATCTGGTGATGCAGCAAATGGGTTGGGCGTAGTAATCACAGCAGGAGCGGGCATCTTAACATCGTGGTTGCGTAATTACATTAAGCAATAAAAAGAAAAAAGAGAAATATATAGGGAGATGGATACGCAGTGATAGTTATTCAATCATACCTTAAAACCACAATAGAGGGGGGGGGGTCTTTAGATGAGTCTCAAGGAAATTTTCCTTAGTATCATATTCGGTGGGGCGCTCTGGTGTGGCATCCCTCTCAAGCTCGGGCGCAGCAGTGGAGGGTTGCCCAATCTCCATGCGCACGGATTTATAGCAGATGAGGGGGAATCTCTTTGCCTTTTCCTGGATAAACTGGTGTGGCTTCTTCATCCATCTCAAATTCCTCAGCAGCAAGTTCATCATTCTCGGTAATATTCAACGACGACAAATTGGGGCTACCCTGTTGATGGTGTGGCTGTTGTGGTGCTGCGACACTCTACAAAGGAGTAGGTTTGGGAACCTCATGGACTTGGGATGAGGACGAGACTTCAACGTCCAAGTTCATGCTATGCTCTTCGGCCCTCGCACTCAACGGCGCCTCCAAGTTCATGGTATGCTTTTAGAATTTTTGAGTTTTTGATTATTTTGATATTTTTTTTCGATTTGCGATATCGCGTAATTCGACTTAATTTTTAATCATCTTAGTGTAGAATCGTCTTTTTAATTTTAAACCACTCTCTTGATAAATTTATGACTAATCGAAAAACGTGTTAATTGGCCTAACCTTCTCCTCGTAAACAATGAACTCGTGATTTTAATTTGTTTAAGGTTTTCCTAAATCGTAATCGTGTTTATACCCCCTAATTCTAAAACTATCAAATGGTGCCGCTAACGGGGAGGTGATTGTGTTATTAAAACGCTTTTGTTTGAGAAGTTACATTTTTTGTCCTTCCATATTTGGAAGTGTACAAATTGGGAAAAAATTATTTTTACTATTAGCCATAAAATAATTATGTTACTTGAACTCAAGTAACACCTATTCATTTTTATTTCGTTTTTCTTTGTGAATATATATTGTATTACGTAGAACAAATAAATACACATATCTCTAAAAGAGTTTAGCAACTCACCGTACTTATTATCGATCCGATAATTTTTGTTGGGTTTACTTCTTGAAGGATCTTTGAAACCTTGATCACGATACAAAGACTGTGCGGAAACCAATCTATATATAAGAAGAACAATAGAAATAACCAAACGTTCAAGCCTCAATATATTAATACGATCACTCTAAATAGTGATAGGGTTTACAACCTTGAATCTTATAACAAACAGTGAGAGAAATATGTAGAGAATATGTGTGTGTAGAAGTGTATTTATCTCTACACCCTAGGACCTCCTTTTATAATGCAAGGGGTCCTAGGTGGTTACAATATAATTAATACTTGCCTAAGTTATTATACATTAATATCCTTTAATAGTTTCCTAAACAAACTTGTAACCTTCTCATCATAATCAATATATTTAATACTTTCCATATGAATAGGAAGACTAAATATTTGATCTTATCTTCTACAATCTTCCTTGATCATACCTTCTATAATCTTCTTTCAACTTTATAATACGACCAGGAGGAACAAAGTACTCCAGTAGGAACTGCTATATGACCAGGAGTAACTTCTAAATACTTTATTCCTAACAATCCTCCCTAAACTTGAATTTAACCTGGTTGAGTTCAAGTTTCCAAGTAGATGTGCCACCAATAAGCATGAGGATTGGAATATGAACCACAGCAGCAACAATCTCTGTTGACAACACCAGAAGAAACACAAAAGTAGTTGCTGATACACTAATTGTTGAACTATTTTAAAGCTTGAAAACATTTGCACATGTTGAATCTTGACAACAACAGGAGCAGATTTGATAAGCCTTTACCAAGTAGCTACTCACTCTTGGGCTAGCCAGCCTTTTGGTGGAATCATGACATCACCCTGGGAGACTAGTACCCAGTCCAACTCTTGGAACGTGAATCATCGGTGAGTTGGATTACCCTGATGATTTTAGGCAAACCATCATAGCCTTCAACGGATTTGATTAAAGTCTTTACCAGAAGCCGTACCCTTCCGGACTAGCCAACTCTTAGCAATAAAGTATCGGTGAGCTGAAAACCCTATAGCTTTGAGCAAGCTATTACAGCTATCAACGGATTTGATATGAGTCTTTACCAAGAGCCGTACCCCCTTGGACTAGCCACTTTTCAGTCTAGGACCAAGGCAAGTGAAAACCATCCAATTTTGGGTAAACTGGCAACCATCAACGGATTTGATAATCACACCAGAGCCGTACCCTCATGGTGAATCAACTCTTTCTTGCCTGTTAAACATGGTGAGTTGAGCACCATTTGTTGTGTGGGGCAGCCAACACCTAAGTACCAAACATAAACAGCCCAAAAAGTGAAATATATACAAAGGTATTTTGATTCGAAAGTTTCTACTTTTTTTTAAAAAAGTTTTTTTTTTAAATAACCACTCAAAGACTATTAGTCAACCAGCAGGAACGTAGAATGCAACAGGAAGAAAAATTGTCCACCAGAAGCAGGATGATTGCAACCAGGAAGAACCATTGGTTGACTAGGATCAACTTAGTTCTACTAGGAGGAACCATATCCACCAGCACCAATGTCAATCTACAAAATTGATTAGACAGAAACACACAAGAATATACAAAGTTATACATACAACAAGCCTCCCCTTAAGCTAAAACCTCCCCTCAAACAGAGCAAAGTATTCACCATCAAGGATTTTTTTTTTAAACTTCTCTTTTCCTGCAAAAAGTTAGTTCACACAAATATATAAAATACAAAACATAGTAATTTATAATCACACGTGCTGAAATAAACACAAACCAAACAAAGATTAGTGTTTATGGAAGTCCCAAGCTAAGACATACTTGAATCTTCCAAAAACATCAACATAGTCATATCTTGTTAAAGTTTTTGATGCACTATTTGATTTGGAGACATGTTGTAAACCATCTTGTTTAGGTTTCCAAACCCACTGGGCTAAGGCCTTAACAATATTAACCTTTGTTTTAGACCGAGCAGACTCAACCCTTCTACCTTTGACATTGTTAAAACATCTTGGTTGTGGAATTATGTTATTTTTAGGATTGGGGTGAAAAACTCTACCAAAGTTCTTGTGATTCACCCGTCTTGAGTTATTCCATACCAGTTTAACTTGTTGTTGATCATTATTTTTTCTCTTGTGTTTACAAGTATATTGCAAGTGATCAAAACTACCACACACAGAGCAAGCCTTATTTTTAAACACAAAGTTATCACCTAATTTATGAGTCATCATGCCATTCCAACCTCTTTGATTACCTCTAGGACTCTTATTGTTTTTCCTAGGATTATCTGATTTCCTATTACTTTCATTCTTAGTACAAGCAGATTGAGGATATAACTTAGGTGATTCAGCACTTAAGATAGACTTACATGAGACATATTTACTAGTCATAGGTTCAATTATAACAAGATCAGGCACAGACTCAAGTGTATCAACACTGGAGCCAGACTCACAAGAGTCAAGGTCATTGGTCTTAGGTTCTAAAGACTTGTCACTAGAGTTACAAGAGACAGAGTCATTAGACACAGAAGTAGTTTCAATTGAGCCAGTGGACCTTGTACCATATGGCATTTGCGATTCATCAAAGTCAGAGTGGTCTGAGGTAGGCATGTATGTCCCTATGAGAGGTGGAGGAACAGAATGCATCTTTGCAGCTGGTTTATACCTATTGAAAACAGGCCTACCCTCTACATCTTCAGGGTTAGTATCAAACACACTAGACAAAGAGGAGTCAAAAACATCATTTGGCCCAAGATAGTTTTCAAATCCTAAGCCCATTTTGGTTCTACCAGACATAGAGCTATCTACTAATTTGACTAAGTTTTTAGATGAATTTTTCCATTTATCAAACCTAGCCAAAGCATTATCTAGTTTAGTTTGTAGCTCCTGCTTCTCTTTATTTACCTCAATATTAATCTTTTCAGAATATGTCAATAGATTAGTTGTATTTTCCAAGTCAATACTTAATACCCTAATCTTATCTTCATACTCTAATTGAGTATTTTGAAACCACTTTTTCTGTTGTTCCAAAGTTATTAGAGCTCTTTTGTATGACTGAACTTCTACGAAATATTTATCATTTTGAGCATCTAAATTAGAACATTGTTTTTGAAGATCAGCATATTTTTGTTCATAATTTTCAGAACAACTAATTACTACGTCATACTTGTTATAAGCATGCATTTTATTCTTTCATTTAGCATTATATTTTCTAACTTCAGATTCTATCATAAAAATTACATCATTGTCTGGAATTGAAGTTTTGCACGCCATGTCTTCTTCAACAACACCTTAATTAGAAATTTCTGGCAAATCGTCGCTAATCTGTCGCTAAACTGTCGCGAATTCTGAACAGCAACTTCACTTCACAGCAACACGTATGTAGAAATCTTGTTCTTCTCAATCAAAGCTTCTCAACGAGGCTCTGATACCACTTGTTGGGTTTACTTCTTGAAGGATCTTTGAAACCTTGATCGCGATACAAAGACTGTGCGGAAACCAATCTTTATATAAGAAGAACAATAGAAATAACCAAACGTTCAAGCCTCAATATATTAATACGATCATTCTAAATAGTGATAGGGTTTATAACCTTGAAGCTTATAACAAACAGTGAGAGAAATATGTAGAGAATATGTGTGTGTAGAAGTGTATTTATCTCTACACCCTAGGACCTCCTTTTATAGTGCAAGGGGTCCTAGGTGGTTACAATATAATTAATACTTGCCTAAGTTATTATACATTAATATCCTTTAATAGTTTCCTAAACAAACTTGTAACCTTCTCATCATAATCAATATATTTAATACTTTCCATATGAATAGGAAGACTAAATATTTGATCTTATCTTCTACAATCTTCCTTGATCATATCTTCTATAATCTTCTTTCAACTTTATAATACGACCAGGAGGAACAAAGTACTCCAGTAGGAACTGCTATATGACCAGGAGTAACTTCTAAATACTTTATTCCTAACAATTTTTACGCGTATCGAATCAAACAAAGTTTAAAAGCAAAATAGATAAATACTCTTAAGAGGTTTAATCTCGATTAGTACAAAATATAATGTGGGTATAAGGCGGTTCTTATAAAATACAACCAAAAGAAAAAGGTTCTTAAGTGATTCGCGCTGTTCTCTGCTTGCTTGTGCGCACTTTGAAAGAAATAACTAATTAAGGGTTTGCCAACCTCAAGTATTAATATCATTATATTTGCTTTGCTTTAATTATTGAACCCTCGTATTGTTAACCATACACTACAAAGTTGAACGAAGGTTTTCACTCTACGTAATTACTTTCATTCCTTTGGATTCTCTAATCAAGAATTTAATTTGAGGATATTTGTTTTGTGGATTTGCTATCTACTAATACACAAAAATACCAAAAAGTTAAAAAAATCAAAAACAAAAAGAATCTTCTTTGCTATCTATTTCTAATTTCTTTTCTCAACCCCTCTAACTTATTTTAGTCCATGGGCACTCTTTCGTCTAATTATCCAAACGTGTTGAATCGACTTAATCGTAATTAAAGGAATCGAAAAACCTAGAAGTAGGACCGGAGATTCCTATTGTTGTTGAACCCCAAGAAGCGTTGGCGAAATTGTACGATGATAGAATTGCTCCAAGCACCCACTGAGGGTTATGGAGAGACGATCGTGATTCCTGATATTTTAGCAGACAATTTTGAAATTAAATCAGGAATGTTGTCTTTAATTCAAGCGACTAAGTTTATTGACTACGATAAGGATAATCCTCATGATCACATTCGGAGTTTTCTCGACTTATAGCTACTTGCAAATTTAGGGAAGTCCCTAATGATGCAATTAACCTCATGCTTTTTTTTATTCTCTCGATGAACCCACCAAAATTTGGTACGAGAAAGAACCACCTCGATCTATATTCGCGTAGGTCAATCTCGTTTCAAAATTTATTAATCATTTTCTCCCGCCGTCTAAGACTACGTTTTTCAAAAACGAAATAAAAAGGTTTACCCAAAAACCGAATGAGTCGTTTATAAAGGCGTAGGATCGCTTTAAGGAATTTCTTAGGCAATGTCCTCACCAAGGTTTTACCAAGTTGCACCAAATCGGTACTTTTTGTAACGGTCTTAATCCTTATGAGCAAGATTCTTTAAATTCTACCGCTGGCTTAACTTTTTGTGTAAAACTCCTAGGGATGCATTATGATTATCGAGAATAGGTCTAAGATTTTTCAACTCCGAAGCACACCGAGTGTTTCTAATATTAGATATGCTAACCACGAGATTTAGAAAGTCGATGCTAAAGTCTATAAATTGACCGACGTTTTTACAAGCTAGTTGAGTGAGTTAAAGAGGAATGACGCTCCCGCTACAGTGAAATTGGTTAAGATTTCGTGTACGATGTGTGGCGGAGCTCATCCTTATTATGAGTGCACGGTTACGGATGGCCAAAGCTCGAGTGTTAATTCGGTTTATAGTAATTTTAAAATCAAAATAACACGGCTCCCCCCCACAAGGTTTTCAAAATCAAGGCAATAATTTTCAAAGAATCAATTTTCAAGGAAATAATTAACAAGGTCAAAATTTGAAATTTCATAATCAAGGTTTTAACAAAAATCAAAACCAAGGAAATTTTCAAAATGCTAATCAAGTTCAAATTTCAAACTCTAATTTTCATAATTCGAATCAAGGGAATTTTAATGGTGATAATCAAAACCAAGTTTTTAATCAAAATTAAAAGTGTCAAATAATTTTCAAAATTACATGAAATCAAATTAGGCTAACATGAAGAGATTAGATACCCAAAATGGTACTTTGAAAAATAATTTTTCCAATACTTTGAAGGGTCAAGAAAATAGAATTGAGAAAAATTAACAAAATTGGACCAAAATCAAAGTAGGATCGAGAGTATGTTGTCGGCTATTAAGAACAAACCGTCGTGTTCGTGTTCGTTACCTAGTAACACCGTTACAAACTCGAAGGAGCATATGAAAACCATTACGTCTCATGGATCTCGTCATGTTATTACCCCTACCCTTGATAGTTTTATTTTGGTGTCGCCTCAAACCTCTCAACCATCGTATTCTTCGTGTTCGAAAGTCGAAGGGAAAACGGTGGTCACCATGGATGAGAGAACATGTTATTCTTCTTCAAAGTCTACTTTTTCTCTATCTACTTCTAAACCCTCTCGTGTTTCTCATATCCAATCCACCGTTCAAAAAGAGAGTTTCATCGATTTGACCAAAGTGACCCTTGAGGAAACTTGTGTCGCGGTTTTTCGAAAATACTTTCCCAAAAAGCAAGAAGATCCAGGACGGTTTCTAATATCTTGTAATTTTTCGGAGATTGAGGAATGTATAGCACTTGCCGACCTCGGTGCTAGCATCAATCTTATGTTTCTATCCATTTGGAAAATGATGAAATTGTCTATTCTTACCCCCACCAACATAATCATCGAGCTTGAAAATTGTACACTGGATAAACCAATTGGCATTGCCGAAGATGTGTTCATCAAAACTGGAAATTTCACGTTTCCTACGGACTTTGTTATTTCCGACTATGAGTGCGATCATAAATGTCCTATTGTTTTAGGAAGTCCATTTTTATCGACGGCTCAAGCCTAAATCGACGTTTTCGGCGGGAGATTGTTTTTATGATATGGGGAGGATAAGACTGAATTTTTGACCGATAAATCCCAAAACCAACCCAATTGTTTCCAAGACAATAAAAGACCTGATGCATATTTTGAAAGAATTAAGAAAAATGGTTTTGGAGATGATAAATTTGATGATAAAGAGTATGTCTATTTAATTGAAAAAGGTTTATGACAATTTATGGATCAATCATTTTAGGATTTATTCGGTAATGAGAAAAAGACAACTCTGGAGGAAAGCGTTCGTTCTATTAAGACTCCATATATAGAGAAAACGTCTTCACGACCTCCGAAGTACCAATTGCAAAAGACTACCATCAAGGAAAAATCTTCGATTGAAGAGCCATTAAAGACTAAGGTTCTGTAATGTGTGAAATCTTTAGGATCTTCACATATTGACTCTTTCTTTGACCCACCACCCATTCTCGAGGATTTACCCACTGAAATACCATCTTATGAGAATGATGATCTTGTATCTGAGAGTGACACTCTCGATACTTTGTCGGATATTTCTTGTGATGACGAGAATGAAGACACCTTTGTGAATTTCTCAAACCCCATTTATGAACCATCATTTATTGATAACCCACTTTATAATGAGGAGTTCGAGATCGTTGATGACCAAACCATCAATCCTCCATCATTTCACATCCTTGATGATGATGAAGATTTCTTTAAGGAGGTTGATGATTTTCTTGCTATTGACATTTCTCCCATTGAGAATGTCGATGATCACATTCTTGAGAATTTACCTAATCAACAATCCAATTAAGAATGATGATTTGTGTTAGATCGTGATATCATCGAGAGATGTTCCAAAATTCCTAATGATGGTTTTGAAAAACCTTGGTGGCTTGGTTTGATAAACCCAGTTGTGATGAGGAACTTGAAAATATTGACGATCTTTAGGATAATGACCTTTATGTTGGCCCGGAGGGGGATGTTTTCTTTATCTACCATCGTTTTGAGAGTTTATTTCCACCCCCCCCCCCAACCCACCCATGACTTAAACCTTCAAATTCTTAGTGTGCCTAACATCGTTTTTGAGACACCTAATCCGAGTAGTGTGCCAAACTATGCTTTAGAGACGCCTAATATTTTTGACTCTATAAATGTTAAAACGGGTTTTCATAATGATGAAAAATGTGAAAAAGAGTTAAATTGTTTAATGAAATTGATGAGCTTCTTTTTACATCGTCATCACTGTTGATTAAGTCTACTTTTACCTAAAACACTTCTTTTGATGATGGTAATTTTGGAGATAGTGTGAGGGAAGCCCCATTTGAGTCCCTTCGTTTCTTCACCGAGGATGAGATTTTTGACCCTGAAATTGTGTTTAAAGGGAAATCTCGGTCTTCCACCGATGTAATAAATAGAAAATCTTTTCATTTGATTGGTGAGAGTTTACCTCAGGTAGCTCATATTATTGCCCCACCCATTGTCCCACCCTTCTATTTTCTTTCTATTTTCTTTGATCCCATTAGGATTTTATGTATGCAAGTGACGTTATCTTGTTTGTCATTCGACAACGAGGACTTAGTCTTCAACCCCGGTAGTTGTTCCATCAAAGGACGTAGTCCTTATTGTCGGCTTTGACCATACCAAGTTATCCCTAAATGTTCATATTTATGGGGGATATCATGATTCGATTATAAAAAACGAGGTGCCTTGTGGGGGATTCTCATGCATATCCTTGTACATATTATCGCTTTCTAATGTAGTTAATGTGAGGAGACTTGTGCTCTTCCAACCTTGTTTTCCATGTTTGTTTGTGATATGATTATCTAGGATTCATCATTTTCGAAGCCTCTTGTGTTCATTTTATTCAACATCACTTGAGCTTCGATCGTTTGTGATACAAGGGTTTTGCTTGGGTTCAATTTAAGTTCTCGGTATCTTCTCGAATCGATCACGGTTCAAAGTGGAATAGTTGTTCTTGGTTACTAAAAAGGGGGTTGGTTTTCTAATCTACTAAAAGGTTTAAATGCACTAAGATATAAAATTAAACTAAAAGCAATTAATTAAAAGCAATTAATAAAAATAAAACTTGAATTAAAATTAAACAATTAAAACAGATCCAGTAAAATACCACTTACTAGAAAAACACTGATTTGGAATACTCAAAAGAAAACTGATCCGGAATAAACTAAACAGAAACCTTGATTCGGAATATCTTCTTCATGCGGAATAATTAGAACAAAGGCTTGATTCGGAATAAAAATGCTTCGTTCGGAACAATCTACTCATGCAGAATATATGTTCATTCGGAACATTTCCTTCACTCGGAATAACTTAAACAGAAAGCTTCATTCGGAATAACTAAAAACTGATTCGGAACATTTTTGGAAAAACCTTGATTCGGAATATTCAGTAAATACCTTCATTCGGAACATTTAAAAACACTGATTCGGAACAATTTTCAATAGAACTGATTCGGAACATAAAGACTCATCCGGAATATAATTGACTCTGAATAACTGATTCGGAAGAATCTACAAACTTTGATTCGGAATATTTCAACTCATCGGAATATTGATTTATTCCGGATGAAAGAACTGATTCGGAATAAATGAAAACTTTGGTTCGGAATAATAGAAATTAAAGCTTCGTTCGGAACTTTTTGTTTATTCGGAATAACTTAACTAGAATGCTTCATTCGGAAGATTATGACTAAACCCTTCATTCGGAACTTTTAACTTGATTCGGAATCTGGGGAATGTTGAAGATGCGAAGAACAGGGAAACCAACTAAGCCACGAATTTAACCAAAATCACCAATTTTTAACCAAAAGATTTAACCAAACTAACCACGAATCATCTATTAATGATAAACATCAAATCAAATCAATAAAAACATAAAACCCACTTACTTTTAAAGATCAAAATCAACTAAATAGAAACTTGAGACTTTGAATCAAAAAGAAGAAGATGAACAAGATTAATGGAAGGATGATATTAAATGATTAAGGTTTAAACAATCAAAGGGAAAGATTAAGACTTACAAATCTATGATGAAATAAAAAAAATAAAAATCACTAACACCTTAGTGGTGTTGGTTCCCTACGAAAACAAGAAAAGAACTGGAAAAAAATAAAAGCTAGCTGTAATGTGTGAAGGGAGTCTTTTATTTATAGGAGATGTAGTTGGTTGGTGAGTGGGCTTTCTCCCTTTCTTCTTGTCTTCTCGTCTTTTCAGAAAAGTTGACGTTTTCGATTTCGATTCGGGATTTGTCGACGAATAAATTCAACTCGTCTTTTAATTTCTTCGTTTAATAGACTTGAGTTCTTTCGACATATGTAAATCTTCCATCTTTGGTCCTTTTCTTTGATAAATCTTCAAATAGGCCCATTGACTTCAAATCTTTTGCATCTCTTGGACAATAGACTTCGTCTTGAGTCTTTTTCTTCGATAAAACCCGTGCAATCCCATGTTTTCTTTAATATTTATCCGGTTGGCTCTAAAAACACAACAAACACACAAACCATGCATAATTCCAAACAAATGACATTAATTACGCGTTTTGGTCTTGTTTTAGCAAGAAATAAGTGGTAAAAGGATGGGTGTTTTCACACCTATCAAATCCCTTACACTTAACCATTGACATGCCCTCATGCAATGCTTAGTGATAAAGTAATTTTACACTTTTCTTATAATCAATCAACCTTGGCCTTATTAACAATAACCACTACTACTAAAGAGATATATAAAAACTTGAATGAAACAAAAGGGATAGAAAACCATTTTCACTTGAAAATAGCTATATGGAAATAACTCGCAAAGAGATCTAAGACTTACATTAGGGCTTTGGTGCTGCGAAGATTTATCACCCTCAAGTTTCACGTTCCCCAAACTAAGCTTAAAAACGAGATCATTGTTATTATAAGTTAGCAAAACAAACACTTACACACATGGCTTAATTATATGCTTAAACTCCCTTATTCCTAGGTGTATCTCTTATATTTTGTTTTTGTCTTAGAATGATCATGAAGATGCATTTTGGACTTACTGCGATAGTTTATTTAGGCTGAAAGCAAAGTAGGACGATTTGATTAATAGTTAGCTAAAGGACAAAATCTCTTAAAACTGCTTCTCGGGATATCAAAAAGTTCATATCTTGACATAACTTGCTTCACAATTTGAGACCTTTCTCGGGCCGATATTTGGCATGTACTTCATACTTCATATCTTGAGAGACGTTCTTGAGATAATGGTCTTCTCTTCGTTAATAGAGTTTCTTCACTTGGAGACTTTTGAGGGATACTCCAACTTTGTTGACCACGACTTCATCATTATTTCTTGAATCGTTATTTGGGATTTTGAGATACAACGATCCGCCTCCTTTTCGGACTTGGATCTATTTATCCTCATACCTTGTTAGGGTCTTTTCGGGTAGACTTCTCCATGATCTTTATGGGAGTTGATTGCTTTTCGTCGTGAGTCTTGATCCTTCATATTGATTTTGGGAATAATGCTTTTCACATCACCTTGGATTTTTAGCAATAAAATGGAATCCTCATGCCTTGTTTGGGCCTTTTCGGACTCGCCAATCTTCGCGCCCCGCTTCATAAGTTATGCCTTGGCTATGAACTCTTATCATTACCGAGCAACTTTTAAACGATCTTGGGCTAGAAGCTAAGTTATTCAATAAAATCGTACGACCTTACTTATTGCAGATAAATTATTAGCAAGCGATGGGAGAATTGGCTTATAATCACACCAAGTGTGCTTGTGCAAGAATACCGACTTATAATTGACTCTATCATTTCTCGTTCTCCACAATTCAAAATCTCAAGTAATAAGACTCGTGGATGCTTAGCCTAATAAACCAATTAAGGTCTACATGGTTAAGGATACTTGCTAGAATAAACTTGGATAAGTCTATTCGGGTTGAGTCAAAATAATCGCAACAGGCTTAATATGTCGAAGACTTCTAAACTAGCTAAACCACTTTATTAATATTTTTGACTTTTATTGTGGGATATATGCATATGAAAGCAACGATAAAAATTTAAAAATTACGACTATATGGCCAAAGTTAATTAAAAATTTGAAAAATGCTGAAAAAGAAGATTTTCCGGTTAAATGAAGGCATTTTAATGGAAAAGTCCACTTAAAACTTCGATAGAAGTCCCCCTACACTTAATATAAACATTGTCCTCAATGTTTAGGCATGTGGGAAAAGTCTCCCCTACACTTATGACATTGTGCACGTTGGTTAAATCAAGCTAAGGAAGAGACGACTAAAGTGATCAATTTCAAATGTGAGTATGAAGAAAATTGAATCACGATAGTTGAGAGATAGAACCGGATTGCGGATAACACGGGAGCACGGTTCTTCCAAGGTTCCAAAAGTGCATTCATCCCTGTAATCACATCACCACACAAACACAAACTACATATATAGGTCCCCCTACACTTAGGAGGTAAAACAGAAAAGGATAGATACTCGGGTTGCCTCCCGAGGAACGCTTGTTTTTTATAACTGAGTCACGAGCCTGACTCGACCCAAAACTAGTTCATGGGAAACGTGGTGAGGGAGGGAATCATCTCATGAGAGATGTCCTCACCAAAGTACAACTTCACTTGTTGGCCATTCACCTTAAAATTAGGTCCATTAGGTTGAGCGAGCTCGAGAGTACCATATGGAAAAATTTGGGCAATGGTGAATGGGCCGGACCAACGAGATTTCAGCTTGCCCGAAAAGATTTTCAACCGAGAGTTGAAGAGTAAAACTTTGTCTCCAACTTGGAACTCTCGGTTTTTAATCTTGGAGTCATGAATGAGCTTAGTCCTTTCCTTATAGATCAAGGAATTTTCATAAGCATCATTCCAAAGTTCATGAAGCTCATTGAGTTGGATTTTGCGTAGGTCACCGGCTTTGTTGATGTCGAAATTAGCCCACTTCAAGGCCCAGTAAGCCTTGTGCTCCAACTCAATGGGGAGGTGGCATGCTTTCCCGTACACGAGACGATATGGTGTACAACCAATCGGAGTCTTGTATGCGGTACGAAAAGCCCACAGAGCATCATCAAGTTTATCGGCCCATGAGGCACGATGCTCTCCCACGGTTCGTTCAAGAATTCTCTTTAACCCTCGGTTAGAGATTTCAGCCTGGCCATTAGTTTGTGGGTGGTATGCGGTGGAAAGACGATGATTGACACCATACTTAGCCATGACTCTTGCGAATTGATCATTGCAAAAATGAGTCCCGCGATCACTAACAATGGCACGAGGCATACCGAATCTAGCGAATAGCGACTTCAAAAAGTTACAAACCACCCTTGCGTCATTAGTGGGTAAAGCTTTGGCTTCAACCCATTTAGAAACGTAGTCAACGGCTACAAGGATGTATTTGTTTCCTTTAGATGAAGGGAATGGCCCCATAAAGTCGATGCCCCATACATCAAAGATTTCACATTCTTGTATGAAATTTTGAGGCATCTCATCTTTATGTGCGATCTTGCCTTGTCGTTGGCAAGCATCACAATTTTTCACCATTTCGTGAGCGTCACGATAAATGGAGGGCCAATAAAATCCCGAGTCAAACACTTTCTTAGCAGTGAAGTTGGGACCAAAGTGACCACCGGTGGGTCCTTTGTGGCAAGCTTCGAGAATGTCTAAAGTTGCCGGTCCATCAACACATCAGCGAATAATCAAATCAGCACATTGTTTGAAGAGATACGGTTCATCCCAAAAGTAAGTCTTAATATCTTTAAAGATATTTTTCGTTTGTTGGGATGTTAACCCGTCGATGAGAATTCCACCCGCTAAGTAGTTTGCAATGTCCGCAAACCACGGGGTTTCATCATAATTCGAGTTGATAGACATTAAGGTCTCAAGAGGAAAAGAGTCATTGATCTCTTTGTTCGGATGATCCCCTTGATAAGGATCCTCAAGTCTACTGAGATGATCCGCGGCTAGGTTTTCAGCTCCCTTCTTATCACGAATTTCGATTTTAAATTCTTGAAGTAGCAAAACCCAGCGAAGAAGTCTTGGTTTAGAATCTTGTTTAGTTAACAAGTACTTCAACGCGGAATGATTAGTATACACGATGGTGGTAGAAATAACAAGGTAGGGGCGGAACTTTTCAAAAGCATAGACAACAGCTAAAAGCTCTTTTTCGGTTGTCGTGTAATGCAATTGAGCCCCTGTCATTGTCTTGCTAGCGTAATGGATCGGTTGGAAGTGTTTGTTCACTCTTTGGCCCAAAACTTCTCCAATAGCAAAGTCGCTAGCATCGCACATCAACTCGAAAGGCAGCTCCCAATTAGGGGTAACCAAGACCGGTGCCTTAGTTAGCTTATCCTTAAGAAGGTTGAAGGCTTCAATACACTCTTTGGAAAAGATAAAAGGAGTATCTTTTTCCAAGAGGTGGGTCATTGGGCGAGCGATTTTAGAAAAATCTTTGATGAATCGATGGTAGAAGCCCGCATGACCAAGGAAACTTCTCACACCCTTCACAGTTGAAGGTAGAGGCAATTTAGCAATAACATCGACTTTAGCACGGTCCACTTTAAGACCAGATTTGGAGATTTTGTGTCCTAGCACGATGCCCTCTTTTACCATGAAATGGCATTTATCCCAATTAAGAACAAGGCGAGTGTCTTCACACCGCTTAAGCATACGTTCTAAATTGGCAAGGCAAGCAGAGAAAGAATCGCCATAAACCGAGAAATCATCCATGAAGACTTCCATAGTTTCTTCAACCATGTCATGGAAGATAGCCATCATACACCTTTGAAACGTCCCAGGAGCATTGCATAAACCGAAAGGCATGCGTTTGTAAGCAAATGTTCCGTAGGGACAAGTGAATGTGGTTTTCTCTTGGTCTTTGGGATCGATGGGAATTTGAAAATACCCAGAGAAACTGTCTAAGAAGCAATAGTAATCATTACCCGCTAGACGCTCGAGCATTTGATCCATGAAAGGAAGAGGAAAGTGATCTTTTCTCGTGGCATCATTGAGTTTGTGATAGTCGATACAAACTCTCCACCCAGTAACGAGACGAGTAGGAATCAACTCGTTGTGTTCATTGGGAACAACGGTTATTCCGCCCTTCTTGGGCACACAATGGACGGGACTTACCCATGGCGAATCCGAAATAGGGTAAATCATTCCGGCATCTAGAAGTTTGATAACCTCTTGTTTGATGACGTCGTGAATTCGAGGATTAACTCTTCTTTGGCTCTGGATTGCGGGTTTAAAGTCATCTTCCATGAGAATCTTGTGAGTACAAAAGTTTGGATCAATTCCGCGGATATCGGAAATTTTCCAAGCAATTGCCTTCTTATGATCTTTAAGCACGGCGATAAGGCGAGATTTTTCTTCTTCTTTCAAGTCCTTAGCGATGATGACGGGCGACTTCTTCTTATCTTCAAGGAACACATACTCGAGATGGGATGGTAACTCCTTAAGCTCTAAATCCGGAGGATTTTCGATGGAAGGTGGATTCAAATTCGGTTCATCGATAGCAATAGCCTTGGGAGATGGTGGAGAAATATGGTCCTCTTTGAGAAGTTTCTCAATGAAACGAATGTCTCCATCCCAATCGGTAGGAGAATCGTCATATTCTGAGTTCACATCTCCCATAGTTGCTTCAAATTCTTTCCAAAGGAAATCACTTTCTCCAAATAGAGTTAGTGATGGAGCAATAGAGGAAACGGTCTCAACATTGGGAGGAGAGGTAAGAATACTTTTGCAAGCATCATTAAAGTGTTCTTCACAAGCCTCATCAAGAACGTCGATACAATTAACACTCTCGTAGGAATAAGGCTGTTTAGAAATCTTACCCAAGTTGAAGACAATTTGATTGTCACCAACTCTCATGATAAGCTCACCCGCTTCTACATCGATGAGAGTGCGACCGGTCCTCAAGAATGGACGTCCAACGATTAATGGAACACGAGGGTCCATTTCGTAGTCAACGACAACAAAATCCGCCGGGAAGGTGAATTTGTCAAAGTCAACAAAAACGTCTTCGGCTATCCCCACTGGATAAGCAACCGTACGGTTAGCTAATTCCAAAGTCATTTTGGTGGGGACTAGCTCAGGGAGAGATAATTTCTTCCAAACACTTAATGGCATTAAGTTAATACTAGCACCTAGATCGGCTAGGGCCATGCAATTCTCTACTCCCGGGAAGTTGCAAGGGATTAAGAAACGACCCGAATAACCAAGTTTGGTTGGCAATTTCCTTAAGAGAACCGCAGAGCAATTCTCATTAAGTTGGGTATTAGCAATATCAAGAAGCTTCTCCTTGTCACTAAGAAGATCTTTAAACATCTTCGCATATTTAGGCATGTGAGCGAGAGCCTCAGCGAAGGAGATGTTGAAATTCAATTGTTTAAACATTTTGAGAAAGTTTGAAACTTGAATATCGTCCTTGCTTTTGAGCTTCTCTTTCCTCAACCTTGAGGGATAAGGTATATCGGAAGAAGAGGAAAGCTTTGGGATTGTAGGATCACTCACATCCTTGGGTGGGGGAGGGGTAGAAGTAAGAGGTGGAGGAATTGGGGAAGCAGAAGGTTGAGGAATATAAGTAGGTGACTCGTTTTCCTTAGTCACAATCACCGGTGGAGGTATAGGAAGCTCGGGTTCCTTGGTACCTTTGCCACTGCGAGTGGTGATTGCTTTCATCTCTCCTCTGGGATTAGCCACGGTGTTACTCAGAAGAGTACCCGAAGAAGAGGTTTGATTACCTTGGAAGAAACCAGCCATCATGTCCCTTAGGTCATTCGTTTGACTACTCAAAGAGTTTCGCATATCGGCTCTAAGATCATTCCCTTGTTTCACCATGTCACCCTTCAAATTAATAATCTGGGTCTGCAGATTCTTCACCAACACATCATTCGTCCGCATGTACGTTTCGACCTCGTGGTTGAAAACGGTGGGTTGGGTAGGAGGAGGTGCTTGATAAGCAGGTGGTTGGTAAGGAGCGGGTTGGTAAACTTGAGTAGGATTTGGAGGTGGATATGGTTGTCTTTGAGGTGGTTGGTATGGTGCTCGAGGTTGGTTTTGATTGGGTCGGTTAAGGTTTTGTTGTTGGTTTTGATTGGTTGGAGGAAAATCGGGCGGGGAAAGAAAGTGGTTTGAGCGATAGCTGAGCAAGTTGCGGTCACCTTGAGGACGAGCTTGATAACCGGCCGGAGGATAGGTACCGTATGCTGCGTTAACATTCTCAGAAGGATAGTCTTGGGTGGAGGTGCAAGTAGTGTAAGAGTGAGGACCCCCGCATATTTCACATGGTTGGCTTACAACATTGACCTGAGCGTTTTGAGCGTTGATGCTTTTAGTGTTGTTAGCGGTTTGGGCAGCAAGCGATTCAAGAAGCGAAGTAATTTTGTCAAGTCTCTTGTCGTTGTCACTAGTTCTCACACTAGCGGCATTGGTCCGAACACTCTTGGTTTGCACTCTAGACTTATTCTTAATAATATCCCAAGCGGCATTAGAACTCTTAACCAAAATATTACCCCCCGAGGCACTATTTAGTGAATCTTGATCATTCATGCTTAAACCATTATAAAAAAGTATTAATTTGGTGCACTTTGGTAAAACCATGTTGGGGGCACTTTCTTAAAAGGTCTTTAAAACGGTCCCAAGATTCACTAAAAGACTCATCGTACTTTTGTTCAAAATTAATAGTTTCATTCTGCAAAGCGGTAGTACGAGAGGGTGGGAAAAAGTAGTTTATGAATTTGGTCTCTAAGTCCGTCCACGTCAGAATACTTTGTGGCGGTTCCTTTGCAAGCCAATGTCGGGCTTGTCCCTCTAAGGAGAAAGGAAAAAGTTGTAAACGGATTACCTCTTGTGGAACACCATTGAATTTGACCGTATTTGTGAGTTGTAGGAACCTTTTGATGTGGTCATGAGGATCATCAATGGTACGCCCCAAGAATGGTTGAGCTGAGACCATTTGAATAAAGCCGGATTTGAGCTCAAAGTTGTTGGCTGCAATCGCGGGTATGACAATTGGATCGTTGTTGCCCTCTATATGTGCTTGCAAAAGTTCAATCATAGGACGATTGTCCGGTAGAGGTTCATTGTTGTTATTATTCATGTTGTTTTGAGGTGGGTTGTTATTGTTGTTGTGTACACCGGTCATGTCTAAGTTATCGAGAGTCTCGGGCTCTTGATAAGACGTTGATCGAGTGCGCATACACCTGCAAAAGAACTAACAAAGCAAGAAATATTTTTGGATTTTTATGTTTTTTAATTTTTTTTGTATTTTTGAAAATTTTATATTTTTTAGGGTTTTTGAAAATTTTTATGAAAAAGTAACGTTCACGGTGAACGGATCCCAAAATCCAATTTCTCACAAAAAACTGTTAATCCTTACGAGAAGAGCCGGCAGGGGCGCCATTTGATACCAAGGGTTTTGCTTGGGTTCAATTTAAGTTCTCGGTATCTTCTCGAATCGATCACGGTTCAAAGTGGAATATTTGTTCTTGGTTACTAAACAGGGGGTTGGTTTTCTAATCTACTAAAAGGTTTAAATGCACTAAGATATAAAATTAAACTAAAAGCAATTAATAAAAATAAAACTTGAATTAAAATTAAACAATTAAAACAGAAACAGTAAAATACCACTTACTAGAAAAACACTGATTCGGAATACTCAAAAGAAAACTGATCCGGAATAAACTAAACAGAAACCTTGATTCGGAATATCTTCTGCATGCGGAATAATTAGAACAAAGGCTTGATTCGGAATAAAAATGCTTCGTTCGGAACAATCTACTCATGCGGAATATATGTTCATTCGGAACATTTCCTTCACTCGGAATAACTTAAACAGAAAGCTTCATTCGGAATAACTAAAAACTGATTCGGAACATTTTTGGAAAAACCTTGATTCGGAATATTCAGTAAATACCTTCACTCGGAACATTTAAAAACACTGATTCGGAACAATTTTCAATAGAACTGATTCGGAACATAAAGACTCATCCGGAATATAATTGACTCGGAATAACTGATTCGGAAGAATTTACAAACTTTGATTCGGAATATTTCAACTCATCCGGAATATTGGTTTATTCCAGAAGAAAGAACTGATTCGGAATAAATGAAAACTTTGGTTCGGAATAATAGAAATTAAAGATTCGTTCGGAACTTTTTGTTTATTCGGAATAACTTAACTAGAATGCTTCATTCGGAAGATTATGACTAAACCCTTCATTCGGAACATTTAACTTGATTCGGAATCTGGGGAATGCTGAAGATGCGAAGAACAGGGAAACCAACTAAGCCACGAATTTAACCAAAATCACCAAGTTTTAACCAAAAGATTTAACCAAACTAACCACGAATCATCTATTAATGATAAACATCAAATCAAATCAACAAAAACATAAAACCCACTTACTTTTAAAGATCAAAATCAACCAAATAGAAACTTGAGACATTGAATCAAAAAGAAGAAGATAAACAAGATTAATGGAAGGATGATATTAAATGATTAAGGTTTAAACAATCAAAGGGAAAGATTAAGACTTACAAATCTATGATGAAATCAAAAAAAAAAAATTCACCAACACCTTAGTGGTGTTGGTTCCCTACGAAAACAAGAAAAGAACTGGAAAAAAATAAAAGCTAGCTGTAATGTGTGAAGGGAGTCTTCTATTTATAGGAGATGTGGTTGGTTGGTGAGTGGGCTTTCTCCCTTTCTTCTTGTCTGCTCGTCTTTTCAGAAAAGTTGACGTTTTCGATTTCGATTCGGGATTTGTCGACGAATAAATTCAACTCGTCTTTTAATTTGTTCGTTTAATAGACTTGAGTTCTTTCGACATATGTAAATCTTCCATCTTTGGTCCTTTTCTTTGATAAATCTTCAAATAGGCCCATTGACTTCAAATCTTTTGCATGTCTTGGACAATAGACTTCGTCTTGAGTCTTTTTCTTCTATAAAACCCGTGCAATCCCATGTTTTCTTCAATATTTATCCGGTTGGCTCTGAAAACACAACAAACACACAAACCACGCATAATTCCAAACAAATGACATTAATTACGCGTTTTGGTCTTGTTTTAGCAAGAAATAAGTGGTAAAAGGATGGGTGTTTTCACACCTATCAGTTTGCTTTGAAGAAATCGATATACGATGATATACTTTTGTTCACTAACGTTTATCTTTTAACATAATTCCTAAACGACCTTTAGATAATTCGTTATACCTTTTCCATGCTAGGATTAAACATTCGACTCTTCATCTCTAGTATGAGGGTGTTTCACCCTTAGACTTTAAACATTGAGGACAATGTTCAACTTAAGTATGAGAGTAAATAGTACTTGCTTTGCTTGGTCTTCACATACTCCATTTTTATTAGTTTTGTTTCAAAAATAAGGCAAAAATGGCCAAAGTTAAAAAAATCATATTTTTCATAAGTGTTTTAGCACGAATGTAATTTTTCCGTTGGTAAGAATAAGAGTACTTTTTTACTTGATCGGGCGTGTTGAGCCCTTAGTTTCGTTCCTTAACTATATTAGGCTAAGCCTCATTAAAATTGAGGATGAGAAGTGACAAAGTCAATTATAAGTTACAATGCTAAACGTAGAGTATTCCTATTCTTTCAAAAACTCATGTGTTTTAGTTATGTGTTTTTTCTCCCAACGCTTGTATATAAATAAGTTGCTAATAAATATAGTTTTAACGGTTTGATCATTATTGTTGATTTTCAACTAATTCTAGTAGTTTCCGTGTAATTAAATCGGGAAGACATTAATGGTTCGCCATCGTTATAGATTTGAAGTATTGGCACCCCGAATAATCAAAAGCTTTCCAATAATAATTTTTAAGTTCATCTCACCAAAATTAGCAAAACTCTAAGCTCACATGGCTAAAAATTGATGCGAAATCTAAGTGAATGACTTAAAGCTATAAAGATCCAAAATTTTGTTTCGAGGATGAGTATATACGTCTTTGGCTAATAAAGTTCCCGATGAGGTGAGTAATAAAAGGCAAGGCAACACCGGAGCTAATAAATGCACCATGGCGGTGTTTAATAAAAGACCAAGGTAATCCATGATAATAAACCCCATCCCCGGTAAGGGGGATAATAAAGTTCATGGTCAATAAATCAAATGTTCAGATCCGTTATAAAACTGTGTATATCGATCTTTCTTGTCGACTTATTTTTTTAACACCGTTACTATTAGGATAGGTTACTAACTGATAGTTTTAATTACACCGTTTTAACTCTATTTTTGGACCTAATCTCTTATTCACATGAGTCAAATATGAATCGTCGTGATCATCATGACAAAAATAAAATCTAGAGATACCAATAAGAATAAGGGGGTCTAGATACATGATTAAGGCATATGAGTAGTGTTAGCATTACTAACTTATAAAAGACAATGATCTCGCTTCAAGCTTAGCATGAAATTAAGTGAAAATCGATGATGACGAAATTATTTCTGACGAAGAATTCACGTGTTCTTATTCAATGATCCCAAAAGTTATATACGAGTGATGAAAACGTTACATTATGTCTTAAACACATCTAGTTAAGTTATCTTTCAATAAAAGTTGAATAAAGTGAATTTTGGAGGTGTTAAGATACTTAACTCTAGTATTGCGTGAGGACACGAAAATGATTTAGTATGGGGGAATTGATGAGACTCTAATTATACATCTTCTCGTACCCTAAAACGGACTAAAAATGAGTAAAATATCGTCAAAAGTGTGTGATATATGCTTGTTTTCTTTGTTTTTCTATTAAATTAAAATAATAATAATAACAATAATAAGTTTATAAAAAGTGGCACCTTTGACCTTGTGCACCAACCAGACACAACAATACACTCCAACACCATATGCCCTTGGGACTTTTCGGGTCACCAATGGTAGCCTTCTATCCCTATACCTTTCCTTTTTTCAGTTTTCATAATAAGCTGAATTGTGCTTATCAGCCCGTTTTGTCTTTTTTCATTAGGCACAACTTTAGTTTGGTATTGCACGTTCAAATTTTATACGTCTTAAACTAGTCCTAGCCTTTAGGTTTGATTTGGTCTATGTTTTGTTAGCTTCTTGTCATTTTTATTTTATTTTTACCTAAGCTTATTTAGTTGTTCTAGCTTATCCATGTAGCTTTTTGAGTATTTCTTTCTTCCTATGTTATTTTCACCCTATTTTATCCTAGAGTGTTGATTTTTAGCATGTTTAGTCAATTATTTCCCATACTCAACTATTTTGTCTTTTAGCTAAATCGTTTTTCACTTATTTTGAGCTTTCCAAACTTTCTTTTTGTTGTGTTTTTTATTGTAAAAAAATAAAGCTTGCCAAATTCCAGCTAATAAGCTTAAGTTTTGAGCTTATTGGGCTTTTAAGGTCCATTAAGCTAGCTTATAGCTTATTTAAAGGATTTAAGTGCTTATTCAGCTTTTGAGCTAGTTAAAAAAGTTTTTTAAAACTAAATTTTGAGTCAATTAAGCTTTTTAGTTTTATGTTTTGTAAACTTTTCTTATTGGACCAAAAAGCCCAATAAGGTTTAGGCTGATTTTACTTTTGGTCCATTTAGAGGCCCATTAAGAGTTTTTTGCAAATTTTAATTTCAATTTTGTTTTTAATTACTTAAAATAAATTAGTTTTGAAACTTTTAGAATTTTGAGTTTTTATTATTTTAATATTATTTTTCTCGATTTGCGTGATCGCGTAATTCGACTTAGTTTTTAATCGTCTTACTGTAGAATCATTTTTTTATTTTAAACCCTTCTTTTGATAAATTTGTGACTAATCCACATACGTGTTAATTGGCCTAACCTTCTCCTCGTAAACAACGAACTCATGGTATTAATTCAGTTACGGTTTTCCTAAATCGTAATCGTATTTATACCCCCTAATTCCACAACTATCATTCCATCAGAAAATAGACCTTCCTTGTCATGATCGTCAGGCTTAGGAGTACGGACGGGAGTTTCATCCATCATCCTCTTCGAGGATACATGCTCAGGACTTACTTCAATTAGATTGATGATAGGAACATTACGATCTCCCCGATAATCCCAACTGGATGGTTACTCTCTTAAAAGTTAAAAGAAATTTCTCGATTCAAATGGTTCACATCAAGAGTACGTTCAGAGTAAACCCGAGTGCTTGCTCGTCAAGATTTCTTCTTCATAGGCCTCGCCGACGTCCCCTCTCCAGCTTCCTTTAAGGTCTGCTTAAGTTTATCTTTCCTCAAGCGAGCATCAACTACCCTTTGATCAGGTTTCTTAGCGACCTAGAGTCGGAGGTTTTTCCTTGGAATCTCTGATCCAGCAGATAAAGGATCTGACACATACTTGATAGTTTCTTTGCCATTCGTTATAGGATCCATTTGTCCCACATAAGTAGAAGAACAGTCATGAAGCACGAGATACTCGTCCATGTAAAATTCTACAAAAGAGAAGAGGCAAAAAAGTGTTAATCGAAAAAAGAGCGGTCCGAATGGAAATGCAGAGAAGTAAACCTTACCTTGTCCATCAGCGCTCGTGATCGCATACCGGAACCCCAGGAAGTCAAATATTGATGTTAACCCTGCCATATACAAGAGTTCCCTGGTTGGTTTACGGAGCAATATCATATTGGCACTCAACCTTGTTGGGAATAAAATGAGTAATTTAGACGCTGACAAGAGTAAACGAGGCGCTGACAGATGAGCACTGACAAGAGTTATGCAAGCGCTGACAAGAAAAATTCCAACCACTGATAGGAATACTTAGTCAACACGTTTTATATTTGAGGTAAAGATATGATCAATATTGTATTTTATATAATTATCTTTACCTAGAATAGTTGATATGTAAACCTTTGTACACGACTCCTTGTGTTATAAAAGGAGGTTGTAGGGTTCATAGTATATATACATTATTCAGTTTTACAACTTTCATTGTAAACAAGTTTGATTATCAATCAAAAGTGAAAGTTTGGTTTACTTTGTTTGTTTGTTCTTTATTCTAAGTGTTAATTCCGCATAACACTTAGATTGTCTATTACAACAAAGTTCCTCTAAGAGTTAATCTTGATTTAATCTCGTTTAACACAAAGCCAATCGATCTAAGTTTGGGATCAACAAGTGGTATCAGAGCTTGTTGACGAACTTTGATCTAAAAGAATAGTAAACCCTAAAATCACTAGAAACCCTAAAAACAAACAAGATGTCTATCACAGAATCTTCATCCTCATCAAATCATAACCTAGAAATCCCTATGCTCGACCCTAACAACTTTGAACAATGGAAGTTTAATTTTGAACAATATCTTCAAGTGCATGACCATACTCTTTGGGAAGTTATTGAATATGGCAATCAATTCAATAAAGCAGATAGGATTGCTGCTGCTATTGCAACAAGAACCACAACTGGTTCCACTGCTGAAGAGGGTACTGAAAGACCTGAAGATGGAAGAGCTATCTCAACTGCTGATATAGCCTTGAGAATGAATGACATGAAGACTTTGAACATTCTTAAACTTTCCTTAGGTCCAAAGAATCAACACAAGTACAGAAGTTTTGATTCTTCTAAAAATCTTTGGGCAGCTCTTCAAGTCACCTATGGTGGTAATGATGATACAGCCAAAGAAAGGAAGAAGCAACTGTTGCATGAATATGTTGTATTTAAGGCGCATCCCAATGAGAAGCTAAGTGAGGTGAGAAGTAGGCTTCTAGACATCACTAGCAAGTTGTCTTTTATGGGAACAGAACATGATGATGCTGATATCATTGCTACATTCCCTAGAGGTCTTGGTGATGCATGGAAAATTGAAGCTAGGTCAATCATTGCTACCAATGCCCATAAGAGTGCTTCCTTTGATAACGTCTACAATAAGTTAAAGATTGTGGAGAGTGAGATATTACTTGAACATGGAAGCAAGTCAACATCTGGGAACATGGCTTTCATCTTACATAATGAATCTCAAACCATTGAAAGAGACTCAAATGTACATCCTGTTACTGGATCAACTTTTGTCAGCGGTGGATCAACCTTTGTCAGCGGCTCAAATCTTGACGCTGACACATATAATGTTGGCTCACCAAGTCTTAAACCTACTGGTATTAATTTGGATACAGTATATACATACATTACTGCATTGCCCAATGGTTCCTTAATTACTTATGAGGAGCTTGAGCAAATTAGTGATGAGAATCTGGAAGAGATGGATATCAAGTGGAATATGGCACTTGCAAGCATAAGGGATAACAGATGGAATAGGAGATTTGGAAGAAAGATGACCTTTATGCTAAAGACACAGCTGGATTTGATAAATCCAAGGTTGAGTGCTATAACTTTCATAGGATGGGACACTTCATGAGGGAGTGCAAATCTCCAAGAAGATATGATGCTGGAAAGAATTCAACCCAGGTCATCAAGGTTGAAGATGCTAAGCCAAAGGCTATAGTCGCCATGCAAGATATTGATGGTGTTGGATGGGACTGGAGCTTTATGGCAACAGATGTGGAGAGAATCAGGCTTTGATTGCTGAATAGGAAGAAGAAGAGCATGTTCACTTTGCTCTCATGGCCAACTCCTCATTTTCATCAGATAATGAGGTATATGATGATGCTCTCTGTAGTAAAGGGTGTGAATTAAACACTGAAAAGCTTAATAAAGAAGTTTTAAAGTTAAAATCAGATGTTTTTGATGTAGAATGCAGGCTAACAAATTATAAAATGGCACTTGCACAAGCTGAAGGGACAATAGAGGAATATAAGAAAATGGAATTTGACCTAAAAGATCAAATTAATGTTTTGACTAGGGATCTTAAAGTTAGTAATCAACTTAGGGATACTCTAATGAAATCTAGAGCAGATGTGCAACTTAAGTTAGATGAAGCCATTAAGGATACAGAAAATGTAGGGCTTAAGATTGAAAAGTTTGATAAAGCTATTCAAACCCTAGAAAAGTGTGTCAGTGAACAAAGAGACCCTAGGGACAAGTCTGGGATTGGGATGAATGAATATGTTGTTGTTCCTCCACCTGCTGGGAACTTTTATGGTGTTCAAAGAAAAGATCTCTCTTGGATCGGTATCCCAGACTCCAACAAGAGGAATTTATTCCTCCACCTAGAGTGCTTTCCCCAGTTGAGGAATATCAACAAAAGGTGACTGATCTTGAACAATGGAAAGCAGCCAACCCTTTTATTTTTGTTAAGGATGGAATGCTTAGTGATATTCCATTTATGCCTACACCCATTACTATGACCAACCCCACTACTAGAAAAATCATTGACCTTGGCTCACCAATTAAGAGAAAACCTAGTGTTAAATATGCTGAAGTGTATAGAAAACCTAGGTCACCCCAAAGCCAAGCTAGTGTTAATTGGACAGGGTCCTTTCAATCTAGACCTAAGGTTATGTCTAGAAAAGTGTGTTACACATGTGGGAGTTTCTCTCATTTGGCCTATAAGTGTGTCAGTAGCTCTAAATCCACCACTAACAATAGGTCAACCATGATCAAACCCAAACCTTTTATCCAACCAAGCCCACAAGTCAAGGCCAGCTCCCTTCTTTTCTAAAGGGATAAATACTCATGGACAAAGGCCCTTTCAAAAGACCAACACTTGGTCTAACAAACAATGGGTTCCTATAGCAAACCCTAATTTGGGCGCTGACAAGAACAAATTCAGAGCATCCAGACAAGGTGTATAGAGTCAAGAAAGCAATGTATGGACTTCATCAAGCCCCAAGAGCATGGTACATTATCCACCTACCTGGTGGAAAATGGGTTTAAGAGGGGCACCATAGATTAGACACTATTTACCAAGAAGATTAGTAAGGATTTTCTTCTTGTCCAGGTCTATGTTGATGATATTATCTTTGGTTCATCTAATCCAAAAATGAGTGAAGACTTCTCCAAGCTCATGACAGACAAATTAAAGATGAGTGCAATGGGAGAGATGAACTTCTTTCTAGGTTTACAAGTACAACAGAAAAAAGATGGTATCTTTATCTCTCAAGACAAGTATATGGCTGAGATCTTGAAGAAGTTTGGTTTTTCTCATCATGAAAAACGGGCTAGCACACCCATGGATGGGGAACACCCTTGGGGAAAGACTGGAGATGGAAAATATGTGGATGTAAGGCATTATAGATCAATGATTGGTTCATTGATGTATCTTACAGCCTCTAGACCTGACATCATGTTTGTTGTGTGTGCATGTGCACGCCATCAAGTGACTCCCAAAGAGTGTCATCTTCATGTTGTCAAAAGTATCTTTAGATACCTTAGGTGCTATCCCACCTTGGGATTATGGTATCCTAAAGATTCTCCATTGAAGCTTATTGGCTATTCAGACAGTGATTATGGAGGTGATAAGTTTGACAGGAAATCCACAACTGGTGGATACCAATTTCTTGGGAGCAGACTCATATCTTGGCAATGCAAGAAACAAATAGTGGTTGCAAACTCTACAACTGAAGCAGAATATGTAGTTGCAGCTGCTTGTTGTGGACAAGTTCTATGGATACAAAACCAGTTGTTGGATTATGGGTATAATTTTATGCATAGCAAGATATTTGTAGATAATAACAGTACATTATGCATTATTAAGAATCATGTACATCATTCTAAAACAAAACACATAAAAATTAGGCATCATTTTATAAGAGATTGTTTTGAAAAAGGTTTAATACATCCAGATAGGGTAGACACAGAAGAAAATGTGGCTGATCTTTTAACTAAACCTTTTGATGTTGGGAGGTTCCAGTACTTGGTAACAAGTATTGGAATGATCAGTCTCACCTAAATGTGTTTTTGAAATCATTGTATAGTTTATACAAGATGTGTACTATTATTAGTCTTTGTAAAGCATTAGGTTTTCCACTTTATTTTTCTAACGCTGACAAAGTGTTAAACTTGGCCGCTGATAGCAACAAGTTAGTTTTGTGGTTTTGATCTAATCATGCATGCATTATAAGCATTGTACCATTGGATACAAAGTTTCTTATGGATCTTTGGAGCTTACAAGGAATGTGTCAAAGTTTATTTATGATGGTTGGAATGTTCACATTCCTATCTTCAAATAAATTTTTGTCATGTACTTTTTATTTTGCAACTATGTATATCTTAGTTTAAGGGGAGGTTTAGAAAACTTTTAGGTCAAATAAATTTTTGTCATATACTTTTTATTTTGCAACTATGTATATCTTAGTTTAAGGGGAGGTTTAGAAAACTTTTAGGTTTTTGGGTATTCTTAGAATATTCTTATCACAATTCTAGATTGTGTCCACTGGTGAGTAAGAATTAGAATTTCTAATTCTTGAGGCACTGTAGCATGCAAAGTTGATATATTGTGCACGTGGCCAAGATGTTTTGGCCTAGGATTGGGATTGGTCGATTGGGAGACTTGGTGAATGTTTTACTTGGGCTAACCTAGAAAGTTACAAAGAGTTTATATGAGGTAACTTCATTGTTAAGAACTTTGGTTAGCAAGGGACACTTGAGGACAATTATGTCTATCTTGCTTATGCAAGTGTGCATGATTGGACAGTGCTTGCCACCCTATAGTCATTTTCAGTCTAAGAGTTATCTTCACTATGGTAAACTTCTGTGTTGATGTCTTTTTATTTTTAATTATTTTTATTTTTGGCCACTGACATGATTTCTTTCCAGACGCTAATAAGACCAATTTAAACGCTGACATGGCAAAATTTCACGCTGACAAGAATATAGCCGTTACACGCTGATGTTTACTTTTTGACCGTTGAAAAACATTGTGTTAGCCTCAAAATATTGAGCCAAACAAGAATGCTCGGTCATATATTTATTATGTATCGTATTTTAGAAAGTTGTAATAGGTAGTATATTAGTCGTGTTATACGGGCTTAACTTTAGGCTAAAGTTCATTAATAAGTAACTAAAGCCCAAAAGGAAAACCCGACCCAAACCATATAGTCCATAAAGAAGCCCGCATGTGGGTGTACTATATATACTACCCTCCTAGCATGTTAGGAGGGTTGGTGATTCATTTTTCTCTTAATCTAATAGTTCATAAATTCACACACTTCTCTCTCTTTTCTCTCTCTAATTTCTCTCTCTAAAATTCATCTTATTTCTACCTTTCTTTATTTAATTCGTGTATTATAACATCACATATATTAGGGACAACAATTGGTATCAATCGCCATGGGGTAGTATTTGTGATTGGTTGTTGTTGTTATATTTGATTCGAATGATTTAATCCATAAATCATCTCGGATTCAAATTTTTTTTGTGTGTTTTCCGTGCTCTACTTCTTCATCTACATCTTCTACATAGTTGTAGTAGTGATTTGGTATATTTACTTTGGCTAAAAACACAAAATTTTTGGGTGTTTTGATCATTTTTTGGCTTAAAATCACGTATTGGTTGAGTTTTGTCCGAGAAAAGTGGGATATATTCCGATCAGTGCAATAGGAAAAGGGATTAGTGATTCCGATCACTCTCATCGGAAAAGGGTTTTAACATTCTGATCTGTATTCCGATTTGACTTTCCGATCAAGGGTTATTCAACAACATTCCGACCAGCTCTTTCCGATCATCATTCCGATTTGGTATTCCGACAAGGTCTTTCCGATCATCATTCCGATTTGGTATTCCGACAAGCTCTTTCCGATCATCATTCCTATTTTCTATTCCGACAAGGTCGTTCCGATCACCATTCCGATTAGACATTCCGACGAAGGATTCCGATTAGACATTCCGATTACACATTCCGATTAGACATTCCGATTACACATTCTGATTAGACATTCCGACGAAGTGATTCCGATGACATGTTTTTGCTAAATTTTGTTTGAGTACATTTTAGACTTAGCCACCATCTAGACTAGTTTAGGAACGTAGTTTACACGAAGATTATAAAAAAAAAGAGTTAAAATTTTTAGGTCAAGTAAAATCAAATTTTTTCCATACTAGTTTTAGGACATTTCTAGCTCAATTTCAAAATTTGGTGATTACAAATTTTTTAGGTCTACCGTTTTGTCGGACTGAGGAATTTATTGTCGGGCTGAGAAAAAAAAATCGCATTTTTCGGAATTTCAACAACCAAACAATCACAACACAACTACTTAAGATCCACATTCGATTCATCATTTCAGAGAACTTTGAGATGGATTCTACCGCTGAATATCGTGTGACGAACAACAACATAATGGTGGCAGGTAACAAAGAAAGACCACCAATGCTTGTGTCGGGTCGATATGATCAATGGCAATCCCGTTTTATACGTTACCTTGACACAAAACCTAACGGTGATGCTTTAAGGCAATGTATCTTGGAAGGACCCTATAAACTCTCACGGATTCAAGTTCCTGCAGTACCAGCCACAGACACAAGTGACGCACAACCCGCATATGAACGTGATGAAAAGTGTGGAGTCCATTGATCGTTAGACTCAATGGTTATGAACCATTATATCTAGGTTGATCATCATTCATATGATAACATAGCGGAAAAGAACAATGATCATGAACAAGGTGTTTAGGCACAAGACACATGAATTAAAACAAACGGGTTGCTCATTATATTAATAACAAACAACCACTAGACGTGTATACATTGAATCCCACGTCTAGTGCGACACACACTTTAGGTTTACATTGTGAATGAATGATATGAATAAAACCTAAGACTCTTGTTCCTTTTATAGTGGAAGGAACAGAATCTACAAGAGATAAAATCAAATAAACATCTAAATCTTATATTTAGATAAACTATATATTGTGTATATCATAAATAATATACTCAATATATTCCCTAAATAAAATTCTCCATCAAATCTTCAACATCCATCAGCGTTTGACTTTGTTGACTGCGTTTGACTTTTGTTGACTTCTGTCAACGCCCAATTTGCTCTTGTCAACGCTGGAATTACTCTTGTCAACGCTTGAACAAATGTCGTGATATTTTCTTCGATTTTGAGTTTCTGCCACATCAACTTTTTGACCCAACAATCTTCCCCTAGTTGATAGTGGCAAAACTCTATGTGTATCTCTTGTAAGTTGTACATGATCTTCAAGTTGCTTCCCCTCAAGTGTAGCATGTATTTCTTCCCCTTTTTGTCACATCAATAGGAAAGTAAACAATGTATGCAATCTTCGAAGATTCTCCAAAAGTAGGCTCTGTGTAATGATTTTGAAGAACAATTAATATAGTATTCTTGATGTAGAAGTAGAGTAACCCAAACCTATGTTCCATATCTTGTAGAATGTGATGAAGTGTGTTGCTGATACAAAAATCCTCATCCTTTGTGAGACACTGAGCACGATAATGTAACTCCTTCAAGTGATAGAAAATATGTGCATAGAGTACCATAAGAAAAATCACATATTCCTAGATCTTGTATCACTTCATCAGTAACCATGTAAGCATAAACAAGTTACCTTTAAAAGTCCATGACTGGAAGTCCATGACTTTAAGATATGATAGAACACAAACTCGCGAAAATCTTCTTCAATCATCAAACTTACCATAAGAATTCTTCCCCTTAAGCTAACACCTCTTCATGATGAGTCAATATCTTCATATGTAAAAGTGACAAGTACGGATAACTCTTTCACAAGGCTATCCCGATTACATAATCCAATAAAATTCTTCATGAATGGTTGCTAACTCGCCTTAAAATCATTAATTCCTTTTAAAATATCCGAGCCATAAATATCACCATGATATTCTGAATTAAAATGGAGATTCCATGTACCTTTGTGTGTATAATCCTCCTTTTTGTATGCTTAAAACGTACCAGTTTTCTTAACAGCAGCAAACCTTGTGTTGTCCAATATCCTCTTCTGTCCAATATCTTTGGCAGATGTATTATCCGATATCAGACAATACCTATCAGCGTTGAAGTTCATATATCGGACGACACTGTCAACTCTATCAGCGTTGACTTATTCTGTCAGCGTCAAACATATATCTGTCAGCGTCTTCCTCATTCTGTCAGCGTTTCACCAAAACTTTGTCAACGTCAAAATAATAAATATCAACGTCACACTTCCTTGTTTTCTATGATCGTGTGAACACAAGAGATATCCACCAATCACATGTAAAGCACCGTGTGAACACAAAATGCCTTTAACCAATCAAATTACTAGAACCGTGTGAACACAAAACTGAATCTAACGTCAATTGCTTTCATTCTTTGATCGTATGAACGCAATTTTCTCTACCAATGAGAAAAATTGAATCGTGTGAACAGAATCTACAAAGTTTAAGCAATACTCGTGTTTTTTTTTTCTTTCTGAATAATTCTAATCACGCCACGAATATAATCACAATAGCCCATGACCAATCAAAATACTCATCAGTCCAATCCCACGTGATGATCACATACGATATAGAATCGATTGCAGCAATCTTCCACGTTTCTTTTGTCCTTTACGCTTGTTGAGAAACCATGAGATGCTGCTATAAACTTGTAACTATCAAGAGATCTAGGGTTTCAAAAGTTTAAGAACCGAAACCTTAATTAGGGTTTGTAAATAATCCTAGCTTGATACTTCCATCATAACAGCCATAAGTTTACAATCTTTCTGCCTTTTTATGGTGATCTAGGGTTTGAAGAAACCCTAGTTCATGATTTCATGTGAAAAGTAAAAACATTGATACCTTTAAACAGTGAACTTCGACCTTGAATAACTTCTTCCTTAGGGCTCAGATCGAAGATCTCTCCGGTGAGATTCAAGACACAAGTGCCAAGAATCTACAGTTCAAAAATCACGAAGATCCAACGGTTAACGAAGGAGAGATCGTGTTTTAAACATGGCTGTCCACAGAAAACTGCATATACCCTGCTGCTGACTTTGACGCTTAATAACTTTTGCCTGGGGATAAAACTCGACAATCCCTCTGGTGGATGTTTAGATCTATGTATGTAGAACACACATATAAAATTTCGTGACGATCCAACGGTTCAATCAAAAGTTATGACCTTCTGAATACTGCTGTGCACACAAAATCGCCCAGAAAAATCCATACGAATTTTTCTTTTCTTCACCATACACGAACACCTCGTCGGACCTAGATATCAAGAGCCTTAGGCTCTGATACCAATTGTGGAGTCCATTGATCGTTAGACTCAATGGTTATGAACCATTATATCTAGGTGGATCATCGTTCATATGATAACATAGCGGAAAAGAACAATGATCATGAACAAGGTGTTTAGGCACAAGACACATGAATTAAAACAAACGGGTTGCTCATTATATTAATAACAAACAACCACTAGACGTGTATACATTGAATCCCACGTCTAGTGCGACACACACTTTAGGTTTACATTGTGAATGAATGATATGAATAAAACCTAAGACTCTTGTTCCTTTTATAGTGGAAGGAACATAATCTACAAGAGATAAAATCAAATAAACATCTAAATCTTCTATTTAGATAAACTATATATTGTGTATATCATAAATAATATACTCAATATATTCCCTAAATAGAATTCTCCATCAAATCTTCAACATCCATCAGCGTTTGACTTTGTTGACTGCGTTTGACTTTTGTTGACTTCTGTCAACGCCCAATTTGCTCTTGTCAACGCTGGAATTACTCTTGTCAACGCTTGAACAAATGTCGTGATATTTTCTTCGATTTTGAGTTTCTGCCACATCAACTTTTTGACCCAACAAAAAGAGGACCGACCTCACCCTAGAGAACCGTGCGTGGTTTGATGCAGAGAAGGAAGCAATCTACTTAATTCTCAGTGGCATTGGAGATGAAATTTACTCTACGGTTGACGCATGTCCTACTGCTCAAGAAATGTGGACGGCCATTGAACGATTGCAACAAGGTGAATCACTTAACAAACAAGATGTGAAAACTAAGATGTTTTGGAACTTTGGCAAGTTTACATCAAAGGATGGGGAATCAATTGATTCTTATTACTCCCGATTCTACAAGATGATGAATGATATGACCCGAAACAACTTGCAAGTTTCCACCATGCAAGTCAATGTCCAATTTCTACAGCAACTTCAACCAGAATGGACACTGTTTGTCACCTTGGTGAAACAACAACAAAAGTTAGACGAAGTTTCATATCACAAGCTCTTTGACATCTTGAAACAATTTCAAAATGAGGCAAATGAACTTCAAGCTGAACGAGTTGCAAAGATTTCCAATCCACTTGCTTTGGTGTCTACCACTCAACATTACCCAGATTATCACTCCCGTACTTCAAAGACCTACTTCTACTCAATCATCATCACCACGATCATCCATTGTCTCCAAGTCACATGTCCCAACACGATCCCGAGGCAAAGAAGTTGCAAGAGCACCATCACCCACACCTGAGCAATCATCCGAAGAAGACAGTGATGAAGAAATAGCTCAAAAGGATAGGGAATTTAAGCAACAAATGGCTTTCGTTATGAAGCAATATAAGAAAATCTACAAACCCACCAACAACAACCTTCGAACATCTTCAAACATCTTCAAACTCGAGGAACACCCATGCACAGAGTCCTCCAAGGTATGACACACGAAGATGTGCTGAGAGTCCTCCAAAGTATGATCGACAACCTAAGTATGATAATCAGAGGGTGGCTACTGTTGTTGGAAATAGGGAAACTGTTGGTACTCAAGTTGTGCAACAAAGTGGGATTCAGTGTTATAACTGCAGAGGTTTTGGGCATTTGGCTAGGGAATGCAGGCAGCCAAAGAGGGTTAAAGATTATGGTTATCATAAGGAAAAGATGCTACTGTGCAAGAAAATGGAAGCTGGAATCAAGTTATCAGCTGAGGAAGGAGAAATGCTTGACGACACAGATGATGAAATCTCCGACCAAGAACTCGAGGCACATTATTCATACATGGCAAAGATTCATGAGGTCCTTAACGTCACTGAAGATGACAATGGTCCTATCTTTGATACCGAGCTAATTGATAAGGTACAAGATGATGCTGAATATAATGTGTTTGGTGATACACATGAGCATAGTGATCTACCAACAACAATTACTGACACGTGTATGATGGAAACGGTTGATAGCAATACCACACCCGATTCATCAGACATGTGCAATAATGAGTTTGAGGATGATCAACATGCAAATGAGTATGATGACGAGGAGCGTGTCGCGCTTGCTAATTTAATTGCTAGTTTACAAAAAGATGTCAATGAAAATAGAAAGAATCAAAAGCAATTAAAGAAGGCAAACGCAGCGCTCACTCAAAACTTTGAAGAATGCAAAGCCGCTCTTATAAAATCTAGTGATACTATTGATAGTTATAGGGCTGAGCTTCTTCAAAAGACCAACGAGCTTGAGGGGTACAAAAGTCGTGTCATCAACGTTAAAAAGGACGATTTTGAAAATAAATACAATGAAGCTCTTGCTTTGTTAACTAAAGAAAAACGTCAATTTAATGTTTTATTAAGTGATGAACGTCAAAAAACGTACCTTGCCACAACAAAAGTTAATGAACTTGAACAGAGGATTTCTATGAACACCACCGATTCTGCTAAAATTCTTGACGAGAAGAAACAAGAGGTTGAAACATTAAAACAAGATTTCAAAAATAGACAAAGCAAAGATACTAAAAAAGTAAAGGATCTCGAAGAACAAGTTGATTTTTTGAAAAAAGTTGTTTATAATACACATGACTCTATTCAAACCGTAAGAATGATAGCACCTCGGTCGTTTTTCAAGGGTCAACCTAGCTTTGCCACCCCCAAGTACCTCGAACAAGCTCAAGCTGCAAACCCTCACTTATATCTTGATGAGTCCGAAAGGACTGATAATGACGGCCCAGTAACTAACATCGATAGTGAAGAGACGTCCCTTTGGGATGAGGAGAGTAGATCACCGGTCAATAAAGATTTTGTGAAACCATATAACTATGCTTATGAAAACAGTCTTTATGGTCTTTTCACTCCACAAAAACAGAAGTCTCGTGAGGAATTATTTTTAGAATGCAAACAAAAAAGAATTCAATGGAAAAAAGCTTTTGCCACTAAGAGGAAAACTAATGTTTTTAAATATATTAACTATTTGCCTCTAGATGCTTCTAAAAGCAAAAGTAGAAAAATACTTGGTTTTCTTAAACACCACGTTAATAATGTTCAATCAATTGTTGCAAGCGATTGGGAGAAACGTCAAAAGGATAAGTGGAAAACCGAGATTCCTCATGACATAACTGTGCTTGTGAAAGAACTTTTAATACCAAATACGAAGATAATAAAAGAACATGTTCTTGAGTTTGAAAATGTAATTCAGTCTGAAATGTTTGATGATTTGAAATATGTTGAGTCTCTTGAAAAAGAAATTGATGACCTTCAAAATGACAAATTAGAATTTTCAAACGAATATGATCTACTCTTAGAAGAATGTCTCTCCAAAGATATTTTGTGTGTTACTCTTCAATCTTTTGCTGATATCGATGAATATTCTGATGTTGCATGCAAATATCTTGATAAAATCAAAGAGTGTGAGCGTCTTGAACTTGAGCTTTCAAAACATAAAGAAAATGTTGATAAAAAGGCTTTTGAGTTACTTCAACACAAAACTGATTTCCTTCAAAAACATTGTCATTCTCTTGAACTTGCTTTGCAAAAACACGTTGGTAGTTTTCCACATGATAATAAATTGCAAGAAAAACTTTCCCAAACGTTTCGAGAAATGAACGAACAGAATTTGGAAATTAAAGGGTTGAAAGCTCAGTTACAAGATAGGGACAGAGCGATAGCAGAGTTGCAGAAACTCGTTGCTAAGATGGGTGGGAAGATTGTGGAACCTAGTGTTAAGAAACCTGTTGTAAGACAACCCAATGCTCAAAAAGTGACTAGACCCTCTGTCTTGGGAAAACCAACTGTTTTCTCTAATTCTGCATTTGCAAAACCTGCGTTTGCCCCCAAGACGGATGGGAAGGATAGGTTACCACAAAACACTCTCAAAACACATATTCAATCCCAAAGCATTAAGAACACAAATGTGGTTAAACCAGGGATGTATAGATTGGCCACTAAATCCACACAAAACAAAGAAAGTCAATCACCTCAGACTTCTAGAAACACTAATAGACGTGTGTCTTTTACTACAGGAGTAGTCCCCACTGCTAGTGTTAGCCGGCCCCAGCTTAAGAGCACTTGCATGAATGAAAAGGTCTGGCAAAACAAAAGTCAAGGGAAGATGAAGGAAGTAGAAGACCACCCTAGGATTTTCAATGTTTCTAAGAATAAAACGTCTGTAATCGCGTGTAATGACGATTTGAATGATTCGACTTTGAATGCTATGAAAGTTAAGTTTGTTTGTGTGAAATGTGGAAAGTGTGCTAATGCTAATCATGCTATGTGTGTTTCGAATAATGTCAAAGGCGTAGAAACTAGAACTAAGAAGCACACTGTGATGCCTATTAGTGCTAGAATACCAAAACGCAAAGTGAACCATTCTGATGCAACCCCCCCTAAGAAAAGTATTGCATCAGACTCCACCACTAAGAACCTTAGAAGCAGAATTAGGGAATTATATGAGTCTGCTAGCAAGCCTTGGAAATGGTGGTTTGCTAATCAATGTCCTCCAGGATATAAATGGATGCCTAAGGTTAGGACAGAAAATGTGACTACGAGCGTTAGTGTGCCTCTAAGTGACGAAACTAGGGAAACTAATGAATCGGAAATCACAACTAACATGGAATCCAATTTAGCAAATGCTCCATCATGTTCTAATTCTTCTGCAGGTGATCGAAGTAATTCTCTTCATAATGGACTCCGGATGCACGAAGCACATGACGGGGAATCTCAAGCTTCTAATTAACTTCGTGGAGAAGTTCCTGGGTACGGTCCGATTCGGAAATGATCAGTTTGCACCGATCCTAGGATATGGAGACTTGGTTCAGGGGAATATCACTATCAAAAGGGTTTACTACGTCGAAGGGCTCAATCATAATCTTTTCTCAGTTGGTCAATTTTGTGATGCGGATTTGGAGGTTGCTTTTAGAAAGAAGACATGTTTTGTTCGTGATTATGATGGGAATGACTTACTTACCGGAACACGGGGTACTGATCTCTACACTATTTCACTACAAGACTCCACATCTTCAACTCCAATCTGTTTCATGGTTAAAGCTTCAACGACTCAAGCTTGGTTATGGCATCAACGTTTATCTCATCTTAACTTGGATACCATCAACTTGCTTTCCAAGAAAGATATTGTGCGAGGCCTTCCTAACTTGAAATTCATCAAAGATCATCTTTGTTCTTCTTGTGAGCTTTGTAAAGCTAAACGGAGTAGTTTCAAAACAAAGACTACACCAAGCTCTAAAGGACGGTTAGATCTTCTTCATATAGATTTGTGTGGTCCCATGCGTGTTCAAAGTATCAATGGGAAGAAATACGTTATGGTAATTGTCGATGACTACTCAAGGTACACATGGACTCACTTCTTGAGATCCAAGGATGAAACACCTGATGTTCTCATCAACTTCCTTAAAGTGATACAACGTGGTCTTCAAGCTCAAGTTAAAGTGGTTCGTACTGACAGAGGTACTGAATTTTTGAATTCAAAACTGAGAAACTTTTTTGAAGCTGAAGGAATTGAACATGAAATATCTATTGCTCGAACACCCGAACAAAACGGAGTTGTTGAAAGACGAAACCGTACTTTAGTTGAGGCTGCTCGAACATTATTATCCGCTTCTAAACTTCCACTATACTTTTGGGCCGAAGCCTTGTCAACCGCATGCTACACACAAAACCGCTCCTTAGTTATCCCAAGACACGAAAAGACACCATATCACATAATTAATGATCACAAACCTTCACTCAAACACCTTCATGTTTTTGGATGTACGTGTTACATTATTCGAGATGGTGAAAATCTGGACAAGATGAAAGAGAAAGGTGATGCATGCATTTTAGTGGGATATGCAACTCAGTCTAAGGGATACAGAGTGTACAACAAGAGAACAAAATTGATAGTCGAGACTATTCATATCAGATTTGATGAATTGCAAGAAATGGCACTTGAACAACGCAGTTTAAGTCCCGATCCAAAACGACAAACGACTTCCGTTCACAACCGCACGGAACTCGGAACTCAAGACCACAGCAATGAACCGTCAAGTTCAAAGCTGGTTCCTGAACATGTTCCTAGAGCAGATATGACAGTGGACACGACAATTGAAGAGTTGGAAATGTTATATGGACCAATGTATGATGAATATTTCACGGGGGAGAAACAAGTTGCATCGAAGTCTTCCGCTGTCACTCATGATAAGAATGATGATACCAATCATCATCAACAAAAGGATACAACTTCATCTACTTCAACACGGGTCGCTGCAGATTTACCTCCTCAGAATATCACATTAACAATCAATCCTACAACATCCACAACTACTGTCATTGCTCCAGAGAACACACATCAAGCAGACGATGCATTATCTGACGAAGACGAATTTATCAACCCATTCGGTACACCGGTACACGAAACTGGAGAGTCTTCTACTCGCCATGTTGATCCGTCAAATATGCATACGTTCTATCAACGACATCCTTCAACACATCATTGGACCCGAGATCATCCTTTGGTTCACGTAATTGGAAACCCTTCACAGCCTGTTCGTACAAGACGACAACTAGCAACCGATGGCGATGTTTGTATGTTCACACTCGCCGTGAGTACTGCTGAACCGAAAAACATCAAAGAAGCCATGGCTGATCATGCTTGGATTGAATCGATGACGGATGAACTTCACCAATTTGAAAGACTTAAAGTCTGGGAACTTGTTGACAGACCATACGATGTGACTCCTTTAAATCTTCGTTGGATCTGGAAAAACAAGATGGATGAAGAAAACACGATCATCAAGAACAAAGCTAGGCTAGTGGCTAAGGGGTATGGCCAGAAAGAGGGAATTGATTTTGAAGAATCATTTGCACTAGTAGCTCGAATGGAAGCAGTCAGGATTTTTCTTGCTTATGCTGCACATAAGAGATTCACTGTCTATCAAATGGACGTAAAGACAGCATTTCTTAACGGTCCTTTGAAGGAAGAAGTCTATGTCACGCAGCCGGAAGGATTCGTCAATCCTCATTATCCTGAAAAGGTGTATCGTCTCCACAAGGCACTATATGGACTCAAGCAAGCTCCAAGGGCGTGGTACGACGAGCTCTCGAAATTTTTGGTATCCAAAGGTTTCTCAGAAGGTTCCATTGATCTAACTTTGTTCACTTATAAATATGGGGATGACATTTTGCTTGTGCAAATTTATGTTGATGACATTATTTTCGGGTCTACAAACCCAAAACTTTCAAAATGGTTTGAAAAAGTAATGCACAGCAAATTTGAAATGTCAATGATGGGCGAACTAAAATTCTTTCTAGGAATTCAAGTTCACCAATCCCCAAGTGGTATCTTTATAAACCAAGCTAAGTATTGTCAAGAGATAATCAAAAAGCATGGTATGACTTCATGTGACCCCGTTGGGACACCATTATCAACCACATCGCTAGATGCTGACTTAGAGCGAAATGCCATCGATCAAACGATATATCGTTCCATGATTGGTTCCCTCATGTACTTGACAGCAAGCAGACCTGATATTCATCATGCTACATGCTATTGTGCACGATATCAAGCACGACCCACTGAAAAGCACCTCAAGGAGGTTAAACGGATCTTTCGGTACCTCAAGAATACCATTCATTTGGGACTCTGGTATCCGAGGGAAACCGGTTTCTTTCTAACGGCCTATTCAGATTCTGATCATGCAGGGTGTCTTGATACACGAAAAAGTACTTCTGGTGGTGCACAATTTCTAGGTCAAGATAAGCTTGTGGGATGGTCTTCCAAGAAGCAGGATTGCACGTCACTTTCATCAGCCGAAGCAGAGTATGTGTCTCTATCTGCGTGTTGTGCTGAAGTTCTATGGATGAGAACACAACTCATGGATTATGGCTTCCACTTTGATAAAGTACCTATGTACTGTGACTCAAAGTCTGCCATAGCCATCTCCTGCAACCCGGTACAGCATTCCCGCACGAAGCACATTGATGTCAGATACCACTTCATAAAGGAACAAGTTGAAAGAGGTATCGTTGAACTATACTTTGTTGGAACGGATTACCAATTAGCCGACTTGTTTACGAAAGCTCTGTCGAAAGATAGGTTTGAGTACCTCGTTAGGTAAATTGGTATGAGATGTTTGACTCCAGCACACCTGGAGATTCTAGCAAAGGTGCCTGCTTGATTTATCTATCAAACATCAACTTGTAAATATCTTTGAAAAAGCAAAATACAAAAATATAAAACACATAAAAGCAAAACACAAAATTAAAAATCTTTCAAAATCCAAAAATATTCTTCTCGACATGTCTTTCAGTATCGATAATATAGACGTGCCTAGAAATGTCGCTCAATAACGACACGGGTGTGTACATAAAGCTCGAATGAAAGTTGTAAATATTTTTCAAAACATGTCATTTATTCTTTTAATAAAGGAAATTGTCTATTTTGGACAAATATTTCCAAACAACGGGTAGAGAAATCTATCACGGGTTGAGCTTGTCACAAAACATTCAACGTTTTGAGCTCAACACAATGGCTTGTAATCACTTTCAGATTGCAACCCGGTTCTATATTCACGGGGGAGTGTACGATTTCGTGCTCTTACCCTCAGCAAAAGAAGAGAAATCTTCTTACACTTCAGTGGATTCGTCAAGACATTCAAAGTCTATGAACTCAAGTTTATGCTTCAAAAAAACCTCTTCGACAAAAAGAAATAGGATTTTTCAAAAAGCGTTGAACACAAGTTTTTCAAGAATTTCTCAATGATTATTCAAAATCTTTCAAAAATTGTGTGTTCAACAACTCCCATCCTCAAAAAGCGAAATGTGGGTCATATCCTCACAATGACAATTCAATTGGATCAATTTTTGAGGGGGAGCATTTTAACTTCATGCAAAAGATTAACACATCTTTCTCCCAGAGATTTCAAGACTATTTTTTCAAAATATATTTTAATCAAATTTGGTATCTCTAATATCAAAAGATTTTATATATTAGGGATAGGGGAGAAAATGTGATTAAAATGTGATCTAATATAAGACTCAAGCACTTTAACTCTTACCTACATGTGCGAAACATTTTCGATTATCGATGCACATGTGAAGGGGGAGCATTTCTAAAACGACAAAACTAGCAAGGTGTTAAATGTTTTTCAAACACTTTGTTAGAATTTAAAGTAGTTTTCATGGTTACGATCAAATACCCACAACATCTTTAATTCACGACGTTATTGGTGTCAAAAGGGTGGTTAGGTTTAAGTCCTATGATCCAACCAGAACCGGAGGGATCTTCTCAGGGACAATCCAGTAGATTATTAGAAGTCCTTAGGAAAGATGGAGTAGAATGTGAACGTAGCTGAATGCCGACTAAGTACTGATGATAGCACTGGAACAATCACAACAAGGTGCTATTAATGATGTCTTGGTAAGCATTGAAGGGGTTGAAGAATGAAAAAGAAATGTAAGGATAAAGGGTGTAAAGAAAGAAGCCCTCCATACAACTTAGGCAGAAACCGGGTCAACTCATCATGAAGACAAACTCATCATGGACCCAGTGATGTGAAGCACAACCCTTTCCTAGCTACTCAGGCTTCTCTCAAAAGAAGTTTGTTTTATTGTCACGGAGATCAACACGACTTCTAATAACTTTCTCACTCCGAGATAGTTGATATTGAATAGGTGGCATCTGCTCCAGCCTCCGACCACTAAAAGTGCACAAATCGAGTCTAGAGCCAAGAGATCAATCAAATCTCGTTAGGACACACGGATGAAGATCAAGAGAGTCCTACGCTATATCCTTGTGATATTGCTAGAACACCAGAGTGATACTACTTAGTATTCGCAATGATGAGTGGAAATCCTTCCAGTGTTAACATCAAACAGCACTGCGGTAGGTCATATGCAAGATTCTTTATGAATTGAACATATGTAAAACTGAAAAGCAACGGTGGTTTGATTCTGAATTGATTCAAACTCATTTCAGGTTTCTACGCAATATCTTTATGGTCTTGCCAGAACATTCAGAGTGATATTCATTAATATTCACAGTGACAAATGGAAATCCTTCTAGCTTCAACATCAAACAGCGCTACGGTAGGTAACTTGCGAGATTCTTACTAATCAAGCTTGTGTCAACTGGAAAGCAACAATGGTAAGATTCTTAATGAATCAAACTTGTTCCAGAAATTTGAATTGACGACTTTAATCAAGCGGATATCTATCCAATTGATTCACTCTTTATGTTCGCAGTCTTGCTTTGAGACGGTCGAGTAAAGAGAACGGCTAGTACAGCCGCGAAACCCTGTCAAGGAGATTCTTATTTGAATCTATCTGATCACAGGTACGATATTTAATATCGTATAACGGTCTTCACCGACCGGAGGTAAAACGCTACCGATTTAGGACGAATGTCAAAGCCATTCAGTCCGTGTCTATGTTTTGTCTCGAGAAGGTGGCGTCACGGTGTACACAGCAAAGTCAATGATTCAGAAACCACATACTCATGCCTGAAGACATATTCAACAATTAATAGTGTGAGTATGTGGATGAAGACACAAGATCGCAAGATGGCAAAGACAAGTCAAGGATGATTTGAAGATCTCAAGCTTAAAGACAAAGTCGAAAGACAACGACAAAGGCTCAAAGATCACAACATGAAGGAACAAGGCTACGATTACACGTTCAAGACTCATTTTTGGCGAGATTAGTAATCTCTACAAATTTCCTAAATGACCAAGGTTTATGACCTCTCATTGGGGGAGATTGTTAGCCTCAAAATATTGAGCCAAACAAGAATGCTCGGTCATATGTTTATTATGTATCGTATTTTAGAACGTTGTAATAGGTAGTATATTAGTCGTGTTATACGGGCTTAACTTTAGGCTAAAGTTCATTAATAAGTAACTAAAGCCCAAAAGGAAAGCCCGGCCCAAACCATATAGTCCATAAAGAAGCCCGCATGTGGGTGGACTATATATACTACCCTCCTAGCATGTTAGGAGGGTTGGTGATTCATTTTTCTCTTAATCTAATAGTTCACAAATTCACACACTTCTCTCTCTTTTCTCTCTCTAGTTTCTCTCTCTAAAATTCATCTTATTTCTACCTTTCTTTCTTTAATTCGTGTATTATAACATCACATATATTAGGGATAACACATTGGGTCCCACCCAGTTGTTATTTTTGACGAAAATATGGGCCGTAATTTTAGCGAGTTTGTGACTTTTAATTAATGAATGAGATAACTTATATATTTTTCAAGATTGTGATGATTACTTTTTGAATATAACTGCCTCATATTTCAACCAATCTTGTGTTTATACTTCTCCTATAAATTTGGCTCTTTTCTTTCAAACAGGGTAACTACTATTTCTTGTCTGCTAAAACTCTCAAACCTTCATATCTCCATTGTTAACATATCACAGTTTTCTCAAATCAATCTTAATGGCACCAAAGTTTAAACCTGCTAATGTGGAATTGGGGTTCAGAAGCCAACACAACATGGTGGCTTATTTAGAAGAGGATAATACTTTGCATCCCCAATACACTCAGATGATTGAGTATTTGAAGGCGTCTCCTATAAGATATGCACTTTCTCATACTACACTCGTCCCTATCACAAACATCAAGCAGTTTTGGAACACTGTTAGTTCCAGAACAACTGATGGAGTGATTACATTGAATGCTACTGTTCATGGGGTTCAATGGGTAGTTACTGAAGCTTTCATTCGTCCAGCTTTGCATCTTGATGATGATGATGGTATAACTACCCTTCCCTTAGCAGAGATAGAGTAAGGACTCCAAGGATTGGGGTATGCTTTGCCCCCAGTGGGGCATTTAAACAAATATACCAAACAACAATTTCCCCCAGCCTGGAAGTTCCTTATACATGTCATCCTACAATGTTTGAGTCCCAAATGCTCTTCTTTCAATGAAATCAACTGTTCAATTGGGAGTGTCATTGTTTGTATTGCAACTGGGCAAAGATATAATTTTTCAAAAATGATTTTTTATGGCATGTTTCACAACAAGGGTAACAAGATGACTCTTGCTTACCCTAGGTTTTTACAAATGGTTTTTGATACGCAAAGATATTGCAGTAGGGACCATGACCACTTTTATGAGGTCCCTACTCAAAAGAAAACTGTGTTTGGCAATATGAATTCACCTCTCTATAGAGATTTACCCCCTACCCCAGCCATGTTTGCTGTCATCGAGGCAACTACACAACCTCAACCACAACAAGACCCACTACCATAACAACCTCCATCACCCCGACACATGGACCTTGACCCTCAACCATCAGGCGCTGCCATTCAAAATATGGGCTAATAAGTGTGAAAACACTTATCCTTTTACCACTTATTTCCAATAATAACAAGACCAAAACGTGTATTTTATGTCGTAAAAGTTGGAATTATGCGTGGTTTGTGTTTTTATTGTGTTTCAGGATAAAAATATGCAAAAGGAAGAAAACATGGGCTATCACGGGCTTTTATCGAAGAAAAAGACAAAAGACGAAGTCAAAAGATCGAGAGTGCAAAAAGAACGGAAGTCCAGGGCCTATTTTGGAGATTTATCGAAGAAAAAGTCTAAAGACGGAAGTTTAATGAAGTCGAAGAACTCAAGTCTAATTTTAGAAGAAAATTATAAGACAAGTTCTACTTATATCGACAAATCCCGAGACGACGTCGAGAAAGACAAAGAAATTAAATCGAGTCGAGACGAGAAGAAAGAAAGAAGAAAGCTTAAGCACTTAACCTCCCTACCTCCTATAAATACCCTCTTAATATGTCATTAGGATGGTGTTACTTAGTTTGTAGTTAATTTTTAGTTTTTAAGTGTGTTTTCATTTTCTCTCTAGTTTTTATTTTAAGCTTATTAAATCTTTACTTTAATCTTGTAATCTTTGATATTAATCTTTAATCAAATCAAGCTTATTTCTTAATTCTCATTCTTCCTTTCTTAATAATCTATGGTTTTGCTTTGATAATCATGTAGTGGATGTGATTTTGTTGATTTTGGTGTGTTTGGCTTATTGATAATAAGTTGATTTTGTTAAGTTTAATATTTTTATAAAAAGTGCTTTTTGATTTCTAGCTTATTTAGTGTTTTAAAAGTTTTTAAATTCTAGCTTATTCACCTTTTTCTAAAATCATTTTGGTTTAGCTTTTGGTAAAGTGCTTATTGATTTTTGGCTTATTTTTGCTTATTACTAAGTTTTGTTATACGGAATCCCTTGATATCCCTCTTTCCGGATAAGGGTCATAAATCCCTTATTCCGGATAAGCCCATTCATTCCCACTTTCCGGATAAGCTTCATAATAGTTTTTTCCGGATAAGCTGTAGGAAACAATATTGCGGATAAGTCCTCTATTTCAGATTCCGGATAAGTATCTGGAACATATTCCGGATAAGCTCCCAAATCTTCAATTCCGGATAAGCTGCATTTCCATTATTCCGGATAAGCACTTTCATATATTCCGGATAGTCACCTGAACGATATTCCAGATAAGCCTCAGAATAATTATTCCGGATAAGCCCTTAGTTTTATTATTCCGGATAAGCTCCCAAGCCCGTATTCCGGATAAGCTGTCAAACACGATTCCGGATAAACCTCAAGAGAAGTATTCCGGATAAGACTCCAAACTAAGATTCCGGATAAGTTGTACAACCAGGTATTCCGGATAAGTTCATAATCCTTATTCCGGATTAGATTATTTTTTAGTATTACTGTTTAGTTTTTTTTAAACTTTATTTTTCCCGCCTTTTTACTTAGCATTTTTCTAACTTGTCTTGTTTTAGTTTAAATTTTAAAGTTCACGCTTTTGTAAGTTTTAATCATTTACTTTTCAATTTATAAAGTCTTTAATTTTAGTTTAAAATATTTTCAAGCTTTCATTTTTACTCATTTACTCAACGTCATTTTCACTTTTAGATTAAAATAGATAATCAAACCTTTTTATTTTCCACCAAGAATGACTGAGTCGCACTTTTGACTAGTAATTAATTCGAAAAGATCGGACGATAACTTTTTATACGAGGCAATCCCTTGTATTAAATGACGCCGATGCCGGCTCTTTTCGTTAAGATTAACGGTTTTTAGTGAGAGACCCGTTGTATTTTGGGATCCGTTCACCTTTGAACGTTATTTTTCTTGCTTAAAAATTTTTCAAAAATCCATAAAAATAAAAAATTTTCAAAAATCCAAAAAAATAGAAAAACATAAAAACCAAAAATATTTCTTGTCTATCTTTCTCTTCCTTTTGTAGGTGTGCAGGCGTACTCGTGCTCGTAAGAAGAAAGCAATTCAAGCCGAAGTCATAACTCCACCTATTGTCACCATGGACAATCAACCAATGATCGAGCTTTTGCAATCGCACGTAGAGGGCAACACCGATGCTATTGTCATACCCGAGATTGGAGCCAACAATTTTGAACTCAAATCCGGCTTCATTCAAATGGTCTCTGCTCAACCTTTATTGGGGCGTTCGCTTGATGATCCTCATGACCATATAAAAAGGTTTCTTCAACTCGCCAATACGGTTAAGTATAATGGGGTTTCACAAGAAGTGATTCGCTTGCAACTTTTTCCTTTCTCCTTAGAGGGACAAGCCTGGAATTGGCTTGATAAGGAACCGCCACAAAGTATTCTTACGTGGACGGATTTAGAGACCAAATTCATCAACTACTTTTTCCCACCCTCACGTACTACCGCTTTGCGGAATGAAATCATTACCTTTGAACAAAAGTACGGTGAGACATTTAGTGAATCTTGGGACCGTTTTAATGAACTTTTAAGAAAGTGTCCACAACATGGTTTCACAAAAGTACATCAAATTAATACTTTTTACAATGGTTTAAGCATGAATGACCAAGATTCACTAAATAGTGCCTCGGGGGGTAATATTTTGGTTAACTCTTCTAATGCCGCTTGGGACATTATTGAGAACAAGTCTAGAGTGCAAACCAAGAGTGTTCGGACTAATGTGGCTAGTGCTAGCACTAATGAGAGCGACAAGAGAATTGATAAGCTTACTTCGCTTGTTGAAACACTTGCTCTCCAAACTGCTAACAATACCAAAGCTATCAATGCCCAAGTTAATGCTATGAGTCAGTCATGTGAAACATGCGGGGGATCTCACTCATACACCGATTGTCCTTCAACTCATGACAATCCGGAAAATGTGTATGCCGCCAACGGTAACTTTTCTACGGGAGGCTATCAAGCACGTCCTCAAGGTGACCGCAATTTGCTCAGCTATCGCTCAAACAACTTTCTTTCACCACCCGGTTTCCCCCCTCAAAACCCAAACAACTTGAGGATCCTTATCAAGGGGATCATCCGAATCAAGAGATCAATGACTCTTTTCCCCTTGAGGCCTTAATGTCTATCAATTCCAATATTGATGACACCCCGTGGTTTCGGACATTGCAAACTACTTAGCGGGTGGTATTCTCATCGAAGGGTTAACATCCCAACAAAAGAAGAAGTTCTTTAAAGATGTTAAGACTTACTTTTGGGATGACCCTTATCTCTTCAAACAATGTGTTGATCTGATTATTCGTCGGTGTGTTGATGGACCCGCAACTTTAGACATTCTCGAAGCTTGCCATAAAGGACCCACCGGTGGTCACTTTGGTCCCAACTACACCGCGAAGAAAGTGTTTGACTCGGGATTCTATTGGCCCACCATTTATCGTGACGCTCACGAGATGGTTAAAAATTATGATGCTTGCCAACGCCAAGGCAAGATCACACATAAAGACGAGATGCCTCAAAATTTCATACAAGAATGTGAAATCTTTGATGTATGGGGCATCGACTTTATGGGGCCATTTCCATCATCTAAAGGGAACAAGTACATCCTCGTAGCCGTTGACTACGTTTCCAAATGGGTTGAAGCTAAGGCTCTCCCTACGAATGATGCAAGGGTGGTTGTGAACTTTTTGAAGCAGCTTTTTGCTCGATTCGGTGTTCCTCGTGCTATAATCAGTGACCGCGGGACTCATTTTTGCAATGATCAATTTGCTCGAGTCATGGCTAAGTACAGTGTCAATCACCGTCTTTCCACCGCTTATCATCCTCAAACAAATGGTCAAGTCGAGATATCTAACCGTGGATTGAAGCAAATTCTTGAGCATACTGTGGGAGAGCATCATGCCTCGTGGGCCGATAAGTTAGACGATGCTTTGTGGGCTTTCTGTACTGCTTATAAGACCCCGATTGGTTGTACACCTTATCGTCTTGTGTACGGGAAAGCATGCCACCTTCCTATCGAGCTGGAACATAAGGCATACTAGGCCTTGAAGTGGGCTAACTTTGACATCAACAAAGCCGGCGATCTTCGAAAGATTCAACTCAACGAGCTCAACGAACTAAGGAATGAAGCTTATGAGAACTCATTAATCTACAAGGAGAAGACCAAGATCATCCATGATTCAAAGATTAAGAACCGAGAGTTCCACATTGGTGATCAAGTTTTACTCTTTAACTCTCGGTTGAAGATCTTCTCGGGAAAGCTGAAGAGCCGCTGGTCTGGTCCATTCACCGTCGCCAAAGTCTTCCCATATGGCACCATTGAGCTTTCTCAGCCAAATGGGCCCAATTTTAAGGTGAATGGCCAGCGCGTGAAGTTGTACTTCGGTGAGGACATCTCTCATGAGATGATTCCATCCCTCACCACGTTTCCCTTGAATTAGTTCTAGGCCGAGTCAGGCTTTTGACTCGGTTATAAAAAACAAGCGCTTCTCGGGAGGCAACCCGTGATCTATCCTTTACCGTTTTCATAATAAGTGTAGGGGGAGCCCCGTATGTGTTTGTTGTCTTGTTTCTTCTAGTGTGCAGGGATTAAAGCTTCAAAGATCCATTCTCGATGACTTTTAACGAACCGTCATCCTGTGTACCCGTCTTCCCGGTTCTATCCTAAACTGTCATGATTCAATATTTCATATCTTATATGTTCACATTGAAATCACTATAGTTGTCCTTTCCTTAGCAAGATTTAACCAAAGTGCACAATGTCCTAAGTGTAGGGGAGTTTACTCCCACATGCTTAAACATTGAGGACAATGTTTATATCAATTGTAGGGGGGACTTCTATCGAAGTAAGTGGGCTTTTCCATGAATTTGTCCTCATTTTAACCAGAAAATTTGATTTTTCGACATTTTTCAAAATTTTTAATCTATTTTGGCCTTGTAATTTTCCTTTGCTATCGTTATTTACTTTCTTTGCTAGAATAAATTTTCAATAAAGTGGTTTTAAATTTTTCAAAGTCGTGAATATTTTGACTCAACCCGAGTTTACTTATCTAAGTTTACTCTAGCTAGTATCCATAACATATGTAAGTCAAGTTTTGCTAGGATTTTATATAGGGAACTTTAAAACGCGAAAGTCTTAACTCTCACGGGTTAAGAACAAGAACTTTTGGCAAGTTCCTATAATTGATCCTAGAGAGTCGTTTATCAAGGGAACTTTAAAATGCGAATTCTAAACTTGAAAAAGTCTAAGAGTTTACAAGATCCTATAGATGACTTGAAAACCTAAAACTTTGATTTAATTGGCTAAGCATCCACGAGTCTCATTCCTTGAGATTTTAAATTGTGGAGAACGAGAGATGATAGAGTCAATTATAAGTTTGGTATTCTTTCGTGAATTTATGTGAGTTGATTATAAGCTTTTTCTCCCATCGCTTGCTAATAAATTTATCTGCAATAAATAAGGTTGTACGATTTGAAAAGTTACTTAGCTTCTAGCACAAGATCGTTTAAAAGATGCTCGGTATTAATTAGAGTTCATAGCCAAGGCGTAACTTATTGAAGCGGGATGCGAAGATTGGCGAGTCCGAAAAGGTCCTAACAAGACATGAGGGCTACATTTTGTTGCTAAAGGTCCAAAGTTGATGTGAAGAATCATTTATCGAAAATCAATATGAAGGATCGAGACACACGACGAAAAGCAAATACTCCCCAAAAGATCATGGAAAAGTCTATCCAAAACGGCCCTAACAAGGTATGAGGATAAATAGATCCAAGTCCTAAAAGGAGGCGGATCGTTGTATATCAAAGTCCAAAATAAATATTGGAGAAAAATGAAGAAGTCGTGGTCCAAAGATGAAGAATCTCTCAAAACTTCAAGTGAAGAAATTCCTATTATGAAGAGAAGACCATAATTTCAAGAACGTCTCTCAAAGATTTGAAGTATGAAGTCGCTGCCAAATATCGGTCCGAGAAAGGTCTCAAATCGTGAAGCGAGTTATGCCAAGATATGAACTTTATGAGGTCCCGAGAAGCAGTTTTAAAAGATTTTGTCCTTTAGCTAACTATTGATTAAATCGTCCCACTTTATTTTCAGCTTAAATAACTATCAAAATAAGTCAAATAATGCATCATCGTGATCATTCAAGACAACAATAAAATATAAGAGATACACCTAGGAATAAGGGAGTCTAAGTAAATAATTGGGCCACATGAGTTCGTGTTAGTTTGCTAACTTATAATAACAATGATCTTGTTTTTAAGCTTGGTATGGGGAACGTGAAACTTGAGAATGATGAACATTCATGACAAACTAAAACCCCAATGTAAGTCTTTGAATTCTTTACTTGTTTTGTTCTTTTTGTCTCCTTAGTGTTTAGTATTTAATAAAGGCCAAGGTGGGTTATTTATGATAAAAATGTAATTTGTGCTTTGAAATTAATGTATTGCATGAGGGCATTGCAATGGTCAAGTGTAGGGGATTTAATAAGTGTGAAAACACTTATCCTTTTACCACTTATTTCCAATAATAACACGACCAAAACGTGTATTTTATGTCGTAAAAGTTGGAATTATGCGTGGTTTGTGTTTTTATTGTGTTTCAGGATAAAAATATGCAAAGGAAGAAAACATGGGCTATCACGGGCTTTTATCGAAGAAAAAGACAAAAGACGAAGTCAAAAGATCAAGAGTGCAAAAAGAACAGAAGTCCAAGGCCTATTCTGAAGATTTATCGAAGAAAAAGTCTAAAGACAGAAGTTTAATGAAGTCGAAGAACTCAAGTCTAATTTTAGAAGAAAATTATAAGACAAGTTCTACTTATATCGACAAATCCCGAGACGACGTCGAGAAAGACAAAGAAATTAAATTGAGTCGAGATGAGAAGAAAGAAAGAAGAAAGCTTAAGCACTTAACCTCCACACCTCCTATAAAAACCCTCCTAATATGTCATTAGTAGGGTGTTAGTTAGTTTGTAGTTAATTTTTAGTTTTTAAGTGTGTTTTCATTTTCTCTCTACTTTTTTTTCAAGCTTATTAAATCTTTACTTTAATCTTGTAATCTTTGATATTAATCTTTAACCAAATCAAGCTTATTTCTTAATTCTCATTCTTCTTTTCTTAATAATCTATGGTTTTGCTTTGATAATCATGTAGTGGATGTGATTTTGTTGATTTTGGTGTGTTTGGCTTATTGATAATAAGTTGATTTTGTTAAGTTTAATATTTTTATAAAAAGTGCTTTTTGATTTCTAGCTTATTTGGTGTTTTAAAAGTTTTTAAATTCTAGCTTATTCACCTTTTTCTAAAATCATTTTGGTTTAGCTTTTGGTAAAGTTCTTATTGATTTTTGGCTTACTTTTGCTTATTACTAAGTTTTGTTATACGGAATCCCTTGATATCCCTCTTTTTCCGGATAAGGGTCATAAATCCCTTATTCCGGATAAGCCCATTCATTCCCACTTTCCGGATAAGCTTCATAATAGTTTTTTCCGGATAAGCTGTAGGAAACAATATTGCGGATAAGTCCTCTATTTCAGATTCCGGATAAGTATCCGGAACATATTCCGGATAAGCTCCCAAATCTTCAATTCCGGATAAGCTGCATTTCCATTATTCCGGATAAGCACTTTCATATATTCCGGATAGTCGCCTTAACGATATTCCGGATAAGCCTCAGAAGAATTATTCTGGATAAGCCCTTAGTTTTATTTTTCCGGATAAGCTCCCAAGCCCGTATTCCGGATAAGCTGTCAAACACGATTCCTGATAAACCTCAAGAGAAGTATTCCGGATAAGACTCCAAACTAAGATTCCGGATAAGCTGTACAACCAGGTATTCCGGATAAGGTCATAATCCTTATTCTGGATTAGATTGTTTTTTAGTATTACTGTTTAGTTTTTTTTAAACTTTATTTTTCCCGCCTTTTTACTTACCATTTTTCTAACTTGTCTTATTTTAGTTTAAATTTTAAAGTTCACATTTTTGTAAGTTTTAATCATTTACTTTTCAATTTTTAAAGTCTTTAATTTTAGTTTAAAATATTTTCAATCTTTCATTTTTACTCATTTATTCAACGACATTTTCACTTTTAGATTAAAATAGATAATCAAACCTTTTTATTTTCCACCAAGAATGACTGAGTCGCACTCTTGACTAGTAATCAATTCGAAAAGATCGGACGATAACTTTTTATACGAGGCAATCCCTTGTATTATGGGCGCTGACACATCCAACCCAAACGCTGACACCATTCTTCCCCAAGACCAAACAGACCCTCACATCCTAACAGACCCCCAATCCACTTCATATTCAGAACCTCATGACTATAGGTTTGAGAAACGCCAAAGGACTACTGGAGTGTTCTCCTCTAGTGGTCCTAACCATGTTGTATAGAGAACCACCTCCACAAGTGTGGTTGGTGAAATGGGTGGGGCTGGGATGATTGACTCTGGCTTAGAAGCAGGTCAAGACAGTCCCAACATCATTAAGACCACATCCATGCCCGATGAATCTCTTTTGGAGGGTCAAATCCCCATCATAGAGGAGGGCAGATTGGAACCTTTATCAATTTTGGAATTGACGGTGGTTTGCATGCGCTTGTAAAAGCAAAATGCAGACCTTGTACAAGTTGTCACAGGTCAAGGCCATGAGCTCAGGTCATTGAGGGAGAAGATAGTTTCTTTTGAAGCTGCCAATGCTAGAAGAAGGTAGGAGGATTCTTCCAAAGGGGAGGATGATTAGGTACATATGAGTGACAAAGACTCACAAGAAGGTGGTTCATATGGGAGTGTGGAGATAGCTGAGCCTTTGACAAGCTTGAAGTAGAAGCCATCTATGGATGCTTCTTTGATTACTCCCAAGAAGCTTTCTTTTGTAGAAATGATACAACAAGTCACAGAGTCAGCCGCTGAAATTCAGAGTTTGAGCGCTGACAAGAGCAAATCAGACGCTGACAGACTTAAAGGTATGATTGGTGTATCCCAACCACTAGTTATCATCAAGGATGTTTCTACATAGGTACCAGCCATTACTTTACCAACTATTCAAGCTAAGGATAAGGTTAAATGAATTATGGTAGAGGTTCAAGTACCTAAGAATCCAGCACATGTACATTTTTTGATTCTGTTTTGGCTACACAGTTAGAGGAACAGGATAGGATAGAGACTACCATAGAAAAGGTTAAGGATGATAGTGATGAAGATGAGAGTTCTGGTTCTAGTGTTATGATAATTGAAGAACCAGAAAGGTTGGAGTATGGAGAGGATGAGTTAGCTAGGGAATAGCTGAGAGAGTTGAAGATGAAAGTAGATTTTCATATGCCAGAAGTTATGGATATGTATTTTACATGGGAATCTACAATTGCAGAGAATCCAGACATGTCACTTACTATGCAAATTTGGGGTTTAGAGATTCTGCTGAGAGTTCAAGAGGATTTCAAGGTGATCTTGAAGCACATGGCTAGTAAGGTGCTTTCTGAGCTCAAAAGGGATAGGAAAGAGCTCTATTATATGTTGCTTAGGTGTCATCAAGATGGATGGACCTATGAGAGATTGAGGAGGCTGTCCTTTGAAGAGTTAGAATTTCATGCTTATCCTATTTGGAAAAGAGTTTGTGAGGGAAACACTATGAGGCTTCTTTCAGACGAAAGGAAAGAAGAAATTGAGGAAAAAATGCAGATCAAGAGGGCTTCTATTATACCAAGGCCAGTGAAGAAGGGAATTCCCATTGAATTTCTAGTTCTTGATAGGTTGAATCCAAGTGAAGCAGTGATTAGAAAGAGTATAAAGCTTTCACCTTTGGAGGCTTCAGATGTTGCAGAAGTATTGTCTTTGGATTTCAGAAACCCAATAATCAATTATGAAGAAGATGCAAGTGGTTTCTGGGTGATCACCAGATATGGTAACAAGGTACATACTTTTACTTCCTTGATCTTATTATTTGCAAGCATGGATAGAGAAGACTTGGTAGATCTATGGAATTTGATGAAGGCCTGAAGAGCCTACTTCAGCAAATGGAATAAAGATTTGGACAACATTCAAGAGAATGATTGCTCCAGATGAAGTTGATCTAATATGGTTGGATCTGGATGATATTAGTGGTTTAAAGTGGCGTCTACATTCAACTGCTGGTGTATACCATCTAAGCACCTCAAAGTTTTCTAAGTATCTTTTAGTTGATGCTCAATATCCTATGTCTAAGGATGATTTGAAGAAGATGGTGTCTACATAGTTAGAAGTTGATTATACTAGTGATGTTAGCAAGGATTTAATTAGATTTGTTTATTTTCTAATTAACAAGTAGTTTGTATTTGTAAGAATCCTCCTTGTACTTAGTTTTTATTCAGAAACTTGATTTCTAGAGTAGATATCAAGTTTAGGGGAGGATTGTTGGGAATAAAATGAGCTAAGTCGCTGAGACGCTGACAAGAGTAATTTGGACGCTGACAAGAGTAAACGAGGCGCTGACAGATGAGCACTGACAAGAGTTATGCAAGCGCTGACAAGAAGAAGTCCAACCACTGATAGGAATACTTAGTCAACACGTTTTATATTTGAAGTAAAGATATGATCAATATTGTATTTTCTATAATTATCTTTACATAGAATAGTTGATAGGTAAACATTTGTACACGATTCCTTGTGTTATAAAAGGAGGTCGTAGGGTTCACAGTATATATACATTATTCAGTTTTACAACTTTCATTGTAAGAAAGTTCGATTATCAATCAAAAGTGAAAGTTTGGTTTACTTTGTTTGTTTGTTCTTTATTCTAAGTGTTAATTCCCCATAACACTTGGATTGACTATTAAAACAAAGTTCTCTAAGTGTTAATCTTGATTTAATATCGTTTAACACAAAGCTAATCGATCTAAGTTTGGGATCAACAAACCTATCGGTATCTCCTACATTATAGTTAGTTGGGAAGTTATCTGAGACATCCGAGTCGTTGTGTCCCCAAGCCATAGCGTAAGCGATTTTCCGATGGTCGATGACAAAGAACTTCTTCTTTCAACGCTTATGGTACGAAGTGATCTCAATAAAATACGTATTTGTCTGCTTCCCCGTCTTACTCTTAAACAAGAACCAATGTCCTTGTTTATACAGTTTATAAATTACCCAGAACAAGGAGAGAGTAGTAACGGCCCTAATAAGTGTGAAAACACTTATCCTTTTACCACTTATTTCTAATAATAACAAGACCAAAACGTGTATTTTATGTCGTAAAAGTCGGAATTATGCGTAGTTTGTGTTTTTATTGTGTTCAGGATAAAAATATGAAAAAGGAAGAAAACACGGGCTTTCACGGGCTTTTATCAAAGAAAAGGACAAAAGACGAAGTCAAAAGGTCAAAAGTGCAAGAAGAACGGAATTCAAAGGCCTATTCTGAAGATTTATCGAAGAAAAAGTCTAGAAGACGGAAGTTTAACAAAGTCGAAGAACCAAGTCTACTAAAAGAAGAAAATTAGAAGACGAGTTCAAGTTATCATTCGACTAATCCCGAGACTAAGTCGAGAAAGACGAGAAGAAAAGAGAAGAAACAAGCACTTACCACCTCCCCTATATATAGTCTTCTAATGTGTAATTAGAGGAGTTAGTTAATTTTTCTATTCAGTTTATTTTTAAGTGTGTTTTATTTTTCTTCTCTCTAGTTTTTCAAGCTTATCAAACCTTCATCTTAATCTTGTAATCTTTGATCTTAATCTTCAATTTAATCAAGTTTATCTTATAATTCTCATTCTACCTTTCTTAATAATATATTGTTTTTGTTTAATTAATCATGTAGTTGGTTTAATTTTGTTGATGATATGATTGTTTTGCTTATTTGATTGAGCTTATTGAGTTGGTGTGTTTAGAGTTTTTAGATTAAGGTGCTTATTTGCTTAATCTTAATGTTTATTAGTTTTTAAAATAAGTTGATTTTGGTAGCTTAAAATTTTATAAAAAAGTCGATTTTAAATATTTGCTTATTTAGTGTTTTTAAAAGTTTTAAAATTGTGTCTTAATAGCTTTTTCTAAAAATTGATTTGGTTAAACTTTTAGATAAGTGCTTATTTGAGTTTTTCTTATTTTCCTTATTGCTTCTTTTGTTTCTAGTTCGGGTTTTTCAAAACCCTAGTTTCCCTAACTAGGTTATGTTTCAGCTTATCCCGAATTACACAAATCTCACCCTTTCTCGAATTGAGTGCCATACTCATATCCCAAATTGTGCAAGGGATAGTGCATTCTGAATTAGATACTAACACTTAAATTCCGAATTAATTCAAGGTTGTGGATTCCGAATTACTTGTAATATGAGTATTCTGAATTAGGTATTGGACGAGGGTGTATTCCGAGTTAGTGTGAAAAGTGGTTATTCCGAACTACTAACTAGATGTTGTATTCCGAATTAGCTCAGGTTTTGTCATTCCAAATTAGGTAAGGAATCTAGGATTCCGAACTACGTTAAGGACGGGCATTCCGAACTGCAGGTGGCATCCGTATTCCGAACTAGGTCTCGCTTCCATATTCCGAATTAGAAGTTGGACGTATATTCCGAGTTGTATGTAGAATATTGGATTCCAAACTAGGTCAAGACAACTAATTCCGAACTAGGTCAAGACAACTGATTCCGAACTAGGTAAAGACCACATATTCCGAATTAAGTTCCAAAGTCATATTCCGAATTACATTAAGAAACCTTGATTCCGAATTAGGTCCAGGTTTGTGGATTCCGACTTATGTTCAAGTGGTGATTTTCCAAATTATTTTCAAACTTTAATTTTTCCCGCCAATTTATTTAGTTTATTTTTAAAAGTATTTTGTCTTAGTTATTTTCAAGTTTATGTTTTTATGAAGTTTTCATTTTTATCAAGTTTTAATTTTCAAATTTACTTTTTGTTAGAAATACGTTTTCACGTATATTAGAAGTATCGGTCACTCCACAATATTATTTATGTTGTAATAGCTCGTAGTTAACGAATACTTATTTAGTTAAGTAAGAAACCGGCCCATGGGCTTGTCATGGGCCGGCCCAAGTCCAAATAAGGCCTTGGATATAAAAACCCCTTTCCACCATGGAAAGGGGTTGGTTGTTGTTCACTTTCTAGTTTCACTTAATAAAATAACACATAGTTTTCTCTCACTTTCTCTCTCTAGTTTCTCTCTCTAGAAAACATCAACCCACTTCATAGATTCATAGTTTATCAAGATTCTACATTTGGTATCAAGAGCTATGGGGTGATTTAAGGTAATGATTTGTGTGGTTTTTTAGTTTTTGATTGTATTAGTGTTCTTTAAGAAGATCCATCTTGATTCTTGGTGTTTTTGGTGTTTTGTGATTGGGATTAGTGGATAAGTATTAGTTTTTACTTATTATTGTAGAAATCACAAAACTTTTTGGGTTATTTGGTAAAAATCTGGGTTTAATCTTGGTTTTTTGATCGACTGTTCATCACGAACAACCTTCTGTTTACCCAGACAAACTTCCGAACCAAAAAGTTCCGGATCAACCAAAGTTCCGGACGAAAAAGTTCCGAACCAAAAAGTTCCGGATCAACCAAAGTTCCGGACGAAAAAGTTCCGAACCAAAAAGTTCCGGATCAACCAAAGTTCCGGATCAAGGAGAAAGTTCCGGATCAAGGAAAGTTCCGGATCAAGGGAAAAGTTCCGGATCAAGGAAAGTTCCGGATCAAGGAGAAAGTTCCGGATCAAGGAAAGTTCCGGATCAAGGGAAAAGTTCCGGATCAAGGAAAGTTCCGGATCAAGGAGAAAGTTCCGGATCAAGGAAAGTTCCGGATCAAGGGAAAAGTTCCGGATCAAGGGAAAGTTCCGGATCAAGACTTCCGAACCAAAAGTTCCGAATCAAGGTATTCCAAGCCAAATCTTCCGAATCAAACTTCCGAATCAACAAAAAGTTCCGAATCAAGGGTTATTTTACTTGTTTTTTCGACGATTTTTTAGAGGATTTAATCTTGGTTTCTTACAACAAAAACTCAACACAATTCACAAGATTTACTTCACTGCTCGATCAACCGATAATCTTTGTCTCTTTGAAGTGAACAAAATGAATCCAAATTCAGTAATGCCTCAGATGACATCACTTACGGATATTTCCGTCATTACGGGAATGGATAATCGCCCGCCAATGCTCATCAAAGAAGTTTTTGAAGCATGGCAAGGCCGGATGATGTCTTACCTTAAGGGAAAACCGGTATATGGGAGGCTTATGGTAAAGTCAATTTTAAATGGTCCACTTGACTATGGGACCATCGTGGTTAACAACGTGACTCGACCAAGGGAGTTTGAAGAACTTACACCAGCTCAACAACTCGTTGCCGATGCAGACGAAAAGGCTCTTCAAACCATTCTCCAAGCCCTTCCACATGACATCTATCGGATGGTAAGTCAGTATACGGTGGCAAAGGATTTATGGGAACGTCTTAAGGTGTTGCTACAAGGTACGTCTCTAACCAAACAGGAAAGGGAATGTCAGTTGTATGATCTGTTTGATAGATTCACGTACAACCCAGGGGAAACGCTTCACGATTATTACTTCAGATTCACCACACTCATGAATGATCTGAATGTATATAATCTCGTGATTGCTCCATTCCAGGTTAACACCAAATTCTTGAATACTTTACCTCAAGCTGAATGGGGTGAGTATATTACCGATGTTAAGTTAACCAGGGATTTGCATAAGTGCAATTTGGATCAACTATATGCTTTTCTTCAGCAACATGAGAAACATGTGATCATGCACCGTTCGCCTCGAGGTATGTACCCTGATTCATTAGCTTTGATGGCGAATCAACCAAGCTTGTCTCACAACAACACTCCTTATATCTTGGGACATCAAGCCTATCATCCATCACCTTACATGACACCAACCTTTCCCCAATACTCGATTCTACCACAACCACCCACCTCACATCAGCAACAATATCGGTTCAATGCACCTTCACCACACTATGATTCACAACATCACCCAGCAAGTATTGCACCTTATGCTCAATCTTCATATACTTCTTATCAAGAGAATGCAGCATATCCAACAAGCTACCCTGATCAAATGAGTATTCCTTCTAGTGATTATGCAGCTCATCAAGACCAAGCAATGTACTGTGATGATGAGGAAGTCCCCATTCCTGTATTCAAACAAGGTGCTGACCCAGTTGAAGTGTTAACCACTATGTCTGCTTATCTCACAAGGACATTAAGCAAACGAGGATTTAGAGGATCAGCTCCAACTAACAATCAGTTGAGGAATTCATCCAATTCTCGCCAACAAGCTACTATTAAGAATGGCAGGGTAATGGTTCAACCTATTCAACCTTATCAGGGGAGACCTACTACATCAAACACCAATGCTCGTACGATCAATCCTGCTCCAATGGTCAACACTCCTCCACGGGCTAATTCCACAGGCAAGTTGAGAATGATTACATGCTACAACTGCAAGGAAGAAGGTCACATGTCCAGGGATTGTAAGAAACCCAAGAGGAGAAGGGATGGTCAATGGTTTGCAGAGAAGATTTATATGGTGAATGCTCAGGCACAAGGAAGGGAACTTGATGAAGAGGAGCTTGCGTTTCTTGCTGATCCAGGGATTGCTAAACAAGACGTTGTCACCACACAGAATGCAGCATACCAAGCAGATGATCTTGATGCGTATGACTCAGACTGTGATGATTTTCAATCTGCAAAGGCTGCTCTCATGGAAACTATCTCCAGCTTAGGGCCAGAAAAGAGATCTGAGGTACTTATTAATACCACTGATAATACCACTGATGCTAGTATTCAACCACATCAAGTTGTGCAAGAGCGTGCTGATTCGAATGAATCTTCGGTGGTGAGTCTTTCAAATGAGGAGACAATCAATGATAGTAATATCAATGTGAGTCCCCAGACTTTGAGTGAATCACAACCGGGAGCCATTTCGCATACGCATACTCCTGCTCAACAAGATTTGGTCATGGTTCCTGCTACATTACTTAGCCAAATGAATGCTGCACTCTTAGAAACCCTAGCTAAGAATAAGAATTTGTCTGATGAGCTTGTCTTAAGCAATGAGAAAGTTCAAACCTTGGAATTAGTGCCTTCGTCTAGTGTTCTAACAAATCCCGAATATGATCACTTTAGAAACAAACAAATGGGTCATTTGCAAGAAATTGAAAACTTAAGAGCAAATCTTTCTAATGAACTTAAAGAAAAGGAGTTAGTGGTCACTAATTTTCAAAAACTTCAAACGGATTTTGATTTACTCGAGTCTAAGAAGAATGAAATGAAGATTAATGTTGCTAATAAGATTAGAAGTCTAGATTACTTGTTTTTAAGACAATACGCTGCTTCTCAACTAGTGCACTTATTTGATGCTTCCTTTAGAGAATTTAACTTATCACGTCAAAAAGGCCTTCCCCCTAACCCAAGGTATGCAAAACAAGCTTTAAGACATAGTCCAAGACTTTATAATGCAACCCAGTTAGGATTGGTCTTAGACCCGATTGTTATTTTCGATGATCGAACAAGTAAGGATCTAGTTGATGAGGATCGGTCATACAATTCTGCAAAATATCCCGAGTGTGATTATTTTAAAATGAATAAGGAGCTTGCTAAAACGGATTTTAGAATTCGCTTCCATATGGACAAAGATCTCATTACAGCACCAACTTACATGTTGAATGAAGAAAACCCTAGTACATTTCCTACACTTGTCAACATGGAAGGTCCTAAGGAAATTCCAAAGGATCTTCCACCTGTTAGCACTGTATGGTTAAACTTGCAAGAGATTAATCAATACTTTACTAATTTTGACAAGGTCATTTTGGAATGTACGACTTCAAATGGCCTAAACGCCGGAGAATGGGCTTTCGAACACATGAACGAGGTGTTTAAGAATGAGATAAATCCATTTGTCGAAAGTCTAAAAGGAAGTTTTGCATCTCTTAAAGAAAATCTTGAATTTGAAATTGGAGAAGTTCAAAAAGTGTTTTATGAAATGGACACCGCTTACGAACTACAACTGATTGAAAAGGAAAAGATTTTAACTGAATATGACCGATTCTTGTCCGAAGTAATCTCGTGTGATGTGCTTACTACTGTAAATGTTAATTATTCGAATGAGCTTACATCCGCTATGATTAATTGTGATGCTGTGAATATTTGTGATGATGTGTGTGATCTCTCTGTAAATGTTGCTGATACTGTAAATGAGGTAGATAATCATTCTTGTCACGAATCTAACGCTGAGTTTTTAAAGCTACAAGATTCTTACAATTTACTTTCAAAACGCTTTAATCAACTAGAACAACATTGTATATCTTTAGAACTGAAACAACAAACTCAAAATGAGGATCTTTTGATAACAAATAGTTGTGAAAACGGTGTTGAGACGAGTGACAAGATGATTGCAATAGTTAAGGCATTAGAGGAAGAGATTATGAGATTGAAGAGAGATGTGTCATCAAATGAAACACTAAAATTGGAACTAGAGGCTGTAGAGTCTAAAAACCAGGTCTTAGAAATTAGACTTTAGTCTGTTCTAGGGGAGATGGATCGGACAAGACAGGGACTATCCGCTCTTTATGGTTCACTAGAAGAACGCTTCGCTTTTAATGCGGCACAGCAACAATCTTATGTTGAACAACTGAACCAAAAGTGTGAGGAAATCTCTGACTTAAACATCCTGCTCATTGACAAAAACATGGTTTTGGCCTAGTTAAAGGAGACACTTCTTCTCACCCGACAAGAAGTTGTTGATAACTTAGCTACCGACTCTGCACCGTCCACTAGTGCTCCAACAACCAAGTCAGTAGTGCTTTATAAGAACCCGCTTCATAAGAGAAACCCGGTTACCTACGATGATTATATGAGGAATGCCATTAAGCATGTAGATCTTGTTAGGGATATTTTAGACGATCTTTATGCCTTAGATCCCTCAAGTAGCTACTATTATTCGGCTCATGAATATATTAAGCGAGTTCAATATTGCTTAGCATACTTGCAATACATAGGTAAACCAGGCTCTGCACTACTTACTAATAGGCCCATTGCTGTAACTCCATTCAATAAGACTCCAGGAGCAAAACCGTCACTGGCACCATCAAGTAAGGCACCTTTAAAATCTGTTGCTAATATTCCCACTTTGCCTTCTACAGGATTAAAAGAGACTACTAAGGCTAAAGGATCGCCACTCAAGAAAGATAAGATCAAGCCCTCCACTAGTAGTGCCAAAAAGAAGAAAGTAGAAGATCACCATAGGAATGTTAGTTCAGTTTTAAATAAGAAGAATCATGTTAAGATTAAAAGCTCTGCGCCTGTGCAGAAGCCTAAACCATTTGTGAATTCTGATTTAAAATGTTGGAATTGTAATGAATGTATGTTTTCCCAACGTCATGATTTGTGTCTTATTGATCATGTGAATGAAATGAATGCCATTAGGAATGGTCTTGAATGGAAGCCAACGGGTAGAACTCGTGCCCAAGTTGGCTGGCAATGGCGTCCCACTGGTAGGACCTTTACATTAGATGGAAAAATGTGCCCTTTAACTAGGAATGCATCCATTGAGGTTAGGTCTGAGCGTCCTTTAGTTAGGCACACTCGCACTCAAGTATGGAAACAGCGCCCTTTAATTAGGTCAGCTCTCACTATAGTGCCTATCAGTGAAGAAATACCACAGGATTTAAGCCAACTAGAATCTACACCACCAACTAGGAAGAAGAAGGCTAGGAAATCTAAGAAACCTAGAGTTAGCAAATCTAAGATTATTAAATCTGTACCTGCTAATAACAAGGAACACTCAGATTCCGATACCTCTACATTGTCTTCGTGTGGTGATATTTTCAGGTGGTCCAAATCATCCTCTGGTATTTGGACTCCGGTTGTTCAAAACATATGACCGGAGATCGCTCGATGCTCCGAAATTTCGTCAGCAAGTTTCTTGGTACGGTTAAATTCGGTAATGATCATATAGCAAAGATAATGGGGTATGGTGAATATCAGATTGGAAACGTTACGATTTCAAGGGTATACTATGTAGAAGGTCTTGGTCATAACTTATTTTCAGTAGGACAGTTTTGTGATTCCAACCTAGAGGTTGCTTTTCGACAACACACTTGTTTCATCCGCAACTTGGAAGGAAAAGATTTGTTGAAGGGATCTCGTGGTGCAAATCTTTATACGTTGTCCCTACAAGACATGATGGCCGCCTCTCCAGTATGTCTTCTCTCTAAAGCATCTAAGACCAAGTCATGGTTATGGCATCGCAGATTATCTCATCTTAATTTTGATGCTATCAATCATCTGGCTAAAAACGAATTAGTTCGTGGTCTTCCAAAGCTCAAATTTCACAAGGATCATTTATGTTCCGCGTGTTCAAGGGGGAAAAGTACCAAGAAATCATATAAGCCCAAAGCTGAAGACACCAATCAAGAAAAACTTCATCTTTTGCATATGGATCTTTGTGGGCCAATGAGAACTGAAAGTGTGAGTGGTAAGAAATTCATTCTGGTTATTGTGGATGATTTCTCCAGGTTTACATGGGTTAGATTTCTACGTACAAACGATGAAGCACCGAAGGCTATCATCACTTTTCTGAAATTCATTCAGGTACGTTTGAATACTACTGTTCGCCGTATTCGTACAGATAATGGAACAGAGTTCGTCAACCAGACTCTTCGTGATTACTATGAAGGAGTTGGTATCTCACATGAAACATCCGCTGCACGCACTCCACAACAAAACGGTGTCGTTGAAAGACGGAATCGTACGCTTATGGAAGCTGCTAGGACTATGCTCATTTATGCGAACGCTCCATTGTTCTTGTGGGCAGAAGCTATATCTACTGCATGTTTCACCCAAAGTCGTTCTATCATTCGGAAACGCCATGGAAAAACACATTACGAGCTTCTACATTACCGTCAACCCGATGTCTCATTTTTTCATGTGTTTGGTGCTCTTTGTTATCCAAACATTAATAGTGAGAACTTGGGCAAGCTTCAACCGAAAGCCGATATAGGTATTTTCATTGGTTACTCACCCTCCAAGAAAGCATACCGAATTTACAACCGTCGTCTTGGTAAGATTGTAGAAACTATGGACGCAGATTTCGATGAGCTGACAGCGATGGCTTCTGAGCAACACAGCTCTGAACCCGCGCTTCATGAGATGGGAACCGGTGCTATTAGTTCTGAATTAGTTCCCAATAATCCTACTTCTACATCATTTTTACCACCAACAAGGCCCGAGTGGGATAAACTGTTTCAACCGTTGTTTGATGAATTCTTTGATCCCCCAAATGATGAAGTTCCAGCACCTGTAGTGATAGCTCCAATCCCTGAAGTTATTGCTCCTGCAAATGAAGCTTTATCCAATGCATCCTCAATTAACATTGAACCGGATGCACCCTCACCAAGTAATTCTCAAACTACACCTGAATCGTCACCCCTACTTGTGCCTAATGATGTTAAAGAGGATTCTATTGATCACGATTTGGAATATGCTCACCTGCAAGAGCTTCCTTTCTTTGGTGTTGTGATACCTGAAAACCCTTCAGCCGCGTCTACCTCAGAAGAAGCTCCTTCTATTGTTCACTCCAGACCACCTAGGATTGAAAAACATAGCACCAAATGGACAAAAGATCACCTAATTAGGAATGTCATTGGTAATCTCGATCGACCAGTCTCTATACGCCATCAATTACAAGAGAGTGCACTCTATTGCTACTTTGATGCATTTCTCTCCGAAGTTGAACCTAAAAATTGTCAGCAGGCTATGACTCAATCATCTTGGATTGAAGCTATGCAGGAGGAACTAAATGAAATATGAAAGTGTGTGAAGAAGCAAGGAAATATGAAAGTGTGTCCTAATGAGATATTTGATGATCTCAAATGGCTCTAGACTCGATCGTGCATTTTGGATTTTTAGTGATCGGAGGCTGAATACATCGCCATGTCCGGTTGTTGTGCTCAAGTCCTTTGGATGAGATCACAATTAACTGACTACGGTTTGGGATTTAACAAAATCCCGATGTATTGTGACAACAAGAGCGCCATTGCCCTTTGCTGCAACTATGTTCAACACTCCCGGGCCAAGCACATAGACATTCGCTACCATTTCATTAAGGAGCAGGTGGAGAACGGAGTGATCGAGCTGTATTTTGTCACTACTGAGTACCAGCTGGCGGACATGTTCACCAAAGCCTTAGATCGAGGACGAATCGAGTTTTTGATCGACAAGCTTGGCATGAAATCATTCACTCCAGCGACTCTCAAAGAGTTGGCAAAAGAATCAGCTGAATAGTGGTGGTAAACTATTCAGAGTACCCTTTGTTCGTGATCATGTATATTATCGTAAATATATAAACCACAAAAGAAAAATACAAAAATATAAAACCAAGAAAAACCATAAAAAATATAAAACCCAGAAAAACCATAAAAAATTATAAAACCTAGAAAAACCATAAAAATTATAAAATCCAGAAAAACCAAAAATATTTTTTTTAAATCGGGCATGTCTTTTAGTACGGTAATATTTACGGCCTTAGAAATGTCGATCAATATTGACACGTGCCATAAATAGAGTCCGTATAAAAGTTCTACATTTTTAAAACATGCCCATAATGGCTTGTAGTTATTTCAGACTGCAACCCGGTTTTCATATTAAAGTCACGTATTTCCTTGGAAAACGTTGGCTCAGAACGGGAATTAATTTTATCGGGCATGATTTACAAGCCAAATCATGCAAAGGGATCAAGTTTACTTTATAACTTGATCTAACACGAGTTAGTGTACGTCTCAGTGCATTAATTTGTCAAAATAAGAGAAATCTTATTGCCACCACGAATCAATTTTTTCAAGATACTAATTGGAAATGTTTTCATCAATATTTGACTCTTTAAACAATGACTACAGCTCTTTAAATAGAAAACGGGTCATCGTTTAAGGGGGAGAAAATATTAAATCATCTTCGTCATCAAAACGATTTTCAAAAGTTCTAAACAAACTTCCGAATGGAGGAGATCCGAAAGAACTTCCGAATGAAGGAGTTCCGGATGAACTTCCGAATAAAGGAGTTCCGGATGAACTTCCGAATGAAGGAGTTCCGGATGAACTTCCGAATGAAGAAGTTCCGGATGAACTTCCGAATGAAGAAGTTCCGGATGAACTTCCGAATGAAGAAGTTCCGGATGAACTTCCGAATGAAGAGTTCCGAACGAACTTCCGAATGAAGAGTTCAGAACGAACTTCCGAATGAAGAAGTTCCGAACGAACTTCCGAATGAAGAGTTCCGAGTGAACTTCCGAATGAAGAAGTTCCGAACGAAGTTCCGAATGAAGAAGTTCCGAATGAAGAGTTCCGAATGAAGGACTTCCGGATGAAGAGTTCCAAGGAGTTCCGAATGAAGGACTTCCGGATGAAGAGTTCCGAATGAAGGACTTCCAAGGAGTTCCGAATGAAGGAATTCCGGATGAAGAGTTCTGAATGAAGGACTTCCGGATGAAAAGCTTAGAAAGGTTCGTTGGTGGTAGACCATATGGAGTGCACCACAAGTTACTGCAACGATCCATCTAATGGGTCGTACATCTCAGGTCTACTCTATATTGGTTTTTAATTGTGAATATGTAAATTTGTGAATAATGTGCTTTTACGGCTTGATGTAGTGTTAAGGTATGATAATTTTTCAAGAATTTCTCACGAGATTCTAAATCTTTCAAAATATATCATACTAAAGCACTACAACTAACCCTTGTTAATTTAAGGGGGAGCATTAACATGTTCTATGGCCAAACATCGATTTCATTTTTACCCAAAGACCGGTTAATCCATTCAATATCCCAAATATTAATGGTTAACATTTTGGATAAGGGGAGAAAATGGGATTAAGGAGACTTAAATGATACTTGGCTAAAAGATGAAAAAGACTTAACGATTATCCAACTTAATATGTGTAAAGCACGTGTTAAGGGGGAGCGTTTTTTATGAACAAAACACCTAAGGTACAAAACTTTTGATTTCAATATCACAAGTACCTTAGGTGATTTTCAAGGATTTTTCATGGTGGCTATACTTTCCCAAAACACGCTTAATTCACGACGAATGTGGTGACAAAAGGGTGGTAGGAATAGGTTTAGTCCAATGATTCATCAGAGCCGATGGAATCTTCCCAAGGACAATTCCCTAGATAGAATTAGAAGTCCTAGGAAAGTTGGAGAAAGATTGTGAACGTAGTTGAATGCCGACCAAGTACTTAAGCTAGCACTGGAACAATCACAACAAGGTGCTAGTTATGACGTATTGGTAAGCATTGAAGGGGTTGAAGAATGAAAAATAATTGTAAAGATAAAGGGTGTAAAGAAAGAAGCCCTCCTTACAACTTTAGGCAGAAACCGGGTCAATACATATGCTATTGAGATCATTTTTGTTAATGATTCTCGATATTGAAGAAAGACGTCATGGACCCAGTGATGCAATGCACAACCCTTCCTAGCTAACTCAAATATCTCTCAAAATGTATTTGTTTTAATCACACGGAGATCAACACGTTATCTATTGGTTTATTCACTCCAAATAGACTGATATTGAAAAGGTGGCACTCCTCTCCAGCCATCGCTCACTAAATCAAAACGCACTATCGAGTCTAGAGCCACGAGATCATCAAAAGTCTCATTAGGACACTTTCCATTTATTCCTTGCTTTCTCACACACTGTGAAAAGTAAGAGATTTTTATGAGTCCTACGCAGTATTCTTGTAATATTGCCAGAACATCCGAGTAATACGCAAGTGTTACAATGAAGATGGAAATCCTGCTTGAGCCAACATCAAACAAGCTCATGGTAGGTTACACGTGCGGTTCTTTTAGAACCAATCTTGTGAAAAAACTGGAAAGAAACAGTAGTTTAATTCTTAATTGAACTTAAACTCGTTCCAGGCCTCTACGCATTATCATATGATCTTGCCAGAACACTCAGAGTGACTCTTTATTGATCACAGTGACGAGTGGAAATCCTTCTAGTGTTAACATCAAACAGCACTTGGTAGGTGACGTGCAAGATTCTTTATGAATTAAGCTCGTGATAACTGGAAAGCAACGATGGTGAAAATCTTAATTGAAATTCACTTATTCCAGGTTTCATGAATTGACGGCTTCAATCATAAGGATTTTTAATCCAAATGATTCACTCTTTATGTTCGCAGTCAGCTTTGGACGGTCGAATAAAGAGAACGGGTTTACCTGCGAAATCCTGTCAGGAAGTTACTTAATTGAAACTATCCGTCACGGGTACGATATCTAATATCGTCCAACGGTCTTCACCGACCGGAGGTAAAATGCTACCGAATTAGAATAAAATGTCAAAGCTATTTTATTCGTGTCGTTGCTGTGTACCTGTAAAAGACGGTGGCGTTGCTGTGTACCTGTTGAAGACGGTGGCGTTGCTGTGTACCAGTTGAAGACGGTGGCGTTGCGGTGTACCTGTTGAAGTCGTTCCCACATGCTTATGTTTTTCTGCATCAAAGTTCAGCAAAATTCAAGAAAGTGCAAAATGAAGTCTTCCGCTGTACCAAACTCTGAAGCTTTCGAGAATTCAACAAAAAGACATAAGTGTGTGGAACATGGAGTCAAGAGGAGGCATGTTTCACAAGAAGGCAAAGATCGCACGTGATTGGTCAAAAGAACAATGCTCTCAAGCCAAATCCTAAAAGATCAAACCAACATATTCACAACAAAAAGAAAAGAAGAAAAGACTACGAGCTAAAGAACGAAGACTTAGTATAGTATGCTAGGTTTAGAACTTTGTAACGTGGAGTGACCTCCCTTAGGGGGAGATTGTTAGAAATACGTTTTAACGTATATTAGAAGTATCGGTCACTCAACAATATTATTTATGTTGTAATAGCTCGTAGTTAACGAATACTTATTTAGTTAAGTAAGAAACCGGCCCATGGGCTTGTCATGGGCCGGCCCAAGTCCAAATAAGGCCTTGGATATAAAAACCCCTTTCCACCATGGAAAGGGGTTGGTTGTTGTTCACTTTCTAGTTTCACTTAATAAAATAACACATAGTTTTCTCTCACTTTCTCTCTCTAGTTTCTCTCTCTAGAAAACATCAACCCACTTCATAGATTCATAGTTTATCAAGATTCTACACTTTTAAAGTTTTAACTTTTTGTCAATTAATTTTAAACCTTATTTTTAGTATAACTTCGTAAGTTTTAATTTTTACGCATCGACATTTACAATTTCACTTTTATTTTAAATTTCCTTTTAGTCATTTTTACCAGGTTTTACTGTGCAGCATTCATACTGGAAAGCAATCAAGGTTAGAAGTTCTCTTTTATTTTTAATAGCTTTATTATATTTTTGTTATTTGTAGACATAGTTAACCAAGCTTCCCCTTTTAGTGACCAATACCAACAATTCCACCATTAACCGTGATCAATTCGGATTGAATCGAGTACGAACAACACTTTCTTGAGAACACACAAAAGGCAAATATCAAATGGCGCCGTTGCCGGCTCTTTTCGTAAAGATTAACGGTTGTTAGTGAGAAAAATTGGATTTTGGGATCCGTTCTTTTGGGAACGTTATTTTTAAGCACAAAAATTTTCAAAAATCCAAAAAAATATAAAATTTTCAAAAAATCCAAAAACAATAAAAAAGATAAAAAAAACCAAAAATATTTTATTTCATTTTAGTGTATGCGTACTCGATCTACGTCTTATTCTGAGCCCGAGACTCTTAGAGACATAGATATGGTCGGTGTGCATAACAATAATAATAATCCACCACACAACAACATGAACAATAATAACAACAATGGCCCACAACCCGACCTACGCACAATGGAGGAGCTTTGTCAGCCAACAATGAACGGACGCGGGGGACCGATTGCGCCGATGCAAATCACGGCTCCTGAATTTTCGTTGAAGCATCACATGATCCAGCAAGTTCAAAACGCTTGTCCTTTTCGCGGATTACCGGATGATGCTGCCAACAAACATCTTGATAAATTCATAACCGTCACTCAAAGCATGAAATTGCCCGGTGTGTCCATGGATTTTTCTTCGCCTTCACCTCTTTCCACACACTTTATCCCACCATGCTGAAAAATGGTTTGATCGTCTTCCCAAAAACTCAATTCATACATGGAATGACATGACTCAAAAAATTTTGTCGCGCTACTTTCCACCATCCATGGTCACTAGCCTTCGTAATCAAATCATTGGATTCACTCAAGAACCTGATGAGTCGCTTTTCGATGCTTGGGAACATTATAATGTCTTGATCGACCGATGTCCGAACCATAATATGCTCCCCGTTACTTTGATTGATACTTTCTACAATGGTTTAACTTTTCGTGATCGTGATACGATTAATGCTGCCGCCGGTGGTACATTCATGAAGAGAAGACCTGAGGAGTGTAGAGAGCTTATAAAGAACATGACCACTCACCACAAAAATTGGGATTCATCCGCTTCTTCAAGGAATAACCCGAGGGCCAATGTTTCTTCTACTTCATCAAACCCAGAGATGACCGACTTCACTCGCATGATGGCCGAAATGAAAAAAAATATACTAGTCATAGCTACGAATCAACAACAACAAGCTAAAGCTGTAGAAACTTCTTGTGAGATTTGCGGGGGTTCTCATTCATACACCGATTCTCCTTCGACTCATGACAATCCAGAAAATGTGTATGCCGCGAACGGTAATTTTTCCACGGGAGGCTATCAAGCTCGTCCTCAAGGTGACCGAAATTTACTCAGTTATCGTTCAAACAACTTCCTTTCACCACCCGGTTTTCCTCCTCAAAACCAAAACAATTTCAACCGCAACAATCAAAACCAAACTCGAGCTCCTAATCAATATCAAACCCAAAGAAACCCATATCCACCTCAAGGAAATAATCAAGTTTACCAACAACCCGCTTATCAACCACCTGCCTACCATGATCCTCCTTCCAACCAACCCACCGCATTTAGGTTGAAACTTACATGAGGACTAATGACGCGCTGGTGCAGAATCTTCAGCGTCAAATCATCAACTTGAAAGGAGATATGGCGAAACAAGGGAATGATCTTCGAGCCGATATGAGAAACTCTTTAAGTAGTCAAACGAATGACTTAAGGGATATGATGGCTAGTTTCTTCCCAAGTAATCAAGCCTCTTGTTCGGTGTTAAAAATACGTTTTTACGTATATTAGAAGTATCGGTCACTCCACAATATTATTAATGTTGTAATAGCTCGTAGTTAACAAATAGTTAATAGTTGCTTATTAAGTTAAGTAAGAACCGGTCCATGGGCTTGTCATGGACCGGCCCAAGCCCATGTAGCTTGGAAGTATAAATACCCCTTTCCACCATGGAAAGTGGTTGGTTGTTGTCATTTTCTAGTTTCCACTTAATGAAATAACACATAGTTTCTCTCACTTTCTCTCTCTAACTTTCTCTCTCTAGAAATCATCAACCCCCTTCATAGATTCATAGGTTATCAATATTCTACATTTGGTATCAAGAGCTATGGGGTGATTTAAGGTAGTGATTTGTGTGGTTTTTTTAGTTTTTGATTGTATTAATGTTCTTTAAGAAGATTCATCTTGATTCATGGTGTTTTTGTGATTGGGATTAGTGGATAAGTATTAGTTTTTACTTATTATTGTTGAAATCACAAAACGTTTTGGGTCATTTGGTCAAAATCTGGGTTTAATCTTCATATTGTTGGTCGACTGTTCATCGTATTAAGGTTTCTGATTAACCCAGCAAAAGTTCCGGATCAAGAAGTTCCGGATCAAGAAGTTCCGGATCAAGAAGTTCCGGATCAAGAAGTCCGGATCAAGAAGTTCCGGATCAAGAAGTTCCGGATCAAGAAGTTCCGGATCAAGAAGTTCCGGATCAAGAACTTCCGAACCAAGAACTTCCGAACCAAGAAGTTCCAGATCAAGAAGTTCCGAAACAAGAACTTCCGAACCAAGAAGTTCCGGATCAAGCCAAAAGTTCCGAACCAAGAACTTCCGAACCAAGAAGTTCCGGATCAAGCCAAAGTTCCGAACCAAGAACTTCCGAATCAAGAAGTTCCGGATCAAGCCAAAAGTTCCGAATCAAGGTAATTCCAAGCCAAATCTTCCGAATCAAACTTCCGAATCAACAAAAAGTTCCGAATCAAGGGTTATTTTGCTTGTTTTTTCGACGATTTTTTAGAGGATTTAATCTTGGTTTCTTACAACAAAAACACAACACAATTCACAAGCTTTACTTCACTGCTCGATCAACCGATAATCTTTGTCTCTTTGAAGTTAACAAAATGAATCCGAATTCAGTAATGCCTCAGATGACATCACTTACGGATATTTCCGTCATTACGGGAACGGATAATCGCCCGCCAATGCTCATCAAAGAAGTTTTTGAAGCATGGCAAGGCTGGATGATGTCTTATCTTAAGGGAAAACCGGTCTATGGGAGGCTTATGGTTAAGTCAATCTTAAATGGTCCACTTGACTATGGTACCATTGTGGCTAACAATGTGTCTCGACCAAGAGAATTTGAAGAACTTACACCAGCCCAACAACTTGTTGCCGATGCAGACGAGAAAGCTCTTCAAACAATTCTCCAAGCTCTTTCCCATGACATCTATAGGATGGTAAGTCAGTATACAGTGGCAAAGGATTTATGGGAACGTCTTAAGGTGTTGCTACAAGGCACGTCTCTCACCAAACAGGAAAGGGAATGTCAGTTGTATGACCTGTTTGACAGATTCACTTACAACCCAGGGGAAACGCTTCACGATTATTACTTCAGATTCACCACACTCATGAATGATCTGAATGTATACAATCTAGTGATTGCTCCATTCCAGGTTAACACCAAATTCTTGAATACTTTACCTCAAGCTGAATGGGGTGAGTATATTACCGATGTTAAGTTAACCAGGGATCTGCATAAGTGCAATTTGGATCAACTATATGCTTTTCTTCAGCAACATGAGAAACATGTGATCATGCACCGTTCTCCACGAGTTATGTACCCTGATTCATTAGCTTTGATGGCGAATCAACCAAGCTTGTCTCACAACAACACTCCTTATATTTTGGGACATCAAGCCTATCATCCATCACCTTACATGACACCAACCTTTCCCCAATACTCGATTTTACCACAACCACCCACCTCACATCAGCAACAATATCGGTTCAGTGCACCTTCATCACAATTGCTACACAACCTCACCCAGCAAGTATTGCACTTTATGCTCAATCTTCATATTCTTCTTATCAAGAGAATGCAGCATATCCATCAAGCTACCCTGATCAAATGAGTATTCCTTCTAGTGATTATGCAGCTCATCAAGACCAAGCAATGTACTGTGATGATGAGGAAGTCCCCGTTCCTGTATTCAAACAAGGTGCTGATCCAGTTGAAGTGTTAACCACTATGTCTGCTTATCTCACAAGGACTTTAAGCAAACGAGGATTTAGGGGATCAGCTCCTACCAACAATCAGTTGAGGAATTCATCCAATTCTCGCCAACAAGCTACTATTGATAATGGCAGGGTAATGGTTCAGCCTATTCAACCATATCAGGGGAGACCTACCACATCAACCACCAATGCTCGCACGGTCAATCAGGCTCCAATGGTCAATCCTGCTCCAAGGGCTAATTCCACAGGCAAGTTGCGAATGATTACATGCTACAACTGCAAGGAAGAGGGTCACATGTCCAAGGATTGTAAGAAACCCAAGAGGAGAAGGGATGGACAATGGTTTGCAGAAAAGATCTATCTGGTAAATACTCAGGCACAAGGAAGGGAACTTGATGAAGAGGAGCTTGCATTTCTTGCTGATCCAGGGATTGCTGAACAAGACACGGTCACCACACAGAATGCAGCTTACCAAGCCGATGATCTTGATGCGTATGACTCAGACTGTGATGACTTTCAATCTGCAAAGGCTGCTCTCATGGCAACTATCTCCAGCTTAGGGCCAGAAAAGAGATCTGAGGTACTTATTAATACCACCGATAATACCACTGATGCTAGTATTCCACCACATCAAGTTGTGCAAGAGAGTGCTGATTCGAATGAATCTTTGGTGGTGAGTCTTTCAAATGAGGAGACAAACAATGATAGCAATATCAATGTGAGTCCCCAGACTTTGAGTGAATCACAACCGGGATCCATTTCGCATACGCCTACTCCTGCTCAACAAGATTTGGTCATGGTTCCTGCTACATTACTTAGCCAAATGAATGTTGCACTCTTAGAAACCTTAGCTAAGAATAAGAATTTGTCTGATGAGCTTGCCTTAAGCAATGAGAAAGTTCAAACCTTGGAATTAGTGCCTTCGTCTAGTGTTCTAACTAATCCCGAATATGATCACTTTAGAAACAAACAAATGGGTCACTTGCAAGAAACTGAAAACTTAAGAGCAAATCTGTCTAATGAACTTCAAGAAAAGGAGTTAGTGGTCACTAATTTTCAAAAACTTCAAACGGATTTTGAATCACTCGAGTCTACGAAGAATGAAATGGAGATTAATGCTACTAATAAGATTAGAAGTCTAGATTACTTGTTGTTAAGACAATACGCTGCTTCTCAACTAGTTCACTTATTTGATGCTTCGTTTAGAGAGTTTAACTTATCACGTCTAAAAGGCCTTCCCCCTAATCCACGATATGCAAAACAAGCTTTAAGACATAGTCCTAGACTTTATAATGCAACTCAATTAGGATTGGCTTTAGACCCGATTGTTTTTCCTGATGATCGAACAAGTAAGGATCTAGTTGATGAGGATCGGTCATACAATTCTGCAAAATATCCCGAGTGTGATTATTTTAAATTGAATAAGGAGCTTGCAAAAACGGATTTTAGAATTCGCTTCCATATGGACAAAGATCTCATAACAGCACCGACCTACATATTAGATTAAGAAAACCCTAGTACATTTCCTACACTTGTCAATATGGAAGGTCCTAAGGAAATTCCAAAGGATCTTCCACCTGTTAGCACTGTATGGTTAAACTTGCAAGAGATTAATCAATACTTTACTAATTTTGATAAGGTCATTTTGGAATGTACGACTTCAAATGGCTTAAACGCCGGAGAATGGGCTTTCGAACATATGAACGAGGTGTTTAAAAATGAGATCAATCCGTTTGTCGAAAGTCTAAAAGAAATTTTTGCATCTCTTAAGGAAAATCTTGTGTTTGAAATTGGTGAAGTTCAAAAAGTGTTTTATGAAATGGACACCGCTTACGAACTACAACTAATTGAAAAAGAAAAGATTTTAACCGAATATGACCGATTCTTGTCTGCAGTAATCTCGTGTGATGTGCTTACTACTGTAAATGTTAATTATTCGAATGAGCTTACATCCGCTATGATTAATTGTGATGATGTGCATATATGTGATGATGTTTGTGATCTCTCTGTAAATGTTGCTGATACTGTAAATGAGGTAGATAATCATTCTTGTCACGAATCTAACGCTGAGTTTTTAAAGCTACAAGATTCTTACAATTTACTTTCAAAACGCTTTAATCAACTAGAACAACATTGTATATCTTTAGAATTAAAACAACAAACTCAAAATGAGGATCTTTTGATATCAAATGGTTGTGAAAACGGTGTTGAGACTAGTGACAAGATGATTGCAATTGTTAAGACATTAGAGGAAGAAATCATGAGATTGAAGAGAGATGTGTCATCAAAGGAAACATTAAAATTGGAACTAGAGGCTGCAGAGTCTAAAAACCAAGTCTTAGAAATTAGACTTTCGTCTGTTCTAGGGGAGATGGATCGGACAAGACAGGGACTATCCGCTCTTTATGGTTCACTAGAAGAACGCTTCGCTTTTAATGCGGCACAGCAACAATCTTATGTTGAACAACTGAACCAAAAGTGCGAAGAAATCTCTGATTTGAACATCCTGCTCATTGACAAAAATATGGTTTTGGCTGAGTTAAAGGAGACACTTCTTCTCACCCGACAAGAAGTTGTTGATAACTTAGCTACCGACTCTGCACCGTCCACTAGTGCTCCAACAACCAAGTCAGTAGTGCTTTATAAGAATCCGCTTCATAAGAGAAACCCGGTTACCTACAATGATTATATGAGGAATGCCATTAAGCATGTCGATCTTCTTAGGGATATTTTAGACGATCTTTATGCCTTAGATCCCTCAAGTAGCGACTATTATTCGCCTCATGAATATATTAAGCGAGTTCAATATTGCTTAGCATATTTGCAATACATAGGTACACCAGGTTCTGCACTACTTAATAATAGGCCCATTGCTGTCACTCCATTTAATAAGACTCCAGGAGCGAAACCGTCATTGGCACAATCAAGTAAGACACCTTTAAAATCTGTTGCTAATGTTCCCACTTTGCCTTCTACAGGATTAAAAGAGACTACTAAGGCTAAAGGATCGCCACTCAAGAAAGATAAGATCAAGCCCTCCACTAGTAGTGCCAAAAAGAAGAAAGTAGAAGTTCACAATAGGAATGCTAGTTCAGTTTTAAATAAAAAGAATCATGTTAAGACTAAAAGCTCTGCGCCTGTGCAGCAGCCTAAACCATTCGTGAATTCTGATTTGAATTGTTGGAATTGTAATGAATGTATGTTTTCCCAGCGTCATGATTTGTGTCTGATTGATCACGTGAATGAAAGGAATGCTATTAAGAATGGTCTTGAATGGAAGCCAACGGGTAGAACTCGTGCCCAAGTTGGCTGGCAATGGCGTCCCACTGGTAGGACCTTTACGTTAGATGGAAAAATGTGCCCTTTAACTAGGAATGCATCCATTGAGGTTAGGTCTGAGCGTCCTTTAGTTAGGAACACTCGCACTCAAGTATGGAAACAGTGCCCTTTAATTAGGTCAGCCCCCACTATAGTGCCTATCAGTGAAGAAATACCTCAGGATTTAAGCCAACTAGAATCTACACCACCAATTAGGAAGAAAAAGGCTAGGAAATCTAAGAAACCTAGAGTTAGCAAATCTAAGATTATTAAATCTGTACCTGCTAATAACAAGGAACACTCAGATTCCGATACCTCTACATTGTCTTCGTGTGGTGATATTTTCAGGTGGTCCAAATCATCCTGTGGTATTTGGACTCCGGTTGTTCAAAACATATGACCGGAAATCGCTCGATGCTCCGAAATTTTGTCAGCAAGTTTCTTGGTACGGTTAAATTCGGGAATGATCATATAGCAAAGATAATGGGGTATGGTGAATATCAGATTGGAAATGTGACGATTTCAAGGGTATACTATGTTGAAGGTCTTGGTCATAATTTATTCTCAATAGGACAGTTTTGTGATTCCAACCTCGAGGTTGCTTTTCGACAACATACTTGTTTCATTCGCAACTTGGAAGGAAAAGATTTGTTGAAGGCATCTCGTGGTGCAAATCTTTATACCTTGTCCTTACAAGACATGATGGCCGCCTCTCCAGTATGTCTTCTCTCTAAAGCATCTAAGACCAAGTCATGGTTATGGCATCGCAGATTATCTCATCTTAACTTTGATGCTATTAATCATCTGGCTAAAAACGAATTAGTTCGTGGTCTTCCAAAGCTTAAATTTCACAAGGACCATTTATGTTCCGCGTGTTCAAGGGGGAAAAGCACCAAGAAATCTTACAAGCCCAAAGCTGAAGACACCAATCAAGAAAAACTTCATCTTTTGCATATGGATCTTTGTGGACCAATGAGAACTGAAAGTGTGAGCGGTAAGAAATTCATTCTCGTTATTGTGGATGATTTCTCCAGGTTTACATGGGTTAGATTTCTACGTACAAAGGATGAAGCACCGAAGGCTATCATCACTTTTCTGAAATTCATTCAGGTACGTTTGAATACTACTGTCCGCCGTATACGTACAGACAATGGTACAGAGTTCGTCAACCAGACTCTTCGTGATTATTATGAAGGAGTTGGTATCTCACATGAAACATCCGCTGCACGCACTCCACAACAAAACGGTGTCGTTGAAAGACGGAATCGTACACTTATGGAAGCTGCTAGGACCATGCTTATTTACGCGAACGCTCCATTGTTCTTGTGGGCAGAGGCTATATCTACTGCATGTTTCACCCAAAACCGTTCTATCATTCGGAAACGCCATGGAAAAACACCTTATGAGCTTCTACATGACCGTAAACCCGATGTTTCATTTTTCCATGTGTTTGGTGCTCTTTGTTATCCAAACATCAATAGTGAGAACTTGGGTAAGCTTCAACCGAAAGCCGATATAGGTATTTCATTGGTTACTCACCGTCCAAGAGAGCATACTGAATCTATAACCGTCGTCTTGGCAAGATTGTAGAAACTATGGACGCAGATTTCGATGAGCTGACAGCGATGGCTTCTGAGCAACATAGCTCTGAACCCGCGCTTCATGAGATGGGAACCGGTGCTATTAGTTTCGGATTAGTTCCCAATAATCCTACTTCTACATCATTTTTACCACCAACAAGGCCCGAGTGGGATAAACTGTTTAAACCGTTGTTTGATGAATTCTTCGATCCCCCGACTGATGAAGTTCCAGCACCTGTAGTAATCGCTCCAATCCCTGAAGTGGTTGCTCAAGCTAATGAACCTTTATCTAATGCATCTACAATTCACATTGAACCGGATGCACCTTCACCAAGTGATTCTCAAACTACACCTGAATCATCACCCCTACTTGTGCCTAATGATGTGGAAGAGGATTCTACTGATCACGATTTGGAATATGCTCATCTGTAAGAGCTTCCTTTCTTTGGTGTAGCGATACCTGAAAACCCTTCAGCCGCGTCTACCTCAGAAGAAGCTCCTTCTATTGTTCACTCCAGACCACCTAGGATTGAAAACCATAGCACTAAATGGACAAAAGATCACCCAATTAGGAATGTTATTGGAGATCTAGATCGACCAGTCTCTACACGCCATCAATTACAAGAGAGTGCACTTTATTGCTACTTTGATGCATTTCTCTCTGAAGTTGAACCTAAAAATTGGCAGCAGGCTATGACCCAATCATCTTGGATTGAAGCTATGCAGGAGGAACTAAATGAATTCCAACGACTTGAAATATGGGAATTGGTTCCTCTCCCTGACAAGGTTAACATCCTTACTTTGTTATGGGTTTATAAGGTTAAACTTGATGAGATGGGTGCGGTATTAAAGAATAAGGCTAGATTGGTTGCTAGAGGATATAAACAAGCCTTGGGTATAGACTTTGAAGAATCTTTTGCTCCTGTGGCAAGATTGGAGGCCATTAGACTATTCCTTGCGTATGCTGCTCATATGAATATGATCGTCTATCAAATAGATGTGAAGACGGCATTTTTGAATGGTGAACTAAGGGAAGAGGTCTATGTTAGTCAGCCGGATGGGTTCGTCAGTACAGAGTTTCCTAATCATGTGTACAAGCTTAAGAAGGATCTCTATGGGTTGAAACAAGCTCCACGCGCGTGGTATGATCTCCTGTCAACATATCTCATTTTGGAAGGCTTCTCCAAAGGCAAGGTGGACCCCACTCTATTCACTCTCAAGGAAGGAAACGACATGATTCTGGTACAAATTTATGTTGATGATATAATATTTGCTGCCACTAACATAGAATTGTCAAATCGATTTGAGCAGATAATGTCCACACGCTTTCAGATGTCGATGATGGGAAAATTTTCATTTTTCTTAGGATTACAGATTTCTCAGAATCCCAGAGGCATTTTTATTAATCAATCCAAATATGCTCTAGAATCTCTTAAGAAATATAACTTTGAAAATTGTGACCCCGTGGACACTCCAATGGTGGAGAAATCCAAGTTAGATGAAGATAGGAATGGGACTATTGTCGATCCAAAACTTTACCGTGGGATGATCGGCACCCTTCTATATCTGACTGCTAGCAGACTTGATTTGCAATTTGCTGTATGCATGTGTGCCCGGTATCAGGCTCAGCCTACCGAAAAGCACCTACATGTTGTGAAAAGGATCTTTTGGTATCTAAAAGGAACACTTCATCGTGGTCTATGGTATCCGAAAGATTCCTCTATTGCTTTAATATCATACGTAGATGCCGATCATGCTGGATGTCAAGACACGAGGCGTAGCACTTCTGGATCTGTGCAACTCCTTGGAGATAGATTGATCAGTTGGTCTTCAAAAAGGCAGAAAAGCGCTGCAATATCAAGCACGGAGGCTGAATACATCGCCATGTCCAACCAGACCCTTACCAACCAGACCGGCGTCAACACCATTCCTTCCACCACCGATAATTCCCATCCTTAGTACCGCAGTAACAACCGAGCCTCTCCAATCAACCCAGAGCAGCTCTGCAACATCTACCATGGCTGCATTGGTGATGGCCGAAATGTTGGATAAACATGTGGATAATCACAAACGAGAAATGGATGAACTTCGCCAAGAGTTACAAAGACGAGCTCAAAGTGAAGAAGCATCTAGGAGAGCCCAAGAGGAGATGATTGCTAGGTTCGCTGCAGATATAGAGGTGACTCGAAAAGCACATGTAGAAGAACTAGCTCGGGTTAAGCAGGCTGAGGCTGATAAGCATGCTGCATGTATCACCAGACTTCAAGCGATGAGGGATAAATACAAAGAGCAAAAAGAAGCACTTGAAGCCTCTGTTGAAGAAAGAGTGCAAGAATCTGTTGAATCCATTATGCCTAAACTGCGTGATGAATTGAAGACGCTAGCAGCTGATAACTTGTTGATCAAGTCATCCAATCCTTCAGAATCCGCCTACAAGATTGCTTATGACTTGACGGATTTTGAATTGAAGAAGATCCTTAAGGCTCGTATGGTGGAACTTGGATCGTTTGATAAGTCTAGGATTCAACGGGCTCTATACAAATCCCTGAATGACGCTATCATGGAGGATGATAGGTTATTCAAAACGTTTGGAAGTGTGGTACCTTATCACATTCTACCTGAGGAAGAAAGGGAAGAAAGTGAGCAGGAGGAGGGTACTGGTGAAGAGGAAGAGGAAGAAGAAGGAGAAGAAGAGGAAAAGGATGACGATGAGGGTGATTATGAGGATAAGGATGAGGATGATGATGACGATGATGATGATGATGATGATGACGGCGATGATGGTGGTGATGGGAATGAGGAGAGTGCTAGAGGGAGCAACGGGGATAACAATGAGGATGATGATGGGGGTGAACAGCCTAAAGAGGGAGATAAGGTTACCAGCTCCAAGAAAACTGCTAAGACTGGAACCAAGTCCAAGAAAGATGCAGCGCAGAAGGACAAATCAACATCATCAGAATCAAGACGAACTAAGTGGCGCCACGATGTGAATGCCACTACAGCGTCATCGGTTCCCGGTACCTCTATCGCTGTATCTTTACCTATTACCACTAACCCCATTAGTTCTGTTGTTGTTGCTCCTGTGATTGCAGAATCAGTAACGGAACCCGAAGCTGCACAACACTCACCAGTTCACGACACTGCCGAAATGCCTGAATCAGAACCAGCAGATGTTCGCACTTCTACTCCTCTACAACAAGCACAACAATCTACGGTTCCTGAACCAAGCACACGAGACTGGGCAGACACGTTGGAGATAGACGAGACTGCACCACCACAGGCTTGGATCACGGCAGCAGCACAATATGATCCGATCACAGACGCTGACAAAGATGTGTTGTATCTCCGTATCCGCAGTCCGATTGACTTATGTGCATTTCTTGCTCATGAGCATAAGACTTCAGTTACTCCATCCTTGGTGAAGAAAGCGCTGAAGGATAAGAGACTTCGTGCCAAAACCCGGTTAACCCGAATGGAGTTCGAGTATTATGTCGATGAGATCCTGAAGGCTCTAAATACCGTTCAACGGCCAGGTCTTCATGAATCAGAAAGAGCTCCACCTCCAATGGATCCATCTCAAGATAATCAGATTGCTCTTGACTTCTTCGTTACCAATGATCTTGTGTATCTTCTGAAGGGGTCATCAAAGTACGCAACCTCCCTGACCTTGCTGAAAGCTGCCAACTGGGGGACAATACCCTTTATCGAGGAAAAGGTAAACCGACTCTGGGTCCCAAAGATAAATCGTAATTATGATATGTATGTTGTCATAGGTGCATCTCATTGGGACGAACGAGTCCGAAGGGCGTACAGGGGTTGCTGCCTAGTCAATTCTGGAAGTATCGTTAGATCCGATATCCGCATCTCCAGCATTTTAGGGTTGAAAACTGAAGCCAAGAACGGCTATTATCATGTGACGGAGATTCGTTTGAAAAGGGAGGATGACAGGGAATACAAAATCCAGCAGGGAGATTTTTCCATCATTCGCCTTGAGGATATCGAAGATATGCTGCTTCTGATGACCCGAGATCAACTCACACATATTCCTCGTGAAGACCTCATTGCTTTGAATACAGCACTTCGTATGTTCACACGAAGCGTTGTCATCAAGACACGAGTTGAAGATCTTCAGTTGGGAGTCGAAAGTTATCAAAGGAAGCTTAACCTAACCCGTCCAGTAAATCAAGTGCTACCTCAACATGTAGAAAGATGTCCCTATACCGGCATTTCTGTCCTGAATTACGGCATTTTCTACTTGAACAGTCGAGGTTTGATGAAGTTTATGAGGGTGGGTGAGCTCCATAAGTACAGTGATGGGACTCTTCTACAAGTCAGAGGAAAGTTGGAGCATCTGAACTCGGGTGGGACTTTGCCAGAGATGACGGAGGATTGGCATCCGGGTTACCGGCAGATGGCGAAGTATGTGATCAAGAAGATTGATCAAAAGCTCCGAGAACGTAGATTGATGAGGAGCTTGGAAAGGTTCGTGGGTGGAAGACCATATTTAGTGCACCACAAGCTACTGCAACGATCCATCTAATGGGTCGTACACTTCAGGTCCACTTTATATTGGTTTTCAATTGTGAATATGTATATTTGTGAATAATGTGCTTTAATGGCTTGATGTAGTGTTAAGGTATGATAATTTTTCAAGAATTTCTCACGAGATTCTAAATCTTTCAAAATATATCATACTAAAGCACTACAACTATCCCTTATTAACTTAAGGGGGAGCAATAACTTGTTCTATGGCCAAACATCGATTTCATTTTTACCCAAAGACCGGTTAATCCATTCAATATCCCAAATATTAATGGTTAACATTTTGGATAAGGGGAGAAAATGGGATTAAGGAGACGTAAGTGATACTTGGCTAAAAGATGAAAAAGACTTAACGATTATCCAACTTAATATGTGTAAAGCACGTGTTAAGGGGGAGCGTTTTTGATGAACAAAACACCTAAGGTACAAAACTTTTGATTTCAACATCACAAGTACTTTAGGTGATTTTCAATGATTTTTCATGGTGGCAATTACTTCCCAAAACACGCTTAATTCACGATGAATGTGGTGACAAAAGGGTGGTAGGAATAGGTTTAGTCCAATGATTCATCAGAGCCGATGGAATCTTCCCAAGGACAATTCCCTAGATAGAATTAGAAGTCCTAGGAAAGATGGAGAAAGAATGTGAACGTAGCTGAATGCCGACCAAGTACTTAAGCTAGCACTGGAACAATCACAACAAGGTGCTAGTGATGACGTATTGGTAAGCATTGAAGGGGTTGAAGAATGAAAAAGAAATGTAAAGATAAAGGGTGTAAAGAAAGAAGCCCTCCTTACAACTTTAGGCAGAAACCGGGTCAATACATATGCTATTGAGGTCATTTTTGCTAATGATTCTCGGTATTGAAGAAAGACATCATGGACCCAGTGATGCAATGCACAACCCTTCCCAGCTAACTCAAATATCTCTCAAAAGGTATTTGTTTTAATCACACGGAGATCAACACGTTATCTATTGGTTTATTCACTCCGAATAGACTGGTATTGAAAAGGTGGCACTCCTCTCCAGCCATCGCTCACTAAATCAAAACGCACAATCGAGTCTAGAGCCAAGAGATCATCAAAAGTCTCATTAGGACACTTTCCATTTATTCCTTGCTTTCTTACACACTGTGAAAAGTAAGAGATTTTCATGAGTCCTACGCAATATTCCTGTAATATTGCCAGAACATCCGAGTAATACGTAAGTATTACAATGAAGATGGAAATCCTGCTTGAGCCAACATCAAACAAGCTCATGGTAGGTTACACGTGCGGTTCTTTTAGAACCAATCTTGTGAAAAACTGGAAGGTAACAGTGGTTTAATTCTTAATTGAACTTAAACTCGTTCCAGGCCTCTTCGCATTATCATATGATCTTGCCAGAACACTCAGAGTGACTCTTTATTGACCACAGTGACGAGTGGAAATCCTTCTAGTGTCAACATCAAACAGCACTTGGTAGGTGACGTGCAAGATTCTTTATGAATTGAGCTCGTGACAACTGGAAAGCAACGATGGTGAAAATCTTAATTGAAATTCACTTGTTCCAGGTTTCATGAATTGACAGCTTCAAATCACAAGGATAATTTATCCAAGTGATTCACTCTTTATGTTCGCAGTCAGCTTTGGACGGTCGAATAAAGAGAACGGGTTTACCCGCGAAATCCTGTCAGGAAGTTACTTAATTGAAACTATCCGTCACGGGTACGATATCTAATATCGTCCAACGGTCTTCACCGACCGGAGGTAAAATGCTACCGAATTAGAATAAAATGTTCAAAGACATTTTATTCGTGTCGTTGCTGTGTACCTGTTAAAGACGGTGGCGTTGCTGTGTACCTGTTGAAGACGGTGGCGTTGCTGTGTACCAGTGAAGACGGTGGTGTTGCGGTGTACCTGTAGAAGTCGTTCCCACATGCTTATGTTTTTCTGCATCAAAGTTTAGCAAAAATTCAAGAAAGTACAAGATAAAGTCTTCCGCTATACCAAACTCTGAAACTTTCGAGAATTCAACAAAAAGACATAAGTGTGTGGAACATGAAGTCACGAGGAGGCAAATTCACAAGAGAGGCAAAGATCGCACGTGAAAGGCCAAAGAACAATGCTCTCAAGCCAAAGCCAAAAAGATCAAACCAACATATTCACAACAAAAGAAAGAAAAGAAGAAAAGACTACGAGCTAAAGAACGAAGACTTAGTATAGTATGCTAGGTTTAGAATTTTGTAACGTGGAGTGACCTCCCTTAGGGGGAGATTGTTAAAAATACGTTTTTACGTATATTAGAAGTATCGGTCACTCCACAATATTATTAATGTTGTAATAGCTCGTAGTTAACAAATAGTTAATAGTTGCTTATTAAGTTAAGTAAGAACCGGTCCATGGGCTTGTCATGGACCGGCCCAAGCCCATGTAGCTTGGAAGTATAAATACCCCTTTCCACCATGGAAAGGGGTTGGTTGTTGTTATTTTCTAGTTTCCACTTAATGAAATAACACATAGTTTCTCTCACTTTCTCTCTCTAACTTTCTCTCTCTAGAAATCATCAACCCCCTTCATAGATTCATAGGTTATCAATATTCTACATTCGGGTTCTCTTCCGAGTAACATCGTTGCTAATCCAAGAGGGGAGATGAAAGAAATCACCACCCGAAGTGACAAAGGTTTAAAGGAACCCGAGATTCCTACACCTACACCGGTGATTGTGACAAAGGAAAACGAGTCCCCTTCTTCAATTCTTCCACCTTCTACTTCCACCCCTCCACCACCCAAGGATGTGAGTGAGAATTACATTCCAAAGCCTTCATCTCAACCCAATATACCATATCCCTCAAGGTTGAGGAAAGAGAAGTTGAAGAATAAGGATGATATTCAGATTTCTAACTTTCTTAAAATGTTTAAACAACTTAATTTCAACATCTCCTTTGCTGAGGCTCTCGCTCACATGCCGAAATATGCTAAAATGTTTAAAGATCTTCTCAGTGACAAAGAAAATCTTCTTGATATCGCTCAGACCCAACTTAATGAGAATTGCTCCGCAGTGATCTTAAGGAAATTACCAACCAAACTTGGTGATCCGGGTCATTTTCTCATTCCTTGCAACTTCCCCGGGGTAGAGAATTGTATGGCCCTAGCCGATCTAGGTGCTAGTATAAACTTAATGCCATTAAGTGTTTGGAAACAATTATCTCTACCCGAGCTAGTCCCCACACGAATGACATTGGAATTAGCTAACCGTACGGTTTCTTATCTGGTGGGGATAGCCGAAGATGTCTTCGTCGGTGTCGACAAATTCACCTTTCTGGCAGATTTTGTTGTCGTTGACTACGAGATGGATCCCCGTGTTCCATTAATCGTTGGACGTCTATTCTTGAGGACCAGTCGCACTCTCATTGATGTAGCCGCGGGCGAATTAATCATGAGAGTTGGTGACGATAAAATCGTCTTCAACATGGGTAAACTTTCTAAGCAACCTTATGAAAACGAGAGCGTTAATTCATTGACGTACTTGATGAGGCTTGTGAAGAGCATTTCAAAGACGCTTGTAAAAGTGGTTCTTCTTCTCTATCCATTGTTGAGACTGATGCCTCTATGCTCCGTCACTAACTCCATTTGGAAAAAGTGATTACCTTTTGAAAGAATTTGAAGCAACTTTAGGGGATGTGGACTTACAATATGACGATTTCCCACCGATTGGGAAGAAGACATTCGTACCATTGAGAAACTTCTCAATGAGGACCGTAGTTCTCCTCCTTCTCCTAAGGAAATCTCTATCGATGAACCGAATTTGACTACGCCGTCCATCGAAAATCCTTCGGATTTAGAGCTTAAGGATCTACCGTCTCATCTCGAATACGTTTTCCTTGAAGACAATAAGAAGTTACCCGTCATCATCGCAAAGGACTTGAAAGAAGAAGAAAAATCTCGACTTATCGACGTGCTGAAGAATCATAAGAAAGCAATTGCTTGGAAAATTTCCGATATCCGCGGAATTGATCCGAACTTTTGTACTCATAAAATTCTCATGGAAGATGACTTTAAACCCGCAATCCAAAGCCAAAGAAGGGTTAATCCAAAAATTCATGACGTCATCAAGAAAGAGGTTATCAAACTTCTAGATGCCGGAATGATTTACCCTATTTCGGATTCGCCATGGGTTAGTCCCGTCCATTGTGTGCCTAAGAAAGGCGGAATAACCGTTGTTCCTAATGAAAACAACGAGTTGATTCCTACTCGACTTGTCACGGGTTGGCGAGTTTGCATCGACTTTCGCAAGCTCAATGATGCCACTCGTAAGGATCATTTTCCTCTTCCTTTCATGGATCAAATGCTCGAGCGTTTAGCGGGTAATGACTATTATTTCTTCTTAGACGGTTTCTCCGGGTATTTTCAAATTCCAATCGATCCAAAAGACCAAGAGAAAACCACATTCACTTGTCCTTATGGAACATTTGCTTACAAAAGAATGCCTTTCGGCTTATGCAATGCTCCTGGGACTTTCCAAAGGTGTATGATGGCTATATTCCATGACATGGTTGAAGAAACTATGGAAGTCTTTATGGATGATTTCTCGGTCTATGGTGATTCTTTCTCTACTTGCCTTGCCAATTTAGAACGTATGCTCAAACGGTGTGAAGACATTCGTCTCGTTCTTAATTGGGAAAAATGCCATTTCATGGTAAAAGAAGGTATTGTCCTTGGTCATAAAATCTCCAAAGCCGGTCTTGAAGTCGACCGTGCTAAAGCTGAAGTGATTGCTAAATTACCTCCACCTTCAACCGTGAAGGGTGTGAGAAGTTTCCTTGGTCATGCGGGCTTCTATCGTCGTTTCATTCAAGATTTTTCTAAAATCGCTCGCCCGATGATCCACCTCTTGGAAAAAGATACTCCTTTTATCTTTTCTAAAGAGTGTATTGAATCTTTCAATCTTCTTAAGGATAAATTAACTAAGGCACCGGTCTTGGTTACCCCTAACTGGGAGTTACCTTTTGAATTGATGTGTGATGCTAGCGATTTTGCTATTGGAGCGGTTTTGGGACAAAGAGTGAACAAACACTTCCAACCAATCTATTATGCTAGCAAGACAATGACGGGGGCTCAATTGCATTATACCACTACTGAAAAAGAGCTTTTAGTTGTAGTGTATGCTTTTGAGAAATTTCGCCCCTATCTTGTCCTTTCCACCACCATTGTCTATACCGACCATTCCGTGTTGAAGTACTTGTTAACAAAACAAGATTCCAAACCAAGACTTCTTCGTTGGGTATTGCTCCTACAAGAATTTAAAATTGAAATTCGTGATAAAAAGGGAGCGGAAAACCTAGCCGTGGATCATCTTAGTAGACTCGAGGATCCTTATCAAGGGGAGCTCCCAAATCAAGAGATTAATGACTCTTTTCCCCTTGAGGCCTTGATGTCTATTAACTCCAATCTTGATGAAACCCCATGGTTTGCGGACATTGCAAACTATTTGGCGGGTGGAATTCTCAAGGAAGGGTTAACGTCCCAACAAAAGAAAAGGTTCTTTAAAGACAGTAAGCACTATTTTTGGGACGACCCTTACCTTTTCAAACAATGTGCGGATCTTGTCATTCGTCGGTGTGTTGATGGGCCGGCAGCTTTATTAATCCTTGAAGCTTGCCATAAAGGACCCACCGGTGGTCACTTTGGTCCTAATTACACCGCGAAGAAAGTTTTCGACTCTGGATTTTATTGGCCCACCATTTATCATGACGCTCATGAAATGGTTAAACATTGTGATGCTTGCCAAAGACAAGTTAAGATCACACATAAAGATGAGATGCCTCAAAATTTCATCCAAGAATGTGAAATCTTTGACGTATGGGGTATCGACTTTATGGGGCCATTTCCATCATCCTAAGGGAACAAGTACATCCTCGTAGTCGTTGACTAAGTATCCAAATGGGTTGAAGGATGCGAGGGTGGTTGTCAACTTTTTGAAGCAACTTTTTGCTCGATTCGGTGTTCCTCGTGTTATCATCAGTGACCGCGGGACTCACTTTTGCAATGATCAATTTGCTCGAATCATGGCTAAGTACGGTGTTAATCACCGTCTTTCCACCGCTTATCATCCCCAAACAAATGGTCAAGCTGAGATATCTAACCGTAGATTGAAGAGAATATTATAGCGTACTGTGGGAGAGCATCGTGCCTCGTGGGCCGATAAGTTAGATGATGCTTTGTGGGCTTTCCGTACCGCATATAAGACACCTATTGGTTGCACTCCATATCGTATTGTGTACGGGAAGGCATGCCACCTCCCTATTGAGTTGGAGCATAAGGCGTATTGGGCCTTGAAATGGGCTAATTTTGATATCAACAAAGCCGGTGATCTTCGGAAGATTCAACTCAACGAGCTAAATGAACTGAGGAATGAAGCTTATGAGAATTCATTGATCTACAAGGAGAAAACCAAGATCATTCATGATTCTAGGATTAAGAACCGAGAGTTTCACATCGATGATCAAGTTTTACTCTTTAACTCTCGGTTGAAGATCTTCTCGGGCAAGCTTAAGAGCCGTTGGTCTGGTCCATTCACCGTCGCCAAAGTCTTCCCTTACGGCACCATTGAGATTTCTCAACCAAATAGGCCTAATTTTAAAGTGAATGGCCAGCGTGTGAAGCTGTATTTTTATGAGGACATCTCTCATGAGATGATTCCATCCCTCACCACGTTTCCCTTAAATTAGTTCTAGGTCGAGTCAGGCTCGTGACTCGGTTAACAAAAACAAGCGCTTCTCGGGAGGCAACCCATTGATCTAACCTTTTTATCTGTTTTTCTTAATAAGTGTAGGGGAGCCCCTTAGGTGTTTGTTGTCTTGTTTCTTATGATGTGTAGGGATTAAAGCTTCAAATAACACTTTTGATGATATTTGACGACCCGTGATTTCGTGTACCCGTCTTCTCGGTTCTATCCTAAACTGTCGTGATTCAATATTTCATATCTTATATGTTCACATTGAATTCACTATAGTTGTCTCTTCCTTCGCAAGATTTAAACAACGTGCACAATGTCCTAAGTGTAGGGGAGTTTATTCTCACATGCTTAAACATTGAGGACAATGTTTATATCAAGTGTAGGGGGGACTTCTATCGAAGTAAGTGGGCTTTTCCAAGGATTTGTCCTCGTTTTAACCAGAAAATTCAATTTTTCGACATTTTTCAAATTTTTTTATCTATTTTGGCCTAGTAGTCTAGTAGTTTTTCCTTTGTTATCGTTATTTACTTTCTTTGCTAAAATAAAGTTTAATAAAGTGGTTTTAAATTTTCAAGCGTCATGAATCTTTTGACTCAACCCGAGTTTACTTATCCAAGTTTACTCTTTCTAGTATCCTTAACGTGTTTAAGTGTCACACCCCACCATGGTGGAATATGGGGCGCGACGTATGGATATCATCACAACATGGCGTGTCTATAGAGATAACTATATGATATCAGAAATGTCATAAAAATGGTAACACGAAGGTCATGACAATATCTCAACAAATGCAAGGGGTCTAGGTAAGTAGGTAACAGTCCTACCTCTTACCCAAGACAAACAAGTAACACAAACAAAACAAACATATAGGTGCCAACAGTATCACTTATTTAAATGAACAAATAAAAACTAAGAAGGAACAGGGATCTCCTTCTATATGCAATCCTAAGGCATCCAAGTCTAGCCACTTCTATCCTCAAGCTTAACCATATCCACACCTGAAAGAGACACTAAAACACGTCAACATAAAGTTGGTGAGAGTCATAGGTTTAGACTCCAATGCTAAATCAGTTACAAGCTGTGAATAACAACCATCAACACAATAACATATGGACAATGCGCTACAATTATGTATTAACAACTAGCATTCAAGTTCAATCAATCATTACCATTCCAAGGCATCACGCCTTACCAACAATCACAATTTCCAAGGCATCACGCCTTACCAACAATCACAATTTCCAAGGCATCACGCCTTACCAACAATCACAATTTCCAAGGCATCACGCCTTACCATTAACCATAGGTCCCATAGGCGCCCATACACCTATGTACCTAGGGTGTACCTTTCCAATCCAGATCGCACATAAACAAGAATCACATAGCAGTTAATCACATAAACGTACACATAAGTCCATCTCAAACCTTAAAACATTCACAGCATTAATTTAGAAAATAATTCAACACAGTGTCTCTTCCATCCCATCTGGAAGTCAAAAACAATAGTAAACATGGGACTATGAAACTCACCTGATAGCTTCTTCACAAGTCCTCGCACTAGCAACAAGCTAACAAACCAAAAACACGAAATCAATACACGAACCAATCACTAAGATGGCTCATCAACCTATGATGGAAATCTAGCCTATTCCCATATATTTAACTCATTGAAAAGCTCTAATCACCCCATTACCCTTCCTTAACAAGTCATTAACTCGGTTAAGTTTAATAACTAACCCGTTCATATTTTACCCAAAACAGTCCCAGTTTTTAGGTCTCAAAACTTTAAGTCAAACGTCCACTTAAACATACCCATGGTTTCTGTAAAAGGAATATTCATACCCTTACGTATGTTGGCTAACACCTCCCATTTTCCCTAACCTTAAAGCTACTGTTAAGGCCGCGATATACATATATCTACTTTTGTCATTCCAGATTTCCTGATTTTAAGCGTACTAAAAGTTTGTTACCATTAAGGGGTCTTACCCTAAACCACAACCTTATCCCAAGTGCAGATACTTACTACAATATATAAACCATCTCTCACGTTCGTGAGAAGATCCCAATACAACCCTAAGTACCCCAAACAACCCAAAACTTAAAAAGAAAACAGGCTGAATTCAAAACTGTTTTGACCTCCGACTGTTGTAACCTGTTTTTGACCCATTTCCCGACCTCCAATTTAGTTCTCGTTTCTTGCAATGGAAAGCCACTTCAAATACCTTTTCATAGGTACTTGGATCGTAAAATAAGAGTTTATAGAACTCCCGATATGATCAAAACAATTGACTCAAAAATCTGCCCAGTTTTTAAAAACGGGTTTAAACAAATTGAACAAATTAATTACCCATAACCCCATCTAATACAAGCCCTAGATTATATGATCATCATCTTATGATTATCACATCATTATTTTACTGATTTTATAAAAACCCTAACCCTAATCCATCATAAGAATGATTAATTAAACACAAACAATTAAATCAAAAAGGTTAATGAAGGTTTTTACCTTTAATTCAATGGAAGATGAAAAACACCCAATTTTTATGAAGAACCCTAATTCTCCTCTTCTTTTAGTCGACTATAACTCCAGGGAAAGAAAAAAAATGCGTTTGATTTAGTGTTGGGGTTCCTTATATAGCCAAAACAATCCTTGTCCAACCCAATTACCACTTACCTTAAATCTTTTCCTTTTTTCCTTTTTTTTCTCTTCTAAACCGACCAAAACACCCCTAATTTCGTTTTTTTCTTTATCTTTTTTCTTTTTATTGTTAATTAATATCTTATTAATATTACCTTAATTTACCTTAATTTATTTCAGCTCCTAAAACTCCCAAAACCTTAAAACCGTAAAACTAGTCAAATTTACGCGTTTTACCGTAAAAGACGTAAAATATACACTTTTATTAAAAATCTCAAATTTTGAAATAAACTTTATAGTTAAGTCCTAAATGACCTAAAACCATCCCGAAAAATATTCATTTGACTAATTACCTCATTCGAGACCTCTAAATGCTAAACCGTAAATCCTAAAAAAATACACTATTACTATAATACTTATACGTATACGTAACCACCAAAATATCACCATTTCATTTCATAGTCACTAATTGTGATTTCATGAACATGAATTAACCGTTCCTCGATTTACTTATGAGTACTCTATACTCATAACGATAATCACACCAACCTCGTTCACACAAAATAAACACGTAAACACACAATTCAAGTAAGCACACATAAAATAACCTAAAAGTAAGACCAAGTGACAAACCCAAAACCACGGTTGTCACATCACTCCCTCCTAATAGAAATCTCGTCCCGAGATTTACTCCTTAGGATCAAACACACAGACAACAAATCACACGAGGATACTTGTTCTAAAAGAACTCCTCTCATTTCCACGTGAACTTTAGTTCAAGTTTCAAAATACCACATATACAAACCAAAAACAATTAAACTCATTGTCAAACTCTTGACCTCACAGTCAATAAATCTCCTAGATGACTCTTTGATAAAACAAAGACTCTCATTAACACAAGTCCCGAATAACCGTACATGCAAGATGCATTCTCAAACAACCTTTACCAATCTCAATACATGAAATGTATCATGTATACAACTCATTTCTCCCATGTAATTCTATGCTCATATGCTACTGGTCCGATCTTTCCAAAGATCATGACTGGGCCTACAAAGCTCTACATCAACTTTTCCATTTTACCAAAACATACCACCCGTTACTATGGGTGAAACTCCCTTTAGTCCGTACCCCAAACTACTTAGAATTTCCAATTTCCTTACAAAGGGACCTATGACAGTCTTTCACATACCCATTAGTTCTTCCAGTCCAAATCAACTTATGATCTATACACATCCTCAGAAGGATTATTATCTCAGTTAGACCAATCCCTTCGTCCCTATGGCATATCACACCTATAACTCCTCATCCATTCGATTATCGATACTAATCCTCCCAAACAATCAGTATAGCTCAGTGCCATTTCCTTTTCTACACTACGACAGCATTAGCCTGCGCTGTGCTTTATTCTTCTCATTAAGCTCTACCAAAGTTTTACCTCCGGTTCCTATTTCATTCATGCTTCGCTTCAATACACACGTCCTTCTTCCTCCTCAACTCATACCATACCTCACGACGTGATGCTTCCCATCGTTTCTTCCTTGCCATAATCCTTGATAAGGCATTCCATACATATTAGGCTAACTTTTACGCATAACCCTCTATTCCATCCCATTCGTACGCAATTCTTCCAACTTCTCAACTACGTGACTTCTCATTCCTCTTGAAATATGAGATGAATTAGTCAGTCTATCGACTATCACCCAACTCTCGTCACTTTCACCAATTTCGTCCTTACATTACCCTTTCTAAGCTACTCCTATCTATGTAGGAAGTATAGTCTACGCCCCTTTCTCCATATGATTGTCCAAGCCACGCAACATACATGTTGACGTGTTCTCTGCTTTAGACAAATCAACTCGTGCAATCTACATCCTTCATGAAAACCACCCTAATACGTCATCCATATAGTTCAAGTTTGTCTCAGCTTCACTTCATTCTTCTTATTCCATGTCTCATCAACTATGCTTCCCTTTCCCAGATGGTACTTGTCCTTGCAATTTTCTTTCATCACTTAACTCCACCCATCACCTTTGCCAAAAGGTCAATCAAGATGATTGAATATGTGTTGGAGACGTTCATGATCTGTATAGATCATTCTCCACGTCTCGTACACCAAATGCCTCTAGCATTCTAGGCAGATATAACAATCCAGCCCCACTAACTAAGTCCATCTAGTTCTTCCAAATCTTTAGTTCCTGCAACGTATAAGCAATCGTCTTTCTTTGTCGTCCTCGTACGCGTCCAAATCCCTGCTCTACGTATCGTCATGCTTCGTGAATTCATCCAGTCCTTCCGATAATGCTAAGATCGGCCCATTATCCAATCCACCTCTTCAGCCTCCAAAATGCTTCCTCGTCCTTCTTCACTTCGCCCCTTGCTGGTTCCATGATACTCCATCATCTCTAACTACTCATCATGGTAAACTTAATACTAAAAACTCACACTCGAAAATCTCACGTAACTCCACCCCAAAACCAACACATAATTCTCCTCACTCTCCTTCTCAGATTTGAGTAGTTCAAGATGTCGTCGACGCTCCCAATGACAACTCGTTTATACACGTTCATGCACACTTGGTTCATTGACACCATGAAAACCGCTAGTGCTTTGGTGAAGCCAAATACATAACCGTAAACCCAAAGCGTTCATACAACATCCTTAGCAGTTTCAACTATGTCCTCCTTGCACCCTCTCTTAGCGAAAATACGAATAAATTCCTACCTCATTCTACTTGCAAAATTCTACACGCATCTTAAAAGACCGGTACTTCCTCTCATCGAACCACTCAACCTCCTTCCACATCCAATCTACTACTAAGCAACTCAACATTTATCCGGTATTCCTTGCAATTTCTAACAGCTCTTGTTTTTAAATCACTCCATCAACGATTTGCCTTGGAAAGGCACTAACTACAACTCCTCTCACCTCCCCTACTTGCTCTATTTATGGTTCTACCTCACAGTAATAGGCAAACCTACTAAATTTCAGGAAATTTTCAGAAAACTTACATGCCCTACGAACAATCATAAATACCTTTGAGGTATTACTTCCCCTTCCAACACTCTCTATGGCACGTTACTTGTGCTAATATCCCACAAATCTCTGTTCATCTCCTTGGTACTCCTAAGAGACCTCATGACCACACTAGTTCGTCTACAACTTATTTCCTCCCCACTAAGGGTATTCCGACCGTTCTCTCATGGTCACCTACTTAAGCGTGTAGGCGGGACCAAGTCTTTCATACGACTACCTCAACGCTCCCGAACAATATGAAACCAAAACTACATCCTGAATCCATCAGATACGATCAACGAATCAAACCAAGGGATGACTAACGACATTTCACGTGCACCAATAAAAACAAGTCAAAAACCACGAGACTCAAAAGAAAACTCAAACCCAGAACATGTATCAATTCAAAATGACCCATGACCACGAAAAATAATCCAAGAAACACCCAATGGCAACCAAAACATATTACGCCCCGCAACATATTATTTAAACCGTGCAAAAGATCGACTTTTCCAAAAGAATATATATATCTCTTTTTATTTATTTATTTATTATTACCTTCCACATCTATGTGACTCAAACAATCTACAAACAACCCTCTTGACGAACTCAAAACTCAACTCAAAGACTAGGTATCCCGTGTATCCCAAATCATAAAAATAAACTACTATTCAAACTCAACCTTTAACTCGACACTTGTACAACAATTCCGACCAGTCCACTGACCTCCCATGGCTATACATTCTGAATATTTGAAAAGTATGTTCCGAGTACATAATTTATTTATTTTTTGCTTTTGAATCACTCAAAAAGCTCTAAAAACGAACAAGTTATGACCGAAACAGTTTTATATTAATGAAAGATAAAATTGTATGTGAAATCTTCATAAACTCAATTTAACCTTGAATTAATAATTATAAATGACGTGAATCGGTTAAACCCAATTATATAGACTATGTAAGTAGAAAGAAATTTTACTTCGCTTTATTTTAAAGAAAGTCTTTTAGAATTTGAAATAAATAAGTGTTGACTAAAAAGAAATCTTATGTTACATCTTGTTTCAAACACGACCCCAACACCTTACCCTTATTTTACCGAATACGACCAACTATCTAACCCTATACTAGATTTCCAAGTCCCCTGTTTCCATATACCAACCAAAAGAAATGTAAGACTCAACACAAAAGATTTCATTATCTCAAAAGAAATCCCAGGTTATTTCAATAGACTTAAAACCAAGAACACCGTTTTAAAACGTACACGTGAAATACGAAACTCAAATAATACGCTACAAGACACAGTTCAAAAGATTCAAAACGTCGTTGAAACTCCACCAAACTCCAGCACCATAAAACACGAACAAACACAAGGTACGTTCAAGTTATAATAACTAGTGAACGACCATATACCATAACTTAACACATAGTAGTATATATACATCCGCATATGTATACCTATTGAATCCCCAAAACATACTCGTTATCATACACGTAAGTCAATCAATCGCTTTATACGCTCGTTATACGAGTAATCACCATCTCACCGTGCCACAACAAGGCATAAAGCCCACCTCCAAAACCAAACCATATGTGTGACCCCAAAATCACACAACACAACTATAACCCAAAACATATAACACAAAAAGAACAATAACCATATCGTAGGTAGCCATTACATATACCCATATAAAATATGTATACCCAAATTCTACATCTCATCATATACAAGCATGTATTAACCCTCTTTCATGCAACCATACTTGGGAACCTATTGAAGTTGTGGTACTTGTATAACTATGTTGGCCACCATACTTATACAATTACCCTTTCCCCAATGCACTCCCTCCTATGATGACACTTATAAGAATCAATACAACATATAACACATAATCCAACAACTCACAAGCACATAACCACACAAGATAAGATCTAAAACCCCATGTACTAAAATAACATAGCCAATGCAAGAAACACATAAACTCGTAGTCCAGCTGAACCAACGTAGACAAAATTCAAAATGTATAAAGAACATGAAAACATAATTAAGCGAAATCCAACAATGACTAGCGTATACGACCATGGTTCCACCCGCACTAATCAAAACTCGTAAAGTAAATAACATGTAGTTAAGTATGAACCATAGTAGTTCATAACCTAACAAATACTACAAAAATAATATTCAAACACATCAATTACTATAAAATGCACACATACTCCTATGACGCCCATATGCAGGGACCCTTAAGCTATAGACTAGGCTACACGAATAGGCAACCTAATTCTCTATAACCATTTGCTCTGATACCATTCTGTCACACCCCACCATGGCAGAATATGGGGCGCGACGTATGGATATCATCACAACATGGCGTGTCTATAGAGATAACTATATGATATCAGAAATGTCATAAAAATGGTAACACGAAGGTCATGACAATATCTCAACAAATGCAAGGGGTCTAGGTAAGTAGGTAACAGTCCTACCTCTTACCCAAGACAAACAAGTAACACAAACAAAACAAACATATAGGTGCCAACAGTATCACTTATTTAAATGAACAAATAAAAACTAAGAAGGAACGGGGATCTCCTTCTATATGCAATCCTAAGGCATCCAAGTCTAGCCACTTCTATCCTCAAGCTTAACCATATTCACACCTGAAAGAGACACTAAAACACGTCAACATAAAGTTGGTGAGAGTAATAGGTTTAGACTTCAACGCTAAATCAGTTACAAGCTGTGAATAACAACCATCAACACAATAACATATGGACAATGTGCTACAATTATGTATTAACAACTAGCATTCAAGTTCAATCAATCATTACCATTCCAAGGCATCACGCCTTACCAACAATCACAATTTCCAAGGCATCACGCCTTACCAACAATCCCAATTTCCAAGGCATCACGCCTTACCAACAATCACAATTTCCAATGCATCACGCCTTACCAACAATCACAATTTCCAAGGCATCACGCCTTACCATTAACCATAGGTCCCATAGGCGCCCATACACCTATGTACCTTTCCAATCCAGATCGCACACAAACAAGAATCACATAGCAGTTAATCACATAAACGTACACACAAGTCCATCTCAAACCTTAAAACATTCACATCATTAATTTAGAAAATAATTCAACACAGTGTCTCTTCCATCCCATCTGGAAGTCAAAAACAATAGTAAACATGGGACTATGAAACTCACCTGATAGCTTCTTCACAAGTCCTCGCACTAGCAACAAGCTAACAAACCAAAAACACGAAATCAATACACAAACCAATCACTAAGATGGCTCATCAACCTATGATGGACATCTAGCCTATTCCCACATATTTAACTCATTGACAAGCTCTAATCACCCCATTACCCTTCCTTAACAAGTCCTTAACTTGGTTACGTTTAATAACTAACTCGTTCATATTTTACCCAAAACAGTCCCAGTTTTTAGGTCTCAAAACTTTAAGTCAAACGTCCACTTAAACATACCCATGGTTTCTGTAAAAGGAATATTCATACCCTTACGTATGTTGGCTAACACCTCCCACTTTCCCTAACCTTAAAGCTACTGCTAAGGCCGCGATATACATATATCTACTTTTGTCATTCCAGATTTCCTGATTTTAAGCGTACTAAAAGTTTGTTACCATTAAGGGGTCTTACCCTAAACCACAACCTTAACCCAAGTGCAGATACTTACTACAATATATAAAACATATCTCACGTTCGTGAGAAGATCCCAATACAAACCTAAGTACCCCAAACAACCCAAAACTTAAAAAGAAAACAGGCTGAATTCAAAACTGTTTTGACCTCCGAATGTTGTAACCTGTTTTTGACCCACTTCCCTACCTCCAATTTAGTTCTAGTTTCTTGAATTGGAAAGCCACTTCAAATACCTTTCCAGAGGTACTTGGATCGTAAATCAAGAGTTTATAGAACTCCCGATATGATCAAAACAATTGACTCAAAAATCTGCCCAGTTTTTAAAAACGGGTTTAAACAAATTGAACAAATTAATTACCCATAACCCCATCTAATACAAGCCCTAGATTATATGATCATCATCTTATGATTATCACATCATTATTTTACTGATTTTATAAAAACCCTAACCCTAATCCATCATAAGAATGATTAATTAAACACAAACAATTAAATCAAAAAGGTTAATGAAGGTTTTTACCTTTAATTCAATGGAAGATGAAAAACACCCAATTTTTATGAAGAACCCTAATTCTCCTCTTCTTTTAGTCGACTATAACTCCAGGGAAAGAAAAAAAAAATGTGTTTGATTTAGTGTTGGGGTTCTTATATAGCCAAAACAATCCATGTCCAACCCAATTACCACTTACCTTAAATCTTTTCCTTTTTTCCTTTTTTTCTCTTCTAAACCGACCAAAACACCCCTAATTTCGTTTTTTTCTTTATTTTTTTTTCTTTTTATTCTTAATTAATATCTTATTAATATTACCTTAATTTACCTTAATTTATTTCAGCTCCTAAAACTTCCAAAACCTTAAAACCGTAAAACTAGTCAAATTTACGCGTTTTACCGTAAAAGACGTAAAATATACACTTTTATAAAAAGTCTCAAAGTTTGAAATAAACTTTATAGTTAAGTCCTAAATGACCTAAAACCATCCCGAAAGATATTCATTTGACTAATTACCTCATTCGAGACCTCTAAATGCTAAACCGTAAATCCTAAAAAAATACACTATTACTATAATACTTATACGAATACGTAACCACTAAAATATCACCATTTCATTTCATAGTCACTAATTGTGATTTCATGAACATGAATTAACCGTTCCTCGATTTACTTACGAGTACTCTATACTCATAAACGAAATCACACCAACCTCGTTCACACAAAATAAACACGTAAACACACAATTCAAGTAAGCACACATAAAATAACCTAAAAGTAAGACCAATTGACAAACCCAAAACCACGGTTGTCACATTAAGTCAAGTTTTTCTAGGCTTTTATATAGGGAACTTTAATACGCGAAAGTCTTAACTCTTACGGGTTAAGAACAAGAACTTTTTGCAAGTTCCTATAATTGATCCTAGAAAGTCGTTTATCAATGGAACTTTAAAACGCGAATTCTAAGCTTGAAAAAAAGTTTAAGAAGCTGCAAGATCCTATAGATGACTTGAAAACCCAAAACTTTGATTTAATTGGCTAAGCATCCACGAGTCTCATTCCATGAGATTTTAAATTATGGAGAGCGAGAGATGATAGAGACAATTATAAGTTTGGTATTCTTTCATGAATTTATGTGAGTTGATTATAAGCTTTTTCTCTCATCGCTTGTTAATAAATATTTGCAATAAATAAGGTTGTACGATTTGAAAAGTTACTTAGCTTCTAGCACAAGATCGTTTAAAAGTTGCTAGGTATTAATTAGAGTTCATAGCCAAGGCATAACTTATTGAAGCGGGATGCGAAGATTGGCGAGTCCGAAAAGGCCATAACAAGGCATGAGGGCTACATTTTGTTGCTAAAGATCCCAAGTGATGTGAAGAATCATTTATCAAAAATCAATATGAAGGATCGAGACACACGACGAAAAGCAAATACTCCCCTAAAGATCATGGAGAAGTCTATCCAAAAAGACCCTAGCAAGGTATGAGGATAAATAGATCCAAGTCCTAAAATGAGGCGGATCGTTGTATATCAAAATCCAAAATAAAGATTGGATAAAAATGAAGAAGTCGTGGTCCAAGTATGAAGAATCTCTCAAAAACTTCAAGTAATTCCTATTATGAAGAGAAGACCATAATTTCAATAACGTCTCTCAAGATTCGAAGTATGAAGTCGCTGCCAAATATCGGTCCGAGAAAGGTCTCAAATCGTGAGCGAGTTATGCCAAGATATGAACTTTAAGAGGTCCCGAGAAGCAGTTTTAAAAGATTTTTTCCTTTAGCTAACTATTGCTTAAATCGTCCCACTTTATTTTTAGCCTAAATTAACTATCAAAATAAGTCAAACAACGCATCCTCGTGATAATTCAAGACAATCATAAAATATAAGAGATGCACCTAGGAATAAGAGAGTCTAAGTGAATAATTGGGCCACATGAGTTTGTGTTAGTTTGCTAACTTATAATAACAATGATCTCGTTTATAAGCTTGGTGTGGGGAACGTGAAACTTGAGGGTGATAAACATTCATGACAGCCAACACCCCAATGTAAGTCTTTGATTTCTTTACTTGTTTTGTATATATTTCTATCTTTTAGTTTCCTTAGTGTTTAGTATTTAATAAAGGGCAAGGTGAGTTATTTATGATGAAAAATGTAAACCGTGCTTTGAAAATAATACATTGCATGAGGGCATTACAATGGTCAAGTGTATGGAATTTAATAAGTGTGAAAACACTTATCCTTTTACCACTTATTTCTAATAATAACAAGACCAAAACGTGTATTTTATGTCGTAAAAGTCGGAATTATGCGTGGTTTGTGTTTTTATTGTGTTTCAGGATAAAAATATGAAGAAGGAAGAAAACACGGGCTTTCACGGGCTTTTATCGAAGAAAAAGACAAAAGACGAAGTCAAAAGGTCAAAAGTGCAAGAAGAACGGAATTCAAAGGCCTATTCTGAAGATTTATCGAAGAAAAAGTCTAAAAGACGGAAGTTTAACAAAGTCGAAGAACCAAGTCTACTAAAAGAAGAAAATTAGAAGACGAGTTCAAGTTATGATTCGACTAATCCCGAGACTAAGTCGAGAAAGACGAGAAGAAAAGAGAAGAAACAAGCACTTACCACCTCCCCTATATATAGTCTTCTAATGTGTAATTAGGGGAGTTAGTTAATTTTTCTAGTCAGTTTATTTTTAAGTGTGTTTTATTTTTCTTCTCTCTAGTTTTTCAAGCTTATCAAACCTTCATCTTAATCTTGTAATCTTTGATCTTAATCTTTAGTTTAATCAAGTTTATCTTATAATTCTCATTCTACCTTTCTTAGTAATCTATAGTTTTTGTTTAATTAATCATGTAGTTGGTTTAATTTTGTTGATGATATGATTGTTTTGCTTATTTGATTGAGCTTATTGAGTTGGTGTGTTTAAAGTTTTTAGATTAAGGTGCTTATTTGCTTAATCTTAATGTTTATTAGTTTTTAAAATAAGTTGATTTTGGTAGCTTAAAAGTTTATAAAAAAGTCGATTTTAAATATTTTCTTATTTAGTATTTTTAAAAGTTTTTAAATTGTGTCTTAATAGCTTTTTCTAAAAATTGATTTGGTTAAACTTTTAGATATGTGCTTATTTGAGTTTTGCTTATTTTCCTTATTGCTTCTTTTGTTTCTAGTTCGGGTTCTTCAAAACCCTAGTTTCCCTAACTAGGTTCTGTTTCAGATTACCCCGAATTACACAAATCTCACCCTTTCCCAAATGTGCCATACTCATATCCCGAATTATACAAGGGATAGTGCATTCCAAATTAAATACTAACACTCAAATTCCGAATTAAGTCAAGGTTGTAGATCCCGAATTACTTGTAATATGAGTATTCCGAATTAGGTATTGGACGAGGGTGTATTCCGAATTAGTGTGAAAAGTGGTTATTCCGAACTAGTAACTGGATGTTGTATTTCGAATTAGCTCAGGTTTTGTCATTCCGAATTAGGTAAGGAATCTAGGATTCAGAACTACGTTAAGGACGGCCATTCCGAACTGCAGGTGGCATCCGTATTCCGAACTAGGTCTCGCTTCCATATTCCGAATTAGAAGTTGGACGTGTATTCCGAGTTGTGTGTAGAATATTGGATTCCGAACTAGGTCAAGATAACTGATTCCGAACTAGGTCAAGACAACTGATTCCGAATTAGTTAAAGACCACATATTCCGAATTTAGTTCCAAAGTCATATTTCGATTGCATTAAGAAACCTTGATTCCGAATTAGGTCCAGGTTTGTGGATTCCGACTTATGTTCAAGTGGTGATTTTCCAAATTATTTTCACACTTTAATTTTTCCCGCCAATTTATTTTGTTTATTTTTAAAAGTATTTTGTCTTAGTTATTTTCAAGTTTCCGTTTTTATAAAGTTTTCATTTTTATCAAGTTTTAATTTTCAAATTTACTTTTAAAGTTTTAACTTTTTGTCATTTAATTTTAAACCTTAATTTTCAGTATAACTTCGTAAGTTTTAATTTTTACGCATCGACATTTACAATTTCACTTTTATTTTTAATTTCCTTTTAGTCATTTTTACCAAGTTCTACTGTACAGCATTCATACTGGAAAGCAATCAAGGTTAGAAGTTTTCTTTTATTTTTAATAGCTTTATTATATTTATGTTATTTGTAGACATAGTTAACCAAGCTCCCCCTTTTAGTGACCAATACCAACAATTCCACCATTAACCGTGATCAATTCGGATTGAATCGAGTACGAACAACACTTTCTTGAGCACACACAAAAGGCAAATATCAGGGCCCTAAGCTCCGACACCTGACCTCAAACATGATCACCGTATTAACTCTCATCGAAACGAGCTGATATCCGGAAGTGCTTCAACAATGATAAAAAGAAGGCGGAAAAAGGAAAACGCAAACCTCCCTGATCCATCTGTTCTATGTAGATTTTGATCACATCAGATGGAAAACGATCCATTATCATGTCAGGGTCTGAAAGTCTCGGATGAAGATCTGTGGGGATCCAATAGCGAGCAACCGCACGCTCTAATTCATTTTCGCTCAAGATAGATCTAAATATATGCATATCGAACTTGAGGGCTTTCGGCAAAACCTCGGGGTCACCACTAGTATCGTCGGGGTCGTTACCAGACATGCTGATTGGACGTCGAAAGAAAAGGAAGTAAAAGGGATTAAGGAATCACCAGACTATGCACTCTGGGATGTAAAGTAAAACAATAGAGGTAGAAATATAAGGAAAATGGTAAAAATAAGGTTGTATACAGAAATCCTAGAATAAATAGAATGCCTTATTAAATGCTAAACACGCGTGCCAACAAGTGGACCTTCCCTTCCTTGACAACCAACGCCTGTCAACATCTAGGAAATTGAAGTCATCCGAGATATTAAATATTATAACGTCTAGCTGAAATGGTCCGAAAATATCCGCATAAGACCGTTGCAATTGAACGACATCCGGGGAATATGAAAGGAAATGTTAGTGTCGTATCACGAGTCTTTAACTCGTAACAAGACACTAGGGGTAGAGGTGGCAAATCTTGCCGGATTTTGCTGAATTTGGGAACTTTTGACACTTTTTAAAAAATGATGGGACACTTTTTGCCCATCGATTATTATTGATGCGCTAAATGAACGTACATGTAAGACACTAAATGGGCTCAATGGGCGCATGCGAAATACTAAATAGGATACTCGACGAATCTTTTATATTTAAGTCTTATCCCCGACTTTCAAAAAAGTATTATTATATTTTATTTCTACGTTTTTATATGTTTTTTTTTGCCCGTTTTTGCATGCGCCCATTTAGCCATCCCTTTTACCCGCCGCCCTTGCCCGTCCGTTTTGCCACCTCTACTGGGGGGAATATGCTCGTGTGTGTGTATCTGGACAGTTCAGTCCAAACAGCACACATGGATTCAAATAGACGGTGTCTCCCTGGACTCCTCGGACTACGTCACCATCAATGACACCCAAACGTGTCGATGTACTCTCTTGAAAAGGATGCATGCTATTATCCAGGGGTCAATCTGATGTCTCTTGACAGAAGGTCAACCTCTGATAGTGACAACACAGTTAATCTCAAAACACTCCACTATAAATACTCATATATAATTGTTTCAGGTAATGAATTACACAAACACTCTTACTCACATTAACTACATTTATACCTTTGTCTTTAGATCATATTCTAACTCTCATACCGGAGCTTGGTCCTTGGATTACACGTGAGGCGGCTAACGTGTGTGTTCCTTTCGACATGTATCCGAAGAGCAGCAGCTCAAAGATGGAGGGTGTAGCAGAAAATTTTTGTAACACTAGACGTGACGTGGTGCAGGCATGAACTGCTAAAACTATTGGTTAGAGCATCTATAATGATAACTTGAGAAAAGATTGACACTATTACAAAAAACTATTTGAACAACTTTTTGCATTATGCTCAAAGCTTGATGGAATACTTTTACCAAAATGACTTGTAGTTTTTACAAGCGCACATTGCAAACCAAATTTTGTTATAAAATTTTCAATTACTCTTTTCATGAACATAATGAGAAGCTTTTGAAAAGCTTCTAAGCATTGGAGTAGTTTTTTATAAAAAGATTTTTAGAATTAAAAGTTATTGAAATGTTGGTGTGGCAAAAGTATAAAGTCACTATAGCTTATTGTATTGCTGATGCACTTAGTAGATGTTACTAGCGCTAAGCATTAGGCCCGAACTGGACTGGACTGACAAAGACCGGACTGGACAGAGGACTGAAGTGGTCCAAAACCATAGACCGGGACCGGAACAAAATGGTTCGGTCCAGGTCGGTCCAACCCAGTCTTCGGTCCGGTCTGATTCTAGTAAGCATAATTGTAAAGTTTTAGGTTTGACCGAACCGGACCGGACCGACTGGACTGAAGACAAAATTGGTTCAAAACCCCGAACCGAAGATCGGACCAAGAGTGTACGATCCAGTTTGGTTCGGTTCGGTTTGGTCCGGATTTCCGGTCCGGTCTTGTCGACGATCCGAAATTCTAACCCCTATATGTTACTATGAAGCAAGGAACTTATCAGTTACATAATTGCAACCAACGTTAGGATAAACGAAAACACCATTCAAGTTACAAATTCTACACCTACAAGGTCCACTCCTTAGATAGGATACTTGTTCTTTCCACCTAGGGTCGTCCCGTAAATTTTGAGGTCTTTGTGTGTTTTTTTACAATACATATCTTTCGAAGGTGTAAGTGGTAAACACGTGAAAACATACTATCAAAAAGAACGTATATGGAATTTTAAAGAAATAGTGTATATATCATCACATTAATATTATAGACAACAATTAAAGATTTTTTGTAAAGAGTTTTGAAAAGTTTCAAGTTGAAAAACACAAATCGAACTCATTCTAACAGTTTTATCTGGAAATAGAGTAAAAAGTTAAAATTTGGTGAGGGTGTAAATTTGACAAAGTCACACCCCCAAATTATCAGAGTACGTGAATACATTGGGGTGCGACTATCATGACTATCATAAGACATGATAATAAAGAACAACATTTAAATAATTCATTTTAATTTTTTAAATGATTATAAGTATAAAACATTGTTCGGAAACGTTTTTGTACAACAACATAAATCAAGTCAGATTTTTCAGACAATAAGTAAAAGCTTAAATCACCAATTTATAGTCACAATTTATTATCTCCCATGGCACAATCACTTCTCCGTCTTGATACCTGAGAAAAAGATTACTAAAGTGTCAACACAAAGGTTGGTGAGTTCATAGGTTTTTTTTGGGTAAAAGAGACTTATCCCCGGTAATATATATTACACCAAAAAATCATTAAGTACAATGGAATGTGACTGAAATATCACATTAACCTCAAGCATCTCTTGAACCACCACTAATTCAAATGACATGCCATTTGAACACTACCTAACAATTACATACCCAAGAACACCAATAGGAAAAAACCACTTAATGGTGCACAAACAACTTGGAATAAACATAAAACAATTAGGCAAATAAACTCTCAGGGAGATCCCACAACCTGGCCATCTTAACTCCAGCCTTAGACTTCTTCAGCCTGCTAGACATAAGCTTAAGACGAACCGCCGAAGAAATACATTCACAAATCTGCTTAACAGATCTCTTTTTAAACAGCCTCCAATTCCCTTCCTGCCAAATAAAATACGCCGAAGCCGCCGCTACAAGTTTAGCAATAATGCTTGGAGAAGATCTTCGACCTGCAATTGGATTAACATCCTCAAGACCAGCCATAGCACGTAACATGTACCACACCTCAGTCGTAAAGGGGCACTCAAAAAATAGATGCTCATGAGAATCTGGTTGAGTACCACATAACGAACACATCGACCCAAGAGTAACTGACATATCCCAAGAAGGAATAAGATCCTGTGTCTTCAGCTTACGCTTAATAATCAACCACATAGTAAATGCATGACGCGATATACAAGATGGGAACCAAACCAAGTCATACCAGCCAACCTTAGCATCCATAAAACGTATATCAGACCATACTTGTTTAACGGAAAAAGGTTCGATATTCCATACCTATCTCGCCACTCCAAAGTATCACGAGAACCCATATTAATCTGGGCATTGCAATTCACCAGAAAAGGGTACTTAGCCAAGAGAACAGTCGGCCAAACAATCATGCCATTAGAACAAATATCTTGAACACAATACTGAATATTGAGACCTGCACGATGAATATTACGTAGAGTAATTCTGTCCGATAAGGGACCTTCAAGGCACCATCGATCGAATCAAATAAATGTATTAGCCCCATTCCCAATATTCTGCCACAAAAATGACGAATTGAAGAACGAAGATGAACCATAGAAGATTATATTTTAACGTACTATGAATTTTTTTTTTGCATTTTTTCTTGTTTAATGTAATGTAGTTTTAGTTTAATGGATTTTTTTAAGTTATATTGAGTATTTTTAATTTTATGTAAAAAATAAAAGATTTTTTATATGACATCATATTTTATAGTGCTATGAAAAAGCTTAAAAATGTAATATCATAACATTTTAGTGTTATGCTGACTTTTATAAAAGTACTGGGTACAGTGGTGTAGTGCCATAAGAAAAAGTTGTGTCATAGCTAACACGTAGGCTATTACACAAGAATGATATGACACCATATTTAGTAGGATTGTAGTGAGTCATAGAAAAAAGTGGTGCCATAGCCTTTTAAAAACAAATAAATTAAGTATATACTAAATAAAAACATGTTTTCTTCATTAAAAAAACATTACACGAAAAAAAAAAGTTCGAAAAAAACATTACACGGAATTGTTAAAAACATTACACGCATATTAAAAACATTACAAATCATGCATCACCATAGAGGTTGTTTAGATGCGCCACAAGGTCTTCTCGAAACTCATGATGCACACCTCGGTCTCGAATTTCTTTAGATTTCCTCTCATGAACTTCACATCGTTCAATCCAAGTTTGAACCATGTTCACTTCTGGATTAACGAATACATCCTTTAAATTCAGTGAATACTTTTCATCAACTAATATCATGTTACATAATATTATGCAATTGTAAAAACCGCTTTAAAATACCTAATAGCATTAAATACACGCAAACATGGTCAAATTAAAACTTCATGATTAATTAATATACGACACGAACCATGAACGTTTAATACGAATATTACGTATATTAATTTATTTACTACAAGTATTACGTATATTAATATAAATATTAATACATGAAAGTATCTACGTTGAATACTTAAAAGCGTAACAAGAAATAAAAACACGACATGTAAAGATACGAGCACGCACGATAAATAATGAGGCTCGAAAACAAAAAGGAAACATGTATAAAGGGTGTCTGGGGCGTCCAAAACAAAAAAAAAGAAACAAGGGCCTTGGCCCGGCCCATGACTAATTCTACTTGTAAAAGAAAAGTTCCAGGGAAAACATATACATACTTTTAATAAAATAAACATACCCTATTTGTTCTCCTCTCTCTCTGCCATCTTCTGCCACCAAGAAACAAGGGAAAGGGACAAGTTTTGATCAGAAAATATTCGGGTATATTGTGTGTAAATCCATCTCGAATCATTCCACATATTCGGTATCCCTTAACTCAAATCTTTTATTTATTTTCTTTCAATTTTGATTAATTATATTTAATCCATGATCATATGATAATAAACAACTTAAAAACAAGTGAATTAATCAAGATTGTCGTGTTTATTCGGGTAACAAGGGAACTGAGACCTTAAAAGGTCTCGGTGTGGGTTATACGCCAGCCGCAACTTATAAGGGTGCGGTGGTTGTTGTCTTGAGTCGGCCGCAACCCGCAGATCCCAAACAAGGGGTGTTGGTTTGAAAGCAGTGGCAACCGAGAGTCAATAGACTCTCAGTGGGTAGTTATGTACAGCAGGGGGTAAGGTTCGGTGAGATAGTCAGGGCAGCAGCAGGAACCGGCTATATCCGGTGGAAACTTGCTGCTGTCGGTAGCAATAAAGCCACAGCCAGGGGTTGTGGCAGTTAAGGGGTGTTTGGTTCAGTGTTTAAGGGCACTAAAGGGGGTGTTTGGCTAAACCTTTTTAAAAGTATGTATGTATTTATTTAGTTAATTGATTCAATTAAAAACATGTTAATTATATTAATTACTTTACATGACTTAGGTTATGTTTTTATTTAAATAAAATCATGTTATGTTTGTATGTACATATTATTTAAATAAACTTATGTTAAAATAATTAATAATTAGATTATTCATGTACACTAATTTAATCAATTAAAACTTGGTTTAATTAATTAATATCTTTAAGGTAAAGTTTAATTTCATGAAATATGTAATATTATTAATTAATAATAACTTATGATAAACATGGAATAACATTATTAATTAATAATACAGTAATATGTTAAGCCAAAGTATTTATTATTATTAAACTTTACAATATAATTATACATGACATAATATAACTTATTAAAACTATAGGTTATATCATTTAATTATTTAATAAGCATACGATTAATTATGGAAATATATTAATTATGGAAACATGTTAATTATGGAATTATACTAATTATGGCAACATGATAAATATGGAAACACACTAAATCTAGTAACATGCTATTTATAGAAACATGCTAAATATGAAAACTTTCTATTTTTAGAAACTTAATAATTATGGAAACTTTCTATTTTTGGAAACTTACTATTTATGGAAACTTGCTATTTTTGGGAAGTTACTATATATGGAAACCTGCTATTTTTAGAAAGTTACTATATATAGAAACCTGCTATTTTTAGAAAGTTACTCATTATGTTATAACAAGTACTGTAACACATAAAACATGCAATACATGAATCTAAAACACATGAAACTATAAGAAACACATGATTTAAACATGAAATAATAAGACAAGACAAGAACAAGTATAATAAGTATGAACACGTTAAGTAAACTAAATAACAAGTATGTATAAATAAAACCGACATTTATTCATGTCACTTTATTATGTAGCTATTGTGAAGTCGGAGTGATCTTTCACGTTCGTTTTCGTCTTCATTTACTGGACATAAGGTACGGATATTCCGTCCTTCAGTAAGGACACTTCTTTTCTATATTAGGATTCCCCGTTTGCAGCCATCTATTTTCCCTAGTAGTTTACGTGTCTTAAACACATCAGTATATGTTATATTTATTTTAGATTGCCTGAGCTATATACATGCATGCTAGTTTCACCTAGTTATGGGGGTTCCATAACCATAGCACTAGAGGCACCGGTGTTATGACTCTTCTGTGGTGAGAGTGATTGCTCGAAGTGTCCCTTTACAGTGATTTGGCCTATGTTATTATTATCATGTGGGGCGAATGGGTGCATCCTAGGATAAGTTAGTAAGATTTCATGGTAACTGCGGTGTGTGCCTTGCATCCGTTACAAGAGTTGATCCCTCCACTTATATTGTTACAATTAGAGGCAACCCTCTAATTGCATGATGAGGCCACACCTCTAAGTATTCATGCACGTTGATATAACATGACCTATATGGGCTCCGGGCATATTTAAAATACAGTTTTTCAGAATAAATAAACATATGTCTTTTCAGAATAATAAACCAGATTATTAAACGTACACCAGGTTTTCCAGGACTTACATTATTCCGTTGCACTATCATTTAGACTTTCATACTTTGCTTATGTTTATGCTATTTATTCATTGTCATATATCCGTTCACTAAGCGTATTGCTCAACCGTATATCTTCTTTCCAGGACCCAAACGGTAGGTACCCAAGGACATACTCGAGCATGGAGAGGACGTGCATAGGATGGAGGCTGCCTTATACTTCTTTTCCTTTGCACTTCATTTACTTTATGCTTGCTTGGACACTTGTTTTGTCCTTCCTATTCCATTTACTTTATTTATGTTTTGGGCTTATGTATGGGAACCAATGTTTGATTCCGGTTTTCCCCTTATGGTCACTTATGTTTTAGGACATTACATTGCATGCTTTGATGGCACGTCATAATTACTAAGTAGCGGTCCATTTATCTAAAATGGGGTGTTACAATTATGATATCAGAGCCAGGTTTTGACATGTAGGCTCTAAAACTTACCTGTGACTAGTGGCTAGTCACCAGGGGCTTCCTAAGCCGACGCTTGTTATTCCACGTATTGATATTTTCAGCACCTTGTTGTTTTAACCATGTTTTTCTACGTTTTTTTTACTAATATGGATTGAACAACCGTCATCCATATTTAGTTTCATGTCATTGTTTTATGCATGATGTTTCCTTGTGAACTTTGGCTAATATGGACTGAACCACAGTAGTTCATACTTGGTCACACGTTTTCTGTTAAGTTTTGACAGATTTTCCCTTATTTATTTTTATGTATTATTGTTGCAGGTATTTTGACTAAGTAATGGTTGGTACAGGACTGGCCATATTTAGTCGCATGTACTTTTCATTCGAATTTTGTTTTGGTGAACCGACCCATAGGCGTTCACCCTTGCTCATGTCAGTTTTGTTTTGGTGAACCGACCCATAGGCGTTCAGCCTTACTCATGTCAATTTTGTTTTGTGAACCGACCCATGGTCGTCCACACCAACGATTTTTCATATTTTATTTCATTACAGTCATATTTCTTTCATGTCCCCTCATTAATTGTTATGTTCTTTATGTCAGTTATGTTTTCATACTATCATGGTTAACTTCATTTTCATGCTGATCATGTTTTATGCTCCTTTATGTTAATTTTGTTCCATGTTTCTTCGTGTTGATTTTGCTTTCATGTTAGACATTGATAGATTGTATTTAATCATGCTTTCATGATAGTCATGGTTGGTTTTAATTAATCGTGTTTTCATGTTGTCCATCAGTCGATTCCGTTAAATCATGCTTTTGTGCTTCTTACGCAACTTAAACTATGTCTACGCTAAGTTAGCTGGACTATTACGTTGTATTGTTCAGTTTGGTTTTAACCATTTGAACTTTTACCTTCCTTTGATCATATTAGATGGTTGACACCCGTATCATTCATCTCAGGTGTATTCCATGTGTACCCCATGTATCGTATCCCCTGTGTATTACACGTACCGTAATCCATATGTATTTCACTTACGATACTCCACGAGTATTCTCTAGTCGATTCTCAATCATCTCAGTTATATTCCACCTGCTTATATTCTATTAGATGCTGATGTTGCTCATAATTAGGAGAATTTACAAGATGATGATGCTGCTCATAAGTTGGAGATTCAACAAGATGTTGATGTTGCTCACAACCTGGAGATCCTACAAGACGAAGACAAGGGCGTTAGATCAAAGCGATCGGACGAGAAGATGCTTCACCACCAGAAGATTTCCACCACAATCCATGTCCCTACCTTTTAGTTATATGTCACAGGTCATTCAGTTATCTTTTCAGTCATATGAGTGGGAACCGGTGCCAGCCGGCCACTCAGCTGAATAGTTACATGAATCACTGTCATGAGAATGACCATCATGGAACTGACAGACAAGACGATAGAAACCACTACTGTGACAGCAACTATTCTAGCAATCACAACAGAACACCGGTCACGGATGTGATCAGAAATACTAAAGGTCAGCAGTCCAACCGATCCTCCAATTCTTGCATGATAACCAAAGATTTTCAATTTTAGTTGTTCCGCATCTCGAGACACATGTCAAGATACCAGTTAAGACACATGTCATACGCATATTTTCTCAAGACACGAGTCAAGACACATGACTCACGTTTATCTTCTGAAACAGCCCTAAGAAATTCAGGGTACCCTCCAGGGGTATATCCCTTTTGTTGTGGCATGTATTAATCAAGACACAAGAATTTCAATACCATCACCGGCGTATTATTCGCGAATGGACACGCAGGATTCGTTCTGCGTGAGACAGGCAAAACACATCCAGTGAGATCTGTCACGTTGCTTCATGACACTTTCATTTCTTGATTTCATATTTTATATATCCATGACCATAAAGGACGCCATTCGTATCACCCATATATACGAAGGTTTTTCCTTCAGTCTAATGATAAGATCCAACCTGCTAACGCACTTACCTCAGACAGATGTGAGTTAAATATGATTCTGATTATGGACTATGAACAACACACCATGCTACGAACTGGTCGCCATTTATATCAGATTATGTACAGTAATGTTCAGGTCCCTGAATACATCCAGCATGGTTTTCCATCAGGAAAATCTGTACAAATTAATTATGTTGTTCAAGCACGTGTTTGTTATCCCATGGTTGCGAAGATTTTCCAGCTATCAGTTATGATACGACTATTGAAGTTCCTTCTTATTCATAATCATCTGATTAATACAGAAAATTTCAGATGTATTCCCAGAAGAACTTCTGGGTATACTTGCTATCCACGAGGTGGAACTTGACATCGATTATGTTAGGGAGCAGAATCAGTTTCCAAGGTTCTTTATCGCATGGGCTCTTTGAGTTAAAAGAGTTTAAGGATCGGTTGCACAAGATACTTGAAGAAGCTCATTCGCCAGGTGTACCACCATGGTGTGCACTGGTGCTGTTATTAAGGAGAAGGACGGTAACATGAGATTATGTGTCGACTACCGTCAATTTAAACAAATCACCCTTCATAACCGTTATCCTCCTCCACGTATTGACGGCGTATACGATCAACTACAGTGTGCTAAGCACTTTTCCAAGATCGATTTACGATCATGCTGACAACAGTGACGAGTAAAAGAGCAGGACATTTCCATGACTGCTATTCGTACACGAATTGGTCATGCTAAATTCATGATTTTGTTTTAGTCTTGTGAATGCTCTAGCAGCATTATGGACTTAATAAATTGAGTTTCCATGAACTCATAAACAAATTCGTTAGTATTTTTCATCGATGACAACCTGATCTTCTCTAAGTCGAGAGAAGGGCACGAAGACCATATTTGCACTATGTTACAAATTCTATGATAGAAGAAATTTCACCCTGAAATTTTCTAGTACAAATTCTGGTTGATTACGGTAGCACGCTGAATCACATTGATGCTCACGGTTAATCTATCATGACTCAGCTTACGCGCAAAGGAGGGAACCTTACACCATATTAGGTGTTCCATAGAATCCTATGCTAAGAGAAGTCTAATTCTAGAGACTCATAGTGTTCCAAACTTCTATGTATCCAGTTTCTATGAAGCAAGATACAATTACGTCCATATCAAAGTACCTGACATACCAGCAGGCTGAGATAGAACACCAACAGAATAGGAGATATTCCGCCATTAGGAACAATGAACGGAGTAGGGACATGATCTCCATGGATTTTGTCACCGGACTACCGCAGGCTCGGAAGAGGCTGGGTGTTATCTGGATTGTCGTCAATAGTTTAACTAAGTCTGCATATCCATTCCATCTGCAAGAATTTTAATAATTTGCAAATTATCAAACATTTTTCAAGCCAAAGATCGTACGATCACTTGTCACTCCTTCAGCTATCAGATCAGGTAAAGCTTCATGTCCGTGGTCATTATTACGCTCACGTCCTTGTTTAATTTTACGATTTGCTTTCGCACTCACGTTCATGACACTGTTCATGTTCATGATCGTATTCTAGCTTACGATTTAATTTTCACATTTTCGTTCTAGAAAGTTTTGCAGGAAGCTTGGGAGACCAGACTTAAGTTCAATAAACTTTCCATTCTCAGACAGACGTTCCACGTCACATTTCGCGTCTCACTTCATATCGTTTGGCGTTACCTCCTCAGTTATCTCACGTTCATGATATGTTTCGCACATCATGTTCATCCATACGTTCTCATATCACGTTCACGACACGTTGCACATATTCTCATTCACCATATGTTGTACATATTTCTTTCACCATATCTCCAAGTATCACGTTCACAATTGTTCACGTATCACGTTCACAATTTTTCACGTACTACGTTTCAATATGTCTCGCGTATACTCAGAGGTTGTTAATACCATTACTTCAGTTTATTATTGTATCGTTTCATGTATCTTTACATGTTATGTCTTAGCTATTCGATTAGACTCATGAAGATTACTAAGATTATTCCGTTCGTCAAGATCTTTTGGGAGGAACCATCCCAAGCGGGAATCCAATTTGGAACGGAGGAGTCCATCCGGACTTCATAACTTCTTTTCTTTACATAAGTCAGATATGTTCGTTTCAGCCATGTCACGCTTCATAGTTTCTTCAGTTATGTCACGTTTATGTCCTTCCAGCCACATCGTATCTCGAATTCGAGGACGAATTATTCTTTTAGATGGGAAGAGTTGTAAAACCCGCTTTAAAATACCTAATAGCATTAAATGCACGAAAACACGGTCCAACTAAAACTTCATGATTGATTAATATACGATACGAACCATGAACGTTTAATACGGATATTACGTATATTAATTTATTTACTACAAGTATTACGTATATTAATATAAATATTAATACATGAAAGTAGCTACGTTAAATACTTAAAAGCGTAACAAGAAATAAAACACGACATGTAAAGATACGAGCACGCAAGATAAATAATTAGGCTCGAAAATAAAAATGAAACATGTACGAAGGGTGTCTGGGGCGTCCAAAACAAAATAAAAGAAACAAGGGTCTTGGCCCGGCCCATGACTAAATCTACTTGTACAAGAAAAGTGTCGGGGAAAAACATATACATACTTTTAATAAAATAAACGAACCCTATTTGTTCTTCTCTCTCTCTGCCGTCGACTGCCACCAAGAAACAAGGGAAAGACAAGTTTTGATTAGAAAATATTCGGGTATATTGTGTGTAAATCCATCTCGAATCATTACATATATTCGGTATCCCTTAACTCAAATCTTTTATTTATTTTCTTTCAATTTTGATTAGTTATATATAATCCATGATCATATGATAATAAACAAGTTAAAAACAAGTGAATTAACCATGATTCTCGTGTTTGATTCGGGTAACAAGGGAACCGAGACCTTAAAAGGTCTCGGTGTGGGTTATACGCCAGCCGCAACCCATAATGGTGCGGTGGCTGTTTTCTTGAGTCAGCCGCAACCCACAGACCCCAAACAGGGGGTGTTGGTTTGAAGGCAGTGGCAACCGAGAGTCAATAGACTCTCGGTGGGTAGTTATGTACAGCAGGGGATAAGGTTCGGTGGGAAAGTCAGGGCAGCAGCAAGAACCGGCTACAACCGGTGGGAACCTGCTGTTGTGGTAGCAATAAAGCCACAGCCATGGGCTGTGGCAGTTAAGGGGAGTTTGGTTCAGTGTTTAAGGGCAATAATGGGGTGTTTGGCTAAACCTTTTCAAAAGTATGTATGCATTTGTTTAATTAATTAATTTAATTAAAAACATGTTAATTAGATTAATTACTTTACATGACTTAGTTTATGTTTTTTAAATAAAAGCATGTTATGTTTGTATGTACATTTTATTTAAATAAACTTATGTTAAAATAATTAATAATTAAATTATTCATGTACACTAATTCAATTAATTAAGACTTAATTTAATTAATTAATATTTTTAAGGTAAACGTTGCCGCGCCACTTCTCTTTGACGAGGTATGTATCTACGCGAGTGCTTTGTACCCGCATCCGATACTGATCCCGATCCCTCAGTTTGCTCGTTACACAAAGCTAAGTATTGCAATCTTGGTACCTCTGAATATATCTTTCAGCATCGCCTTGAAAGTAAACATCGTAAAGATCATAGGTGATTGGAGTATTTGGATCCATAAATTTTTTTGGACAAAAATTATAAAATATTTATGATAGGGATAGTAAAATGAAAGTGATATATAAAAATAGGATGTTATAAAGGTTTTTATAAAAATTTAAGGTGTTAAATTTGAAAAAATTGGGTTTTTGAGAAAACTAGCCGTTACCATTCATATCCAACGGCTACTATATTTAAAAAAGATGAAAACGCGACTTTGGCTAGGCTGAGAAATACGACGCGAGTACCAGTGTGGTGCGCCGAGTAAAAACTCGTGTCATAAGATACGACACAAGGCACGACGTTAGTATACCCTTGACTCTAACGTAACTGTATTTTTTTTTCACAGCTCAATTCATATTTTCATACCAATACTTTAAGATTAATAAAGCGCTCTAAGATTAATAAAATGCATACAAAATTAGAAAGTTAATGTATTAAAAAGAATGAGCCAACACAATGATGAAAACGTGATTTGGTGTTGATATGTTTTCTTTGCTTTTCTTTTTGAACTAGACAATGTTTTCTATGCTCAGTATAGAAAATGTGAGATACGACAAAAACATGGCTCCCACAATTCGATTAAATCTCGAATGGAAATATACTCTAACAATAAAAAAGTCAAGACCACCTCCGTAATGTATGTGTTCGTTGTTTTTATTATTCTCAAAGAAAAAAAAAATCTGTAGATTATAAAATCTGTAAACAAATAATTTCGTATGCATTGTGCAAATACTTTTTGTGTTTGAACATCATATATATTGTACAAATAAAAATAAAAATTTAACAAAATCTTATAATTACACCAAAATTAACATGAAACTACCCCAAACTTACTTATATCGCCGACTATCAACCCAAGTAACGATATCATATATCGACTAAAGAGAGTTTGGTTAAGTTATGAATTAGGCTTTGAACTAATTGATTAAGCTCAGTTGATTATTAAAGTTTTACTAAGTGATTTTAGAGAGGTTGTTTTTTAGGAGATTTTAGGTTCAAAACTTGTTAAAGGCTTTGGTTTTTTCTCTTAAACGAAACGGATAAGGAGTTTAACCATAACTAGACGAAAATTCGATGAAAGCATACTGCTCACTTGAATGTCACTACACGACTTGACCCAGTAACATGCCGTTTAAAAAAAAGGTTGTGAATTGAGCTTATTGGCTTATATGTAATAAGCTTAAGTATTTTGTTTAGCTTAAATAAAATAAAATGACAAAAGATTATATAAAAATAAAATTATGTAATTATCAAATAAGAATATAAATATTTTATATATAATATTCTTATATAAGCCAACTTGACTTTTATAAGCTATAAAATTTGAGCTTCTTAAACCTTTTTATATAAAATTATAAACCCACTTATATAAGTTTAATCAAACATTTGATTTCGACTTATAAGATTACATGAGCTAACAAGTCCACCATATAAACTAAACAAACACCCCTAAAGATCCAAAATTAGCAATAAACATATACGAAAGTGAACTTCCAAACGACTAAAGTGAGATCTTGACGTTAAAAATCACCGAACGTCAGAATCCGACACTCCAACTATACAATACGAGTTAATGGAGACACCTCGATAATAGAGGAGATAGCCTTGGTGAGTATGGACGCCACTAAACACCTTCACACTCTTCACTAATAAGGGTGTGAATAGTCCCGACTTGATTTGGACTCGACCTGACCCGAACTCGATTCGAGTATATTTGGATCGAGTTATTCAGGTTAAAATTTTATCCGGATGAAATTTGTGTCTAACTTGAGTTCAGTTAACCCGATTGATTTGAATAAGATTTTTATTTTATTTTTTTATTTTTATTTTTATTTTTAATATAATATTTATGATTTCGATTTTTGAAAAGTAAAAAAAGTTTTTTATATATTTTATTTTTATTTGAGTTAATCCAAACTCGAATTGACTCGACCCATTTGATCCGGACCAACTAACCCAAGTTGAAATAGAGTAGGGTTCGAGTATCTTAATTTTAGCATGGACTCAATTTAAATCCGACCTGTTTAACCTGAATCTGACCAATCCGACCTGATTCTCTTCCCTAGTCTCTAACCACAAACATGACCACGTATCTTAATACAAAATTACAAACACTTAAACTTAACGAGCCGACTTAAAGATCTAAACCTTGATCCAATCCTATACTAAACAGCATGAAACAACCACGAAACTTACTTATCTGTTTAAAAGAACCACGATCTTGAAACCAAGAACGAAACATTTCCAAAGGTTAATCTTCAAATCAGGTACGAAACCAGGACCATGTATGGGTCTTATGATTGAGTGCATAAATTTTTTTGAACCACATATAAAATGTAATGTTTGTTTTATTTGTAGGTATACTAACTAAACAAGACACGAAACACATTTCAATAAACCATTGCATTTAATATGCTTTTGAAAAAATCAATGTTTTTTTGAAATTTAACATTACATAAAAAATTCATCAATGTCACGAGAACCTACGAAATATCCTTAACTCCGTCTCTGTCTCGACTCGACCTTTAAACATGTGCCATAAACTTTTCATATTTTCGTTGTAATTGTCAGAAGTCTTTTGAATGATACACGTTATACATGCATGCTTCGTGTGTTATTAAGATTTAAGATTACCCTGTATTTAGCGATTTAGGGGGTGTTTGGGGTTGTTTATTCAAAATAGATTATCCATTTTGTTAACGAATAATCAAATAATCAACGGTTGTAAAATGTGATTTTGAAATATAGTGTTTGGATTTGATTATGGTGTTTAATATGCAATAATTAGATAAAAAAAAATTATTTTTTTTGTCAAAGTAAATTATTATCCAGCTAAACATGTAATATGACTAAAATAGACCTATTATAAAAAAAAGTTGAGCCAAATTGAAGTTAAATAAAAAAGCTATAATAGTAATTAATACATAATTATACTAAATGGACCCTATATAATGAAACTTCATTTTCCAACTGATACCTCTCTTTCACTTTTTCAAAACGTCCGTTTGTTCCATCCTAAACGCAGATAATCAAGTTTGTTTTTTCTTTCCCAAATACTCGATTCAACTTTTTTTCATTTTTTAAATGATATAATCAAATAAGCTAGTAGATAACGCAAAGACAAACATCCTCTTAGAGTCTATTTAATTAAACTTAGAATTTGATTTGACAAACCTAACAATATGTAATATTGTTTCTGACGAAACCTCTAATAAATATCACTAGTTGTTGCCTGTTGGTTAGCGGAATAAGTAATTTAGATGGGAGAGTGTGTACTTAGAGCAAAAGGTGTCACGAAGGGGATTTCCCTATTCATTTGTCCCACCTCAGCGTCACATTATCTTAACTAACCAAAACAAAAAATCAACTAAATACCCATTCATTCACAACTAGTCTCTATCCTCTTCACTTGAGTCTCACCAACTAAACACCCCCTCACAAAAACCATGTGGGGCCCAAATTTTTCTCTTTTTCTCTCGTTGAAATCTGGCGAAGAGAGAGCAGCGAGGGTAGGGGTGGTGTCACGGCGAGAACCGGCGAAGATGCCACCTCGGACCGGCGAGGACCCCTCGCCGTGACACCGTTTACTCTTAGAGCGCTGAGTGTGAGAGCGACATCACCTCGATGTGGCCTTCGTCACTTTTTCGCCGGTCTTCTTTACCACATCGTGATGTCTCGTCAAAACATGTTTTCGCCAGTTAAATGACGAGGAAAGAAACAAAAATATATGAAGCCCACTTGTTCTTCATTGATTTTTTATTCTTCTTCTTTGATTTCCAAGATTTTTATTAATGCTTTGCGGAAAGAAAAAAAACGGTGAAAATATTGTGTTAAGAAACCAACTAATAAATTTTCATTTATACCTTTTTTGTTTTGTTTATTTTCAGTTTTGGTTTTAATTTATAATTTTGTTTAAAAATGTTATTTTTGATTTTATAAAAATACATTTACAATTTGTATTTGTATATTTATTTTTTGTATTCTAATTTTATTTTTAAGAAATAAATTTAGTTTTGTTAAAAATAATAAAAAGATAAATAAAACTGGTAATGGTGGACCCAAACAAAAAGGAGGTGTTAGTTGCCACAACATGTGTTTTTTAGAAGTAAAAGTGTCACATGATATGGCAGCCACTGAAACCCAAATGAAAATGAAAAAAATATGTTGCCCATATGCTATTTCTCGTCGTCGGCACCGCTTACATGAACCCAATTTGCTACGTATAAAACGAATTAACTTAAATAATATAATAAAATACTATAAGGGACCGTTTGGTTGTGGGATATTGGAGGATACTGGGGATATTCAAAATATTTACATTTCAATTTCCCTCAAATATTGTGTTCGGTATAACTAATGAAGCAATTTCAAATTCCCCAAATTCTCAAAAAGAATGATATTAGAATTCCTCTAAAAAGTGAGGAATTTTAATTTACTTCAAAATTATCTTTTATAATTTTTTTTCTAATCGTTTTTATTCGAGTTTTTATGTTTATATAAAAAATTATAAAATTTTAAAATTTATATAAAATTTATTTTTTCGGTTTTTACTCTTTTAAATTGCAAAAATAAAATTTATATAAATTGCTTATAAAATTTAAAGAATTTTTTACAAAATTTATAGAAATTTTTTATAAAATTTATAGAATTTTTTTTAAAAAATTTATATAAATTCTGTAAAAAATTATTGAAATTTATTACGAAATTTATATAAATTCTATAAAAAAAATTATTGAATTTTTTATTAAATTTATAAACTTTTTTTTTTAAATTTATATAAATATTTTATAAAAATTATTGAATTTTTTTATAAAATTTATATAACTTTTTATAAAACTTTATATAAATTTTTTATAAATATTATATAAATTTTTTATAAAATTTATATATAACTTTTATAATTTTTTTTTATAAATAGTTAAAATTCGATTTTTACTCTTTTCAATAAAAAATTATAAAAAATATTTATTCGTTAATTGGTTAAACACAAATTAAGTTTTCAAAATATTATAAACTTTTGTCAACCAAACATGTTTAGGCATTTAAAATTTTAAAATTTTTAATTCTTAGAAATTTTGATTTACTAAAATTTAGAATTCTAGAATTTTAATATCTTGAACCAAACGGCACCTAAGTGATTTCTGCCAATCTCTTTCTTGTATGTTCACGGACAACTTTTACTTATTAATTTATCATTTTGTTCCCTTATTTTTTTTAAAGGTACCTTATTATTATTTGAACAATTACCTTTTTAGCGCGTAAACTGAAATCTGTTATTTTTGTAATGCAAAAAAATCGTTTATATCATAATTGAGGTTACAAATAATGTGAGGTGTTGTAAGACGACAAAATCAAACTTCAAGCTTTAACATGAGACGTAACGACACGAAAAGGACAATATATCCACAAATTTATAAATGTATTTCGTATCTTATAATTACATAAGTTATAAACATTAGTAATCCAAGCTCAACTAAAAATATTAATAAATGAAAGACAAAATCATAGATATTAGAGAATCTTTTAAACCATTAAAAAAACTCGTCATGCCTTACACTTTTACCCGATGCTGATGCAAAACCGTGCTGAGCTTTAGGACCTTGTAAGTGCCCTCCGAGAATCAATTTGACCGACAAGCAACGCACGTCAACCTCGTTCTAGGTGCAAGCTCGTGATCAAACTAAGTTGTGAGAATAAGAGTATGTTCGGATTATCAAAGTTAAAAATGCATTTAGTAAAAGTGAGTATGTCAAAGAGAAATTAATTACCATGTCTTAAATACGATTGTGTATTTATAAAGCTTCATAAATATACCTGAAGTATCATGTCATTGTCTTGATGTTGACTTCTACTTGGGGGCATCGGATGATCCCCTGGGTAAAAGGTTGACCCCTTGATAAAACGGGGGTCTTCTGAGCACGTGGGTGGTTTGCACGCGCTAGCTGACTAGGTAAGGCTTGTCACCCATATTTGGTTGTTTGGAGCAGACCATGTGGATTTGATCGTTCGGCTTTTGTTGTTTGGTGTGGATCGTCCGGACACGCTCGTTCGGATACACACACGAACACCCGCCTTTTCACGTCTTGTGTCACATCATGATCAGAGCCAACGTCAAGGTCTATTTCATAACATAGAGGCCACGTCTCACGCCTTGACATCGCTTTGACGTCGCCAAGACGCGCCTTTTAAAAACTTGATCATTATAGTACGTATCATGTTTATGAAGATTCCCGATGTTAATCCTAAGAATTTAATTTTACAATATTACAAATAGAACCATCTTGTTCATTCATAGAGTTTTTACGATACAAGATCTTAATAAGAACTCGATATTTACCTTAAAATCTTAAGATTATATTCTACCCGATTTTACTTTTCAAGAACCATAAGTTAAAAAAGTATAAGTTTATGTATTAAGTTTTGTAAAATATGAAACAAACATGTAATTTTCATAACCACTTCATAAATAATAACTTTTCAGAAATGATTAACTAGGATTTTATAATCACAATCTTCCTAAAATGAAAAACGATTCTTGGTAGAATCTTGGTCTTAAAAGCCTTGGTACGAGAGTAAAATGCAGATATCATACATGTGGAGAACGTTTGTAGAGAACGTTTGTAAGTTGAAATATAATTACCTACTTTAACAAGAGTAAAATGCAGATATCATACATGTGGTTTGTCCATATTGCATATATAGTTACCTATCTTATGAAAGTGCAAGCGACCTCCCCGGTCTTTAGGTAAGTGTCCGTTTTACTACTTTGACCCTAACCATTGTTATTCTTTGACTGTTAACCTTTGTTGCTACAAGGACTTTTTTGTCCTTTTACTTCTTTGACCGTTGGAGCACTACTAACACTTCCACCCCACAATAAGGTCTACTATTTATTTCCATTCCATCTGTTTTATTTTTCCCCAATCCATTCGATTGCAACATAAACCCTAAATCCATATTTATTTCCATTACATCTGTTTTGTTTTTCCCCAATCCATTCGATAACAACATAAACCTTAATCTAATACTTTCAATATTATCATAATATGTAGATGGTTAACTGTCATTGGGGTAAGCCAGCTGTGATTCTTACCTCTTGGACTAAAAATAATACAGGTCGTAGGTTTTGGAGTTGCTCTCAATCAGTTAGTTTGATTAATTTAACCATTTTTTAATCTAATTTTTTTAATTATTTGTTAATAATGTTGATTATTGTAGGTTAATGGGTGTGGTTTCTTCATGTGATATGATCCTCCCATGTGTGCTCGTTCAATGATTATCATCCCTGGGTTATTAAGATCAAGAAATCATCTACAAGATTCATTAAACTCGGTGACAAGTGCCAACAGGAGACTTAGGATTTATTTGATTTCTAGTTTGTTGTTATTTCTAGTGTTTATGTTTATGTAATTGAATCATCCTGTGTACTTATCTTAATGGAATGAAATCATCATGTGTCGAATTGAATCCCATGTTCTATCGATGTTATCATCATGTGTAAAAAACAAACATATTAGACATTAGACACAAACAATAGTTCAAACATTCCATTCAAAAGATAACTTAGAAAATATCAAACACAAACAGAAACATAAGTCAATAATAGTACTAATACAAACATACGACAAACAGTAACACATGTTCAAACATTACACATTGTTCATTGAGTGTATTTTGGGTTTGGTATCTTGGTCTTTTTCTTTGTAGAACCTCCAACGGCTCCTTTACTTCCTACTGGTTGGATAGCAGTGACATTGACATTTCTCGTGACATGATTTGCTGATTACCTTGACTTGCAGTAGGTTGACTAATAAAAAAAATTCAAGCCTTTTTCAGGCCTGCATCTTCATGTCGATGTTTTTGAGAAGTTCTACTCCCTTTTTAGCACCAGCTGCACTTGTTTCTGCTTGGTTAGAGCTTGGATTACCTACACACGAGCTTTTGTTTTGTCCAGTACCCTTACACTTCAAACAAGTGATCACTTTTTATTTTCTTGACAGCTTTCCATCCTTTACTATTTCAAGTTCACCTGTACTTTTCTTCCTGTTCATAGGTGGCCTCGCTATCTTTGAAATAATTTTTGGTGGTAACAATTTAGTTGGACAGTTAAATTTTTCCCATTGTTGCCTATCATTCATTGGATTAACCTTAAAAGAATAGACATCCCTCCATGTTTCTAGCTTTTATGACCTATGCACCAAATCGTCTGGCACCCATACATCCTTGCCATTGTCTGCCATGTGAGTAATACAAGCAACTACATGTTTACAAGGAATACCTGACACTACCCATCTCCTATAACTGCATACTCTATTTGTCAAGTTAACAACACATTGTTCAGTTGTTCTCTTGTACTTAACTTGATACAAGTCTGAACCTTTCCAGTCTACTGTACATTCTACATATTTTTTCTTAATTGCTCTAAAAATACCAGTGATAGCTGGAGTTAGAGGCCCGTCACTTTTTTCTATAACCTTTTGAACTATAACTATCCTCTTCGTTAAGTACTCCCTAACATACTTTAAACAAGAAATGATAGGACTATCCCTAGCATCCAACAACAGCCTTTTAAAAACCTCACAAACATTGTTTATCAATAAATCATAGTTTTCCCTCACTGTTAAATAATCGCACCATTATCAATTATATATACTGTTGGGAATCTAAGTTTGTTAGATTCTCTGTATCATAAATTTAAACACAAATCAAGCTGTTAGATAGTCACTTGCATGTGCCTAGGAGGCAGGCAAGTATCGCAAGACTCATAGAGATCTAAATCTCTGTGAGAAACCTCAAAGGAGTCCATGTCAGAGACTAGGGGTGAGCATGGTTCAGTTTGGTGCGGTTTTTGACTAAAACCGAACCGCAACCGCACTTGCGGTTTTTATAAAAATAGAAACCGCACCGAACCAAAAACCGCGGTTTCGGTTTTGTGGTTTCTGTGGTTTTGCGGTTTTTAACCGCACCGAACCATTACTTGTGACTTATATAATAATTGTTTCTTTTTGCAGTTTTTTGTTTAAAATGTTAATTTTTTTCGATTATAAAAGTGCATAAATTGAATCTAACAAACACTTTACTAATAACTTATATGAATACCAATGATAATATGCACTAGAAGTCTTATAACTCGCATAAAATAGTCGATGAGATGTTTTTCAGTATAAAATAATTATTGTGTGGTGCGGTTCGGTTTTGCGGTTTGGTTTTACGGGCGAAAACCTCAACCGAACCGCATTTGTGGTTTTTTCTTTTTCTTAAAACCAAACCGTCGGTTTTTGTCGTGGTACGGTTTCTGCGGTTCGGTTTTTGCGGTTTTGCGGTTCGCGGTTCGGTTTCTGCTCACCCTATCAGAGACATTGTCAAGGAAGTCAAAGATTACTTGAAGACATACTCATTGGTTGTGATGGATAACAACCAAGATGTATCAGGGACTCTGAGGGGTCGAGGGTTAACAAGGGTGGCATACGAGACTATGAAGAAAAGGGAAACTGTGTCATCTCTGTTTCCCTAAAGCATTTTGGCAGACTACCAAGAATAGAAGAGCATCTTGTGACAGATGTCTGAAAAGTGAATGTCTTGTGTAGTCACCATCAACTAGTACTTAGGTCAATCTCGTATCACTATAAATAGGATGTGTAGCCCAGCATTAATGTTTCAACACTTTGATAGATTTCATACATTAATGCTTAGAACTTGAAGAACCAAACAGTTGTGACTGTGTTCTTAAGTTAGGGTTTTATTTGTTCAAAATGTGCATAACACATTGTCATCAAACGGTGTTATCCATAACACTTGTAATTCTTTAGTATACAATAATAAGTATTACGTTTGAAAAGTAATTACATGTGTTGATTAGTCAAGTTTAGTGTTTTTAGCATAGTTTAGGGACTTTCAATTGGTATCAGAGCGGTGTTTGATATTAAAACCTTCAAGAAAAATCCTTCTCAGTTTTATAATCAAGATCCACCATGCCGGAAACAACCAATGCACCACCATCGTCTTCTGGGAACACCAACAACAATGCACCACCAACTTCACCAAGACTCACTCATCCACCTCCTAATGAAGATGATCTACCTCAACTTCTTGACTCAAGAGGCGGATCTCATGCCACTAGCGTACCTCTTGACTCAAGAGGCGGATCTCATGTCACCAGCGTACCAGTCTTTGATGAAGAAGATTTAGCTAGTTGGAAGAGTCAATTCCTCGTGTATCTCGACGGACTTGAACCATTTCTTCTAGAAATTATAGACAATGGTCCTTATGTTCCCATGGCGCTTACCTCTACTGATGAGAATCCTCTTCCCAAACCTCTCAAACAATGGACTCCAGTTGATAGGAAATTGGCAAACCAAGATAAACGTCTCAAAAGCATCATCATATCCTGTCTTCCCAAACACATCATGAAGTCTGTCATTCAGTGTCCCACAACCGAACAAATGTGGACAGAACTTATCCTTGGTCATGAAGGACCCTCTGAAACCAGAGAAACCAAGATTCAGGCACTCAGACTTCAGTTCAATGCTTTCAAGGCACTTGAAGGTGAAAAGGTTCAACAAACATATACAAGGCTGAAGATTCTTCTCAATGACCTTGCTATGAATGATGTCACCATTGGTTAAGCTGAGATTAATGCCACATTTGTCAACAGCCTTCCAAGGAAATGGCTGAGTATGAATCAGACTCAGAGAGCCAATAACTCAATCAAGAATGACACCTTAGCTCAACTTTATGGAAAGTACAATTATGAAGAAGGGCTGATTGATACTATATACAAATCAGAGACTGAAAGATTTGTAGTTCAAGGAGCAACTTCCAAAGCTTTGATCTCTACCCACACCTTTATGACAGCGACTTTGATGTTGAAGAAGACACACGCAGCAGCCAAGAGTTCTTGACAGACCTTAATGTTGAATTTCATGAAAGAGCTTTGCTAGCCAATCAAAGAAGATTCTACAAAAGATCAGGGAGAATAGGATCAGCTAGCAAACAAACCGACAAATCAAAAGAAACTTGTTTTGCCTGTGAAAACTTGGACACTTCCAAAAAGACTGTCCTTCCACAAAGACATCCTCACCTTCTTATCCATCATCTTCCAACAAACCTTACAAGTTTAAATCACAACACAACAACTCATCTCACCAATTCAACTCCTCAGACAATGAGAAGAAGGATTACAAGAACAAGTATAAGGCACTTAAAGTTGAGTTAGAACAGATGAATTTGAAGCTTGAAGCTCTGTATAAGAAGAAAGGGGATGATAAAAAGACAGAGAAAGGGTTGGTAGCTGAAGCATATGATTGGAATGATGAGCCGCTGACTTCAAATGAGAAAGATACTACTAGAGTCAGGGCTTTCATGGCTATAGCTGAGGATGAACCAGCTGTTGGGAAAGGTGATGCAAGATCAGGACAATGGGTTGACATCACAATGAAAAAGGTACACATGCTTTTATCTATGTCTGATGGTGATGAACGTAAACATGTCCTTGATTACACCATTGTTGATTTACACTTTGTTGAGGAACAAAGAAAGAACTTGCTTGATAAGTTTCACTCTGTTAAAAATGAACTGTTAAATGCTAAGGCTGAATGTGAAACTCTCAAACGGTTTAATTTAGAAAAGATATCCCTTCAAAACGAAGTCAATAGGTTAACCTTGAAGAATAGTGTCTTAAATGATCAAGTGTCTGAATTAAACAAGGTTATTGAAAAATGGTTGTGCAGTAGGTTCACTATAGATCAATTGCTTAATGATGAACCACCTGCTGATATTAAAAGGGATATCTCTGCTAAGAAAAATAAGTTAAAAATTCTCACCAAACCCAAAGAGATTGTTTTCAAATCTATAGAGACAATTCATATGTCAGATCCCATCTTGACTGATGAACCTGTCTCTAAAGATATGGTTGAATTACCACCCTTACCTAAACTCTCTGGAGTTTAACCCAGCAGTTCCTCTAAGGGAGCTAAGGGTGAACCCAAAACAGATGTTGAGAAACCACCAGCTAAAGTTATTTCTGTACCTGCTAGACAATCTGTTAAGCAAGTTGTCTTTAAGCCTGTCTCAACAAAATCTATGAACAAAGTTGATTCCTCAACTAAAGAACGCCTGTTGTCATTAATGAAAGAAGTAGAACTCTTAAAACAACATATTAAGCCTTCCGCTGAATGCTCTACTTCCCATGAACCTAAGTCTATTCTAGGTGAACCCAAAGGTGAAAGGTTAGTCAAACCTTACTGTAATATCTGTAAAAACTCTCACCACATGACCATAGACCATGATAGACAAATGGCTGTTAAGAGAGCTCAAACACCCTCTAGGGAGAGACAACAGGCTTCTAAGAGACAAATAGGGAACTACAGACCTTATCCTCCCTATAAATTTTGTGGATTCACAGACCATCACTCAAATGAGTGTGGTGACTTCCCAGGATGTGATATCTGTGGAAGTTTCACCTATGAGACAGCTAACTGTCCTTCCTATCGTCAAAAGTTCTACAGGAACTCAAGAGCTGCTAATCAGCAATTCAGGGAACCCACTGGAAAGTGGGTTCACCATAGGAACTAACTTGTTTCTATATATCTGTGCAGAAACATCTTAAGGAATCGGTATGGTATCTAGACAGTGGCTGTTCTAGACACATGACAGGGATTTGACAATACCTGCACAGATACTCAAGGGAGCCAGGTTCTAAAGTGGTGTTTGGGGATAATTCTTCAGGCGACACAGAGGGATACGGCTCAGTGAACTGCAATGGGATAACTTTTACAAGAGTTGCATATGTGAATGGTCTTAAACACAATCTTATTAGTATCAAACAATTGTGTGATGCTGACTACAAGATTTTGTTTACTAAGACTCAGGGAACTATATTCAACAAGAACAATGATGTAGTTCTTATTGCACCAAGAAGGAGAGATGTATATGTCATCAACATGGTTGTTTGCTCTGAAGATAAAATCAAATTGTTTTCTAGCTAAAGCCTCTGAAAGTATCAATTGGTTGTGGCACAAAAGACTATCTCATCTCAACTTTAAGAACATCAACAAGATAGCCACACAAAACCTGGTTGCTGGTCTACCTTCAGTGATGTTTTCTAAAGACAAGACTTGTTCAGCCTGTGTCAATGGAAAGCATCACAGGTCTTCTTTTAAGACCAGGCAATCATTTTTTATTGACAAGTGCTTACATCTCCTTCACATGGATTTGTTTGGGCCTGTCAAACCTCAGACCATTAATCACAACAAATACACCTTGGTCATAGTTGATGAGTTTTCAAGGTATACATGGGTTTTCTTCCTCAGAAGGAAAAGTGATGCTGCTGATATCATCATGTCCTTTATCAGACAGGTTGAAAATATGAATGATGTTAGAGTCAAAGCTCTAAGAAGTGATAATGATACTGAATTCAAGAATCATCAACTTGAATGTTTTTGTGATGAAAAGGGAATATCACAAAACTTCTCTTTAGTTGGCACCCCTGAACAAAATGGTGTGGCTGAAAGAATAAACATGACTTTGATTGAAGCAGCCAGAACTATGTTAAATGGTGCAGCTTTACCAAAGCAATTTTGGGGATAAGCTGTTCACACTGCTTGCTATACCCAAAATAGATCAATCATTGTCAAAATACATGGTAAAACTTCCTATGAAGTTTTTAGAAACAGAGCTCCAGATGTCAGCTATTTCCATGTTTTTGGATGCCCTGTGTTCATTTATAACTACAGGGATAAACTTGGAAAATTTGATGAAAAAGCTGATGATGGTTTCTTCTTAGGATACTCTCCCACAACCAAAGCCTTCAGAGTATTCAACACCAGAAGACAAGAAGTAGAAGAAACCTTTCATGTCAGATTCAATGAAGATGATGATGTCATACAGAGAACAGGAACAAAGGGTGATTAAATTGATTTTAATGAAAACGTGTCCTTCCCAAGTGATGAATTCTCAGAACCAAGACCTTCCTGTCATCACCATCATCACTCCAACACTCTCATTCCTTATGTTCCTGCTTTTGACCCTCTGTCTACACACAACATTAAAGTTCCTACCTCTCAGGAACTTGATGAAGAAGAACCACATCCTTCTTGTAGTCCCTCTTCCTCAACTGTTGTAGATGACTCACCAATTCTTCAAATCCTTGAAGACTCTCCTACTGATAATGAATCTGTACCCATTGATATGGCTGAAGCTGACACAGACACTGAAGTTATCTTTGAAGAAAGCCCTCCTATTCAGCAGGATGAAACTCAAATAGTGCCAGCTACCCCCACAATTTTCCCTGTCCATGATTCCCCAGCTCCTCAAACTAAGTGATCAAGAGATCAACACATTATTCTTGTCAACATTATTGGGGAACCTAATGCCGGGGTTACTACTAGACAGCGAAATCATGACTCAGAGTCAGCCTCAGCCAACGAATGTCTCTTTGCTGAATTTCTCTCTCAAGTTGAACCTAAGAGAGTAGCTGAGGCTCTTGTGGAAAATGGGTGGGTAGCTGCTATGCAAGAAGAAATTAATAAGTTCAAAAGAAACAAGGTATGGACACTAGTGCCAGCTCCACCTGGTAAGAACATCACAGGCACTAGATGGATCTATAGAAATAAGATGGATGAAATTGGAAACATCATCTGAAACAAGGCCAGGTTGGTGGCACAGGGGTATACACAGACTGAAGGGATTGATTATGATGAAACGTTTGCTCTTGTGGCAAGACTTGAAGCCATCAGAATCTTCCTTGCTTATGCTACTTATATGAACTTCACTGTGTATCAGATGGATGTTAAGAGTGCCTTCCTCAATGGAGATTTGGTTGAGGAAGTATATGTTGAACAACCTGAAGGATTCGAGAACAGCGAGTTTCCCAATCATGTGTACAGATTACACAAAGCCATGTATGGGCTGAAACAAGCTCCAAGAGCATGGTATGAAACTCTTTCTAATTTCTTAACTGAAAATAAATTTGTCAAGGGTTCTATTGATAAAACACTCTTTACCTTCAAGGATAAGAGTGATTTCATCATTGTGCAGATTTCTGTGGATGATATCATCTTTGGGTCAACTAATGTTAATCTTAGTAAACGTTTTGCTAAATTAATGACCAAGAAATATGAGATGAGTATGATGGGTGAATTAACTTACTTTTTGGGTTTTCAAATTAAACAATGTCCTAAGGGAATTTCAATTTGTCAAGGAGAGTATGTTAAAGATTTACTTAAAAAATATGACTTAGCTGATTGTGCATCAGTGAAATGCCCCATGCTTCCACCCAACAACTTGGGTCCTGATGAGTCAGGGGTCTCTGTTAATGAGACTTTATACAGAGGCATGATTGGGTCACTCATGTATTTAACAACTAGTCGTCCTGATATCCAATTCTCCACATGTCTCTGTGCAAGGTACCAAGCTAACCCAAAAGAATCCCATCTAGTGGCTGTTAAGAACATTTTCAGGTATCTCAAAGAAACAACCTCCCTAGGTCTATGGTATCCCAAGGAATCAGGCTTTGATCTCAAGGCCTATTCAGATTCAGACTATGCTGGATGTTGTATTGACACGAAAAGCACCTCAGGTAGCTGTCAAATCCTAGGAGGAAAATTGGTTGGATGGAGTGCTAAGAAGCAAAACTCTGTGGCCATGTCATCATCTAAAGCAGAATACGTTGCTGCTGCCACCTGTTGTGCTCAGGTGCTCTGGATGAAAAGTCAATTGGCTGACTATGAGATCTTATATGACAAAGTGCCAATCTTCTGTGACAACACCAGCGCCATTGCCATCTCCAACAACCCTTTTCTTCACTCTCGTACTAAACACATTGATATAAGGATAATGAAGGGAGATATTGAGCTGCACTTTGTTCCCACAAAGCTGCAACTAGCTGACATTTTTACAAAGCCTTTGGCTGAACCTTCGTTCAACAGGCTAGTTGATGAGCTAGGGATGCTTAATATCTCAAAGCCTGTTGCTTGATAATAAATGTGTTCATTAAATATTTGACTAAATATTAAATGTTTTTTCACATGAAACTAGGTAGTTACTTTCCAAGTAAATGCTAAAAAACATTCTCAATATTTAATTATTTCTTTTCCGTATAACGAGGAGACAAATAGTTGTTAAAAGGTCAAGGGACACACATCTGTAGTCATTTTCCCACTATGCATTAAATGCGGTTGAATAATTGTTTCAAATTTGAATATAAATATTGTCTCACGTCTCTTCTCACCTACCACTATTCTCATTTTACACAAATCTCATATCTCTCTAAGTTTTATCTCTCTAAACCCTTCCACCATTTTCGTCTTCTCCAATCTTGAATACATGGCGTTCCCAGTTCCTAAGGCCTCTAACGTCACTTTCGAACTCAATGAAAGCATCCTTGCTTCGAACAACTCTATTGGATGGCTCAAGGCTCCCAACGAATCCTACACATATCTGGTTAACTTCAAGAAGAATTGTAATTCAAGTGAAGCACTCACAAAGACCCCAACCATTTTCTACCAAGAATACCTTATGGAATTCTGGTACTCAGCTGAAGTTGTTGAAGATACTATCACTTTTAGCCTCTCATGCAACGAAAACCCCTTTGCCTTCTCTCTCAAAGATTTTACAAGTGTGGTTGGGTTAAGACATGGAGATGAATGCCTGGAGGTGGTTGACAAAAAGGCTGTAAAGGATGCCCTAGCCATACTTAAACCTACTCATGATGTAAACCCTGCTCTTACACCTGCTGAAGTTCTCTCCAAGTCCCCTATGAAGATAAAGTATTTTTCCCCTATGTGGCGTGTCCTCTTCACTCACATAGTCAAATCCCTAGGAGGAATACAGGGATCCCAAGATCCGATGTCTTTCAATCACCAATCTATTGCTTATGGGCTGATATGGGGCACAGACGTTGATGTGGGAAGTCTACTATTCTCCAACCTAGTGGAAAAGCTGAAGGGACCAAACCAGGTCAGGGAGAAAAACATCTGCTACGTTCGCTTTCTATCTCTTATCTTCAAAATCCTGTTGGGTGACAGTTATCACAACTCTGCACTCACTTCCCTGAAGCCCTATCGCATCACTGGAGCTATATACAAGGAGATTGGACCTGAAGATGTCCCTGTTACATCTCACATGTTGAACATAGCAAATAAACAACCTTGTGTTGTGAAGTCCTTGCTCCCTTCCTCTGAGAAGGTGAATACCTCTGATGTGTCTGGCAAGTCTACGTCTTTGACCTCTAGGCAGCACACCACGACGTCCAAGGCAACAACTGGCCAACAACCAAAGAAGAAGAAAAACCCATCTTCTTCCCACACCAAAACTGTTGCAAAGGCCAGGGCAAAGAAGAATGTGAACCTCACAACCTCCTCTGTTCCAGAGACTCCTGTGGATTCAGAGACTTCAGTTGACCAACAACAAGGGTCTAGTGTCTCGATTTCAGCCGAGACAACAGGGAACCCGCCAAATACTGCTGATATCGCACAGGTAATCAGTCTTATAATTTTTAGAGGTCCACAAGCAGCCACTCTCAAATGTCTGTAGGTGAGAGTGGTGAAGTTAGGGTTATCCTCAACCCATATAAGTCATTGTATGCACTTAGAAATCCTTAAGACTTCTGTACACCCTATCTATGCACCAGGGAGTGATTCATTTGTGTTTCTCAAGCACCGCGGTGACCCTTCACCCTCTAGACATTATTCAGGCAAATAACAACCTGAGTACATATATGTCTCGACCTAGAGTAGCTGTACTTCACACAGCCTCTTGGTCCCCTCAGAAAAAAGAATCCCAAAAGTTTTACTTTTAGGGGAGCTGAATAATCATCCTTAGCTCTTCTAGGGACAACGTTACAAGACGACCTTAACCTACATCTTTTTCACACCTAAAAGAATCCCAAAGGATTTATCCTTTTAGGGGGAGCTGAATCATCACCCTCAGCTTTCCCAGGGGCAGCGTAACAAGCGATCTTTACCTACATATGTTTCACACTTAAAAGAGTCCCAAAGGTTCTTAACCTTTTGGGGGGGCTGAATAATCACCCTCAGCCTTCCTAGTGGCAGCTAAATGGCGATCCTTAACAACATATGTTTCACAATCAAAAGATTCCCAAAGGTTTTAACCTTTGGGGGGGGGGGGGGGGGGCTGAATAATCACACTTAGCTTTCCTAAGGGCGGCGAATGGCGACCATTAACCTATTACTTTTCACTCTTAAAAGAATCCCAAGGATTTATCCTTTGGAGTGGCTGAATAGTCACCCTCAGCCTCTCTTGGACATCGAACTGGCGACCATTCCCCTTACTTATTTCCCTGTTACTAATATAAAACAACTTGCAGGAAGATGTTGTACAGCCAAACATTGAATCCCTATAGCAGCCAGAAAAAGAAGTTGACACAACGATTCAGGATCAATCAAACGAGGAAGAGCCCTTACTTGATGTTGAAGATGTGCTCTCTTTAGTCGATGATTTCTCTGAGCCTGAATCAATGCCTGATGATGAAATTCTCCCTGAGGGGATGATTGAAGAAGAGGAGGATGAAGAGGATGATGACCAGTAGTCTCAGTCCCCTCCAAAAGAAATAGCTGTGTCCACACCAGCTGTTGACATCACTCCTCCTCCCAAGGAAGCTGTAGTCACTCCCACCTCTGCTACCTCAGCCACTACAGTCTTTCAAAGACCTGCCTATGATCCGATAGCCGAATTCCTATTGTTTGATCATCCTACCCAAACCAACTCTGATATTTTGCCAAGGGAGGATGATTATGCACAACAAATCCTGAACATCCACAACCTTAAACCTGAACATCATCAATCAGATATGAAGCGCCTGTCAAGAAAGCTGGATGTTATCAAATCTGAGATGCACTCTTTCACTGTCAACTTTCCAAGGATCATAAATCAGGCGGTTACGAATGCAGTCACCGAACCTATCAAAGATGGTGCAAGAAAGGGAGTGTCCCAAGGACTTAGTCATTTGTCCACACGAATCAAAGATGCCATCGTCACAAAGGTCCCTGCCCTTTTTAATTCTCATGAGTTAACAATGCATAGAGAGTTTGAAGCTGTTCGTAACAGGCAACTTCGTCACACAAACTTTATCATTGATCGTGTTCATCGCAACACAAATGGAAATTGCAACCTCCTGCTGAAGATTGCTAGAGGTTCAAGGACCAGGCAACGCGATATGGCTGCCTCTGTTGAACAGATTGCAAGGCACTTTCAGGCACGTTCATCCAAACGTCTGAAATGACAGGCTGACCGTGAGGGGGAGAAGGAAAAGGTACTTAACCTTGAATCTGCCAAACAAGGCCCAAACTCTGCTGATAACACTATTCCTTTACTTGTCCCTCTCCAAGTCATCACACCAGTGATCATACCCGATGATGAGGATGAAAGTAAGGGGGAGTAACAGACAAAGGATGGAGTTGATTCATCAAAGTCCCTGACTCTGGTTAACACCAGCGAGTCTGTGGATGATGGTGAACCAGCTGCCAAGAAACTCAAGTTCACTGTTAGCTCCCTACCCAAAGCTATACAAACCCAAGCTCAGACGGCGTTTCTCAAAAGAGCTGAAGAGCTGAAAAACATGAGCGTGGAATCCTCTATCTCGAAGAAAGGAAAAGAAATAGTTATGGTAGACACAGACGCCAAACTAAAGAAAATAGTTGCGATGCTAGAGACAGGAGGATCAACCACAGAACTATCCCAATTTATAACCTTCACACCTTCAAATAAGAATCCTCTAACACCTGAAGAGATTGAGAAACAGGTTGTCGAATTCAAAAGGCTGAATGAAATCAAGAAAGCCAAGGTGCTTAATGAGGAATCTCTGAGAAAGATGACTCAACTTCAAAGGGAGAAGCAAAGACAAAGGTTGAGGGAAATGGAAGCCAAACGCACAGAGGCACTAAACAAGGTAAAAGCTAATTATGATGCCTGTGTCAACAACAGGTATGCACCTGAAAAATTACCAAGTTCAAATACACTATTCACAAGTCAACCAACACACCACAAATGATCTTGTGGAGAGATAACCAGCAGGCAAATATGAATGTCTTTGATGACTTTAGATTAAAACAACTTGGGTTATCTAAATGGTTTGAACTTGAAGCCTTGGCTGCTAAAAGAACTGGACAGACAAATTTTACTCTTCTTAAGACCCTCAAAGCTAAGTTTAATTGGGTTAAAGAAACTGCATCCAAGCTCAAAATAGATCCCCCACCACAACTGTTTGAATAAGAACCTCTAAATTCAGGGAAGAAAAGAAGAAGGACAACTCAACTTGTTAAGGAAACCTTCGTTACTGATGATGTTTAAGTGGATGGAATGCACAGGGATTTGGTACTACCAAATGGAATCATTGGTCCTATTGATGGTCAGACCTACACAGAGCCTGAAAGAGGTATGACCTTCATGAATAGAGCTTGCCAATATGCATTCCAAAAGGAAGATGAGCTAGGCTTAGCATCAACAATTCAGCTGATTTGTCTCAAAAAGGGACTCAAGATTAACACAGAGTATTCCAAGGTTTTTGCACAAGCTTTGCAAGCAGAATTAGATACTAGGACAGACTTAGCTGAAGCTGGAGAAAAAATAAAAAATGATGACTATTGAAGGATTTCACAGCTAAATTTTACCTTTATATTTTATTTCACTTTTGTATTGTACTTGTAATTTTCTTTAAGTATGAATAAAATCATGAGGTATGTTTGTTTAGATCTGTTATGAGTAAGAAGAAGTTGTTATCTCACTTACCTTAACTTAGATAAATCTAGCTGTATTTATGTTTAAATAGGGGGAGATTGTTGGGAATCTAAGTTTGTTAGATTCCCTGTATCATAAATTTAAACACAAATCAAGCTGTTAGATAGTCACTTGCCTGTACCTAGGAGGCAGGCAAGTATCGCAAGACTCACAGAGATCTAAGTCTCTATGAACAATCTCAGAGGAGTCCATGTCAGAGACATTGTCAAGGAAGTCAAAGATTACTTGAAGACATACTCATTGGTTGTGATGGATAACAGCCAAGATGTATCAGGGACTTTGAGGGGTTGAGGGTTAATAGGGGTGGCAATACCCTGTTAACACTCAGCACACTTTGGACATGCCTTGGTGTGTACGAGACTATGAAGAAAAGGGAAACTGTGTCATCTCTGTTTCCCTAAAGCATTGTGGCAGACTACCAAGAATAGAAGAGCATCTTGTGACAGATGTCTGAAAAGTGAATGTCTTGTGTAGTCACCATCAACTAGTACTTAGGTCAATCTCGTATCACTATAAATAGGATGTGTAGCCCAACATTAATGTTTCAACACTTTGATAGATTTCATATATTAATGCTTAGAACTTGAAGAACCAAACAACTGTGACTGTGTTCTTAAGTTAGGGTTTTATTTGTTCAAAGTGTGTACAACACATTGTCATCAAACGGTGTTATCCATAACACTTGTAATTCTTTATTATACAATAATAAGTATTACGTTTGAAAAGTAATTACGTGTGTTGATTAGTAAAGTTTAGTGTTTCTAGCATAGTTTAGGGACTTTCATATACAATTATTGAACTAATGATATTGAATGAAAATATGTATACTTACCAAAAAAGTGTGATCTGCTCCAGTGCTCAGGTGATATCTTATTTAGCCAATTATATGTTGTTTTGTTGAAGTTCTTTAAGGTATCTATATGCTTATTGAACTCCACAACTGTGCAAGCAGTTGTACAAGCCCACAACATTTGATTTTACTAATTGCCTTTCCAAGTCATGTTCATGTTTTTATAGATACGCCTTACATAATATCTATGCTATGCTGCTAGGAACAACTTGTTCAATGCTGGTAACAGTCCGTGTACGCAATTAACAACAATAAATAAAGGTTAAGAAAATCATAACAATAAATAAATTACTTAAAAAATAAAATTGGTATTTAATTTGTTTACTTTTTGCCTATCAGTGATAAATGTGAAATTTAAGTTGGAAAATAAATCCAAGTCATCACTTAGGCAATTCAAAAACCAAGTCCAAGAATATAAAGATTTTGATTCCACAATATCATATGCCACAAGGTGTATTTTATTATATGCATTAACAACCACAACAGTTAATAATTGACCAACAAAATTACCTTTCATAAACTCTCCATCCAATCCTAGTAACTCTCTACCAGAAGCCCTAAATCCTTCTTTCAAACTGCCCAAACACACATAAATTCTCTTAAACATTCTAGTAGATGAGTTGGGATTACCTTCAGGATACACATCTATTTTGACAGTTGTATATGTGTTACATCTTTGTAGCTCTTGTACATAATTCCTTAGCAGTTCATATTGTAAAACATCATCACCCCTTAAGTAGTTTTTGGCTTTTGCTTTTGCCCTAAAAGCCTTTGTTTTACTCACCCCCACTTGAAACTTCTGTCGCACCTGTTCTTGAACAACTCCTACTGGTATTTCAGGGTTCATCATTAGTAGATCTTGGATGTGTTTAAATAGAAAACTGGAAGTACAGTTCTTAATTTGTCTTGATTGAAGACACTTATGTTCTTCCTTGTAAGTCCTAACCATCCACTTTCCTTTTGCACCTTTAGATATGTACAAATACTAAGGACACTATGGTTTGGCCTTGACTTCTTCATTTACCAGTTTGCCATTTCCTTTGTCACTTGAAGTTACATTACTACCCTTATTATTATCAACCCCTAGATTCTGTCCTCTCTCCTTTATTTTCAAATCTTTAATTGGTGATAAACTAACCCTATTGATTATCTTAGTTTTTGTCATTTTCTCAACAGGCTTAGGAACAATACCAAAACACCTAGCTTGTGTCATGATCTTGTCATTTAGTGTAAGCATTATATTCCTCCTAGTCTCCACAGAATGAACTCTGGTTATATTCTTTTCAGACTCTCTATTTGGACATTCCTGTCCAACATAGAAACTGGTGGTCACCTCAGAGTTTGGAGCTTCTTTTCTAAGTTTCCTAAGTGCCTTTCTCCTACCATTCTTATTAGGATCTTCACAGTCACTCACAAAAGAATCAAAGTCAACAACCTCTAAATCAGTTTCTTTCATGTTAACCAGATGAGTTGGTTATTCTTGAAAGTCACCGTCAACATCAAACCTAAACCCATCCATATGATCTTCCACTTCATCAACAATGTGCTCATCATCAACTATGCCATATATATGAATATCATCTTCACAATCATCATCCTCACCTAAGTTACCAATATCATATTCTGTGTCATTGTTCCTACACTCATCCTCACCTATATCCTCCATATATGCTTCATAATCTACATGCTAATATATTTCACTTTCATCATCATTTAAATATGGGTTGATTATTATTTTTTATGCTCAACATAAATATCCATCATCTTATGTTTAGTCACATACTTAAGCATTTGACTAATATCATCATCAGTAGCCAATTCCCATATTCCATTATCTAGACTTTTCATAGGTATTTTATAACAAAAAAAATCGTATCTTCAAACCTAAACTTAAATACAAGATCGAGTGTAAAATATCCATCTTACACTTACCTATTTGGATCAAATCAGCAAACGTTACCTCCCCTTCAATGTACTTCTTTTTAGGTGGAACAGTAACCTTCCACCATGATGGATCATCATCGAAAACATTTCTGGATAATCATCTGTGTATAATCAATAAATACAAAAAGTTTTAAATTACGAAACAAATTAAAAATAAAAGGGCAATGAATTGGGGCTATGGTATTACCATATAACGCTTTATGATTGACACTTTCACCTTCAGCTCTTATGAACAAATAAGGTCTGCTATCAGTCATGATTGATTAATATTGTGTGAGTGATTGTAGATAAAACTTAAAAATACAAATGATAGAAAATAAATAGAGTTTAAGGTTTTTCTAATTCATATTCAATTGATTTGGTAAAAATCAATGGGTAAAAATTTGGCAAAAACTAATGTCGGGTCAAAAGAAGAAACTTTTTTTTCGGGTCTTCTGAAGATACAAGGACTTCTTTTGACGCGTCTCACAAGCACAAAATAGAAACGTTTGTCTCTATAGCGATCAAATTGTGTGTGGGTATTCACGCGATATCAATTTTTGTGACTTCGATCTTTTAATTACGCAAATTAATTATTTATTGACTAAAAAAAACTGACGCGACAAAAAAAATGACAACATTTTGTGGCCTTGTTATCGTGACTACTTTTTCATTCTTAATACAAATACGCACAAAGATAATCACCAAAATTAGACACAATTTATACTTTGGCAACAAATAAAACAAGCACCCTTTCCTAATTTTCAATAGTAGATACACGTCACTTTCCCATATTTAAAACATTGAATATTAATGAATCCTACTGTTTCCAAAAATACATTAATTTGTTTTTGCTAGCTGTATATATGAACCAACATCGCTTCTTCGCTTCTTTTCTCCTTCGTCTCTGCCTATTTCCTTAGACCTTTTTTTTCTTCACTCTATACCACAAAGTTTTAACCTTCAGATCTTCAATCCACAGGTAGTTTTTCCTTTTAATTTTTATTACACCTTCCTTCTTTTCAGTTTCATCTTTACAAATCGTTTTTTTTTCATGAAAGATAGATCAGATTTTATCATGTTTTTCTATTTGTTTTTTAATTTGAGCGAATTTAGTTTTTATTGTAATACAAATAAATTTAAGAACATATTTTTTTTATTTTTTTAATCGATTTTACAACGGATTTTTTTTTTGTATTAATGATTTTTTAATATTGTTGTATAATTTTTTAATTAAATAATATTAAATTAGTTTGACTAGATCTTGATCTAATGCCTGTCAATTTCAGATCTTTGAATAAAATAATAAAAATAAAAGAACAAATTCGTTTTGAATTGTTCAAATTTTTTCTTTTGTTTTTTTTTTTCTATATATACTAGATTTAAGGTTTGTTTTTTATTCTAGGTTGTATGTATGTATATAGGCCATTTGATTCTAACGATGAGTTTTATTTAAACAGGTGTTTGTTTGTTTGAATTAATTAACAGAAAGTAAATATGAATCACTGTGGTATTCAACAAAACAGTAGCTTTTCGACTTTGGTTTGTCCGAAACCAAGGCGGGTTAGCGAGCCTGTTCGCCCTTTACGATGGCAGATGTGGTATGTTTTTTTTTTTTTTTTTTTTTTAATAATTAAAGGGTGTTTGGATTAGCTTATTTTTTGTGTTTCTAAACTGACTTTATTCTTGTGATCTACTTGCAGCTATCAACAGGAACAACCTTATGATTCAAAAGCAGGCGCTGAGCTCTTAGACCTCATCCTTACAAAGGTATTGTTCTGATTTCTGAACTTGTTTAATTAGGTGGATTTTTGTTTAAGCTTGTATAGCGGGCTTATGGGTTATTTGGTTTTAGGCTTATATTTTATAAGCTCAATTTTTTGTGGCTTATTTTGAAACTTTTAAAGCTTATAAAACATAAGCCGAAAAAACATAATCCTTTATAAGGTTAAACAAACACCCCATGTAATTGATTTGATTTAGTTAATTAATCTTGGTAAATTTGGTTTTATACAGGGTGGTGGTTATGGTGCATCTGATCAAACATGTACACAAGTCGCTTCGTCGCCCCCTTATTTCTGTGGGTCACCGCCGAGCAGAGTCTCTAACCCGCTAATTCAAGATGCTCGATTTGGAGATGACAACGTCTCTCCAATATCGCCAAAGTCGATACTTCCAAATCCGGCATCTGGTGCATCCCCATCTGCATCAGCCAGGAAAGGGGGATGCGGTGTTCGTCCTAACTATGGTAACAAACCGGCTGTGAGGATCGAAGGGTTTGATTGCCTTGACAGGGATAACCGTCGCAACCGCAGTGTCCCTGCTCTGGCTTAAATCAAACCCTTGATCCGAAGACACACATCGTTTATCAAGTACATACGAAAAGATAATATTGAATCGAAGCAACTATTCGAAATTTAATTTTAGCCTTCTGAAGAGGAGTTTTGCATATCCATCAATTGGTTTATGATTACCTTATTGTGAATAGGTCTAAGGAGAGGTTAAGTATTTGTGTCTGTAAGTATCTAGCGAGCTATTAACCGAAAAATAATGGTTAGGATTAAGATTATACCCTTCTAGTGATGATTTGTAAGTATAAACTATAGAAAGAAGGGGATTTTCCGAGTTATGTTATTGGAGTCGTTAGTAGTAGTAATAGTTGCGACTTTCTACAATGAAAAATCTGTATAAAATTTTTAAAGTCGTAAATTATCAGTGTTTTCTGACTATTGTATATACGTACATGTAATATCTGATATTATTATCCATTTTGTTATTGATGGGAGTGATTATTGCTAATATGCTATGTTATGCGATATATGTTGTGTTGTAAGTTCTTGAGCTGCGTTCTGGTTTCAGATAGCCTGGTAGATTACATTTCTGTTAAAACCAGACTGGGTAACTAATCACTATAACTTTGTAAAGGACTCTAAATTTGAGATGGTTATTGAAGTATACTTGTTTTGTGCATAACGGCTGTGTCGTTAACTAAGAGTACAAATAACAAACTTTGGCCGGCAAGACAGATCTTTTGCTATAAATGGGTATCGAGAATCAGACCAAGTATGTCAGTTGTCGTTTGGTACAACAAGTTACCGTTTTGTTTTACTTGTGTCACGGGCTTTGCACACTCCTAACGGCCATTTAGTTTTACTTCTGTCGATAGTTTTGCAGACTCCTAGCGCCAGCGTTTAAAGAGACTTTGCCTGTTTGTTTAAATTCTGGAGACTTTGCGATTTGGTTAAATCTGATTATTTTAGTTCGTCTCAAAGGCAGACTTATAGATCTTATTAAGAAAATATCTTTTTCTTATGTAAACTTATGGATCTTATTGAGAAAATATCTTTTGTTAAGAAGCAGGAGCTATTCACAAAATTAAATATGATGAACAAGCTTTTCAAGCTTGTGTCATAGTACGTAATAGTTTATTTTTTTTTATCAAACGTAATAGTTTATTAACTTTATACAATGTTGCAAGGAACAGCCTGTGGTTTTGATTTTGAATTTTAAATAGTTAGTGCAGATCTGAGTCGCATGGTCAAAAGTCAAAACAGCATTTCTGTGAAAGCCGTTTGACTGAATTCATGAGGCATGCTTTTTTGTCACGCTAAAGGGAATAATAACTTTGTCTGCTACGTATTATATTCGTGTTCACTTTGCGTTTGGTTGGCTCTCCATTGGCTTCATATACACTTGTACAGTAATATATTTTGTGGGTCCATTAATCCATTTGTATAACTGAACGATGTGCTACAAGCCACATTCACAAGTTTATCACATAAACTGTACCAGATTACAAATGTATATAGGGCTTTGTTTTTATGCGATTAGTGTGGTGAAGGTTTTCACTCGATAGCCACACGTCTTTTTTACGCTTTTTTCTTCTTATTTTCTTTTGAAAAATACCTACTGCCTCACAAGTCACAACACAATTAAACACACAAATCACTTCTTTATTAGATGGGTTTTTCTATCTTGTGCCCTAAAGACACATGATAAAAACACATAAAGTACATATAAAGTATATCAGGTCCCACACGAAAGTACACAGGAATCCACAAAGTGTGAATCCCTGTGTACTTTTCTGTGGGACCAGGTGTACTTTTTATCTTCTTTCATTAGTAGTCATGTGGTTGGATCCATTGGTGTTTCTTGTATCTATAAGACATAACACATAGTTTTTACTGTGTTACATTGTAACACCTCATTTTGATAAATGGAATATCACATGCTAATTATGACATGATCAAAACATGCAAGGTAATATGTACAAACATACATAACCAAAAGGGAAAACCAAAATCAAACATCGATTCCCAAACATAAGCCCAAAACATAAATAAAGTAAATGAAATAAGAAGGACAAAACAAGTGTCCAAACAAGCATAAGTATATGAAGGCAAAAGCAGAAGAAGTCTAAGACAGCTTTCCTCCTATGCGCGTCCTCCAAATACTCAAGTCTGTCCATGAGTACCTGCCGTTTTAGGACATGGAAAGTAAAGTATACAACTGAGCAATACGCTCAGTGAATGGATATATGACCATGAAATGAATAGCATAAACATAAGCAAAGAGAACTGAAAGTATGAAATGATAGTGCAGCGGAATAATGTAAGTTTTGGAAACATGGTTTAAGCTTATAAGATTGGTTTTATATTTCTGAAAAGACTTATGTTTAATTTATTCTGAAATCTATATTTTTAAATATGCCCGGAGCCTATAGATCATGTTACATCAACGTGCATGAATACTTAGAGGAGTGACCTCATCATGCAATTAGAGGGGCTGCCTCTCATTAATATATAAAATGAGTGGAGGGATCAGCTCTTGTAACGGATGCAAGCACACACCGCAGTTACCATGAAATCCTACTACTTGTCCTAGGAAGCACCCATTCGCCCCACATGATAATAGTAACATAGGCCAAATAATGCAAAAGGACGCTGCGAGCAATCACTCTCACCACAAAAGAGTCATAACACCGGTGCCTCTAGCGCTATGGTTATGGAACCCCCATAACTAGGTGAAACTGGCATGCATGTATATAGCTCAGGCAATCTAAAATAATCATAACATATACTGGTGTGTTTAAGACACTTAAACTACTGGAGAAAATAGATGGCTGCAAACGGGGAATCCTAAGTATAGGAAGAAAGATGTCCTTACTGAAGGACAGAACATCCGTACCTTATGTCCAGTAAATGAAGACGAAAATGAACGCGAAAGATCACTCCGACTTCACAATAGCTACATAATAAAGTGACATGAATAAGTGTCGGTTTTACTTATACATACTTGTTATTTAGTTTGCTTGGCGTGTTCATACTTATTATACTTGTTCTTGTCTTGTCTTATTATTTCATATTTAAATCATGTGTTTCTTATAGTTTCATGTGTTTTAGATTCATGTTTTTCATGTTTTAAGTGTTATAGTACTTGTTATAACATAATGAGTAACTTTCTAAAAATAGTAGGTTTCTATATATACTAACTTTCCAAAAATAGCAGTTTTCATTTATAGTAACTTTCCGAACATAACAAAATTTCTTAAATAGTAAGTTTCTAAATATAGAAAGTTTCCATAATTAGTAAGTTTTCAAAAATAGAAAGTCTCCATATTTAGCATGTTTCTATAAATAGCATGTTACCATATTTTGTGTGTTTCCATATTTATCATGTTGTCATAATTAGTATAATTTCATAATTAACATGTTTCTATAATTATTATATTTCCATAATTAGTTGTATGCTTATTAAATGATTAAATGGTATAACCTATAGTTTTAATAAGCTTATATTATATCATGTATGTAGAAACTAGAAGGGGGGATTGAATAGTTTCTCATCGGTTTATCTCCTAAAAAAAAATTCCTTTCAATTAGATGAGTGCACAAAACTATCTTTTACTTGAAATATAGTTGCATAATGATTAGGTTCAATTCTAATGCATTAACAATGTGTAGTAAGTATAATGATAATGAATGTAAGTAATGAGTAAAGAAAGAAACAACCTAGTAGGAAGACACCAAGATTTATAGTGGTTCGGCGACGAGGCTCTATCCTCGTTCCTACTCCACTCCTCGAGTACACCTTACTCGAGATTTCCACTATATCCACAAGCTCCTTTCTTGGCGGAGAAAACCTTACAATGTCGCTTACATTATTTTCCGACACTAAGCTAAATGTCGAGACCTAATCTTAGCTAGGACCAATCTACACAACGTCGCCAACTTCACCATTTTACGACACAAGGCTAGATGTCGAGTTCTAATCCAAAGCCAGAACCAGTCTTCACAACTTTGCCTATTTCACCATTTTTCGACACAAGGCTAGATGTCGAGTTCTAATCCAAAGCTAGAACCAATTTTCACGACTCTTCACTTTGAAGCTAAGTGAGAACTTCACACAACACAACTATATATCACTTTATAGTTTAGTGAGAACTCACAATACACAACCACATCACTTTATAGTTTAGTGAGAACTAACACAACTAATTACAACTCAACTAAACATATCCAAGTACACAAATGTAGCCTGGATCTACACAACACAAATCCAAGCACACACATGTGCAATGGATTTACACAACTCTAATCCAAGTATTTACATATAGCTTGGATGAACACAACTAGTCCAAGTATTCACAAATACATTGGATACACACAAGACACAAATAAACAAATGATGAACATGACTAGATCTTTAGGAGAAGGTGATCTTCATCAATGCTTCATCTTTAATCACATCACAAGTGTGTGACTGATTTTCTCTTTGGACAAGGTAAAAAGGATACAAAGAGGATAATCATGAGTAAACATACTTAACACATTAAGTGATCATTTACAAATGACTAGGATTAGATAGGAGAAAGAAGGCTGAAAGAGATATCCAAAAAGAGTTAATGAGAATGCAGATTTGATCCACTATTTATAGAAGACAAGTGCCAACGGCTATCTGGGGGCGGTTCCTTATCTACCCAGGCGGTTCCTTATCGATAGGGAACCGCGTAGGCACTTAAGGAACCGCGGGTACTAGACTCCGCTCCTTTTTGTCTTTTAGTGAATTTGAAATATCTGAGGTTGTTTAAACTTTTAAAGGATATTCTTATGGCATTTGTAATATGCCATATTAAAATTTACATTTTCATTTTAATAAAACATTTTTTTAAAAATAAAGTTTATTAAAAATCTTTTGTTACATTTGACAAAAGTGAGTTTTAAGGCTAATCACTTTTATGATCACTAAGCATGATTAAGATATGTTAGTGTAATGATTATTGTAAAACCCGCATTAAAAACCTATGACACGTGAACAGTAACTAACGAAAACACGGTAAAATTTAAACTTTCCATTTATAATATTATTACACGTGTCACGATAATAAATAACGAACAATCATGAATATTATAAATGTGACACGATCACGAATACCAAAATCACGAATATTAAAGCACGAGCATACACGACTAATTATTTAACACGTGAAAAACTTCGGGTTCCCTTGTTGGGCTCCCCTATGCCGCGACTACAATAAAGAAAGAAAGAAAGGTGGGCCTTGGCCCATAACCCAAGTTAAATAATTAAAACACAGGAAACATAATCATAATTTAGGTTTCACAGAAAAAGTTTGTCTCTGCCTCCTTGTTCCTTCTAGCCGCCGACCACATCAAGCACAAGGGAGAAACCGGACGAATTTTGTTATTTGTTTTATGTTCGTGATCATCCTCTTTTTCTTTTCACGCATTCGGTATAAATCAAACATTTTTCCTTTTTATTTAAGTCTTTTGATTTCATGTTTTAAATTAATTAATCATCAAGAACATTTTTCCTTGTTCCTTCTAGCCACCGAGACCCCCAATGGGGCTCGGCTTGCGTTTAACACCACCACCGAGAGTAACAAGACTCTCGGCTTGGCTTGGTTGAGGCTCGGACGCAGCAAGAACCCCGACCAAGGTCGGGGTGTGGGTTTGTTTGTTCGGCTGTGTGAACCGAGGCACCACCGAGACCCCCAAAGGGGCTCGGTTGGGTTTTATTGTTCAGACTCGAGACCAAAGGGACCCCGACATTAGGTCGGGGTATGGATACATGTTGGTTGATTTACTTAGTGTCAATCGAGACCCCTCCAAGGACTGGCCCTATTTAGTCGCATATGTTTTTATCAAAACTTTTAACTTTGGGACCGACCCATTGGCGTCCCCACGCCATGTCTTTTGTTTTGGGTGAACTGACCATAGGCGTTCACTCTCGTTCATATAAAAGTTTTATAAACTGCATCATGCATTTTTACATTGTTTCATGCATTATAAACTGCTTCTTTGATTTATACATTGTTCATGCATTCTTATGTTATCTCATTTCAGATTTATGATTTATGTTGCATTTTGTTGTTTTAAACTGTCAGATGGTGAACAATCGCAATACTCCAGATTTGACAGCAGCTGTCAATACAGCTCTACAAGCCCTCCTTCCCCAACTTCGCAATGAAATCATAGATGAAGTTCAAGCGGAATTCCAGGCTCATGGCAATCACAACAATCCTCCTAATCCTCATCCGGTTACTCTTATGACTTGGTTGGAGAGATTTAACAAACAGCGACCCCGTTCGTTTGAGCAGACTGACAACCCTAACGAGGCTGAAGCTTGGATTTCTCACATCGAGAAGATTTTCGATGCAATGGGTTGTGATGGCGTTTTCAAGGCAAGACTGGCTTGCTATAAGTTTGAAGGTGATGTGCTGCAGTGGTGGAAATCGGTCAAGCAGTCCAACGGTGGTGACAATTGGGTTGCACAACTGACATGGGACCGGTTTAAGGATCTCTTCCTTAATCAGTATTTTCCACATGCTGATCAAGAGAATCTTAAGAGGGACCAAAACATTCGGCAAATTGCTGGTGAAAACAGCAATGAATTCATGCAAAGGTTTCTCCGTTTAGCAGGATTTCTGGGTCCAGCCGCAGGAACTGCTACGAAGCAGGCTGAGAAGTTTCGCTGGGCACTTCACACTTTGGTTGCCAACAACTTGGTATGTGCTACTTTCACTACAGTGGCACAGGTGGCCGATGCAGCCCGTAAGCTCGAGATGCTTCAGGAACGAGAGGCGTTCGGTGATGACAGAGCAGTGAAGAGGTATCTTCAATCACCAATTGTAAACAATTCATTTCCATCAGTATTATTCATTTCATATAATCCTCTGTTCAATATTATATTCCAGGCAGAAGACTGACGACCGTAAGCCTGCGGCCGCTCAGCAGCAAGCATCCAAGGAAAACGGTCAGACTAACGACCGTTCTGGTTCTGAGAGGCGTGGCGGTAACGATAGTTACCGTAACAACGCTAACAACTCGAACAACAGCAGGTCCCTACATTAGCCTTCTTTTATGTTCAACTATTTTATGTTATGGTATTCTGACACTCCAACAATTGTTAATCCAGGAACAATGGTAACGGCAGGGATTAGGACCGTAGGGGTTCACAGCCTAACCGTTCTACCTCATCTGGTAAATTTTACACCTTCTATGTAATCATGTTTATGTTCCACGATCGTGTCTCATGCATGTAATCCTTAAACAGGCTCTCAGATAACTAGGACGCCTGTTGGAGGATTCACGCATCCTGTTTGTCCTACTTGTTCGCGCAGACACTCTGGTATTGTCGCCGAGGTACTGGTGGTTGTTTCAAGTGTGGCCAACAAGGCCATCAGTAGAAGGACTGTCGCCAGGGTGAGATAGAAGGCACATCTGGACACGCCGACACTAAGCCACCTCCTACTTCTGGTCGCGTGTTTACTACTACTCGAGATCAGGCGAATAAGACTTCAGGTACCATCACCGGAAATCTCTTTATGAATGGTTTGGCAGCATGCGTTCTATTTGATACTGGAGCGACGCATTCAGTCGTGTCCACTACTTTTGTTGTACGTGTTAGGATTTCCCCGATGCCATTAGAAAATGCCTATGCATTTCCACGCCACTTAGGGACTCTGTACGAATCACTCAGGTGTACAGAGATCTTCCTCTAGAATTTGATGACAAGATCCACAGAGTTGACGCACTTCCTTTGGACATGTGCGATTTCGACTTGATTCTAGGCATGGACTGGTTATCCAAACAACAGGCCACGATTGACTGCCACACTTACCAAGTTATATTCGGTGATGTTAAATGTCCAGAGTACATACACCATGGTTTCCTGCCAGGAAGGTCAGTACAGATTATTTCATCCATGGAGGAGCGTGCATTGCTATCACACGACTGTCAGGGCTTCATAGCCAATATTCATGACATTACTGCCGAGTCTCCATCAATCCAAGACCAGCCTATTGTGTCAGAGTTTCCTGACGTATTTCTAGATGAACTTCCAGGCATACCACATGTTCGTGAAGTCGAGTTTGGAATCGAGCTCATACCAGGTGCAGAGCCGATTTACAAATCTCCTTACCGTATGGATCCTATAGAGATTAAGGAACTAAAAGATCAGCTGTAGGAACTTCTAGAACGAGGTTTAATCCGTCCTAGTGCATCGCCATGGGGTGCACCAGTACTGTTCGTGAAGAAGAAAGACGACAACATGCGTTTATGTATAGATTATCATGAGCTGAACAAGATCACGGTCAGGAATCGTTATCCTTTGCCGTGTATTGATGACCTATTCGATTAACTTCAGGTCGCCAAGCATTTCTCGAAGATCGATCTGAGGTCCGACTACCATCAGTTACGGGTCAAAGAGCAAGATATCTCCAATACTGCTTTTCGTACACGTTATGGGCACTACGAGTTCGTAGTCATGCCATTCGGACTCACTAATGCTCCACCTGTCTTCATGGATTTGATGAACCGTGTCTTCCATGATTTTCTGGACAAGTTCGTTATCGTGTTCATTGATGACATCCTGATATTCTCCAAATCCAAGGAGGAACATGAGGAACACCTTCGTAGAGTCTTACAAATTCTTCGTCAGAAGCAGCTGTACGCCAAATTCTCTAAGTGTGAGTTCTGGTTAACCAAGGTGGCATTTATATGGGCCATATTGTATCTGCAGAGGGGATCACCATGGATCCTACCAAGGTTGAAGCTATCACTAAATGGCCGAGACCTACATCTGCAACAGAAGTTAGAAGTTTTCTGGGTTTAGCTGGCTACTACCGTAGGTTTGTAGAGAACTTTTCACGGTTAGCCTTACCTTGGACTAAGCTAATGAGGAAAGGAGAGAAATTCGTCTGGACGGAAGAGCGAGAGAAGAGATTTGAAGATCTGAAGCAGAAGTTAGTGACTGCACCTATTCTTACTCTCCCATCTGGATCAGGTGGATTTTAGATATATAGTGACGCTTTAGGAAAGGGTTTATGCTGCATTCTCATACAACATGGGAAGGTTATTGCATACGCATCACGACAGCTGAAACCTTATGAAGAAAAATATCCTACTCATGAATTAGAGCTTGCAGCAGTTGTTTTCACGTTGAAGATATGGAGACATTATTTGTATGGTGAATCATGTGACATATTCACCGACCACAAGAGTCTCAAGTACATCTTCACCCAAAAGGAACTGAACATGAGATAGAGGAGATGGTTAGAGCTATTGAAGGACTACGACACCAACATTCAGTACCATCCTGGTAAGGCGAATGTGGTGGCAGATGCTCTAAGCAGAAGGTCGGTTATGATTGCTGGCATTTGGATTGCAAAGGATATCATTCGTGACCTAGAGATGACTGATATTAAGTTTTGTGTATGAGGACAACATGGTTATTGGGCTAATCTTAGAGTGGAACCAGACTTACATTCTAGGATCAAGGAAGCTCAGAAGGACGATGGTGAGATTTGGGCTATCATTCAGAACCTTGATCAGCAGACGGAGTTTCGTGTTGACGATGACGGTATCTTATGGCAGGGCACTAGACTAGTAGTTCCTGATGACTCTACTCTCAGGGAAGATATGTTGACTGAGGCTCACAGTTCTCCATTTACCATACATCCTGGTTCTACCAAGATGTACCACGACATCAAGCAACACTTTTGGTGGAGTGGTATGAAGCAGGATGTTGCCACCTTCGTTTCTAAGTGTATGATTTACCAGCAGGTGAAGATCGAACATTAGCGAGCCTGTGGTTTACTACAACCATTAGATATACCAGCATGGAAGTGGGATAAAATCTCCATGGATTTTGTTACTGGTCTTCCGGTTACTCAGAAGAAGAACGACGCTATCTGGGTTATTATGGATAGGTTGACTAAATCTGCTCATTTTCTGCCGATTCGCAAGGAGCATCCAGTCAGCAAATTAGTAGACACATTCCAGAGGGAGATCATGAGACTACATGGTACTCCATCACAAATCATCTCTGACAAAGATCCCCGTTTCACATCACATTTCTGGGAGAGTCTGCAGAAAGCTTGGGGCACCAGACTTAAGCTTAGCACTGCCTTTCATCCTCATATCGACGGACAGTAGGAACGTACCATTCAGACATTGGAGGACATGCTGCGATCGTGTGCTCTAGAGTGGTCAGGAAGCTGGGATGATTATATATTCCTAGTAGAATTCGCATACAACAACAGCTGGCACGCTAGCATCAAGTGTGCTCCCTTTGAGATGTTGTATGGCAGAAAGTGTCGCGCCCCAATCTGCTAGGATCAGGTGGGCGAACAACTGCTTGAAGGTCCATAGATGATTGAAGTGACCAATGAGAAGGTCGTTGTCGCCAAGGAAAAGCTTCAGGAAGCTCGTGCTCGTCAGAAGAGCTATGCTGATAAACGTCATAGAGATGTATCTTTTCAACGTAGGTGATCATGTTTTCCTCAAGGTATCACCTGCACGAGGAGTTAGACGTTTTGGAATCAGAGGGAAGCTCAATCCTCGCTTCATCGGGCCGTTCGACATCATAGAACACATTGGTGAAGTGTCATACCGTTTAGCGTTACCGCCTCAGCTATCACACGTTCACAACGTGTTCCATTTGTCCTTACTCAGTGGATACAACTACCATCCAGTTCATGTTGTCCAGTATCCACTTGATCAGATTCAAGAGGTTCTTTCATACGTCGAAGTACCCGAGAGATTTCTTGAGCGACAAGATCGTGTCATGCGGAGGAAGACGATCCCTTTTGTCAAAATCCTCTGGAGGGATGATCCTGAGCGGGAAGCCACTTGGGATACGGAGGAGTCTATACGGACTTCTTACCCTCATTTCCAGTTCTAACTCGGGTATGTTTTCTTTCAGTTTACGTTTCTCCAATTCGAGGACGAATTGTTCTTTTAGAGGGGAAGAGTTGTAAAACCCGCATTAAAAACTTATGAACAGTACACGTGAACAGTAACTTATGAAAACACGGTAAAATTTAAACTTTCCATTTATAATATTATTACATGTGTCACGACAATAAATAACGAACAATCATGAATATTATAAATGTGACACGATCACGAATACCAAAATCACGAATATTAAATCATAAGCATACACGACTAACTATTTAACACGTGAAAAACTTCGGGTTCCCTTGTTGGGCTCCCCTATGCCGCGGCCACAACAAAGAAAGAAGGAAAGGTGGGCTTTGGCCCATAACCCAAGTTAAATAATTAAAACAAAGGAAACATAATCATAATTTAGGTTTCACGGAAAAAGTTTGTCTCTGCCTCCTTGTTCCTTCTAGCCGCCGGCCACATCAAGCACAAGGGAGAAACCAGACAAATTTTGTTATTTCTTTTGTGTTCGTGATCATCCTCTTTTTCTGTTCACGCATTCGGTATAAATCAAACCTTTTTCCTTTTTATTTAATTCTTTTGATTCCATATTTTAAATTAATTAATCATCAAGAACATGTAAAAATAAACGTAGGATTAATTAATTCATGACACGGGGTTTGGTTTGTGTGTGGTTGGTTCGACCGAGACACCGAGACCCCCCATGGCGCTCGGCTTACGTTTAACACCACCACCGAAAGTCACAAGACTCTCGGATTGGCTTGGTTGAGGCTCGGACGCAGCAAGAACCCCGGCCAAGGGTCGGGGTGTGGGTTTGTTTGTTCGGCTGTGTGCACCGAGGCACCACCGAGACCCCCAAAGGGGCTCGGTTGGGTTTTGTTGTTCGGACCCGAGACCAAAGGGACCACAAAATTAGGTCGGGGTACGGATACATGTTGGTTGATTTATTTAGTGTCAACCGAGACCCCTCCAAGGTCTCGGTGGGACTTGTTTATAGCTTATTTGGTTTGACGTATATTAAAACACGGGCTCGGGATTCGGGTTTTCATGAAAACTATATAAGTCAAGTTATATTAAACTTTAGGTTAATTAATTTATTAAATTAACTCATGTATAACCTAAGGTATTTATACTTAGTCATTTTAATTAAAACATGTATTTTAATTAAAATCATATAATGTATAGTTTAATTAAATTAACTAGTTATTTAATTAATGAACTGTAACCAAGACTTGTATTGTACTATTTAAACTATAATTATTATTTATAAGTCAACTTATTTCTAATTATGGAAACTTACTATTTTTGGAAACTTTCTATTTTTAGAAACTTACTATTTATGGAAACCTGCTATTTTTAGAAAGTTACTTAGTATTACAATACAAGTATTACAATACACTAATACATGAATAAAACACAACAGAACATCAGAATAACCATAGTTAAACACAGTGAACAGTAAAAAATGACAGAATACGTATAAGAAGCTAATAACACATGAAACCAGTAAAGCACATGTAATTCAGACAACTCATACACGTCCATATTTCTTATGCAGTGTTATCCGTCGAGGCGGATTAGTCTTCATCGTTTTCGTTAGCTTCTACTGGACATAAGGTACGGATTTCCCGTCCTTCAGTAAGGACAATCTCTTCCTTCATTAGGATTTCCCGTATGCAGCCAACTGTTTTCCCCAATAGTTACAGATTAAATGCTTATTTTTTATTAGTTACCTTAGCCATATACATGCATGACCAGTTTCACCTAGTTATGGATGTACCATAACCATGACACTAGAGGCACTAGTGTTATGACTTCACCACGGCGGAGTGATAGCTCGTGGAGTCCCTTTTCAGTTATTTGGCCATTTATTTATTATATTATCATGTGGGGCGTATGGGTGCATCCTAGTTACATGTTTCAGTCAGGATTTCATGGTGATTGTGGTGTGCCTTGCATCCTTCAGAAGGAGCTGATCCCTCCTACCCACTTACCAGTTAATTAGAGGCAACCCCTCTAATTGCATGATGAGGTCTACCCTCCATGTATTCATGCACGTTGTTGACCTTATGACCTATATTGGCTATTTTGGTACATTAACTAATACAGATTTTTATAAGTAACATAAGCTATGTTTTCAGAACTAAAACTAGTTAACATGACAGACAACTAGGTTTTCTAAGACTCATTCATTTCCACTGCCATTCATGCTTATTACTCTTTATATGCTTTCATATGCTATGTCTTCCATGCTTTATTGTATATCCGTGCACTGAGCGTTATGATCAGCCGTCTACTTTTCCATGTTCCCAAACGACAGGTACGCAAGGACGCAAGTAGGAACTCCAGAGTATGTGCATTCGGACTGGAAGCTATCCGGCTCTTTTACCTTATGCATTTATTCCTACTTTATCATACTTTACTTCTTTTGGACATTGTGTAGTCCTTTCCATTTACAGTACTTATATTGCTTGTGTGTGAGTTACTAGACTACCGATGTTTGATTCCGGTATTTCTATTTATGGTCATGAATGTTTAGACATTTACCTTGCATGCTTTGATGACACGCCATAAGTTACTATAGCATTCTATCCTATTAAATGGGGTGTTACAATTATTACCTTGATGATAGTGTTTGTTAGATAATTCGTTTTATAATTGTGTTTGACAATAAATGTCTTTGTAATTTGTTGTTATCAAAACTAAGAAAGATTAATTAATACTAACAATGTTTTTAGGCATTGCTTTGCATTAATAATCTCCCCCTTTTTTATTAAGACAAACTATAAACTCATTTACATAAAATACAAGTTTATTCGAATTATTAACGAGTTTATCACTATCATTTCTCCCCCTTTGTCGAAGCAAAAAGGTTAGCACAAGTCTTTGAAGAAGAAAAGAACCAGACTTTTGCTAGTAGCTCCCCCTTGGTGCTTAATCCCCCTTGATTGGGGCACCAAGAAAATGAGCTAAGGTGACATGCTACACAAAGGTTAGTAGAAAGAAAAGAAACACCAATGTATGTATGTGCACTACCTACTAACTAACTTGAGAGGGAGAAGGAAAAGAAATCTCAAATTAGAAGCAAGCATTTGCTAAGTATGTCCAAAGAGTGTGTATTGACAATATCATAGTTCAATTGGTGGAATAAATGGAGAAAAGAAACATCCAAACCAATCAAAGATGATTGAAAGTGTCAATGGGTTAAAGATTAGAATTTATGGAATCACCCATAGTTAATTTTAAGTTTTAACCATGATCAACTCTTTAACCAATGTGTGAAATAGAATTAGAGGGAAATATAACACGCATAACATTCATATTACATAAATATGAAATAACATACAAGAGAAATATTCATACACACAATATGAATATTTAAAGAAAAAATATGGAAATTAAACCACAAAGCATAAACTACTCTAATAGTGATAATCTTCCAAGATTGCTTAAGTTTTATTGACTCAAACAACTAAAGTACAAAATGTGCCTTAGTTGGAAAAGAAAGACGACGAAGCATCATTCAAAGTTTTGTTAACGGGAACGAAAACTTTGGAAGGAGGTCGAGTGAGGAGGAATTCAAGGAAATTTAGCTTATCATAGATATGAGCAAGTTCAATTTGTTGAAAACAACAACAAGCACACGAGGAACCATGATGCAAAACAAATTCGTTAGATGGGGGATGTCCATCAAAATTAGAGGTTGGTGGAGAGGGAGATAATGGATAAGAGATGTTTTCACAATGCCTAGTGAGGTTAGGGAAAGAAGATAGGTCATTGAGTTGAGGAGAGTTGAAAGGTTTTGGTGGTGGTGGAAGAATTTCCTTTTCTACGGTAATTGGATTTATAGAGTAAGTCTCATTCCAATATTGAATCAGAGAGAAAGAGGAATTCTTGGAGGATTTTGGAGAAGAAGAATCATGAGGATTCTTGTTCTTTTTGATCCAAATGGGTTTAACCGAGATTTTCGGTTTCTTTGAAAGCTTAGAAGAAGAAGCTTTAGGTTGAGAAGTTTGTGACAAAGAAATGTCAAGGTTAGGAAAGGAAGAATTAGGCATTATGAGGGATGAAGAAAAGAACTTCCAAAGGAGAAGAATTTAAATAAAATAGACAAGGCAAAGATTTGAAATGAAAAAGAAAGGTTTTAGGAAATGTTTAGCCAAATTGGGTAAACAAAGAATCTTAACCAAGACAGTGGTCAAAGAAGAAAGACCAAAAATAAGCCAAGAACGGCTTTACTATGCGCGGTTCCTTAATATAGCCCGCGGTTCCATATCGATATGGAGCCGCCTGGGGGCTAAGGAGCCGCGTCCAATGGGCAACAAACCTTGATTTTCAAAAGTTTTGGAGAAAAATAAGACTTTTTCAAAATTTTGCAAATCTTGGATTTTTACCTCTTTTAGCACTAGAGTATGCTAGGGTTGCATAAAAGCAACATATTCACAAAAAATGTCTTGACAAAGGGTGACAAAATATTTAGATAACATTTTGATTTAATTTTAAGTCAAGTTTTTAGAGGTTGTAATAGATTTAGGTTCAATTTTAAATAAATTGAAGTTGTTTAATGTGATCACATATATTAAAACACATAAAAACTAAATCCATAAATCATCTACATGAGAAAATTATGAGGGAAAAGAGAGGAAATACAATAAATAAAAAGACAATTAACTACTACAAAGATAACTAATAACTAGGTCTTGAATTCATAGTTCTCTTTGGCTTGACCTTCTTTTAAAAAGCATGTTATTTTGAAAATCATCATTCATCTTTTAGGAGGAGGCATGGAGAACAAGGCAAGCAAGAAATCATGCAACCTTCTATGAAGACCAAGCATCTCCAACCTTAGGTTTTGAATGATGTAGTTATTATAAAGGCAACATGGGCAATTTGCACCATGAGCTTCTAGGAACCCAAAGAAGTAAGGATCACCCATGAAGTGGAGAATAGGAATGCCCAAAATAGGAGCATTAGTATTAGAGGGTGGAGGAGGTGGTGGAGGCATAGTGTCCAAGGGTGAGATGGGAGAATTTGGTGGAGTGAAAGGAGAGGTAACCAAAGGCTCAAGTACAAAGGGAATGCTTTGTAGAGGTTGAGGTTGAGAAATCCCATCCAAAGGAGGACTAGGGATGAAAGGTGAAGAAAGCTCATACATTCTTGATTGGAATAAAGAGGAGGTAGAACCATGTGAATGGTTAGTACCATGAGTTGAGTTTGTCTTGCATGGAGTAGGGGGTGGTGAAGGTGAAGAAGAAATGAGAATGGGAGAGATCTCATTTTTGGGAGTGTGTAAAGATGAACAACCAATGTTAGGTATCTTAATCTTAATTTTGGGGCTTCTTTTGGAGGAGGAAGTTTTGGAGGAAGTGGATGTTTTAGTGGACACCATGGATGTGTGTTAAGGTTTAGAGAAGAGTTGAAGGGATGAAAAACACAATCAACATGAGAGGGTTTAAGAAGAGAAGGAAATGATCCAAACTAGTAATGGGTTAAAATCATTTTAGGTGAATAATGAAAATAGGTACCCTAGTTTAGGAAAGTGCAGGTTTTTGCAAAATATTTATCAAAGTTTTACAAAGATTAAGGAAAACAGTGTAAAGCAAAGATTCTATCGAAACAGGGACAAGCGGTTCCTTACGTAGGGCCGCGGTTCCTTATCGCTAAGGAACCGCGGGTTTGATATGGAACCGCGTCCAGTGTTGTTCAAAAGTAGCACTTCCTCAAATTTTGGTCAGCCCAAATTTCACACAGGTAAATAGCAAGCCAAAGTTAACTATAAATTAAAATCAAGGAAGCTAACAAACACATAATAAACATAAAGCTATGTAAATCGAAAGATCGACTACATAGTTAATTAAGGATTAAAATAGTTAGTAATCCAAACAAGTAGTATTAGTTATTATACACATATAGAAGAAAAGAAAACAAATGTTCAACACATAACATATTCAACAACATGTTCTCCTTGAATTAAATCAAAGTCTTTATCTTCTCTTCTTGCCAAATCCCTTGATCAAATTCCCCAAGTATTTGAATCCCTTTCTTGACTCCACTCGATGATTAAACAACTCACCTCAAGTCCTAAGATTTTTGTTGATGAAAAAGTTGGGGTAGACCGAGCTTGACCCAAATTAGGTTTAATTTGGGGTCTTGTGGACTCCGGCTCTTGCACCAAGTGAAACTTGTTTTGGGGACCCTGCGACTAAACAGACACCGTTAGGCTTATCGTGGGTTTGTGGCCCACAATTAGACTCCAGCGTGAGAGTAAGTAATCGATTTGAGTATATTAGTGTTTAGGGTATTGTGTGTATCGTACATTTATGGAACCGAAGGGGTTACTTTTATCTAACTAAGGCAAGTGTATATCCCTTTTCCTTAACTATAATATAAGTTATATTCTGTCTGATCCTGTCGCACTGCGACGAGGACTTGGCTAAGTAATCAGCCTCTTATGCAACAGCGGCTTACCGGGCCTTTTGGGCTGTGTACGCACATCGCACAAGTATCTAATCCATTCCTGATGGATGCGGGTAGTACCCGTGAGTCAGACTATCCAGCCCGACTAGGGACTATACGTCATCATGTCCCCCCTGTCTAGTGGTCGCAGGTCCAGTCTGCGGCTACTAGACTATAATCAAACCAAAACAGTCGCATAGTCTAAGCATAAACACAGATTTTAAATATTATTGCCAAGAAGACATACATCCCCCCTTTTAACTAACCTCATTGGTACCCGGGAAAAGCGCTTGCCACGTCATAGTTACTCCTTCATCTTCTACCGTTAGATCTGCCAAGTGGGGTATATGTGGCACATATCTGACCGTGAACAGTAAAACTAGGAAGCCTATATAAACCCATCACGCCTCCTTTTTTCTGCTTACCATCTACAAAACCTTCAAATCACCATTAACACCTCTATCATTTACCATCGTCACCAGATCTCTTATTAAGGTAATCCACGCGACCACTGTTTTGTATACATAACGCCATGGTGAAACAACTAACCGACATTACATCCATCTTGACCATTAAGAAGCTAGACGAATTTACCTCTGACTTCTACATACCCAACTACCTGCACCTAGAAGTTCCTAACCCACAACATAATATAAGTCAGTTCCCCGCAGGGAAGATAGGGTTGTACACCCGTTTCTTCGATTACGCAAACCAGCGTATACCTATGTCGCGCTTTCTCCTGAGCGTGCTACTACACTATGAGACCCACGTCTCCCAACTGCATTGCATAGGGGTAGCAAAAATTTCGAATTTCGAAATAAACTGTCTCACCCTAGACATAGAACCCACGGTAGATCTCTTCCACGTCTTCTACCAACGGCAATTAGCCAATGGCTGGGTATCCTTCGCTAAGCGAAAAGGCGGTATGCAATGTTTAGATGGAAAGATAGATTCCTTAAGGAACTGGACCGACAGATTCTTCTGGATCGACGATGCTGCCTTTTCTTTCCACTTTCCCTTCTTGACCCCTGACACTGTGAGGAAGGACCCCTACCTTGCCCCGACTCCTACAACACTGCAGATGCGGAAACCTTGAGCAACAACCGCATTCCCGTGCAACCCTATCCAGAGAGTGTGTTAGTCACTCTTGGCCTAAGCTGCGCAGTCATTTTTGGTGAGCACAGGGTACCAATGTTTCGCAGAGAGAGTGGCTAGGGTTAGTGGTCCTTCCCGCCTTCATAATAACATTTTGTAAGTACCATTGCATATCAAAAGACTAAAATATGTTTTCCTGTTTTCTGTTTGTCTCCCTTCGTAGTTATGGACGTTCTCGACCTTGTCCGTGGTCCTTTCCTAAAGATTTGCTGGTGTACTCTCGCCGTCAGTAGGAAAATGAAGAGTCACTCCATGACTGTGCGCAGAAAAATACCATGGACCTAGAGATTGGGGAGCCATCTGCCGCCCAAGAGAGTGAAGACACAGGCGCAGACCAACCACCGCCCCCTCCACCAGTTCAACAGTTGGAACAACAGCCACCCATACAACAACAACCACCACCCTTTCTCAGATCCTCGATGTCTTGAGACAATGCTACCGGGGACGCCGAAAAAGCCGCGACTGGGTTTGAGGAAGAGGACATTACTTCTTTAGGGAAAAGACACAGAAGCCCCCCATCATCTCCACACAAATCCGCACGCCTCGGGGCCGGTCCCTCCTGGACAGGGGTGCGCACAACCAAGGAAGAGTTCGAGAAGAACCTCGCAAAGACCCCCCCCCCCCACGCACTCCTCTCGCCACCATCAACCTAAGGTAACCATCCTCTTATATACGATGGCGTGAACTATACTTTCTTCTCTGCATCCCCAAGTCATTATTTTTTATTGTACCCGCCTAACCATTATTCTTATGCAGCAGTGACGAACAGGAAAAATACGTCGCAAAGGCGAAGACCACACCCTCCCCCCACAAGGATACTTCATCAGCAGGAGGAAGCGCGTTCGCACAAGATCCTACCTTTTCCCCTGACTGGGAGCTTCCTGCATCCTCTGACCTAACGAGCGCGTTTGACTGCGCAAGCTTTTTAGACAACATCGTGCCCCCTGGCCGAGAGGAAGTGCTAGAAGGGATGAGCGATGCTGTCCTGGTCGATGAGGCAAGTTATCTGGCAGCGCAGCATGTTACATTGACATCGCACCTCAATAAGAGATACCTGGGATTGTCTGCCAAATTTCCTAGCACGGAGGAAAAATTGAGGCAGGTCACGGAAGAGAAATCCTCCGCTCTTGGCGATACGCAAGAAAAACTAGACCAAGAGGCCGAGAGGGGAAGAAAAGATGCCGCCCTCCTCCACTCTTTGACAGAGGAAATAAACAACCTATTCGTCGCTCTTGATGAAGAGCGCGCCCTCGACATGCAATATATAATAAGAAAAAAGTATGTATGACATAAAGAAAAAAAATTCAGAATGCGTCATGGAACTAGCTAGGGACCACGACTGTTTTATTAATACTTGCAAGATTTTAAATACATAAAATAAAAAGAAAAACAATACATTCACTTAGGAAGTTCGCCCTTAAAGGTAGCACTTCTTTAGATGGCATATGTTCCAAGGTCTTTGTAGGTCGCGACCATCCATGTCACGTAACCGATACACGCCATTCCCCAATACATCCGTCACTATGTAAGGTCCCTCCCACTTAGGTCCAAGTTTTCCTGTATTCTCAGCGCGACTGGCCGCGTTTGAGCGATACACAAAGTCACCTGGTCTGAAGGAGGTCTTGCGCACCCTAGCATCATAGTAGCCTTTCATCTTTGCTTTTGACTTAGCTTCGCGGATTGCTGCTAACTCTCGTCGCTCCTCGATTATGTCTAAGTTCAATCGTAGCTCATCGTCGTTAGTAAGCATGTCTACCTCCGCTGTGCGGAGTGTTTGCAATCCGATCTCAGCTGGAATGACTGCGTATGTACCATATGTTAGGGCGAAAGGGTATCACCCGTAGCTGTCTTGATCATCGTGCGATGTGCCCACAAAACATGCGACAACTCATCTACCCACTTCCTATTATGTTCCCCCAATCGTGCTTTTATGCCATCCCCCAAACTCCTGTTTGCTCTTTCCACAAGTCCATTCGTTTGTGGGTGGGCGGCCGATGCGAACCGTTGATGTATCCCATTCTTCGCGCACCAATCCTTGAACGGGTTCTCTGCGAACTACTTTCCATTATCAGAGACTATTTCACCGGACAGTCCGAAACGACATACAATGTTGTCCCATACGAACCTTTTTACCTGATTCCCCGTGATCGTTACTGCCTTTGCCTCAATCCATCTTGTGAAGTAATCCATCGCGACTATGAGGAACTTAACTCCCCCTGCGGCTACGGGAAAAGGTCCCGCGATATCGATTCACCATTTGAAGAATGGCCAAGGGGAGGTGATCGGCGTGAGCTTTTCCTGGGGCTGCCTAGGTACTGGTCTGTGCACTTGACGGTCATTGCATTTATTAATGAGCGTTCGCGCGTTTGTATGAATAGTTGGCCAATAGTACCCGCTGCGCAACGCCGTTGCTACCACGGACCTTGGTCCTACGTGCATGCCGTATGACCCCTCGTGGATTTCGCTAATGATGTACTACGCCTAGCCTGGCCCTACACATCTTAACCATGGCTGGATGAATGATTGCTTTTAAAGGACCCCATCTCTGACTTCGAATTACCTCGAACGTCTTCGCACTCGCCGTGACTCGTTTTCGTCATGCGGGAGTGAATCATTAGTCAGATAATCCATAATCGGCATCATCCATGTAGGGCCTTCTTCCTCTACAACCGACGTGACCTCTTACTCTTAAATTGACTTGTCTTTGAGAATTTCTAACAGGACTTGTTTTGATAGGTGTACGAAGCTGGTAGATGCTATTTTACTGAGCGCATTTGCTTTCTTCTTTTCCCCCTGGTTACTTGGCGTATTCAGAACTTACTGAACCCTTTAATTAATGTTTTGGCTTTTTGTAAGTATTACACCATGTTATCTTCTTTCGCCTCGTATTCACCAAGTATGTGGTTTGCTACCAATCGAGAATCTACATTTGCTTCGAGATTGCGCACACCTATCCGTGCTGCGATCCTGAGCCCTGCTATGAGTGCCTCATATTCTTCTTCATTATTTGTGGCCGTGAACTCAAAACGCAATGCGTATGTGAATTCCATTCCTTCAGGGTTGGTAAGTATGAGACCCGCGCCTGATCCGTCAGTGCAAGAGGACCCATCAGTAAACAAGACCCACGGGGTTGGGTCTTCTTCTTTTTGTTCTAACTCTTGAACGCTCTCCTTTGGCTTTTCAATGATGAAATCTGCCAAAATTTACGGCATTAAGCGGCCTGTAAGTGATGTTGTGTCCCCTAATAGAACGCTCTATTTCTGGAATCTACCTGCGACCTCCGGTTTTGATATTACCTGCTTTATTGGCTGTTCAGTTATCACCACTATTGGGTGCGCTTGGAAGTATCGACACAACCACTTTTCCACAAACACCAGCGCGAGTACTAATTTTTCCATTGGGGTATAATTTAGCTCCGAGCTTTGCAACGCTCTACTTATGAAGTATACTGGAGTTTTCACATTTTCTCTATCCGTCATTAGCACTGTGCTGATCGCTCCGTGCATATCAGACAAATACATTATCAGCTCCTCATTAGGTCGTGGTGCAACTAGCATAAGGAGCGAAGCTAAATGTGCTTTCAATTCCTCGAAGGCCTTTTCTGCTTCTTTAGTCCAATTGAAGTCCCCTTTCTTGATGCACCTTTTGAGCGTTTTAAACAAAGGGAGTGACTTCTCTGCTGATTTAGACAGGAATCTGTTCAGTCTCGCAAGCTTCCCATTTAGCGACTGCACTTCCTTTTTCGTTTTTAGGCTCTGGAGTTGAATGACCGCGTCTGTTTTTTCCGGACAGGTTTGATTCCATTGGGGTCAATCATGTATCCTAGGAACATGCCTTCTATCGCCCCAAAAGTACACTTCTTTGGATTTAACTTCATGTTTATCCTTCTGAGTGTAGAGAATGTTTCCTCTATGTCCCGAATAAGCTCGCTCTCCGTATGACTTTTTATTACCAAATCATCGACATATACCTCCAAATTTCGCCCTATTTGGCCTTCAAATGCCTTATCAACCAGTCGTTGATATGTGGCCCCTGCATTCTTTAGTCCAAACGACATTTTTGTGTAACAGTACACGCCCTGGCTGGTATGGAATGTTGTTTTTTCCTCGTCCTCTTTTGCCATTTACATTTGGTGGTATCCCTTGTATGCGTCCAGGAAACATTTAAAGGGGTATCCGCACAACGATTCCACCTTCCAATCTATCTCCGGGAGTGGGTAGAAATCCTGGGGACAAGCTTTATTGAGGTGTGTGAAATCAACGCACATGCGCCAGCTACCATCATGTTTCTTCACCATTACAGGGTTAGCGAGCCAGTCATGATAGTAAACTTCCCTCATGATTCCTGCGTCTACTAGCTTTTTTACTTCCTTGAGTATCACCTTATTGTGTTCTGGAGCCTGTCCTATTTTCTTTTGCCTAATCGGGGGGTACCCTTCGCGGATCTAGAGCTTTTGCTCGGCTATTGATCTTGGTACCCCTATCATATGTTTGGGCTCCCACGCAAAGATGTCTAAGTTGTCCTTTAAAAGGCGACACAAGTTTGTCTTTCCTTTGTCAAACAATGTTCCTCTGATCGTGATCTCTTGATCCGAATACTGTGGATGTGCTGCTATTTTTAGATTTGGCGGTGAGTTTACCTTAGGTTCCATTATGACCCGTGGAGGTTCTGTGACCGCGTTACACTCCGGTGGAGTTATCGCTGTATTGAAGATCGTTACGATTCCACCATCCACTGGCGACTTGATCATGCCATGAGCTGCGGAAGGTACCGCTCTCATTGCTAATATAGATGGTCGCCCTATAATTCCGTTATACTGAGATGGCGACCGTATGATCAGGAAACTCATGGAGACGTTTGTTGAGTGCTCATCGTTTCCTACCTTTACTACTAGATTTAGTTGGCCCAAAGGCCACACCGCTTCTCCACTGAAACCGATGAGCAGGGAGGTTACATGTATCATTTGGCTCTGTATTTATGTAACACCCCATTTTGATAAATGGAATGTCACGCGTAATTATGGCGTGTCATCAAAGCATGCAAGGTAATATGTAGTAAAACATACATGACCATAGGGAAAACCGGAATCAAACATCGGTTCCCAAACATAAGCCCAAAACATAACAAAGTAAATGAACTGAATGAAAGACTAAACAAGCATAAATATATGAAGGCAAAAGGAGAAGAAGTCTATGGCAGCTTCCATCCTATGCACGTCCTCCAAATGCTCGAGTCTTGGGTACCTGCCGTTTTGGGACATGGAAAGGAAAGTAACGGCTGAGCAAAACGCTCAGTGCACGGATATACAATATAGCATGAAATAGGATAAGCATGTAACATATAACAGCGGAAGACTAAGTTCTGAGTAGACTGGTTAAGTATTAAGAAAACTGGTTTTATAGTTTGAAAAGCCTTATGTTTATCTTATGAAAACTGTTTTAACATAAATATACCATAGCCCGTATAGGTCATGAAAAGGTCACGTGCATGAATACTTGGAGGGGTGACCTCATCATGCTGATTAGAGGGGATGCCTCTAATTAATATACTGTTTTGGGTAGGAGGGATCAACTCCTTGTGAAGGATGCAAGGCACACACCACATTCACCATGATAAACTGAATAAAACATGTAACTAGGATGCACCCATACGCCCCACCTGATATAATAATATGGCCAAAACTGAAAAGGGACGCCACGAGCAATCACTCCGCCGTGGGGAAGTCATAACATTGGTGCCTCCAATGTTATGGTTATGGTACCTCCATAACTAGGTGAAACTGGTCATGCTTGTATATGGCTATAGATTATGCTAATTAAACATAAGCAGTTCAAAACAATAAAACAAATACTGGGGAAAACAGTTGGCTGCATACGGGGAAATCCTAATAAGGAAAGAATGTCCATACCGAAAGGACGGGAATCCGTACCTCAAGTCCAGTGAATGAACGGAAGGAAGACTCCTACTTCTGGATCACTAACGCTACATGAATACACACGTGTATAAGTATCGATTCACTGATTACGTACTAGGTTTTTATGTCTCGTCTTAGCTTACTTTGCATGTTTTAGGTCATGGTTTACTGTTTAAAGCCTTAAACTGTGTTTATCTTGTATTCTGATTAATCTGATTAAGTATTACTGGTATTTCATGTATTATTATACTTACTGTGTAATAATAAGTAACTTTCCAAAAATAGCAGGTTTCCAAAAATAGAAAGTTTCTAAAAATAGAAAGTTTCCAAAAATAAAAAGTTACCAAAAATAGAAAGTTTCCAAAAATAGATAGTTTCCAAAAATAGAAAGTTTCCAAAAATAGAAAGTTTCCAAAAATAGAAAGTTTCCTAAAATAGAATTTACTGCTTAAAATAGATTAGTTTCTAAAAATAGAAAGTTTCCAAAAATAGATCAGCTGCCTTAATTAAATAAGTTTCCATATATAGAAGGTTTCCAGGATTAGATTAGCTGCCTGAATTAAATAGATTTCCATATATAGAAGGTTTCCATTAATAGATTAGTTGCCTTATTTAATTAAGTTTCTATAAATAGAAGTTTCCATATTTAGAATTAAGCTGGTTACATAAGCTAACATATAAGTCTACGTGTTTATAAGCTGATTTCTTAAGTCATATGATATAGTATATAGTTTAATTATTATTCCATGTGTTTTAATTAAACTATAGGTTAAGCATTTTAATTAAAGTATAACATGTTTTAATTAAAATTAAATGAAAATACTTAGGTTAAGATGTGTATTATTATTATTAATAATATAACCTAAGTCATGTCTAAATTAATTAATTATAGGCATGTTTTAAATAATTAATTAATTATAACTTATAACATAAAATACTTAGGTTAAATTAATATCATGCTAAATTAATAATTAGAATAACCTAAGTCATGATTTAATTAATATCTCATGTTATTAATTAATTTATATCCTAAGTTCATGATTCATAAAAATTAATATGTAACATAGATCGTGTTTTAACCAACGAACCGTGAACCGGGCATGATATCGACACCGTACCCCGAACCAAATCGGGGTTCCCCTTGGTTCCTTGCTGCCGTGGGACCCACACCACCAAACCGGGACCATACGGTCTCGGTGGTGGTTTCTAGGCCAAGCCGTGACCCCCTTGGGGCACGGTCTAGGCGTCGGCTAAACCAAACACCCGTAAAACACCCTTTTGATTTTACTTCTTAACCAAATACATGTTTATTTTATGTTTTTAAAATAGGTTTTAAAAACATCATGTTCTTAATCAATTTTACCAAATCAAATCAAAAGAAGGAATTAAAAAGAAAGGTTAAAAAGATATACCGAATGTGTAGATGAATTAAGGATGAACAAACACTAATACTTGTACAATATCCAAGATCAAAATCAACAAGAACACCCCTCTTAGGTGTGTTATAGGTGGCGGCTACAAAAGGGAAAAGGATGGAGAGGAGAAAACTTTTTAGGGTTTTATGTTTAATTTCTTGAAAAGTGAAAATGAATGCATTTTTCCCTTAACCCCTTGTTTAGTAAAAATGATGGGCTAGGCCCATTTCTCTTCCTTAATTTCGTGGTTCATGGGGCCCACATGGGGTAACCCAAATGTTTTTCGTGTCCCGATGTTTCGTGTTCGTTCGTGGTTAAACGTGCTCGTGTTTAAAGTGTTTCTGTTTATTTTATCATGTAGTTTATCGTAATCTTAACGCTCGTAATTATATTATATGTATTTACGTAATTATTTTAGTTCGTATTTTAAATGGTGATCATGATTTAATTACGTTCACGTGACATATTTATTAACTGTTTATCTTGGGTTCGTACGTAATCGATACTTATCATGTCATACACGTATGCACTTGCTTGATTAATAGCACATGAATGTGATCGATACTGAATAAGGTAAGTTTTAATCTAGGACGTACGATCTTAAGGGCACTATTCATGGTAAAAGCATGCGGGTTTTACAATTCTTCCCCCCTAAAAAGAATAATTCGTCCCCGAATTATAGATAAAGTAACTGGAAGCAAAACATACCCGAATCAAACTGGAAAGGTATGCAAAATAACGGAAATGAAGGTGACATGGTAGAAGGGAACGTGGAACGTGACATGTCTTGAAAGGACATGGGACGTGACGTGACTGAAAGGACATATCTAATTGATGAGAAAAACGGATAAAAGTCCGGATGAACTTGTCCGTTTCCAAGTGGCCTCCCTCTTGGAACGGTTCCCTCAGAAGATCTTGACACAATGATAAATCTTGGTCCTCCTGACCTTGACTTGGAATACGAAAAAAAAAATTCTTGGTTATCAACGGAAGGTAGATCCCCTAAATTGGATCGAGGAAAACAAGAGTTAACGTGCTAGGGTAACTGAAACGTTACGATGCACGACAATCTGACTTAACTGATAATTAGAAACGATGCGCGAGACATAAAGAAACGTAGTACGTGAAAAATTTTGAACGTGATACGTGAAAAATTTTGAACGTGCTACGTGGAGATATGTCGAGTGTAGTATGAGTAAATATATCTTGATCCATGATACGTGTAACATATCTTGATCATGATATGAGGAACGTGGAATGAACATGACATGTGAGACATATCGTGATCATAGAATATAATGGTGGTAACGCCAAACGCTACAAGGTGAGACGTGGAATATGACGTGAAACGTCTATCTGATGATGGAGAGTTATACTAAACTTGGGTCTGGTCTCTCAAGTTCTTGCAAACTTCCCAGAATGAGAAAAGAATGAACGTAATATCGTAAGCCAAAATACGATCATGAACGTGAATAGTGTCATGAACGTGAGCGCGAAAGCAAGTCGTGGAATTAGAATGAAGACGTGAAGTAAGTTAGGAGTACAATTACGAATCTTTGTCTGACCCGATAGATGAGGGGTTGCCAAGTGATCGGATGAGCCTTGGCTGGAACATGTTCGTTCAATCTGTTGGTTCTGAAATCCGTACGGATGTAAGGATTCTGCAGACTTGATTAAACTGTTGGTAATAACCCAGATAGCATCATGCCTCTTCTGAGTTTGCTGAAATCTGGTACTAAAATCCATGGAGATCTTGTCCCTTTTCGATTCACAATTTCATATGATGAAAACATCCCAGTTTGTTGGTGTCCTATCTTAACATGTTGGTATGTCAGGTACCTAGATATGAACGTAACTGTATCTTGCTTTGTAGAACTTGATACCTAGGAGTTTGCGAGACTCTGAGTCTCTGAATCTAGACTTCTCCTAGCGTATAATTTTCTAGAACACCTAATGTAGTGTAGGGTTCTCTCCTTTACACATAAGCAGAGTCATGGTAAGATTAACCGTAGGAACCCATGTGATTCAGCGTGTCACTGTAATGAAACAGAATTGATAATGGAAAATTTTCTAGGGTAAAATTTCTCTTGTCAAGAATTTGCAACATAGTGCAGATATGGTCTTCCTGTTCTTCTCTAGGCTTAAATGAAATCAGGTTATCCTCAATGAAAATGCTGATGAATTTGTTTAGGAGTTCATGGAAACTCAATTTATTAAGTCCATAATGCGGTTGGAGCATTGATGAGACTAATTCAAAATCATAAATCTAGCATGATCGGGTCGTGTACGAATAGCAGTCATGGACATGTCCTGCTTTTTCGCTCGTCACTGTTGGCAGCATGATCGTGAGTTCGATCTTGGAAAAGTGATTAACACCATACGGTTGATTGGACATGTTGTCAATATGTGGATGAGAATAACGGTCATGAATGGTGATTTGTTTAAGTCGACGGTAGTCGACACATAATCTCATGGTACCATCCTTCTCCTTGAAGGTTCTTCTGGAGTGTAAGGAACAATTTTGGAATAATCCGTTGGTTATGCATAAAAGGACCTTAGTAGTCGTGTGTTACTGACAGCTAGAAAATTTTAGCAATATGGCTAACAAAGCACGTGCTTGAAAAGCATAGATAATTTGTACAGATCTTCCCGATGGAAAATCAAGCTGACTGTATTCAGGAGCCTGAACATTACTGTACATAATTATGAATCATAGCATGGTGTGGTGTTCATAGTACATAATTAGGATAAAATTCATCTCGTGTCTGTCCGAGGAAATGCGTTAGCAACTTGGATCTTATCGTTAAGCTGAAGGAAAACCTTCGTATGCGTGGGAATACGAAAGGCGTCCTTCATGGTTATGAATATATGAACTATGGTGAAAGAAATGAAAGTGACATCGGTAACGTGACAGTTCTCACTGATGCGCCGATAATGGTATTGAAATTCTCGTGGCCTGATTAATACATGGCACAACAACATAGATATACCCTTGAAGGGTACCCTGAATTTCTTAGAAATGTTCCATAATCAGACGTGAGTCATGTGTCTTGACTCGTGTCTTGAGAAATGTAAGCGTGACATATGTCTTGACTGGTATCTTGACATGTGTCCTCAGAAAGTATACGTGAGACATGTGTCTTGACTGATGTCTTGACATGTGTCTCGAGATGTGAAACAATTAGAATTACAAATATTAGGTTAATATGCCAGAATTGGCGGATCGGTTGGACTACTGATCATTTGTATGTTTAATCACGTCCGTGGCCGGAGCCTCGGTTGCGATTTCTAGGATAGTTGCTGTCATAATAGTGGTTACTATCATCTTGTCTGTCGGTTCTATGACGGTCATTCTCATGACCGTGACTCATGTAACTATTTAGCTGAGTGGCCGGCTGGTACTGGTTTGCACTCATATGGCTGAAATGACAGTCGAACGACGTGTGACATGTAACTATGAATTTGGGACAATGATTGATGGGAATTGTTTGACGGTGAAGCATCTTCTCGTCCAATTGCTTTGCTCCGACGCCTTTGTCTTCGTCTTTTAGGATCTCCAGGTTGTGAACAGCATCAGCATCAGCATCTCGTAGCGTCTCCCAACATCAGCAGCATCAACCTTCAGTAACATCTCCAAGCTATGAGCGGCATCGACAATCTTGTATAATATCAGCAAGTGAACATACGCCTGAGATGATTTAGACTCGACTAGCGAATACTCGTGAAGTATTGCAAGTGGAATACACATGGATTAAGGTACATGTAATACACATGAAATACGGTACGTGGATTACACATGGAATGCACATGAAATGATCGGTATGGGCTCGAACATTTGTCATGATTTAAAGAAAGTAAACTGGTTAAACGGTTAGGAAAACCATCATGATAACCTGGCAGTATTAGCATAGACATCATTCTGGTCGCATAGAGAAACACTAAAGTGTGGTTACACAGAATTCAACGATGATTTGCCTGACAGCATGATCAATGGAAACCAACCATGACTATCGTGAAAGCATGATTCAAGAAATCTAACAATGTCTTGCAGGACAACGTAAATAACAAAAGAGGCGTGAAACATAATCAACATGAAGACGGAATTATCATGAGGAAACATGAAACCATCTATTACGAAGAAGTGTATAACATAATCAGCATGAAACTGAAGTTAACCATGACAGTATGAAGGCATACTTGACATAAAAACATAATAACTTATGATGGGACATGAAAATTTTTTTTTATGCCAATTTAAATCATGAGAAAAATTTTATGCAAGAAAAACAGTGCATGAATGCGTAATGTAGTTTATAAAACCTTTATATGTGCGAGGGAACGCCTATGGGTCGGTTCCAAAACAAAAGACATGGCGAGGGGACGCCTATGGGTCGGTCCCAAAGTTAAAAGTTTCGATAAAAACACATGCGACTAAATAGGGCCAGTCCTGTACCAACCATTACTTAGTCAAAATTCCTGCAACAGATGACATATGATATAAATGCATGAATGCATGAAACATAAATAATTAAAATCATTGTCAGAACTTAACAGAAAAATTTTATATGAAAAATGTGAACTACTAGGGTTCAGTCCACATAATCACAGTTCACGAGGAACGTCATGCATAGACAATGACACATAACTAAGTATGGATGACGGTTGTCCATCCATATTTGTAAAACAATACCGATGAAAACATTAAGGTTACAACCTCAAGGTGCTGAAAACATCATGGTTAAAACAACAACGCGCTGAAAACATCAATACGTGGAATAACAAACGTTGGCTTAGGAAGCTCCTGGTGACTACCCACTAGTCACAGGTCAAGTTTTAGAGCCTACAGGTCGAAGCCTTGCTCTGATACCATAATTGTAACACCCCATTTTGATAAATGGAATGTCACGCGTAATTATGGCGTGTCATCAAAGCATGCAAGGTAATATGTAGTAAAACATACATGACCATAGGGAAAACCGGAATCAAACATCGGTTCCCAAACATAAGCCCAAAACATAACAAAGTAAATGAACTGAATGAAAGACTAAACAAGCATAAATATATGAAGGCAAAAGGAGAAGAAGTCTATGGCAGCTTCCATCCTATGCACGTCCTCCAAATGCTCGAGTCTTGGGTACCTGCCGTTTTGGGACATGGAAAGGAAAGTAACGGCTGAGCAAAACGCTCAGTGCACGGATATACAATATAACATGAAATAGGATAAGCATGTAACATATAACAGCGGAAGACTAAGTTCTGAGTAGACTGGTTAAGTATTAAGAAAACTGGTTTTATAGTTTGAAAAGCCTTATGTTTATCTTATGAAAACTGTTTTAACATAAATATACCATAGCCCATATAGGTCATGAAAAGGTCACGTGCATGAATACTTGGAGGGGTGACCTCATCATGCTGATTAGAGGGGATGCCTCTAATTAATATACTGTTTTGGGTAGGAGGGATCAACTCCTTGTGAAGGATGCAAGGCACACACCACATTCACCATGATAAACTGAATAAAACATGTAACTAGGATGCACCCATACGCCCCATCTGATATAATAATATGGCCAAAACTGAAAAGGGACGCCACGAGCAATCACTCCGCCGTGGGGAAGTCATAACATTGGTGCCTCCAATGTTATGGTTATAGTACCTCCATAACTAGGTGAAACTGGTCATGCTTGTATATGGCTATAGATTATGCTAATTAAACATAAGCAGTTCAAAACAATAAAACAAATACTGGGGAAAACAGTTGGCTGCATACGGGGAAATCCTAATAAGGAAAGAATGTCCATACCGAAAGGACGGGAATCCGTACCTCAAGTCCAGTGAATGAACGGAAGGAAGACTCCTACTTCTGGATCACTAACGCTACATGAATACACACGTGTATAAGTATCGATTCACTGATTACGTACTGGGTTTTTATGTCTCGTCTTAGCTTACTTTGCATGTTTTAGGTCATGGTTTACTGTTTAAAGCCTTAAACTGTGTTTATCTTGTATTCTGATTAATCTGATTAAGTATTACTGGTATTTCATGTATTATTATACTTACTGTGTAATAATAAGTAACTTTCCAAAAATAGCAGGTTTCCAAAAATAGAAAGTTTCCAAAAATAGAAAGTTTCCAAAAATAGAAAGTTACCAAAAATAGAAAGTTTCCAAAAATAGATAGTTTCCAAAAATAGAAAGTTTCCAAAAATAGAAAGTTTCCAAAAATAGAAAGTTTCCTAAAATAGAATTTACTGCTTAAAATAGATTAGTTTCTAAAAATAGAAAGTTTCCAAAAATAGATCAGCTGCCTTAATTAAATAAGTTTCCATATATAGAAGGTTTCCATGATTAGATTAGCTGCCTGAATTAAATAGATTTCCATATATAGAAGGTTTCCATTAATAGATTAGTTGCCTTATTTAATTAAGTTTCTATAAATAGAAGTTTCCATATTTAGAATTAAGCTGGTTACATAAGCTAACATATAAGTCTACGTGTTTATAAGCTGATTTCTTAAGTCATATGATATAGTATATAGTTTAATTATTATTCCATGTGTTTTAATTAAACTATAGGTTAAGCATTTTAATTAAAGTATAACATGTTTTAATTAAAATGAAATGAAAATACTTAGGTTAAGATGTGTATTATTATTATTAATAATATAACCTAAGTCATGTCTAAATTAATTAATTATAGGAATGTTTTAAATAATTAATTAATTATAACTTATAACATAAAATACTTAGGTTAAATTAATATCATGCTAAATTAATAATTAGAATAACCTAAGTCATGATTTAATTAATATCTCATGTTATTAATTAATTTATATCCTAAGTTCATGATTCATAAAAATTAACATGTAACATAGATCGTGTTTTAACCAACGAACCGTGAACCGGGCATGATATCGACACCGTACCCCGAACCAAATCGGGGTTCCCCTTGGTTCCTTGCTGCCGTGGGACCCACACCACCAAACCGGGACCATACGGTCTCGGTGGTGGTTTCTAGGCCAAGCCGTGACCCCCTTGGGGTACGGTCTAGGCGTCGGCTAAACCAAACACCCGTAAAACACCCTTTTGATTTTACTTCTTAACCAAATACATGTTTATTTTATGTTTTTAAAATAGGTTTTAAAAACATCATGTTCTTAATCAATTTTACCAAATCAAATCAAAAGAAGGAATTAAAAAGAAAGGTTAAAAAGATATACCGAATGTGTAGATGAATTAAGGATGAACAAACACTAATACTTGTACAATATCCAAGATCAAAATCAACAAGAACACCCCTCTTAGGTGTGTTATAGGTGGCGGCTACAAAAGGGAAAAGAAAGGAGAGGAGAAAACTTTTTAGGGTTTTATGTTTAATTTCTTGAAAAGTGAAAATGAATGCATTTTTCCCTTAACCCCTTGTTTAGTAAAAATGATGGGCTAGGCCCATTTCTCTTCCTTAATTTCGTGGTTCATGGGGCCCACATGGGGTAACCCAAATGTTTTTCGTGTCCTGATGTTTCGTGTTCGTTCGTGGTTAAACGTGTTCGTGTTTAAAGTGTTTCTGTTTATTTTATCATGTAGTTTATCGTAATCTTAACGCTCGTAATTATATTATATGTATTTACGTAATTATTTTAGTTCGTATTTTAAATGGTGATCATGATTTAATTACGTTCACGTGACATATTTATTAACTGTTTATCATGGGTTCGTACGTAATCGATACTTATCATGTCATACACGTATGCACTTGCTTGATTAATAGCACATGAATGTGATCGATACTGAATAAGGTAAGTTTTAATCTAGGACGTACGATCTTAAGGGCACTATTCATGGTAAAAGCATGCGGGTTTTACAATTTATGCGCTAAGTTTCAGGAAGCAGTGCTCATACATTATTTCTGCTGATGAACCTCCATCCAATACATGCGATGCATGCTGTGCTGACCAATGCTTATTTCTATAACTAGCGGATTGTCTGCGATGTTCTTCGCATTGAGTGGGGGGAAGGAAATGTCTTTTCCCTTCGAGAATTATTGGCTCACCTCCTGTCTTGTCCTTCGTTGCCACGATTCCACCATGTAAATATTCGCGTTAGCGACCTTTTGTCTATTATCCTTCGTGGTTTCTTTGACAAGGTGTTTTAGATCGACTTTCTTTACCCTATTCTCGATATATTTTTGCAGTTGAATACATTCGTTCTTAGCATGCCCCTCTCATCGTGGTATTTACAATATCTATTACCGAAGCGTTTTTCGACCGGGGTGGTCATTGGCGTTGGCCTTGGGAAACCCGCACCTTCTGATACGAGGATTTCTCTTGGGGTTACCTTAAGGGGATAAACCTAGAGTTATAAGTTCGCGCCTCTCTCCTCCTCCCTAAATAATCAAGGCCTAGAGGTCTGCCTTGCTTGTTGGGCCCTTCACTGGGTACGCGGATAGATCTGTGATCATAAGTGTTCTGTGCTACTTCTAAAGCAGCCGATTCTCCTTGTATGAAAGACCTTACCCGCCTTAGCACTCCATCAAAGGTTTCGGGCGTTCTTTCATTTAGCTTTTTTATTAGATCACTGTTTCGTATACCTGCCATGAAGCAAGATACTTTCAAAATTTCTGGGCAGTCTTTTATTTGAAGACACTTGCTCTTGAAACGCTCCAGAAAGTCTTCCAGGTATTCGCCCTGGTTCTGCTTTACCCTGGCAAGCGATACAGCACTCCTATCATGCCTTTTCTGTTGCACATAATTCCTTTTGAACGCTTTTCGCAACACTTCATACCCGTTGATTGTTCGCGGCAGAAGCCTATCGAACCACATCCGCGTGTTACCTACGAGTGTAGAGTTAAACATATTGCACCATACGGGCTATGGCCATTGTTCAATACCTTCCTGGGATTCAAAGAATTTCAAGTGGTCTTCTGGATCCGACGTGCCATCATAAGTTTTCACGTTTGATGGCATGCGACGCTTTCTGGTGTCTCCATAATACTGTATGCGCCTTGTAAAAGCGTTTTTCCTGGCTCTTCTCCAAGGTTTTGAGAAGCTTTGGTCATCCGAGGAGTAACTTGCGCGTATATGTCTTTTTGGTGGATTATCACTTGATCCTGACAGATTGCCTTCTGAGGATGCAGCGCTTCGCGCTTTGCTTCCTCTACCATCTTTTCATGTTTGGCAACCAAAGGGATGAGGGCTTGTAGGTTATTAGCTACGTACTCCTCCATCATGCGTGCCTCCGTAGCAACGACTTCCTCGCTATCTTCTTAAAGCATTCTTCTTTTTTGTTTATTAGGAGGAGGCAGAGTTGACTCTCGCTCCGTTCCTCCTTCTCCTACAGCGGGTAGGGGGATTGAGAATAGTCCACCTGTTCTTATGACTGGTGGGTTGTTTACATAAATTAAAATCTAGGAAGCTAACAAACATATAATAAGCATAAAGCTATGTAAATCGAAAGATCGACTGCATAGTTAATTAAGGATTAAAATAGTTAGTAATCCAAACAAGTAGTATTAGTTATTATACACACATAGAAGAAAAGAAAACAAATGTTCAACACATAACATGTTCAACTACATGTTCTCCTTGAATTAAATCAAAGTCTTTATCTTCTCTTCTTGCCAAATCCCTTGATCAAATTCCCCAAGTATTTGAATCCCTTTCTTGACTCCACTTGATGATTAAACAACTCACCTCGAGTCCTAAGATTTTTGTTGATGCAAAAGTTGGGGTAGACCTAGCTTGACCCAAATTAGGCTTAATTTGGAGTCTTGTGGACTCCAGCTCTTCTACCAAGTGATACTTGTTTTGGGGACCCTGCACACTAAACAGACACCGTTAGGCTTACCGTGGGTTTGTGGCCCACGATTAGACTCCAGCGTGAGAATAAGTAATCGATTTGAGTATATTAGTGTTTAGGGTATTGTGTGTATCGTACCTTTGTGGAACCGAAGGGGTTCCTTTTATACTCGAGAGAGTCCAGGCTGGACTCCCTATTCTTACGGCCTAAGGAAGAGATAATGACTCGAAATAGCTTGATCTTCATTATCTAACTAAGGCAAGTGTATATCCCTTTTTCTTAGGCGAATATAACTATAATATAAGTTATATTATGTCTGATCCTGTCGCACTACGACGAGGACTTGGCTATGATCAGCCTCTTGTGCGACGGCGGCTTACCGGGCCTTCTGGGCTGTGTGCGCACATCGCACAAGTATCCAATCCATTCCAGATGGATGCGGGTAGTACCCGTGAGTCGGACTATCCAGCCCGACTAGGGACTATACTTCATCAATTTTCACGGTAGAGACACTCCATGTTGAGGTCTTTCGGTACTTCACTAGTGGAATGGCGAGGAGGAGCTAAGTCTTCAAGTCCATCCACGAATGAGTTTGTGGATTGATGAGAGTTACTTGAAGAGCCGACATGAGCACTAGTACCTATGCCATCACCATCACTTGTTGGCATGTAGGTGTCCTCATCATCGGACTCTTGTTGATCATGTTTTCTCGAACCTTTATCACTTCAAGGCTTTCTTTCATATACCTCTTGAATAGGTAACATCACCCGTTGAACCGGTTGAAAGCGAGAGAAGTCAGAGAAGAGAAAATCATGAACAACCCTCTTAAAAAGGCGAGTAAGAAGCATAACATAGGGAAGATTTGTGTTTGGCTTAGACATAGCGTAATTAATTCGTTGAGCGATATAGTATGTCAAGTTGTACTTGGTTTCGGTAAAGATGCAAAATAGCATATGCACCATACACGCCGGAATGTGATCCCGGTTCCCACCAAGACAAAATACATTCTCCCTAAGGATCTCGGCCCAACGAACCATATAATCCTTAAGGTCGCTTGAGAGAACCTCATAACGATTTACAAGTCGTTTATTAGAATGAAGGCTTCTCACAACGTTTCCATCACGCTCTTTAGAAATGATTTCAAGGATAAAATCAAGATCAACTTCCCTGTGGTCATTCAGAGGTTTATCGTTGGGTTCATCGAGAGCATCATGTCTCCATTTGTCCGTGAAACGACAAATACCTTCAAATGGCACACCAAGAATTTGACCAAAGGTTTCGAGAGAGTATTGAATGACTTGATCATTCAACAAGAATCTAACGAATATTCTACCATTGAACTCAAAGATAGAATAGGTGCTAAAGAATTCCAAAAGAAATACGGGATATATCTCTTCATCTATGTAAAGCAAACAATCAAACCCCGTAGGCTCAAACATAGATTTGATATAATCATAACCCGTAATTTTTTCATCAAAAATTCTACCCTCTTGGAAACAACGTTTTGAAAGAGATGGATAGGAGTTTTGGAGTTGGGTAGAAGCAAAAATTTGAGAAAGGTTTGGCATATATCGTCTAGTGTTTTGATGATCTCTTTGGTATCTTAAAGGCATGATTTGTACCTAAATACAATAAACAAAAATATTTCTCCAATCACTCATATGAAAAATGAAAATCAAAATTCAAAAGATGAGAATGTGTTTCATCAATAGCTTGACAAACAAAGGATTGATCCTTGTCATTCGCATGTTCACAATATACCCATTTCATCATTGATCAAAACATATGAACTATGTAAAATCAACAATGAACTAGAACATTGGTTTTTTAAAACAAGGTTTTTAGGTAAGCATTTAACAATGCAATTACCCATTTGTTCATGGGTTCATATCAATTCCATCAATCAACTAAAATTATTTAGTCAAAATTCAGATTTTTTCTACAAGTGGATTTTAGTGAAATCTCAAAGAATATGAACCTAAGGAATTATAGTAACAATAATACTATGTCAACTCTTATTCCTAGTAAGGTTCTAATTCAATGTCAATTTTAAAAATTCCCAATTATGAATGTATGAACCCTAGAACAAATTAGATGAAATTGAAAGAAATAACTTACAATTAATTGATCTTGGATGATGGATGAGTGAAACCCACGAACTTGAATCAATTAATTTGAGTGATTGAAGGTTTTTGAAGCTTCAACAATGGTGGAAAAACAAAAAACCGTCGACTGTGTGTGTGAGAAGGAGAGAGAAGGTTTTGTTTGAAAAAGGATATTTTATAAAACTGGCGCTCTGACAAAGTTCCTGCACACGGTTCTTATCGATAGAGAACCGCGTGTTTGAACCGCCATAGATAAAGAACCGCCTACAGAGGCAGGTTTTTATCAAAGAAAAACAATGAATTTTTGAAAACCAATTTTTTTAAAAATACTTAAAAATATATCTCAAACCTTTTAGGATATCATTGGACCACCACAACACTAGGTAATAAAGCCTTGTTGAAGGATTACGAGTTGAATGGAGATAGGAAAAGACCGAAACGAACAAACGACTACTCGTAGCAAAGAAGCAAAGGGGAGAGGTGTCAAGGGAAGTGAATCAAGACCAAGAACATTGCTCAAGAGACAAATGACATTCTTCAAATTGGAGAGGTGAAGAGCTTGTGTCATATATAGTGGTTTAAGACGTTCCTTTCCGGCGAAAGTCTAAACGGCTTTGGTAATGAATTATACCAAGCAATTTTGATGCATAGAATAAGATCATTTTCAAGAGTAGTCTTATTCTATTTCAAAACATGAGCAAATTATAGATTCACTTTCTCTCCCACATGATCGAATAATTATTGCTAGAATTAACAATCACAATATCCTTGGAATATTTCAATTCCAAATGTGTAAAGTCCGCCTACAACTTAATGAAGTAGTTTGGTATCTCAAGGGATTCACTAATCATCCTAGAGATGAGCTTAATTTAACAAGTTACACATGTAATTGGGCCTACTAACCGTAAGGGTGCAAACCATAGAAATCATGCTTGATACTTTAAGCTTCTACTAACTCACCCTACATCTCCATAGTGAGTCAAGTATCCAAGCAATGAAGGTTTGAGAGGGAAAAAGTAAAGAATCACAAACCACAAATAAGTGTCAAGGCAAGGATGCCAAGAACAAGCATATAGTCAATTAATGATCAAAAGAATTATCAATAGGGCGTGTGGAAGAACGAAAGCTTACATTGGCCACAAATTGCATTCCAAGCTTTCAAGGAACCAATGCAAAGCCCAACTATGACTAATAGTGACTACTAAGTCTTCAAAGACTAGTATCACTCCTACCCATCTTGATATCATCATTCAATGATGTTAGAAATCAAAGAAGATGATTCTTCTACAAGTGTAAGTAACACAATCCACAATCAATATAATGATTTATCTTCATGAGTACCTACACATAACATGTAAAACCACAACATATTGTGTCTTTAATTCGAGGACGAATTACTTTTTTTGAAGGGAAGAGTTGTAAAACCCGCTTTAAAAGTCCACGAACATTAATTACGTACAGTCACAGCTTTAAATTAAATATTGTATAACTAGTTTTTCAGATAATAAATATCAGTATAAATATATCATGAGAATTAATATATGAACACGTACATAATGTCTTAAACCCACAAATATTAAATTCACGCAACCTCAGCTTTAATTAAAATCGTGACGTAATTAAGTATTCAGAAAATAATTATTACTAGTTAATAATTAAATACAAGCTATTCAGTATTACGTAGTATTACCGTTATTATTATCCATCCAAAGAAAAATTAAAAAAAATTACTAAAAGATAATATTAATGAATAATTGACGATAATGTGATGTTTGACGTTTTTATAGTTTTAATAAGCCATTTATAGCCATGTTTAATACTAATAAAGTTAATCATTTACTTTCCTTTGAAGTTTTCTTTTCTCGACACGCCTACATAGTTGCTAAAATCACAATTTTTAAAATTCCTAAAATAACGCATGCAATCACGTCCATATCTCGATTTCTCAGGCCATGACCATTATATTAATGGTACCCTCCCATCATTGCCCAAAATAAAGTTTTAGATAACAATGAGATATTTGAGATGCGGCATGTTTTGAGTTGATTCCGAAACCATGTTGCTCAGTTCATGCCATGGGAATATTTGCTTCGCGTCGAGTCATAGATTGGTTAGTAAAAACTTGTAGTTCGCGTTATCGTTGAGCCTTGGTTAACGATTCGAACATATTCACGGGGCTGTTAGTCGACGGGCAGAATAATACAACTGCTCGGGTAAGAGGCTTGGTACAATTCATTGGAGGCTCGAGTTCTTGTTTCGATGTTATGCTATTAGAAAACTTCATATCGTAAGTGTTCGTCACCTGATCGATGTTTAGCCTCGACTTTGATGTGCTCCTATTTCTGCTTAGAGGTACTACTTAAGCCATAATTCACTTATATACAAATCACGTGTTAGTAATATATATAAGACTATATAATGAATTAACGAGAAAACATAAAAAAGGACATCTTTTGTTAATATGATGTTCATGAGTCGTGACGAACTCAAATGCATTATGGTTCGGATATTTGTTATGTTACGTATGCAATAATCGAACAAGAACAAAGAAACTTTGCTTGTATATTAACAGCTTATAACACTTTTGTTAATGCAATAATAACTAAAAACGTTACTTGCATTTTTTGGTCTCGCTTAGTTTTGATTACGACAATATGTAAAAACAAGCATTTACGAAAACAACGAAAAACGAATTCTTGAGTTCAAGTATTTTTTATTTTACCCATTTTCACTTAAGGTATGGATAAACAAGTACTAACCTTAATCAAGTGATCAAGTGATTTAATCTTTTCTTAAAACTCACTTTTTATTAAGTGTGACAAGTTTTTATTAAACTTTATTTTTAAGAAAATGTTTTATTAAATTAATTATTTGAAATTTGAAAATGGCATATTCTTATAGCTGTTAAGAATATCCTTTTAGGATATTTTTATACCCAGATAAGACCTCCACCACTAAAAGACAAAAAGGAGCGGAGTCTAGTCCGGAGGTACCTTATCGATAAGGTACCGCGGGCTGTGATAAGGTACCGCGGGCAGATATAGCCGTTGGCTCCTTTGTCCTTTAAATAGTTGGCCATTCTCAGCTTTTCACCTTACCTCTTGTGCACATTTATTTCCAGATTCAAACCCCTTCTTTAATCACTCAAATCTTTGATTATTTGTTTGATTATTACTTGTTTCAGAAGTGAATCTTGTTCTTCAATCTCTTCCTCTCCAAGTGCAAAGAGAAGAACACTATCCTAGTGAAGTGTTGAGTCCACCACCAAAGATCTATTGAAGATCAATTTGTATATTCTTGTAGTTGTGTCATAGTTGTGAAGATCCAAGTAGTTGTGTCTATTTGGAAGTTGTGTATGTACTAAGTATAGTTGTGTAGATTGGTCCTAGCTACAATTAGGGCTCGACTTTTAGCTTAGAGTCGGAAATTGGTTAAGCGACGTGTACGGTTTTCTCCACCATAAGGAGCTTGTTGTGTAGTGAACTCTCGAGTAAGGAGTACTTGAGGAGTGGAGTAGGAACGAGGAGTGAGCTTCGTTGCCGAACCACTATAAATCCTTGGTGTTCGGTTTGATCTTTCTTTACCCTTAACTCTTTACATACCTTATTACTTTTTGCATATACATGTTTTAATATTAGATTAGCTACACTATCATTCTTTATTCTTTGTGGATATATTTTTGTTAGTATTAGTTTAGCTACACTATCATTCTTTATTCTTTGTGGATATACTTATTAGTTTAGCTACACTATCATTGTTCATATTTGTGCATAACAAGATTTCACATATTCCCTCAAGCCTAAGTTTTTGAAACAGGATTTTTGGAAATCATTTTTTAACAAGTAAATTTTAGAAACTATTCAACCCCCCTTCTAGTTTCTACAACTTTTGGTATAGATACCAAATTAACTTGTAACATGCGAACGAGGAGGCGTGCTTTTGAACTTCACAAATCACGCATGCATGACTAGTAGAAATATGAGAACACTTTCTAAACTTTCAAACCAAATGAGCAATACAGTTCTAGTAAATGATTATAAATTTGAATAATAATACCATAATGAGTATACTTGATAATAATCAGTAGTTATCATTTATGTAGACTACTTGACGACGGAAACTAAGTTTGGAATTTATTTAGGCGTCGAGATTGGTTAAGGTACGTATATTCCTATCTCTCTATTATTATTTGTCTCCTTCATTTATTCGATTGATCGTACGGATTTTCCGTCCTTTCAGTAAGGACTTCCCTTCTATGCATGATTAGGATTTTTCGTCTGCAGCCAATTGTTTTCCCTATTTATATGTTATAAGAATTATCAGAAATCAGTTTTATAATTAAGTTAAATTGCCCGAGCCTTATATACAAGAATGACCAGTCAGTAGTACTAGTTACGGAGGTACCGTAACCATGACACTTGAGGCACCGGTGTCGTGACTCAAATGCAGGAGAGTGATATCCTGCATTGTCCCACTCAACTCAGCTTGGCCATTTTATCAGTATTATTACTGGGGCGTATGGATGCATCCTAGGCTTATCAGTTTACAGTTTATCAGGTGAATGTGGTGTGTGCTCTACATCCTTCACATTGGAGCTGATCCCTCCACCCAACACAGTATTTAGAGGTCACCCCTCTACAGTATTTATAGGTCACCCCTCTACAGCATGACGAGGTCACCCCTCTAGTTATTCATGCACCGTTGTTACAACACATGACCTATATAAGCTCTGGAAATTAAAATACAGTAAATGTACGTTTTTCAGATTTAACAGATAACAGTTCAGCTTTATTATTTATAAATCAGACTTTACAGATTATACACAGATTTCCGCTGTAACTTTACTTATCAGTCTTACAGCTCCAGTATTTTATCATTTGCTTCATTTTAGTAATTCCTTATCATGCTTTATATCCGTTCACTAAGCGTTATGCTCAGCCGTAGTTCTTTCATGTTCTAACGACAGGTACACCAGGACACTCTTAGGATTCTGAGAGCATGTTCATTGAATGGAAGCTATCCGGACTTCTTACTTTATGCACTTCTTACATTATTCTGCTTATTTGGACATTATTTAATCCTTTCCTTCAGTATTTTACTTTTCATGTTTTGAGCTTATGTTTGGATTACCAATGTTTGATTCCAGTATTTCCTTTATGGTCGGTTAATGTTTTAGGACATTTACCTTATTCTTTGATGAGACGCCATAAATACACGTAACGGTCCACTTATCCAAGTGGGGTGTTACAATTATGGTATCAGAGCGCAAGTTTCGACCTGCAGGCTCTAAAACTTGACATGTGACTAGTGGGTAGTCACTAGGAACTTCTTAGATTTGGCGTTGTTATCTTTCATGTTTCTCATGCATTCATCAGTCATTTTTCTTCATTTATCAGTCAGTATTCTTAAAGTTTTTGACTAAGTAAAAGGTTGGCATAGGACATGCCATATTTAGTCGCATGTGCTTTTTAGCGAATTCTCGTTTTGGTGAACTAACCATAAGCGTTCACCCTTGCCCGTTCAGATTTTTGTATAGATGAACTGACCATAGGCCTTCATCCTTACTCATGTTAGATTCATGTTTTCAGTCGAATATTACTTGGTGAACCAGCCCATATACGTTCACCAATGTTCAGATAAAATCTTCATGGTTTACAGTCGAATGTTTTTTTGTGAACCGATCCATAGTTGTTCACCTTTGTCATATCAGGACATTACATAAAATTTTGACAAGTATGGATTGGATTACAACCACCCATATTTAGTCCTAGATCGTAATTTTCTATACATGACAGTCCTCAGAAAATTTGACAAGTATGGATCGAACAAGAATCGCCCATACTTAGTCACATGCTTTCTCTTGTAAATTATGTGGATTGAACCATAGCCATCCACATCAGTAGATGTTCAATATCAGTTGATTATATTTTATGTTCTTTGTAACAATCAAGTTTTCATACCCTCACGTGGACGTCGTTTTCATGCTGATTAAGTCTCATGTCTCCTTATGAGGATTATGTTTTCAGCAGGGTGATGATGCGTTCATGCTAAGATACGAAAGGATTACAATAAAATCATGTTTTCATGATAAATCATGTTTGGTCTTCATCAATTATGTCTTCATGCTGACCATTGCTGAAACTTCGTTTAAATCATAGTTTGAGCCTCTATACAATCAGCATTAAGTCTACGCCAGAATTCTCAGCCTACCATGTTACTCGATTCACTTTAGTTTTCTAGCCGTTCAAATCAATTTATTTTTCCTTTGATCATGTCAGACGATTGACACCAGTATCGATCATCTCAAAGAATTGCCATCGGAACCATGCACAGTATTTCATGTGTACCCCATGAACAATATCTTAGGTGTACTACATGTGTAGTATTCATCGTGTACTTCACGTACAGTATTCAGGTGTACTCCAATACCTTACTCCATGGATATTGCTAATCGATCCTCGATCATCTCAGGCGTTTCCACTTTTCGTTATTCTACCAGGTGCTGATGCTGCTTGTGAGTTGAAGATTTTACCAGATACTGATGCTGCTAACACTTTGAAGACCTCCCAAATGCTGATGCTGCTGGTACTTTGGAGATTTCTCAAGATGCTGATGTCGTTCATACTATGAAGACTCTGCAGAACAAGGACGAAAACTATAAATTTGAAGTTTCTGACAAGAATAAAATTTCAACCATCAGACACTACCATTCCATTCCATACTTTTACCTTCTCAGCTAGATGTCACACTTCACTCAGCTAACCGTTCATTTAGAAGAGTGGGAACCGGAACCCAGCTGGCCACTCAGCAGAATAGTTACAGGAATCACGGTTATGATAATGACCGTCATAAAGTGACAGACAAAGCAGTAGTGACAACCACCGTAATTATAATTAATCAGTCAGTAACCATCAAAACTCCGGAATGGACTTGACCAGAAATACAAAGGTCAGTAGTCTAACCGGTCCGCCAACCCTAGCAGTTACCAAAATTTTCAGCCTTGTTCTGTTTCACCTACTAAAACACATGTTAAGACATCAGTCAAGACATAGACCTCAGTACCCTTTCTGAAGACATTTTTTCAGGACACCAGGCAAGGTACATGTCATAAGAGTGTCGTCTCTAGGTACGAGTCAAGACTCATAACTTCAGTATATCTTCTAAAGTAGACCCTTAGAAATTCAGGGTACCCTCCAAGGGAGTATACCTGTTTTGTCATGACACGCATAAATCAGACCATTAAAAATTCAGTTACCACCACTGGAGTATTATTCAGGTTAGACAAACAGGATTCATTCTGTAAGCTTACAGATGAACACATTAAGTGAAAGTCGCAACGTTTACTTCACGTATTCCTATGTCAGCTTTATCTTAAATCATGTATTACCTACCTCTCAGCCAGAAAAGACTCCACAGTATCACCATATTTATTGAAGTTTTATTTTCAGTTAACGACGAGATCCGTCTTACTAACTCTAGATCATATTCATTTTACTTCTGCCAGAAAAATCAGTACAAATGGTTTCAGCTTTACAAGCACGTGAATTATTATCTTATAGCTGCGAGGACTTCTAGTCACCATTCATGATGCAAATTCTGAAATTTCTTAGATCATGATCAGCAGTTTATCCTAAAGTTTCCTGATGTAATTCGTGAAGGTTTTCCATAAATTCCTTCCTGACCATGAGACATAATTTAACATCGATCTTGTCTCAAAAATAGAACCTATTTTCAAAACTCTTTATTGCAAGGTTTCAGCTGAGTTAAAAGAGTTGTAGCAATTGCTGCAAGAGTTACCAGAACGAGGCCTTATTCGCCCTAACACACCACCAGAAAGTGCACCGTTTCTGTCTATTTGAAAGAAGGCCGGTAACATGAGATCATATATCGACCACCGGAAAATTTACCAGATCACCATTCTTAATCGATATGCATTCCACGTATAGAAGGTTTACATGACCTGCTACAATATCTTAAATATTTTCCAGAACAATTCGCGACCATGCTACCATCAGTGGTGAGAGAAAGAACATGACGTTTCCAGACTGCTGTTGCACATATTACAGTCTCTCTAAAAATTTTGATTTTATACTTCTGAGCTCCCTAATGCTCCAACTATAATATGAAATTTATGAATAAAATTTTCCTATGATTCTCAGACAAAATCGTTAGTATATTCATTGATCACATTCTGATCTGCTAAATTCTAGAGAAAAACACGAGAATCATCTTCTCAGAGTTGTACAAAATCTTCGATAGGAGAAAATTTTATACACAGCTTTCTAGATATAAATTCCAATTGAACAAAGTGGAGTTTCTAAGCCATCCCACTTCAGCAGAAAGGAATTTCAGACAAACCTACGAAGGTGAAGGCCATCATCAGATGGTCAAGACCGACGTCTGTCACTAAAGTACGGAAAAATTTTTGAACTCAGTTGACTACTACCGTAGAAATTGCTGACGATTCTCACGATTAACTTTCCACGACTAAGCTTACACATAAAGGAGAGGACCTACACTAAAATTTTGTATTCCATAAGATCCTACGCTAGGAGAAACCTAACTTACTGAGACTCATAATTCTATCATGAATACTCACCAGATTCTACCGAAATATTCCTCAATTCCAGACAGAATTTTGGTAGAAGCAGTACGATGCAATTGATGCAGCCATGTTCATATCTAGATGCCTTACAGACCATAGGTTCAAGATAGAACACCGACATGCTAGTGAGTTATCACAACCATTAGAAATTTCTGAACAGAAATGAGACAAGTTTCCCATATAGTTGTTATCATATTTTCACAAACTCAGAAGAAGTATGATACTACTTAATTCATGGTTGGCCAGTTCACCCAGCCTATACGTCTTCTTTCATCCTAAATGATTAAGCAGTAGCAGGTCTGCAGAAAATTTAGACGTAAATCGTATAATTTCAAGGTATTCATCAACAATCATGTCAGATAGAATTCACGCTCACGTTATGTTCACGATCACGTGTACGTTCACGTTCACTTTACGGTTACGTTCATCTTCTTAGTTGCGTCTCACACTCACATTATGATATCATTTCAGTCCACAATTGTGTTATCTCAGGATTTAAGTTCACATCCGTATTCATAACATTGTTCACGTTCAGGTTCGTGTTCCATCTCAGTGTATACATTCCAAGTCTTGTACCGGATTTGGCTACAGAAACCTTGAGAAAAACAGACTCAAGTTTAGCATAGATTTTCCATATCCAGACAGACGTTTCACGTCTCAAGCCGTATCATCGAAATTTTTCCTCAGTCAGCATACATTCATGATATGTCCTAGCATCACGTTCACTAAATATTCCATGCCCAACATTCCTTATATAATCGTGAACCACATTCACAATTGCTCACGTATCACGTTCAAAATTGTTCACGTAGTTCGTCTCAATATGTTCTCAACAGCTTTGCCCCGAGATATAAAAGTCATCGGTTCATGTTATTTGTACTTATAAGTTCAGGAATCCTACATGCTATAGCTTATTCATTCTATCAGATTCAGAAAATCCATCTTAAGTATGGAATCAGGAACTATTCAGCATCATCAGGACAGGGTCATCAGGACCAAGATTTTTATTATTATGTTTAGACATTTGAAGGAATCGTTTCGAGCGGGAGGCCACTCGAAACGGAGGAGTCCATTCGGACCTCTCATCCTTTTCCTTCAATAAATCCAGTTAAGTTCTTTCAGTCATGTGACGTTGCATATTCAGTTCAGTCATGCCATGTTTATACCCTTTCAGCATCATTATGTTCTAAATTACCGACGAATGATCTTTCAACTCTTATGCCTCTTCAGCTTTCATGTCCTTTCAGCTTATATGTCCTTTCAGTTTTTTATAAGCTTCACCAGCTTAATTACCGTTAATTCAAGGACGAATTTCTCTTTTTTAGAGGGGAAGAATTGTAAAACCCAGTATAGTCGTATCCTTAATTCGAGGACGAATTTTTCCTTTTTAGAGGGGAAGAATTGTAAAACCACAACATTATTGTGTCTTTAATTCGAGGACGAATTATTTTTTTGAAGGGAAGAGCTGTAAAACCCGCTTTAAAAGTCCACGAACATTAATTACGTACAGCCACAGCTTTAAATTAAATATTGTATAACTAGTTTTTCAGATAATAAATAACAGTATAAATATATCATGAGAATTAATATATGAACACGTACATAATGTCTTAAACCCAAAAATATTAAATTCACGTAACCTCAGCTTTAATTAAAATCTTGACGTAATTAAGTATTCAGAAAATAATTATTACTAGTTAATAATTATATACTAGCTATTCAGTATTACGTAGTATTACCGTTATTATTATCCATCCAAAGAAAAATTAAAAAAAAATTACTAAAAGATAATATTAATGAATAATTGACAATAATGTGATGTTTGACGTTTTTATAGTTTTAATAAGCCATTTATAGCCATGTTTAATACTAATAAAGTTAGTCATTTACTTTCCTTTGAAGTTTTCTTTTCTCGACACGCCTACATAGTTTCTAAAATCACAATTTTTAAAATCCCGAAAATAACGCATGCAATCACGTCCATATCTCGATTTCGCAGGCCATGACCATTATATTAATGGTACCCTCCCATCATTGCCCAAAATAAAGTTTCAGATAACAATGAGATATTTGAGATGCGGCATGTTTTGAGTTGATTCCGAAACCATGTTGCTCAGTTCATGCCATGGGAATACTTGCTTCACGTCGAGTCATAGATTGGTTAGTAAAAACTTGTAGTTCGCGTTATCGTTGAGCCTTGGTTAACGATTCGGACATGTTCACGGGGCTGTTAGTCGACGGGCTGAATAATACAACTGCTCGGGTAAGAGGCTTGGTACAATTCATTGGAGGCCCGAGTTCTTGTTTCGATGTTATGCTATTAGAAAACTTCATATCGTAAGTGTTCGTCACCGGATCGATGTTTAGCCTAGACTTTGATGTGCTCCTATTTATGCTTAGAGGTACTACTTAAGCCATAATTCACTTATATACAAATCACATGTTAGTAATATATAATAAGACTATATAATGAATTAACGAGAAAACATAAAAAAGGACATCTTTTGTTAATATGATGTTCATGAGTCGTGAGGAACTCAAATGCATTATGGTTCAGATATTTGTTATGTTACGTATGCAATAATAGAACAAGAACAAAGAAACTTTGCTTGTATATTAACAGCTTATAACACTTTTGGTATAGATACCAAATTAACTTGTAACGTGCGAACGAGGAGGCGTGCTTTTGAACTTCACAAATCACGCATGCATAACTAGTAGAAATATGAGAACACTTTCTAAACTTTCAAACCAAATGAGCACTACAGTTCTAGTAAATGATTATAAAGTTGAATACTAATACCATAATGAGTATACTTGATAATAATCAGTAGTTATCATTTTTGTAGACTACTTGACGACGGAAAATAAGTTTGGAATTTATTTACGCGTCGAGATTGGTTAAGGTACGGATATTCCTATCTCTCTATTATTATTTGTCTCCTTAGTTTATTCGATTGATCGTACGGATTTTCCGTCCTTTCAGTAAGGACTTCCCTTCTATGCATGATTAGGATTTCCCGTCTGCAGCCAATCGTTTTCCTTATTTATATGTTATAAGAATTATCAAAAATCAGTTTTATAATTAAGTTAAATTGCCCGAGCCTTATATACAAGCATGACCAGTCAGTAGTACTAGTTACGGAGGTACCGTAACCATGACACTTGAGGCACCGGTGTCGTGACTCACATGCAGGAGAGTGATATCATGCATCGTCCCATTCAACTCAGCTTGGCCATTTTATCAGTATTATTACTGGGGCGTATGGATGCATCCTAGGCTTATCAGTTTATAGTTTATCAGGTGAATGTGGTGTGTGCTCTACATCCTTCACATTGGAGCTGATCCCTCCACCCAGCACAGTATTTAGAGGTCACCCCTCTACAGTATTTAGAGGCCACCCATCTACAGCATGACGAGGTCACCCCTCCAGTTATTCATGAATCGTTGTTACAGCACATGACCTATATAAGCTCTGGCAATTAAAATACAGTAAATGCACGTTTTTCAGATTTAACAGATAACAGTTCAGCTTTATTATTTATAAATCAGACTTTACAGATTATACACAGATTTCCGCTGCAAGTTTACTTATCTGTCTTACAGCTCCAGTATTTTATCATCTGCTTCATTTCAGTAATTCCTTATCATGCTTTATATCCGTTCACTGAGTGTTATGCTCAGCTGTAGTTCTTTCATGTTCTAACGACAGGTACACCAAGACGCTCTTAGGATTCTGAGAGCATGTGCATTGAATGGAAGCTATCCGGACTTCTTACTTTATGCACTTCTTACATTATTCTGCTTATTTGGACATTGTTTAGTCCTTTCCTTCAGTATTTTACTTTTCATGTTTTGAGCTTATGTTTGGATTACCGATGTTTGATTCCGGTATTTCCTTTATGGTCAGTTAATGTTTTTGGACATTTACCTTATGCTTTGATGACACGCCATAAATACACGTAACGGTCCACTTACCCAAGTGGGGTGTTACATAACAAGATGCAAACTAGTAGATACATTTCAAGAATAGATCTAAAATGCATTAATACTACTAATCTAATTAAGATGCAATATTAGTAATTTAAAAGGCTTATTTTCAACAAAAAAATAGTTTTGACCAAAGAAAAACTTTAGTACAACTCAACCTTCTAATTTGAGGAGAAAATGGATCGATCCAAGTTTTAAAGTACAATATACTTCAAAGATCTTGTGTCACCATCGCTCTGATACCAATTGTAGAAACTAGAAGAGGGGATTGAATAGTTTCTCATCGGTTTATCTCTTAATTAAAATTCCTTTCAATTAGGTGAGTGAAAAAAACTATCTTTTACTTGAAAGCTAGTTGCATAATGATTAGGTTTAATTCTAATGCATTAACAATGTGTAGTAAGTATAATGATAATGAATGTAAGTAATGAGTAAGGAAAGAAACAACCTAGTAGGAAGACACCAAGATTTATAGTGGTTCGGCAACGAGGTTTTATCCTCGTTCCTACTCCACTCCTCGAGTACACCTTACTCGAGATTTCCACTATATCCACAAGCTCCCTTCTTGGCGGAGAAAACCTTACAACGTCGCTTACATTATTTTCTGACACTAAGCTAAATGTCTAGACCTGATCTTAGCTAGGACCAATATACACAACGTCGCCCACTTCACCATTTTACGACACAAGGCTAGATGTCGAGTTATAATCCAAAGCTAGAACCAATCTTCACAGCGTTTCCTATTTTACCATTTTCTGACACAAGGCTAGATGTCGAGTTCTAATCCAAAGCTAGAACCAATTTTCACGACTCTTCACTTTGAAGCTAAGTGAGAACTTCACACAACACAACTACATATCACTTTATAGTTTAGTGAGAACTCACAAGACACAACCACATCACTTTATAGTTTAGTGAGAACTAACGCAACTAATTATAACTCAACCAAACATATCCAAACACACACATGTAGATTGGATCTACACAACACAAATCCAAGCACACACATGTGCAATGGATTTACACAACTCTAATCTAAGTATTCACATATAGCTTGGGTGAACACAACTAGTCCAAGTATTCACAAATACATTGGATCTATACAAGACACTAATAAACAAATGATGAACACGAGTAGATCTTTAGGAGAAGGTGATCTTCATCAATGCTTCATCTTTAATCACATCACAAGTGTGTGAGTGATCTTCTCGTTGGACAAGGTAAAGAAGAAGATCGAGAGGATAATCATGAGTAAACATACTTAACACATTAAGTGATCATTTACAAATGACTAGGATTAGATAGGAGAAAGAAGGCTGAAAGAGATGTCCAAAAAGGGTTAATGAGAATGCAGATTTGATCCACTATTTATAGAAGACAAGTGCCAACGGCTATCTGGGGGCGGTTCCTTATCTACCTAGGCGGTTCCTTATCGATAGGGAACCGCGTAGGCACTTAAGGAACCGCGGGTACTAGACTCCGCTCCTTTTTGTCTTTTAGTGAATTTGAAATATCTGAGGCAGTTTAAACCTTCAAAGGATATTCTTATGGCATTTGGAATATGCCATATTCAAATTTATATTTTCATTTTAATAAAACATTTTCTTAAAAATAAAGTTTATTAGAAATCTTTTGTTACATCTGACAAAAAAGTGAGTTTTAAGGCTAATCACTTTTATGATCACTAAACATGATTTAGATATGTTAGTGTAATGATTATTACCTTGATGATAGTGTTTGTTAGATAATTCGTTTTATAAATGTGTTTGACAATAAATGTCTTTGTAATTTGTTGTGATCAAAACTAAGAAAGATTAATTTATACTAACAATGTTTTTAGACATTGCTTTGCATTAACAATGTATGATCATATTTGATAGTTTAATAATAATAAATACTTAGGCTTAACTTATTATTATTAATTAATAATGTTATATCATGTTATCATAAGTTATTATTAATTAATAATATTACATGTTTCATATATTAAACTTTACCGTAAAAGATATTAATTAATTAAGCTAAGTTTTAATAAATTAAATTAATGAACATGTATAATTAAATTAATAATTATCTTAACATAAGTTTTATTTAAATAAAATGTACATACAACATAACATGGTTTATTTAAATAAACATTATAACTTAAGTCATATTTTAATTAAACCATAAATTATATAATAAAAACATAACATAAAGTATTTTTCATATATGGTTTAATTACATGTTCTTGTAAAAGTGTCAAGTTCTCGAGCCCAAAACCCGAGACCGACAACCGAGTACCACAACCCGAAGGCTGCGACCCCGCTGTCGTGCCTCGTCCGAACCAACAACCCACCACCGAGAGCCAAGGGCTCTCGGTTCACAGCTGCGTCTGAAACCAAACGCACCCCAGCTTGCGTTGGGGTTCCCTTCGCTGCCCGAGAACACACTGAGCCCCGTAAGGGGTTTCGGTTTGCTGCTGTCCGAAAGCCACAGCCCCCGAATGGGGGTGTGGTGCTGCGGCTGACCACAAACAACCAACGCCGACCCCGAAGGGGCTGCGGTTGTTGGTAACCGAACAACACCGAGAGTCGTATGACTCTCGGTTCACGTGTAACCCGAACAAACAAACCAACATTATCCGATCCCCATGTTTAATCTTTTATTTAACATGTTTTATACTTGTTTTTAATGATCTATCAATATAGAAAAATAAATAAAAAGACTAAAGATCAAGGGATACCGTACGCGTAAAAGGTTTAAGAAACGAACACATTACCGTAAAAATTAATGATCCAAAAGCAAAAAATCGTCCTTGTGGGTGTGCTATGTGCCACGGCTAAGAGCAAAGAAAAAGGGAGACTAGGGTTTTGATATTTTTTTTGTAAAAGTGAATTATGAAAATCATCCTAGTGTTTTTGTTTTTTTAGTAAAGTGGGTATGGGCCAAGCCCACTTTTTCCTTTTCTTTTTCTAGCCGAAACCCACAAACACCCCTTATGGTTTTCATACTTGTTTTTCGTGTCTAAATATTATCGTGTGTATTCATGTTTAATTATCGTGTTATTGTTTCTTGAATGTTTCTTAATCCTACACGTGAATTCTTATCGTGCATTAATATTCGTGTCACATACATAATACTTATGATAATAAATTAATATACATAATGTTCGTAATAAATATTCATGATTCATGTCGTATATTAATTAATTAAAAAGTTTAAATTTAACTGTAAATTCATGCATTAAATGATCTTAGGGTTTTTAAAGAGGGGTTTACATACATGGTATCGAAGCGGGTCTGTTCCGCAAATCTAGGTGGCTAAATTGAGTCATCTTTTTATGTTATCCCATCAAACCCTAGCTGCCGTCACTTATCCTTAAAAAATTATGCTTTGATTTTATTTTGTTTCTTTTTGTTTGAGTGTTGCAACACGATAAAAGTCAATCTCTTCTTGCTGTCGAAAGTCGTCATCTAAATTAATTATCTGCTTTAAAACCGTTTTGTTTTGCTTTTACAAATGAAGATTTGTCTCAAAACTGTAGAATCCTTCGTCAATAAATCTTTTTTTGTTTAATGTTTATTTAGCAATTTCATTCAATCCGAACTTTCGTGATTTCGCCGCTCGGTTTGGAAACGATATTAGATGATCTAAGAGTCCAAGCCCAAATGTAAGTTGAGTGTATTAGGGTTTCTAGTATCTTTTATGCTGCATTATAAATACATATTAGTAATATTAATAAGATATAATAGCTTACGGAGTTTCATTATCTAACATTGATCTATTTCGAGTTTCATTATCTAACGTTCATCTCTTCTCAAACCACTCTGTAAGAAACTGCTACTGGAGAAAAAAACAAGAGCTGGTGGTGTTTGAGTGCTTTCGATGTCACATAAGCTCTCCTGTTTTCATTTAACGCTAGTGCACCTCAAAGCCTTATGATACGACCCTCTAGGGTAGTATCGGGATAAGGCACCCCTTCAAGCGTGATGCTAACTACTTAAGAAGAAGATAAGAAAACCATAGAATTATTTATCTTTTAACTTGATTGATTCATTAATAATAAAATCTTTGGTATATATAACCAAACACATAACTTGTAAGACAAGACATCACTAAACAAATAACACATTCTTAATATGACACGAACACATAGTTAAACATAAAAGATAGATGTGGCCCGTTTGGCCCGAGCCCGGGACGTACCATTCCTCACTTTTTCAAATTCATCTTGCCCTCAATGTGATGTCTTGAAAAACAGTCTTGATTCCCGGGTCCCAAGAGACGTTTCCTAAGCATTTGCACATTCTCTTTCAACTTGTTCTCTCGCTCGAGTATTGTTCTACACTCCTTCCATTCAGATGAAACAAACCACGTGACTCTCTTAGGCAATTCGTCAACAAGCCGTGATTCACTAACCACAAGCTGCGATTCACCAACCATAGGTTGCGATTCACCAATTAGTTGTGATTCACTAACCATAAGCTCAAGGGCCTCATTATTAGGTTCGGATGTAACATTCCCCATAACTTCTGGTATAGCTTCTAGTGCAACGTCGGGTGCCACTTTAGTTGCAACTTCAAGTGCAACATCTGATGGTATAGAATAATCAGCCGTGTTAATGCAAGTGATGCCTAAAAACATTATTAGTGTTAACTAATCTTCCTTAGTTTTGATCACAACAAACCATACAACACATTTAGTGTAAAACACAAAATGAATTATTTAACTAACACTATCATCAAGGTAATAATCATATCACTAACCTTTCTTAATCATACTTAGTGATCATCAAAATGATTATCCTTAAAACTCACTTTTGTTAATATGACAAAAGACTTTTTAATAAACTTTCTTTTTTAGAAAGTGTTTTATTAAAATGGAAAAAAAATGAAAATTTGAAAATGGCATATTCCAAATGCTGTTAGAATATCCTTTGAAGGGTTCAAATACCTCAGATATTCCCACCCCACTAAAAGACAAAAAACAGAGCGGAGTCTAGTGGCGGTACCTTAAGTACCTACGTGGTACCTTAGCGATATGGTACCGCGGGGTGAGATAAGGTACCGCGCACAGAAAGCTGTTATAGATCCGTTATACTTTGTCTCCTCTAAATAGTGGGTCAAATCTCATTTTCCAGCAAGCCTCTTGGACGTTTTTCTCAGCCCTCTTTCTATTTTCTATAGCATAATCATTAGTAAATGATCACTTAAATAGTTAAGGATGTTTATATATGATTATCCTCTTGATCCCCTCCTTTACCTTGTCCAATGAGAAGATCACTCACTCACTAGTGTTGTGATAAAGATGAATCTATGAGCTAGTCATATTCATCATGATACCCTTTTTGTTTTAGGTCAATCCAATGTATTTATGAATACTTGGACTAGTTGTGTTCATCCAAGTTATTTGTGGATACTTGGATTTGTTATGTACATCCATTGCATATGTGTTTGCTTGGATTTGTGTTGTGTAAATCCAAGCTACATGTGTGTACTTGGATAAGTCTAGTTGAGTTGTAATAGATTTGATTAGGAGTTCTCACTAAACTTTAAAGTGATGTGGTTGTGTCTTGTGAGTTCTCACTAAACTTAAAAGTGATTAGTAGTTGAGTTGAGTGAAGTTCTCACTTAGCTTCAAAGTGAAGAGTCGTGAAGATTGGTTCTAGCTTTCGATTAGAACTCGACATCTAGCCTTGTGTCGTAAAATGGTGAAGTAGGCAACGTCGTGAAGATTGGTTCTACCTTAAGATTAGAACCCGACATCTAGCCTTGTGTCGTTAAATTGTGAAGTAGGCAACGTCGTTTAGATTGGTCCTAGCTAAAGATTAGGTCTCGACATTTAGCTTAGTGTCGGAAAATAATGTAAGCAACGATGTAAGGTTTTCTCCGCCGAGAAGGGATCTTGTGGATATAGTGGAAATCTCGAGTAGGTGTACTCGAGGAGTGGAGTAGAAACGAGGATAGAGCCTCGTTGTCGAACCACTATAAATCTTGGTGTCTTCCCACTAGGTTGTCTCTTTCCTTACTCTTTACTTATTTCATTATCATTATACTTGCCTATTATCTTTGCTAGTGCATTTGAATTGAACCTAATCATTATGCAACTTAGTCTCAAGTAAAAGATAGTTTTGATACAAACCAAATTAAAAGTAATTTTAATTTGGTCACCAATCGAAGAGAAACTATTCGACCCCCCCCCCCCTCTTCTAGTTTCTACAATTGGTATCAGAGCGATGGTCACTCAAGATCTTTGAAGTATATTGTACTTTGAAACTTGGATCGATCCATTGTCTCCTCAAATTAGAAGGTCTAGTTGTACTAAAGTTTCTCTTTGGTCAAAACTATGTTTTCTTTGAAAATAGGTCTTTTAATTGATAATATTGCATCCCACTTAAGATTAGTAGCTTTATGCATTTTAGATATACTCTTGAAATGTATCTACTAGTTTGCATCTTGCTTTGTGTAGGTACTCATGAAGATCAATCACTTTATTGGTTGTGGATTGAGTTACTTGCACTTGTAGAAGACTCATCTTCATTGATCTTTAACATCTTTGAATGATGATACCAAGATGATTGGGAATGATACTAGTCCTTGAAGACTTAGTACTCATCATAGTCATTGATTGGGCATAGCACTTGTTCCTTCATGGATTGCTCTTTGTGGCCAAGGTACGCTTTCGTTCTTCCACACGCCCTTTGATCATTCTTTTTGATCATTACTTGACTATGTGCTTGTTCTCGGCATCCTTGCCTTGACATTTATTTGTGGTTTATGTTTCTTTTCTTTTATCCTCTCAAACCTTCATTGCTTGGATACTTGACTCACTATGGTGATGTAGAGTGAGTTAGTAGAAGCTTAAAGTATCAAGCATGATTTCCATGGTTTGCACCCATACGGTTAGTAGGTCCTTTGTGGGAGAGAAAGTGAATTAATACCTTGCTCATATTTTGGTTTAGACTAAGACTATTATTGAAAGTGATCTTAGTCTATACTTGAATAATTGCTTTGTGTTTATTCATTACCAAAGCCGTTTAACGTTTCGCCGGAAAGGCACGTCTTAAACCAATATATATGACACAAGCTCTTCGTTACAACTATTTGAAGATTGTCATTAATCCCTTGAACATTGGTCCTAGTCTTTATTCACTTCCCTTGACTTCTCTCTACTTAGTCGTTTTGCTACGAGTAGTCGTTTGTCCGTTTCGGTTCTTTTCGATCTTGATTTCACTCGTAATCCTTCGTTAAGGCATATTGCTTAGTGTTATGATGATCCAATGATATTCTAAAAGGCTCATGATTTAATCTTAAGTATTTTAGAAAAACTTGATTTTCAAAATTTGGCGTTTTTCATAGATAAAAACCTGCCTCTGTAGGCGGTTCCTTATCTATGCGGCTCAAACCCGCGGTTCCTTATCGATAAGGTACCGCGGGCAGTAACTTTTGTCAGAGCGCCAATTTGAGTTTTTTATTCTTTTTCAAACCAAACTCTCTCTCTCCCCAAAACACATAGCCGACGGGTTTTACCTTTTCCACCATTGTTGAAGCTTCCAAAACCTTCAATCACTCAAATTAATTGATTCCAAGTTGTGGGTTTCACTCATCCTTCATCTAACATCAATTAATTGTAAGTATTTTCTTTCAATTTCATCTATTTTGTTCTAGGGTTCATCCTTTCATAATTGGGGATTTTTAAAATTGAAATTGAATTAAAACCTTAATAGGAATGTGGGTTGACATGGTTATTTTACTATGATTTCTTAGGTTGATATTCATTAAGATTTCACTACAACTCACTTGTAGAACAAATCCGAATTTAGGCTAAATGATTTTGGTTGAATGATGGATTTGAGATGAACCCATGAACAAGTAGGTAATGACATTGTCAATGCTTACCTAAAAACCTTGTTTTGAAAAACCAATGTTCTAATCCATTGTTGATCTAACATAGATCATGTGTTCTTAGTTAATGATGGAATAGACACATTGTGAACATGAAAATGATATGGATTCAATCCTATGTTTGTCAAGAAATTGATATAACACATTTTCATTTTTCGTTTTCCTTTTTGATTTTCATATGAGTGATTGGAAATATTTTTGTTTGTATTTAGGTACTTAATCATGCCTTCTCAATATCAAAAAGATCATCAATTCACTAGAGATTATATGCCCGACATCTCTCAAACCTTTGTTTCCCCTCAACTCCAAAACGCTTTTCCATCCCTTTCCTCTCGTTGTTTCCATGAGGGTAGGATTGTAGATTCAAGAATAGCGGGAGATAATTATATCAACTCTATGTTCGAGCTTATTGGGTTTGATTGTTTGCTTTACATAGACGAGGTAATTTATCCCCTGTTTCTTCTTGAGTTCTTTAGTACTTACTCCATGCTTGAAATCAACGACCAAATCTTTATTCGTTTCTTGTTGAATGGTTAAATCATTCAATATTCCCTCGATGACTTTGGTGATATTCTTGGTGTGCCATTTGAAGGCACTTGTCGTTTCACGGATAAGTGGAGACTAGATGCTCTCTTGGAGTCTAACGATAAACCTCCAAATGACACCACCGAAGTTGATCTAAATTTCATCCTTGAAATCATCACGAAAGAGCGTAGTGGAAACGTTGTGAGAAGCCTTCATACAAATGTGCGAAATGTGAATAGGTATGAAGTGCTCTCAAGCGACCTTAAGGATTACATGCTCCAATGGGCAAACATCCTTAGGGAAAATGTGTTTTGTCTTGGTGGGAACCGAGATCATATCCCGGCTTGCATGAGGCATATGTTGTTTTCCCTGTTTACTTCCACCAAGTACAATCTTGCATATTACATCGCTCGACGTATAAATTATGCTCTTTCCAAACCCAAAACAAACCTCCCTTATGCTATGCTTCTTACTCGCCTCTTTAGAAGGGTTGGTCAAGATTTTACTCAACTCGATCTTTCTCGCTTTCACCCGGTTCAACGGGTTATGATGCCTATTCAAGAGGCGTATGAACGAAAGCCAAGAAGTGACCGTGGTTCGAGAAAATCCGACCATCAAGAGCCGGATGAGGAGGACACCGATATGCCACCAAGTGATGGTGATGGCATCGGTCCTAGTTCTCATTTTGACTCTTCGAGTAACTCCCATCCATCCTCAAATCAATTCGAGGATGATTTTGAAGACTTAGCTCCTCCTCCTCACCCTTCTAGTGATGTTCCTGAAGATCTCAATATGGAGCATCTTTATCGTGAGAATCTTAGAACTCGGGGAGAATTACATGAACACCGAGTGGAGTCAAGAAAAGGATACAAGTATTTGGGAAATATGATCAAGGGTTTAGGAAAGAAAAGGAGGTGAAGACTTTGAAGTTGTGTCAAAGTTTGGATTTGATGGTTAAACATTTGGTTATTAACACTTTGGTTTATTTGTTTATTAACTTGTGTTGCATGTTTGGATTACTATTCATTTTGATCCCTAATGTTGCTTATGCAATAATGATTGTGTTTTACATTGCTTTGTGCATGCCTTATGATAGTTAGCTTATTAGATTATGATCTATAGTTAACTTTGGCTTGTGAAACCTTTGGGAAAAATCTGGGTTTATCAAAATCTGGGATGGGAAATTTTTGTAAACCCACTGGTCGCGGTTCCATATAGACCCGCGGTTCCTTATCGATAAGGTACCGCCGGTCCTAGATAAGGAACCGCCGGTCACTGTGCACGACAGCATCTTTGCTTTACACTATTTTCTTAAATTTGTGTAAACCTTGCATTATTTTCAGTAATAAACTACACATTTCCTAAACTAGGTTACCTAAATTCATTATTCACCTAAAATGATTTTAACCCATTACTAGTTTGGATCATCCCCTCACCCATTTAAACCCTCCTTGTTTTACATGTTCTTCACACATCATACATACTTCCCTAAACCTTAAACCACCCTAATCAACCATGGTGTGTACCAAAACCTCAAACACTTCCAAGACATCCACCCCAAGGAAAACACTCAAAATAAGGGTTAAGGTAGCTAAGCCTAACTCCTCACCTTTCCACACACCTAATAATGAATGAGCTCTCTTCACCCTTCACTCCAAGTGCACCCTTGGAAGTGACCACACAACCCCAAGCAATCCAAATCATTCCTTTTGTGAATGACTTTGATGACACTTTGGTGACTTCACCTTTTACCCCTCTCAACTCACCCATTTCACCAACCTTGGAGAATTTACTTCCACACTCACCCTTTTCCCCTTTAGGGAACATGCCTCCACTTTCACCCTCATCACCCTTGGAGAACTTGCCTCCTCCACCTCCACCCAACTCAAACATCCCAATTTTGGGTGGTCCACTTTCCCTCCTTTTGGGTGATCCATACTATGGGTTTCAACAAACTCATGGTCCTAGTTGTTGATACAATGATTTTTTATGGGTTCAGATTAAATCTCGGTATCCTCTCGAATTGATCTCGGTCTTAAGTGGAATGATTGTTCTTGGTTACTAAAAAAAAGGGTTGTGATTTTCTATGCTACTAAAAAAAGATCAAATGCATGAAATAGAGAAAATAAGCCAAAAATAACTAATAAAAAAAGTTCTGAATGAAGGAAAAAAAAGTTCTGAATGAAGGAAAAAAAAGTTTTGAATGAAGGAAAAAGTTCTGAATGAAGGAAAAGTTCTGAATGAAGGAAAAGTTCTGAATGAAGGAAAAAGTTCTGAATGAAGGAAAAAGTTCCGAATGAAGGAAAAGTTCCGAATGAAGGAAAAAGTTCCGAATGAAGGAAAAAGTTCCGAATGAAGGAAAAAGTTCCGAATGAAGGAAAAAGTTCCGAATGAAGAAAAAAGTTCCGAATGAAGGAAAAAGTTCCGAATGAAGGAAAAAGTTCCGAATGAAGGAAAAAGTTCCGAATGAAGGAAAAATTTCTGAATGAAGGAAAAAGTTCCGAATGAAGGAAAAAGTTCCGAATGAAGGAAAAAGTTCTGAATGAAGGAAAAAGTTCCGAATGAAGGAAAAAGTTCCGAATGAAGGAAAAAGTTCTGAATGAAGGAAAAAGTTCCGAATGAAGGAAAAAGTTCCGAATGAAGGAAAAAGTTCCGAATGAAGGAAAAAGTTCCGAATGAAGGAAAAGTTCATCCGGAACCTAGGAACATAAAAACAGTCGTTTACCCGAAGAACAAGGAAACCAATTTTGATCCAAAAATCACCAAGTTTTTCACCAAAAACTTAAATAAACTAATCACAAAGCATCTACTAACCATAAACTACAAATCCCATCAACAAAAACACAAATCCCAACAACTTTTGAAGATCAAATCAATCAAATAAAAACTTGAAAACTTGAAATAAAAGATGATGATGAACAAGATGAAATGGAAAGATTAAACAAGAACTTGTATTGATGATTAATGTTGTAACAATCACAAAAAAAGAATTAAAATTACAAGATTAAAAATCTAAGATCAAGATCACCAAACACCCTAGTGGTGTTGGTGATGATACGAACTAAAAGGGAAAAAAAGGGGAGGAGAGGAAAAACTAAAGCTGGCACTAAGTGTGTGAGGTGTGGGCTTTATATAGCCTTGTCTTTTGGTTGGTGAGTGGGCTTTCTCCCGTTCTTCTTGTCTTCTCGTCTTTTCAGAAAAGTTGACGTTTTCAATTCTGATTCGGGATTTGTTGTCGATTAAATTCAACTCGTCTTTTAATTTCTTCGTTTAATAGACTTGAGTTTCTTCGACTTATGTAAATCTTCCATCTTTGGTCCTTTTCTTCGATAAATCTTCGAATAGGCCCAGTGACTTCAAATCTTTTGCATCTCTTGGACAATAGACTTTATCTTGAGTCTTTTTCTTCAATAAAACCCGTGCAATCCCATGTTTTCTTTAATATTCATCCGGTTGGCTCTGAAAACACAATAAACACAAAAACCACGCATAATTCCAAACAAATGATATTAAATACGTGTTTTGGTCTCGTTTTTAGCCCTAATTAAGTGGTAAAAGGATTGGTGTTTACACACCTATCAAATCCCCTACACTTAACCATTGCCATGCCCTCATGCAATGCTTAGTGATAAAGCAAATTTACACTTTTCTCATAATTAATCAACCTTGGCCTTATTCAAATACTACTAAACAAAAATTAAAGTACTAAAAGGAGTTAAAACTTTAAAGGAAACAAAAGGATAGAAAACCATTTTCACTTGAAAATAGCTACATGGAAATAACTTGCAAAGAGATCAAGGACTTACATTAGGGCTTTGGTGCTGCGTAGATTTATCACCCTCAAGTTTCACGTTTCCCAAACTAAGCTTAAAAACGAGATCATTGTTATTATAAGTTAGCAAATCAAACACTTACACACATGGCTTAATTAAATGCTTAAACTCCCTTATACCTAGGTGTATCTCTTATATTTTATTTTTGTCTTAGAATGATCATGAAGATGCATTTTTGGACTTATTTCGATAGTTTATTTAGGCTGAAAGCAAAGTAGGACGATTTCATCAATAGTTAGCTAAAGGACAAAATCTCTTAAAACTGCTTCTCGGGATATCAAAAAGTTCATATCTTGGCATAACTTGGTTCACGATTTGAGACCTTTCTCGGGCCGATATTTGGCATGTACTTCATACTTCATATCTTGAGAGACGTGCTTGAGATAATGGTCTTCTCATCGTAATAGAGTTTCTTCACTTGGAGACTTTTGAGGGGTACTCCAACTTTGTTGACTACGACTTCATGATTATTTATTCAATCTCTATTTGGGATTTTGAGATACAACGATCCGCCTCCTTTTCGGACTTGGATCTATTTATCCTCATACCTTGTTAGGGTCTTTTCGGATAGACTTCTCCATGATCTTATGGGAGTTGATTGCTTTTCGTCGTGAGTCTTGATCCTTCATATTGACTTTGGGAATAATGCTTTTCACATCACCTTGGATCTTTAGCAATAAAATGGAATCCTCATGCCTTGTTAGGGCCTTTTCGGACTCGCCAATCTTCGCGCCCCGCTTCATAAGTTATGCCTTGGCTATGAACTCTTATCATTACCGAGCAACTTTTAAACGATCTTGGGCTAGAAGCTAAGTAACTTTTCAAATCGTACGACCTTACTTATTGCAGATAATTTATTAGCAAGTGATGGGAGAATAGGCAAATAATTACACCAAGTGAGCTTGTGCAAGAATACCGACTTATAATTGACTCTATCATTTCTCGTCCTCCACAATTTAAAATCTCAAGTAATGAGACTCGTGGACACTTAGCCTAATAAACCAATTAAGGTCTACATGGTTAAGGATACTAGCTAGAATAAACTTAGGTAAGTCTATTCGGGTTGAGTCAAAATAAACGCAACGGGCCTAATATGTCAAAGATTTCTAAACTAGCTACACCACTTTATTAATATTTTTGACTTTTAAACAGGATATATACATATGAAAGCAACGATAAAAATTTAAAAATTACGACTAAATGGCCAAAGTTAATAAAAAATTTGAAAAATGTTGAAAAATAGGATTTTCTGGTTAAATGAAGGCATTTTCATAGAAAAGTCCACTTAAAACTTCGATAGAAGTCCCCCCTACACTTAAGATAAACATTGTCCTCAATGTTTAAGCATGTGGGAAAAGTTTCCCCTACACTTATGACATTGTGCATGTTGGTTAACTCAAGTTAAGGAAGAGACGACTAAAGTGATCAATTTCAAATGTGAGTATGAAGAAATTTGAATCACGATAGTTGAGAGATAGAACCGGATTTTGGATAACACGGGAGCACGGTTCTTCAAAGATTCCAAGAGTGAACTTATCCCTGTAATCACATCACCACACAAAGACAAACACGTATAGAAGTCCCCCTACACTTAGGAGGTTAAAACATAAAGGATAGATACTCGGGCTGCCTCCCGAGGAGCGCTTGTTTTTGATAACCGAGTCACGAGCCTGACTCGACCCAAAATTAGTTCATGGGGAACGTGGTGAGGGATGGAATCACCTCCTGAGAGGTGTCCTCACCAAAGTACAACTTCACTCGTTGGCCATTCACCTTAAATTTTGGTCCATCAGGTTGAGCGAGCTCGAGAGTACCATATGGAAAAATTTGGGCAATGGTGAATGGGCCGGACCAACGAGATTTGAGCTTTCCCGAGAAGATTTTCAACCGAGAGTTAAAAAGTAAGACTTTGTCTCCAACATGGAACTCTCGGTTTTTGATCTTGGAGTCGTGAATGAGCTTAGTTCTTTCCTTATAGATCAAAGAATTTTCATAAGCCTCATTACGGAGTTCATTGAGCTCATTGAGTTGGATCTTGCGTAGGTCACCGGCTTTGTTTATATCAAAATTAGCCCACTTCAAGGCCCAATAAGCCTTGTGCTCCAACTCAATGGGGAGGTGGCACGCTTTCCCGTACACAAGACGATAAGGCGTACAGCCGATCGGGGTCTTGTAAGCAGTACGGAAAGCCCACAAAGCATCATCAAGTTTATCAGCCCATGAGGCACGATGCTCTCCCACGGTTCTTTCCAGAATTCGCTTAAGACCTCGGTTGGATATTTCAGCCTGGCCATTAGTTTGTGGGTGGTAGGCTGTGGAAAGACGATGATTTACACCGTACTTAGCCATGACTCTAGCAAATTGGTCATTGCAAAAATGAGTCCCACGATCACTAATAATGGCACGAGGCACACCGAATCTAGCGAAAAGAGCTTTCAGAAAGTTACAAACCACCCTGGCGTCATTAGTAGGTAAAGCTTTGGCTTCAACCCACTTTGAAACGTAATCAACGGCTACAAGGATGTATTTGTTTCCTTTAGAAGAAGGGAATGGCCCCATAAAGTCGATACCCCAAACATCAAAAATTTCACACTCTTGAATGAAATTCTGAGGCATCTCGTCTTTATATGTGATCGTGCCTTGTTTTTGGCAAACATCACATCTTTTAACCATATCGTGAGCGTCATGATATATGGAGGGCCAATAAAATCCCGAATCAAACACTTTTCTAGCGGTGTAGTTGGGACCAAAGTGACCACCGGTGGGTCCTTTGTGGCAAGCATCAAGGATTTCTGACGCTGCCGGTCCATCAACACATCGGCGGATAATCAGGTCGGCACATTGTTTGAATAGGTAAGGGTCGTCCCAAAAGTAAGTCTTAATGTCGGTGAAGAACTTTTTCTTTTGTTGGGACGTCAACCCTTCCTTGAGAATTCCACCCGCCAAGTAGTTTGCAAAGTCCGCAAACCACGGGGTTTCATTAGAATTCAAATTTATAGACATTAAGGTCTCCAAGGGAAAAAAATCATTGATTTCTTTGGTCGGATGATCCCCTTGGTAAGGATCCTCAAGTCTGCTGAGATGGTCTGCGGCTAGGTTTTCAGCTCCTTTTATATTGCGAATTTCGATTTTAAATTCCTGGAGCAGCAAAACCCAGCGAAGAAGTCTTGGTTTGGAATCTTGCTTTGTCAACAAGTACTTCAACGCGGAATGATCGGTATACACAATTGTGGTGGAAAGGACAAGATAGGGGCGAAATTTTTCAAAGGCATAGACAACAGCTAAAAGCTCTTTTTCGGTTGTCGTATAATGCAATTGTGCCCCTGTCATTGTCTTGCTAGCGTAATGGATCGGTTGGAAGTGTTTGTTCACTCTTTGTCCCAGAACCGCTCCAATAGCAAAATCACTAGCATCGCACATCAACTCAAAAGGCAACTCCCAATTAGGGGTAACCAAGACAGGTGCCTTAGTAAGCTTATCCTTAAGCGAGTCAAAGGCTTCAAGACACTCTTTGGAAAAGATAAAAGGAGTATCTTTTTCCAAGAGGTGGGTCATCGGGCGAGCGATTTGAGAAAAATCTTTGGTGAATCGACGGTAGAAGCCCGCATGACCCAGGAAACTTCTCACACCCTTCACGGTTGAAGGTGGAGGCAACTTTGCGATAACATCGACTTTAGCACGGTCTACTTCAAGACCGGCTTTGGAAATTTTATGTCCCAGCACGATGCCTTCTTTTACCATAAAATGGCATTTTTCCCAATTCAGAACTAGGCGAGTGTCTTCGCACCGCTTGAGCATACGTTCCAAATTGGCAAGGCAAGAAGAGAAAGAATCCCCGAAGACCGAGAAATCATCCATGAAGACTTCCATGGTTTGTTCAACCATGTCATGGAAGATAGCTAACATGCACCTTTGGAAAGTCCCGGGCGCATTACATAAGCCAAAAGGCATTCTTTTGTAAGCAAATGTGCCATAGGGACAAGTGAATGTCATCTTCTCTTGATCTTGGGGATCGATGGGTATTTGGAAATAACCCGAGAAACCATCAAGAAAGCAGTAATATTCATTACCGGCTAAACGTTCAAGCATTTGGTCCATAAAAGGTAGAGGGAAATGATCCTTTCTCGTGGCATCATTGAGTTTGCGGTAGTCTATACAAACTCTCCACCCAGTAACGAGACGAGTGGAAATCAACTCGTTGTGTTCATTGGGAACAACGGTTATTCCGCCTTTCTTGGGCACACAATGGATTGGACTAACCCATGGTGAATCCGAAATAGGGTAAATCATACCCGCATCAAGAAGTTTGATAACCTCTGTTTTGATGACTTCATGTATTTTTGGATTCACCCTTCGTTGGCTTTGAATTGTGGGCTTAAAGTCGTCCTCCATGAGAATTTTGTGTGTGCAGAAGTGAGGATCAATTCCACGAATATCAGAAATCTTCCAAGCAATAGCTGTTTTATGCTTTTTCAACACGGCGACAAGTCGAGTTTTCTCTTCATCCTTCAAATCCTTAGCAATGATGACTGGCGACTTCTTCTCTTCTTCAAGGAATACATACTCGAGATGGGGCGGCAACTCATTAAGTTCTAAATCCGGAGGATTTTCGACGGGAGGCGTATTCGAAGTCGGAGTATCGATAGCAATGACCGTGGGAGATGGAGGCGAAGGATTGTCTTCGGTGAGAAGATTGTCAAAAAAATTCATGTCTTCATCCCCATCGATAGGAGAATCATTAGTAGCTAAATTCACATCTCCCATGGTGTCTTCAAGATTGTTCCAAAATAAATCACTATCTCCAAATAGAGACAACGATGAATCAATAGAGGACACGGTCTCAACATTGGGAAGAGAGGTAGGAATACTTTTGCAAGCATCATTAAAGTGTTCTTCACAAGCCTCATCAAGAACGTCAATACAATTAACGCTCTCATATGAATAAGGCTGTTTAGACAACTTTCCCATGTTGAAGACTACTTTATCGTCACCCACTCTCATGATAAGCTCACCGGCTTCAACATCAATAAGAGTGCGACCGGTCCTCAAGAATGGACGTCCAACAATTAGTGGCACACGGGGGTCCATCTCGTAGTCGACGACAACAAAATCAGCAGGGAAGGTGAATTTGTCGACTCCTACAATGACGTCTTCGGCTATCCCCACTGGATAAGCAACCGTATGGTTAGCTAATTCCAAAGTCATTTTGGTGGGGACTAGCTCTGGGAGAGATAATTGCTTCCAAACACTTAGAGGCATGAGATTAATACTGGCACTTAGATCGGCTAGGGCCATGCAATTCTCTACTCCTGGGAAATTGCAAGGGATAAGAAAACGACCCGGATCACCAAGCTTGGTTGGCAATTTCCTTAAGATTACTGCAGAGCAATTCTCATTAAGTTGGGTGTTGGCAATATCGAGGAGCTTTTCCTTGTCGCTCAGAAGATCTTTAAACATTTTTGCATACTTGGGCATGTGAGCGAGAGCCTCAACGAAGGAGATATTGAAATTCAGTTGTTTGAACATTTTAAGGAAATTCGAAACCTGAATATCGTCCTTGCTTTTGAGCTTCTCTTTCCTCAACCTAGATGGATAAGGTATATTGGATGAAGAAGAAGGCTTTAGGGGAATAGGATCACTCACAACCACGGGTGGAGGAGGGGTAGAAGGAAGAGGTGGAGAAATTGGGGAAGGAGAAGGAGGAGGAATAGGAGCAGGTGACTCGTTCTCCTTAGTCACAATCACTGGTGGAGGTATAGGAAGCTCGGGTTCCTTGGTACCTTTACCACTTCGAGTAGTGATTGCTTTCATCTCCCCTCTTGGGTTCGCAACGGTGTTACTCGGAAGAGTACCCGAAGAAGAGGGTTGATTACCTTGGAAGAAACTAGCCATCATGTTCCTCAAGTCATTAGTTTGGGTATCCAACGTATTTCTCATGTCGGCTCTCAAGTCGTTTCCTTGCTTGACCAAGTCTGCTTTCAAATTTATCACTTCACGCTGAAGATTTTCCACGATCACATCGTTTGTCCTCATGTAGGTCTGCACTTCTTGGTGTAGAGCGGTGGATTGGTTGGGAGGAGCATTGTATGCGGGTGGTTGATAAGCAGGTTGTTGGTAAACTTGGTTGTTACGTTGAGGTGGTTGTTGCTGCTTGTGAGGAGGGATGTATGGTTGTCGAGGTTGTTGTTGTTGTTGAGGAGGGCGATTGAGGTTTGATTGTTGGTTTGGGTTGGTTGGAGGAAAACCAGGTGGTGAAAGATAGTTGTTGCTGCGGTAGCTAAGTAAATTACGGTCACCTTGAGGTCTAGCTTGATAAGCAGGTTGAGGATAGGTGCCATAAGATGCATTAACATTCTCAGAAGGGTAGTCTTGGGTGGCGGTACAAGTGGTGTAAGAGTGAGGACCACCGCATATCTCACAAGGTTGGCTGACAGCGTTAACTTGAGCGTGTTTAGCGTTGTTGCTGTTGTTGTTGCTGACGGTGTGGGTGACAAGCGATTCAAGAAGCGTAGTGATTTTGTCCAATCGCTTGTCGCTGTCACTAGTGCTAGCACTAGCGACATTGGTCCGAACACTCTTGGTTTGCACACGAGATTTATTCTCAATGATGTCCCAAGCAGCATTGGAAGTCTTAGCCAATAGATTACCCCCCGAGGCACTGTTCAGTGAATCTTGGTCACTCATGCTTAAACCATTGTAAAAAGTATTAATTTGATGTACTTTGGTAAAACCATGTTGTGGGCATTTTCTTAAAAGATCTTTAAAACGATCCCAAGATTCACTGAACGACTCATCGTACTTTTGTTCAAAATTTGTGATTTCATTCCGCAAAGCGGTAGTACGAGAGGGTGGGAAAAAGTAATTGATAAACTTTGTTTCCAAATCCGTCCACGAGAGAATACTCTGTGGAGGTTCCTTAGCAAGCCAATGCCGGGCTTGTCCCTCTAAAGAAAAGGGAAAAAGTTGTAACCTGATAACCTCTTGTGGAACACCATTGAATTTGACCGTGTTGGTGAGTTGCAATAATCTCTTGATGTGGTCGTGTGGATCATCAATGGTACGTCCCAAGAATGGTTGAGCGGAGACCATATGGATAAAGCCTGATTTTAGCTCGAAATTGTTGGCGGCAATTGGTGGTATAACAATTGGGTCAGTGTTGCCATCTACATGAGCTTGCAGCAATTCAATCATCGGGCGATTATCCGGAAGGGGCTCATTGTGGTTGTTATTGTTCATGTTGTTGAAAGGTGGGTTGTTGTTGTTATTATTGTTTGGAGGTGGTACACCGGCCATGTCTAAGTGATCGAGAGGCTCGGGCTCTTGATAAGACGTGGATCGAGTGCGCATACACCTGCAAAAGAACTAACAAGGCAAAAACAATACAAAAATATTTTTTTTGGTTTTTAATTTTTTTAATTTTTTTGTATTTTTGAAAATTTTATATTTTTTAGGATTTTTTGAAAATTTTTATGAAAAAGTAACGTTCACGGGGAACGGATCCCAAAATCCAAGTTCTCACAAAAAACTTTTGATCTTAACGAGAAGAGCCGGCAGCGGCGCCATTTGATACAATGATTTTGTATGGGTTCAGATTAAATCTCGGTATCCTCTCGAATTGATCTCGGTCTTAAGTGGAATGATTGTTCTTGGTTACTAAAAAAAGGGTTGTGATTTTCTATGCTACTAAAAAAAGATCAAATGCATGAAATAGAGAAAATAAGCCAAAAATAACTAATAAAAAAAGTTCTGAATGAAGGAAAAAAGAAGTTCTGAATGAAGGAAAAAAAAGTTTTGAATGAAGGAAGAAGTTCTGAATGAAGGAAAAGTTCTGAATGAAGGAAAAGTTCTGAATGAAGGAAAAAGTTCCGAATGAAGGAAAAGTTCCGAATGAAGGAAAAGTTCCGAATGAAGGAAAAAGTTCCGAATGAAGGAAAAAGTTCCGAATGAAGGAAAAAGTTCCGAATGAAGGAAAAAGTTCCGAATGAAGGAAAAAGTTCCGAATGAAGGAAAAAGTTCCGAATGAAGGAAAAAGTTCCGAATGAAGGAAAAATTTCCGAATGAAGGAAAAATTTCCGAATGAAGAAAAAAGTTCCGAATGAAGGAAAAAGTTCCGAATGAAGGAAAAAGTTCCGAATGAAGGAAAAAGTTCCGAATGAAGGAAAAAGTTCTGAATGAAGGAAAAAGTTCCGAATGAAGGAAAAAGTTCCGAATGAAGGAAAAAGTTCCGAATGAAGGAAAAGTTCATCCGGAACCTAGGAACATAAAAACAGTCGTTTACCCGAAGAACAAGGAAACCAATTTTGATCCAAAAATCACCAAGTTTTTCACCAAAAACATAAATAAACTAATCACAAAGCATCTACTAACCATAAACTACAAATCCCATCAACAAAAACACAAATCCCAACAACTTTTGAAGATCAAATCAATCAAATAAAAACTTGAAAACTTGAAATAAAAGATGATGATGAACAAGATGAAATGGAAAGATTAAACAAGAACTTGTATTGATGATTGATGTTGTAACAATCACAAAACAAGAATTAAAATTACAAGATTAAAAATCTAAGATCAAGATCACCAAACACCCTAGTGGTGTTGGTGATGATACGAACTAAAAGGGAAAAAAAAGGGGAGGAGAGGAAAAACTAAAGCTGGCACTAAGTGTGTGAGGTGTGGGCTTTATATAGCCTTGTCTTTTGGTTGGTGAGTGGGCTTTCTCCCGTTCTTCTTGTCTTCTCGTCTTTTCAGAAAAGTTGACGTTTTCGATTCTGATTCGGGATTTGTTGTCGATTAAATTCAACTCGTCTTTTAATTTCTTCGTTTAATAGACTTGAGTTTCTTCGACTTATGTAAATCTTCCATCTTTGGTCCTTTTCTTCGATAAATCTTCGAATAGGCCCAGTGACTTCAAATCTTTTGCATCTCTTGGACAATAGACTTTATCTTGAGTCTTTTTCTTCAGTAAAACCCGTGCAATCCCATGTTTTCTTTAATATTCATCCGGTTGGCTCTGAAAACATAATAAACACAAAAACCACGCATAATTCCAAACAAATGATATTAAATACGTGTTTTGGTCTCGTTTTTCGCCAGAATTAAGTGGTAAAAGGATTGGTGTTTACACACCTATCAGTTGTCCATGTTGTCTCTACAACCACTAAATCATCCATAACCTAAGGATGGATATGTATGGACTACATAGGAGGTTGCAAGAGTTCTTGCTTGCCTTGTTCTCCATGCCTCCTCCTAGGAGATGAATGATGGAGTTTTCATAATAAGAGTTTTCAAAACCAAGCCAAAGAAAACTACCTATCTAGATTTAATGTTAAGCTAGCTATGTATTAGTTAGTTTTTTATTTTGTCTTTGTACTTGCTTCCTTAATGAATGTTTCATGTTGTTGACTTATGGATTTAGCTTTGTGTGTTTCTATCCTTTTGTGCACACTAATCAACTTTAATTTGAAATTAAAATTTAACCTAAATCTATCACAACCCCTAAACTTGACTAAAATTGGTTCAAAATGATATCTAAATTATTTTGTCACCCTTTGTCAAGACATTCTTTGTGAATGTGTTGCTTTATGCAAACCTAGCATATTTTGGTGCTAATAGAGGTAAAATTCCAAGATTTGCAATTTTTTTGAAAAAGTCTTAGTTTTTCCCAAAACCCAGGAAAAACTTGGTTTAAAGTCCACTGGACGCGGTTCCTTAAAGTCCCGCGGTTCCTTAGCGATATGGAACCGCCGGTCCCTATAAGGTACCGCGGACAGTAAGTGGATTTTGACGAATTTTTGGTCAAAACTTTTAAAACCCTATACCCTGTCAAGATTCCTTGTTTACTCTAATTGACTAAACATTCCTTGACACTACACATTTTGTATTCAAATTCTTACCTTGATTACATTTTACTTATACCCCAACTTTGAGATTTCATTCTCACACCTTCCCAACCTTGAGAATTCATTCTCACATAACCTTGAGATATCATTCTCACACTCTCACAATGCCTAACTCCTACATTCCTAACCTTGACATTTCTTTGTCACAACCCCACTCACCCAAAGCTTCCTCATCCAAGCTTTCAAAGAAACCGAAAATCTCGGTTCGAACTATTTGGGTTAAGAAGAATGAACCATCTTCGTCCAAACCACCCAAAAACCCTACCTTCTCTCCAATCAAGTATTGGAATGAGACTTATACCATAAACCCCATCACCGGAGCTAAAGAAAATGTTCCACCACCACCACAATCCTTCAATACCCCTCAACTCAATGACCTTTCAACCTTCCCAAACCTCACAAGGCATTGTGAAAACATTCCCAACCCCTTTACCCCACCACCACCAAACCCTAAGTTTGATGCCATACCCCCATCAAACGATTTTGTGTTGCATCATGGATCCTCGTGTGATTGTTGCCGATTTCAACAAATTGAACTTGCTCATGTGTATGAGAAGTTAAATTTTCTTGAATTCCTCCTCACTCGACCTCCTATTCAAGTTTTCGTTCCGGTGGACAAAACTTCGAATGATGCATCGTCGTCTTTTTAGTTTTTTTAGCAATCTTGGAAAATATCACTATTAGACTAGCTTATGCTTAGTGGTTTACTTTCCATATTTATTGCTTTTAGATACTCATATTGTGTATATGACTATCTTCTTTGTTGTGTCTCTTTTTTTATGTAACCTTTGTGTTATTTGTGTGTTATTTCATTAGTTCTATTTTGAGTTGATCTTGGTTAATTTTTACAATTGCTTATGGGTGATTCCATCAATTCTAAGCTTTAACTCATTGACAAGCTTATCATCTTCATTGGATTGAAGTTTGATTTTGTTAATTACCTCTTTGGACATACTTAGCAAAATACTTGCTTCTAGTTTGAGATTTCTTCTCTTTCTCCCTTTCAAGTTACTTAGTAGATAGTGATCATATATACATTGGTGTTTCTTTCCTTTCTACTAACCTTTGTGTAGCATGTCACCTTAGCTCACAAACTTGGTGCCCCAAGCAAGGGGGAGCAACCACCAAGGGGGAGCTACTAGAAAAGTTCGATGTTCTTCAAAGACTTGTGCTAACCTTTTTTCTACGACAAAGGGGGAGAAATGATAGTGATAAACTAGTTAATAATTCCATATTTTGTGTTTCTACGTAAATGAGTTTATCGTTTGTCGTAATCAAGAAGGGGGAGATTGTTAATGCAAGTGATGCCTAAAAACATTATTAGTGTTAACTAATCTTTCTTAGTTTTGATCACAACAAATCATACAACACATTTAGTGTAAAACACAAAATGAATTATTTAACTAACACTATCATCAAGGTAATAATCATATCACTAACCTTTCTTAATCATACTTAGTGATCATCAAAATGATTATCTTTAAAACTCACTTTTGTTAATATGACAAAAGACTTTTTAATAAACTTTCTTTTTTAGAAAATGTTTTATTAAAATGGAAAATGAAAATTTGAAAATGGCATATTCCAAATGCTGTTAGAATATCCTTTGAAGGGTTCAAATACCTCAGATATTCCCACCCCACTAAAAGACAAAAAACCGAGCAGAGTCTAGTGGCGATACCTTAAGTACCTACGCGGTACCTTAGCGATATGGTACCGCGGGGTGAGATAAGGTACCGCGCACAGAAAGCCGTTATAGATCCGTTATACTTTGTCTCCTTTAAATAGTGGGTCAAATCTCTTTTTCCAGCAAGCCTCTTGGACGTTTTTCTCAGCCCTCTTTCTATTTTCTATAGCATAATCATTAGTAAATGATCACTTAAATAGTTAAGGATGTTTACATATGATTATCCTCTTGATCCCCTCCTTTACCTTGTCCAATGAGAAGATCACTCACTCACTAGTGTTGTGATAAAGATGAATCTATGAGCTAGTCATATTCATCATGATACCCTTTTTGTTTTAGGTCAATCCAATATATTTATGAATACTTGGACTAGTTGTGTTCATCCAAGTTATTTGTGGATACTTGGATTTGTTGTGTACATCCATTGCATATGTGTTGCTTGGATTTGTGTTGTGTAAATCCAAGCTACATGTGTGTACTTGGATAAGTCTAGTTGAGTTGTAATAGATTTGATTAGGAGTTCTCACTAAACTTTAAAGTGATGTGGTTGTGTCTTGTGAGTTCTCACTAAACTTAAAAGTGATTAGTAGTTGTGTTGTATGAAGTTCTCACTTAGCTTCAAAGTGAAGAGTCGTGAAGATTGGTTCTGGCTTTCGATTAGAACTCGACATCTAGCCTTGTGTCGTAAAATGGTGAAGTAGGCAACGTCGTGAAGATTGGTTCTACCTTAAGATTAGAACCCGACATCTAGCATTGTGTCGTTAAATTGTGAACTAGGCAACGTCGTGTAGATTGGTCCTAGCTAAAGATTAGGTCTCGACATTTAGCTTAGTATCGGAAAATAATGTAAGCAACGATGTAAGGTTTTCTCCGCCGAGAAGGGAGCTTGTGGATATAGTGGAAATCTCGAGTAGGTGTACTCGAGGAGTGGAGTAGAAACGAGGATAGAGCCTCGTTGTCGAACCACTATAAATCTTGGTGTCTTCCCACTAGGTTGTCTCTTTCCTTACTCTTTACTTATTTCATTATCATTATACCTTGCCTATTATCTTTGCTAGTGCATTTGAATTGAACCTAATCATTATGCAACTTAGTCTCAAGTAAAAGATAGTTTTGATACAAACCAAATTGAAAGTAATTTTAATTTGGTCATCAATCGAAGAGAAACTATTCAACCCCCCCCCCCCCCCCCCCTTCTAGTTTCTACAAGCCGTTTTCTTTTCAATAGTGTGCTCTTTCTCTACAATTGCTTCAAGACGAGTCTCTACTATACATGCTAAGTAGAAGGCTTGTCCTAACGTTGTAGGTTTCGAGTACGACCACAACAATTCTAGCTGCAACTTCACTTTAAGTCCGGATATATAAAACGAGGCAAGTAAACTTTCAGAGATACCCGTTACTCGAGTTATAAGATCCTTCAACTCACTTTGATATTCAACCACGGTACCAATTTGCAAAAGCTTAGATAATGCATCCCGATCGCAAGTGCTCGATGCCATAAACAATACATTGAGAGAAAAAAAACCTTTTTTCGCCAATGAAAAGTAAGTCGAATGAACAGTAACATGTCGGTGAACAGTAGCGTCAGATGAACAATACCTCGGATGAACAGTCGAGGATGAACAGTGCCGCGATGAACAATAAATTTTTTTCCCTTTTTTTTGGATTAGAAGCTTAAATCAAAAACCCTCAACGAGTTGAGGGCTCTAAATGAAAGCACCGATTGATACGACCCTCTCGGGTAGTATCGGGATAAAGCACCCTTTCAAACGTGATGCTAACTCCTTAAAAAAGAAAATGAGAAAACAATAGAATTATTTATCTTTTAACTTGATAGATTCATTAATAATAAAACCTTTTGTATATATAATCAAACACATAACTTGTAAAACAAGACATACCTAAATAAATAACACATTCCTAATACGACACAAATACATAGTTAAACATAAAAGATAGATACTGCCCGTTTGGCCCGAGCCCGGAAGTACCACCTTATGAGCCATACGATTGGTAAAGAACAATCATAAATCCAGTTTTGTTGATAAGCACAAGTTGATGAGTGAATGGTGAAATAAAACTCACGAAGGATACCCATTTGGTAGTTGATGACGTAGTCACGGTTGTGACTGAAAATGAAACAAGAAGATAAGGGGAACTTTAGGTTATAGGTTTAAAAGGAAATAACCCATATTCTAGGTTCGAGAACAAATTTTGTGACCAAAGCTTTAGTGAAAGAATTGTTTCTACTTTCGCTGTAATCATAGAATCTCATATCAAGTTGTGGGTTATATCTTTTAGTAGTTAGAGAGGAAGGTGTCACGGCGAGAGGTGCCTCGTCGCACCGACGCGGCCCCTCGTCGTGCCTCTTCGCCACACCGACCTTTCTATTCGTCGACCGGATTTCGGTTTTGCGAAATGTTGACGATGAGTAAGTGGTGGAGCCTTTTTTTTCATTTTTCTTCACCTTTCTTCTTTATTATTATTTACAGGTGTGTGTTTGTGGGTGTTTTTGTGGTGGTAACAGTGAAGAAGAAGAGAAGAAGAAGAAGAGAGGAGAGAGGAGGGGGATAAGGTGGAGTTTTTTTTTGTGGATATGTTTTTTTAGTTTATATTGTTTTTTTGGTTAATTTTTTTTATTTTTGTAATTTTTTAAAATGTTTTAAGTTTAGTTTTGTATTTTGTTTTTGTAATGTATTTTTGTTTATATATTTCTAGTTTTAATTTTAATAAAATAAAAATTAATTTGTATGAAAATAAAAAAATAAATAAATAAAAGATAGTGGTAGAGCCCAAGTGATGAGAGCTTGGGTGTGTTGTGAGTGAAGGGGTATTTTGGTTAGTTGTGTTGGTATGATGTGGCACTGAGTTGGCATGTGACTAGGCAAAAAATTGAGGGGTAGGCTTGTTGCCATACCTTCCTCTCTTAGAGGGCATGGAGTGATCACACTCTCACATCAAAAAACACCCCGCCACGTCACTTTTTTCACTTCCACATCCAACCACCCCCCCATCTTATCATCACACCATTTTCACACCACCACACCAATTTTTCTACTTAATTTCATAAACTATCCTCAACAATTAATTTATTCAAATTATAATTTACTTTATTTATAAAAAAACATTATTTCCTAGAATAAAATAAAAACAACATTACCGAAAAAAAATCAACAAACGTTTGTTTTAATATTGAACAAAAAGTAAAAAACCAACTTAAAATTGTTTATAAAATAAACAAATTATATACAATTAGCACTTTCTCACCACATGGTTAAAAAGTAACCAACCAATCAATGGTCACCTTTTCTTATCTTTAAAATCTTCACGTGAAATACCTTATCTTCAACCTCTCGCCAAAACCTGCAACTCGGAAAATTGATTCGATAAATCCCGATTCAATATTGATAAAACTTAAAAGAGGCATGTTTTATTTGAAAAGGGGATGTTTTGTAAAAGTGAAAAGGGAGGTTTTGTAAATTTGGTGGGCTTTTCACGCTCGTTGGTGGGGCAACGGCGTCCTCCACGCCGTCGACCACGGTGTGGTTACGCAGACCAACACCGGGCAACGGGGAGCCACGACTTTACCACTCCGTCCCCTCTTAAACTCAGGCCAGTGCATAGATAATCCACTCTCTCATACAATTGTGAACAGAAGGCATCACAAGATCGTCAATTTGGAGTCATCTTGATTCGGGCAAAGGCGGATGGAGCTTGATTCCGGCGAAAGTTTAATATAAACTTTCTTTTTAGAATAGATCAAACAATCAAACCTAACCATCTATTTTTTCATCCGATAAAAAACTTACTTTTGTTATTTTAAAGAATATTAAATATCTTAAGCCGTCAATCGTTATGCAAAACGAAATATGCTATCTGTTGTAAAATATTGTTGGAAAAATAACTTTTGACCAACTTTGGACACAATTATGTATATGTATGTATCATATATATTAGTGATACTCTATAGGTTCGCGTTCTCCTTGAAGAGGTTTGCAATGAGCCTTTATTTGAAGGTGATGTGAATGAGATATCGTGTCTCAAAGTTAGGCATTTGGTACCATGCTTAAAAAGGAAAAATAGTTTATTTTTTGTCCCACATCGGTGGGATGAATAAACTGGAAGGGAGTCTATTGTGTATAAATAGAGGCCTAATTCCATAGCTTTTTCACACATGAAATCAATAAGTATTATTATTGATTTCCAACATATGGAGTACGCATCTGTAAAGGTAAAATTCTGGGCAGTTTTGTTAAGTCCGACACTACAACTTACTGTTTCGGCTGTTGTACCGTGGGAAACAGACGACGAATCTGTTTTAAGGGAAGCGTGTCAAACACGTGCCTCAGGTCTTTACTTCTAAGCGTGTCTAACACGTATCTCGACTTGCTGGTGATTTAGTAAGTCTTTTCTTTATTTTATTGTTTTATTTAATTATCGTTTATAATTATGTCTCTGTTTGTTTTCTGTTATGAAATCGGAAGAAGTGTTATCGCCTGCAATTCTTCCCAGTATGGAATGAGTAAAGAATCAAGCTATTTATATTCTGTTATTTAGTTTATGTTAATTTAATTAATTTTAGTTTTTTGATTTATAAATAAAAGTGTTATAGTTTCTCTATAGTCTTAAAACCGATTCTGTGTAACAGAATTAAACACTTTTTTTCTAAAATCATATTAATTTAATTAACAGATTTTTATACAAACTGTATTCTCTCAAAACCAAGATTGTGTTTTTTTGGGAAATCCGTTTTCACGTAAACAGAATTTTAATTAACAGATCTGGTGTTACAGATCTATAAACGATTTAAAAAAACAGTTTATCGTATTAGTTTGTGTTGAAATCATGATGAGTCTATTTTCAAACAGATCGTTTAGTTGTTTATTACATATGTTTTAGTTTTAGCCTAGATTTAATGAAGCCACGATTGAGTTTCTTTGAATCAGATTTGGTACAAGTTTGTGTAAACCATGTCGAGTTTATTAGATACCAAATTGTTTTAATATTTCTTAACTGTATTCCGTTAGAATATTGACAACTTTACTTGTGGTAATACAATTCTGACCCTAGTGAATCTTGTAAATATAATTGGTGCGCCAGTTACAGCATGATTAGAATCAGGGTAAATTTAGATTCATTGAAACCAAGTGGAGTTTCTTTGACACAAATCTCATAAAAGATAAGTTGCTATTTTATGAGATCATTAGAACGTATTCATTGATCTCACAAAATGCAAGCTCTTATTTTATTAGACTTTTGAAACGTGTTTAATGAAATCAAGAATAATTTATATGAAACAAGATGTTGACAATGGTATGAGTTATCGTTAAATATGAGAATACATACACTATTTTTATTAAATTAGTGGAAGAGTTTGTTTGACTTGTGTAATTCATTGTAAATTGGGCCGATTTTAATTATAAACCAGATATAATTCTTAAAACCTTGTTGACTTTATAGATATATCTATAGAAACCTTATCGAGTTTAAAGGTAAATCTATAGAAACCTTGTGGAGTTTCTTTAGAAGAATAGATCTACTGAAACCTTGTTAAGTTTCATTGTATAAATAGATCATGTGAAGTTAAGATCTTCTTAATAAAGATTGACAACATAATATTACATATGTGTTTTTTGGTAAAACATTATGTTATAGCTGATATTTTCTTTAATTGTTTAGTCGAAAGACTTCCTTTAAAGTGGGTTTTGTAAAAGGGATCTTACAAAACGTTTGCGTTTTAAACAAAAGTCGATGTAATGCGCTTTTGGTTAAGAAACACTATGTGATTTAGCACGTTGTTAATAGTACCAAAATTAGTGTCAACTAAATCATGGGACCTTTTAATAACATTCGAAATGTCACGAGTAACATCAAAAGGGAGACCGATACTTACTTGTACGGTAGATGCTTTGAAGCATTCAGATGCTTGTTGTGCCAAAACTATGCGTTATATGGTCTGAATGACATGAAAACCGAGGCCATGATGGAATCCAACCATAGCTAATGGTGCATTCGCACTTCACTATCATGTCATGTATATGGTGATAAGAGTTTGATTAACTCTTATAATGCAGTTGAGAAAGGAGAGAACGAGTTTGAGCAACTCTCCAAATCCGAATATCAAGGAAAAAGAATATGTGATTCACATTTGGAAAAGACACTAAGTTAACCAACACTGTGTGTGCCGGAGATTCGTAGGAATCTTATGTCCGGATGGTTGCTTAATGAAATTTGGCTTTCATATATGTTTGAATCAAATAAAAATCGATTTAACGAATAACATAAATTTAGTGCATACGTGTTATGCCTTTATAATGGTTAAGTTGATTATATTTTATAATGGTCATTTTTAAATGTATGTTATGACTTACTTTGACATGTTTTAAATTTTTACTCAACATGTTGTCCAATTAAACCAAATTGGATACCCATTTTTGTATTGACACGGATTACAAAATCAAAACTTACGTTGAAGCCAAATTGATAAGTCTTTTCTTTTGGTTGAACAGAAATTACCAAAAACCTTGATATGATTCACATGGTTTTATGTGATTTGGAATTGATACCTACTAAGGTAGAGAGTATCGTGTACTTCATCATATTGGCTGAATGTGGTACAAAATATTGCTAATCACACTTACTTGAGAGTAAGGATATAGACAAGCTTGATCTATATACATAAGTTGAGAACCAACTTATTATTGATAATAAGGTGATTCGAAGTTATTGGAGGTGAATATGTGTCACCATTTCTAAATTTTTATGCTAAACTTATAATAAGACACAAATTCATTGCTCTTGATATAGAAAAGAATCGTGCTTGAGAAGAAATGGTTAATGCCATGTTCTTAAGACCAGGTTTAAGCCATGGCATGTGGGGGAGAGCGATTATATCGATTACTTATCTTTTAGATAAGATCCCTTGTAAATAAAACAAGATACTTCTTACGAACTATGAGTGAGAAGAAAACTATCTTAAATGTGGGGATATCTAGCTAAGATATCCGTATGGAATTCATGGTTGAAAGATTGGACCTAAACCCATGGATTGTATGTTCACAAGATTTGTTATGAATAGTAGTGCTTATCGTTTCATTGTACATGAATCGAAAATAGACATAGTAATGGAATTAAGGAATGATTCATTCTTCGGAAATATATTCCTTGTTTACGAAGGAAATTGAAAGATCAACTAGAATAGATGACGAGGTTGTCCAAGGTCAAAGACAACGAGATGATATTGATCTCTTAGAAGAGAGACAAGATTGACCCAAGAAGAGGTTAAACCTATAAGAAACAAAATGGCATGAACCGAGAGATTGGTTAGATTCAGTTTTTGTTTCTTTTATGGTAAAAAAAAATGAAAAAATGAGTCTACTTCTTACTGAGAAGCAGTAATTTCTTTGAAAGGGTATCAATAGAAAGAAGCCATTAAAAATAAAGTAGATTCTATTTTACAAAAGTAAAATTAGAAGCTCGTGGATGTACCTTAAGTTGTAAACCACTAAGCTATAAATGGATCTTCAAAAGCAGATAAAGTTGATGTCACCATTGACATGTGCAAAGCAAGATTAGTAATCAAAGAATTTAGACAACAATAAGGTCTATCTTGCTTTGATGCTTACTCGCATGTTACACAAATAACCTCAATTATGATGGTACTTTATTTCCGCATTAAGAAATTTTGGAAGTTTCTTATGTGGATGTGAAAACGATATTTCTAAACAGGGATTTAGAAATGGAACTATATATGAACCAACATGAGGGTTTCATGGTTCCTATGCTAGAGACAAAATTTTGTAGGATAATTAAGTCATTATATGGTTTAAGGCAAGCTATCAAACAATGACATCAAACTTTTTGACCATATCATGTCAGAATGTGGATTCAAAAGTAATGTATTTATGTGTGTTCAATAGTAAATATGTACTCTTGTGTTTATACAGAGATTGCATACTTATCACTAGAAGTGATAACGAGATGAGTAAATCCACTAATGATATGTTGGAGTCAAGATTTGACATGAACTTCATTAGTTATTTGGTTTGTTTTGAACCCATATGGATTTGTTTTGAAGTGAAACATTAAGATAACAATGTTATTGAGAGGTTCAATGTGGGGGATTCTGGCCTAGCTAGAGTCCAATGACATCTTTTTAAATATATTTGAAATAGAGGTAAAGGTGTTTCCCATTTTGAATACTCAAAGAATATTGAGCATCTTATGTGTCTAATGAAGTGTGTATGATCTGATTTTGAACTTATAATCAGGCAAACAGATATATTAGTAATTCAAGTAGGGACCATTTGAATAAGTATTACTTGAGTACTATGATACTAATAATATTGCATTATGGAAGATATCCTACTACTATCAAGTGATAGAGTAATGCAAATATAGATTCTTACATATAAGAATCTAGATCCACTAGAGCGGATGTATTTATCCTAAGTGGAAAGCTATGTCTTATAAATCTTGAAAGTATTCCAAAGAGATAATTATAGCTAAATCTATGATGAAATATGAATTTATTATATGAGATAAATTTATAGAATATGCAGGAAAGTTTACGCTAATTCGTAAAGGACATACCAATATGGCGTATACCGGTAACGACCATGTTTATAAAGTGTGATAGTCAATAGAACTTGACAGAGCTCGTATCACAAATATAAAACGGTAAGTCGAGACATATCCATCATAGATTTCCATTGTTGCGACAACTACTCTCAACTAGATTTATCACGAGTGACTACGTAACGACAAAGGATAACATCGCGGATCCGCTTACGAAAGGCTTAAGCAGAGAGTTAGTTAGTTAGTCATCTAAAGGAAGGGGACTAAAGCCCTTGAAGGAATAAGTTTCTATGAAGGAAAACCTAACCCACTTGACTGGAGATCACAAGATCTGGGTTCAATAGGACAACCTAATCATAGAAATGTGGGGGAAGTCACGTCAATGTGGGGGAGTTACTTAATACAGTAACTTTTCTAGTTCATTGCTAGAACAATATGACTTATTGAAAGGTTAAACATATGTCTTAAATGATGCATGATGAAATAATAAAGCATGATGATTCAAGATGAAGTCATAAACCATATGTTTTTAATGATTCAAGATGAAATCACCTATTTGAGAGAGAAGTAGGAGTCGCTTCGAAGGAAATTATGGGGGCGCAATTTCTAAGAGCTCTTGTAGAACCAGGCTAGTGTTCATGACCATAACGAACACAACTATGAGGACTTGACAATGTCAGGGAGAGTCTTGTGTGAGTGTGTATTGTCGTCTATGTAAACAGAGGCTACGTTCAAAGACATCGCGTCTACTTTGATGTAGGAGACTAAGTGCATCTCACAAGGGAAGGTTCAAAGGGTCACACCTACCTATCCTATGCAAGATTAAACTGTTGGAATTTTATTGAAACTTTTATGTATTGCAACCGATCTCTATTCATGTGTGGGATTGTTGGAAAATATTGTTGGCAAAATAACTTTTGACCAACTTTGGACACAATTATGTATATGTATGTATCATATATAATAGTGATACTTTATAGGTTCGCGTTCTCCTTGAAGAGAGCTTCGCAATGAGCCTTTATGTGTACAAAATGAAGGTGTTGTGAATGAGATACCGTGTCTCAAAGTTAGGCATTTGGTACCATGCTTAAAGAGGAAAAATGGTTAATTTTTTGTCCCACATCGGTGGAATGAGTAAACTGGAAGGGAGTCTATTGTGTATAAATATAGGCCTAATTCCATAGCTTTTTCACACATCAAATCAATAAGTATTATTATTGATTTTCAACATATGGAGTACGCATCTGTAAAGGTGAAATTCCGGGCAGTTTTGTTAAATCCGACAGTACAACTTACTGTTTCGGCTGTTGTACCCTGATAAACAGACGGTGGATCTGTTTTAAGAGAAGCGTGTCAAACACGTGCCTCAGCTCTTTAGTGCTAAACGTGTCTAACACGTATCTCGACTTGCTGGTGATTTAGTAAGTCTTTTTTCTTTATTTTATTGTTTTATTTAATTATCGTTTATAATTATGTCTGTATTTATTTTTCTGTTATTTATATTCCGTTATTTAGTTTATGTTTATTTAATTAATTTTATTTATTTGATTTATAAATAAAAGTGTTATAGTTTACCTACACTATCGCGACGAGAATTAAAATCTTTCTATCAAGTGGCACATGTATAAACTTTCGACGAACTTTTGTTTTGTCTGAGAAAATCATATATGATTCGTGTCACGAAATTATGTAATATGTTTTTTCTCACAAAAAAAAATTCATCGAAAGTTTATACACGTGCCCCTCGATAGAAAGATAATTTAATTCTCGTTGCGATGATACGTTTCGTTTTACGTAATAATTAAAAAAAGTAAAAAGTAAATTTGAATAAATATGATTGGTTAATCTGCTAAATTAAAAGTATACATTGATCTCAAGCGCATTATTGTGCCATACGATATGAGTGGAAGTTTCTTTCGAAAATATTTACAAAGACGATTTTTTTAACTTTGAACCAAATCTGTTGCTATCGGTGGTGAAGGCGACCAAATTGGTGGTACCGATGGAGGAGAAACTCTATGTCTTTCGAGAGTGTATGAAACTCTTTCGATCGGGTATAATAGTGATTATCTTTCGTATCAAAATTCGATTGGCAAAAATATCACGTTTTGTAATTTTGCCAAGTTTTGTGGCGATGGAACTTCCATATTGTTGGCAAGATTGGCTTACTATATTTAAGCTTTACGTTTCTATTACCCATCAACCATCGACATTGAATTACTATATTTAAGCCTTACACGCATGAAAATGAAATTAGCTAATTTATAACGTGTGTAATATCTTGAAGGAAGCAGTCTCTTTAGCCTTTTTTTCCTTTCTTGTGTGGGCCAATCTCTTTTGCATTATGGGCCTCTCATTGTTGACTCGGCTTTTTATTCCACATATGCTGTCCAACTGGTCCAACCGGTTTAAAGAACCGGTCAACTACAATACTACCCACTAGAATTATATGACAAAATTTTCAATAAAAAATTAAACACAAACACAGTAAGAAAAGCACAAAGAGCGGTAGGAAAAAACATACATTATTTTCATTTTTATAAAAATACATAATATACTTTTTTTCATTTTTAAAATAAAATCATACATTATTTTCCATTTACATAAATAAACCTACATTTTTTCTTATTTAAAAATAACAGACCAAACAAAAATGAATTAACGATGTACACAAAATACTCACAGAAATCAATTATGTAAACATATAAGGTTTTAAGCAAGGTTTCAAAAAAATGTACTACAAGTTAAAGATAAAACATCACCTTCATCTTTTTCATTGTGGTGTTGATGCAAACCTGCAAAACGGAGAAAGAAACACACGCAAACACACAGAAACATAACAAAAATACAAAAATAAAACGTTTAAAAAAAATACCACCCATCATAAACACCCACACACATAAACACAATCTAATTAAAAAAAAGCCACAACGCCACTTTTTCATCGTTGGTGACGACGGCGCGAGCACCGAAACGATACGTGGTGGTTTTTCTGACACTGTAAGCCATGGCTCGAAGCATGACACGACCACTTTCTCATCTCTAAAGTTGCTAGTAGAACACATTAAAGCGTTAAGGCTCTATACTTTTTTTTTAAAAAGCTTTTACACTCGTCGAATAAATTAGTTTAAAAACGTTTAAGATTAAGTACAAATTCTTAAATCTCACTTAACAAAACACTGCACATTCTATGCACAAGAAAACAAACTTAGAGGATCCACAATATTGAAAGTTGGCAAAAACTTTTTATTATGTCACAAAATGTTTTGCTATGTTTTTATTTATTGCAAGATAAGCTTTTAGAAAAGCTATACACAAAAATTTGACAAAAAAAACTTTTGATCTAAGTTGTAGTGATTAAATAATATTGCATTCAATGCTTTTCAAACTGATGCTTTAACAACCAAATCACATTTGATGCAACATCACCAAATATAACTTACTTTCTATATTGACCATAATGACCGATATCTCATGCATCAAAAAACACATGATCTTTAATTAGATTGCAAGCTTCATAATCATCATCATCATCATATGTGTCTTTATCACATGACTCATTCCGACGTTCATACAAGTTCTTACTTCCACATCTACTACCACCCTTAGTTGATTTAACATTAGTAGCTTAAGGGCGACTTGAGCCCATGAATTGAGCAATCGCATCGTATACATCGTCAACATTACTATCGCTGCCATCCACAACCCTTGTCTCGTCTATACCGGTTTTACTCTCATTTGAGCCTTTGCCACAACCAAATTTTAAAAAACTTTGTCATGTTCATTCAAAGTTACAACGAATTTATTAAATAAATAAGATTAACATCATCCAAAATTTCAGGTCCCTTATTGCTAGAAGTCGATTCCCCATTATTATTGATTTATTGTTATTACTTTTGGATGTCTGAGTCTCCATAAATTTTCACACTTCCTTACTTTTTAGACGTCCCATAACCACTAGGATTAGATACATGAATGCGATTTTAGGTCTAAAACATGTTGACTTATCGTGTTGCTTACTGACATGTCTATGTCTCTTATGCAACTTGGAACACATCATTTTGAGCAACAACACTCTTCATTGAACTTGGACCACTTTACTTTATTAAATTAACCACTAAACTCACCCTAACTGTATTAAGCATTAACTTTCATCATGAATGTGATTTTAGGTCTAAAACATGTTGACTTGTCGTGTTGTTTACTGACATGTCTATGTCTCTTATATAGCTTGGAACACATCATTTTGAGCAACAACACTCTTCATTGGACTTGGACCACTTTACTTTATCAAATCAACCACTAAACTCACCCTAACTATATTAAATCAACAACTATCAAATCTTGGCAGTTTCCACTTGTATTCCACATTTATTATATGCGACTAAGAGCTCTAGGTATCGTAACGCGCCAACAGGCGTTGGCCGAAGATACGATACCGCCGTTGCAAAATTGCTAACGTCGTTGGCCCTGGCGTTGCCAACGTGTTTTAAAAAAAATTCAACCCCCCCCCCCCCCCCCCCCAACGGTCGACTACTATTTACACATTTTGCAAACTTTCAAAAATGGAAATAATCCCCCCTGTAAGTTTCTAACGGCTATATTGCAAATTTTTTAAAAGAAAAACTTTATAAAATTTACAAAACACCCCCTAAAACGGCTATATTTTTTTAATTTTTATTTAATTTTATCCCCCGATCTAAATCATTATAAATACTCCAATCTCTTTAATTGTTTCACACAAAAAAAAACATTTATACAAATACAAAATAAATACAAATCAGTCCGTTTGAAGCGTACACGATATCGATGATGAAACCGACATTTTCCTTTTACAAGTATACAATTATCATCAATGGCTAGTACAACAAGAAAACCCACCTAGATTGAATCGTACACCAATTTACCGTGATCGTGAAGATGCCAACCGCCATCTACGTGCCGATTATTTTGATGAAGGTTGTAGTGATCCTTTATACTATTTTCGTAGACGATTTCGTATGAGTCGTAGACTTTTTACTAAAATTGTCGATGCAATTATTACTTACCCTGTTGAACCTCTCCCACAACATTTTCATTTTTTCGTCTCGACTCGATTGTACGGGTCGAATGAGTATTAGTACGCTTATGAAGTGCACGGCGGCTATACGCCATTTTGTATACGGTAACACACCCGATGCGTTAGATGACAAATGAGTGAGCATACTTCCCGAGATGCTTTAAAAAATTTTATATGTGCATCACTGATTTGTATATGGCGAAGTACTTAAGAAAACCAACATATGAAGACGTTGTAAAGATACATCGAAAGCACAACGATGTCCATTGTTTTCCGAGTATGCTTGGGAGTATTGACCGTATGCATTGGGAATGAAAAAATTGTCCAGTGTCTTAGCAGGGTCAATACGGTAGGGATGGTAAAAAAATACCCTACCATAATGCTTGAAGATGTGGCTTCGCAATATTTGTGGATTTGGCATGCGTTCTATGAGATAGTGGGTGCGAATAACGATATTAATGTTTTAGATAATTCTCTGTTATTCGACGACTTGTTAGATTACATTGCTCCACTAGTTCCGTATTTGGTAAACGGTAATCAGTATCTTAATGGGTATTACTTGGCCGATGGAATTTACCCTTAATGGGCAAGTTTCATGAAGTCGTTTACGGTTGCAAATGATCCAAAGCATACGCACTTCAAACGACGTAAAGAAAGTGCACGAAAAGATGTTGAACGTGCTTTCGGTGTTCTCCAAGGACGTTGGGGACTTATTCAACAACCGGTCCGTGCTTACGAAGTCAACACATTACTTTGAATCATGTATTCAGGTATCATAAAGCATAACATGATTTTAGAAGATCAAGAGAAGACGGTTGTTGATTGGAAGCATGTTTATCCTAATCCGACGAGGTGTATGCAAACATACTGGTTCGATCGATGTGGAACTCAACGTCGTGAAGCAAGGGAATTAAGTGACAGAGATACGTATCGTAGTCTACAACAAGACCTTATGAACCATATTTGGCGTGAATTCGAGGAAGCTCAAGGAGAAGATGAAGACACAGATGAAGACTAGTCGTCCGGGCGTGTTTTTTTTTAAGTTTTTTATTTTTATTTTTTTATGTTTGTTTTTTTTCGTAGTGTAATTTTTGTTTTCGTAATGTAATTCGTATTTTAAGTTTATGAATGAAATGGGTGTTTGTTTAAATTTTGAAATAATTGTTGAGGGGGGTTTTTTGAAAAAAAAAGGATAAAGTGGTGTTGGTTAGTATTATGATTAGAGGGATTGGTGTTATTTCGGTGTTATGCTAATGTGGCGCTGATGTGGCAGTGTTATTTGGGTGTTATAGTGTTAGGACACCTAGTGCTAAGAGAACCTAAACCATCCACACAAGGAATAACCAATGTTTTAAAAACTAGTTTGACCTGGCCAGTTCAACTGGTTGGACCGAAAACCAGAGTGTTGACCGGGTCGTTGTGAGTCGGGTTTTCACTAAAACTCGACGCTGATCGAAACGTCGGACCAGAAACTGGCCGGTTCAACACCTTTCAAAGGAAAAAAATAAGAAAGATCTACATCAGATGATTTAATTATACAAGTTGGATGTGTAGTTGAACCATACACTCTCTAATCTTGTTAGAGATAGGCGATTGGGTTTTAATTCCGGTACATTAGCGTGATAGAGATCCAAATTTGTAGGAGAGTGTAGGTTGTGGATGAAAATGAGATTCGGTATATGTGTAGGTTTTTGTTTTGTGAATTATGTAACAAAACCAAAACCATGAACATAAGGAAGATGAGAAGTTAAATACTCAAAGCTTTTAATTGAAATGATTTTTGGCCAAAATCCATTTTACTACCTTTAATTTGGCTAACTGGAACTTCTACTACCCCAAACTTGCATGGGCGCAGCACGGTACCCTGAACATGGAAAAGAGGTCGTTTTAATACCATTCGTTAACTATCTAAGTCATGTGCCATTAAAATCGTCATGTGCCGTTAAATATTTGATGGGCCCAATAAAACCCATTAATCTTCTACATTAAAAGTCAAAATCTACCAAAATTTTCCCAACGATTAATACTGATAAAAGTGATTTTTATATTTAATACTAGGAATGTAACTTTATTTATTTAAAGATGAAGCGTGATTTAAAGATGAAGCTAGTTTCATGCTTTAAATAAAAGCTAATATTTAAAGACTAAGCTACTGTGATGTTGTGCTTCTAAACCAAATTGTGTGTCACACTAGTAGATGAAGCTCATATTTAAAGATAAAGCCACTGTGGTGTTGTGCTTTTAAACCAAAGTGTGTCTTACACTAGTACACATACACAACAGACATAAAGAAAAACAATGAAAAGAAAACTGTCACACAACAGATGCAATAAGCACAAAAGTGAAAACAAAGTTTGATAATAAAATTCCCAATAGTCAGTAGCAAAATGACGTACTACCATCTGAAGCCAAAAGTCTGTAATTCTTTCAGATGTAAAAAACATAACACATCAAACAGTGGGGTTAACACAATTGCAAGCATTTAAACTTTAAAAAACCAAATATTCCAGCATCCTCGTAGATTCCTATGTAGCGTTGTCGGCTGAATTCAAACTCACAGTGCAAGTCCTTTTGGTATGCGTGCTTGATTTGCAAGTTCCACAATGCATATCTCTTCCATGACGAGAAAGCTTATTCTTTGATTTTTTTTGGCTCATACTTCCGTCTTCTTCTTGCTTTCTTTGGCCTACCTGGCATCGCTTTTGGAAGAGGTGGTAACCACTCCCCACCACCACTATCAGGCCAAAATTCTTCACTCCCCACAACTTCAATCGGGTGACCGTAGGCTGCAAAAAAGTTCTCTTTCGAATAGCATTTGTCTATGTAATCATATGGATCTTTTGATCTACTCTTTATGGCTGTAATAGCGTGACAACATGGGATACCAGAGAGCTCCCATGCACCACAACTACATGTCTTATCGCGAGTATGAACACAATGTTGAGTTCTACCAAAGTAAACTTGAAACCCCTCATCGCCATTCCATTTAACCTTCCATTTGCAACTTAATGAAGAATTTTTATTCATTATATCCCTTATATTTGGTCCAAAATTAAGCCTCCATTTACTAGCAAATTTCACCTTTTGAATCCTTCTTTCCATAAGATACTCTCTAATGCTTTCATTCATAGAAATTATAGGCTTGCTTCTAGCACCTATAAGCACAAAATTCCAAGCTTCAGTACTGTTGTTGTGTAACATCCCGTCTACTCAGACCACAATATTGTCCGCTTTGCCCATAGGCTCACGGCTTTGCTTTGTGGCCCTCATGTAAGTACTTCCCGGCTGGTCACCCAGGCTAGTACTACTCTGACATGAGCACGCTTAACTGCCAGTTCCTAAGAACCCCACGTGCAGTAGACCACAAAACGCGTTGTATCATGAGAAGGCAAATGTTTTCTTATGAGCCAAGATCTCTCCTGGCCACAGCCGATGTGGGATTTGCCTGGGGTGTCACAATCACCCCCCCTTCGGGACTCATCGTCCTCGATGAGGTTTGCCCCACCATCCTGAACGGCTCAGGAGTGGCTCTGATACCACTTGTAACATCTCGCCTACTCGGACCACAATATTGTCCGCTTTGCCCATAGGCTCACGGCTTTGCTTTGTGGCCCTCATGTAAGTACTTCCCGGCTGGTCACCCAGGCTAGTACTACTCTGACATGAGCACGCTTAACTGCCAGTTCCTAAGAACCCCACGTGCAGTAGACCACAAAACGCGTTGTGTCATGAGAAGGCAAATGTTTTCTTATGAGCCAAGATCTCTCCTGGCCACAGCCGATGTGGGATTTGCCTGGGGTGTCACATGTTGTCTACCGAGTCGCATTTGGAGAACGACTTAAAAAAGGCCCTACACCATTGTCGAATATCTTTATTCTCAAGAGATCGCTTTGCACCATCTTTAATAATGTCAATCTCATCTAACCGTTGTTGCATTTGTGCCTCATTTGCGCACTTAGCAACCGAATAGAATGCTACTTTGAGTTTTTCACCACGAAAATCCGAATACCAATTTTCATATATGTGACGTGCACATAATCTATGCTCAGCTTGTGGAAAAATGCATGAAACTGCATTTAACAATCCCTTCAAATAAACAAGTTATAATTAGATATGATATAAACATTAATAAATAACAATGTTGCAAAACAAGGTCTACAAGACCGATTAATCGTCGATTAATCGCTACAAGGTCTTCAACCTTGCCGATTAATAAAAAGACGATTAATAGCGGTCAACTGTAGTTAACGATGGTCAAGGGAGGTCAAACTTGCCGAAAACCTGCAAATTTTGCATAAAATATCGAAAACTCACTATAAAACATGTGTTTATCACTTATATTAACTATTTTTATGTATGATAAGTTGTATTTTAGGAATAATGTTGATAGAAATACCTAAAACTCGTTTGAAATACTCAAAACTTGCCGAAAATACCAAAAATTTGCTTAAAATGCCATTCCGATTAATCACCGATTAATCCCGCCTAGAACGATTACAAGCTACAAGGTGGTCGACCGACCGGCTAGCGATTCACGATTTTTGCAACCTTGATAAATAATGCAACCTGCAAATTAACATTTTATGAGATAATGAGCATACCTTTTGCTTATCAAACATGAATGCCCACTCTTTTCCATCTAGAGTCATGATGTCAACTTTTAGATGCTCTAAAAACCAACTCCATGAGGATTCTGACTCGGTTTCGACAATAGCCCATGCTAACGGGTACATTTGATTGTTTGGATCCTTACCAACAGCGGTAAGAAGCATACCCTTCACCACACCCTTAAGAAAGCAACCATCAAGCCCTAAGTATTTTCTGCATCCATTTAGAAACCCTTTACGGACAGCCGCCAAGCAAACATACATCCTTTTGAAGTAAGGAGAAAGCCCATTACCAATAGGCTCAACTTGAATGTCAATAGAACTTCCAGGATTTGTCTGTACTAAAGCTTTTGCATAGTCATTTAACTTCTTATACTCATGTAACACATCCCTTTCTAAGAGCTTTACAACCATTGCCTTAGCTCTTTTGCATTGGTTTTTAGTCACCTCTATCTCTAGTTGTGCTTTAATGGTATCTTGAATATAAGTAGACTTAATACCTGGGTGAGCATAAATCATAGCTTCAAACTCCTCTGTAATCCATGGTGCTTTTATATGCGAGATCTTAAACATCTTTGAACAAGTGTGCTTTTCATTCAATGTTTTCACTAGGAAATACTTTTTGCCATCATGTAGTTCATTTGCAGCATACACCATCCATTTACAGTGCTTATCTAGGCATTTTACCCTAACACGAGAACTAGCATTTCTAACAAATTCATAATCCTTTTTTTCTTGCACCGCATATTTTAGTAGAGCTTTCTTAAATTGTAGATGATCGATAAATGATAGACCAATGGAAAAACTTACAGCCCCATTGTTTTCTTTGTACCTTGGAAACCTCACCGGTGTTCTCCTCAATTCAACAGTTCCATCTTCTGAAACATCTTCATGTAAACTCTCAACATCGGAATTGTCGAGATAATTTTCTTTTTCACCTCGAGAACTATCTTCTTCTTCATCGTCATGATTTACCTCTTTTTCTGGTTCGTTAGCAGTAGGTTCTCTTATATGCTGCAAGATCATGTAGTGCTTTCTTGCTGATTCGATACCAAGAGCCACCTCTTCATCTTGATCGGGATCCAGAGTCTCTGTCATTACATCAAGCTCACGTTCAGAATCTTCAAGATCCTCTTCGTTCGCATCATGTTCATCGTACCCTCCATCGTCATTGTTATTCATACTGCATAGTTTTAAACAAATACACCAATTAATGTCGTTTGAAAAAATTATCGATATCCAAATAACTGTAAGTGACCACTATAAGTCCTATAAATCAATAACAATGAATCCCACTTTGCAATCGTAAAACAAACCCTAATAAATCATATCACTTATTGAAGCTATTAATGTAGTTTAAATATAATTGAAAAGCAAACAACAATGATAGAATATGAATTACCTCAAAAAACTCACCTTTCACAATTTTTTCACAAGAAAACTTGAATATTTCTTTCTAAAGTATCACAGGATCAACATGTAAAGGGTGCGACGTTTTATTTCCTCTGGAGATTTTGACCTTCAATGTAAAAGATTACTGGGTTTTAATGGGCCCATCAAATATTTAACGGCACGTGACAATCTTAACGGCACATGACCTGGAGAGTAAACCAATGGTATTAAAATGACCCTTTTTACATGTTCAGGGTACCGTCCTACACCCTTGAAAGTTTGGGGTAGTAGGAGTTCTAGTAAGCCAAGTTGGAGGCAGTAAAATGGATTTTGGCCATGATTTTTTACTGGTATATATAATGATTCAGTTTTTTGGGCAATAAAAACAATAGATATTAAACCGTTGTTTGCTACGGAGTACTATGCTGCTAATTTTTCTTATCCTAAAGTAGTGATATATGTATTCTTTTTATTTAAATATGGTAATTATTTCTTTTGATATTAAACCGATTTGATCTGACGGTTGAATCGGTGATTTGATCGGGTCAATTAAAACTCGGGTTTTAAAACATTGGGAATAGCAATCACCATAGTATCTTGAAAGAACAATCGACCATTATATCAATAGAAGCGCGTGCAAAATCCAATCGCCCTCATTAGTCTATACACATTGTGCTCTTATAAGAATCAAGCATGATTATTTTACCCAATATAGTAGCGACAACGCTCAACCCATCTTTAGTAAATGGTGTAACGAGAACATGATTCAATTTTACCCACATCAAAATAAATTTTCAGCAAAAAGAGTATGGAAGTGTTTTGGAAGCAAACTATATACGTTATGAATCCTTGGGAAAAGACATATTGCATAAGATTGGAACACCTGATCAAATGAACCTAACGGGTGAAAAGAATGACCACCTCGTCCGATATATGTTCACTACATGTGATAAATAAGGATTAGTGTATATACTTCCTGGACTTAACATAACTTGGATGTCGCATTTACCAAGACTAAGATTAGTCTATTGCATTAACGAAACATGCATAATCTGAGGGCTAAGCTGAGATAGAGCCTAAAGTTCGTAAGGTGTCGTTTTGTTCGTTGATTTAAAATTTCGGAACTCCAAATTATAGAAAATTTAAACTATCAAGAATTTAAAATTTTGAAATTTTAAATACCAACGCAAGTTTGATCGAGAGAAATTCATAATATCTAAAAAAAATTTCATTTTGTTTATTATTGCAAATTTTAGGAAGTAACGGATATGGTTGTAAAAAAAACCCTACCCAATCCATCAATTAAACTTATTTCGATCGGGTTACGAGAGTCAAATTTTTTTATCCAGGTCAACCCGAGTAACTTGGACACTAAACAAGATCATGTATCGGGTTGAAAATTTTTGTTTACTCTGGTTCGGGTCGACCCAATTGATATAAATATTAAAAAAAAATAATAAATTATTTATGACTTTCTATTTAAATGATTAAAAAGAACAAGTTTATTACGTTTTCCTCGCATTCAGCTTGACTCAAACCTAAACGAGCCCGACCTGAATTGACGTGAATCACTAACCCGAATTCAAATGGGATCAGGTTCGGGAATGAATTTTTAATCATGACTTGATCTTGACATGACCCGGGTTACACCCCAAGTGACGGATTTCCTTTAATTTAAGAGAAAAAACGAGAAAAATATAGAAAAACAGCTTAGAACAGAAATTTATAGATTTTTTTTCAGTTTCCTCCATCTTAACAATTTATAGAACTTTAAGTTTTTTCGTTTGGGTTATTAAACACAATATTTAGAAGCAATTAAAATACCAATACCATGAAATTTCCCCAGTACACCCAACCAAGCACAGCCTAAGGCTCGTGGCAAAAAAAAGTAAATATCACGTAGGATTGACACGAGAATTCTTTTGGTATTATATTTTGTGAGATATAGTAAGTTAAAGAAAAACTAGTCAAAGGATAAAAGGTGGTGTGTGTTGTTGGTCGGGCTGTATGTTGGGGTGAGGTGGCTGTCGTATTTGGGCCAGCAGAATCACCATTTTCGCTAGGGTTCTGGACGACAGAAATAGAGGTGGTGGGTTGAGTAGGTGAAAATAGGATTGGTGTAGATGGGCTTGACATGAGTGGAGTTGCTGTGTCTATTCTAGTCTTCCAGACGAATTTGCTACAAAAGTTGTAGCATAGTTTTGGGATTAGATCTCTTAAACATTTTTCTATTATTAATATTAATTGGAAAAATAATGCTAGTATTAAAATTTTGTTTAGCATGTGGTGTTGGTGTTCCTTCTAGGCTAATAAAATGGTTGTTTTCTGTTTCAAAATGATGTATCCTCCTATAAGTTGTTTCTACTTAGATTCTTATTCACATGATTTTAACAAGTATCGTCATCGGTACAATTTAGATGCAATAGATAATGAATAAAGAAAAAGTAAATTTAAAAATATTAATGTGTGTATATAATAGAGGTGGCAAATCGGGCGGGTGAGCGAGCACGGGTGACGGGTAAAAGGGACGACGGGCTAAACGAGCGGCGGGATAAACAGGCACGGGTTAAATGGGTGCGGGTTAAACGGACGGCCGAAACGGCGCAAGCTAAAACATAAAAAAAACATATAAAAACGTAGAAATAAAAAATATAAAAACTTGTTTAAAAGACGGAAATAGAAAAAATAAATATAAAGATTCGTCGACTAGTTTAATTAGTATTTTACATCGGTGCGCATAAACCTATTTAATTTTTACATGTGTGCCCGTATAGCCAATTAATAATATTTAATAGGCAACAAATGTCTATTTTTTTCTGAAAATAGAAAAAAATGGCTATATTTATTAAAATATACAAGATTTGCTACATTTGATATATAAAGATATGTAAAAATAAAGTGTATAAGGATATAGCAAAAATCTTAACACTTGTTTGATGAATTAGACTTGTATTAAAATATTAAATTTAATTACACAAACAATAGTGCTAGTTGTAAACATTTTCTAAGACTTGTAAGTTGTGAGACAAGCAAAGATATGCATTCTATGTAAATACAAAATGATGCTATTTTAATTGAGTCATGAGTGTAACTTGTCATAATAAACCACCTTTTCAGTCAGATAATACTGATTCGGAAATTAAAACGATGAAAATGAGTTTTGATTGTCGCCTTAGAAGATGAAGACATAACAAGGAAAATGATAAAGATAAAAATAGTTTGCAAACAAAAGAATGGCCAAAACAGAAAGTAAATTGTCTCTGGATTATATACTAGAATCTTAAAAAGTTGTTCGACTTTACCCACTGAATAATTAATTAAATCATATAAAAAGGATCTAAAATTGGCCTTTTTGAGTAAATAAACATCTTTCTTTATTCCAACAAAACAAATCCCACTTTTTTCTATGTGATTTTTGGTTATAAAAAGCCTGCTGACACTTAAACTTTTCCTTTGTGCAGTAGTCCGTTGTGCAATGCCCACAGGTACAGTCCTTGAAGCGCAAACTTCTATAGAAACGGTGATCGACTTTGTAAAATAAAATATTTTGCTAAAAATTACTCTAGAAATTGGCTTTTATCTGAACGACCATTTCAACTCAGAATATCAAAATCCAACCGGGATAGTATTAATTTCGGTATCTGAATCTTATTTGGTATGGTATTAATATCACAGAATAAGGTAAAATAAATAAGACAATTAATTCAGTACGAGACCTGATACGACCCGGTTAAAGGTGTATCGGGATAAGGTATAAATATAGCGTGTGTTGCCTTCTTAAAAACGAGAGAAGAGAAGACTAGACATTTGTTGAACTTTAACTTTGATTGATTACACTGATAATAATGACATGGTATTTATAAAACATAATAATAAAACTCTAACCTTAATATAGATAGTAATGGCCCGTTCGGCCCGACCCACACAACCCCGGGTGTATCATTCCCTACTCCTTCGAATCCACTTTGCCCTCAAGGTGATGTCTTAAAAAGCACACTTGATTCCGGGATCACATATCCAAATCATACCGCAACCTCGCATTTCACTCCCGCGGTTACACTGTCTTCCGCTACCACAAGCAACGCCCTTCTTCTTCATCCTCCTTCCGCTACCTTGGACATAACACAACACCATTCTGCCCACTTTCGCTGCCCAAGCTCTAATACTCCTCACTCCTTCAAAATTCTCTTTGTCCTCATGGTGATACGAAGAATGTGCCGATTGAGAGTCCGAAATCCATTCCCACACATTCGGTTGAGCTAAATTATGGATGCGCCAAATATCCATGAGCTCATGAACATCACCGATACCAATTCTTTTCCATTGTTGGGGAGTTAGCGATTTTTCACGTTCAACCAATAAAGTGAGTGCAAAACTATTTTCGTTGTCCACTATTCCATCCGCTCGTGTCTCCGGACCCGAAGCTTTTGAATCATCACCACCATCCTTAAGTACCGATATCACTTTATTCAACTCATTCTCGTCAACCTCACACACTTCACCGTCATCCACAAGAACTTCATCAACGCTCGCTTTATTTTCTAAAAACTTGTCAAACTCGTTAAGAACTTCCATGCTTCCCACATTACTCTCACTAATATAAAAAACACCGTCTATCGCGCCACTAACCACATCATTAACATCTAAGGACCCTTGAACCACGGGTAGAGCTTCTTCACTTGGCCAAGATAGAACGACGTCTAATTTTTCTCCAATGATAAGCTTTTTCCATTCAATTTCCGCAAAATAAGCCTCCATTATACGGGCTAAGGAAAAGGCTTCTCCTAAATTTGTAGGCGCCTATCTTAAGAGTGCACATTGTAAAAGCGTTTTAAGTCCACATACATAAAAATAAGTAAGTAAATCTCCAAAAATTCCCGTTACTCGATTTGAAAGTATCACAAACTCCTTTTCATATTCGGCCACCGTATCCTTATGCAAGAGCTTAGAAAATGCATCCTGAGCACTAGTGCCCAATGCCATAAAAAACAAATCGAGAAAAATAAAAAAATTATTTTTTTTTTGTGATGAACAATACTCGTTGAATAGTAACCGGATGAACAATGCCGTCAGATGAATACTGTCTTGGATGAACAATACTCGACGATGAACAGTACTCCGTCTTATGAACAGTATCAGTCTGATGAACAGTGCTACACTGTGAATAGTACTTCTGACGAACAGTACTCTGGTGGTGAACAGTACTTCCGATGAATAGTACCCGCGAAGAACAGTATCACTGATGAACAGTAGCCACGATTAACTTTTTTTAATGATTGGAACTCTAGATCAAAAACCCTAAACGAGTTGAGGGCTCTCAATGATACGACCCGGTTAAGGGTGTATCGGGATAAGGCAACACTATAGTGTGTGTTGGCTCCTTAAGAACGATATAAGAGAAGACTAGACATTTGTTGAACTTTAACTTTTATTAATTACACTGATAACAATGACATGGTATTTATAAAGCATAATAATAAAACCCTAACCCTAAGATAGATAGTAATGGCTTGTTCGGCCCGACCGACACAACCTCGGGTGTGTCAGGACCAGTACAAAATCAGAATATTTTCGAAAAAACACGAAAACTCGATTTTCCGGTACCGATACTGATACCTGAATCCCGTTCGATATGATACCAGTACCACTATTTTATGCTCGGAAAAAAAATATCGATACCACTAATTCGATAGAAATCGATACGGGACCAAAACTGTGCTCATCCCAAGCTAGTATGCTTACGAAGTTTGGACTTGTCATGAACTCTAAAAAAATGTCACTCGTATTTGACGTGTATGGATGTTACGTGCTAAAAGAGCGAAAATTAGTAGTTTCAAATTAGAGTAAAGTGCAAAAATCATTCTCGTGGTTTGTCAAAAGTTCAAATTATATATCTTGTCGATATTTTTGTGTAACATATATCTTTTTGGGTACAAAATGATGCATCACACATCTCTGAGGACGTTTTATTTCTCATGATGATTCTCTCTGGTTTCGAGTCTGTAGAAACTAGAGGGGGGGTGGGGGTGAATAGTTTTCCTAATTAAGGTCCTAATTAAAATTATGTTGGTCATTAAAATTGACTATTACTTGAAAACTAGTTGCATAATAGTTAGGCCAATTTCCAATACTTTAAACATTTTCTATATCTTGTGATTATAGAAATGCAATGCATGAATATAAAGATGAATAAGTGAAGAGTAAGAAAAGAAGCAACCTAAAGAAAGACACCAAAATTTATACTGGTTCGACAACAAAGCTTTCTCTTCGTTTCTACTCCACTCCCTGAGTACACCTTACTCGAGATTTCTACCATATTCACAAGCTCCCTTCTTGGCAGAGAAAACCTTACAACGTTGCTTACAATGTTTTCCGACACTAAGCTAAATGTCGAGTTCTAATCCTAAGCTAGAACCAATCTTCGTCGCCCATCTTCTTTTCTGACACAAGGATAGATGTCGAGTCCTAATCTAAAGCTAGAACCAATCTTCATCGCCCATCTTCTTTTCCGACACAAGGCAAGATGTCGAGTCCTAATCCAAAGCTAGAAACAATCTTTACACACACGTCACTTTCTAGTTTAGTGAGAACTCACAACACTTATACTCATAATTACATCACTTTGTGGTTTAGTGAGAACTAACACACAAGACACACTACAACAAAAAATACATCCAAGTATATACATATAACTTGGATATACACAAGACTAATCCAAGAATACACAATTATCTTGGATCTACATAATACACAAGTAAAAAAAAATGATGAACATGACTAGATCTAAAAAAGGATGATCTTTATCAAGGCTTCATTTTTTTATCACATCACAAATGTGTGAGTGATCTTTTCTTTGGACAAGTAAAGAAGATGATCAAGAGGATGATCATAAGTAAACATACTTAACAAATTAAGTGGTCATTTACTAATGATTGGAATTACAGAAAGAAGATAAGAAGCAGAAAACTGTCCAAAAATGTTTTTTTAGAAAATGAGAATACGATCCACTATTTAAAGAAGACACATTGTAACGGCTCTCTGAGCGTCGCTCATTAAATGGGCTGGCGAATCAATATTGATATTGAGCCATAGGCACCTATACTGAGCCACAGGCACCTATACTGAGTCGCGGGCTCTAGAGTCCGCTCCTTTTTGTCTTCTAGTGGGAAAATGCCATCTGGTGAAGTTTATAACTTGATAGTATATTCTTAGGCCATTTGGAATATGCTAAATTCAAATTTCCATTTTCTATTTTAATAAAACATTTTCTAAAAAATAAAGTTTGTTAGAATATTTTGTCACATTTGTATAAATGTGAGTTTTGAGGTTAATCACTTTCTATGATCACTAAACATGTCTAAGATATGTTTGTGTAAGACTTAAATGATTATTACCTTGATGATAGTGTTTGTTAAATAACTCGTCTTTCGATTATCTTTGACGATAAATGTTTTTACACTTTTTCGTATCAAAACTAAGAAAAATAAGTTATTACAAATAATATTTTTAGGCATCGGTTGCAGTAACAGAGTCATTACGTCCATGCATGCTTTGAATTTTGAGAAGTTCTCTCCTTTCCACTCCTTGATTTGGAATGATATTACTCGGGAGGTAAATGTTCTTAAGGTTCAAGGTGTCGATTTGTTGTCTCATTGTAAGAAACGTGTAGGTAATGATTTGAAGACGTGGTTCTGGAATGAGGTTTGGATAGGTGACACTCAGCTCCGTTATTTGTTTCCCCATATATATGAATTGGAAGTAGGGGTGTGCACGGTTCAGTTTGTGTGGGTTTTTAGCAAAAACCAAAATCGAACCGAAACATTCGGTTTTTATAAAACCAAAAACCAAAACCGTTCGGTATTGGGCGGTTCATTTTTCGGTTGTATAGTCGGTTTTGGTTCAGTTTTTCTGGTTATAAAACCCATTTATATTAGTTTGGCTAATTTTTTACTAACAAATTTGTCTTACGTAAAAAATTTGTTACTTTTTCTATATTTCTTGTTAATCTAAGCTTAATAATGCTTATCCCAACCTTCTAGAGTTACATATATGTGAATAAAATGCACATACACATGTAAATGGACATACGCATAAACGATCAATTTTGCATATGTAATGATATACTGTAAAGTAAACACTCGTACATAACAAACTCGCATATAAACATTAATATAAATAAATTACTTTGTGTTTCACCAACAAATGAATATGAATTTAAAATTTTCATATATTAATGTTTTAGTATATTAAATATATATTAATACATAATAAATGGTTCGGTTGATTTCGCTTTTTGGATGAAAACCAAAACCGAACCACAATGTTTTGGTTTTTGAAAAAGAAACCGAACCATCGGTTTTTTATTTCGGTCGGCCTTTTCGATTTGGTTTTCGGTTCAGTTTCGGTATTTCGATTTTTTTGCTCACCCGTAATTGGAAGTGAATAAGTTGTGTACTGTGGCTGAGAAACTACAACGCTTCGTGGATGTGTCTCTTTGTCGCTCAGTTAGAGGTGGAGTTGAATCACAACAGTTCTATCAACTTCAGGATGCTCTTGGTTCGGTGATTTTATTAGACTTAACTAATAGATGGGTGTGGGATCTGAATGGTCATGGTGTTTTCCGCGTCAAAGAAGCTCGCAATCTTTTGGATTCACATTATCTTCCAAAAGCTAATACTGCTACGAGGTGGATCAAACAGGTGCCGATTAAAATAAACGTGTTCGCGTGGAAGGTCTCTCACTCGATTGAATCTTGATAGAAGAGGTGTTCAGGTCCAGTCTTTGTTACGTCCTATTTGTAATCCGACCCTAGAAGATACGTCTCATCTCCTTTTTAGTTGTTGTTTGGCTACTGATGTAGTTCGGCTTCTAAGTCGTTGGTGGGGCTTAGCATGGACTCCTTTAGGTTCTTATTTGGAGTTTCTAGCGTGGTTTAATTCCGTTCGATTAGGATAAAATATCAAAAATATGCTGGAAGGAGTTTTCTACGTGACATGGTGGTCGATACGGAGCTTCCGAAATCGGTTATTTTGGAGCTCAGAGAAAGGATGTTCTTTTTGATGATATAGTTTCGCGTTCGTTTAATTGATGTCGTGCTAGATGTAATAATTCTTTTAGTTGGGATAGCTGGCTTCAGAACCCTGCTTTGATTTCGTTGCAGTTTTGTTCTAGCTTATTGCTACTAGTTCTTTTAATAAAAGTTGTCGTTCAGAAAAAACACATCCATGAGAACGGATGATGCAAATATTTTGTCAGTTAAATACTAATGAGGTCATAGCATGGGCGTATTTTGTCTTTTTCTTTTCTCATTTTGAATCTTTGTTGTTTTGATTAATTTGTTGAAGTCTTTTTTCGGTTTTTTTTTCTTCGAACTTCTTTAAATTGAAAACATAAAACGTCTTTCTTCAAAAAAACTAAAGAAATTTAGAAGTTAAAAGAATTTTTTTAACATTTTACGTGTTTTTCCGAAATTATTTTTTAAAGTTAAAATACTAAACGTTTCTTCAAAATGACAACAATACCCTCTTGTACACCCTATTTAGTACTTAACTGATAAAATAATTGCACCATTCGTTTTTGACGATGTATAATACGTCACTTTTTAACCACAATGATGTATGTTCACGAAATATCAACGAGAGATGTAATCCGAACTTTTGAAAAACCAAATGAATAATTTTTGCACTTTACTCTTCAAATTATATGTCTTGTTTGACATAGTGTGTTAACTATCGTGATGCCCTCACATAGAGTTATAGTTTCAAACATCACTAAATACGTAGTATTCATTTTTAGATGACACGAAAAAAAAATAGAAACGATCACGGTGATATACCGATTATGTCTTGTACATTTGTAAAATACCAATCTTCTTCAATTGATCACAGTATGAAGAAAATTCATTGGTTCACCTTATTAATCACTCAGAGTATATGTATGGCGAGATTAACAATGACAGTTAACAGTAGTAGTTAGCTATATTAACGGTTAGCAGTTACTTTTATTGTAGTTAAACGTCCTTGATAATGCAACATCATTTATTAAATTAGCGGCATCCTTGACCAAATTGTTTTTTTTTCAATTATTAAATATGTTGTACGTGTTATATCTATATGTAACATAGTGCTCCACTTTATATGTACCGTACTGCCGTAGTGCTTTAAGAGCATTCACAATGCTTCAAATCTTTTTAAGATTTGAAGCATTCGAAAATGTTACCGTTAATAGCCGTTGGAACTTTAAAAAAAAACTTTTTTTTTCAAAATTTAACCCAGTAAAACCCCCTTATCATCTCATTTTTATATATCACTTTCATTTCACATTCCATTTCACAAGTATATCATTTTTTCATCAAACAAATTTTGGATCCAAACACTCCTAACAACTATGATCTTTACGATGTATACTTCCATGGCGAAGTAGAACAATATGTCCAGAGGTACCAGGATTAAAAAATACGTAGCTTTGTGTATTGAACAAGCTGGGGATTCGAGATCGGGATCGGGTAAGAAGCTCTCGCGTAGATACATACCTCTAGAGAAGCGGCGCGACAACGTTTATTCGAAGACTGTTTTATGACGCTCAGACACCTCCTAAATACCGAGAAGAGAAGTTATGACGAATGTATCGTATGAGTTATAAACATTTTAAAGAAATTCTTAATTGTAATTTAAATTAAGAAGCCGAACCTCTTCGCGAATCTTTTGATTTTTTAAACCGAGTCACGATGCTACCGGTTGTAAACGTATTCATCCTATTATAAAGGTAACTTCCGCCCGACGTCAATTGGCATACGGACCATCACCCGATGCATTTGACGATTACTTACAAATGGCAGAACGAACTGGTCACGACTGTTTAATTAAATTTTGTAAACGCATATATATGTTATACATGGAAGAGTATTTAAGAAAACCATCAACAAAAGATATTGAGAACATATATGCATTGCACGAACGGAAATATGAACTCCTAGGAATGCTCGGGAGTATTTTGTATGCATTGGGAATGAAAAAACTGTCTGAAGGCTGTGCAGGCTCAATTAAAAAGAAGGGATCATAAACACCCTACTATTATCTTAGAAGTTGTTGTAGATCAACAGTTTTTGTAACACGCCACTTTGATAAGTGGACCGTTACGCGTAATTATGGCGTTTTATCAAAGCATGCAAGGTAATATGTACTAAAACATACATGACCATAGGGAAAACCGGAATCAAACATCGGTTCCAAAAAATAAGCCCAAAACATAAATAAAGTAAAGGAAATGAGAAATGACTGAACAAGCATAAGTATAAGAAGGCAAAAGGAAAAGAAGTCTATGGCATCTTCCATCATATGCACGTCCTCCAAATGCCCGATTCTTGGGTACCTACCGTTTTGGGACATGGAAAGGAAAGTAACGGCTGAGCAAAACGCTCAGTGCATGGATATATGACATAGTATGAATGACTGAAACATAATAAAGACTTAACAGCAGCGGAAATATATAAGTCCTGTAAAACCTGGTATAACTTAATAAAACTGGTTTTATAGTTTGAAAAGCCTTATGTTTATCTTATGAAAACTGTTTAACATGTTAACCATTAGCCAATATAGGTCATGAAATATCAACGTGCATGAATACTTGGAGGGGTGACCTCGTCATGCAATTAGAGGGGCTGCCTCTAATTAGTATAAGTTTGGGTAGGAGGGATCAGCTCCTTGTGAAGGATGCAAGGCACACACCACATTCACCTGAATAATCTGTAAAACATGTAACCTAGGATGCACCCGTACGCCCCACATGATAATAATAATATGGCCAAAAGCTGGAAGGGACGCCACGAGATATCACTCCGTCGTGGTGAAGTCATAACACTGATGCCTCCAGTGTTATGGTTATGGTACCTCCATAACTAGGTGAAACTGGTCATGCATGTATATGGCTTAGGCATTTAATTAAACATAAGCATATCAAAACATATAAAACATATACTGGGAAAAAAGTTGGCTGCATACGGGGAAATCCTAATAAGGAAAGAATGTCCATACTAAAAGGATGGAGAATCCGTACCTTGTGTCCAGTGAACGAAGAAGACGAACGGAAGAGAGTCCTACTTCAATATCACTAATGCTACATAAATAATATACGTGTATAAGTATTCTGATTACTGAGTACGTAACCGGTTTTATATCATGTCTAAGCTTGTTTTATATGTTCATGTCATGTTTTACTGATCTTAGCTTTATATTGTGTTCATCATATATTCTGTTTATTCTGATTAAGTATTACTTGTATTTCTTGTATTATTATACTTGTTGTTTAATAATAAGTAACTTTCTAAAAATAGCAGGTTTTAAAAAATAGAAAGTTTCCAAAAATAGAAAGTTTCCAAAAATATAATAGCTGCCTAAAATAAATAAGTTTCTAAAAATAGAAAGTTTACATAAATAGATTAGCTGCTTAAAATAAATAAGTTTCTATAAATAGAAAGTTTCCATATTTAGAAATAAGCTGGATTATTAAACTAATAATATAAGCTTAAGTTTTACTGATTACTAGTAATATTCTAAGTCATGTGATTAAATAGTATAATTTATTAATTATTACATGTAAAATTATATGTTATAAGATTTAATTAAATATAGCATGATTTAGTTAAATAAAAGTATAAATAATACTTAGGTTAAAACATGTATTAATATTTAATATTAATATAACCTAAGTCATGATAATTAATTAATTACATGTCATGTTTAATAATTAATTAATACAATAGTGTCAAATAAATAATTAAATACTTAGGTTATAACATGTATTATATAATCACAATAATTAACCTAAGTTCATGTTGTAATTAAATTAATTATATATCGTGCTAAATTAATTTAATTAACTTGAAAATTAATATACTTGTAGAATTAAATAAACTTGTAAAAGGAATCATGAATTGAACCGTGTATTATAATTTTAAACGTGACGTGAACCAGACCCGAAACCCCATGAACCGGACCAAATAAGTTTAGTATCTCGTATAACTAAGGTTTTAAATAATATAACCTAACTTGACAAGATTAAAATCCAATATTAAACAGATTAAATAAATTTAATATCGCATGATTAATTTAATACTCTAATTAAATTAGTTAAACTAGCTTGAAAATGATAACCAAACACCCCTTTTAAGATTTCTAAAACTGTTAACCAAACGCCCTGTCTAAAACCAACAGCCAAACACCCCCGTTGTTGCTGCTGGCTGCGCAGTAGCCACTGGCAGTAGCCAGTTCCCCCTGATGCGTCTAAATTTCCCACCGTGAGTCATAGACTCTCGGTTCCCACTGCCTGAAGAAACAGACCCCCGTCGCTGCCACTGTTAAGCCAAACGTACCCCTGCTGGCTGCAGGGTTTGCGGCTGATGGAGCAAAAAGCCCACCGACATTGGTAGTTTCCCCCTGTTGGGCCTGCTGGGTTTGCGGCTGACCAAAAGAAGGTACCACCGCCCCTCAAAAGGGTTGCGGCTGGTGGTTTATAAAAGCCACCGAGACCTTGGAGGTCTCGGTTTGTGTGTTGCTGAACCATAACAATCAGACCCGACCCCTATTACGTTTTAACATTTTACCACCATGTTTTTATGCTTTACTTTATGGGTTCTAGAATCCAAATAAACAAAAGTAATGGATTAGGTTACCGTATGCGTAACCATTGAAGGACTAGAAGCTCGAACACCTACATGAATCCGAATAATGGATCAAACCAACCTTCCCCCTCCCTTTTCTCTTGCTAAAACCGGCGGCTCACATAAACCCTAGTAGGGTTTGATTAATTTCTGTTTTTTTCTCCAAAAGAAAAGGAAGCTAGGCATATGTTTTTGTTTAGTTTTCCCTGATGGATTTTTGGGCCTTGGGCCCTATTGATTATTTCCCATACAACCGGCCTAACACCCCTTTAAATATAGTGTTTCCTATTTTGTGTTTAAATTTACGTAAGTGTATGTTTGTGTTTGAGTTCTCGTGTTTTAACTTCTTGTCAAGTTTAAAGTATCTTACGTAACTACATATTAGTGAGTAATTAATATACATAATTCTTGTCGTAGAATAATAAGTTAAAAGTTTTAATCTATTCGTGTACTTTAATGTCGTGAAATATTAAAATACGTATTTACTTGTTTATCGTGTAATAAAATAGAATACGTAGTTCACATGTTCGTGATCCGACGTTCGATTATACTTATTATGTACTTAATACTTCGTGTACTAATACGTACGTAATTCTTGTAATTAATATTCGTGACACGTGTTCATGTTATATAAGGAAAGTTTTAATCTTGTACGTACGATTATTAGTATACTGTTCATGGTAAAAGCATGCGGGTTTTACAGTTTTAGTTTTGGCATTCATATTTTGAGGTTCTAGGGGCAAATCATGATCTTACTGTGTTATATGGTTCCCTGTTATTTGATGAACAACTTTCAGATACCGCTCCAGAATGACTGTTATAGGTAAATGGCCGAGTATATCGTAAAGGTTATTACTTAGTGTTAGCCTCAAAATTTTGAGTCGAATAAGAGAGTCGGTCATTGGTTTATCATGTATCGATCATAGGAACGTTGTAATATGTAATATGATATTCGGAATATTGGTGCTTGGCGTTTAGCTGAAAAGACCTCTTTCAAGGTACTAAGCACTTTAATCATGTCCAGACCAAACAATATAGTCCATAAAAAGCTCACATGTAGGCAGACTATATAAACCCCTTCCTAGCATGTTAGGAAGGGTGTGTCATTCTATTTTTCTTAAGCTAATATTCACCTACTTCTCCAACCTCTCTAACTTGTCTACTTTCTCTTTCTAACTTATTTCTTATTTCTCTTTCTTTTCTATCTATTTCTTATCAATCAACCATGGTGAAGTGAGTTATTATGAGATAACAATTGGTATCATTCGTCACGGGGTAGATTATTGAGTGTTTGTGGTTATATAAAAAATTTGTGGGTTTTTTATGCTATAAATCACACGAATTTCTTTTAGGTTTTGATTTGAAAAAGTTTTATACTTTCTAGTTTATTTCACTTTGAATAAGCTAGGAAATTTTGATTTCATCCAAAATCGTCATCTTTTTATGGTTTTTTAGTCAAAAATTAGTTTTTTTTTTACTATTTTCTTGATTTAAAATTTTCGGCCTAAAACTTAAAAAGTTCACATTTTTATGCTTGCTTATGGATTAAATTTTCCGGTTGTATAATTCGTTTCGTTGGAAAACATCATAAATCGCATCTTTTCGGAGACTGAAATTTTTTGGGTATTTTAGTTTTTGAAATAAACAACCGTGATAAGTTGCCTTAAAAAAAATACCGAGATAAGTTTCCTTGAAAAAATACCGAGATAAGTTGCCTTGAAAAAATACCGAGATAAGTTGCCTTGAAAAAATACCGAGATAAACTGCCTTGTTAAACTACCGAGATGCTGCCTTGAAAAATACCGAGTTCCTATACCGAGTTGACGTTTGATCAAAAATACTGAGATCATGGGTTTTTGAAAAATACCGAGTTGGTGAAAAATACTGAGATTAAGTTAGTGCCAATTTTTTTATTGATCCATTTTTAGACTTAGCTACCATCACAACTAGTTCCGAAGAATAGTTTAAAGAAAAGTTAGAATTTTTAGGTCAAGTTAGTTCAATATTTTTCATACTAGTTTTAGGCTATTTCTACTTCAATTTTAAAATTCAACAATTCAAAAAACTTTCGACCCGAGATTCGAATTTATCGTCGGACTAAGAAAAATCGAAATTTTCGGAATTTTAACCACAACCTAATCACAACTCATCTACTTAAGATCCGAATTCACTTCATCATTGGAGAAATTTTCGAGATGGATTCTACTACAGAATATCGTGTGACTAATAACAACATCATAGTGGCGGGTAACAAAGAACGACCACCAATGCTTGTGTCTGGTCGATATGTACAATGGCAATCACGTTTTCTTCGATATCTTGATATAAGACCAAATGGTGATGCTCTAAGACGTTGCATGAAAGAGTGTCCTTATACTCTCACTTCAATTACCATTCCTGCAACACCAACAACCGACACTACGCCACGTGTCCAAGAGAATATTCGTATAGAAACGTATGCGAATAATACAAGTGAGAATCGTGCTTGGATATATGTAGAGAAGGAAGCAATTTATATGATTATAAGTGGTATTGGAGATGACATTTTCTCAACTATTGATGCATGTTCTACTACAAAAGAGATGTGGATGCCTATTGAACGATAGCAACAAGAAGAATTAGTCAATCAGCAAGATGTGAAAACAAACCTGTTTTGGACATTTGGAAATTTTACCTCATTGGAAGGGGAATAGATTGAATCATACTACTCCAATTTTCTACGAAATGATGAATGAGATGACACGAAACAAGTTGGAAGTTTCTACTATGCAAGTCAATGTTCAATTTCTATAGCAACTTCAACCCGAGTGGACACGATTTGTCACTTTGGTAAAACAACAGCAAAAGTTAGACGAAGTCTAATATCATAAGCTCTTTGACATTTTGATACAATTTCAGAATGAGGCAAATGAACTTCAAGCTGAACGAGTAGCAAAGGTTGCTAATTCACTTGCTTTGATGTCTACCACTCAACATTCCCTGGATCACTGCTCTCGTGCTCCAAAGTCCTACTCTACTCAATCATCATCACCAAGATCTTCCAATACCTCTAAGTCATATGATCCAACAAGATTAAGAGGCAAAGAACTGGCTAGAGCACCATCACCACCATCCGAGCAATCATCTGAAGAACACAGTGATGAAGTTCAAGCTCAGAAGGATATGGAATTGAAGCAACAAATTTCTTTCATAATGAAGTCCTACAAGAAGATTAACAAACCCACCAAGAACAACCTCATAACATCATCTAACACGAGAAACAAATATGTTGAGATTCCTCCAAGGTATGACACACGTAGGCGTTGTAAGAGTCCTTCAAGGTATGATCGATGCAATCAAACGCATGTTGAGGGTTCTGCAAGGTATGATAGATAAACTGCCAAGTATGATAATCATAGGGTTGCTACTGTTGCTGGGAGTAGGGAAACGGTTGGTACTCAAGTTGTGCAACAACACGAGATTCAGTGTTTTAACTGCAAAGTATTTGGGCATATGGCAAAGGAATGTAGGAAGCCATAATGGGTTAAGGATTATGCATACCAAAAGGAAAAGATGTTGCTATGCAAGAAGATGGATGCAAGGATAAAATTATCAGCTGAGGAAGGATCAATGCTCGATGACATTGATGATGAACTCTCCGATAAAGAACTTGAAGCACAATACTCGTACATAGAACAGATTGAAGAGGTCCTCAAAGTCACTGAAGATAACAATGGTCCTATCTTTGGTACCGAGCCAATTGATATGGTACACACTGATGATGAATATAATGTGTTTGGTGATACACATGAGCATAGTGATCTACCCACAACCATTACTAACACATGTATGATGGAAACGGTTAATAGCAATACCACACCCAATTCATCAGACATGTGCAATAATAGTTTGAGGATGATCAACATGGAAATGATTATGAAGATGAGGAGTGTGTTGCGCTTGCTAATTTAATTGCCAGTTTACATAAAGAAGTCTATGAATAAATCTTTGTAAGACATGCTGCATGAATTAGGGGAAGTTAATCCAAATTATGCATATTACAATTGTTCCACAACAAGCAAAGACAAAGAGGTTTCAAGCTGAGGTACAAGTTATAAAGACCAGAAGACTTGAAGACTCATATATCAATGAGTTTAGCAATCTCCATAAATCCTTGCATGTCGTAGAGGAATGACCTCTTAGTGAGGGAGATTGTTAGCCTTAATATATGGAGTTAAACAAGAAGACTTAGACATACTCAACAATGAAAGCACCTTGGAAGACTTTATTTTTTGTGTTTGTACTTGTTAGGAACATTGTAACTAATTTTGTATGTCTCCACATTGGGGAAAGATTGTTAGCCCTAAAATGTGAGCGTTATTTACGGAATTACATTAGATTCTAATAGGCAAGACACAAAAGGGACTATTATTGTTAAGTTTTCAAAGTCACTCTGTGTCGGGCCTACATATATCCCTACATACTTCTATGTAGGGGTGAGAATTTTCATTTGTTGTATTTCACTCTTTCTATATAAATACAAACACTTCCTTCTTCTTTGCTAGTTTCATTTGGGGTATTTAGTGATTTTTATTTGCTGATTCATGACTTATAGCAGCTTATTCCAGATTATTTTAAGTTGTTATAGTCGTGTGGTGTTTTGATTTTGGTTTTTGTCCAAAAGTCACATATGTTTGTTTTGCTCATACAGTCCATACGTCAAACCTGTTTTTAATACATTTTTTTCTAAAACTGCTTTTAAACCGATTTTTGATGGGTTTCATTCTTTTTCCTTTCTCGTGGCCTACTGCTTGATATAACAACTCTATTAAAAGCTGGAAAATGGCTACAATTTTGTTTAAAGCTCTGCTTAAGCTATTCTCGGTTTAGTATTTTTGGTCTCAGATCTGAAATTTTTGAAAAAAAATCTTAGATCCACTATTTTCGGGATAAGGTGAGAATAGCAATTTTCGAAAAGTTACCGAGATGGTGATTTTTCAGAAATACCGAGATGGTGATTCTTCAGAAATGATGGTGATTTTTCAGAAATACTTAGATGGTAATTTTTCAGAAATACCGAGATGGAGATTTTTCAAAAATACCGAGATGGTGATTTTTCTGAATAACCGAGATGGTGATTTTTCGGAATGACCAAGATGGTGATTTTTCTGAATGATCGGGTTAACTCAATGATTTCAGTTCAATTCAAAAGATAAATATGATAACAATCAAATGATCAATTAAAAACAACATCATCAACTCATATCACCCAACCCAAACCTGATTCGTCATGCGCCAATCGAAAGAATTAAGATCTCAGTTAATTCCTTTCGTGTTTCCACATGCATGCCATATAAGATCAAACACGAAATATCTTACTCATCATCGATATATGTGGGTTAACCCCTTCTTTTGATTTTTGAAATTAAAAGATCGGGGTCAAAACATGTTTGTTAAGCCCGTCTCTTTGTTTCGTTTACCACAAAATCAGTTCAATCTAATAAAACCGAATACAATTAACCTACCCGATACCTTATCTATAAGATCTTGATGCATTTCTTGATTAGTCAAACTAGTGGGAAGATTTATGCATGTGAGCTCGTTGGGTATGGATAAGTGTTTGTGTGTAGATCTGATAGAAAAGACGGAGGTTTCTATATGAGATGGTGATTAGAAAGAAAAAGAGGCGGAGTAAATTAGAACGGGGATTAAGGTTATGAGATGCTTAGGGTTATCTACCTATTTTATATCCACGTGCTTAGGGGTAAAAAATGGTTGGACCGCGTACTAGTGCTTGGAATGGAGTATTGGTATTATTGGGCTGCAAAATTTCTATGGGTACTCGGCTATTCGAAATTTTTATTTTATGATTACAATGATTGAAAGTTTTGGGTATAACTCAAACAGATTAATCTAAATATTTTATTAGTCCTTGATTCACGCATTAGAGCTCAAACGACAAAGAAAATTATCCGCGCATCAGTTGGGCATATGATTGAGGTTAAGCTTATACGGCAAGTTATCTATACAAACTTTGTCCCTTAATGACAATTCATTTCATAATTTGTCCTAGTTAAAGACATTCACAAACACTACACCAAGCAAATAAAGCACTTAACGCCAAAAAAATTTGATATAAGATTCACTTAAACGACAACGACTAGTTTTTATTCTTCAAAGACAAGTGATCACGGAGTGGATTTGGTATTCCTTATTTGAAGTTGAAGTGGGATTTCACGAAGGCGTCTACTTATTTCATCATCGAGCCTTCCTTCTATTTTATACCCCTTTTCTTTAAACATAGTCTTCGATTGATGACTTGCTTGGGCGATAAAATTTATGATTGATACTTGAATTATCTAGTTTTCTAGTGTCAAGGGGTGGATGTTCGAAAACCTGAATAACTATCACTTAAAGGAGTTACGTTGTAGTCTCAGTGTCACACGCAGTTGCAGATGTGGATATTTCAAGAGGTGTTGTACCTCTTATACTTCTCTTGCTTGGGGTATAAGGTACTTAGAGACTTGTTTATGCACCGTTCGTCATCAACAAAAGTTCAAGCTTAAGTAACAAATTTGAGGGATTGTACTTCAGTTTCAAGTTTTGGATATCTGGTTTACTCCATCATGTGGTCACGACAAACATCCGACAGAATATGAGGATGGTAAGTTAGACAGAGAGATGTAATCAACAATCAATTCTCCCGGGATATTTTTGAGCTACATAACGAGAATGGTACTTCATAGTCTAAGCATAGTTTTTCAAAGTTTCTCAATGAATTTCAAAACTTTTCAAGACATTTGCTTAAGACTAAGAACTTCTCGAGTATATGGAGGTCCACAATAATGATGCTTCTGACAGTTCGAAATCATCATGGGGGAAGATCGTGTACTTTATAGTAATCGGGTCAACTTCCAGGTGTTGGGAATAAAATTAGCTAAGTCACTGGAACGCTAACAAGAGGAAATTGGACGCTGACCAGAGTAAACGAGGCGCTGACAGATGAGACGCTGATAAGAATTATCAAGACGTTGACAAGAAGAATCTTAAGACAAAGACAAGGACTAAATCTGCCAATGATGAATTCTTCAAGCTGGTGGACAAAATATGAAGATAAGAATTCAGAATATATTCTTAATGTTTAAAAAGATTTAGTCAATAAGTTATGTTTATCTTATGTCTTTTCCTAAAATAGTTGATCTTATCTTTTTGTACAAGGCTCCTTAAACCTATAAAAGGAGGCCTTAGGGTTAGACATAAGACATATCCTTTTCACACAAATCTTCCACATATCTCATAAAACTTTCATTGTAATCTTTCATTGTTATTATTAATCAAAGTGAAAGTTTGGTATTCATATATTCTGTTTGTTCTTCGTTCTGAGTATTAGTTTCCGCATAATACTTAGATTGTTGAATACACAAAGTTTCTCTACGTGTTATACTTGATTTAATCTCGTTAACACAAAGCTAAATCGATCTAAGTTTGGGATCAACAAGTGGTATCAGAGCCAGGTTGAGAAACTTTGATTTGAAGAACAAGATCCAATATCGTGAGGAGGCTAAGGAAGAAGGTGAAGAATAATTTGATGATGTTTTCAGTTAAGGCCACGTCTACTTCAAGTTCCAAAAGTTCCAATTCTTCTTCATGTTCTGATAATGAGGTATGTAATGACTCTTCTTGTCGTTTAAATACTAAAAAACTTAACAAAGAGGTTTTAAGATTGTTAAGTGATGTGAGTACTGAGAGATGCAAATTGTCTAACTATCAAATTGCTCTCACTCAAACTGAGAAGACAGTTTCTGAGTATAAGAAAATGGAGTTTGACCTAAAAGATAAAATTAATATCTTAAAACATGATTTAAATGCTAGTAATGATATTAGAAACATCATGAATAGGGTCAATGTTGAACTACAGGCTAAGTTAGATGAGGCTATCAAGAATAAGGACAATGTAGGTCTTAATATTCAGAGATTTGATAAAGCCACACAAACCTTAGGAGAATGTGTTAATAAACAGAGGGATCCTAAGGACATGACTGGGATTGGGATGAAACACTATACTGTTGTTCCACCACCAGCTGGGGACTTCTATGGTGTCCAAAGAAAGGACTTATCTTGGACTGGTTTACTAGAACTCCAAGAAGAGGAATTTATTCCTCCACCAAGAGTCCTTTCCCCAGTTGAGGAATATCAACAAAAGGTTATTGACCTAGAAGAGTGGAAGAAGGCCAACCCCACTTTGTTTGTTAAGGATGGGATACTTAGTGAGAGTCCATTTGTGCCTACACCCATTGAGAGTCCAGTAGTATCTACACCTATCACTGTGACCAATCCTATCACTGGAAAAGCTGTTAATCTTGGCTCCCCAATTAAGAAACAACCTAGTGTTAAATATGCTGAAATGTATAGGAAACCTAGGTCACCCCAAAGCCAAGCAAGTGTTAACGGGACAGGGTTTTATCAGTCTAAGCCTAAGTTTGTATCCAAAAAGGCTTGTTACTCATGTGGGAGCTTCTCTCATTTGGCCTATAATTGTATGAGTAAATACAATTCATTCACTGACAATAGGTCATCCAATGTCAACCATAGACCTTTTGTCCACACTAGACCACATGTTACTAGACCAGCTCCTTTCTTCTCTAAGGCAGCTAAAACCCATGGACAAAGGCCCTTTCAAAAGACCAACACTTTGTCAAACAGACAGTATGTTCCTGTAGCAAACCCTAATTTGGGCGCTGATAGGAACAAATTCAGCGCTGATAAGAAAAAATTCAGCGCTGACAGGAACAAACGCTGACAGGCACAAGTGCAGCGCTGACAGCTCTAAGTTTGGTATGAGAACTTATTTTAGACCATATAAACAAAGATACTTGGTTAATAAGGGTCAAGGGTCTAAAGCATCATCCCACTTAACATGGAAACCTAAACAAGAACAAAACTCCAATTATAATGGTATTTCAATGAGTTGCAATAGAGTTAAATATCTTGAGAAGGTCATTACTAGACTCATTGGAACAAATTGGTTTAGGTCCCAAAGGGATGAACAGGGATTTGTGGTAAAGAATAAGACCACTCTAGTTGAACAATTAGACAGATCCAAGTCTGATAAGGCTTGGATCTCCAAAGAAAACTAATTTGTTTTCTTTTTGAGCAGCCTATCCAAAAGCAGGTTAATGATCAAGGATATTGGGATAGTGGATGCTCAAGGAACATGCATTGTTGGTCTTTCCACTAATATTATTTTTATCCATTAACATGTTATCTCTACCCATTGTTGTGGGAAAGGGTAGCCTATGTTGGTGTGTTTTTGTGGTTTTTGTCTAACTATGCCAGAAAATGGAGCTACATTTAGATGGATACAGAATTGCAAACTTTTATTTATGATGGTTGGAGTGTTTACATTCCTATCTTGAGATAAAATTTTGCTTCTTCATATATAATGATTTGTATGCTTCTGTTAAGGGGAGGTAAACCTTTAGGTTTTTGGGTACTCTTAGAGTACTCTTGCACAATTCTAGATTGTGTCCACTGGTGAGTGGGGGTTAGAAATAATGAAGGCTCTTTCCTTATGAGATTGTTTGAATTTTTAAACCTCGAGGCACTATAGCATGCACGTAGTTTATTTTGCATGCATGTTGCCAAGACTTTTGACCTAGAATTGGGTGTGGTCATATGGGTGACTTGGGGTAGTTATTATTTTTGGGTTACTTGGGGAGTTGCAAAGGTTTTATATGAGTTAACATTCTCTTTGGGGCATTTGTGAACAAAGGACTCTAGAGTTCATGTGTGTCTATCATGCTTTTTGCATGTGTGTATGCATGAACAGTGTTTGTCACTCTTGCTTATTAGAGACTGGTTAATTTCCTTAGGATTACTACTTTTGTTTGTGTTTCAACTAAAGTTTTCTACATTCTCAAGTCCATTTTATGCTATGACATCTTAGCTGGTGTCATTTATAAACTTCTTTGTAGACCCAAAATGTTTCATCACCCTTTCATTTTTCAAATTTTTGGAAATCTGGAAGCCTAATGATCATTGAGATGTTTTTCTTAGTGATTGACATCTAGTAGCAGCAGAGATCACTTTCACAAGGGTGTATAGTGTTATGGAGATGGCTGAGAATATTGTCACTAGCTTTAATGCAGGTCAAGTCAGTCTTATCATCAGTAAGTCCATCCCCATGTCCTATGAATCAACAGTGAGGATTCATTTCCCGAATGTGGATGAGGATAGTATGAAACGTTTGACATTAATGGAATTGACGAAAACCTGTATTAGCTTGTAAAATCATAATACAAAAATGGTACAAATTGTCAAGGATCACTGTTTTAACCTGATAGACTTGTTGTTTTGGAAACTGATGCAAGGAAGATGTTCTTAGTTCTGTCCTTATATATTGATCTTGGAGAGGAGTCTTAAAAAGGGGCGGAACAATTGAATTTGAGTGACAAAAGTAATAAAGAAAGCTCCAAAGACTCTACAGGTGCTGAAGATGATTAAGACCAAGTGAAGGCTGACTATATAAGTGATTTGAGTGATTGACTTTTCGAGATTTATTATTACTCAAATTCAGGGATAAGCATGTTTGTAAGAATCCTCTCTGTATGTTTTATTTTATTCAGAAACTTGATTACTAGAGTAGATATCAAGTTTAGGGGAGGATTGTTGGAAATAAAATTAGCTAAGTCACCGAAACGCTGACAAGAGGAAATTGGACGCTGACCAGAGTAAACGAGGCGCTGACAGATGAGACGCTGATAAGAATTATCAAGACGTTGACAAGAAGAATCTTAAGACAAAGACAAGGACTAAATTTGCCAATGATGAATTCTTCAAGCTGGTGGACAAAATATGAAGATAAGAATTCAGAATATATTCTTAATGTTTAAAAAGATTTAGTCAATAAGTTATGTTTATCTTAGGTCTTTTTCTAAAATAGTTGATCTTATCTTTTTGTATAAGGCTCCTTAAACCTATAAAAGGAGGCCTTAGGGTTAGACATAGGACACATCCTTTTCACACAAATCTTCCACATATCTCATAACACTTTCATTGTAATCTTTCATTGTTATTATTAATCAAAGTGAAAGTTTGGTATTCATATATTCTGTTTGTTCTTCGTTCTGAGTATTAGTTTCCGCATAATACTTAGATTGTTGAATACACAAAGTTTCTCTACGTGTTATACTTGATTTAATCTCGTTAACACAAAGCTAAATCGATCTAAGTTTGGGATCAACACCAGGGGGAAGTAGTGTACATGGAATGGTATCTACTTCTCTTTGTATGATTTTTACGAAGTATTTTGTAGGCGTGAGAAGAATTGTTGCTGATTTCTTACATTTTACCCCAAACAGATTATCACAAAAAACCAAACGACATGAAACAGTATAGAAGCAATATCATTTGAAGATCTCAATATTAAAGATTAATAATCTCTATAAATCCTCATATGTCGTAGAGGAATGACCTCTCAGTGAGGGAGATGTTCGTCTCAAAATATTGTATCGATCAAGAATGACTCAGTTACAAGTTAGAAGATTGTTTAAACTACATCAAAGTGTCAGAATATGCTTAAGATACAGATATTGGTTTGGGAGGAAGTTGATTCAAAAACTTAGAACACTTGAAGACTCATATATCAATGAGTTTAGCAATCTCTAAAAATCCTCGCATGTCGTAGAGGAATGACCTCTAAGTGAGGGAGATTGTTAGCCTCAATATATGGAGTTAAACAAGAAGACTTAGAAGACATCCTCAGCATTGGAAGCGCCTTCGAAGACTTTTTTATTGTATTTATGCTAGTTAGGAACATTGTAAGTAATTCCATATGTCTCCACATTGGGGGAAGATTGTTATCCCTAAAATGTGAACGTCATTTACAGAATTACATTAGATTCAAATAGGCAAGACACGAAGGGACTATTATTGTTAAGTTGTCAAAGTCACTGTATGTCGGGCCTATATATACCCCTATATACTTTTATTTAGGGGTGAGGATTTTCATTTGTTTTATTTCACTCTTTCCCTAGAAATATAAACACTTCCTTCTTCCTTGCTACTTTCTTTCTCTAAAATGTCTAAACACTTATTTTATCCTCCCCGACCTCCGGATCACCCTTTGTTACTTTGAATCTTATATGTTAACACTTAGCCGATGGTATTTATCCTGAATGGGCTACGTTGTCAAAACCTTTGTGATTCCCAAGTGTGTTACAAGGTAATTAGGGCATCATAAGACAACCTGCACATGCTTATGAAGTAAACTAGTTGAGAAGAATCATGTATTAGATGAAAAATTCTCACTGAATTTTAAGGATATATTCGTTATTCCAGAACCAAACATGGTCCAAACTTGGATTGAACGATGTGCAATTCATGATCGAAAATCCAAAGAACTCTGAGACCAAAGTGTGCACCACGAGCTTCGACAAGACTTTGTGGAGCATCTAAACAACCTCTATGATGATGAATAATTTGTAATGTCTTTAAATTCGTGTAATGTCTTTTTATGTAATTTTTAAAATTTCGTGTAGTGTTGTTTTTTAATGAAAAATGTTTTTTTTAATAATATAAAGTATTATTTACAAATATTCACATTATTTAACGATATTTAAAAAAAAAATTATCATACCACTTTTTCCATGGCTCACTACAACCTCACCTAATGTGATGCCATAACATTTTGGTGTTATAGACTACGCGACAATATTTTTTGGCTATAAAACCACTTTATGACATCACCTGTACCGCACTCTGTGTTCTTAGAAGAGACAATAATGTGTGCCATAGCATCAAATCACTCGCGCCATCCACACCTCAGCTCTCGCCATACCTTCTTCGGAGGGTGCTCTTGTGACATCATCATTAAATTCATAAATTATAAAAGACGGCAAATTTTTAGGCAGCGTCACGTTTTGATTAGATTAAATCGGTTATATCGTTGAATATGAGAGTTAGAGCTCTAGGTACCCTAAATCTTCACTCTCACCACTCCAACATGGCCTTTCGTCACTCCTAAGCTCGCAAAGACACCACTCCAGCTCGCCACTTGCTAATCTCACCACTAAAATGAGGAAGAAAATGACAATCTTTTTCTTTCTTTCTCTATTTTATTTATCTTTTCATGATTTTCTTTTCTTTGTTTTCTTTTGATTTTCATGTTTATGAAAAAGTGATATATAAATCTAGAAAAAATTGACGATGGCTGTGTTTTTTTTTGCTAGAATAGAGGATGGTGGCTGTTTATGAAAAACTTAATGCAAGAGTTGGGTTTGAGCTTGGGTCTGCTAAGCGCAAAACTATAAAAACCTACTACTACTATAGAATATGGAATTGGATTGTATTTTTTTTTAATTTAGTATGTTTGTCTTTATGTAATAGTAATGTATTTTATAATTTTATGTTTATAAAACAAATTTAGTTTATTAAAAAATATGGACACGAAAATAAAATAGATAGTAGTAGGGCCCGAAAGAGGAGGAGAGTTTATTGTGATAAAGTGGATTTTTTGAAAATAGATATGTTAAATGAAGCAATATTTAGTAAGACTCAAATAAGTAGCAAAATGCTTTTTTAGTACGTAAAGCTCTTATGCAAATATTTTAATCTTACTTTTGAAAGTCCCTTTTATAATGGTATGATGATTAGTCTGAATCCAGAATTTATGGTATATACAAACCTCGACATGTGTTTGTCTTCTGGTTTTTTGCACATTAAGAGTCTTGTTGTTTTCATGTGTTTCACAAGTCTACGCAAAATTTAGGACCCAAGTATTGTACGTAATAATTTATCGACCACAATTTATTTAATTTATAAAGTATTAGCATGTGATTCATTGAAAATTGAAGTATTTTTTATATGTTTTATTATCATACAAATTCCAAAAATTACAACAATTCTCATTCTATTTTCATTTCTTTATAATTATCTTATATTTTAGAGTTACTTGTTGTGTTGTTTATCTTTTTGGACTAGTGGCGGGCTCAAAAGTAAAACTAAAGTGATGCCTGTTGGGAATAAATGACTAAGTCTTTCCTTATTCTAGTTGGTAAGACTTTCCCCCTACTAGACAAAATTGCTCCTGCTAGAGTTACTGAAGACAGTGATATCTTTCCCACTGCATGTGAAGATGCCCTTGCTGTTGAAGATAACTATGGAAGAGATATTTACGCATTTTGATTATTCTTATTGTATATCTTTCTTGTTTAGTTGATATTTATCTTGTACAAGGCTCATTGTGTCTAAAAATAAGGCCTTAGGTCTAGATTTTGTTTACAATTTTCAATATATTTTACTTATGTTTTGCTATAAGGTTGTAAACACTAATATTGTCAGAGTGTTCGTATATTATCAATATATTAAATCTTGAAATCATTTTTGTTAATGCAATGATTCCTAAAAATGTTACTTGCATTTTTTGGTCTCAATCTGTTTTGATTACGAAAATATGTAAAAACAAGCATTTACGAAAACAACAAAAAACGAATTCTTGAGTTCCAGTATTTTTCATTTCAACCATTATCACTTAAGGTATGTACAAACAAGTACTCATCCTAATTAAGTGATCAGGGATTTAACCTTTCTTAAAACTCATTATTTATTAAGTGTGACAAGTTTTTATTAAACTTTATTTTTAAGAAAATGTTATATTAAATTAATTATTTGAAAATTTGAAAATGTCATATTATATCTTGGTTTGGAATATTCTTTCAAGATATTTTAATCACCAGATTTGAACCATACCACTAAAAGACAAAAAAGAGCGAAGTCTACTCCGGCGGCTCCTTAAGTGGCTATGCGGTTCCTTATCGATGGAACATCGGGTAGCTTTAAGGAATCGCGGTCAGATATATCCGTTGGAACCTTGTCTTATAAATAGTGGACCATTCTCATATTTTCCCCTCACCTCTTTTTTACATATATTTCCAGATTCTTTCATACTTCTAAAATCACTCAAATCCTTGGTCATTTGGTTGATTACTACTTGTTTAGAAGTGAATCTTTCTTTTCTCATCTCTTCCTCTCCAAGTGCAAAGAGAAGAACACTTTCATTCTTGAAGTGTTGTGTCTACCTCAAAGATCCATTGAAGATCAAATATTATTTAGTCATTGTTGTGTCATTGTTGTGAAGATCCAAGTAGTTATGTCTATTTGGAAGTTGTGTATGTATTAAGGTTAATACTTGGTCCTTAAAGTATATTGGTGTAGATTGGTCCTAACTAAGATTAGGGCTCGACTTTTAGCTTAGAGTCAGAAATTGGATAAGCAACGTTGTGTACGGTTTCTCCACCTTAAGGAGCTTGTTGATTAGTGAACTCTCGAGTAAGGAGTACTCGAGGAGTGGAGTAGGAACGAGGAGTGAGCTTCGTTGCCGAACCACTATAAATCTTTGGTGTTTGGTTTAATCTTTCTTTTCCTTATCTCTTTACATTCATTATTCTTTATTAGTATATACTTGTGACTATTAGTTTAGTTGCAATATCCCTTGTTCATATTGTGCATAAGAAGATTTTACACAATCACTCAAGTCTAAGTTTTTGAAAAGGATTTTTAAAAACCGTCTTTTGACAAGTAAATTTTAAGAAACTATTCAACCCCCTTCTAGTTTCTACAATTGGTATCAGAGTGTGGTTGCTCAAGCCTTTTTATAATATATTGTATTTTAAAACTTGAATCGATCTATGGATTCCAACAAGTACCTAAAAGGGTAATCTATGCAAAGACCACCTCTTTTTGAAACCGATAATTTTATTTATTGGAAAAATAGATTTTACACTTACGTGAAATCAAAATATTTAGATCTTTGGCATGTTAGTACTCATGGTGACTTTTTGCCTTATCAATATAATGAAGATTATAAAAGCAAAGAGATAGTTACTTTTGACAAAGCTAATGATGATACTAAAAGGAAACTTGCTAAAAATAACGAGGCTAAAATGGTGATTTATATTGCTTTACCAAAGAAAGAGTACGAAAGGATTTTTATTTGTGAAACCGCTAAAGATATTTGGAACACTCATTTAGTAACCCACCAAGGTAATAGCCAAGTCAAAGAAAGTAAAATCGATCTTCTTGTTCAACAGTATGAACAATTTGTCATCTTAGAAGATGAAACTATTGATAGTGCATTTGCTAGATTTAACACTATTATTACTAGTCTAAAAGCACTTGATGAAGGTTTTTATAGCAAGAACAATGTTAGGAAGTTTATTAGGGTGTTGCATCCAAAGTGGAAAGCCAAAGAAGCTAATTGGCAACTTGAAAGTTCATGAGATGGTAATTTTGAAGGACTCGGAAATGGTGAAAACCAAGAGTTAAAGAAAGTCTCTAGCACTCAAGGCCAAGAAGGCGCAAAGTGACCATGAAAGCTCCTCGGATAGTGATGATGAGGAATATGCCATGGCGGTTAGAGACTTCAAGAAGTTCTTCAAGAGACGAGGTCAACACGTGAGGCAACCAAGCAACGACAAGAAATCCATCTCCAAAAACCGGTTTACCAAGGATGATAAAGGTGATAGGAAATGCTTTAGATGTGGTGATCTGAACCATTTTATCGGTGATTGTCCTAAGTCTTCACGCGACAAGAACCAAATGGCGTTCGTTGGAGGTTCATGGAGCGATAGTGGTGAAGATGTTGATGACAACCCCAAAGATGAGAAATGTCTTATGGATCACACTTCTAAAGAGGTACATTCCGAAACCGAATATTATAGCAATAATAGTTCTTCTCAAGATGATATCGAATAGAAGACCAATACAATAACTTACATAAACTTAGTCTTAAATTCATTAAAAAGAACAAAGTGCTAAAATCAACTAGAACTAAACCTGAAAATGAGATTAGTGAGCTAAGAGAGAAATTAGCTAAGCTTGATAAAAACAAAGAAGTTGATTTAGGTTGTCTAAAATGTGAAAACCTTAGACAAGAGAATGAAGATCTCAAGAGTACCTCCATTAAATTGGAAAAGTTCATGAAAGGTACTAGTGCTCTTGATGATATGTTAAACAAACAAATTCATTCTAAGGAAAGACTTGGGTTGGGATATAACACTAATGAAGCATCTACTAGTGACCCTAAACAAGTTAGGTTTTTAGAAAAATGAACCTCTGTACGCGGTACGCCAGTATATGGCGCGGTTCCCTATAGCTATGGAACCGCGGGTAGTGATAACGAACCGCGGTCAGAAGTTGATTTTTGTGAGAATCCTGAACTTTCTGAAAAATCTATCTTAGGTGAAGGGACAAAACATATTCTAGTTAACAAGGTCAAATTACATATTATTCATAAAATTACTCTTGATAAATTCTACAAGCCATTGAGTAAACCTCTAATGGGAACTAGAAATTTATCTAGACAAACATATACTCCTCCAAGAGTACGTAACGAGTCAAAACCTAGAAGTAGAACACCTACACCAAAAAGGGACGATCAAGCTAAGTCACGACCTAGAAGTAAAACTCCAACACCTAGAAGAAATATCAATAATTCTAGATCAAGATCAAAGACACCTAGGAGAAACAATGGACAACAAAATGGCCATATGAATTGGAACAATTATCAACAACAATATTTTTACCCATGGGGAATGTCTCCTCCATTCATGCATTCCAACCAAATGCAAGGGATGTTTGGAACTAACAACTTTTGACCCATGAGATATTGGGGACCAAATGTTTGATCTTGTGTGTTGTTACCTAGATATTCTTGGGAATCGATTTAGAGCCCGACCAGTGGATTATGGATAGTGGATTTTCTAAACACATGACGGGTAATCGAAGTTTATTCTCGCACTACAAAGCATATGATGGAGGTAACGTTACATTCGCTAGTAATCGACGTGGTAATATCATTGGCAAAGGTAAGGTTTCTCTTGACTCCATGACCATTGAAAATGTAGAGCACGTATATAACTTAGGTTTTAACCTTCTAAGTATAGGTCAAATTTGTGACAATAAGTGTAAGGTCATCTTTTTGGAATATGACAATGAAATCATAAAATATGGAAAGGTCATTGAAAAAGATGTTAGAAAGCATGGGCTTTATGTCATGAAGGTCAATAGGAAGTCAAAGGACAACTTATGTCTAGCGACTTTAGATGATAGTTCTACTCTTTGGCATAGGAGATTAGGTCACGCTAATATGCGTTTAATTCAATCTTTAGTCTCTAAGGAGTTGGTAAGACATCTCACCATAATGAAGTTTGATAGTCACTTTTGTGACGCTTGCAAAGTTGAGAAGCAAGTTCACTCAAGTCACAAAGCCAAGAATGTGGTTTCGACCTCTAGGTGCTTAGAGCTCCTACATATGGATCTCTTTGGACCTTCTGCCATACAGAGTTATGGAGGTAACCTTTATACCCTAGTCATAGTTAACGACTATTCTAGATTCACTTGGACTAGATTTTTGGCGTCTAAGAATGAGGCTTTCGATCACTTTGAAATCTTTAGCGAAGAATCCAAAATCAACTAGGATGTTCAATTGTATCTATTAGGACAAATCATGGTAGGGAATTTGATAATGAAGTGCAATTTGGTGCCTTTTGTGAAGCTCATGGTATTACCCATAACTTCTCGGCTCTTGACACTCCTCAATCAAATAGGGTAGTTGAAAGGAAGAATAGGATCATCCAAGAGATGAGTAGGACGATGTTAAACGAGCAATCTTTGCCTCAAAATTTTTGGTGCAATGCCGTGGACAGATCGACCTATATTCTTAATCGAATTCTTATTCGACCTTTCCTAGGAATGACCCCCTATTAGATTCTTATAGGTAAGAATCCCTCATTGGAATACTTTAGGGTGTTTGGAAGCAAGTGCTTCATTCTCAACACCAAAGATTACCTTACTAAGTTCGACCCAAAGTCGTACGAAAGTATCTTTTTAGGTTATTCCCTGTTGGTCCCTTATAATTCGTTATTACTTATCAACCTTAAGTAATAACTCTTTAGCAAGACTCAAGTGTGTTGTTTTAACAATTAATAAGAACTAAAAACAATTAAAACAACAATACCAATATAACTTTTCAACGTATAGACTTTTATTAGAATCAAATAAAGAATCTATAACCTACTTTGTTTGCGGAAGAACAAAGTGGTTGAATGACAATGGGTGGTGATCTACTTTACATAAACTTTCAACCTAAGTTAATAGTCTAAGCTCCAATCTAAATGTTCATATGCTTCATTGGCTATATGGTTTAGTTGGTATCGAGAGAGAAGCTTTTGCTAGAGTTTTTACTCTTGTATTGGTTAAACTTTCTCTCTCAATAAGCACTCTTTAAATAGGCAGTGTGGAATTAGGGTTTGCATTTTGCATGTTCCTATGCATGGGTTTATCCAGTGGGTGGTTGATGCCCATGCTGGATAAACAGTACAAAGTACATAATAAACTATTCTAGAAAAGATAAAGGTTGTACTTATAGCTAACTATACAAGCAACCTACTTTGACTTAAAGTTATCTTTTCCCCCCTAATGCAAACCATCAGAATACTGAAGTGTCTTCAGCATTCTAGAGGAGATCGACATCATTCAGTTTGGTATTGTCAAACAAAACTGAACTGAAAGCTCTTCTTCAGTACTTGTTCTTCAGCAACAAGACCACCTAGTATTTGAAGCAAATACTCCTTTGTCTTCTAAGTTTACTTGAAGAGGAAAGCTGAACATCCTTCAACAACATAGTCTTCAGTAGGAACTTTGTTCCTCTGGTCATGCTTCAGCAGACTGGCCTTTCTGCTGAACATGAAACACTTAGGGGGATTTTATATTCAAATCCTTGAGTTGCTTCAGGGTCAGTAAATAACAACCCAACAATCTCAAATAGCCTAAGTCTAATGTCAGTAGTAAGTGAGCATAACAACTTCTTCTTACTTGCACTGAAAAATAAAATACTTATAAACATCAGATAATCATTTATTCATAAAACATTACAAATTATAACAAAAGTAATACAAATGATTATTCAATCTTCCTTAGGCCTCAGTTCTTCAATGATGGGAGTCTGGATTAATGGATCGGAGTTTCTATGGTCCAGTATAGCAAGTAAGCACATGCTGAAGGTTCTTGCAGCATCAGTACGTTCTGGGCCTCCATGCTGAGAGTAAAAGATCTTTTGAACATTTCCATAAAGTTCATTGTTCATTTCATCAAGGTCACTGATGCCAACAAAGTCTTGACATTCATGATGATTGAACATTATCATTCCCAATTCAGGTTCGTCTAGTACATGTCCAGGGATATGATTTTGAAACTGAACAAAGCCCTTGTATTTCTTTGTGGTGACAAAAGTGTCACCCACACCAGGTTTGATCAGATTGGCCCTTTTGTTCAGCTCCAGTATAGGATCTTGATCTTCCAGAGAAACTTTAGTGCTGACATTGAGAACCTCACCTAGTTTTTCCTGATTTCTTATGAAGTGTTCAATTCTGGTACGGACTTCATCACATCTCTTTTATTTTCTTTTCTCAATTTTCTCACTAATTTCAATTCATTCAGTGTAGGAAAGCTCCTTCCCTTGGAAGTTTTCTAATATCTCATCAGTCCCATCGCCCCTATAGAACTTCAGATGAATATCACCTCTGCTTGTGAGAATATCAACATTGGTGATTGGTGAGATGTTTCTTCTGTTCAATCTTGTTATACAAAATTTTTCATATAACATCTTCTTCTTGAAGAGGCTTTCGACTTCAGATTTCCCAATTTTTTTATACAAGCTCAGCTTCAGGTTTCTTAGTTGTTCTTCTTGCTGGAGCTTGTATATTTTATCAAGTTCTTCTTTAGTGGCCACCCCAGCTTTGATCAGCTTTTCACTTATTGTAAAATCTCCTTTGTTCTTGGGTTTAATGGGAGGTGAATAATAAGTGTGAAAACACTTATCCTTTTACCACTTAATTATAATAAAAACAAGACCAAAAAGTGTATTTTATGTCGTAAAAGTCGGAATTATGCGTGGTTTGTGTTTTTATTGTGATTTAGGACCAAAATGTGAAAAAGGGAAGAAAACACGGGCTTTTACGGGCTTTTATCGAAGAAAAAGACAAAAGACGAAGTCAAAAGATCAAAAGTGCAAGAAGAACGGAATTCAAAGGCCTATTCTGAAGATTTATCGAAGAAAAAGACTAAAGACGGAAGTTTGACAAAGTCGAAGAACCAAGTCAACTAAATGAAGAAAGTAGAAGACGAGTTCATATTATCATTCGACTAATCCCGAGACAAAGTCGAGAAAGACGAGTCATTTAAAAAGACGAGAAGACAAAAGGAAGAAAGAAGGAAGCATCCTACCAACTCCCTTCTCCTATAAATACCCTCCTAATGCTTCATTAGGAGGGTGTTAGTTAGTTAGATTGTCATTTTTATTTTTCTTAGTTTTCATATCTTTAGAGAGAAGTAGGTGATTCTACTTTCTCTCTCTAAATTTCTTTCATCTTTTCTTTCAAGTTTTAAGATTTTCATTTAATCTTGAATTTGGAATCCTTAATCTACAAGTTCAAGTTCAAGCTTTTCATCATCTATCTTATTCTACCTTTCTTGTTTTTGATTTTGATCTTGATTCGGATTAAGTATGCATCTTGTTTAATCTTAATGCTTATTTGATTAAAAAATTTATCTTTTTGTTCTCATAAATGTTTTTAAATGATTCAAGATCTTAGATTATTGCGGGTTATAGCTTATTTCTTGTTTAGCTTATTTCTTTTTTAGTGTTTTCCAAAGTTTAATCTTTTTAAAGTTTGTTTTATAAATTTTGCTTATTTAGTGTTTTGAAAGTTTTTATATTCGTGCTTATTTAGATTTGGTTAAGTTTCGGTAAATGCTTATTTGAAAAAGTACTTATTTTGTTTTTGATTATTGCCATTTTACATTCCATCGTAACAGTTTTAAGGGTTTACCTAATCCGATCGAGTAAGTGTGATCGCATAAACCTAAGGGTTTCTACTTGCAATCCATTACTACGATCAAGACTTCGATCACTGGCTACGATCCAATCTTGCGATCCACTTGTTGCGATCGTTGGATACGATCTAGGCCACGATCACTTGGTTACGATCGTTTGTCACGATCCTTTGTTGCGATCTCTTGGCTCCGATCAGCTAGGTGCGATCCAAAGTCACGATCGTGGGTACAATCACTGGTTACGATCGCATTGATTGCGATCTGGAGTACAATCCAAAGTTACGATCGTGGGTACGATCACTGAATACGATCCAAAGTGCGATCCAGGATACGATCAAGGACCACGATCGCATTGACTGCGATCCGATCTCAGTTTTCATTTCTAGTTTTTATTTTTAATTTCAAATTTAACTTTTCCCGCTATTTTTACTTAGTGTTATTTAAAAACTTGTTTTGTCGTAGTTTAATTTTAGAGTTTTCAAATTTAACTTTTTGTCGAGTTTAATTTTAAATTGTCTTTTCTCATTTTATTTTCAAAATTACTTTTAATTTAGTTTCTAATTACTTCTATTACATTGTTATTTCATTTAATCTTAGTTTTATTAACTTGTCATTTAATTTAAAATAGATAATCAAAAGCTCCCCCTTTTAGTGACCAAATACGATTGTTCCACCTTGAAACGTGATCAATTCGATTAGATACCGAGAACGATTGAGTACAAACATGCAAATCTCATTAAATCAAATGGCGCCGTTGCCGGCTCTTTTCGTAAAGATTAACGGTTTTTAGTGAGAAAAATTGGATTTTGGGATCCGTTCTTTTGGGAACGTTATTTTCAAGCAATTAAAAATTTCAAAAAATCCAAAAAAAATTAAAAAGATAAAAAATCAAAAATATTGTAGTTCATTTTTTAGTGTATGCGTACTCGATCTTCGTCTTATTCTGAGCCCGAGACTCGTAGAGACTTAGATATGGCCGGTGTGCACAACAATAATAATCCACCTCACTCCAACATGAATAATAACAACCATGCTCCTCCACCCGACCTTCGTACGATGGAGGATCTTTGTCAACCAACTATGAACGGACGTGGAGGACCGATTGCGCCGATGCAAATAACGGCTCCCGAATTTTCGTTGAAGTATCACATGATCCAACAAGTTTAAAATTCTTGTCCATTTCGCGGATTACCGGATGATGATGCCAACAAACACCTCGATAAATTCATAACCGTCACTCAAAGCATGAAATTGCCTGGTGTTTCCATGGATTTTCTTCGCCTTCATCTTTTTCCACACACTTTATCACACCATGCCGAAAATGGTTTGATCGTCTTCCTAAAAACTCAATTCATACATGGGACGAGATGACTCAAAAATTTTTGCCACGCTACTTTCCACCATCCATGGTAACTAGTCTTTGGAATCAAATCAGTGGTTTCACTCAAGAACCTGATGAGTCTCTTTTTGATGCTTGGGAACGTTATAATGTCTTGATCGATCGTTGTCCTAACCATAATATGCTCCCCGTCACTTTAATTGATACTTTCTACAATGGTTTAACTTTTCGTGATCGTGATATGATTAATGCAGCCGCCGATGTTACATTTATGAAAAGAAGACCTGAGGAGTGTAGAGAGCTTATAGAGAACATGACCACTCATCACAAAAATTGGGATTCATCCACATCTTCAAGAAATAACCCGAGATTCAATGTTTCTTCTACTTCAACCAACCCCAAGATGACCGAAATCACCCGCCAACTAGCCGAAATGAACAAAAATATCCAACTCATGGCTACAAACCAATATCAACAAGCTAAAGCTGTAGCAATTTCTTGTAAGACTTACGGCGGTCCTCATTCATACACCGATTGTCCTTCTATTTATGACAATCTGAAAAACGTGTATGCGGCTAACGGTAACTTCTCCACGGGAGGCTATCAAGCTTGTCCTCAAGGTGACCGCAATTTGCTAAGTTATCATTCAAACAATTTCCTTTCACCACCCAGTTTTCCTCCTCAAAACGAAACCAACTTCAATCGAACCAATCAAAACCAACCTCGAGCTCCTAATCAATATCAAACCCAAAGAAATCCATATCCACCTCAAGGAAATAATCAAGTTTACCAACAACCCACTTATCAACCACCCGATTACCAAGATCCTCCTCCCAACCAACCCACGACATTTAATCACGATGTTGAAACTTACATGAGGACTAATGACGCGCTGGTGAAGAATCTTCAGAGCCAAATTATTAACTTGAAAGGTGACATGGCTAAATAGGGAAAGATCTTCGAGCCAAGCTTAGGAATGATATGCGAAACTCTTTAAGCAGTCAAACGAATGACTTAAGGGATATGATGGCTAGTTTCTTCCCAAGTAATCAAACCTCTGGTTCGGGTTCTCTTCCGAGTAACACCGTTGCTAATCCAAGAGGGGAGATGAAAGCAATCACCACCCGAAGTGGAAAAGGTTATAAGCAATCACCACCAATTCCTCCACCTTCTACTTCTAACCCTCCCCCACCCAAGGATGTGAGTGAGAATTCCATTCCAAAGCCTTTATCTCAACCCGACATACCTTATCCTTCAAGGTTGAGGAAAGAGAAGTTGAAAAATAAGGATGATATTCAAGTTTCAAACTTTCTTAAAATGTTTAAACAATTGAATTTCAACATCTCCTTTGTTGAGGCTCTCGCTCACATGCCTAAATATGATAAAATGTTCAAAGATCTTCTCAGTGATAAGGAAAAACTCCTTGATATTGCTCAAACCCAACTTAATGAGAATTGATCCGCGGTTCTCTTAAGGAAATTACCAACCAAACTTGGTGATCCGGGTCGCTTTCTCATTCCTTGCAACTTTCCCGGGGTAGAGAACTGTATGGCCCTAGCCGATCTAGGTGCTAGTATCAACTTAATGCCATTAAGTGTTTGGAAACAATTATCTCTACCCAAGCTAGTCCCCACTAGAATGACATTGGAGTTAGCTAACCGTACGGTTTCTTATCTGGTGGGGATAGCCGAAGATGTCTTCATCGGTGTCGACAAATTCACCTTTCCGGCGGATTTTGTCGTCGTTGACTATGAGATGGATCCCCGTTTTCCATTAATCGTTGGACGTCCATTCTTGAGGACCGGTCTCACTCTTATTGATGTAGCCGCGGGCGAATTAATCATGAGAGTTGGTGACGAAAAAATTGTCTTCAACATGGGTAAACTTTCTAAGCAACCTTATGAACACGAGAGCGTTAATTTCATTGACGTACTTGATGAGGCTTGTGAAGAACATTTCAAAGACGCTTGTAAAAGTGGTTTTTCTTCTCTACCCATTTTTGAGACCGTTGCCTCTATTGCTCCCTTATTGACTCCATTTGGAGAAAGTGATTTTCTATTTAAAGAATTTGAAGCAAGTTTAGGGGATGTGGACTTAAAATATGACGATTCTCCCTCCGATTGGGAAAAAGACATTCGTACCATTGAGAAACTTCTCAATGAGGACCATATTTCTCCACCTTCTCCTATGGAAATTACAAATGATGATCCGAATTTGACTAAGCCTTCAATCGACAATCCTCCGGATTTAGAGCTTAAGGATTTACCGTCTCATCTTGAATACGTTTTCCTAGAAGACAATAAGAAGTTACCCGTCATCATTGCAAAGGACTTACAAGAGGATGAAAAATCTCGACTTATCGATGTGCTCAAAAATCATAAGAAAGCAATTGCTTGGAAAATTTCCGATATCCGCGGAATTGATCCTAACTTTTGTACTCATAAAATTCTCATGGAAGATGACTTTAAACCCGCAATCCAAAGCCAAAAGGGTTAATCCAAAAAATCATGACGTCATCAAGAAAGAAGTTATCAAACTTCTAGATGCCGGAATGATTTACCCTATTTCGGATTCGCCATGGGTTAGTCCCGTCCATTGTGTGCCTAAGAAAGGCAGAATAACCGTTGTTCCCAATGAAAACAACGAGTTGATTCCTACTCGACTTGTCACGGGTTGGCGAGTTTGCATCGACTATCACAAGCTCAATGATGCCACTCGTAAGGATCATTTTCCTCTTCCTTTCATGGATCAAATGCTCGAGCGTTTAGCGGGTAATGACTACTATTGCTTATTAGACGATTTCTCCGGGTATTTTCAAATTCCCATCGATCCAAAAGACCAAGACAAAACCACATTCACTTGTCCTTATGGAACATTTGCTTACAAAAGAATTCCTTTCGGCTTATGCAATGCTCCTGGGACTTTCCAAAGGTGTATGATGGCTATATTCCATGACATGGTTGAAGAAACTATGGAAGTCTTTATGGACGATTTCTCGGTTTATGGTGATTTTTTCTCATCTTGCCTTTCCAATTTAGAACGTATGCTTAAACGGTGTGAAGACACTCGTCTCGTTCTTAATTGGGAAAAATGCCATTTCATGGTAAAAGAAGGCATTGTTCTTGGACATAAAATTTCCAAAGCCGGGCTTAAAGTCGACTGTGCTAAAGTCGATGTGATTGCTAAATTACCTCCACCTTAAACCGTGAAGGGCGTGAGAAGTTTTCTTGGTCATGCGGGCTTCTATCGTCGATTCATTCAAGATTTTCCTAAGATCGCTCGCCCGATGACCCACCTCTTGGAAAAAGATACTCCTTTTATCTTTTCTAAAGAGTGTATCGAATCTTTCAATCTTCTTAAGGATAAATTAACTAAGGCATCGTTCTTAGTTACCCCTAATTGGGAGTTACCTTTTGAATTGATGTGTGATGCTAGCGACTTTGCTATTCGAGCGGTTTTGGGACAAAGAATCAACAAACATTTCCAACCAATCCATTACGCTAGCAAGACAATGACGGGGGCTCAATTGCATTACACCACTATCAAAAAAGCGCTTTTAGCTGTAGTGTATGCTTTTGAGAAATTCTGCCCCTATCTTGTGCTTTCCACCACCATCGTTTACACCGATCATTCTGCCTTGAAATACTTGTTGACAAAGCAAGATGCTAAACCGAGACTCCTTCGTTGGGTTTTGCTCCTTCTAGAATTTAAAATCGAAATTCGTGATAAAAAGGGAGCGGAAAACCTAGCTACGGATCATCTTAGTAGACTCGAGGATCCTTATCAAGGGGAACTTGACGATACCCCATGGTTTGCGGACATTGCAAACTATTTAGCGGGTGGTATTCTTATGGTAGGGTTAACGTCCCAACAAAAGAAAAAGTTCTTCAAGGACATTAAACACTATTATTGGGACGACCCTTACCTTTTCAAGCAATGTGCAGATCTTGTCAATCGTAGGTGTGTTGATGGGCCGACATCGTTACTAATCCTTGAAGCTTGCCACAAAGGACCCACCGGTGGTCACTTTGGTCCTAACTATACCGCGAAGAAAGTTTTCGACTCCGGATTTTATTGGCCCACCATTTATCATGATGCTCATGAAATATTTAAGCATTGTGATGCTTGCCAAAGACAAGGAAAAATCACACATAAAGATGAGATGCCTCAAAATTTTATCCAAGAATGTGAAATCTTTGACGTATGGGGCATCGACTTTATGGGGCCATTTCCATCATCCAAAGGGAATGTTGATCCATTTGGTTGGATCTATATTCTGTTAAGAATTAGTATAATAGTTTGTAATCAAACTAAAACACTTTGAGCACTCTTACTAACACTAAATAAGTTATGCGGAATCTAACTTATAAAGAACAGAAGAACAAAATTACTTTTAACTATTCGATTCTGTTATTAATCGACTTGAATGAGGTACATGAAAGACATTGTACCTATGTTCCTTTTATAGAGTAAGGAACCCTAGAAACCTTAGAATATTCTATAAAGATAACTATATCATAGACGATATATTATCAATATTCTAACTATTTAGATATATCACATAAGATATACTCTAACTATAACTATGACATATCTTATACAAAGATATATTCGTCTCAATCATCATAGCAATACTTACTTTATAAGTAGCAGTACTTACTATGTACCGTGTTAACACTAACGGTACTTACATAACACTAACAGTACTTGGAATATACTAACGGTACTTGACACTTAACAAATAATTCCCAACAATCCTCCCCTAAACAAGAAATGATAACTTGTTGTCTTCTTGTTTCTCTTGTACTGGATGTATTAAAAATACATGTCTTCAGTCTTTCCTTCATCCTTGGATAGAACTTGGTAATTTGTATTTGTATCCAACTGAATGTAGTCAAACACTTCAAATGTAGATCTTCTTCTGATAAGACAATCTTTAAATATCATGAGTATCATCTTTGTCTTCAAACTATGATCTTCTTGTGTCTTCTAAACATTCATTCATCTTTGCAGCATCAGCTATTATCTTCTTGAGTTTAGTCCTTGAACTCTCAATCATAAACCTTCGTCTTGATTTGATGATGACAAAACCTTCTAAGTATTATTTTTTTAAATACTTCTTTGCTTGCAATCTTTATACCTGAAATAAAATAGTTAACAACAAACACCAATCTGTATTAGCTTCATGACTTTTAGCAAATCACCAGCTATCAACGGATTTGATAAATTCTTTACCATTTAGTCGTACACTCTAGAATGGCCAATACTTTATTCACAAAGAATAAGGTGTAATGAAAACCTTACAATTTTTGGTAAATTGTCAACCATCAACAGATTTGATGAAGTCTTTACCTAGTACCGTTTGTCTAGGACTAGCCAAATCTTTGTCTCGAAACAAGGTGAGTTAGAACCATATAGTTGTTAGCAAACTATCAGCTTTCAACGGATTTAATAAGTCTTTACCACAAACCGTTTGCTTATGGACTAGCCAGTTCTTATGTGTGTTAGACATGGTGAATTGAGAACCATTTGTGAAGTGTGACTGAAAGTCAAACGCTTAAGATTCTTTCTCAGCTTCTTCCTCATCTTTCAAATCCATGATTTGTTGTTTAACCATTCTGATCAACTCCAAAGCATCAACAGACTCTTCTGTAACTTCTAATTGTTGTTCTAACATTCTTTCCAACAATTTTCTTTTGAAAGGGTAAGTTTTCTCTTGCAGCATATAGTATGTAACATCATCTACATCCAAAATATGCAATCCACATGACCTGTAATATCTCCAGTAACTAGGAACCTGATTCTCTAATTCCTTCAACATTTCTTGATCATAATTGTGTGGCTTATACATAAAGAGAAATTCCCAGTATAATAGTGATACTTCAGCTTTACACTCCCTTCTTGAACTAACCTTGAAAGATCTTGAATATCTTGTCTGTCAAGAATGTGAAGAATATCCTCCAAAATTCTGAATACTCTTGTTGTGCCATCAGTTCTCTGAATTCCATGAGCTTCAAGTCCTTGATCTGTAAAGTAAATCCACTTAGCAATGGATGCTCTCTTTCTAAAAATCTCTGTATCAATACATTGATCTTCAAATTTCACAATCTTCAAGTACTTCTTTAAGCTCTCATCATCATCACTATCCTCTGTTGTTGTTTTAGCTTTCTTAGCTTTCTTCTTTATCTTTGTTGACCTTTTCCTTTTAACACCCTTGGAAATTCCCTCAAGTTCTATTGAACCCTCTTCCAAGTTTGTATGTACCGTCTCCTCAGTACTGTTGTATGTACTGTTGACTGTGTATGTACTGCTTGTACATTTTCAGTCTGAGCAATATCTTGAGTTTCAACTCCTGTATTCATTCTTTGAGCAGTCTCTTCCTCCCTTGAACTTACCTTCTCCTTTCTATTCTCCTCACATAAGTGGTCTTGATAGGTGGAGATGTATTTGTAGGTTCAACAGTACTTGGCTCAATTCTAGGAGCACTACCAAATTGTCTTTGTTGTTGTAGATGTCTCTTAAATTCTTCAACAGATTTTCTATCTGCTTCAGATCCAATCTCAACAAAATTCAATTCAGTCCTCTTACTTTGCTCATACAAAGTCTTGATTTCTTCAAAATTCTTCTTGACCAGCTCAATATGAGTAAATCCTTTAACTTTCTTAAGAAAGTTCATCATCTGATTTCTAATCTGGATAGTAGTTGGAGGCTTAATCTGTTCTTTCCTTCTCTTTTCAGCAAAGAATCTTTGTTGCTCCCTTACCAGATCATCAATCAATTTTGATTTCTCTTCTTCATCATATGCATCTCTCTCTTCAGCTATCAATGAGTCTGCAAGAAGCTCACTTGCATGTATTTCAGCTTGAATCCTGTCATACTCTTGTATGTTCCATTCTTGCTGTATTCTTTTAGCTTCTAGCAAATCCTGCTTTGCTGCAAGTTCTTCCTGCAATTCATTTTCACGAATTTGTGCTTGCATTCTATAAGCAAATTCCTCATCATGGTCTATTTGATTAAATCTGTACATGACTTTGTTTATATCATCATCTGAATCACTTTCATCTTCAGATTATGATAATAATTGCTTCTCCCCCTTATCATTTGGATTAATCTTAGGTAGCTTCTTCTTCATCTTGGTAGCTGTTTCTTCATTAGCTTGCTGTTGAATGACTATACCTTTAGTAGGGTGTGAAGCTTGAACTTTCTTACCTTGAATTTGATCCTTTTTTGCAAGAACTTCTTGTTGTGTCTTTTTCTCTACTTCTGCTTGTTTAGTCTTCTCAACTAAATTCTTCTTTCTTAAATCAAGCAGCAATTGGGCTAAAGTCTCATCTTTCTCCAAAAGGAGTTTGACTTTTTAGTGAAGGATGATCACCAGCGGTACTTGCAATCGGCTTAATTGGCTTAGCAGTACTTGGGTCTTCAACAATGTCAGCAGTACTTGCAGTCGGCTTAGTTGGCTTAGCAGTACTTGGATCATCAACAATGTTGACTTCACCAGTATTAGACACACTTGTTTCTTTAGTCACTTGTGTATCCCCAGATACTCTTTCTTCCATAGAAGCCATCATATCAACTTGCACCTCTTCAGTCTTGTCTGATTCATTGCTCATTCTTGATCTAGATAGTACTTGCAAAGTATGTTTCCTTTGAAACCATACTTGTATTTGTGGTGATGGAGTTGAATATACAAGAAACTGAATAGTAATTTCCTCCAACTTCTCATAGAAAGCACTCCAATTAGCTTGAAGTGGTGATTGAGGTGGTGGTGCTTGCTGAGTTACCAAAATTTCTTCAACTTGTGGCTCCTCATGAGTAGGTTGTGGTTCTTCATTTTGAATCTCCATGTTTGAAGGTCAATCCACACCAGTCTCTAAACCAGTTCCATCTTCATAAGTCCTCATGAAATCTTCATCCAGTTCAAAATTGATGTCATTTCCAGAGATCCTTGTCTGATTATCAGAAGAAGGTGGTTGTCCTTCATAATTCCTCCTCTGTTTGGTTGCATTCAGTTGCCTTTTCTTGTGGTTCCTGAACCTTTGCTTCTCTATTGCAGATTTCTGAACATATCTATATTGCCTCATCCAAGGTGACACTTTGTTCCTTAACTTGAGTAGGCTAGCTTCCAATTCAGCAATTCTCTTGTCTTGAACAAGCTTTTCTTTCTGCAATACCTATACCTGTTGGGATAAACTTGTACACAAAGCAGTTAAATTTGCAACATCCACCACCTCTGGTGCTTGTGCTTGTGGTGAACCACTAGCAGCAATAGAAGCAGCAGGTGTGTGGATCATCTCATCAGTGTTTGGTGGAACAACAACATTGTGAGAAGAAGATTATGAATCTTCTAGAGAGTGGGAGCTCTGGTGAGAAGGAGTTTACTGAGAAGCACTAGCATTGCTAGGTTCCTCACCTTCTTGATTGGCAGGTTGGGCTAACATATGAGCAAACAATGGTGTTACTGTTCCTGTAAAGGCATTGCCTTTTTTGGTCAAGAAAGAGAAAGTTCTCTTTGTGAATGAAGGAACATCCCATGTATCAATTAACTCTGGTAGGTTAGGTATTTGGTCACTAACTAAAGTCTGAATGAATCTAGGATACATTAAAAACTTCTTAGTCCGTTCCAAATTCCTAGTCATGCCTTCAAAAATTAATTTTGAAAAATTAAAACCCCTGTTATTTGCTAGACAAATACCAGCTGATACCAATGCAGCAGGTATTTGATCAAAAGATGTACTTTTTGAACTTAAACAGTGAATAATAGCATGAAAAAGCAATTTCCATTGAGGTGAAAATAAAGCTTTAAAGAAAGTAAGACTTTCCCTACCACCTCCATAGCCCATGGCTGCAAGGCCATCATGAATCTCTGTATTATTAAGCATACTAAGTCCATTTTCGTCATTTAATCTCAAACTTGCTCGTAGCAGTACCTCAGTGACATATATATTTCTATGATTCACCCTAGCCTTAATGCAAGGTTGACCAAACCGAGTACCTAATACAGCAGTATCCCAAAATTGTTCAACGATGGGTATAGAGACAACTGGACTTACAATGAGTGCGAAGCGAACATGACTTCGAGATAGGAAACCAAGCATCTCATGGAAACCAAGAGAGTCATCATTCGTAGCAAGATTCACAACCAAATTATGCTTAGAGATTACTTGTAAAGCAGCCATTAGTATTTTTGATGATCGAAAAATTAGAGAGAAGGTTATAGAATTAAGAGATAAAAATAAAAGATAAGGTGAATCAATTGTGTAATTGGGGTAAGTATTTAAGTAAATAACAAACCCAAGCACGAAGAAACCGCCAAATTTACAAAAGAGACCCTTAACGGTACAACGGACATGTAGCGGTACATGGAACATAAGCGGTACTTGGTTTTGTGCTAGCGGTACTTGGAGTGACAACGGTACCTCACAATTTTGACCAGTTCATGCTTTCCACTAGACATGTAACCTCTTTTATCTTTTTCTATAAATCTGCAATAACATTAAAAACACAAAACATAGACCATACAATAAAATTTATAAAAATTTGTACATCCATTACCTCCCCTCAACATATGTAGCATGTTATTGGTTGAGCATACCAATGTGTGTCACCAAGAATTCGAATCTCTTAGCATCAAATGCCTTGGTTAACAAATCAGCTACATTGTTGTCTGTTTGAATCTTCAAGACTTGAATAAGCTTTTTGTCATAAGCATCTCTTATAAAGTGATGTCTTATTTCAATATGCTTAGTCTTGGAGTGAAATACTGGATTCTTGACAATGCATGTAGTACTTTCATTATCAATGTAAATCTTGGTGTTCATGAAGTTAAACACATAGTCCAACAATTGATTTTGAATCCAAAGTACTTGTCCACAGCAATGAGCAACAGCTACATATTCAGCTTCAGTTGTAGAAGTAGCAACAATGGTTTGCTTCTTACACTGCCATGATATGAGTCTTCTGCTTAGGAATTGACAACCTCCTGTTGTGGATTTCCTATCATGATTTTCTCCAGCATAATCACTATCTGAGTAAGCTTCCAATTCAAAGGTGGAATCTCTAGGATACCATAATCCTAAATTGGGTTGACTTTTAAGATATTTAAAAATCTTCTTCACAGCATGTAGATGTGACACCTGTGGATGAACTTGGAACCTTGAACAAGCACACACAGCAAACATTATATCTGGTCTTGAAGTAGTAAGATACATCAATGAACCAATTATTGACCTATATAGATGAATGTCAACATCTTCTCCATGTTCATCTTTTGATAAAGATTTCTTGGCTTCAAAAGGTGTGCTTGTACTCCTTGTATCCATACATGAAAATTTCTTTAAGATTTCAGCAACATATTTATCTTGGCTGATAAATATTCCATCTTTCCTTTGTTTGACTTGTAGTCCCAACAATAAAGTTAGTTCTCCCATAGAACTCATTTGAAGTCTTCCTTTCATCAAAGCTTCAAACTCTTCACACCATGTCTTCTTGGTAGAACAAAAAATGATGTCATCAACATAAACTTGAACTAGAATGATGTCCATTTTTCTTTATGAACAAAGTTTTGTCAATGGTTCCTCTACTATATCCATGTTTTAGCAGAAAGTTGGATAAAGTTGCATACCAGGCTCTTGGAGCTTGATGCAGACCATAAAGTTCTTTGATAACCTTGTAGACTCTATTAGGGAATTTAGGATCTACAAAACCTGGAGGTTGTGAGACATATACCTCCTATGAAATAGTACCATATAGAAAGGCACTTTTCACATCCGTTTGATAGACTATAAATCCCATATATGATGCAAATGCCAAAAATAACCTAATGGCTTCTATCCTTGCTACTGGTGCAAAAACCTCACCATAGTCTATCCCTTCTTCCTGTCTATAGCCTTGAGAAGTCTTGCCTTGTTCCTTACAACAACCCCTCTTTCATCCTTCTTGTTCCTGAAGACCCATCTAGTACCAATTACTCTTTTACCTGAGGGAAGATCCATAAGAATCCAAACTTTTTGTATCTCAAATTGTGTTAATTCTTCTTGCATGGCATCTACCCAACTTTCTTCATCAAGAGCCTGAGAGATGTTTTTGGGCTCTACTTGAGATAAGAAACAGGCAAACAAACAATGATGAGTATCTTTATGATTTATTCTCTGCTGTTGTTTGACATAACTCACTAGTGCATGAGTTTCAATATTGGTTTGCAGTTGTCTTCTGGTTTGTACAACAGATTTTGGATCACCAATAATCTATGTAGTAGGATGGTTGTTGTTGACTTTATGAGTGGGAATAGAACTGACTGGAATGTCTGTTTCTAAATTGTTGAAATCAATTACTGCACCCTGCTCATCATAGGAAGCTTTGGAGAAGATTCCTTCAGTTGGACTGGCATATAAGTCTTCATCGTCCAATGCTTGCAAAATCTCTTCTAGTGAGTCAATAGATTTGGCAGATTTTGACTTAGCAGTACTTGCAGATGAAGTACCGCTAGGTAGAGTATGTACTGCTAAGTGTTGTGACTCAAAAGACTCTTCTCCTGAATGCTTACTTTTCTTGATCTTGAAGCCTCTGAAGCTCCTGGGAGGCTTGATCATCATTTGATGGCATGGTTTGCTTCTTGGGAGTTGCAGACATGGGAGTAACAGTACGCATGTTGGGCACATAGACATGAACATCATCATCTGATGAAGAAACATCTTCTTGAGTACCTGAATTAGTTGCACTTGACTCCCTACCTGCATTGTTAGTTTGAAAATCCTTTTGCAAAGAGTAGTAATCCATGGAGTTAGTTAGATAATCTAAATCAAACATCCAAGCATAACCTATTCCTGGAACATTGGGTTTATTTTCTAAGAAATTGACATGAGCATTTTCTTCAACTTTCTTAGTTGCCAAATTGTAAACCCTATATGCTTTACTTTGCAATGAATATCCTACAAGATATCCTGGATCATACTTTCCATCAAACATTCCTAAATAATCAAGAGTATTTAGTATAGACACATGACACCTAAAAGGTTTTAAATGACTTATGTTAGGCTTTACATTAGTCAAGAGTTCATAAGGTGTTTTGTTTTGAGGCTTAGTTACTAGGACTCTATTTAACACATAACATGTAATATTGATTGCTTCTACCCAAAAGGTATTTGGCAAAAGTGAATCAGCCAGCATAGTTCTAGCAGCCTCAATTAATGTCCTATTCTTTCTTTCAGCTACTCCATTTTGTTGTGGAGTTCTAGGATTACTAAATTGTCTCTTAATTCCTTTAGACCTACAGAATTCATCAAAATCAGCATTCTTAAATTCTGTTCCATTATCAGTCCTTATGATTAATACCTGTTTAGTGAACTGCTTTTCAACTAGAATGATTAAATCCTTTAGTAATTCACTTGTTTCACTTTTAAGGGTTAAAAAGAAGACCCAACTGAATCTACTATAGTCATCAGTTATGACTAGACAAAAGGTCTTATGACTAATGCTTCTGATAGAAACTGGACCAAATAAATCCATATGCAAATGTTGCAAAGGTTTTGTCACAGTGTTTACAGTATTGGTCTTACAAGAGGCTCTATGTTGTTTACCTTTTTGACAAGCAGCACATGTGAAATCATTTTGAAAAGATTTGTTAGGTAGACCTCTAACCAAATTCTTTTTCACCAATCTATTAAGATTCTTGAAGTTCACATGACCTAACCTTATATGCCATAAATTTTACTCATCTAAAGAAGCCTTAGCTAGCAAACATGTAATACCACCTGTTGGAGAAATAGTATGAAGATTAAAGGTGTACATATTTTCTTGCCTGGGCACTTTAAGCAGTATTTGAGATTCCTTAGGCATCTCAAAGTCTTTGGATAACACCAAGCAGTCTTTGTCTGTGAATAGCACCTTGTTCTTCTTATCACACATTTGTGATACAGAAAAGAGATTGAACTCATTCAATTCTTTTACAAAGAAAACATCTTCAAATTCCAACTTTCCTGTGTTGATTTTCCCTTTGCCAGTGATTCTACCTTTGCTACCCCCAAAGGCTACTAGACCTCCTCTGAATTCTTCAAATTCAGCAAGAAAATCTTTGTTTCTTGTCAATGTCATGTGTCTTGAGCATCCACTATCTACAATTCCTTTATCCTTTAATTCATCAATGAGATGCCCCTGCACACAAATAAAACTCATTAGTTTTTATCAGGGACCCAAGCCACATTTGGCTCGGATCTTGTGGGACCTACACATTTAAGAGTTTGTACTGAAGCATTACCAGTAAGGCTACTTTTACTCTTATACTTCATGGTTTCATTTATGTAGTCAAAGTCATAGGGTGACTCTATGTGCTCTGACTTCTTTGACTTAAGTACTGCTTTAGCGGTACTTGCTTTAACACATGGTTTATCTCTTTTAGGAACCCACATTTGCACTGGTTTGTTCTTATCCTTACTTCTAGGTGTTTTAACTTTTTCAAAAACTTTCTTAGAAGTCTTGGAGAACATTGGTTTTATAGACTTTAAACCAACAGTACTTGAGTTTGGTCTAGCAGTACTTGCAGGTCTAGACTTGCCGCTACTTGATTTACCAGACTTTAAAGATACTAGTCCTTGTTTCATAAGTACTGCCCTAGGAACAAAACTTTTGGTAGGATTATTTTTAACCTGTTTAACTACCCTTGTGTGATCAAACCTAGGTTTGTAATTTTTAAGTTTATGTTTCCTATAAACCTATGCATTTTCCCATTACTGTATTTCATGATCCTTTGTGTAGCCTTTTGTTTCACAATTTTATCTTCATATAATGTACAGTCTTTGATAAAATGATTAAGACTACCACAAACATAACATCCTTTTTCTTCTTAAAGAAGACCCAAAAGGTTGTTTTGATTTTACTTTTTCAAAACCTAGCCCACCCCTTTTGACTTTATTATGTTTTATATTGTTTTGCAATATCTTGCTAGGAGTTTTTACCTGCTTGGAAGCGGAACTAGTCTTAGATTCCTCAGAAACAAAGTTGTTCATTAAGGGTGGATAAACAGTATTCTTGGTCACAACAGCCTATTCTTGGGACATAGTACTAGAGTTTAAGACATTATTAATCTTAGGTTCTTCCAACTCTATACTAGTATCATTACAAGGGGCATGAAAATTCCTGATAATGGTGAAAGAACTGCCTTCATTCCTTCAGCATATCTATCATTTTCAGGTGTATCATCTACCTTACTAGAACTATCAAAAATCCCTTTTGATAAGTCCTTGTTAGTTAAGGTTATCCCAGGTTGATCCTCAATATATCCTAGGCCTGTTTTATCATAATACCCCATTTGTGAATTAATCAATTTTCCCAATCCCTTAGAGGATTGTTGCCAATGACTAATCACTTCCCTTTCATTACAAAGACTGGTTTTTAAAGCTTCATTTTTTGAATTTATTTTTAAAAGTTGTCTTTCAAAAGCTTTTATTTCCACATCTTTTTCTCTCATTTCACAACTATATTGTCTTCAATAATGTTGAAATTCATCAAATGGATAGTTGTGATAAGTTTCTTCAATACATTGTCTTCTTGTGTTGAAGACTCTGTTTGCTTTAGATACTAGAGAGTATCCAAGGAAGTAACCATCATCAGATTTTTCATCAAACTTACCAAGGTGATCCTTGTGATTGTGAATGTATACTGGACACCCAAACACATGTAAGAATGAGATGTTTGGAATTCTCCCCTGAAGACTTCATAGGGATACTTCATGTGTCTCTTCACGATGATGGATCTATTTTGAGTGTAGCAAGCAGTGGCTACAACATCAGTCCAAAAATGCTTAGAGAGAGCGGATCCAGCAAGCATTGTTCTTGCTGCTTCAATTAAAGTTCCGTTCCTTCTTTCAGCCACACCATTTTGTTCAGGTTTAAGGTGATGAGAAATTTTGTGATATTCCTTTGTCATCACAGAACTTGATTAGAGTATGATTTCTGAATTCAGTGTCATTTTCAGTTCTAAGTTGTTTGACATGAGTGTCATTTTGATTTCAACTCTTTTGATGAAGGACATAATGGAAACTGGTGCATGGCTTTTCTTTGTCAGAAAATATACCCAAGTGTACCTAGAGTACTCATCTACAATGACAAGTGTATATTTTTCATGACAAATGGCCCTAGGTGATACTGGGCTAAATAAGTCCATGTGAAGCAAGTGAAGACTTTCTTTGATTGAGAAAGTTTGCTTTGTTTTGAAACTGGCCCTACGGTGCTTTCCTTTTTTACATGCTGACCATGGTTTGTCCTTGGAATAGACAAGTGAAGGAAGACCAATAACAAGATTTTGTTTTGCCAGCAGAGTTATTGTTTTGAAATTTAGATGTGAGAGCCTCTTATACCAAAGCCAGTTAGTAGTGTTGGAAGCTCTAGCAAAGAAACATGTATCATGAGTAGAGTTCATGTTCATGACATAAACATCTTTGACACTGGGAGCAATCATCACAATTTCATGATTGGAGTTGAAGATTGTACCTTTTTTTGTCATCAAACAGGACTAGATACTTTGCATTACAAAGTTGACTGATGCTGATGAGGTTGTGCTTCAATTCATTGACATATGCTACCCTGGTAAAAACAATACAATTGCATTTCACTGAACCAAATCCTTCAGTACTAGCTGATGAGTTATCACCAAAAATAACTTTAGGACCTTGTTCCTCCTTATACTTGTGCAGATGACTTTTGGTGCCAGTCATATTCCTTGAGCAACCACTATCCAGGTACCAAATAGGATTCCTGAGATCACACTGCACAAGTTAAGGAAATGATTAGTTTTGTTTTAAAACCAACCTTTGATGGGTGGGGGTTTTAGATCTGGAAGGTGTTCTAGATCTGGAGGGTCCTCTTGAAGAGGATGAGTATGATTGCTCAGAAGAAGAAGAGGTTTGAACAACATATGCTTTCTTAGCCTGAAGGGCTTCACTTCTTCTGAACCACTCTATATGATTGTGATCAGATGTAGTGTGGACATTGCTTCCACAAGTTTCACAACATTTGGTAATAGAATTTGGGTTTCTCGGTTTAATACCTCTTATAGGTCCATAGTTTCTTAAGATTGAACAATGTTTGATTTACCTATTGAGATGGATGGAAATGGAAGATGAACTAGAGAGAGAAAGGAGAGAAGGGGAGGAGTAGAGAGAGAAAGTAATGTTTATTGAATGAAAGTGTGAATGACAAGTGAGCCACCCCTCCTAACATGCTAGGAGGGGGTTTATATAGCCCACCCTACATGTGGGCTATATGGGCTATATTGGATCACGAGTCCAATATCATTGGAGTGACTGATCCTTTCTAAATACGTAAAAACGTATTTCCAACAATCTCTCCCAAAGGGAGGTCACTCCAAGTTACAATGTCCTAAATAGTCTATAGCTCGTGATCTATGCTAATAATGATGTGACCGAGACTATCCTTGGAAAAACGTATTTCCAACAATCTCCCCCAAAGGGAGGTCACACCATTTTACAAAATCTTAAACCTAGCATACTATGCTTGAGTCTTCGATCTTGTTCTTGTGAATATGCTGATGTGATCTTTGACTTTAGTCTTGAGCATGTTTCCTTGCCTTGACCTTGTGCATTCATCACTTGTGATATTTGCCTCTTCGTGACTTCCTGTTCCACATACTTATACTTTTATATATTCTTGAAAGCTTCAGAGTTTGATACAGCGGAAGACTTGACTTTTAGACTTTCTTGAATTTGTTGAAGTATTAAGTGCAGAAAGCATAAGCATGTGTTGACGACTTCTTCTTGATTGAACACCGCAATGCCACCTTCTTGTTACGCTGCATAAGACAGTTAGCAACAAAACATATACACGAATGAAATGGCCTTGAACATTTCATTCTAATTCGGTAGCGTTTTACCTCCGGTCGGTGAAGACCGTTGGACGATATAACATATCGTACTTGTGACAGGTAGTTTCAATTAAGAACCTCCCTGACAAGATTTCACGGGTACACCCGTTCTCTTTATTCGACCGTCCAAAGCTGACTGCGAACATAAAGAGTGAATCATTTGGATAATAATATCCGCATGATTTGAAGCCGTCAATTCATGTTCTTGGAACAAGTGAAATTCAATTAAGAACCTCACCATCGTTGCTTTCCAGTTGTCACGAGCTTGATTCGTATAGAATCTTGCAAGTTACCTACTAAGTGCTGTTTGAGGTTAACACTAGAAGGATTTCCACTCATCACCGTGAACACTAAGGTATCATTCTGAGTGTTCTGGCAAGATCACTAAGATATTGCGTAGAGGCCTGGAACGTGTTTAAATTCATTTAAGAATTAAACCACTGTTGCTTTCCAGTTATCACAAGTTTGATTCATAAAGAATCGCACAAGTCACCTACCATGAGCTTTTTGATATTCGCTCAAGAAGGATTTCAATCTTCATTGTAAATACTTTCGTATTAATCGAATGTTCAGGCAAGATCATGAAGATTTTGCGTAGGAATCTTAAGATCTTTCTTACTTTTCACAGTGTGTGAGGAAGCAAGGAAATATGAAAGTGTGTCCTAATGAGATATTTGATGATCTCAAATGGCTCTAGACTGAATCGTGCATTTTGGATTTTTAGTGATCGGAGGCTGGAGAGGAGTGCCACCATTTCAATACCAATTTATTCGGAGTGAATAAATCAATAGCTAATGTGTTGTCTCCGTGTGATTAAAACAAATATCTTTTAAGAGATATCTGAGTTAGCTGGGATGGGTTGTGCCTTGCATCACTGGGTCCATGGGTCAATGATCTTAATAGCATATTTACAATTCTTTTTTTTATTCTTCAACCCCTTCAATGCTTACTAATACGTCATAACTAGCACCTTGTTGTGATTGTTCCAGTGCTAACTTAAGTACTTGGTCGGCATTCAACTACGTTCACAATCTTTCTCCAACTTTCCTCAGGACTACTATTTCTTGCTATGGAATGTCCTTGGGAAGATTTCTCCGGTTCTAGAGGAATCATTGGACTTCAACCTATCCTACCATCCTTATGTCACCACAATCTTCACCGTCGTGAATAGAGATGTTTTGGGTAAGTGTATGTCACCATGAAATCCATTTTGAAGTGCAAATCCATTTTGCTCCCCCTTAACATATGCCACGATATCTGAAAACATTTCGCACATGTCGGGATGAGCTAGCACGTTAAGTCAAACCATTTGTGATTAATCATTTCCCATATTAAATCACATTTTCTCCCCTAAATTAAAAATATTAACCCAATCGATATTCTTAATATCAATTGATTTAATAGCATTTTAAGAAAATTTGGGAAGAAAAATGCAAATCCAATTATCTTCATGAATTACACAAGCTCCCCCTCAAATTAATGAGGGTGTACTTGAAACGTAAATTAAATACCTTTTAAACGCAAGTGTAAGGTATTTATCACGTGCAAAGATCATATATGATAATGTATTCACAAGATTAGCAATTTACGAGGTTGGACCTGAATGATGAAGAACATCAAATGAAAGATTCACATGGTTCTTGTTCACGAATGTTGGTCACCTCGTCATGTCTAAAGTTATCTCTTGACTCCATGTGTAAGATTGATATCGTTGTCTTGACACCAAACTGTGAGCTTAGCACTTTCGGCGTCAAAGATTCTAAGTGCTGGACAATTGCTCCCCCTTAATTGTTGACCCGTGTTCTATTGAAAGAGTTGTAGTCTCCGTTTGAGTAGTCGCATCGTCGAGTATGTAGATATCAATTGTAAATTGCTACGGTTGGTGGAGATGATAACTTCATAAAAACAAGATTTCTCTTGTTTTAACAAATAAATGCACTGACACGTACATAAATTCGTGCTAGATTGTGTTATTACGTAAACACAATCCCTTACATGGTTATAAAGTAAACCATGCCCGAGAAAATTAATTCCCGTTCTTGAGTCAAAGCTTTCTGGTGAAATGCTTGACTTTAATATGAAAAGAGGGTTACTATCTGAAATAATAGCAAGCCATTTTGAGCATGTTTTAAAACATTTGAACTTCTGCTCGAACTTTATTTACAACCCCGTGTCTATTGAATGACATTTCTAGTATCGTAAATATTATCGATTCCAGAAGACATGCTCTTTTTATCAAAAACATTGTTGAACACACAATTTTGAAAGATTTAGAAAAACCTTTTGAGAGATTCTCGAAAAATTGTGTTAAAAGTTTTGAAAACCAATTACTTGAGCTTAAGATGTTGAGTATCTTACAAAACGAGCTAAAGTCCGAGAAGTTGTAAGCTTCCCGTTGTGAGGATAAGTTTATCATCGACGATAAACTTTCCTTTTAACTGAAGAACGAGTCCTAAGTCGACATTTACTTAGAATTCGTTTTCAGGAGCTTGAAAAACTTTGAATGTTTTAACGTAAAGCTCATGACCGAGAAAGATGAATTTCTCGTTAAGAAGAAAAGTTCTCTTATTTAAAAGATACACTTTACTTTATGAGCTTAAAACTTGGAATGTTTTAATACAAGCTCATGACCGAGAAAATTTAATTTCTCGTTACGAGGATAAGCTATCTTTAAAGATAAGGTATCCTAAATATGAATTCTAAGTTACAGTCTCATATTTAACTGTGAGTCATTGTGCATGAGCTTAAAAACTTCGAATGTTTTTAAAATTAGCTCATGCCCGAGAAAAATTAATTTCTCGTTGTAAAGATAAGTTTATCATCGGCGATAAACTTTCCTTTCTTTGAAGATCGGGTCATCATCTGATATTTAATGATGAGCCTTATACACGAGCTTAAAATCTTTGAATGGTTTTAGGATAAGCTCGTGTCCAAGAAAACTTAATTTCTCGTTAAGAGGGTAAGTTATCGTTGCGTAGATAAACTTCCATGTCTCTGAAGCCCGGGTCATCATCTTTCATTTAACGAGGAGCCATTTACACGAGCTTAAAACCTTTGAATAGTTTAAATGTAAGCTCGTGTCCGAGAAAATTTAATTTCTTGTTTTGAGGGTAAGTTATCGTTGACGAGATAAACTTCCCTTTCTCTGAAGTTCGGGTCACATACTGTGATTTGAATGTGAGCCATTGTGCATGACCTTAAAAACTTGGAATGTTTTTTTATATAAGCTCATGCCCGAGAAAACTTAATTTCTCGTTGTTAGGATAAGTTTATCATCGGCGATAAACTTTCCTTTCTTTGAATCACGGGTTACAGTCTGTGATCCGACTGTAAGCCTGTAGGTAAGCTTAACCATGAATCCCCTGAGATACTTGTTTCTCCGATATCTGCTTCTTCAGTAACCAAACTCTAAGAGTGTCCTTAGTTGAACGGTATACAACGATTGGACCGCTTCGTTCTTTTGGAACATCAGCTTTGGTACCTGCATTCTCATTAGGAATTCACATGCTTTGATATAGGTTAGCGATATCTATCTTAGAAGCAAGTGGGGGTTCACAGTTATCTTTTCTTGTGCCAGAGGCGACCTGAGTAGATGATTCACTTGTCTTAGATGGCAAACGTTTCCTTTTATAGAAAACCTTAAGTTCAGGCTTAAGTGATGTATCATCCTTTTCAATTTCCGCCCTAGCAGTCTTAGTAGAATCGGAGACTATCCTAGTTAAAGGGCACTCGTTTCCTACAAGAGTGGAATTTCTACCAGTGGGGCGCCACATTTTACCAATGGGTTTGATTTTAGCCACCCACTGGGATTTAAGTCTAGCACGGGAGTTCACCTCATTAAGTAATTTTTTGATACAAGAATCATGATTGGCTGTAAAGACACATTTCCTACATGTTTTACAAGTAGCATATTTAATGTCCGAGTAAGATCTAGAATTCCTAGATGATTGATTGATGCTCCTATGATTTGACATGCTACGGTTAGCAGTGTTGGGTAATCTAGAAGGCATCTGACTAGGTTTGAAATTCCTATCTCTTACTTGTGTCTTTTGCTTAATTTCCCTCAGACCAGATTTATGGTGAACGTCATTTGAACTAGTTCTAGACGTGGTCTTTGGACTATGTCTAGGAAGACTAGAGGCATTAGGTCTTGCTAAATCCGTTTTGGTCACATTGGGCCTAGTTGCAGGAGCGACTGGTCTAGAAAGATGAACCAAATCAACTTGGGAGGCAAACCACGGTCTCGAGGATTGTGGTCGCTCGGATCTTAATGCAGTCGGTTGTCTAACGAACTGATTTGTAGGCGGTTTCCCCAAGTTTGATGGTTTTTCAAGCTTAGTGTCCACACTAGTTCCTTTGGTTTTCCTCAATTCGTTTTTCAACGCAGCTATAGCAAAGACCTTTTCCTGTACCTGAGCCTTTAAAGTCTCATTCTATTTGAGCAATTCATCTTGGGATGCCAATTTAGATTTTAGCAACTTAATTTGTTTCAAAAAATTATCCTTTTCAGCTTTAGAATCTAAAACTTTTTGATCCAATTTTCTTTCGAGAACAACGTTTGACTTTTCTAGTTTTTCAAAATATGTTTCAAATTTGTCCGTTTTCTTGGAAAATTCTAATTTGGCATCCTCAAGATCTTTTGATTGTTGAGCTACAATCGTTTCGAGCTCTCTAATCTTGGAATCAGAAGCAGTCAATGAAGCAGTTATAAGAAAATTATCATGATGTTTAGCATTTTGAACACTGTCTCCCCCATTATGACTCACATCGGATGAATCAGAAGTGATATTTCTATCACTCTTTTCCATACCATGTTTGTCATAATTAGGTTCAGAATGCTCAATATGCGGCATGTCATCAACATATACATCATAAACAACATTACATTGTACCATGTTTGCAGGCTCTTCGTCATAAACGGGTAAAGTGTCATCAAAAGAAATCTCGTGAACATTCCCTAACGTGCCACTGGTATCATGTTGTCCTCCTGATTATGTGCTCTTGCCATCGTTAGGCTCCAAGTTGTCAACCGTATAACCATTCTCCTCTTGCATCTGTATCATAGATTCTTGCACTCCATTATCATACGCTTGCTGAAGTCGAGATCTTTCATAAATCAAAGACGAGACCGATGTCATGAGTTTCAATATTGTACCACGGAAATCTCGAAGCTCGGATGTGTATCTCGAAAAAATGATTGGCAAATCACTGAACTTTCAGACTTGATGATATTGAATTGGAGGAAAGGCGTGAGTTGTGTCACAAGAGCCTTATATGCAAGTGCAGATGCAGAGTGATTAAAGTCTTTATTGTGGAGTTGCTCTGCTAGTTGGGTCAAGATGATGAACATCGATTCCATGAATATATGAAGATCTTGACCAAAGATTGTCACAAAGTCGCTCCCTCCTTGAATCCGTGAAAGAGTAACTAGATGATACTGAAGCATTTGAAATGAAGTGAATCCATTATCGCTAACTTTGTCTTGCATTTTATGCGCTTCTCCCATTTGACATGTCGAATCGAACGAATCCATTGAATATCGATGAAAAATGATGTGGCCACAAAAATTCGATCAAAAATCCGTAGCCACTAAAAATAAATCCCGTCACTTTGACTCGTCACTTTTGTCTTCAAATCCGGCCTCAAAAAGTTCTAACCCGTCAAATATTTTATCATTCGGTTCTTTCAAAATACCCGCCTCAATCCAATAACACCCCGCTTAAATTTTGAAGGAATAAATAAACAAAAAACCAAAGAACCAAATAAAAAATTTGTATATTTCTGTCGATTATTATATGTTGCAATCCAATAAAATATTTGAAATAAAGTGTTGCAAGGGATAAAATTAGGAATGAATCTAAGATTGTGTTGCACACATTAAGACACGTAATAACACAAAACGAGTGGGCAAACTTTTGTCTGTTACAGCTTGACACCACACACGTGTAAACTACCCACACACAACTTTTAAAACATGAAAGTCCACTTCTTCTTGTATCCTCCGTCTCACAAACCTAACTTCACTTCCCAAAACTAGATTCAATCTCTCTCTCTCTCCAATCCTCCGTCTTCTCCTATGTCTTCTCCCAAAAACCTAGTCTCATCTTACAAAACCTAATCTTATCTCTCTCTCTCTCTCTCCAATACCCCAACCACCCCTAAACTAAAATTACTCCGCCTCTTTTTCTTCTTGGTAAATCAAAAAACCTCTCAAAAATCAAAAGAACTGCGCCCCTACCATGTCTCTCTCTCTTCAGCAAAGCAGAAACCTCCGCCCCCTATTACTTCTTGTTTCCTCCGTCTCTTATTTTCCACACATCTCAATCAACACACAGTTGAAAAAAAAACTCTACAACTCCAATCTACCCCTTTGCGAATGAGTATATCTTCGAACCCAAGAACGAAGTGGCTTCAAGATCTTAAATATAAAGGTCTCGGGTAGGTTTTTCTTTTCGTTTAATTGTGTGTTTGAGTCAAAATTTTTGTTGAAAAATCTGAGGTTTTGGTGTTGGGTCTGTGATGTTGGTGTTTTGAGACGAAGGGGAGTGTGCGAATGGACGAGGGTGAGGTCGAGTCGAGGGTCTTGTTGTGAGAGTATGTGGGTTGTGAGGTGTTCGAGTGTGAGGGATTCTCGAGGGTGGGTGGGTCTTCGAGTCTTTTTGTCTCGAGTCTGTCTCGAGGGTGTCTGAGAGAGGATGTTGGAGTTCGAGGGTGAGGGTGGTGTCGAGTCTTTGGTGTTGGGTGAGTCTGTGTGAGGGTCTTTGGTTCCCGTTATGTTTGAATTAGTTTTGAGTGGAGTCGAGTCTTCTTCTGATTGTTAGAAATTCTTCGGAATAAGCTATCTTTTCAGAAAAGAACCAATTTTCAGAAAAATTGAACTTTTCAGAGAATTCTTCGCAATAACTGTGTTTTCAGAAATTTCTTCGGAAAAAGTGGGTTTTCAGAAAAATCTTCGGATAAATCTTCGGAATAAGAGGATTTTATGAACTTTCTTCGGAATAAGTGTGTTTTCAGAAATTTCTTCGGAATAAGTGGTTTTTCAGTAATTTCTTCGAAAAAATGGGTTTTTTCAGATAAATCTTCGGAAAAAATAGGTTTTCAGAAATTTCTTCGGAAAAAAAACCCTTTTCTGAAAATACAGATACGGATGAGACAAACCCTTTTCTGAAAATATAGATACTGATGAGACAAAATTAAAAAGACAAAATGTTGACATATTTGAGAGAGAGAAAATCAATTTGGACAAAAGTTTTTGATAGAAACAATAATAATAATAATAAAAACTGATAAAAAATAAAAAAAAAAATGTGCCAAAAGATGAGACAACTAATAAAAAAGATAACAAATATAAAAAAATGATACTTTGTGATTTTCAGTGATCAAATTGATAGAAAACAGATTACCTAAAATTTAGAAAAATTGATGAAGTATGATAACAAAAAATTGATAGATAAAAAAAATGATAAAAAAAATGATAAAAAAATTAGAAAAGAAAAGATTTTTACCATCAAATGAAAAGATAAAAAATACGTTAATCTTAAGAATCAACCAAAGCTCTTGATACCAATTGTAGGTCCATAGTTTCTTTGGATTGAACAATGTTTGATTTACCTATTGAGATGGATGGAAATGGAAGATGAACTAGAGAGAGAAAGGGAGGAATAGAGAGAGAAAGTAATGTTTATTGAATGAAAGTGTGAATGACAAGTGAGCCACTCCTCCTAACATGCTAGGAGGGGGTTTATATAGCCCACCCTACATGTGGGCTATATGGGCTATATTGGATCACGAGCCCAATATCATTGGAGTGACCGATCCTTTCTAAATACGTAAAGACATATTTCCAACAATCTCCCCCAAAGGGAGGTCACTCCAAGTTACAATGTCCTAAATAGTCTATAGCTCGTGATCTATGCTAATAATGATGTGACCGAGACTTTCCTTGGAAAAACGTATTTCCAACACCTCTTCTGAGTGAGATAATTCGATTATGTCCATGAGTGTTATGATCATAACTTTCACAAATGTTACAAACAGGGTAATAGTGGCAGTCATCTGAGTGATGATTCCCCATACCATAATGAATGCATGGTAGGAAAGGTATTTTTCACCTAGAATGAGATGCTTCAGTGTTATGAGCATCAACACTAGTTTTAGCAAGCATATATTCAGTATGTTCACAAGTGAGATGGTCAGTCCTCTCACATTTAGTACAATAAATCAATTTTAGGCATGTTTCAAAGAGATGGTTGTTTAAACCATATAAATCACAAGCCTTTTGTACCTATAATGTGGAGAGTTTGAAGGTTCATCCCTGAATCGAGTTGGTGTTTGCTGCTGCCTGAGTTGCAATTTAAGATCATTGATCTCTTGCATGACAAGAGACATTCTCTCATCTTCCCCAATTCTAGCATTCTTCAGTTTATTTGTTGAAACTAAAGAGGTAGTTTCCTTATGTGGCCCTTCAGCAGGAGCTGAAGAGTTTTTTGATGTGCCAATTTTGACATGTTTGGAAGAACTACTTTTGTTTGTTGTGTGAGACTTGATGATTGACTGGATTGATTTTGGTCCAGTAGAGGGTTTAACACCAGCCAGCTTCTCCAAAGGAGGAAGTAGGGTACTTACTTCATTCTATAAATCATCATCTAAGTCCTCCTCATTGACTGAGGACTGAACAGGTGCTGATGAATCAACATTTGCCTGAAACTCAGGGAGAAGGATACGTCCAGTGTCATGATTTGGTAAATTCTATTCACCTGATCTTACAACATCAGGGATCAAGCTACCATCCTCATTTGAGGCTTTGACAAAGACAATACCATGAGAGTTGGTGTTGGAGGATCCTTCAACAGCAAGCATTTTCCTTTTCTGAGCAGGAATTTGTTCATTGATGCATTGATTTACCCTATCAGAGTTTTTAAGCCAAGATTTAACAATATCTTTTGCTTCTTTTATTTTTTTGGGTAAAAGGGAATCACCCTGGTAAAATATATTAATTCCCAAAAATCATAATAAGTACAATGGAATGTGACTGAGTGTCACATTAACCTCAAGCTAAGTTTGAACATCCTCTAATTCATATGACAAACCATATGAATACTATTCACTACATAACCAATAACGCCAATAGGAAAACAACCACCTAATGACACAAAGAAAAAGGAACCTATCCATACTCATGAATTAAAAATGGAATTCGGTAAGCCCAAGCGTTGAGCAAAACTAATACCATCCAAAGATTTCTTGAACTTGAACGACAGAAGCTTCAAACGTACTGTTGCCTTAATGCATTCACCAAGCTGATTACACGTCCGCTTTGTATGACTAAACAGCCGAGATTTACGTTCATTCCATATAAAGTAAGCTGTAGCAGCCAACGTCAACTTCGCCACAATACATCTAGTAGTCTTCCTTTTAGCCCACGGAAAGAAAAAACCCAAGATGTTATCGAATCTCGGACTAGAACAATTAATATCAGCATAGGCACTTACATTAGTCCAAATCTGTGAGGAGTAAGGGCGCTCAAAGAACAAATGTGCATGTGAGTCAGGCTGCCCCTCACACAGCGTGCATACCGTAGGAAGGTCCGTAGACACGTCCCAAGGATACATCATGTCTTGAGTCTTCAACTTTTGCTTCACCACCAACCATAAATGGAAAGCGTGTTTAGGAATAGACCCCGTGAACCATATAATATCATACCAATCAACCTTCACATCATGTGGTCTAAGCGAAGACCAAACATTTGAGACTGAGAAAGGCAGCATCGAATTATCAACCGCACACCACTTAATGGAATCACGAACCCCATATTGAATGATAGGCACATACATCTAATTAAGGAATGGATACTTGTTACGCAAAAATTCAGGCCACCACCATTGATCACCAAGAATGATCTCGCTAACAGTCGTCGAGAAATTCAGCCCCGCACGATGAATATCCCTAGACGAGATAAATTTAACAAGAGGACTATGTGGACACCATGTATCATACCACACCGAAACACTCGTACCATCACCAATCTGATAACGTATAAACTCTCGAATAAGAGGGCGAAGCTGCAGAATTTTACGCCATCCCCATGATAAAGAACCACGAATAGGTATATCCCAAAAACTTCGACCACTAAGTTTATATTCATGAACCCATTGAACCCACAAATATTCTTTAAGAACCAACAACTTCCAAATGTGAGATACCATGAGAGCTTTATTAAAAATATCTAATCGCCGAATACCCAAACCACCCTCATCTTTTGGTAAACAAACAACCTACCATGCAACTTTAGCTTTACCCTTCCGCTATCTACCTTGACACCAAAGGAAACCACACATGATTTGTTCAATGTCAAAAAGAACACGAGAAAGAAGAACAAAAACGGACGCCCAATACATATGCATAGACCCGATCACCGATTGCACAAGCTGAAGTCTATCTGCCACCGATTGTCGACATACAATCGGTAATGGGCTCGGCCCGACAGGCCTACGCCCCACACACACCTTACTTATCCTACAAGAAACCCTAAGCCTATATAAACAGGGGTAGAGGTCTCATTATAAATCAGGTTATCTCTCATACTTACACCTCTTATACAACTTATCATCTCGATACTAACTTGACCGTCAGAGGTGGACCCCGGGTCTCCGGCCTCGGGTCCACTCCTAAGTGGTTTACCTTTGTTTGCATCATTACTCAGGACCCGGGAAGCCGATGAACGGCCCAGGAGAGTCGTCGAATCCGGCCTACCAAAGTATGCTCCAACAAGCTGGCGCCATCCGTGGGACCGGATAAACTATTGTTTCGTGTTCTCATGTTTTAGAAAAGCAAAGATTGATCTCAACACTCGGTAACCCTACTGCCTTAAATTTTTGTTTTTCACTAATAGAATTCAAGCCACGCGCGGCCCAGACATGCCTAATGGATATACCTCAACATTAGTAAAATATAATTCTTCCAACTGAATGACTTAGCACTTGACGTGATTTTCCAATCATGAATAGTGATTGTGGTAAGTTACACCTTTTGTTTAGGAAAACAAAAGAGCGTAAATGGGCGGTAAGTATTAAGTGATGATTTAGGAAAATCAAACACTAATGACCCAATTAAGTTCGTTTCCCAAGGAGGTATATGTGTGTGACTAAGATGTAACAAGATTTGAGATTAATATTTGAAAGAAGAGGATGAGAAAATAGAATGACGAAGACGTGAAATTAATTACTACGACAACTAAACGTAAAACCGTAAAAAGAGCTAAAATGAAAATTAATTCTAAAAATTCCCAAAAAATTACCAAAAATCAAATTAAATATACTAAGAGTTTACCAATGATCAAAACTTTTTCAAACCTTCTAATTAATTAAATATTAATTTTTAAATGCTAATTAAAGCCCTAAAAATCAAATTAATTATCAAAAAGCCCCCAAATAAAGATCTTTCAATTGGTAAACCTCTAAAATGATCTAAAAAGATTAAAAACTATTTTTATAAGTTTTTAAACTAATAAAAACTATTTAAAAATGATTTAAAAACTATTAAAACTTAAAATAATTATAAAAATTAATCTAATGATGATAAAATTAATCTAAGAATTGCAAAAATCCTATTTTAATGTATTAAAGCTAAGAAAAATATAAAAAGTGCAAAAATGAGAATTTTGAAATTTAATAATAACATAATATTAAAATACTATTAAAATAATATTAAAATAATATTAAAAATCCAAAAATTATAAAAAAATTCTAAAAACTTGCAAACTAGTTTATTTTAATCTAAGTAATCAGAAAATGAAAGTGAAATTACCAAATTACCCCTAATGGGCCCCCAAATGGGCTAAAACAAAAAACAGTCAACCTTAATGGGCTTTTGGGCCCAAAAAGTCAAACTAGCCCCAAATGACCTGAAAAAGCCCTATCTGACTCAAAATTTAATTTTAAGCACAAAAGTCTAAAGGCCCAAAAGCTTATTTTGAGCTTATCACAGCTTAAATAGTCAACAGCTTATTCTTATTGGGCCAATAAGCCCATTAAGCAATAAGCCAATGCCATAAGCTCTGCTTAAATACACAACTTTCTTTTGAGATGCCTAAGAGATCTGTGAAAAGAAATTTTGAAAAAGCACACTCAATAAGACAGAAATAAGCAAAGAAAAATTTCACAAAAGGACAAAATAGTCGACTTGGAGTTCTAGACCACCTCAGGACTTGATTCAACTTGCAAAAGACTCTAAACAACTTAATTAAGCCAAATTAATCAAGAAACGTTCAATAAGCAAAGCCAAATAAGCTGGATAAGCCAATAAGCACTTATGAAAAAGTCAAAAGAGTTGTTTTTCTAGTCAAACCTTAAAGTCACCCCTCCAAATGCTCCAGTATGAACAAATGGGTCAAATAAGGAGCACCTATTACAAAATTAAAGTTGTTGCACGTTTGAATAAGCTGGAATAGCTTATTGATAAGCTGAACACCAAATTACACTAGCAGGGGGAACTTTCAGTAGGAACTGGTTCCCACTACTTTGACTTTTTGACTTGAGATTTGTGAGAGATTTACTATGATTTGATGGATAACAAAGGCACCCTTACAACCAGTGAGTTGTAAGGAGTCAGAATCAAGCAAAATATCACACTTCCAATAAGCCAATAAGCACAGAATAAGCCAACAATGCCGAGATATGATACAGACTTAGCAAATAAGCAGTTATGCACTCTTAACTAGTTTTAACATGAATAAGCAAACCAGAATGAACCAAATGCATAGACAAGCTATAATAACTGTTAATAAGCACAAACAAGCTTATTTCAATCACTGAATCAAAGATTACAAGCAGATCAAAGCATATGCAGGTTACTGATTATGAGCTTCAAGAACACAAATGCTTTTTCTGATATAGATGACCACAAATCCAAATTCAGCACTCAAATCCTACTTCCCTGGTTGTATTAACTTAGATTAACACTTGTTAGCCCTAGTCTATGATTAGATCTAGGTGTCCTCTAAATTTCAGCCAATATTACCAAGTATTTAAGATTTTTTAGCCTTGTGATTGATTTGGTTGTTCAAGCCCACAAAACTTGCAGATAATGAACACTTAAGAACAGATAAGCATGTACAAACTCAATAGAACCAAGTACCACAACAAAGGAAGCCTTAAATCCCTTTGAATCAGTTAACCCAAACACCCCTTTGGAATCTGATTTTGCAATCTTCCAAAGGATTGTTGTTATTTAACCTATCAAACAAGATCTAATCCACCCTAACAACTATTAATCAACCTCAAAAACTCAAATCAAGCATAAAATCACAGATTCACAATAAAACATGCATAATTACCAAAAATTCAATGAAAATCAGAAAAATGAAAAGGGAAAGGGATGCAAACCTCCAAGACTTACATCCAAGCCTTGGAATGTTTGAGCTGAGGTGCTAGCAAAACAAGCACCAGCTTCCTTGTACCTGCTAAGATCAACAAATGATGTAGCCTTTTTACCACTCTTTAGGAAAATAGGGCAAAATAGTGGAAAGTATTAAGTGTCAATTTAGGAAAACCAAGCACTAATGACCAATGGTGAAAGTTCGTTTCCCAAGGAGGCTAGTGTGCTGTGTAATGAGATGATTAATTATGTGATAATATGATTATGAGAAAGAAAATAGAAAGGGGATAAGAAGAGAATGACGGTTACGATGACGATTTAAACTAAGACGAAAAGGTCGTGCACGTAAAACCGTAAAAGCACCAAAATTAAAAATTTACTCTAAAAATTCCTAAAAATGCAATAAATCCTAAATAATGTAAATACAGTTTACAAAAAAATCAAAAATCACTTAAACATTTTATTTAATTAAATAATGATTTTTTAATGCTAATTAAAGCCCTAAAAATCAATTTAATTAACAAAAAGCCAAAAATGAGTTTTATCACTTTGTAAACCTCTAAAATACCCTAACTTAATTTAAAACTATTTTTGAAAATTTTAAAATTAATTAAAACTATTTAAAAACAATTAAAAACTCTTAAAACTTAAAATAATTATAAAAATTAATCTAAGGACAATAAAAATATTCTAATAGTTGAAAAATTCCTAACTTTATGTATTTAACCTAAGAAAAATGTAAAAACTTGAAAAATCTAAATTTTAATTTTTAATAATAAAATAATATTAAAAATCCAAAATTTATAAAAAATTTAAAAACTTGCAAACTAGCTTAATTTAACCTAAATAAACAGAAAATGAAGTTGAAATTACAAAAATACCCCTAATGGGCCTCCAAATGGGCCAAAAGTCCAAACAGACCCCTTAATGGGCCAAAATAAGCCCAATAAGAAAAATGTTATCCAGTTAAGCCCAAAAGCTCCTATATGACTCAAAATTTTATTTTAAACACAACTTTTCAAAGGCCCAAAAGCTGAAAATGTGAAATAAGCTGACTTATACCAAACAGCTTATTCTTAATGAGCTTTTTGGCCCATTAAGCTATAAGCTGATGCCATAAGCTCAAATTAGACACACAAGCTTCTTTTGAGTTGCTTAAGACTTCTATAAAAAGAAATTTGAAATAAGACAAAGGAATAAGCCTGAAAATGCAAAAAGCAATCTACAGAAAACGACAAAATAGTCGTTTTTGAGTTCTAGGCTATCCCAAGAGCTGATTCAAGTTTCTAAAGCTTTTAAATGACTTAACTAAGATTAATCAACAAAAAGTTTTCAAATAAGCACTTATGAAAAAGTCAAATAAGTTGGTTTTCTAGCAAAAAGTCAAAGTCAAAGTCTAATAAGCTCTAGTTCAATCAAATGGGTCAAATAATGAAGATCTATAAAAAAATAAGTTGTTGCAGGTCTGGATAAGCCAAAATGGCTTATTGATAAGCTGGATGAAAAAATTGCACTAGCAGGGGCTAGTTTTGGGTGTTGAGCAGTGGAAACTTTTTCCACTGCTTGACTTCTTGACTTTTTTGTCTTTAGTGACTTTTTTGGAGATTCAAATTACACAAAGGCACCCAATTGATCAGTGGATCAAGATGAGTCAAATACAACAAAGAAATCACAATCAACAACAGCCAATTTGTATAGTTAATTTAATCAATCACCAGATCACTCACATACATGAACACATAAGCAGTTGAGGTTCAATAAGCACTTATAGCACAATTTAGCCAGCCAAACTTAACCAAATGCATACACAAGCAATATTAAACTTAAATAAGCAAGTCTAAACAGGTTTCATGCACTGATTCAAAGAATTAAGCAAGATTCAAGCACTTAAAGTTACTGATGAACTATGAACATGCAGATTTTTCACTTTGCTGATGCATTTGAACAACAAGCCAGATTCAATCACTCAAATCTATCACATATGTTATATTAATGATGTTTTAACAACTTTTAACCCTAAGCATGCATAAATTCTAGATTTTACCAAAATCTTTTGTCAAAAACAGTTAAAATCAAGTAGTTATAGCACAATGTATGATTTGATGTTTCAAACCCAATAACTTGCAGCAAAATGCACTCAACCAAGTGTTTATCAGATACAAAGCACAAACACCAACTTCCAACAACACAATATCACACAATGATTCAAAACAGGTAATCCCAAACACCCTTTTAACTTTTCAAATCAATATTTTTCAAATCAAAACAACATTCCAAGGTTACCAAAGCCCAAATTAACTCAATAACAGATATATTAAGCAAATTTAAGCAAGATTAAGCAACAAAATCAGCAAGAACACAAGTAGCACACAAATTCACCAAAAATCAAGATTTTATCAGATTTTGGGTAGAAAGGTGTGTACCTCATGGATGTACATCCACACCCACGAATTTTTGAGCTTATGTACTAGCAAGAACAAGTACAAGCTTCCACAAACAACCCTGCTAAGAATCAACAAGGTTAAGAGCACAAATATCAAAACAGAAAGATGAAAACTTCTTGATTAATGCAACCTTAATTCCTTACACTTGATTATCCCCAAGTTATAAGCTTCACCACACCTTGATAACACAATATCAGGATGCTATGATCAGCCTTATAGCCCAAGAATTCCAAGGTTTGAACAAGACTTAGCAAAATATCAAGAAAAGTGGAAAATGTTCAAACTTTTGCACACTCCTTTTGAAATCAGGTTTTTTGATTCAAGAACAAGTAAACATTAACAATAATAAGCAGATTATAAGAGTGGCACTTGAGTTTTCTTCACAAAATTAATACACATTTAATTAACTGAATATGAGATTTACAGATTTGTGAACAAGGAAAATTCAAGAGCAAAAGATAAATGTATCATCCTAAAGCCTTTATATAGGCATACAAATGATCTAGGAAAACTAAAAACGTAACCCTAATAGCTGTGATCTCCCAAAATTGCCCTTGGAGCTTTTTGAACTTCTTGGCTTCATGTGACTGATCTTTGTTGTGTTTTGGTAGCTGGCAAAGCAAAAGTGCATCCAATGGTCCAAATATTGCTTAGGATGAAAACTGGAATCACACACGTTGGATGACTGGCCAAGTTTTGGCTTCTTGCTCAAAAGGTGAAAAGCAGGGGGGATACATGTGACTAAGGGGTGATGTGGCAAGCTGTTTATGAGTTGGGTTGTGATTAGGGAGACCCTAATTATAATTCTGGAGGTTTTTGGGTGCTAATTGCAAACGGATTAAGAAAACCCAAATCATGTTCTTGAGGTGAATAGTTGGCGTTTAATCCGTTTTTATGTTTAAACCATGTGTTTTGCGCCAAATTTAAACTAATGAAAGATTAGTTAAATAATCTGGTGAGTGGGAAGTGAGGTGGCAAGGCTGAGGGCTCCCATTGGTGGATTTTTTTGTAGTGGGGCACGTGTCAATCTTCCATAGGTTAAGGTAAGTATCTTGTCTGCCATGATTCACCCCCTATCTTTCATAAACTTGTCACTTTGTAAATAATAGCACAAAATCCGGTTTCCTTTGTTGTTGAAGTTTCACTTTTCACACTTTTGCCCCAAAAAGTTTTGTAAAATGATTTCAGGGGTATTTCTTGCCAATCCTTGATTCTTGAAGGACTGATTTGGTATTTTCTTCAAGGATAATGGTCTTAACTTGTATGATTGACATTTTGGAGGACTGAAATTGTCAAATCATGATTTTTGAGGGACCATTTTTGCCATTTCTTCAAAGTCAAGGGTCCTTTTGGTAATTTTGATATTTTCAAAGGACCAAACTTGTAATTCTTATAACTTGGAGTCCTTCTTGGTATGTTTGACTTTGATAAGGACTAATATTGACATTTTAGTTTTGTTGAGGGACTAAAATTGCCAATTCTTCAAAGTGGAGGGCCCTTTTTTCAATTTTGACAAACTTTAGGGACCAATCTTGTAATTATGAGGATACAAGGGTATAAAGTGTCAATTCCTCAATATTGGAGGACCCTTGTTCATAAATCTTCAAATCTTCAAGGGTTTTCTTGGAAAATTCTTCATTAGAGCTTGGTTCAATGTGCAGCTTCGTTCCCCGTGTTCGTTTTTGCATGATTCTTGTGATCTTTTGTCATTTTCTCAATATTCGTACCTAAAATACACAAGCAACAAACACAAGCAACAAACACAAGAAAATATTTGGGTATTTTCATGATATTTAATGCATTTTAAGCCCTTTTTTGACGATGAGACTATGTATAAAAGCAGTCTCATCAACAAACCACAATGATCAACAAATAATATGAAAATCTGATTTTTTGAAACACAAGCTTTATTAGTTAAAACCTTGCCTCAAAAACATCAAAACATGAATATGGAACTCAGATTTCAGGTATTAAATCACCAAACTTTTATAAATAATAAGAGAGAAAATCACAAGTTTCAGAAAACTCAATTTTATTTCAATAAAAAGGAATTACAAAGTAATAGCTCAAATCTGGAACAAGGGACTCTCACAAGTTGAGGTCTCCTTATACTAGTAGACGATTCTAGAATGAAAAATACAAAGAAACCCTAGCTATAAATTTCTAGGAATGCCCTTGAGTGCTTGTTGTTGTAGAGCTGTCCATTTTGATCAAAACCGTCCATTTTAGCTTTGGGGTTAAGCATTGAGTCTAAGCTGTAGATTTGGCCACGTCAGATTTCTTGGAGAGGAAGTTATGATGTGATTGGGTGACGAGGTTAAGTGTGGGGTCACTTGGGTAGTGGGATTGAGGGTTTTGTGTGTAGGATGGGTTTCTGCTTGTGTGAATCAAGCGTGTGTTAAGGTAATTGCAATTTACCCTTTGTTTAAGTGAAGGTAAATCATGGGTTCTTGATGGTAAACAGTAACTCGTTTTGATCCGAAATTGGGGGAAAGTAACTTGTTTGGCGCAATTATCTGGTTTGAAAGTTTGGTGTGGCAATAGTAGTCCTTGTATTTTGGTGAAAGTTGTATAACACGTTTTTCAGCAACAAAACTTACTCCCCTTTGTTAAATAAGTTCTGATTTTCACACTTTGGCCACCAAACTTTTACAAAAGGTTTTCAAAGGTTATTTTTGCAACTTTTGCATATTTAAAGGACTGATTTTGGACATTCTTGATCTTCAAAGGTCTTCATTGTATCTTTGACTTCATGAGGGACCATTATTGACAATTTAGAATTGACGAGGGACTAAACTTGCCAATTCTTCAAAGCTGAAGGACCATTTTGTAATTTTGACAAACTTAAGGGACCAAACTTGTAATTATGAATATACAAGGGTTTTAAGTGTCATTTCTTCATATTTTGAGGATCAATCTTGTACATCTTCAAGTCTTCAAGGGTTTTTCTTGGATAATTCATGAACTAGGGCCCGGTTCTTTGTACGGCTTCGTTTCTCGTGTCCGTTTTTCCTTGTTTCTTATGATCTTTTGTCTTCTTCATGATATCCATACCTAAATCACACAAGTAAACAAATACAAGCATATATATATATGGTATTTTATGACATTTTTATACATTTAAAGCCCGAAAAGAACGATGAGATCTTGTATAAATGCCATCTCATCACTCCCCCATACTAAGCCATTGCCGTGCCCTCACGCAATGCTAGAATAAAGTATCTAAGCATCACCAAAATTCAATTTTATTACCCTTTATTGAATAGTAAAAGACTTGCAACAATACTATGAAGATGTGTAAAGACATAATGTATGATTTTCATCACGAATGTGACTTTTAGGGTCAATGAATAGAAACAAGTAAATGTCCCATAGAGTAAATTTCGTCATCCTCGATTATCATACATTTCATGCTAAGTGCAAAAACGAGATCATTGGTGGTACAAGTCACAATGCTAACACTACTCATACGTCCAAATTGTGTAATACTTTTTTTCCCCGCAATCCTAGTTATTATGAAAGGAAATGGGTTTCTAGAATTTTTTAACTACTTGTCATGGATCACAAGTGATTCATATTGACTTATTTGAGTATTTATTAGTCCGAAAGTAAAGTAGCATGATTTAATCGATAGTTAGCCGAAGGACAAAATCTTTTAAAACGACTTCTCGTGTATCTCCTTAAGTTCATATATTGGCATAACTCGTTCACGATTTGAGACCTTTCTCGGACCGATATTTGGCATGTACTTCATACTTCAAATCTTGGGAAGCCGTTCTTGAAATTATGGTCTTCACTTCATATTTTTGAAGTTCTTCACTTGACGTTTTTGAGAGATTCTTCATACTTGGACCACGACTTCATCATTTTTCTTCAATCTTTATTTTGGACTTTGATATACAACGATCCGCCTCCTTTTCGGACTTGGATATATTTATCCTCATACCTTGTAAGGGTCTTTTTGGATAGACATTTTCCATGATCTTTAGGGGAGTAATTGCTTTTCGTCGTGTGTCTCGATCCTTCATATTGATTTAGGAATAATGATACTTCACATCATCTTGGATCTTTAGCAACAAAATAGAGATCCTCATGCCTTGTTAAAGCCTTTTTGGATCTTCACCAATCTTCGCATCCCGCTTCAATAAGTTATGCCTTGGCTATGAACTCTATTCAACCCCGAGCAACTTTTAAACGATCTTGTGCTAGAGGCTAAGTAATCCTTTCAAATCGTACGACCGTACTTATTGAAATTATTTTTATTCCTAATGCATTGATCTTATGGGAGAAAAGCCACAATTAAAAACATATGAGTTTTTTGAAAGAACATTTTCATGTTCTACGTTTAGCATGATCACTTGTCTAACTCTATCATTTCTCGTTCTTCACTATATAAAGACCTCTAATTAAAGAGACTCGTGAATACTTAGCCATGCAAGTCAAAATTAAGCCAAATTTGGATTAGCTTTCATTAAGACTATATCAAATCAAAGTTTTGGGTTTTCAAGCCACCTATAGGATCTTGCACTTTCTTGGACTTTTTTCAAGTTTAGAGAATGCATTTTATAGTTCCCTTGATAAGTGTCTTTCTAGGATCAATTATAGGAACTTGCGAAAAGTTCTTGTTCTTAACCCGAATGAGCTAAGACTTTCGCGTTTTAAAGTTCCCTATATAAGAGTCTAGCAAAACTTGAATTGAGCGGGTTAAGGAATGTAAAGGGCTCCAAATGCCCATCAAGTCAAAAATTAGCTCTTATTCTACCCATCAGAAAATATACATTCGTGTCTTAAATACACTTATTAAAACTAAGAAAAAAATTTAAAATTTGGCCATTTGTAGCCTTATTAGCAACAAAACAAAACAAAACTTTGAAAGTTGGAAAACGTGAGGGCGTAGCAAAGCAAGTATCTATTCACCCCCCCCCCCCAATACTAAAATTAAACATTGTCCTCAATGTTTCGAGTCTATAGGTGGAGCACCCCCATACTAGAGAGGAAGAGTCGAATGCTTAGGATCTAGCATGGAAAAGGTGATCAACAATATATCTAAAGCCGTTTATTAATTATTCTAAAAGATAACTGTTAGAACAATAAAGGATATGTCATGGATTTGTGAAAAAACTTCTTCAAACAAACGATGGAGGCTCACGTAAACGAACACGAGAGTCTTCAATCGTAGATGATGATGATCTAGATAACACAATCACAAACAACCACGAGACAATGAGTTGGAAGGGCACAAATCCCCTATCATTATTTATTAGAAAGTATTAAAAAATAAGCATGGGGTCTCCCCCACGAGGCACCTCGTTTTTTATTACCGAGTCATAAGCTCGACTCGATCCTCTCAAAATGTGAACATTTAGGGAAAATCTTGGTATGGTCAATTTTTAGTGGGGCTTACATGATAAACAAGGCCCAAAAAGCAACCGGTACTAAGGACTAAGTCCTATGATGATGCAAAATACCGGGATCAAAGATGGCGTCTTCGTTCTCATTGGATAAACAAATCAACGCCACTTCAAAACGTGCCATAGACTCAAAGAGTTTGAAGAAAAGATATGAGAAGTAGAAGGGTGGGACAATTGGTAAGACAAAGTTTTGAGCTACTCGAGGTAGACTCGCACCAAGCAAATAGATATAGTTTCCATTTATTGCATCGGTGGAAGACCGAGATTTTCTTTTGCATGAAATTACGGGATTGAATATCTCGTCCTCGGTGGACAAGGATGAGGGAACATAAGGGGCTTCCCCCATACTAAAACCACACAAAGCATCGCCAAAAGGAGTAGACGATCTTGTAGCACTCAAATCACGTGGTGATGACGGAGTTAGATTTGTAGAAAAATCTTTTAAATCAACTTTAAAATCTTTTCCTTTTTTTATCTTTTAAACTCTCTTTATGAAAACCCTTTTTGATTATGTCGAAAACATTAGGTGTTTCTAAGATGATGTTAGTCACACTAAAAATTCTCACATTTGAAAACCGTTTTGGTGGTGGTAAGTTCTCAAAACGTTTGTTGACAAAGAAAACCTCCCCATCGGGATCAACATATTCGTCATCCGAAAGATCTTCCGTAGAAACCGGCAACTTATCAACACTTTTCAAGAATTAATGTTCGAGGTGAGGTGAAAGATTTTTCAATTCAAGTGTTGACGGTTTCTTCTTTATAGGCTTCACACTCATAACCTCCACCGGCGGAGGAAATGGTAAATCGTTCTTGTTGACATTTCCTAAAACTCTTGGTGAAAGTTCTTTGCAAACGACATTGGTTGAATCACCATGGTTTAAAGTAGAAATAAAATAGACATGAGAAAGCTTGGAGTTTTGTGTTGCGTTGATGACAAGTTCTTCCTCATTGAAACGAAGGGTGATTTTTCGAGCATGAACATCAATAAGTGCTCTCGATGTATCAAAAAATGAACGACCCAAAATGAGAGGAACTTTTTGATCGATAGGAATGTATACAACAATAAAGTCCATGGGATAGTAGAACTTTCCAACTTTGACGAAGACGTCCTCGGCTACTCCACATGCTAAAATCATAGAATGATCGGCCATCTCGATAGACATGTTCGAAGGAGTAAGAGCCGGAAGCGAAAGCGATTTGAAAATCTTAAGAGGCATTAAATTAATACTAGCACCTAGATCGGCCAAGGCGTAGCATTCCTCCATATCTTGTATTGTACACGGAATCAATAATTTACCGGGGTCACCGACTTCTTGTGGTATGCGGCTAAGAAAAACCGATGAACAACTAGACGATTGTTGTAACTTCTCTTTGTTGTTTAGCATACTTTTGAAGTTTACGGAGAATCGAGGCATCATGATTAAAGCATCGGCAAAACATATGTTAAAATGTATATCACGAAACATTTTCATAAGTAGCTCAAATTGATAATTATTCTGTTCTTGTGCTTTTTCCTTGTCACGTCTCGAAGGGTAAGGTAAGGGTGGTGTGGGTTGGACATTAGGCAACGGCCTTGGAATCTCGGGTTCCATGATTGGTATTGGTTCAACCGTAGGTGTGGTTTGAGCCGTACTTCGTGGGCTTGTGATATGCTCCTTTTCGACCATCACCTCGGGCTCTTTCTCGATTTCCTTCTCCATAGAAGTACTTGGACGATAGATTGGTTCCTTGAAAGTTTTACCACTTCGTGTAGTAATAACCTTCATTTCTCCCTTCGGGTTTGCAATGGTATCACTAGGAAGACCACCCGAGGAAGAGGGTTTACACATGATTGCTTCAAACATTTTTGCCATTCGGTCCTCAAATTTTGATTGCCTTAAATCCGCTTTTAACAATTCTTGCTTTATCTCATGTTGTCCTTGTTCCATCTTTTGTTGATTTTGTTGAAGACGTTTAACGTTTCCTTCCATTTTATTTGCATGAGTCTTAAGTTCATTAGCAAGTTCGTTTTTAAGCTTGTTTTTCAACTCGGATCTTAAGCTAATCATCTCACGTTGCATGTTATCAAATTTAGCATCATTTGCTTTAGCATAATCCAAAAATTCTCCTTGAAGATTTTTAGTGTGAGCATTTTGAAAACCTTGTGTAGTGTTTTGATAATCACGGTTTTGGTTTTGATTAGAAACTTGTCCATTCCCACTTTGATAATTCCCTTTGTTGTAGTTACGTGAATTTCCTTTATAACCACCATTTTGGTTGTTGTTTCGATAGTTATTAACATTCTGATTTGGTGGAGCTTGATTTGGGCGGGAACCTTGACCGTTTTGGTAGTAAGTTCCCGTTGCTACGTAAGCACTCGAAGTGTTACCACCGGTGGTAATTCACTCAGAAAGATCATGAGCTCCACCACAAGACAAACAACTCTTATCAACCGCTTTAACCGAAGCGGAATTCAAAGCATCTTGTGCTTTCCAATGAGTCATAAGATTTGAAAACCTATCGAAAAACCGATTTTCCTCATTAGCTTCATCATGTAAGGCATTAATGTGACGAGACGATGACGATGATGACGAACCCATGTTGGAAACACTCGGTGTGTTATGAGGGTTGTAAACCTTAGATCTATTCTCGATAATCTTTAAAGCTTCATCGGTCGTTTTGCACAAAAAATTACCACCCGCGGCGGCATTCAAATAATCTCGTTCATGATCATTAAGCCTATTATATAAAGTATCTATTTGATGCAATTCCGAAAAATCATGGTGTGGACATTCATGTAACATTCCTTAAATCGTTCCCATGCCATTGAAAAAATCTCATTATTTCGTTGTGTAAACCTTGAAATCTCAATTTTCAAATGTGTTGTTTTAGATGGTGGAAAAAATTGGTTCACAAACTCAGAAACGAGATCAATCCAAGTCAAAATTGAATTTGTCTGTTCTTATTCGAGCCAAATTTTAGCGGGTCCATCTAAAGAGTATGGAAACAACATCATTTTAATGGCGTCATGTGGAACATCCTTAAACTTGCTAGTTGCGGTGAGACGATTAAAATTCCTTATGTGATAATTCGGGTTGTCTTTTTCATGACCTCTAAACTTATTTGCTTGTAACATCGACATTAAACCCGTCTTAATCTCGAAATTCTCCGCAAGGATAGCGGGAATCACAATGGCTTCTCCAAAACCCTCGGTGGGTGCTTGAAGCAACTCCATCATAGTACGATTAGCCATGACGACTTCTTGTTCTACAATAGGTTCAACAATTGGAGTTTGTTCTTCAATCAACGTCTCTTGATTTCCTTGACTTTGACGATGTTTACGAGCTCGTTTTGCTTGACTACGAGTTTGCATAAACTTCACGTAGAATGGGAGGTGAGCAAAGAAGATTCTTTTTGGGTGTTTTGTGAATTTTCAATTTTTTTGTGTTTTTAATTTTTTTGGATTTTGTGTATCTTCGTAGACAACAATCTACCAAATCTCTCCTCGAATCAAACTCTTGATTAAAGAAGCCTCAAAAGAATGAAAACGATCACGTGGAGTGAACCCTTCGAATGACTTTAGAACTTTGGTGAAAACCAAATTGTTCAAGAGGGTTTAATCACAAAGAAAACCAAGCAAATATATATGATACGTAATAATACTTTGGGCGGCAAAACCCTCGATTAGCCTTCAATCTCAAAATACTCACAAGCAAGCGGGGAAACGAGGCGACGCGAAGCACTTAAGAACCTTTTTCCTTAGGGTATATTTTATAATACCCGCATTATACCCACCTTATAGTTCGTATTTTTCAAAATCGAGCTTGACGAAAGTATTGATCTATTTTTGCCTTTTTCTTTTTGTTTGAGATTCGAATACAATAATTAGGAGATCAAATCCCAATTAAGGTTGTGTTTTCACACTTTTGGAGATATTTTGTATTGATTGTCATACTTAATACAATATAGTAATAATAATGTCAAAAGAAAACGAAAAAAACCGATAATACGTATTAGTAGATTTCTACTAATACAAATACTATTTATGGTTAATATTAAAAATAACAAGACAAATTAATCACGACACACCTCCCCGGTAGCGGCACCAAAGTGATTGTGGTAAATTACACCTTTTGTTTAGGAAAACAAAATAGCGTAAATGGGCGGTAAGTATTAAGTGATGATTTAGGAAAATCAAACACTAATGACCCAATTAAGTTCGTTTCCCAAGGAGGTATATGTGTGTGACTAAGATGTAACAAGATTTGAGATTAATATTTGAAAGAAGGGGATGAGAAAATAGAATGACGAAGACGTGAAATTAATTACTACGACGACTAAACGTAAATCCGTAAAAAGAGCTAAAATGAAAATTAATTCTAAAAATTCCTAAAAATTACCAAAAATCAAATTAAATAAACTTTATCAATGATCAAAACTTTTTCAAACCTTTTAATTAATTAAATATTAATTTTTAAATGCTAATTAAAGCCCTAAAAATCAAATTAATTACCAAAAAGCCCAAATAAAGATTTTTTAATTGGTAAACCTCTAAAATGACCTAAAAAGATTAAAAACTATTTTTATAAATTTTTAAACTAATAAAAACTATTAAAAATGATTTAAAAACTATTAAAACTTAAAATAATTATAACAATTAATCTAATGATGATAAAATTAATCTAAGAGTTGCAAAAATCCTATTTTAATGTATTAAAGGTAAAAAAAATATAAAAAGTGCAAAAATGTGAAATTCAAAATTTAATAATAAAATTATATTAAAATTATATTAAAAAATCCAAAAATTATAAAAAATTCTAAAAAGTTGCAAACTAGTTTATTTTAACCTAAATAATCAGAAAATAAAAGTGAAATTACCAATTTACCGCTAATGGGCCCCCAAATGGGCTAAAACCAAAAACAGTCTACCTTAATGGGCTTTTGGGCCCAAAATGTCAAACTAGCCCCAAATGACCAGGAAAAGCCCTATCTGACTCAAAATTTGATTCTAAGCACAAAAGTCTAAAGGCCCAAAAGCTGATTTTTAGCTTATCACAACTTAAATAGTCAACAGCTTATTCTTATTGGGCCAATAAGCCCATTAAGCAATAAGCCAATGCCATAAGCTCAGGTTAAACACACAACCTTCTTTTAAGATGCCTAAGAGATATGTGAAAAGAAATTTTGAAAAAGCACACTCAATAAGCCAGAAATAAGCAAAGAAAATTTTCACAAAATGACAAAATAGTCGACTTGGAGTTCTAGACCACCTCAAGACTTGATTCAACTTGCAATAGACTCTAAACAACTTAATTAAGCCAAATTAATCAAGAAAAGTTCAATAAGCAAAGCCAAATAAGCTGGATAAGCCAATAATCACTTATGAAAAAGTCAAAAGAGTTGGTTTTCTAGTCAAACCCTAAAGTCACCCCTCCAAATGCTCCAGTATGAACAAATAGGTCAAATAAGGAGCACCTATTAAAAAATTAAATTTGTTGCATGTTTGAATAAGCTGGAATAGCTTATTGATAAGCTGAACACCAAATTACACTAGCAGGGGGAACTTTCAGTAGGAACTGATTCCCATTGCTTTGACTTTTTGACTTGAAATTTGTGAGAGATTTACTATGATTTGATGGATAACAAAGGCACCCTTACAACCAGTGAGTTGTAAGGAGTCACAATCAAGCAAAATATCACACTTCCAATAAGCCAATAAGCACAGAATAAGCCAACAATGCCCAGATATGATACAGACTTAGCAAATAAGAAGTTATGCACTCTTAAGAAGTTTTAGCATGAATAAGCAAACCAGAATGAACCAAATGCATAGACAAGCTATAATAACTGTTAATAAGCACAAACCAGCTTATTTCAATCACTGAATCAAAGATTACAAGCAGATCAAAGCATATGCAGGTTACTGATTATGAGCTTCAAGAACACAAATGCTTTTTCTGATATAGATGTCCACAAATCCAAATTCAGCACTCAAATCCTACTTCCTTGGTTGTATTAACTTAAATATAACACTTGTTAGCCCTAGTCTATGATTAGATCTAGGTGTCCTCTAAATTTCAGCCAATATTACCAAGTATTTAAGATTTTTTGGCCTTATGATTGATTTGGTTGTTGAAGCCCACAAAACTTGCAGATAATGAACACTTAAGAACAGATAAGCATGTACAAACTCAATAGAACCAAGTACCACAACAAAGAAAGCCTTAAATCCCTTTGAATCAGTTAACCCAAACACCCCTTTGGAATCTGATTTTGCAATCTTCCAAAGGATTGTTGTGATTTAACCTATCAAACAAAATCTAATCCACCCTAACAACTATTAATCAACTTCAGAAACTCAAATCAAGCATAAAATCACAAATTCACAATAAAACATGCATAATCACCAAAAATTCAATGAAAATCAAAAAAATGAAAAGGGAAAGGGATGCAAACCTCCAAGACTTACATCCAAGCTTTGGAATGGTTGATCTGAGGTGCTAGCAAAACAAGCACCAGCTTCCTTGTACCTGCTAAGATCAACAAACCACAATGATGAACAAATAATATGAAAATATGATTTTTTGCAACACAAGCTTTATTACTTAAAACCATGCCTCAAAAATAACAAAACATGAATATGGAACTCAGATTTCAGCTATTCAATCACCAAACTTTTATAAATAATAAGAGAGAAAATCACAATTTTCAGAAAACTCAATTTTATTTCAATAAAAGGAATTACAAAGTAATAGCTAAAATCTGGAACAATGGACTCTCACAAGTTGAGGTCTCCTTATATAGGCACTAGTAGACGATTATAGACAGAAAAATACAAAGAAACCCTAGCTATAAATTTCCAGGAATGCCCTTGAGTGCTTGTTGTTGTTGAGCTGTCCATTTTGATAAAAACCGTCCATTTTAGCTTTGGGGTTAAGCATTGAGTCTAAGCTGTTGATTTGGCCACGTCAGATTTCTTGGAGAGGAAGTTGTGATGTGATTGGGTGACGAGGTTGAGTGTGGGGTCACTTGGGTAGTGGGATTGAGGGTTTTGTGTGTGGGATGGGTTTCTGCTTGTGTGAATCAAGCGTGTGTTAAGGTAATTGCAATTTACCCTTTGTTTAAGTGAAGGTAAATCCTGGGTTCTTGATGGTAAACAATAACTCGTTTTTGTAGAAACTAGAAGGGGGGTTGAATAGTTTTTCTTCGATTGGTGACCAAATTAAAATTACTTTCAATTTGGTTTGTATCAAAACTATCTTTTACTTGAGACTAAGTTGCGTAATGATTAGGTTCAATTCAAATGCACTAGCAAAGATAATAGGTAAGTATAATGATAATGAAATAAGTAAAGAGTAAGGAAAGAGACAACCTAGTGGGAAGACACCAAGATTTATAGTGGTTCGACGATGAGGCTCTATCCTCGTTTCAACTCCACTCCTTGAGTACACCTACTCGAGATTTCCACTATATCCACAAGCTCCCTTCTCGGCGGAGAAAACCTTACATCGTTGCTTACATTATTTTCCGACACTAAGCTAAATGTCGAGACCTAATCTTTAGCTAGGACCAATCTACACGACGTTGCCTACTTCACAATTTAACGACACAAGGCTAGATGTCGGGTTCTAATCTTAAGGTAGAACCAATCTTCACGACGTTGCCTACTTCACCATTTTACGACACAAGGCTAGATGTCGAGTTCTAATCGAAAGCTAGAACCAATCTTCACGACTCTTCACTTTGAAGCTAAGTGAGAACTTCACACAACACAACTACTAATCACTTTTAAGTTTAGTGAGAACTCACAAGACACAACCACATCACTTTATATTTTAGTGAGAACTCCTAAACAAATCTATTAGAACTCAACTAGACTTATCCAAGTACACACATGTAGCTTGGATTTACACAACACAAATCCAAGCAAACACATATGCAATGGATGTACACAACAAATCCAAGTATCCACAAATAACTTGGATGAACACAACTAGTCCAAGTATTCATAAATACATTGGATTGACCTAAAACAAAAAGGGTATCATGATGAATATGACTAGCTCATAGATTCATCTTTATCACAACACTAGTGAGTGAGTGATCTTCTCATTGGACAAGGTAAAGGAGGGGATCAAGAGGATAATCATATGTAAACATTCTTAACAATTTAAGTGATCATTTACTAATGATTATGCTATAGAAAATAGAAAGAGGGCTCAGAAAAACGTCCAAGAGGCTTGCTGGAAAATGAGATTTGACCCACTATTTAAAGGAGACAAAGTATAACGGATCTATAACGGCTATCTGTGCGCGGTACCTTATCTCACCCCGCGGTACCATATCGCTAAGGTACCGTGTAGGTACTTAAGGTACCGCCACTAGACTCCGCTCCGTTTTTTGTCTTGTAGTGAGGTGGGAATATCTGAGGTATTTGAAACCTTCAAAGGATATTCTAACAGCATTTGGAATATGCTATTTTCAAATTTTCATTTTCCATTTTAATAAAACATTTTCTAAAAAAGAAAGTTTATTAAAAAGTCTTTTGTCATATTAACAAAAGTGAGTTTTAAGGATAATCATTTTGATGATCACTAAGTATGATTAAGAAAGGTTAGTGATATGATTATTACCTTGATGATAGTGTTAGTTAAATAATTTATTTTGTGTTTTACACTAAATGTGTTGTATGGTTTGTTGTGATCAAAACTAAGAAAGATTAGTTAACACTAATAATGTTTTAGGAATCACTTGCATTAACAATCTCCCCCTTTTTGATTACGACAAACGATAAACTCATTTACGTAGAAACACAAAATATGGAACTATTAACTAGTTTATCACTATCATTTCTCCCCCTTTGTCGTAGCAAAAAGGTTAGCATAAGTCTTTGAAGAACATCAAACTTTGCTAGTAGCTCCCCCTTGGTGGTTGCTCCCCCTTACTTGGGGCACCAAGTTTGTGAGCTAAGGTGACATGCTACACAAAGGTTAGTAGAAAGGAAAGAAACACCAATGTATATATGATCACTACCTACTAAGTAACTTGAGAGGGAGAAAGAGAAGAAATCTCAAATTAGAAGCAAGTATTTTGCTAAATATGTCCAAAGAGGTAATTGAAAAAATCAAACTTCAATCCAATGAAGATGATAGACTTGTCAATGGGTTAAAGCTTAGAATTGATGGAATCACCCATAATTGTAAAAATTAACCATGATCAACTCAAAATAGAACTAATGAAATAGCACACAAACAACACAAAGGTTACATAAAAAAAAAGAGACACAACAAGAAGATAGTCATATACACAATATGAGTATCTAAAAGCAATAAATATGGAAAATAAACCACTAAGCATAAGCTAATCTAAAAGTGATATTTTCCAAGATTGCTTAAAAAAATAAAAGACTAAAAAGACGACGATGCATCATTCGAAGTTTTGTCCACCGGAACGAAAACTTGAATAGGAGGTCGAGTGAGGAGGAATTCAAGAAAATTTAACTTCTCATACACATGAGCAAGTTCAATTTGTTGAAATCGACAACAAGCACAAGAGGATCCATGATGCAACACAAAATCGTTTGATGGGGTATGGCATCAAACTTAGGGTTTGGTGGTGGTGGGGTTATGGGTTTGGGAATGTTTTCACAATGCCTTGTGAGGTTTGGGAAGGTTGAAAGGTCATTGAGTTGAGGGGTATTGAAGGATTGTGGTGGTGGGGGAACATTTTCTTTTGCTCCGGTGATGGGGTTTATGGTATAAGTCTCATTCCAATACTTGATTAGAGAGAATGTAGGGTTTTTGGGTGGTTTGGACGAAGATGGTTCACTCTTCTTAACCCAAATAGGTCGAACCGAAATTTTCGGTTTCTTTGAAAGCTTGGATGAGGAAGCTTTGGGTGAGTGGGGTTGTGACAAAGAGATGTCAAGGTTAGGAATGTAGGAGTTAGGCATTGTGAGAGTGTGAGAATGATATCTCAAGGTTATGTGAGAATAAATTCTCAAGGTTTGGGAAGGTGTGAGAATGAAATCTCAAGGTTGTGTGAGAATGAATTCTCAAGGTTGGGAAGGTGTGAGAATGAAATCTCAAGGTTAGGGTATAAGTAAAATGTAAACAAGGTAAGAGTTTGAATACAAAATGTGTAGTGTCAAGGAATGTTTAGTCAATTTGAGTAAACAAGGAATCTTGACAGGGTAAAGGGTTTTAAAAGTTTTGGCCAAAAATTCGTCAAAAGCCACTTACTGTCCGCGGTACCTTATAGGGACCGGCGGTTCCATATCGCTAAGGAACCGCGGGACTTTAAGGAACCGCGTCCAGTGGACTTGAAACCAAGTTTTTCCTGGGTTTTGGGAAAAACTAAGACTTTTTCAAAAAGTTGCAAATCTTGGAATTTTACCTCTATTAGCACCAAAATATGCTAGGGTTGCATAAAGCAACACATTCACAAAGAATGTCTTGATAAAAGGGTGACAAAATAATTTAGATATCATTTTGAACCAATTTTAGTCAAGTTTAGGGGTTGTGATAGATTTAGGTTTAATTTTAATTTCAAATTAAAGTTGATTAGTGTGCACAAAAGGATAGAAGCACACAAAGCTAAATTCATAAGTCAACAACATGAAACATTCATTAAGGAAGCAAGTACAAAGACAAATAAAAACTAACTAATACATAGCTAGCTTAATATTAAATCTAGATAAGTAGTTTTCTTTGGCTTGGTTTTGTTGAAAACTCTTATTAAGAAAACTCCATCATTCATCTCCTACGAGGAGGCATGGAGAACAAGGCAAGCAAGAACTCTTGCAACCTCCTATGTAGTCCATACATATCCATCCTTAGGTTATGGATGATGTAGTGGTTGTAGAGACAACATAGACAACTAGGACCATGAGTTTGTTGAAACCCATAGTATGGATCACCTAAAAGGAGAGAAAGTGGAACACCCAAAATTGGGATGTTTGAGTTGGGTTGAGGTGGAGGAGGCATGTTCTCCAAGGGTGATGTGGGTGAAAGTGGAGGCATGTTCCCTAAAGGGTAAATGGGTGAGTGTGGAGGTAAATTCTCCAAGGTTGGTGAAATGGGTGAGTTGTGAGGGGTAAATGGTGAAGTCACCAAAGTGTCATCAAAGTCATTCACAAAAGGAATGCTTTGGATTGGTTGGGGTTGTGTGGTCACTTCCAAGGGTGCACTTGGAGTGAAGGGTGAAGAGAGCTCATTCATTCTTGAGTTGAATGAAGAGGAGGTAGAACCAATGGAGTGGTTAGTACCATGGGTGGATGATGTCTTGCATGGTGCAAGAGGTGGGAAAGGTGATGAAGAAATGAGGATAGGAGCCATCTCATTCTTTGGTGTGTGGAAAGGTGAGGAGTTAGGCTTGGCTACCTTAATCCTTATTTTGAGTGTTTTTCTTGGGGTGGAGGTCTTGGAAGTGTTTGAGGTTTTGGTACACACCATGGTTGATTAGGGTGGTTTAAGGTTTAGGGAAGTATGTTTGATGTGTGAAGAACATGACAAACAAGGTGGGTTTAAAAGGGTGAGGGGATGATCCAAACTAGTAATGGGTTAAAATCATTTTAGGTGAATAATGAATTTAGGTAACCTAGTTTAGGAAATGTGCAGTTTATTACTGAAAATCATGCAAGGTTTACACAGATTTAAGAAAACAGTGTAAAGCAAAGATGCTGTCATGCACAGTGACCGGCGGTTCCTTATCTAGGACCGGCGGTACCTTATCGATAAGGAACCGCGGGTCGATATGGAACCGCGACGAGAGGGTTTTTAAAAATTTCCCATCCCAGTTTTTGATAAACACAGATTTTTCCCAAAGGATTCACAAGCCAAAGTTAACTACAGATCATAATCTAATAAGCTAACTATCATAAGCATGCACAAAGCTATGTAAATTACAAACATCATTGCATAAGCAACATTTAGGATCAAAGTAAATAATAATCCAAGCATAAGTTAATACATAACCAAATGAAGAGAAGAAAGACATGAAATCATCCTGGATGAGTGTTGCAAGTCATCATGAGCATAACATCTAATTCCTTGATTCACTTCTGAGGCGTTCTCGAAGAAGATGATTGAGATAAAATTGATAGTCGGAATCAACTTCATGGGAGGACAAGATGGAGATTGAAGAGGACATGAAGTTATTGAAATTTGAGGGAGGGTTACTAGAAGACTCTTTTTGAGAAGTATTTTCGACTTGACACGAGTTCACATTGATCTCTGGTGAAATGTTCCCTTGAATGGGAGACATGACACGATCAACGGAGTGATAAGGAGAAGATAGAAGAGACGGAAAGTCAATAAGGACTCTTCTAAGAAGACGAGAAAGAAGCATTCCATAGGGAAGACTTGACTTAGACTCAAGAAGAGCAAACCTAATTCTTCTAGCCATGAAAAATGCGAGATTGTAAGGAGTTATGGTGGCAACACAATACAACATGTGTGCAAGGCAAGCGGGTACTAAATCCCGACTCCCATCAAGAAACATTGCATTTTACCTAATGATTTCGGCCCAAGGAGTCATGAAATCATTAATATCACTTGATAGTAATTCCCAAGGAGAGAGGGTTCGAACAACTCCTTGAAATTTACCATGAATAGGATGCTCACGAGGTTTAGAAATGTTATGAATGATATCCGAAGGAGTTGGAAGCACGGTCACATAATGAGCATCAATAGGGGCCGATTCTAAAGAGTCTAAACTCCAAGCATCGGTGAATCGACATTGACCATTAGATGGCACTCCAAGAATATCACCGAATTCTTCAAGAGTGTAAATAATGATTTTCCCCATAATGGAAAATCGTATAGACAAACCATTATTGATGCTTATCAATGTGAATGAGCTAAGAAACTCCATAAGAAACGAAGGAAATATTGGCTCATCAATATCAAGAAGACAATCAAACCCAATAGACTTAAACATGAAGCGAATAAACTCATTTGCGAAATTGGAACAAACGATGCGTCCTTCATGGAAACAACGATGTTCAAGAGACTTAGACGAGTTTTTGTGAGAGTGAATCAAATGAGGGTAAGAGGGCATGTATGCTCGTGTTCGTTCGTGATCTTTTTGATATCTTGAAGACATGACAAGTACCTAAACACGAAAATATCTTTCCAATCACTCATATGAAAAATTAAAATCAACAAACAAGAATATGAGAATGTGTTAAATGAATTACTTGACAAACAAAGGATTGAATCCATATCATTCTCATGTTCACAATGTGTCTATTCCATCATTAACCAAAAACACATGATCTATGTTAGATCAACAATGGATTGGAACATTGGTTTTTCAAAACAAGGTTTTTAGGTGAGTATTAACAATGTCATTACCTACTTGTTCATGGGTTCATCTCAAATCCATCATTCAACCAAAATCATTTAGCCTAAATTCGGATTTGTTCTACAAGTGGGTTTTAATGAAATCTTAATGAATATCAACCTAAGGAATCATAGTAAAATAACCATGTCAACCTACATTCCTATTAAGGTTTTAATTCAATTTCAATTTTAAAAATCTCCAATTATGAAAGGATGAACCCTAGAACAAAATAGATGAAATTGAAAGAAAATACTTACAATTAATTGATGTTATATGAAGGATGAGTGAAACCCACAACTTGGAATCAATTAATTTGAGTGATTGAAGGTTTTGGAAGCTTCAACAATGGTGGAAAAACAAGAAAACCGTCGCTGTGTGTTTTTAGGAGAGAGAGATAGTGGTTTGAAAATGAATAAAATATTCAAACTGGCGCTCTGACAAAACTTACTGCCCGCGGTACCTTATCGATAAGGAACCGCGGGTTTGAGCCGCAGAGATAAGGAACCGCCTACAAAGGCAGGTTTTTATCTATGAAAAACGCCAAATTTTGAAAATCCAGTTTTTCTAAAATACTTAAGATTAAATCATGAGCCTTTTAGAATATCATTGGATCATCATAACACTAATCAATATGCCTTAACGAAGGATTACGAGTTAAATCAAGATCGAAAAGAACCGAAACGGACAAACAACTACTCGTAGCAAAACGACTGAGTGGAGAGAAGTCAAGGGAAGTGAATCAAGACTAGGACCAATGCTCAAGGGATTAATGACAATCTTCAAATAGTTGTAACGAAGAGCTTGTGTCATATATAGTGGTTTAAGACGTGCCTTTCCGGCGAAATGTTAAACGGCTTTGGTAATGAACAAGCACAAAGCAATTATTCAAGTATAGACTAAGATCACTTTCAATAATAGTCTTAGTCTAAACCAAAATATGAGCAAGGTATTAATTCACTTTCTCTCCCACAAAGGGCCTACTAACCGTATGGGTGCAAACCATGGAAATCATGCTTGATACTTTAAGCTTCTACTAACTCACTCTACATCACCATAGTGAGTCAAGTATCCAAGCAATGAAGGTTTGAGAGGATAAAAGAAAAGAAACACAAACCACAAATACATGTCAAGGCAAGGATGCCGAGAACAAGCACATAGTCAAGTAATGATCAAAATAATGATCAAAGGGCGTGTGGAAGAACGAAAGCGTACTTTGGCCACAAAGAGCAATCCATGAAGGAATAAGTGCTATGCCCAATCAATGACTATGATGAGTACTAAGTCTTCAAGAACTAGTATCATTCCCAATCATCTTGGTATCATCATTCAAAGATGTTAAAGATCAATGAAGATTATTCTTCTACAAGTGCAAGTAACTCAATCCACAACCAATTAAGTGATTGATCTTCATGAGTACCTACACAAAGCAAGATGAAAACTAGTAGATACATTTCAAGAGTATATCTAAAATGCATAAAGGCTACTAATCTTAAGTGAGATGCAATATTATCAATTAAAAGACCTATTTTCAAAGAAAACATAGTTTTGACCAAAGAGAAACTTTAGTACAACTAGACCTTCTAATTTGAGGAGACAATGGATCTATCCAAGTTTCAAAGTACAATATACTTCAAAGATCTTGAGTGACCATCGCTCTTCGATTGGTGACCAAATTAAAATTACTTTCAATTTGGTTTGTATCAAAACTATCTTTTACTTGAGACTAAGTTGCATAATGATTAGGTTCAATTCAAATGCACTAGCAAAGATAATAGGTAAGTATAATGATAATGAAATAAGTAAAGAGTAAGGAAAGAGACAACCTAGTGGGAAGACACCAAGATTTATAGTGGTTCGACAACGAGGCTCTATCCTCGTTTCTACTCCACTCCTCGAGTACACCTACTCGAGATTTCCATTGTATCCACAAGCTCCCTTCTCGGCGGAAAAAACCTTACATCGTTGCTTACATTATTTTCCGACACTAAGCTAAATGTCGAGACCTAATCTTTAGCTAGGACCAATCTACACGACGTTGCCTACTTCACAATTTAACTACACAAGGCTAGATGTCGGGTTCTAATCTTAAGGTAGAACCAATCTTCACGACGTTGCCTACTTCACCATTTTACGACACAAGGCTAGATGTCGAGTTCTAATCGAAAGCTAGAACCAATCTTCACGACTCTTCACTTTGAAGCTAAGTGAGAACTTCACACAACACAACTACTAATCACTTTTAAGTTTAGTGAGAACTCACAAGACACAACCACATCACTTTATAGTTTCGTGAGAACTCCTAAACAAATCTATTACAACTCAACTAGACTTATCCAAGTACACACATGTAGCTTGGATTTACACAACACAAATCCAAGCAAACACATATGCAATGGATGTACACAACAAATCCAAGTATCTACAAATAACTTGGATGAACACAACTAGTCCAAGTATTCATAAATACATTGGATTGACCTAAAACAAAAAGGGTATCATGATGAATATGACTAGCTCATAGATTCATCTTTATCACAACACTAGTGAGTGAGTGATCTTCTCATTAGACAAGGTAAATGAGGGGATCAAGAGGATAATCATATGTAAACATCCTTAACAATTTAAGTGATCATTTACTAATGATTATGCTATAGAAAATAGAAAGAGGGCTGAGAAAAACGTCCAAGAGGCTTGCTGGAAAATGAGATTTGACCCACTATTTAAAGGAGACAAAGTATAACGGATCTATAACGGCTATCTGTGCGCAGTACCTTATCTCACCCCGCGGTACCATATCGCTAAGGTACCGCGTAGGTACTTAAGGTACCGCCACTAGACTCCGCTCCGTTTTTTGTCTTTTAGTGGGGTAGGAATATCTGAGGTATTTGAAACCTTCAAAGGATATTCTAACAGCATTTGGAATATGCTATTTTCAAATTTTCATTTTCCATTTTAATAAAACATTTTCTAAAAAAGAAAGTTTATTAAAAAGTCTTTTGTCATATTAACAAAAGTGAGTTTTAAGGATAATCATTTTGATGATCACTAAGTATGATTAAGAAAGGTTAGTGATATGATTATTACCTTGATGATAGTGTTAGTTAAATAATTCATTTTGTGTATTACACTAAATGTGTTGTATGGTTTGTTGTGATCAAAACTAAGAAAGATTAGTTAACACTAATAATGTTTTTAGGCATCACTTGCATTAACAGTTTTGATCCGAAATTGGGGGAAAGTAACTTGTTTGGCGCAATTATCTAGTTTGAAAGTTTGGTGTGGCAATAGTAGTCCTTGTATTTTGGTGAAAGTTGTATAACACGTTTTTCAGCAACAAAACTTACTTCCCTTTGTTAAATAAGTTCTGATTTTCACACTTTGGCCACCAAACTTTTGCAAAAGGTTTTCAAGGGTTATTTTTGCAACTTTTGCATATTTGAAGGACTGATTTTGGACATTCTTGATCTTCAAAGGTATTCATTGTATCTTTGACTTCATGAGGGACCATTATTGACAATTTAGAATTGATGAGGGACTAAACTTGACAATTCTTCAAAGTTGAAGGACCATTTTGTAATTTTGACAAACTTAAGGGACCAAACTTGTAATTATGAATATACAAGGGTTTTAAGTGTCATTTCTTCATATTTTGAGGATCAATCTTGTACATCTTCAAGTCTTCAAGGGTTTTTCTTGGATAATTCATGAACCAGGGCCCGGTTCTTTGTGCGGCTTCGTTTCCCGTGTCCGTTTTTCCTTGTTTCTAGTGATCTTTTGTCTTTTTCACGATATCCATACCTAAATCACACAAGTAAACAAATACAAGCATATATATGGTATTTTATGACATTTTTATGCATTTAAAGCCCGAAAAGAACGATGAGATCATGTATAAATGCCATCTACTATTTGCCATATGCGTAATACGTGAATAGCAATTGCTCTACTATTTTCAAAAAAAGTATTACGATCAAGATTGACTGAGTCACAAACTTACGATCGTAAGATACGGAAGTTTTTAACAACATTAAGTTTGTGGTAAAAAATAGCTTGGCTAATATCATCACAGAATATCTAGGTTATATTTTGGCACATATTTTGTAAATCTTTTGTTAGCCTTGTGAATAATCTATATTATTAAATGCCTAGATGGATATATCCTATTTTTGAAAATATTCATAATGGTTACCTTCATTGTTAAATAAAATTATCGATATAGTTGACCATGTATAGCATTATGGTACAATGCGTGTCACTAATCCGCACGTTCTTTTTATGCTATATGCGGTAATTCAATTTCGTTTTTTTACATAATCCGCACGTTCGGAAATATTAAAATTTTTTATCTGCGGTTATGGCATGTCCAGCCGTGTCCATCTGCACGACCAGGTATATTTTTTTGATCACGAATATCGTTCTTTTGCGTTAGTCTGCACGTCCAGAGATATTTTTTATATTAATAAAATATTATGCAATCTTTTAAATTTATAAAAAGATTTTTAATATCTTATTTTTTAGGTAACAAGATTTACCCATATCTTTTAAAATAAACAAAATATTTTATCAATATCTTTCATGTAAATAAAAGATATTACATATATCTTTTAAATTGGCAAGGAGATATTACATATATCTTTTGATTTGATTAAATATGTTTTTCATATATGTTGTGACCCGACGTAGTAATGTCGTGATTCACGGTCATGGCTCGTCCATCGCACTCATTTGCACATTCAACAATTATTTTATTTTTTATTCGCGGTCATGGTATATCTAGTCGTGCTCGTCTGTATGTTCGGTTATATTTTATTTTTCATTACGGTCATGAGTCGTGTCTTCCATATTAATCCGCATGTTCGGATATATTGATTATATTAATAACGGATATTACACATATCATTTAAATTACTACAAGATAGTCTTTAGGATATATTCCGATATTTTTATTATATATATCTTTTAAATCGGTAAGATATATTACATATATATTTTTTAAATAATATGTTTATCATTCGCGGTCATGGTACGTCCATCCGTGCTAGTCCGTACACTCGGATATCTTCTGCCTACGGGCGTACATGTACTTATCGTTCCCAAGCGGAATAAGAGGACTGAGTCAACCTAATAATTCAACTTGTCGTGTAAGAGGGTTACAAACCCAACGACCACAGATCATGTATCCTTGTTAGACACCTTGCTATCAAGATGTTGTAGTAAGTTACGCAAACCACATGATGGACTTGCAAAAGACACACAGTACACGTCTAACAATATTTTTGTCAAAACTTTGATTGTCCTTATGGTAGTAGCGGTACGCCACACGTAATGGCATAGCTCATCCCATAAGTTAGTTAAGATACGTCTTATTGTATGTGACAATTTGCGGTTATGGCACACCCAACCGTGTTGATCCGCACGTTTGGACCTAATTTCTATCTTTTGAACGCGGTAATGGTACATCCATTCGCGTTGGTCTACACGACCGTAATTTTTTGAATACTTGATTAAGTTTAATATTACTAATCGAGTATAGCACCATTAAACTTGGGGGGCTACCAGGGTATAATACCACTATTTCCGTGCATGACACGCAAATATCTTTGGATATATTCCTTTGCCGTAGAAGTCCACCTTTTGTCGGCTTTGTGGTGGAAGTATCTCTTCCATTGGCTTATTCCTTCGCCGTGGAAGGACTCCTACCATTGGCTCATTATCTTCGCCACGAAAGTACCTCCTTCGTTGTCTTATTATCCTTCGCCGTGGAAGTATTCCTTCCACTGGCGTGTTATTTTCGTCGTGGAAGTATTCTTCCACGTGCTCATTATCTTCGCAGTGGAAGTACTCCTTCCACTGGATTATTATCTTTTCCGTGGAAGTACTCCTTCTACTGGCTCATTGTCTTCGCCGTGGAAGTATTCCTTCTGCTGGCTTATTATCTTCGCCGTGGGAGTACTCCTTCCACTGGCTCATTGTCTTCGCCGTGGAAGTACTCCTTCCACTGGCTTATTATCTTTTCCGTGGAAGTACTCCTTCCACTGGCTCATTGTCTTCGCCGTGGAAGTACTCCTTCCACTGGCTTATTATCTTTTCCGTGGAAGTACTCCTTCCACTAGCTCATTGTCTTCGCCGTAGAAGTACTCCTTCCACTGGTGTATTATCTGTGCCATGGAAATACTCATTCCATTGGCTAATTGTCTTCGCCGTGGAAGTAATCCTTCCACTGGCTTATTGTCTTCGTCGTGGAAGTACTCCTTCCACGGGCTCATTGTCTTCGCCGTGGAAGTACTCCTTCCACAGGCTTATTATCTTCGCCGTAGAAGTACTCCTTCCACTGGCTCATTGTCTTTCGTCGTGGAAGTACTCCTTCCACTGGCTCATTATCCTTTTCCGTGGAAGTACTCTTCCACGTGCTCATTATCCTTTGCCACTGAAGTATCTCTTCCACGTGCTCATTATCCTTTGCCACGGAAGTATCTCTTCTGTTGGCTAATTCATGCGCCGTGGAAGTACTCCTTCCACTGGCTTATATCTTCGTCGTGGAAGTACTCCTTCCACGGGCTCATTGTCTTCGTCGTGGAAGTACTCCTTCCACTGGCTCATTATCCTTTTCCGTGGAAGTACTCTTCCACGTGCTCATTATCCTTTGCCACGGAAGTACCTCTTCCGTTGGCTTATTCATGCGCCGTGGAAGTAGTCTTTCCACTGGCTTATTATCTTCGTCGTGGAAGTACTCCTTCCACGGGCTCATTGTCTTCGCCGTGGAAGTACTTCTTCTACTGGCTCATTATCCTTTTCCTTGGAAGTACTCTTCCACGTGCTCATTATCCTTTGTAACGGAAGTATCTCTTCTGTTGGCTTATTCATGCGCCGTGGAAGTACTCCTTCCACTCGCTTATTGTCTTCGCCGTGGAAGTACTCCTTCCACGGGCTCATTGTCTTCGTCGTGGAAGTAATCTGTCCATTGGCTCATCATCCTTTTCCGTAGAAGTACTCTTCCACGTGCTCATTATCTTCGCCACGAAAGTACCTCTTTTATTGGCGCATTATCCTTCGTCGTCGAAGTAATCCTTCCACGTGCACATTATCCTTCGCCGTGGAAGCAATCGTTCCACGTGCGCATACTCCTTCGCCGTTGAAGTAATCCTTCCACGTGCACATTATACTTCGCCGTGGAAGCAATCCATCTACGTGCTCATTATCTTTCGCCGTGGAAGTAATACTTCCACGATCTCATTATCTTTCACCGTGGAAGTAATCCTTCCACGAGCTCATTATCTTCGCCGTGGAAGTATTCCTTCCACCGGCGCATTGCTTTCGCCGTGGAAGAATCCTTCCACGAGCTCATTATCTTTCGCCGTGGAAGAATCCTTCCATGAGTTCATTATCTTTCGTCGTGGAAGTATCCTTCCACGAGTTCATTATCTTGGTCGCGGAAGTAATTCTTCCGTGCACTCGTTACCTTTGTCGCGGTAGTAATTTTTCCGCGCATTCATTATCTTCGCCGCGAAATTACGTCTTTCGTTGGCATATTTCTTTGTTGTGGAAGTATGTCCTCCGCAACGAATTACTTTACCCGTCCACGAAGTGATTTTTCCAAAGTTTGCATTGTTGGACCTTAATTAGGCGAAGCCTGATCAACTACGTTTACTTCAGGATAAACCGTGACAAATTTTTTGTATCGTATGTCGTGGACGCAAGACGGATGTATCATCCGCATTACCTTGCTACAAAATTACGTGTTCTGTTGGCCTTAAGACGATGAAATATTCACATTATGCTGCATCATTAATGGGTATAAGGAGTACGCCTTCAAAATGTTCACGATGCAGTATACGGGTTCCACCTCCACCCTCACAAAACCTTCTTATCATCCTCACGTTAGAGATGAATAAGAATGATACCTTGCCAATGCCAGTGTTACCCCGGCTATAGAACACGCTTTCTTCTTATGGGATCCTTACCGTGTAATCACGGGAAACCAAGCATTCGAGCACAACCACCCGTCTTATGTATATGTGTTTTCACATTTCTTTCGTCGTGGATACGCTTACAAGTACAGGATATGATGTAAAAGTCTAGTAACCTTGGTGATGACCTCGCATACTAGATTGGGGGGACATGATGACGTATTGTGGCTACGATCACTATTCGTAACCCCAAACCATCATCTTTTCGCTAAAAGTAGCCCATTACGAGTGGAGCCATATGTTACGGACAACCCACGAGGATGTCCTAGCAACAAGCCGCACCTGGTTGTTTAGTGAGCATGATACACGAATGAGTCTAGCATAACATAATCATGGACCATATCATACTAGACTGGGGGACATGTCGACGCACAGTCGGTAATGGGCTCGACCCGACAGGCCCACGGCCCACACACACCTTACTTATCCTACAAGAAACCCCAAGCCTATATAAACAGGGGTAGGGGTCTGATTATAAATCAGGTTATCTCTCATACTTACACCTCTTATACAACTTATCATCTTGATACTAACTTGACCGTCAGAGGTGGACCCTAGGGCTCCGGTCTCGGGTCCACTCCTTACCGGATTAGCTTTGTTTGCAGCATTACTCAGGACCCAGGAAGACGACGAACGACCCAGGAGAGTTATCGAATCCGGCCTACCAAAATATGCTCCAACAACGATAAACTTTTATTTTTCCAGTCTTGGACCCTCGATTGCATCCTCTCAACAAGCTCCCTACAGTCTCGAATTATCAGTCATGACGAGACAAGAGGGACTCCAAGGTATTTCACCGGTAAATGGCCCTCCTCAAACGGAATCACTTGGAGAATAGACAACTTCATATGATTAAGGACATTACAAAAATAAGCAGTATTCTTATGTAAACAAGGAGTAAGGCCCGAAGTTTCCTTGAATTCATTCAGCGCCACCTTAATAACGGTAACCGAATCCACATCCCGTGAGCAAAAAGAAAGAGATCATACGCAAAACAAAGGTTAATGAGCCCCAATCTCGAACAATGTCGATGAAACGTGAAGGAATCCGATTCCCTAACTCTCCTCCTCAAAATTAAAGTAAGAAACCTCCATGATGAGCGTGAATAAATATGCAGAAAGTGGATCCCCTTGACGAAGAACTCGTTTCCCTTTAAAATAAACATGAAGAGATCCATTGATACAAATAGAAAACGAGGTAGTAGTGACACATTCCATAATCCAAGTAACCATGCGTGAATGAAAGCCAAACCCGATCAGCACTTCCCGAAGGAAATTCCAATCAATAGTATCATACGCCTTATGTATATCAACTTTTAAAGCGCATCGAGGCGTACCACGATCCAAATGATAATTATGCATTAGTTCTTGGGTCAACAATATATTGTCCGCAATACTCCTACCCGGAACAAACGCCGACTGATTAGGGCTCACAAGCTCCTTCAAACTCTCCTTAATGCGATTAGCAATAATTTTGCTTATGCATTTGAAAAGAACATTGCAACATGATATCGGCCAATAGTCATTAACTCGATTAGGCATGGAAACCTTAGGGATAAGCGCAAGGATAGTATTATTTACCTCCTTAAGAAGTTTACCATTTATAAAAAATTCCAGAACAGCCAGAATTACATCATCAGCAATAATCTCCCAGGCTTCTTTAAAAAAAGCAGCCGAATATCCATCGGGACCAGGAGTTTTGTCATTTCCCATCTCAAACATAGCTTGTTTAACCTCTTGAGTCATAACTTAGCGAATCCTTTCAAGAGCAACCCCATCAGAAAGACGGGCTTGAAATAAATTTTCAACGTCTAAAGGACTCGTATCACCTGCCTGACCAAGAAACTGCCTATAATGCTCAACAAAAACATCCGCAACCTGGTCATTTTCAAACACAGTACCATCATTAGCAGTAACAACATCAATACGACTACGTGTTACCCTACTACAAACAGCTTTATGAAAATACGATGAATTGTAGTCCCCTTCTTTGAGCCACTGGATCTTAGCCTTCTGTCCGCAAGAATCCCTCTTCCAATAAACGCACCAACCGCCCCGGCTTCAACCTCTCGTAAAGAGATATTACCAAGGTCCCTATCAAGCGTATTCTGTGCTTGATCATGCTCCTCACGCAATCTAACAAAATTAGCATGAATATTACCTTTGTTGGAAATATGTTTTTCCTAAAAAGAAAGTCTCGGTCACTCCAACAATATAGTTATAGGCTCGTAGTAGTATTTAAGTAACATTTATGTTTAGCCCGACCCATGAGCATGTTCATGGGCCGGAGGCCCAAGTCCACTTAAGGACTTGGGTATATAAATCCCTTTCCACCATGGAAAGGGGTGTTGGTTGTTTCATTTCTCAAAGTAATACACATAGTTTCTTTCACTTCTCTCTCTAGAAAAACATCAACCCTCTTGAAATACCAAGATTATCATACTTCTACAATTGGTATCAAGAGCTATGGGATGAAATATAGGTTGGTCTTTGTGTTGTTCATGCTTATTTAAGCATTTCGTGAGTTTTTGATTGTTTTTACCAAAGCTTCAATTTTTTTGTGTTTTTTAGTGTTCTTCAAGTCGTATACCTTCATGATTGTTGTATTAGTGAATTGGGTATCTTGGTTTCGGGTAAAACACAAATCTTTTGGCTCAAAAGTTAAGAATTCTCTTGGTTCCACTTTGCGAAATTCATTTCATCTAATTCCATCGGAAAAGTACAGGTAAGTACGGTTTGATCGCAATAACCCAAGATTTTACTTTGAGATCACAAGTATTCAGATACCTTATTCCGACGATTATTCCGATCGCTCATTGCGATCGTGGATTGCGACGGTTTTTAAGGATTATTGAGACGTTACTATGTCCAAATCTTTTTAGCCATATTGCGATAGAAGGGTATTCCGATAGATGGACATTCCGATAGAAGGACATTCCGATAGAGGGACATTCCGATAGAGGGACATTTCGATAGAGGGACATTCCGATAGAAGGACATTCCGATAGAAGGACATTCCGATAGAGGGACATTCCGATAGAGGGACATTCCGATAGAGGGACATTCCGATAGTAGGACATTCCGATAGAAGGACATTCCGATAGAATTTGCTTTTTGAGATAAAAGTTGCATAACTTAGAGGATTTTTCTATTGTGCATTAATTTGGTAATTTTCAAAAACACACACAACAAAAAGATAACAACATCTTTCATTCAACAATACAAAAACACATAACCTTATTTCATTGCTCGATCATTTTTTGATAATCTTTATTCAAGGGATCATAAAATGAATTCAAACTCATATTTGCCAACAATGACATCGCTTACTGACATCTCAATCATCTCGGGTACCGACACTCGCCCACCGTTGCTCATCAAAGATTTATTTGAAGCAGGCCAAGGTCGCATGAAAACTTACATCATGGGCAAACCCAATGGTAGTCTTATGCTTCAATATATTGAAAAAGGTCCACTAGATTGGGGAGAAGTTACTATCAACAATGTGACGCGGACAAGGTTGTATCATGAGTTACCAGATGCTAACAAACTCATTGCCGATGCTGATGAAAGGGCCGTTCAGACAATACTTCAAACCCTTCTACCCGATATCTATAGAATGGTAAGTGAACACACAGTGGCAAAGGATCTTTGGGATCGATTAGCTGTTTTGTTACAAGGGACCTCTCTAACTAAGCAAGAACGAGAGTGTCAATTGTATGACTTGTTTGATAGGTTTACATACATTCCAGGGGAGACTCTTCACGATTACTACTGGCGTTTCACTACTCTGATGAATGATATGAACGTGTATAATCTAAGGATTGCTCAGTTTCAACTAAACACAAAGTTCTTGAACACGTTACCCAAAGAATGGAGTCAATATGTCACCGATGTTAAGATGATTCGAGATTTGCACAAGTCAGATTTAGATCAACTCTATGCTTTCTTACAACAACACGAGAAGCATGTGATCCAAAAACGAATCTCTCAGGGATCTTATCAAGAACCATTGACATTAATGGGAAACCATCCAACATTTTCATATCACAACTCTCCGTTTGCTTTGGGACACCAATCTTCCTATCAACCATTGTATCAAACACCAAGATTCCCACAGTATTCGATCTTGCCACAACCGCCTACATCTTATCACCAACAATACAAGCAACCAGCCACATCATCACAAGGAGACTCACATCAGTTACCTTATGCTTCACAACAGTATTCACCTTATCAACCTCCAACAAACCCTGCTATTACCTATCCACAACTTGAGGCTCCTCAACCCCATTACTCACAAAATGTTAGTGTTCCCTCAAAACAGCTTGTAGCTCACTCATCACCAGCATTCTATTATGATGATGAGATTCTTGTCCCTGAGTTTAGACAAGGGGATAGTCCTATTGATATACTTGCTCAAATGTCTGCTTATCTCACTCAAACATTGAACAAACGAGGTTACAGAGGATCAGCTACAACAAACAATCAGTTAAGGAACTCTTCTAACTCTCGACAACAAGCTACAATTCAGGATGGCAGAGTAATGTTGCAACCACTTCAGGGGAGACCCAATTCATCAACTGCTGGTGTACGTTCATTTAACATTGCTGCTCCAAGGGGTAATAGCACTGGAAAAATGAAGATGATTATATGTTATAACTGCAAAGGGGAAGGGCACATGGCTCGAGAGTGCAAGCAGCCCAAGAGGAAAAGGGATAGCACATGGTTTCAGGAGAAGATCTACTTGGTGAATGCTCAAGCCCAAGGACGTGAGCTCGATGAAGAAGAGTTAGCATTTCTCGCAGATCCGGGAGTTGCGGACACTGACGGTCTCACAGCAGCCATCACCAACAATGTCGCATATCAATCTAATGATCTGGATGCATACGACTCTGACTGTGATGATCTCAATACCGCCAAAGCAGCTCTCATGGCAAATCTTTCACTTTATGAAGCTGATACAATTTTTGAGGTACCAAATACTGCCACGGTTACTAGAATTGTACCTTATCAAGTTGAGCAAGTGTCTGAGTATCCGGAACAGCCTTCGGTTGTTAGTAACTCAAACGAGGAGACAAACAATGATAGAAATATCAATGCAAGTCCCCAGACTTTGAGGAACCACAACCGGGAGCTATTACAACTACAAATTCGTTTGCTCAACCCGATTTGGTTATGGTGTCGGCATCTATGCTTAGCCAAATGAATAATGCGGTCCTTGAAACCCTCAGTGTTAATCAGACTTTATCTGCCGAGCTTGCTTTGCATAAGGAAAAGGTTAAAACCTTGGAATTAACTCCAGTGTCCACTACCTTAACCAATCCTGAATTTGATAGGTTTAGGAAAGTATAAATGGATAATCTGCTAGAAATTGAGAGTTTAAGAGCAAATCTTTCGAAAGCACTTAAAGAAAAAGAGTCAGTTGTTAATAATTTTCAAAAACTACAAACGAATTTCGAAATTCTCGAGTCTAAAGGGTTAAAACGGAAATTAAGGCGTCTGAGAAAGTTAAGAAGACTGAAATTTTTCTTTTAAAACAATACTCTGATTCACATTTAGTACACTTGTTTCATTCTTCTTTTCAAGAGTTCAATCTATCGCGTCTATTAGACCTACCACCTAACCCGGGGTATGCAAAGCAAGCATTTAACCACAACCCATGACTTTATGATGCAACCAAGTTAGGATTGGTCTTAGATCCGATTGTGTTTTTTAATGAATCTGAGAGCATGTCACTACATGAAGAGAATCGGTCAAAAGTAATTTTCACATATCCTGAGTATGATTATGCACAAATGAATGCAACATATGCAAAATTAGATCTTAGAACTCGCTTTAATATGCAAAAGGAATTTATTCACACACCAGCTTACATGCCTACTAGAGAAATCCTTAGTATACTTCCTACACTTGTTATTTCGGACGAACCTAAGGAAATTCCTAAGAATCTTCCACCGGTAAGTACGGTATTGCTAAGATTGGAAGAGATTGAGCGATGCCTAACCGAGTTTGACAAGGTCATCCTGGAATGTACGACTTCAACGACTCAACCCGCTGGAGAATGGGCTTTCGAACACATGAAAACGGTGTTTGAGAAAGAGATCGTTCCTTTTGTAAACAATATTAAAAATGGAGTTTACTATCTCGCGGGAAATCTAAGTTTCGAAATGGGTGAAGTTCGAAAAGTTTTCTATGAAATGGATGATGCTTATGACAACATTTAATTGAGAAAGAAAAGATTTTATCCGAATATGACCGATTCTTAGAACATATAGTGTCTCTCGAAGTGATGCAAGTTGTTACTATTGAATATGCTCATGAGATTTCATCTACTGTGAATAAATGTGATGATGTGCATGATATATCTGTGAATATTGTTGAACCTGTGAATAATGTAGATAATCATTCTTGTCATGAATCTAACGCTGAATTTTTAAAGCTTCAAGATTCTTATAACTCACTTTCAAAACGTTTTGATGAGCTTCAACAACATTGTATATCTCTTGAAATTGAAAATCAGTCTAAAAGTGAAACTCTTTCAAAAACAAATGATTGTGAAAACTCTGTTGAGACTAGTGACAAGATGATTCAGGTGGTTCAGGCATTAAAGGAAGAAATTATGAGACTTAAGAGAGAATCAGTAGCAGAGAAATTGGAACTAGAGGCTACAGAGATTAAAAATCATGCCCTAGAAGATAGAATTACTTCTATGCTAGGGGATTTGATAAAGTAAAGCAGGGTTTCTCAAATATTTATGGTTCGTTAGAAGAACGCTTCGCTTTTAATGCGGCAGAGCAAAAGTCACTCGTTGACCAGCTGAACCGTAAGTGCGAAGAAATCTCTGACTTAAATATTCAACTCATAGACAAAAACATGGTTTTGGCTGAATTAAAGGAGACACTTCAACTCAAAGGACAAGAAGTTGTTGATAATTCAGCTACAATCTTTGCCCCAACCTCTAGTGCTCCAAAAACCAAAAAGGTGGTGATCACTAAAACCCGTACCATAAGCACAATCCACTATCATATAAGTCCTATATGGAGCACGTAGTTGAGTACGCGAAATTTGCTAGGGGAGAGTTAGATGATCTTTGTGAACTTGAACCTAGGAATAGTCACTATTACCATGCTCACGCTTTCATTGAGAGGGTACAACAATTCTTAGAGCACTTAAAGTACATAGGACTACCGGGTTCTGCACCACTTAAACAACAAACCACCACCATTGCCATTACTCCATTCAATAAGAATCCAGGATCTAAGCCTATATTAAACATACCCATCAAGGCTAAATCAAATATGTCACTAATGTTCCCATGGCTTCTATAGGAGTAATTATGTCTACTAAGGCTAAAGGATCTCAAGACAAGAAAGATAGGATCAAGCCTTCCACTAGTAGGACTGCCAAGAAGAAAGTAGAAGTTCACCCTAGGAATGTTATTTCAGTTTCAAATAAAAAGAATCATGTATCTAAGACAAAAGGATCTGCATTTGTGCAGAAGCTTAAGCAAAATGTGAATTCGAATTTGTGATGTTGGAATTGTAATGAATGCATGTTTTCTCAGCGTCATGATTTATACCTTGTTGATCACGTGAATGAAATGTATGCAATTAGGAACAATCTTGAATGGATTCCAACGAGGAAGAAATTCACCCAAGTTGGTTGGCAATGGAAACCCACTGATAGGACCTTCACTGCTAATAGAACTACGTGCCCTTTAACTAGGATCACATCCATGGTAGTTAGGTCTCAGCGTCCTTTAAATAGGAACACTAGCTCTAAGAAATGGAAAAAGCGCCCGTTAACTAGGTCTGCCCCCACTATTGTGCCTACCAGTGAAGAAGTACCTCATGATCTTAGACAACTAGAATCTAAGTCGGCATTTAGGAAGCAAATTTGGAAGCCTAAGAATTCTTCGGTTAGCAAATCTAATATAAATATATATGTACCTGCTAACACAGAGGAACTACTAGATTTTGATACATCGTCTTTGTCTGGTGATATTTTCAGGTGGTCCAAATCATCCTCTGGTACTTGGACTCTTGATGCTCAAAGCATATGACCGGAGATCGCTCGATGCTCAGAAATTTCGTCAGCAAGTTTCTAGGAACGGTTAAATTCGGCAACGACCATATTGCGAAGATTATGGGTTATGGTGAATACCAAATTGGGAATGTTACGATTTCAAGGGTATATTATGTGGAGGGACTTGGTCACAATCTATTTTCAGTGGGAAAATTTTGCGATTCAAACCTTGAGGTGGCTTTTCGACAACATACTTGCTTTATTCGCGATCTTGCAGGAAATGATTTGTTAAAGGGTTCTCGAGGGGATAATCTCTACACACTGTCCATTCAAAACATGATGGTCGCCTATCCTGTATGCCTTCTCTCCAAAGCATCTAAGACTAAGTCATGGTTGTGGCATCGTCGGTTATCTCATCTTAACTTTGATGCTATAAACCATTTGGCTAAAAACGAACTTTTTCGTGGTCTTCCAAAACTTAAGTTCGACAAGGATCATTTATGTCCCGCGTGTTCTTTGGGGAAAAGCACCAAGAAATCATACAAACCTAAACCTGAAGACACCAACCAAGAACCATTGTATCTTTTGCACATGGATCTTTGCGGGCCAATGCGTACGGCTAGTGTGAGTGGTAGAAAATACATCCTCGTCATGGTGGATTGATTTCTCAAGGTCTACATGGATAAATTTTCTAGCATCCAAGGATCAAGCACCAAAGTACATTATTACTTTCTTAAAGATGATCCAAGTATGTCTTCATGCTACTATTCGCCGCATTCGCACTGATAATGGAACTGAGTTCGTTAATCAAACTCTACGAGACTATTATGAAAAGGTAGGTATTTCACATGAAACTTCTGTTGCCCGCACTCCACAACAAAACGGTGTCGTGGAAAGACGTAACCGTACACTTATGGAAGCTGCTAGAAATATGTTGATTTATGCGAATGCTCCTTTATTCTTATAGGATGAAGCAATGGCAACCGTATGTTATACCCAAAACCGCTCCATCATTCGTAAACGCCATGGTAAAACTACATATGAGCTACTTCATGGACACAAACCCGGTATTTCATTTCTTCATGTGTTTGGTGCACTGTGTTATCCAATTACAAATAGTGAGAATTTGGGCAAACTTCAACCGAATGCTGATATTAGAATTTTCATTGGTTACTCACCTGCAAAGAAAGCTTACCGAATTTATAACCGTCGTCTTGGCAATATAGTAGAAACTTTGGATGCCGATTTTGATGAGCTGACAGCGATGGCTTCTGAGCAACACAGCTCTGAACCCGCTCTTCATGAGATGGGAACCGGTACGATTAGTTCTGGATTAACTCCCAACAATCCTACTTCTCCATCATTTATACCACCTACAAGGTCTGAGTGGGATGAGTTATTTCAACCGATGTTTGATGAATTCTTTGATCCACCTAGTAATGATTCTCCAGCACCTGCAGCAGTAGCTCCGATTCCTGAAGTTGTTGCTCAAGATAATGGAAATCAGTCCGAGACATCTACTGTTACTATTGAACCAGATGTCCCATCCCCCACCAATTCACAAACTACACCTGAATCATCACCCCCACTTGTTCTTAATGATGTTGAAGAGGATCACTGTGATCACGATTTGGAATTTGCTCACTTACAAGAGCTTCCTTTCTTTGGTTCACAAATACCTGAAGACCCTAACGGTGCGTCTACCTCAGAGGAAGCTCCTGCAATCGTTCACTCCCGACCACCACGGATTAAAATTCACAACACGAAATGGACAAAGGATCACCCAATCCGCAATATTATTGGTGACATCGATCGACCAGTCTTAACACGCCACCAACTCCAAGAACATGCATTATATTGCTACTTTGATGCATTTCTTTCCGATACTGAACCTAAAAATTGGCAACAAGCCATGACAAAATCATCTTGGATTGAAGCCATGCAAGAGTAACTTAATGAAGTTCAACATCTTGAAGTGTGGGAATTAGTTCCTTTACCCAGCAACGTTGAAATCCTTACATTGTTGTGGGTTTAAAAGGTTAAACTCGATGATTTAGGTGGAGTGCTGAAGAACAAAGCTATATTGGTTGCTAGAGGTTACAAACAAGCTTTAGGTATTGACTTTGAAGAATCCTTTGCTCCTGTAGCATGATTGGAGGCAATTAGACTATTCCTTGCTTATGCTGCTCACATGAACATGATCGTCTACCAAATGGATGTTAAGACGACATTTCTCAATGGTGAATTAAGGGAAGATGTCTACGTAAGCCAGCCGAAGGTATTTGTCAACTAGGAGTATCCAAATCACGTGTACAAGCTCAAGAAGGCTCTTTACGGGTTGAAACAAGCTCCACGCGCGTGGTACGATCTCATATCGTCTTATCTCGTTTCGAAAGGCTTCTCCAAAGGCAAAGTGGACCCTACATTATTTATTCTCAAGGAGGACAACGACATGATACTGGTACAAATTTATATTGATGATATAATATTTGCTGCTACTACTCAAAGACTGTCTAACCATTTTGTGAAAATTATGTCCACACGCTTTAAAATGTCGATGATGGGAAAATTTTCATTTTTCTTAGGGTTGCAAATTTCTCAGAATCCCAGAGGCATCTTCATTAATCAATCCAAATTTGCTCTTGAATCATAAAAGAAGTATCATTTTGAAAATTGTGACCCCGTGGATACTCCATTGGTGGAGAGATCCAGGTTAGATGAAGATAAGGAAGGGATAGCAGTCGATCCTAAACTTTACCGTGGAATGAGCGGCACCCTTTTCTATCTGACTGCTAGCAGACCTGATTTGCAATTTGCTATATGCATGCGTGCCCGGTATCAGGCTCGGCCTACCGAAAAGCACTTACATGTTGTGAAAAGGATCTTTCAGTATCTTAAAGGAACACTTAATCGTGGTCTGTGGTATCCGAAGGATTCCTCTATTGCACTAATCTCATATGCAGATGTGGATTATGCTGGGTGTCAAGATACTAGACTTAGCACTTCTGGTAGTGTGCAACTTCTTGGAGATAGACTTGTTAGTTGGGCATCTAAAAGGCAGAAAAGCACTGCGATATCAAGTACAGAGGCTGAATACATTGGTATGTCCGGTTGTTGCGCTCAAGTTCTTTAGATGCGATCATAATTAACTGACTATGGTCTTGGATTCAACAAAATCCCGATGTACTGTGATAACAAAAGTGCAATTTCTCTATGCTGCAACTACGTTCAACATTCCCGGGCGAAGCACATTGACATACGCTACCATTTCATCAAAGAGCAAGTGGAAAATGGAGTGATCGAACTGTACTTCGTCAACACTGAGTATCAGCTGGCAGATATATTCACAAAGGCTTTAGATCGAGGACGTATCGAGTTTTTGATCGAAAATCTAGGCATGAAATCATTCTCACCAGCGACACTTAAGGAGTTGGCAGAAGAATCTGAAGAATAGTGGTGGTAAACTATTCTAGAGTATCCTTTGGTCGTGATCTTGTATATTATCGTATATATTTAAACCACCAAAATAAAAATACAAAATATAAAACATAGAAAAACCATAAAAAATATAAAATCAAGAAAATCCAAAAATATTTTTCATTTTAAAACGGGCATGTCTTTTAGTACGGTAATATTTACGGCCTTAGAAATGTCGATTAAAATTGACACGACGCCATAAATAGAGTCCGTATAAAAGTTGTACATATTTTAAAACATGCCCATATGGCTTGTAGTTATTTCAGACTACAACCCGCTTTTCGCATAAAAGTCACGTATTTCTTACGAAAACGTTGGCTCACAACAGGAATTAATTTTCTCGGGCAAGGTTTACTTTAAAACCTGGTAAGGGAGCAAATTTACTTTATAACTTGGTCTAACACAAATTAGTGTACATTTCAGTGCACTTATTTCGTTAAAAATAAGAGAAATCTTATTGCCACAAGAATCGTTCCAAACAATCACTGAACCGGAAAATGTCTTCATGGATATTTGCTTCTTTAAAATCATGACTACATGTTAGAAATACGTTTTAACGTATATTAGAAGTATCGGTCACTCCACAATATGATTTATGTTGTAATAGCTCGTAGTTAGTATTTAGTTATTATTTGCTTATTAACTTAAGTAAGAACCGGTCCATGGGCTTGTCATGGACCGGCCCAAGTCCACTTATGACTTGGAACTATAAATACCCCTTTCCACTAAGGAAAGGGGTTGGTTGTTATCATTTCTTAATTTCCACTTAATAAAATTCACATAGTTTCTCTCACTTTCTCTCTCTAACTTTCTCTCTCTAGAAATTAACAAACCCCTTCATAGATTCATTGATTATCAATATTCTACATTTGGTATCAAGAGCTATGGGGTGATTTAAGGTGGTGATTTGTGTGGTTTTTTAGTTTTTGATTGTATTAGTGTTCTTTTAGAAAAATCATCTTGATTCTTGGTATTTTTGGTGTTTTTGTGATTGGGATTAGTGGATAAGTATTAGTAGTTACTTATTTTAGTCGAAAGCACAAAACTTTTTGGGTTATTTGGTCAAAATCTGGGCTTAATCGTAAGTTTTACTGTTCGACTGTTCATCTAAGGAGTTTCTGATTAACTCAGCGAAACTTCTGGATCAAAGAGTTCCGGATCAAGAAGTTCCGGATCAAGGAGTTCCGGATCAAGGAGTTCCGAGTCAAGAAGTTCCGAATCAAGAAACTTCCGAACCAAGGAGTTCCGAGTCAAGAAGTTCCGAATCAAGAAACTTCCGAACCAAGAAGTTCTGAGTCAAGAAAACTTCCGAACCAAGAACTTCCGAGTCAAGAAGTTCCGGATCAAGCCAAAGTTCCGAACCAAGAAACTTCCGAATCAAGAAGTTCCGGATCAAGCCAAAGTTCCGGATCAATAACTTCCGAACCAAGAAGTTCCGACTCAATCCAAAAAGTTCCGAATCAAGGTAATCTTCCGAATCAACCAAAAGTTCCGAATCAAGGTAATCTTCCGAATCAACACAAAGTTCCGAATCAAGGTAATCTTCCGAATCAAACTTCCGAATCAACAAAAAGTTCCGAATCAAGGGTTATTTTGCTTGTTTTTTCGACGATTTATTAGAGGATTTAATCTTGGTTTCATACAACAAAAACACAACACAATTCACAAGCTTTACTTCACTGCTCGATCAACCGATAATCTCTGTTTCTTTGAAGAAAAACAAAATGAATCCAAATTCAGTAATGCCTCAGATGACATCTCTTACGGATATATCAATCATAACGGGAACTGATAGCCGTCCACCGATGCTCATTAAAGAGGTGTTTGAGGCATGGCAAGGTCGAATGATGCAATATCTAAAGGGGAAACCGACCTACGGAAGACTTATGGTCAAATCGATTTTGAATGGTCCACTCGATTATGGTACCATTACGGTTGACAACGTGACTAGACCACGAGAATTTGAAGAACTCACTCCAGCCCAACAACTTGTTGCAGATGCAGATGAAAAAGCTCTTCAAACAATTCTCCAAGCTCTTCCCCATGACATCTATAGGATGGTGAGTCAGTATACGGTGGCAAAGGATCTATGGGAACGTCTTAAGGTGTTGCTACAAGGCACGTCTCTCACCAAACAAGAAAGGGAGTGTCAGCTGTATGATTTGTTTGATAGATTCACCTACAACCCAGGGGAAACACTCCACGATTATTACTTCAGATTCACCACACTCATGAATGATCTGAATGTCTACAATCTTGTGATTGCACCATTCCAGGTTAACACCAAATTCTTGAATACTCTACCTCAAGCTGAATGGGGTGAGTATATTACCGATGTGAAGTTAACCCGGGATTTGCATAAGTGCAACTTAGATCAAATCTATGCCTTCCTTCAGCAGCATGAGAAGCATGTGATTATGCACCGTTCTCCTCGTGGTATGCACCCAGATTCTTTAGCATTGATGGCGAATCAACCAAGCTTGTCTCACAACAACACACCCTATATCTTGGGACATCAAGCTTATCATCAATCACCTTACATGACACCAGGCTTTCCCCAATACTCGATTCTACCACAACCACCCACCTCACATCAGCAACAATATCGGTTCAATGCACCCTCACCACAGTATGCCTCACAACCTCATCCAGCAAATGTTGCACATTATGCTCAGCCATCATATTCGTCTTATCAAGAGAATGCAGCATATGCAACAAGCTACCCTGATCAAATGAGTCTTCCTTATACTGATTATGCAGCTCATCCAGATCAAGCACTATACTGTGATGATGAGGAAGTCCCAGTTCCTGTATTCCAACAAGGAGCTGACCCAGTTGAAGTGCTAACTACTATGTCTGCTTACCTCACAAGAACTTTAAGCAAACGAGGATTCAGAGGATCAGCTCCTACCAACAATCAGTTGAGGAATTCATCCAATTCTCGCCAACAAGCTACAATTGAGAATGGCAGAGTAATGGTTCAGCCAATTCAGCCATATCAGGGGAGAACTTCCACATCAACCAATGTTCGCACCGCCAATCCTGCTCCTGCTCCAATGGTCAACAATCCTCCACGGGTTAATACAGGCAAACTGAGAATGATCACCTGCTACAACTGCAAAGAAGAGGGTCATATGTCCAGGGATTGTAAGAAACCTAAGAGGAAAAGGGATGGACAGTGGTTTGCAGAAAAGATCTATCTGGTGAATGCTCAGGCGCAAGGAAGGGAACTTGATGAAGAGGAGCTTGCATTTCTTGCTGACCCAGGGATTGCTGAACAAGACGTTGTCACTACGCAGAATGCAGCTTACCAAGCCGATGATCTTGATGCGTATGATTCCGATTGTGATGACTTTCAGACTGCAAAGGCGGCTTTCATGGCAACTTTTTCCAGCTTAGGGCCAGATAAGAAATCTGAGGTACATATTAATGACACTGATAATGCCACTGATGCTAGTATTCAACCACATCAAGTTGGGCAAGAGAGTGCTGATTCGAATGAATCTTCGGTGGTGAGTCTTTCAAATGCGGAGACAAACAATGATAGCAATATCAATGTGAGTTCCCAGACTTTGAGTGAATCACAACCAGGACCCAGTTCGCATACGCCTACTCCTGCTCAACAAGATTTGGTCATGGTTCCTGCTACACTACTTAGCCAAATGAATGCTGCACTCTTAGAAACCTTAGCTAAGAATAAGAATTTGTCTGAAGAGCTTGCCTTAAGCAATGAGAAAGTACAAACTTTGGAATTAGTGCCTTCGTCTAGTGTTCTCACAAATCTCGAATATGATCACTTTAGAAACAAACAAATGGGTCACTTGCAAGAAATCGAGAACTTAAGAGCAAATCTGTCTAGTGAACTTAGAGAAAAGGAGTTAGTGGTCACTAATTTTCAAAAACTTCAAACTGATTTTGAATTACTCGAATCTAAGAAGACTGAAATGGAGATTAATGCTACTAATAAGATTAGAAGTCTAGACTACTTGCTATTAAGACAATACGCTGCTTCACAACTAGTTCACTTATTTGATGCTTCGTTTAAAGAGTTTAACTTATCACGTCTAAAAGGCCTTCCCCCTAATCCATGATATGCAAAACAAGCTTTAAGACATAGTCCTAGACTTTATAATGCAACTCAATTAGGATTGGCTTTAGACCCGATTGTTTTTCCCAATGATAGAACAAGTAAGGCTCTAGTTGATGAGGATCGGTCATACAATTCTGCAAAATATCCCGAATGTGATTATTTTAAAATGAATAAGGAGCTTGCTAAAACTGATTTTAGAGTTCGCTTCCATATGGATAAAGATCTCATTACAGCACCAACCTACATGTTAGAGGAAGAACGCCCTAGTACATTTCCTACACTTGTCAACATGGAAGGTCCTAAGGAAATTCCAAAGAATCTTCCACCGGTTAGCACTGTATGGTTAAACTTGAAAGAGATTAACCGATACTTTACTACCTTTGACAAGGTCATTTTGGAATGTACGACTTCAAATGGCTTAAACGCCGGAGAATGGGCTTTCGAACACATGAACGAGGTGTTTAAAACTAAGATCAATCCGTTTGTCGAAAGTCTAAAAGGAAGTTTTGCATCTCTTAAGGAAAATCTTCAGTTTGAAATTGGGGAAGTTCAAAAAGTGTTTTATGAAATGGACACCGCTTACGAACTGCAACTAATTGAAAAGGAAAAGATTTTAACCGAATATGACCGATTCTTGTCCGAAGTAATCTCGTGTGATGTGCTTACTATTGTAAATGTTAAATATTCGAATGAGCTTACATCCGCTATGATGAATTGTGATGCTGTGAATATTTGTGAGGATATTTGTGATGATGTTTGTGATATTTCTGTAAATGTTGCTGAAAATGTAAATGAGGTAAATAGTCATTCTTGTCACGAATCTAACGCTGAGTTTTTAAAGCTACAAGATTCTTATAATTTACTTTCTCAACGCTTTAATCAACTAGAACAACATTGTATATCTTTAGAATTAAAACAACAAGCTCAAAATGAAAATCTTTTGATATCAAATGTTTGTGAAAACGGTGTTGAGACAAGTGACAAGATGATTGCAATTGTTAAGACATTAGAGGAAGAAATCATGAGATTGAAGAGAGAGATATCATCAAAGGAAACGTTAAGAATGGAACTAGAGGCCGCAGAGTCTAAAAACCAAGTCTTAGAAATTAGACTATCAACTGTTCTAGGGGAGATGGATCGGACAAGGCAGGGACTATCCGCTCTTTATGGTTCACTAGAAGATCGATTCGCTTTTAATGCGACACAGCAACAATATTATATTGAACAACTGAACCAAAAGTGCGAAGAAATCTCTGACTTGAACATCCTGCTCATAGACAAAAATATGGTTTTGGCTGAGTTAAAGGAGACACTTCTTCTCACCCGACAAGAAGTAGTTGATAACTTAGCTACCGACTCTGCACCGTCCACTAGTGCTCCAACAACCAAGAAAGTAGTGCTTTATAAGAATCCGCTTCATAAGAGAAACCCGGCTGTATACGATGATTATATGAGGAATGCCATTAAGCATGTCGATCTTCTTAGGGATATTTTAGACGATCTTTATGCCTTAGATCCCTCAAGTAGCGACTATTATTCGGCTAATGAATATGTTAAGCGAGTTCAATATTGCTTGGCCTATTTGCAATACATAGGTACACCAGGTTCTGCACTACTTAATAATAGGCCCATTGCTGTCACTCCATTTAATAAGACTCCAGGAGCGAAACCGTCATTGGCACAATCAAGTAAGACATCTTTAAAATCTGCTGCTAATGTTCCCAATTTGCCTTCTACAGGATTAAAAGCAACCACTAAGGCTAAAGGATCGTCACTCAAGAAAGATAAGATCAAGCCCGCCACTAGTGGTGCCACAAAGAAGAAAGTAGAAGTCCACACTAGGAATGCTAGTTCAGTTTTAAATAAAACGAATCATGTTAAGACTAAAAGCTCTGCGCCTGTGCAGCAGCTTAAACCATTCGTGAATTCTGATTTAAATTGCTGGAATTGTAATGAATGTATGTTTTCACAGCGTCATGATTTGTGTCTGATTGATCACGTTAATGAAATGAATGCAATTAAGAATGGTCTTGAATGGAAGCCAACGGGTAGAACTCGTGCCCAAGTTGGCTGGCAATGGCGTCCCACTGGTAGGACTTTTACTCTCGATGGTAAAATGTGCCCTTTAACTAGGAATGCATCCATTGAGGTTAGGTCTGAGCGTCCTTTAGTTAGGAACACTCGCACTCAAGTAAGGAAACAGCGCCCTTTAATTAGGTCAGCCCCCACTTTAGTGCCTATCAGTGTAGAAATACCTCAGGATTTGAGCCAATTAGAATCTACACCACTAATTAAGAAGAAAAAGGCTAGGAAATCTAAGAAACCTAGAGTTAGCAAATCTAAGATTCCTAAATCTGTACCTGCTAATAACAAGGAACACTCAGATTCCGATACCTCTACATTGTCTTTGTGTGGTGATATTTTCAGGTGGTCCAAATCATCCTGTGGTATTTGGACTCCGGTTGTTCAAAACATATGACCGGAAATCGCTCGATGCTCCGAAATTTCGTCAGCAAGTTTCTTGGTACGGTTAAATTTGGGAATGATCATATAGCAAAGATTATGGGATATGGTGAATATCAGATTGGAAACGTGACGATTTCTAGGGTTTACTATGTTGAAGGTCTTGGTCATAACTTATTCTCAGTGGGACAGTTTTGTGATTCCAACCTTGAGGTTGCTTTTCGACAACACACTTGTTTCATCCGCAACTTGGAAGGAAAAGATTTGTTGAAGGGATCTCGTGGTGCAAATCTTTACACTTTGTCCTTACAAGACATGATGGCCGCTTCTCCAGTATGTCTTCTCTCGAAAGCTTCGAAGACCAAGTCATGGTTATGGCATCGAAGATTGTCTCATCTTAATTTTGATGCTATTAATCATCTGGCTAAGAACGAGTTAGTTCGTGGTCTTCCCAAGCTTAAATTTCACAAGGATCATTTATGTTCCGCGTGTTCAAGGGGGAAAAGCACCAAGAAATCTTACAAACCCAAAGCTGAAGACACTAATCAAGAAAAACTTCATCTTTTGCATATGGATCTTTGTGGACCGATGAGAACTGAAAGTGTGAGCGGTAAGAAATTCATTCTCGTCATTGTGGATGATTTCTCAAGGTTTACATGGGTTAGATTTCTACGTACAAAGGATGAAGCTCCGAAGGCTATCATCACTTTTCTGAAGTTCATTCAGGTACGTTTGAATACCACTGTCCGCCGTATCCGTACAGACAATGGTACAGAGTTCGTCAACCAGACTCTTCGTGATTATTATGAAGGAGTTGGTATATCACATGAAACATCCGCTGCACGCACTCCACAACAAAACGGTGTCGTTGAAAGACGAAATCGCACACTTATGGAAGCTGCTAGGACCATGCTTATTTATGCGAACGCTCCATTGTTCTTGTGGGCAGAGGCTATTTCTACTGCATGTTTTACCCAAAACCGTTCTATCATTCGGAAACGCCATGGAAAAACACCTTATGAGCTTCTACACGACCGCAAACCCGATGTTTCATTTTTCCATGTGTTTGGTGCTCTGTGTTATCCAAACATCAATAGTGAGAACTTGGGTAAGCTTCAACCAAAAGCCAACATAGGTATTTTCATTGGTTACTCACCGTCCAAAAGAGCATACCGAATCTATAACCGTCGTCTTGGCAAGATTGTAGAAACTATGGACGCTGATTTCGACGAGCTGACAGCGATGGCTTCTGAGCAACACAGCTCTGAACCCGCGCTTCATGAGATGGGACCCGGTGCTATAAGTTCCGGATTAGTTCCCAACAATCCTACTTCTACATCATTTTTACCACCATCAAGGCCCGAGTGGGATAAACTGTTTCAACCGTTGTTTGATGAATTCTTCGATCCCCCGACTGATGAAGTTCCAGTACCTGTAGTAATTGCTCCAATACCTGAAGTGGTTGCTCAAGTTAATGAACCTTTATCTAATGCATCTACAATTCAAGTTGAACCTGATGCACCTTCACCAAGTGATTCACAAACTACACCTGAATCATCACCCCTACTTGTGCCTAATGATGTAGAAGAGGATACTACTGATCACGACTTGGAATATGCTCACTTGCAAGAGCTTCCTTTCTTTGGTGTTGCGATCCCTGAAAACCCTTCAGCCGCCTCTACCTCAGAAGAAGCTCCATCTATTGTTCACTCCAGACCACCTAGGATTGAAAACCATAGCACTAAATGGACAAAAGATCACCCAATTAGGAATGTTATTGGAGATCTAGACCGACCAGTCTCTACACGCCATCAACTACAAGAGAGTGCACTATATTGTTACTTTGATGCATTTCTCTCTGAAGTTGAACCCAAAAATTGGCAGCAGGCTATGACCCAATCATCTTGGATTGACGCTATGCAGGAGGAACTCAATGAATTCAAACGACTTGAAGTATGGGAATTGGTTCCTCGCCCTGACAAGGTTAACATCCTTACTTTGTTATGGGTTTATAAGGTTAAACTTGATGAGATGGGTTCGGTATTAAAGAATAAAGCAAGATTGGTCGCTAGAGGATATAAACAAGCCTTGGGTATAGACTTTGAGGAATCTTTTGCTCCTGTGGCTAGATTGGAGGCGATTAGACTATTCCTTGCGTTTGCTGCTCATATGAACATGATCGTCTATCAAATGGATGTGAAGACGGCATTCTTGAACGGTGAACTAAGGGAAGAGGTTTATGTTAGTCAACCGGATGGGTTCGTCAGTACGGAGTCTCCTAATCACGTGTACAAGCTTAAGAAGGCTCTCTATGGGTTGAAACAAGCTCCACGCGCGTGGTATGATCTCCTGTCAACATATCTCATGTCGGAAGGCTTCTCCAAAGGCAAAGTGGACCCCACTCTATTCACTCTCAAAGACGGCAACGACATGCTTCTGGTACAAATTTATGTTGATGATATAATTTTTGCTGCCACTAACATAGAATTGTCTAAACAATTTGAGAAGATAATGTCCACACGCTTTCAGATGTCGATGATGGGAAAAATATCATTTTTCTTAGGTTTACAGATTTCTCAGAATCCCAGAGGCATCTTTATAAATCAATCCAAATATGCTCTAGAATCACTTAAGAAATATAATTTTGAGAATTGTGACCCCGTAGACACTCCAATGGTTGAGAAAACCAAGTTAGATGAAGATAGGGATGGGATTATTGTCGATCCGAAACTTTACCGTGGAATGATCGGCACCCTTCTCTATCTGACTGCTAGCAGGCCTGATTTGCAATTTACTGTATGCATGTGTGCCCGGTATCAGGCTCGGCCTACCGAAAAGCACTTACATGTAGTTAAAAGGATCTTTCGGTATCTAAAAGGAACACTTCATCGTGGTCTATGGTATCCGAAAGATTCCTCGATTGCTTTAATATCATACGCAGATGCCGATCATGCTGGATGTCAAGATACGAGGCGTAGCACTTCTGGATCTGTGCAACTCCTTGGAGATAGATTGATCAGTTGGTCTTCAAAAAGGCAGAAAAGCGCTGCAATATCAAGCACGGAGGCTGAATACATCGCCATGTCCGGTTGTTGTGCTCAAGTCCTTTGGATGAGATCACAATTAACTGACTACGGTCTTGGATTTAACAAAATCCCGATGTATTGTGACAACAAGAGCGCTATTGCCCTTTGCTGCAACTATGTTCAACACTCCCGGGCCAAGCACATAGACATTCGCTACCATTTCATCAAGGAGCAGGTGGAGAACGGAGTGATCGAGCTGTATTTTGTCACTACTGAGTACCAGCTGGCGGATATGTTCACCAAAGCCTTAGATCGAGGACGAATCGAGTTTTTGATCGACAAGCTTGGCATGAAATCATTCACTCCAGCGACACTCAAAGAGTTGGCAGAAGAATCAGCTGAATAGTCGTGGTAAACTATTCAGAGTATCCTTTGGTTGTGATCATGTATATTATCGTAAATATATAAACCACAAAAAGAAAATACAAAAATATAAAACCAAGAAAAACCATAAAAAATATAAAACCAAGAAAAACCATAAAAAATATAAAACCAAGAAAAACCATAAAAAATATAAAACCAAGAAAAACCCAAAAATATTTTTCGTTTTAAATCGGGCATGTCTTTTAGTACGGTAATATTTACGGCCTTAGAAATGTCGATCAATATTGACACGGTGCCATAAATAGAGTCCGTATAAAAGTTGTACATTTTTAAAACATGCCCATTAATGGCTTGTAGTTATTTCAGACTGCAACCCGGTTTTCATATTAAAGTCACGTATTTCCTTGGAAAACGTTGGCTCAGAACGGGAATTAATTTTCTCGGGCGTGATTTACAAGCCAAATCATGCAAAGGGATCAAGTTTACTTTATAACTTGGTCTGACACGAATTTGTGTACGTCTCAGTGCATTAATTTGTTAAAATAAGAGAAATCTTATTGACACCACGAATCAAAATTTTTCAAGAGGTAAATTGGAAATGCTTTCATCACTATTTGACTCTTTAAACAATGACTACAGCTCTTTAAATAGAAAACGGGTCATTGTTTAAGGGGGAGAAAATAGTAAAATCATCTTCGTCATTAAAATGGATTTTCCAAAGTGATTGTGAAAATTAAGGGCTTCATGGTAATTGAGTGGTTTTTACCTTAGAAAACGACTTGTGTTCGTTCTAAGTGATAGGCATGGCTTTTAGATCTTGAGGATATGCTAATAGATGCGTTTGCTAAGTTGTGTAAGTAAAACAAGGATTAAATGAAATGGAAACATTAGAAACAAAAAGGAAAAGTATAGATACTAGAGGGACTAAATGTGTGATTTCTTGAAACTTGTCAAAATTATTTGACCTAAGTCAAACTACACACCCCGCCCCTAACTATTATCCTTTCACTGTTTATCAAACTTGCCGCCATTGTTTACACACACAAACACGCATTCAAACCTTCGTCTGATCATTCCTTCTGTTCATCTGCTAAATTAAGGTATATACATCACATGTTAACTTCTAATCCACATTTCTTATCATAAAATTCTGTTAAACATGCTCAATTAAATCAGTTCAATCCATTTAGGGTTAATGATTAAATTTAGGCTTAATTGATTAGGATTTGTGGTGGGTTTTGCTCGGATTTGTAAGATATGATGTTTAAAATGCCTTAGTTTGCCTTAGAAACTCACAAACGTGTTAGATTAAACATCTGAGATTCGTTTGTACAAGTTCCGGATGAACATGGTTTAAAACTTTCGAATGAAGGATTTCTTCTGAAAAACTTCCGAATGAGGAAGTTCCGAATGAAGGACTTCCGAATGAGGAAGTTCCGAATGAAGAACTTCCGAATGAGGAAGTTCCGAATGAAGAACTTCCGAATGAAGGAAGTTCCGAATGAAGAACTTCCGAATGAAGGAAGTTCCGAATGAAGAACTTCCGAATGAAGGAAGTTCCGAATGAAGGAATGTTCCGGATGAAGGAAGTTCCGAATGAATAACTTCCGGATGAAGGAAGTTCCGAATGAAGAACTTCCGAATGAAGGAAGTTCCGAATGAAGAACTTCCGAATGAAGGAAGTTCCGAATGAAGGAATGTTCCGGATGAAGGAAGTTCCGAATGAATAACTTCCGGATGAAGGAAGTTCCGAATGAAGAACTTCCGGATGAAGGAAGTTCCGAATGAAGAACTTCCGGATGAATAAGTTCCGAATGAGGAGAAGTTCCGAATGAGGAAAAGTTCCGAATGAAGAATGTTCCGAATGAAAATGTTCCGAATGAGGAAAAGTTCCGGATGAATTGTTTGATTGTTATTGTTTGCATGCTATCTATGTACTTGTTGTTTTATCTTATGAAATGTGTTATGCTTAGAAGTAGAATGATATATATCTATCTGTTTTTGTGCATCAACCTTTCATGTCTTATCTTAAGCAGATAAAATGACTAATCCAACAGTACAAGCTATCCAAGAATCTAGGGAAGCCGATATTGCTAAAGCTCGAACCCTTAAGTTTATACCCAACAACTATAGGCTAAAGCAAGTTTCTAAATCCACTCACCATGGCTTTAAGGTCGCCATAGCCATTCTTGATAACTCCCATTTCAAGAACGCCCTTAGGAGTACAGCCTCGGTGCCTTATGAGTATATGTTTGAATTTTGGGCAACCAAGGATTTCACTTCGAACAAAATCACCTTCACCATAGACAACAAGCAGCAGACACTCACCGTTTCAGACTTCCGTAAGATGCTTGGTATACGGGATACACCCAAGGGCATGTCTTTCTCAAGGGATCCTACTAAAGATGAACTCGCGGAGTTATTTGATGCACTTGGATGTCCGGAAATACGAGTTGCATCTGAGTTTACAACTGCTAAGGTGGGACAACCCTGGAGAGCTTTGATGGGTATTCTCAGTAAATGCCTTACACCAAAAACGAGTGGACATGATGCTTTGCGAAGTCCGATAATGAACCTCTTCTATGGCATGTACAAAGCTGCGAATTCAGATTATGCTTTGTTGATATGGGAAGAATTCACCTTTCAACTCTTCCACAACAAGAAGCTGAAGACAAACTTCTTTCCTTATCCTCGGTTTATTAAGCTCATCATAAATTATTTTATGAAGCTTGATGCTACTATTGATAGGCGTGCAGGAGGTCGCTATCACACTGAAGAAGCTGATGATACTGTAGATCTGAGGCATGAAGGACCGTCTACTGGTGTGATTCCGGGTCCTGTTCCTGATTACCTTCTGTCAGACAAAATCAAAGGTTCTGCTGATTACAAGCTACTGCAGCTTGAAATCGAAAGGCTGAAAGCAAACCTTCAAACTGGAGAAGACTCATCCACAACTGTTAAGAGTAAAGGTAAACGCAAACAACCAGCTGCGTTACCTGAACCCGAACCAAAGAAGAAGAAGTCAGAGGGTAAGAAGGGAAAGGGTAAGGATTTGATGCGTCTACGTGATGAAGCAGATATTGTTGATCCTACTCTTGGTAAAACCGAGCAACAACTGATGAAGATTGCTATTCAAAGGAGTAGGAAAGATACAGGCGGTAGTGGTTCAGGTGCGAGGGTAGATATCGAGGATGAGTACGAGGAACCGCATGATGTTGATGAGTTTGGGTCACCTGAAAACTATTCCACTTCGAAGGAGCCATCAATCCCTATTTCAACAAGTGTGGAAAAGGAACCTGTTGCTTCTACGATCATGGTGACAACTCAACCTTTGGCAACTCTACCACCACCAATCCAACCCTTAACAACCCGACCAACCCGACCGGCTTCCACACCAGTTCTTCCACCACCCATAATCCCTACTCTTAGTACAGCAGTTACAACCGAGCCTATTCCATCAACATCTGCAACATCTGCAACTTCTGCAATGGCAGCAATAGTGTTGGGCGAGATGTTGGATAAACATACGGATGCTCACAAGAGAGAAATGAATGAACTTCGCCAAGAGTTAAATAGAAGAGCTCAAAGTGAAGAAGCATCAAGGAAAGCTCAAGAAGAGTTGATTGCCAAGTTCGCTGCAGACTTGGAAGCTACACGAAAGGCTCATGCAGAGGAAATTGCTCAGGTTAAGCAGGCTGAGGCTAATAAACATGCTGCACGCATTACCAGACTTCAAGCAATGAGGGATAAATATAAGGAACAAAAAGAAGCACTCGAAGTATCTGTGAAAGAAAGAGTGCAAGAATCCGTTGAATCCTTAATGCCTAAGCTTCGTGACGAGTTGAAGACACTTGCTGCTGACAACTTGATGGTCAAATCATCCAACCCTTCCGAAGCCGCCTATAAGATTGCTTATGACCTGACGGATTTTGAATTGAAGAAAATCCTTAAGGCTCGAATGGTGGAACTTGGGTCGCATGATAAATCGAGGATTCAACGGGCTCTATTTAAATCCCTGAATGATGCTATCATGGAGGATGATAGATTATTCAAAATGTTTGGAAGTGTGGTACCATATCACATCTTACCTGAGGAAGAAAGGGAAGAGAGTGAAGAAGAGGGTACGGGTGAAGAAGAGGAAGGTGAAAAGGAGAAAGACGATGAAGAAGGTGGTGATGATGATGAGGATGATGAGGATGATGACGAGGATGAAGATGATGATGATGGCGATGATGGTGGTGATGAGAATCAGGAGAGTGCAAGGGGTAGTAACGGGGACGACAATCAGGATGATGATGGGGGTGAACAACCACAGGGGGACAAGGTTACCAGCTCCAAGAAGACTGCTACAAAGACTGGAACCAAGACCACAAAAGATGCAGCACCGAAGGACAAATCGACATCCTCGGAATCAAGACGAACTAAGTGGCGCCACGATGTGAATGCCACTACAGCGTCTTCGGCTCCTGGTATCTCTATCGCTGTGTCTGTACCTATTACAACTAACCCCATTAGTTCTGCTGTTGTTCCTCCTGTGATTGCAGAATCAGTGACAGAACCCGAAGCTGCACAACACTCTCCAGTTCAAGACACTGCTGAAATGCCTGAAACTGAACCAGTAGATGTTCGCACTTCCACTCCTCAACAACAGGTTCAACAATCTACGGTTCCTGAACCAAGCATTCGTGCCTGGGAAGACACGTTGGAGATAGACGAGTCTGCACCACCACAAGCTTGGATCACGGCAGCAGCTCAATATGATCCGATCACAGATGCTGACAAAGATGTGCTGTATCTGCGTATCCGAAGTCCGATTGACTTATGTGCATTTCTTGCTCATGAGTATAAGACTTCGGTTACTCCATCCTTGGTCAAGAAAGCGATGAAAGATAAAAGAATGCGTGCCAAAACCCGATTACCCCGAATGGAGTTCGAGTATTATGCCGATGAGATCATAAAGGCTTTGAAAACCGTTCAAAGGCCAGGACTTCATGAATCAGACAGAGCTCCACCTCCAATGGATCCTGCTCAAGATAATCAGATTGCTCTTGACTTCTTCGTCACCAACGATCTTGAGTATCTACTGAAGGGATCATCAAAGTATGCAACATCCCTGACTTTGCTGAAAGCTGCCAACTGGGGGACAATACCCTTCATCGAGGAAAAGGTAAATCGACTCTGGGTCCCTAAAATGAATCGTAATTATGATATGTATGCTGTCATAGGTGCATCTCATTGGGACGAAAGAGTCCGAAGGGCGTACAGGGGTTGCTGCTTGGTCAAATCTGGAAGCAATGTTAGATCCGATATCCGTATCTCCAGCATTTTAGGGTTGAAAACAGAAGCCAAGAACGGCTATTATCATGTGACGGAGATTCGGTTGAAAAGGGAGGATGACCGGGAATACAAAATCCAGCAAGGAGATTTTTCCATCATTCGCCTGGAGGATATCGAAGATATGCTGCTTCTAATGACCCGAGATCAACTTACTCACATTCCTCGTGAAGACCTGATTGCTCTAAATACAGCACTTCGTATGTTTACACGAAGCGTTGTCATCAAGTCAAGAGTGGAAGATCTTCAGTTGGGAGTCGAAAGCTATCAGAGGAGGCTCAATTTAACTCGCCCTGTGAATCAAGTGCTACCTCAACATGTAGAAAGATGTCCCTACACCGGCATTTCTGTCCCGAATTCTGGAATTTTCTACTTGAACAGTCGAGGTTTGATGAAGTTTATGAGGGTGGGGGAGCTCCACAAGTATAGCGATGGCACTCTTATACAAGTCAGAGATAAGTTGGAGCATCTGAACTCGGGAGGGACTTTGCCAGAGATGACGGAGGATTGGCATCCGGGTTACCGGCAGATGGCAAAGTATGTGATCAAAAAGATCGATCAAAAGCTCCGTGAACGTAGATTGATGAGGAGCTTGGAAAGATTCGTGGGTGGAAGACCGTATTTAGTGCACCACAAGCTACTGCAACGATCCATCTGATGGGTCGTACATCTCAGGTCACTTTATATTGGTTTTCAATTGTGAATATGTAAATTTGTGAATAATGTGCTTGAATGGCTTGTTGTAGTGTTAAGGTATGATAATTTTTCAAGAATTTCTCACGAGATTCTAAATCTTTCAAAATATATCATACCAAAGCACTACAACTATCCCTTATTAACTTAAGGGGGAGCAATAACTTGTTCTACGGCCAAACATTGATTTCATTTTTACCCAAAGACCGGTTAATCCATTCAATATCCCAAATATTAATGGTTAACATTTTGGATAAGGGGAGAAAATGGGATTAAGGAGACGTAAGTGTTACTTGGCTAAAAGATGAAAATGACTTAATGATAATCCAACTTAATATGTGTTAAGCACGTGTTAAGGGGGAGCGTTTTTGATGATCAAAAAACCTAAGGTACAAAACTTTTGATTTCAATATCACAAGTACCTTAGGTGATTTTCAATGATGTTTTCATGGTGGCAATTCCTTTCCAAAACACGCTTAATTCACGACGGATGTGGTGACAAAAGGGTGGTAGGAATAGGTTAAGTCCAATGATTCATCAGAGCCGATGGAATCTTCCCAAGGACAATTCCCTAGTTAGAATTAGAAGTCCTAGGAAAGATGGAGAAAGAATGTGAACGTAGCTGAATGCCGACCAAGTACTTAAGCTAGCACTGGAACAATCACAACAAGGTGCTAGTGATGACGTATTGGTAAGCATTGAAGGGGTTGAAGAATGAAAAAGAAATGTAAAGATAAAGGGTGTAAAGAAAGAAGCCCTCCTTACAACTTTAGGCAGAAACCGGGTCAATACATATGCTATTGAGGTCATTTTTGTTAATGATTCTCGGTATTGAAGAAAGACATCATGGACCCAGTGATGCAATGCACAACCCTTCCCCAGCTAACTCAAATATCTCTCAAAAGGTATTTGTTTTAATCACACGGAGATCAACACGTTATCTATTGGTTTATTCACTCCGAATAAACTGGTATTGAAAAGGTGGCACTCCTCTCCAGCCATCGCTCACTAAATCAAAACGCACAATCAAGTCTAGAGCCAAGAGATCATCAAAAGTCTCATTAGGACACTTTCCATTTATTCCTTGCTTTCTCACACACTGTGAAAAGTAAGAGATTTTTCATGAGTCCTACGCAATATTCCTGTAATATTGCCAGAACATCCGAGTAATACGCAAGTATTACAATGAAGATGGAAATCCTGCTTGAGCCAACATCAAACAAGCTCATGGTAGGTTACACGTGCGGTTCTTTTAGAACCAATCTTGTGAAAAACTGGAAGGTAACAGTGGTTTAATTCTTAATTGAACTTAAACTCGTTCCAGGCCTCTTCGCATTATCATATGATCTTGCCAGAACACTCAGAGTGACTCTTTATTGACCACAGTGACGAGTGGAAATCCTTCTAGTGTCAACATCAAACAGCACTTGGTAGGTAACGTGCAAGATTCTTTATGAATCGAGCTCGTGACAACTGGAAAGCAACGATGGTGAAAATCTTAATTGAAATTCACTTGTTCCAGGTTTCATGAATTGACGGCTTTTAATCACAAGGATAATTTATCCAAGTGATTCACTCTTTATGTTCGCAGTCAGCTTTGGACGGTCGAGTAAAGAGAACGGGTTTACCCGCGAAATCCTGTCAGGAAGTTACTTAATTGAAACTATCCGTCACGGGTACGATATCTAATATCGTCCAACGGTCTTCACCGACCGGAGGTAAAATGCTACCGAATTAGAATAAAATGTTCAAAGCCATTTTATTCGTGTCGTTGCTGTGTACCTGCTAAAGACGGTGGCGTTGCTGTGTACCTGTTGAAGACGGTGGCGTTGCTGAGTACCAGTAAAGACGGTGGTGTTGCGGTGTACCTGAAAAAGTCGTTCCCACATGCTTATGTCTTTTGTAACAAAAATTCAAGAAAGTACAAGATGAAGTCTTCCGCTGTACCAAACTCTGAAGCTTTCGAGAATTCAACAAAAAGACATAAGTGTGTGGAACATGAAGTCACGAGGAGGCAAAGTTCACAAGAAAGGCAAAGATCGCACGTGAAAGGCCAAAGAACAATGCTCTCAAGTCAAAGCCAAAAAAGATCAAACCAACATATTCACAACAAAAGAAAGAAAAAGAAGAAAAGACTACGAGCTAAAGAACGAAGACTTAGTATAGTATGCTAAGTTTAGAACTTTGTAACGTGGAGTGACCTCCCTTAGGGGGAGATTGTTAGAAATACGTTTTAACGTATATTAGAAGTATCGGTCACTCCACAATATGATTTATGTTGTAATAGCTCGTAGTTAGTATTTAGTTATTATTTGCTTATTAACTTAAGTAAGAACCGGTCCATGGGCTTGTCATGGACCGGCCCAAGTCCACTTATGACTTGGAACTATAAATACCCCTTTCCACTAAGGAAAGGGGTTGGTTGTTATCATTTCTTAATTTCCACTTAATAAAATTCACATAGTTTCTCTCACTTTCTCTCTCTAACTTTCTCTCTCTAGAAATTAACAAACCCCTTCATAGATTCATTGATTATCAATATTCTACACTACAACTCTTTAAATAGAAAACAGGTCCGTGTTTAAGGGGGAGCAAATATTAAATCTTCTTGGAATTAAAATTGGTCTTCAACAAGGGTTTTCAGAAAATATAAACCATTAATAGTCATCATTAAATGCTAAGTGTGCCTTGTGTGGAATATAGCTTGAGGAATAGGTTATTTGAAAATTAGGCGTTAAGTGTAAGTGTTCGTGTTTGTGTGCGGGTTAGTACATCGTTAAGTTATTTGGTTAATCCTAATGATCTTAACAAAGGCTACTAACTGGGGGACAAATTTTGCAAATCTTACAAATAGGGGGTCTAATGGGTTATTTTGGCACAAAAACACAAACACAGATATACTCCCTGCCATTGATAAATCTTCGATCCTTGATTTTTTTGATTGCAACTCCGTCCATCCAATACTAGGTATCCTACTTGTTTATATGCTTATTATATATCCCATCTTAACATCACATACAACCCGTAATCAAGATTTAATCAAATCTAGGGTTTCGAAATTTTTGTGTTGAAAGTGTTAATTGATAAGTGGGATTTGTTTAGATTGTATAGATGAACATAAGTCTTGCCCAGTTTTGCTTAAACCATTGCCAAAATCCAAGAATCGTAAGGTCAAACTTAAGATCGAATCCCAGTTTTGGATTGCGATGAATATTGTGACAGACATTGCGATGCATGGTCTTTGCGATGAGTCATTCTGATGGCTCATTGCGATGGGTTATTGCGATAGGTCATTCCGATGGCTCATTGCGATGGCTCATTGCGATGGGTCATTACGATGACACATTGCGATGGCATATTGCGATGGTGCATTCCGATGCATCATTGAGATGGCATCGTAATGGTATTGCGATGGGGACTTATTGCGATGATTTTCTCAACATTACGATGGAAACACCAATATTGCGATGACTATGTGGTTGCGATAGGACAGGATTGCGATAGGATTGCGATGGTTTCACATTGCGATGGTTGTAAGATTGCGATAGGATTGCGATGCTTAAACATTGTGATGGTTGTAGGATTACGATGGATTGTCTTATTGCGTCTGATGATCTGAAAGATTGCGATGAGTAGTTTTAGCAAACATTGTGATAGCTTATAGTATTATGTTACCACTATAAGATTGTGATGAGTAATAGGATTGTCATGCTAGTATTACGTTAGGTGACACCTATAGACATGTGTCGTGATCAAGTTAAAGTTGTTCTATTTATGTAATGCGCTAATGATTTTGTGTGTTACTGGTAATGCTTCAGCTTGACATAGATTTAAGATATATATGTTTGTGTATATCATTTGTGTTTATGTCATATAAGCAGGAAGATGTCGATCACAGAAGAACAACAGCGGCAACGTGTTCTCAAACTTGTTTCACTCAGCAACAGGCTACCATATGCTGAGAAAAACTCTCGTTTGCAAGAGGATTTTGATCCATCTTTAGCAGCTTTCAAAATCGCCACTGATATCCTTGACATCTCACCTATCAAAGATGCATTCAGACTTACTGCCTTTGTTCCCGAAGTCTACATGCACGAGTTCTGGACCACTGCAACACTTTCACAGAATCAACTGTCTCAAAAGACTATCTCATTCCAACTAAACAAAACACAAATGGTACATAACTTGAGCATCTTTAGGCAACTGTTTAACTTTCCTAAGTTAGCAAAAGGTGAACACTTTGTGGCTAACCCAAACAACGATGAATTGTTTCGAGTCATTCGTACTCTGAATTATGAAGGTGAAATCCACAACCTATCCCAGTTCAATACATCACACATAGGGCAACCCTGGAAAGCACTTATCACCATCATTGTCAAATGTCTTACTCCAAAGACTCGGGACTCCGACGTAATGAGACCACCTCAGGCTCACATATTTGGGGGACTTTACACGGCATCTAAAGTAGACTATGCACTCCTTATCTGGCAAGAATTTCGTTATCAGTTTACTGGAACCAAGAAGAAATCCGTGCATCTATCATCAACCACTTTATGAAAAGTGACCCAAACATTGATACTCGCGGGAATTTATTCTACCACACAAAAGATGATGACTATGTGATCTTACAAATGAATGCGGATACTCAATCCACAAAGTACTCATTACGTCCAGCTCTAGTACCTGACACAATGATCAATGAAGGAATCAAGGAAAGTGATGAATATCAAGAGATGCTCCACGATATTGACACACAGTTTCGACGAGCAAATTCACTTCCTTTAGAGAAGAAAAAAGGTAAACGAATGAAAAGAGTTTCAAAGCGACAATCGATTGCTTCCTCCAAAGATAAACGCATAGGGAAAATGCAAATAGTTGATGAAGATGATGATGAAGATAAGATGATCAATACTGAGGAAGAACAGGAAGAAGTACCACTCAGAAGGCCAAAAAAAGCAAAGTAAACCAAAGTTAAAGAAGCAAGTGTTGCTTCAGATGAACCAGCTAAACAAATCATTTCTGAATCCAAACGACTGCGTATTACTCTTCAGCAAAGCAGAGAGGAGGCTTTTGCAACAGATCAGGCTCAAGACTGTTTGAGGACTTAGAGGAATTTGGTAATCCTGATGCCGATATTGTCTTTTATGAAGATCTTAACGATGAAGATGCTTATGAAGATGATGATAACTTCCATTTTGAAAGTCGTGAGCAGAGTGAAGAGGGTGCTAGCAGTGAAAACACAGATACAAATTTGTTGTATCATGATGTCAAGATCACCACATCTTTACCAGAACCAACTAACACTGTGGTTAACGACGATGCTCACGCAACTCTCATTCCAGGAACTCCACTTCAAAGTAAGTCTACTTCCGGCTCTGATGATGTTTTGAAATATCTTAATTTGGAAGGGGAGGGTGTCGAGGTTACAAATACTGATCCATCGACAAATGAAAACATGGTGGATGTTCCTATAACTTCTGTTACATCAGCTACCATTCCACCACTATCCACCCTGGTCATCACTGATGTCATAACACCAGCTATCACACCAGTACCTGTTGAACAACCGGTATCAACTACCACCCCAACGACTGAATCAACACCGTCATCAATAGCTGAACAACCTGTATCAACTATCGCCCCAATCACTGAATCTACACCATCACCTATCCTTGAACAACCCGTATAATCCACCACCACTTTAACAGTCATGGTTACACCTCCACCATCAGTACAACAAGTATCATCCACCTACAACCCATTCCTCACAATCAGTGATCCACTGATTCAGTCTCTTCAACAACAGCTGGAGGCTCAAGCTAAACAAATAGCTGCACTGACTGAAAGATTTACCACTCCTGGCACACAAACTTTCAAGGATCCGAAACCTGATGAGCCTACACTTAAGAAAATATCCGACAGCGTGTCTAAACTTAAAGAACAACACAAATCATTTCTTGGAGAGAAGAAAACTCGTGACAAAGAGAATGCTGCCTTTCTTGGGTCAATTAATGAGAAGATGACCAACATCATTCGACGAGAAGTAAAGTCATACGTTGATCAGGAGCTACCAACTCTTTTCGGTACTGGTTTATCTACCTTTCAACTAATGAAACTATTGCAGACACGCCTGAAAGATATGAGGACTAGTAAATCGAAATACAAACAAAAAGTTCTGTAATATCTCAACAAAGCAATCATTGATGATACACATGCAGACACTGAAGACTCTGAGTCTGAGGATGAAGAAGAGATCGAGGGGGCAGATAACGAGGGTGACAGTGATGAGGATGATGGTGATAATGATAAAAATGAGGAAGAGGATAAGGAAAAAGATGATGAGGAAGAAGATGATGAGGAAGAAGAGGATGAGGAAAAAAAAGGATAAGGATGAAGATGAGGATGAGGACGAGGATACAGATGAGGATGACAATGACGATGATGATAATGACGACGGGAATGGAACCAAATAGGGTGACAAGAATGATAAAACGGGTATGAATGCCGATGAGTCAAATAAGGATGAAAGTGATAAGGCAACTGAGAAAGGTATTGAGGAAGCTGCAGAAAGCGTTGCTGAAACCGCAGAAAAGACGGTGGACTATACTGTACCAGAATCTCAGCATATTGACACAGATATATCTACTGAACCAGTTTTTACTACTGATTCTCACAATTGTGGATTTGCTATTTTAGATCTGGTGGTCTAACATGGTGGTAAATGGTGGTGGAAGCCATTGTTGAGAGAGAGAGAAGAGAGGTTGTGTGTGTAAAAGAAAGAAAATGAATTAAAGTGAAAATGGAACACAAGCAACACCCCTCCTTGGAAGCTAAGGAGGCATATATATAGTCACACACAATACACTTAACTATACATAAACCTAGTCTAGTCTAAGCGTGTGTGACTATGATAACTAATGGGAATTCTTAAATATCGTCACATAAAGTGAGTTTCTAACAATCTTCCCCCACGGGACGACGTGTAGAATTCCTTACAATATTTTTTTCCTAACAAGTACATAATGATAAGAACAAGAGCTTTCATGAAGCGTCCAATGCTGATGATGTCTTCTGAGGCCTTTGACTTCAAAACGACTCATCTTTAACTTGTAGTAGAAATACTGTAACGGCACGAGCTAAGTAACCCATACACTTCTGGTTAAGGAGAAGCTTCTGAATTAACTTCCCCCTAATTCATGCCACACAAACTTGATGTAGAAGCTTTTAAATAGCTCCCCCCTAAATCGACAATCCTCGTAAGCAACTTCAAAGCTTTCAATAAAGCTTAGAATGATTAAGCGCACAGCGGAATCTAACAAGCAAATCCCATCATATAACATGATAACGTTGCTAAGAGGGATTGAAAGTTTGGGCCACACCAAGTAGATCAACAACTTCTCTTCTCACGCTTGAATAATTCTTCTGAAATTTTTCTTACCCCTTAGAGTTCAAGTTATGCATACCAGAAAGAATCAAGACACTTCTTCCTCCACATAGTTCAAGAAAGTAAATCAATCCCAATTATGAAGCTCAAATACTGAAGTGGACACTTTATCCCATTCATGAAGTTGACATCGTAACACCAGAGTCAATTAAGTCCCGAAAATGCACATATCTTCTTCCGGAGATGCACCAGAGTCAATTAAGTCCCGGGAATGCATATAGGATAATGATGATGTTTAATTGAAACAATCAAACAATTAAACCTCGAATCAGTAGTGTACCGTTTAGAGATTGATAACGCCACGAGTTAAAACACTGATTTTCTCTGCGGCTATGACAAATGTCATCCCGGAATGTCTTCAAATCAAAAGAAGGTATGAAGTTCATCACGTGTACTCGTTGTGCGTTCAATGTGTCTTCTTCTTCCCCCTTGATGGTTTCGAAACTCGGAACCATCAATAAATTGTACGCACATGAACCTGAAATCTCGTGAGAATAATAAATAAGCTGAATTATATATTTTGTGAGAATCAGCTGTTGATCGAAAATCTCTTCTCATAAACTCTCCATGGCCACCTTTACCAACCCACGTGTAAGCAATTTGAAGTGACCACTGATTGAATGAACCAGATACATCAAACGTGAAACTGAATAAAAATCCTTTGATCTTGTGACTTAAGCTTGCACTATTGTTGAATGAGGAACGGTGGAGAAATCCCTAAGTACCCAATGCATCACTGAAGAAGTATATAAGCACAACACCTCTTGAAATTATCCACGTCGACTAAGCGCGTGACACTGAGTACAACAATGTAACCCCTTTAAGTGATAGTTATCCGAGTCATCAACCAACCACCCTGAACCCGGAAACTAGATAAACAAGTCTTCATTCTAAAATTAAGCACGAGCAAGTTATCTTTGAAGATAAAATAAATACACCCCTTGTTTGGAGTGACCTCCCTTAGGGGGAGATTGTTGGAAATACGTTTTACGTATTAAGAAGGATCGGTCACTCCAACGATAGTCCATGTAATAGCTCGTAGTTTAGTTAACTTTCTTTATTTATCAAAGAAGTCCAAGCCTAGCCTACAACATGTGTAGGCCGGCCCAAACGTGTAAACCCAAGCCATTACAAGGCTTGGTTATATAAACCCTCTCCTTAGATGGAGAGGGTGTGTGTTCTTCATTTTTACACATAGTAAAAAAGTGTTTTTCTTTCACTTTCTCTCTCTAAGTGTGTGTGTTCTCACCATCTCTCTATCTCTTTCTCTCTCTAAAAACATAAGCAAGATTTACATATCCTACAAATGGTATCAAGAGCCATGGGATGATTGTATTGTTCATGTGTTTGTGTTCTTGATTCATACGCCTATTTTGATCCATTTTTACACGACCCAATTTTTTTTTTGTGTTTTTGATGGTTTTTTCTTGATACAAATCTTCTACATAGTTGTGGTAGGGATTTGGTATAGTTACTTTGGCTAAAAACACAAAATTTTTGGGTGTTTTGATCATTTTTTGGCTTAAAATCACGAATTGGTTGAGTTTTGTCCAAGAAAAGTGGGAATTATTCCGATCAGGTCATCGGAAAAGGGTTTATAGGACATTCCGATCAGTGTAATCGGAATAGGGTTTAGGGATTCTGATTTTGGGTACATTCCGATCAGGTATTCCGATTAGGTATTCCGATTAGGTATTCCGATTAGGCATTCCGATTTGGCACATTCCAAAAAGAGACATTCCGATTTGGTTTATTCCGATTAGGGGCATTCCGATTTGGTTTATTCCGATCAAGGACATTCCGATTTGGTTTATTCCGATAGGGTTTATTCCGACGGCTTTCCGATTGATATTCCGATCACTATTCTGATCACTATTCCGATCAATATTCTGATCGTGTGTAATTTTGACTTGGAATTTTTGGTTTATCGAGGACATATTTTAGGGGATTTTATCATTGTTTCTCGACTTCAACTCACAACAGCAAACACATTTACTTTCTTTCATTGATCGATCAACGTTTGTAAATCTTAACTTATTAAAATGGAGTACACATCTCTTACGGATAAGTCCATCCTCTCGGGTACGGATAATCGTCCACCAATGTTGGTGAAGAATATGTATGAGGAATGGGCTTCCCGAATGGAACTTTATATGTTGAACAAGGAGAATGGACATCTCATTTAGGCATCAGTGCTCAATGGACCATTAGATTATGGTACAGTGACGGAAGGTACAACTACTCGTCCTCGCACAACGGGTGAATTGACTGGAGATATGAAGATTCAAGACAAATGTGATAAGTATGCTACAAACATCATTCTCCAAGCCCTTCCTCCAGATGTCTACAAACTCGTCAGTAAACATAAAGTTGCCAAAGAGTTATGGGATAGAATTCGTGTTCTCATGTAAGGCACCTCGTTAACTAAACAAGACCGAGAGTGTAAGCTTTATGATACTTTTGATAAGTTTGCCTATGTGCCAGGGGAGACTCTCAATGATTACTATCTGAGATTTACCCTATTGTTGAATGAGCTCAATATCTATGGCATGACAATTCCTACCTTTCAATTGAACACCAAGTATTTGAACACTCTTCCTTCAGAATGGAAAAAATACATGACGGATGTTAAATTGGCTAAGGACTTGCATAACACCAATGTGGATCAACTTCAAGCTTTTCTTCAACAACACGAATGCCATGTGATCGAGGCTCGGTTGTCTACACCTCAAGTTCATGATCCACTTGAAATGTATGCTTCTCAATAAAACATGGCTTATACTTACCAAAACCATCATAGTTGCAGCAACCACCACCACACACCTATCAGCAACCATCTTATCAACCACCAATGATGCCACAGCAAGCATTTCAACAAGGTGTTCATCAACAATCTTTTCCGCAGCAACCACCATATCAGACATCACCATCACAAGCCAACACTTCTCCAATGGGCTATACTCCTCAGCAAGGATACTTTCCTATTGAAGCACAACCAGCACAAGCCTTCTACTCTAATGAACTTCCACCAATCCAAGCACCGGTCTTTACTCCAAATGATACGCCAGCTGATGTTCTAAACCATCTCACTGCATACTTGTCAAAACTTGTTGCAACTAGAGGATTTCCACCAACAAACAATCAGCTCCGCACCTCTTCAAATCCTCGACAACAAGCCACTGTTCAAGATGTCAAGTGACGGTGCAACCTCTTCAGGGAAGGCAAAATTCATATGGACCTCCTACAAGGACTGGGAACAATCAAGTTGTGAATTCTCAAGCTAGTGGAAATGGGAGTCCTATTGGTCCTAAGAAGGTTGTGACTTGCTACAATTGTCGAGGACAAGGTCATATGGCTAGGGAATGCACTCAGCCAAAAAAGAGGAGGGATGATGCATGGTTTAGTGAGAAGATGTATTTGGTTGATGCTCAGTCTAAGGGGAAGATTTTGGATTCAGAGGAGTTAGCATTTCTTACAGACCCAGGGGCAGCAGATACTGAAGGCATTGCAGTCGTTTCTACTTCTAATGCAGCTTATCAAGCAGATGATCTTGACGCATATGATTCGGATTGTGATGACATTCACTCTGCCCAAGCTGCTCTCGTTGCTAATCTCTCTCACTAAGGTTCTGATGTCATCAGTGAGGTACCAACCACATCTAATAATATTGATGATAACCAACATCAAGTTGGGCATGAAAATGACAACCTCGAACAGCATTCGGGAACTATTAATTCAAATGATGTGGTACCCAAACCTACACATTTGAGTGAACCTCAACCAAATGCTACGACGGGTATGGAATCTTATGCTCAACATGATTTGGTCATGGTGCCTAAACATATTATTGATCAAATGCATATGGCACTCAGACAAACCGGAGATACGAATTCCACCCTAACTGCTGAGCTTGCATTGCATAAAGAAAAGGTCAAAACTTTTGAAATGGTCCCTCAAGAAGAGAAAATAACATGTTCTGAATTTGACCAATTTTGTTTTGAAAAGATTGAACACTTGAAAGAAATAGAATCATTAAAAGCTAACCTTTCCAATGAATTAAAAGAAAAAGAGTCGGTTGTCAATGATTTTCAGAAACTTAAATTGGATTTCGAAACTATCGAGTCTAAAAAGTTTAGAATCGGAAATTAAAGCTACCAAACTTCTTAAATTTAAAGAACAACAGCTTTTAAAACAATACGCTTCCACAGAAAAGGTTCATCTGTTAACTAAATCATTTAAAGAAATCGAACTCAAGCGTCTTCAAGATTTACCACCTAATCCCGGTTATGCAAAACAAGCTCAGGAACATATTCCCGGTCTTTATGATATGACCATAATTGGCAAATCGAAAGAAGCACCTTTTGTTCGTAATACTGAGGAGACACAGTCACTTGCGGATGAAACTCATTCTAAAATGCTTTCAAAATTCCTTGCAATTGATTATGATCAACATAACAAAGATCAATTTTCGAAAAAGACACGCATTCGCTTACAAAAGGAATTAGCAGAATTAACAGTTCTTGTGCCCCAAAGTTTGTCAAATGAAAACCTTCCTAGTATGTCTCCTACACTTGTCAAAACGGATTTAACAAAGTTAATTCCACCGGTAAGCAAGGCGTCCGTTAACTTAAATGCGGTTCACCAACACTTAGCCGATTTTGACAAGGTCATTTTGGAACGTACGACGGCCTCGGCCATAACGGAAGGTGAATGGAACTTTGAGCACACTAGAGCTGCGTTTCGAGACGAAATTGTTCTGTTTGTAAAGAATGTTAAAGCCTGTCTTGGTAATCTTGATCAAGACTTGCTTTTGGAAATCGAAGAAGTTAGACGTGTTTTTAATAAAATGGAAGAGGCTTATGAAAACAGTTTACTTGAAATAGAACGGGTTTCACGCCAAAATGATCAGCTTCTGAAGCAAGTGATGTCTCATGATATAGTTTCTGTCCGTGTGAATAAAAGTGTTGATAATGATTCTATTGTGCATAATGTTGAATCTATGAATAATGTGGTAGATAGTAATTGTCACGAATCTGACGCTGAATTTTTAAAGCTTCAAGACTCATATTCTTCGCTTTCAAAACGTTTTGATGAGATTCAAACACATTGTATTTCGTTTGAATGCAAGCAACAATTTATTCAAGAAATCTTTGAAACGTCATTCGAAGGTGTTAATATCGATGATGCAAACTTTGAAAACAATTTTCGATTGAATTTACAATCAAAACAGCGTCAGCCAAGTGACAAAGTTGCTAAATCTTTGCCGATTGAAATAGAGAAATCTAAGGAGCTTAACTGTGTGAACGTACTTGAGGCCGCTGAGAATTTGAAACTGGATCTAGATAATCGAGTTTCCAAGATTTTGTCCAAAGTTGATAACTTAAAACAGAAAAATACACGACTCTTCGATTCAGTAAAGCCCGCATGTGCTAATACCACAGCACAGAATCAATCGTTGATTGAACAATTGAATCGAAAGTCGATGGAAATATTTGATTTGAGGGAACAAATTTGTGATAAAAATCTGGCCTTGGCTGAGTTAAAGGAAACACTTCGTACTCTAAAAGGTAAGAATGTTGTGGATAACGCAGCCAGTGTCTCAGCATCGTCCTCTAGTGCAATCAAAAGGAACCTTATAGCCGTCACACCACTTAACAAGTGCCTTAGGACTAAACCATCTCAAACTTTGGTCACTAAATATAAGGCAGAATCAAAACCAGCTTCTAATATTCCCGTTTTTCCTTGTACAGGAGTAAGCACCACTACTAAGGCTCAAAGATCTAAGCTTAAAAGAAACAAGAAGAAAGATAAGATCTTGCCCCCATCTAGTAGTCAAGTGAAGAAGAAAGTAGAAGCCCATCCTAGGAATGTTATTTCTGTTTTGAATAAAAAGAATCATGTAGCTAAACCTAAAGGCTCTGCGGTTGTGCAGCGTTCTAAGCCTAGTGTGAATTCTAATTTGAAATGTTGGAACTGCAATGAATGTATGTTTTCTAGTCGTCATGATTCTTGCCTTATTGACCATGTGAATGAGATGTATGCCCGGAAAAACGGATTAGAATGGAAACCGACTGGGAAAGTGTTAACCCAAGTTGGTTGGTTGTGGCGCCCCACTGGTAGAACTTTCACTATAGTAGGAAATACGTGCCCTTTGACTAGGATCACTCCCACTAAAGCGAAGAAAGCGTGCCCTTTAACTAGGAGTACCAAGGCTACCAAAACACAAGCGTGTCCTTTAACTAGGAACACCGACATTACTGTAGGAAACAGTGCCCTTTAAATAGGTCTACTCCCACTGTAGTGCCCGCGAATAATCCAAAACCTAAGAAAGTTGGAACTGTAAAACCTGTTAGTGCTAAAACTCACATTAGAAAACACAGGAAATCTAAGGGTCACAAACATGTTAGCAATTCTGATAATCTTATATCTGTATCTGCTAACACTCAGGAACCAATAGTTTCCAATGCATTGTCTACTGTTGTTATTGAAAACCGGTGGTCCAAAATGTTCTCTGGTATTTGGACTCTGGTTGCTCCAAGCATATGACCGGAGATTGCTCTCAGCTCAGAAATTTCGTCAGCAAGTTTCTTGGTACGGTTCGATTTGGAAACGATCATATTGCAAAGATAATGGGTTATGGTGAATATCATATTGGGAATTTTATTATTTCAAGAGTGTATTATGTGGAAGGTCTCGGTCACAACTTATTTTCTGTGGGACAATTTTGTGATGCAAATCTAGAAGTTGCTTTTCGAGAGCATACCTGCTTCATACGCTATTGGGAAGGGGTTTATTTATTGAAAGGTACTCGAGGAAATAATTTGTACACTTTGTCTCTACAAGACATGATGGCCGCTTCTTCCGTATGTCTTCTCTCCAAAGCATCGAAGGACTAAGTCATGGTTATGGCATCGACGGTTATCTCATCTTAACTTTGACGCTATTAATCACTTGGTGAAAAACGAACTTGTTCGTGGTCTTCCTAAACTTTCATTTCACAAGGATCATTTGTGTTCCGCGTGTACAATGGGGAAAAGCACTAAGAAATCATACAAACCCAAGACGGAAGACACCAACCAAGAGAAACTTTATTTGTTGCATATGGATCTTTGTGGGCCAATGCGTGTTGAAAGTCTTAGTGGCAAAAAGTACATCCTCGTTATTGTGGAGGATTACTCTCGGTTTACATGGGTGAAATTTCTTAAAGCCAAAAATGAGGCACCTAAATTCATCATCGGATTTCTCAAGATGATTCAAGTGCGTCTCAATACTACTGTCCGACGCATTCGTACAGATAATGGAACCGAATTTGTGAATCAAATCTTGCGTGATTATTATGAAGAAGTTGACATATCTCATGAAACATCCGTTGTACGCACTCCACAACAAAACGGTATCGTTGAAAGGCGAAATCGCACACTTATGGAAGCTGCTCGAACGATGTTAATTTACGCAAAGGCTCCATTGTTTTTATGGGCAGAAGCAGTATCTACAACAGTGTACACCCAAAACCGGTCACTAATTCGTAAATGCCATGGTAAAACACCTTATGAGCTTCTCCATGGAAAAGTACCAGATTTATCATATCTTCATGTATTTGGTTCTCTTTGCTATCCAAATAATGATGGTGACAATTTGGGAAAACTTCAACCAAAGGCTAATATTGGTATTTTCATTGGTTACGCACCCGCAAAGAAGGCATACCGAATCTACAACCGTAACTCTCGCAAGATCCTCGAAACTATGAATGTTGATTTTGATGAGCTGACAGCAATGGCTTCTGAGCAAAGCAGCTCTGAACCCGCACTTCATGAAATGGGACCCAGTAACATTAGCTCTGGTCTTGTCCCAAACAACCCTACTTCATCATCATTTACACCACCTACTAGGAAGGAATGGGATACGTTGTTTCAACCGTTCTTTGATGAATTCTTTATTCCTCCAAGTATTGTTGCTCCAGAACCTGAGGTAATAGCTCCGGTAACCGAAGTTGTCGCTCCAGCAACCGAAGCACAATCAGACACATCTGCGCCTACAATTGGTCAAGATATACCATCAACAAGTAATTCTCAACCAACACCCGAATCAACTACCCATGTCATGCCTATTGATGATGAAGAGGATGATGATGATCACGATTTGGAATTCGCTCAAATGCGTAAACTTCCATTCTTTGGTGTACCAATTCCCGACCCTAATCAAGCCGGGTCGTCCACCTCAGAGGAAGCTCCTACAACAGTTTACTCTAATCCACGGATTCGTGAACATGACAGCAAGTGGACAAAGGATCATCCTATAGATTCTATTATTGGTGACCCTAATCGTCCGGTATCCACAAGAAGTCAGCTACAAGAAAATGCAATGTTTTGTCATTTTGATGCTTTTCTCACTGAAGTTGAACCTAAGACATGGCAACAAGCTTTTACTCAATCTTGTTGGATAGAAGCTATGCAAGAAGAACTTAACGAATTCATACGTCTTGCAGTTTGGGAACTTGTCCCATGCCCGGATCAAGTGCAGTTACTCACTTTGAAATGGGTTTACAAGGTGAAACTCGACGAGTTAGGCGGAATATTTAAGAACAAAGCTAGACTAGTAGCTCGTGGATACAAGCAATTATTGGGCATCAAATTTATGGAATCCTTTGCACCTGTTGCCCGTTTGGAAGCTATTCGACTATTCCTTGCTTATGCAGCCCATATGAATATGATCGTCTATCAGATGGATGTGAAGACGGCATTTCTTAATGGTGAACTTAAGGAAGAGGTCTATGTTCAACAACTAGATGGTTTTGTGAATCCTAATTATCCTAATCATGTGTACAAGCTTAAGAGGGCTCTCTATGGGTTGAAGCAAGCTCCTCGCGCATGGTATGATCTTTTGTCACAATTCCTCATTACGTAAGGCTTCGCTAAAGGAAAGGTGGATCCCACGCTGTTCATTCAGAAACGAGGTAAAGATATGATTATGGTACAAATATATGTTGATGATATTATATTTACAGTCTCGACCCAAAACTTATCGGATGAGTTTGGGACACTCATGTCTTCCAAGTTTAAGATGTCAGTGATGGGCAAGGTATCATTCTTCTTAGGTCTTCAGATATCTCAGAGTCCCAGAGGCATCTTTATCAATCAATCCAAGTATGCCCTTGAATCGCTTAAGAAGTATAAGATGGAATCTTGCGACCCCGTGGATACTCCAATGGTTGAACGAACTAAGCTTGATGCAGATCCACATGGAGTTGCCGTTGATCTGACACTTTATCGTGGAATGATCGGTACTCTTCTGCATATCACAGCTAGTCGACCTGATCTTCAGTTTGCTATATGTATGTGTGCTCGGTATCAAACTCGACCTACTGAGTTACACTTGGCCACTGTGAAACGTATCTTTCGATATCTTAAAGGAACCATTAATCGGGGACTTTGGTATTCGAATGACTCTCCGATCGCACTTATGCCATATGCAGATGCGGATCACGCGGGTTGTCAAGATACAAGGCGTAACACGAGTGGAACTTTGCAACTACTTGGAGATCGACTAATCAGTTGGGCATCGAAAAGGCAGAAAAGCGCTGCAATTTCAAGTACGAAAGCAGAATACATAGCTATGTCTGGTTGCTGTGCTCAAATTCTTTGGATGAGATCGCAATTAACCGACTATGGTCTAGGTTTCAACAAAATTCCGATGTACAGCGACAACAAAAGTGCAATTGCCTTATGCTGCAACAATGTTCAATTCTCCCGGTCGAAGCATTTTGACATTCGCTACCACTTCATCAAGGAGCAAGTGGAAAATGGGGTAATCGAGCTTTACTTTGTCCGATCTGAGTATCAATTGGCGGATATTTTCATGAAGGCTTTAGATCGCGCTCGAATTGAATTTTTGGCCGACAAGCTAGGAATGAGAACCTTCTCGCCTGAGACTCTAAAGGAATTGGCAGATGAAGCGAAAGAATAGTGATGGTAAACTATTCTCGTATCCTTGGTGATCATCTGTATATATTGTTTATATTTTTATCCACAAAAGCAAAATACAAAAATATAAAACCATATAAAAACCATAAAAATTGAAAAATTAAGAAAAATCCAAAAATATTTTTACTTTATTTTTCAAAGGCATGTCTTTTGGTACGATAATATTTACGGCCTTAGAAATGTTGATTAATATCGACACGGCGCCAAAAATAGAGTTCGTACAAAAGTTGTAAATATTTCATAAAACATGCCTAAATGGCTTGTAGTTATTTCTGACTGCAACCCGGTTTTCACATTAAAGTCAGGTATTTATTATGAAAGCTTTGGCTAACAACGGGAATTAATTTTCTCGGGCAAGGTTTACTTTAAAACCTTGTAAGGGATCAAGTTTACTTTATAACTTGGTCTAACACAAATCTATGTACGTCTCAGTGCATTTATTTGTTAAAACAAGAGAAGTCTTGTTTTTATGAAGCTATCATCTCTACAACCATAGCAATCTACAATTGGTATCTACATACTCGACGATGCGACTACTCAACCGACGACTACAGCTCTTTCAATAGAACACGGGTCAACAATTGAGGGGGAGCAATTGTCAAGCATTCAGAATCTTCGATGCCGAACGTGCCAAGTTCACAAGTTGGTGTCAAGACAGCAATACCAATCGTACATGTGGTGTCAAGAGTTGACTTCAGACGTGACGAGGCGACCAACATATGTTGACAAGAACCATTTGATCTTATCATATGATGTTCTCATCTATCAGGTCCAACCTTGTCAATTCTTTTTTAATATGGTGAATATGTGATCATGCTACAAATCGATATCATATCTCATACATTTGGTATCATGAAGATAAAGCGGACTTGCATTTTTTCTTCCCAAAACCTTTGTTAAAACTTCATTAAATCAATTGATATTAAAAACATCGATTGGGTTAATATTTTTAATATGGTGGAGAAAATGTGATTTAATATGGGAAATTATCAAAAATGGATTGACTTAACGTGCTGGCTCATCCCGACATATGCGAAATGTTTTCGAATATCGTGGCATATGTTAAGGGGGAGCAAAACGGATTTACATATCAAAATGGATTTTCATGGTGACATATACTTACCCAAAACCCATTTATTTCACGACGATGAAGATTGTGGTGACATAAGGATGGTAGGATAGGTTAAGTCCAATTATTCTTCCAGAACCGGAGGAATCTTCCCAAGGACATTCCATAGCTAGAAATAGTAGTCCTTAGGAAAGATGGAGAAAGATTGTGAACGTAGCTGAATGCCGACCAAGTACTTAAGTTAGCACTGGAACAATCACAACAAGGTGCTAGTTATGATGTATTGGTAAGCATTAAAGGGGTTGAAGAATGAAAAAGAATTGTAAAGATAAAGGGTGTAAAGAAAGAAGCCCTCCTTACAACTTTAGGCAGAAACCGGGTCAACACATATGCTATTGAGATCATTTTAATGATGCTCGATATTGAAGATAGATATCATGGACCCAGTGATGCAATGCACAACCCATCCCAGCTAACTCAGATATCTCTTAAAAGATATTTGTTTTAATCACACGGAGACAACACATTATCTATCGATTTATTCACTCCGAATAAATTGGTATTGAAATGGTGGCACTCCTCTCCAGCCTCCGATCACTAAAATTCAAAATGCACGATCGAGTCTAGAGCCATTTGAGATCATCAAATATCTCATTAGGACACACTTTCATATTTCCTTGCTTCTTCACACACTGTGAAAAGTAAGAAAGATTTTAAGAGTCCTACGCAAAATCTTCATGATCTTGCCTGAACATCCGAGTAATACGAAAGTATTTACAATGAAGATGGAAATCCTTCTTGAGCGAATATCAAAAAGCTCATGGTAGGTGACTTGTGCGATTCTTTATGAATCAAACTTGTGATAACTGGAAAGCAACAGTGTTTTAATTCTTAACTGAACTTAAACACGTTCCAGGCCTCTACGCAATATCTTAGTGATCTTGCCAGAACACTCAGAGTGATACCTTAGTGTTCACAGTGATGAGTGGAAATCCTTCTAGTGTTAACCTCAAACAGCACTTGGTAGGTAACTTGCAAGATTCTATACGAATCAAGCTCGTGACAACTGGAAAGCAACGATGGTGCGGTTCTTAATTGAATTTCACTTGTTCCAGGAACATGAATTGACGACTTCAAATCATGCGGATATTATTATCCAAATGATTCACTCTTTATGTTTGCAGTCAGCTTTGGACGGTCGAATAAAGAGAACGGGTTTACCCGCGAAATCATGTCAGGAAGTTACTTAATTGAAACTATCCGTCACGGGTACGATATCTAATATCGTCCAACGGTCTTCACCGACTGGAGGTAAAATGCTACCGAATTAGAATGAAATGTTCAAAGCCATTTTGTTCGTGTCTACTTATGTTGCGGCATTTGAAGACGGTGGCGTTGCGGAATCCAAGAAGAAGTCGTCCCCGCATGCTTATACTTTATTTACTTAATATCTCATCTAATTCAAGAAAGCCTAAAAGTTAAGTCTTCCGCTATATTGAACTCTGAAGCTTTCAAGAATTACTAAGGTATAAGTATGTGGGACGTGAGGTCACGAAGAGGCGAAGATCACAAGTGATGGATGAACGAGATCGAGGCAAGAGATTGATGCTCAAAGATTGATATCAAAGATCACATCAGCATGTTCACCAGAAAAGAAAAAGAAAAAGAAAGACGAAGACCACGAGCTCAAGACAATCATATTATGCTAGGTTATTGTAACTTGGGTAACACCCTTGTTTGGAGTGACCTCCCTTAGGGGGAGATTGTTGGAAATACGTTTTACGTATTAAGAAGGATCGGTCACTCCAACGATTGTCCATGTAATAGCTCGTAGTTTAGTTAACTTTCTTTATTTATCAAACAAGTCCAAGCCTAGCCTACAACATGTGTAGGCCGGCTCAAACGTGTAAACCCAAGCCCATTACAAGGCTTGGGTATATAAACCCTCTCCTTAGATGGAGAGGGTGTGTGTTCTTCATTTTTACACATAGTGAAAAAGTGTTTTTCTTTCACTTTCTCTCTCTAAGTGTGTGTGTTCTCACCATCTCTCTATCTCTATCTCTCTCTAAAAACATAAGCAAGATTTACATATCCTACAACAATGAATCTATAGAACATATGCAAGAAGACGAAATTCCTGTGTCTACGCAAGAAGAAGAACCCACAGGGTCAATGCTAGAAGGCGAAATTCCAGTCTCTATGCCAAATGATGATATACCGGTGACACAAGAACAACCTTCAACACCATCTGAAGATCAGCACATCTCTGATATGGAAGTTGAAGACTTAAATCTGCCAGAACCAACGTTTGCTGAATCTCTTATCATCGATGACACGGTACAGGAGCAACTCTGGCTTACAAATGCAGCACCTCAACATCCTTTCGCCACAACAACTGAAATGGAGCTCACTCAATACCTAAACAATCCTATCGATTTCTCCGCCTTTTTAAGGCATCATCATGGGAAACCGACAATGACTTCGAATCTTATCAAAATGGCAGCCGCAGATGTGGACTTCTTTGATACCTTGAAGATCAGACATAATGAGGCAGAATATCACTTGAATGAGCTTACAAAGGCGATGAGAGCGACGAATACGGAAATTCAGACTCCAGTGTTACGACCTCTTACACCCACAGTCATCACCGGTTCTGCAATGAATCCAATAGAGCACTTTGTATCTCATGATCTTGAGTAACTTGAAAAAGGCGCGAAGAAATATGCCACATCACTTACTATGCTCAAGGCTGTTAATCTGGAGAATGTACCATGGGTTGAAGATAAAGTACCTGATGCGTTATGGAGAAGGAAACTGCTCAAGTATTATGATACTTTTGCATCACTTGGCATCTCTCACTGGAATGCAAAGAAAAGGTTAGCTTACAATCACTTCCATCGTCCAAAGAGAGGTTCTTCTATTGTCTCAGCTCACAGAATTAAAAGCATTCAAGGAGCAACCACTCAGACTGTATTCGGTTATGATTACTTGAATGTAACCGTGTTCAAACATACTGATGAGAAAGAATACCGAATTGACGAAAGTGATCTCCAGTACCTTCAACTTGAAGACATCAAAGATCTTCTGTTGTTATTGGCTCAGGAAAAAGTCAACCATTTACTACCTGAGATTGTCATTGCGTTGAGCTCCAACCTTCGTCAATATGCAAGAAAAATTGTCATCCAAAACCGGGTGGAAGATTTTCAACTTGGAGTAGAGAGCTATCAAAAGCAGCTAAACTTGCAACGTCCTCATACAACTCCACTCAGTAATTTTCACAAGAACAAGAAGCCTTACATGGGGACCACGACACCAGAAGCAGGGATATTTTATCCAAATGAGACTGGCGTCATGCAGTTTATGCGATTCTCCGAACTGCACAAATTCAGCGATGGTATGCTCAAGCATGTTCTAGATGATCTGACGGTTCTCAATGCCAACCTACCGCTTCCAGCAGTCAAGTACACCTGGATGAGCCAGTGCAAAAAGGGAGCTAAGTACGCGATCAAAAAGATCGAGGAACTTTTAAGGAAGCGCCGATTGCTACGAAGTGTGGAACGATTCGTAGGTGGAATACCATATGGAGCTCACCATAGGTTCACGGAACGATCCATTTAGTTATGGATCGTCTTATAACAGGTCAACTCCATATGTCTATTACTGTGAATATGTTAATTTATGTATAATCAGCTTTTATGGCATGTTGTAGTGTAAAAGTATGATATTTTTCAAGAATTTCTCTCGAGATTCTAAATCTTTCAAACATAGCGTACTCGAGCACTACAACTAACCCTCATTAATTTGAGGGGGAGCATTAATATGTTCTTTGGCCAGCATCTAATTTCATTTTATTACCCAAAGACCGGTTAATCCATTAATATCCAAAATATTGATGGTTAACATTTTGGAAAGGGGAGAAAATGGGACTAAGGAGACTTAATGATACTTGGCTAAACAATGAAAAAGGCTTAAAAGATAAACCAACTTAATATGTGTAATGCACATGTTAAGGGGGAGCGTTTTTGATGAACAAAACACTTAATGCACAAAAACTTTGATTATAATATCACAAGTGCTTTAAGTGATTTTCAAGGATTTTTCATGGTGACAATACTTACCCAAAACACACTTAATTCACGACGGACGTGGTGACAAAAGGGTGGTAGGATTAGGTATTAGTCCAATGATTCATCAGAACCGATGGAATCTTCCCAAGGATAATTCCCTAGATAGAATTAGTAGTCATTAGGAAAGATGGAGAAAGATTGTGAACGTAATTGAATGCTGACCAAGTACTTAAGTTGGCACTGGAACAATCACAACAAGGTGCTAGTTATGACGTATTGATAAGCATTGAAGGGGTTGAAGAATGAAAAAGAATTGTAAAGATAAAGGGTGTAAAGAAAGAAGCCCTACTTACAACCTTAGGCAGAAACCGGGTTAATACATATGCTATTGAGATCATTTTTTCAATGATTCTCGATATTGAAGATAGATATCATGGACCCAGTGATGCAATGCACAACCCATCCCAGCTAACTCAAATATATCTCAAAAGATGTTTGTTTTAATCACACGGAGTTCAACATGTTATCTATTGGTTTATTCACTCCGAATAGACTGATATTGAATAGGTGGCAATCCACTCTAGCCATCGCTCACTAAATCAAAACGCACTATTGAGTCTAGAGCCACGAGATCATCAAAAGTCTCATTAGGACACTTTCCATTTATTCATTGCTTCTTCACACGCTGTGAAAAGTAAGAGATCTTTATGAGTCCTACGCAGTATTCTTGTAATATTACCAGAACATCCGAGTAATACACAAGTATTACAATGACGATGGAAATCCTGCTTGATTCAACATCAAACAAGCTCATGGTAGGTGACACGTGTGGTTCCTTAAGAGCCAATCTTGTGAAAACTGGAAAGAAACAGTAGTTTAATTCTTAATTGAACTTAAACTCGTTCCAGGACTCTACGCACTATCGTATGATCTTGCCAGAACACTCAGAGTGACACTCTTTAGTGTTCACAGTGACGAATGGAAATCCTTCTAGTGTTAACATCAAACAGCACTTGGTAGGTGACAAGTAAGATTCTATTTTAATCAAGCTTGTGACAACTGGAAAGCAACGATGGTGAAAATCTTAATTGAAATTCACTTGTTCCAGGTTTCATGAATTGACGGCTTCAATCACAAGGATAATTTATCCAAGTGATTCACTCTTTATGTTCACAGTCAAGCTTAGTGATAGTCGAATGAAGAGAACGGGTTTACCAACAAAATCCTGCCAGGAAGTTACTTAATTGAGACTATCCGTCACAGGTACGATATCTAATATCGTCCAACGGTCTTCATCGACCGGAGGTAAAATGCTACCGATATATAATGAAATGTTCTAAGCCATTTCGTTCGTGTCTTATTATGTTGCTGCATTCGAAGACGGTGGCGTTTCGGTGTACCTGTTGAAGTCGTCCTCACATACTTATTCCTTCTGCTTCAAATATTTCAGCAAATTCAAGAAAGTCTGACCTAAAAGTCTTCCGCTGTATCGACTCTGAAACTTTCAAGAATTCAACAAAGGATAGGTGTGTGGGACATGAAGTCATGAAGAGGCGAACATCACAAGAAGATAAAGATTGCACGTGAAAGGCCAAAAGAACATGTTCCAAGCAAAAGCCTGATATTATTCAACACATATTCACAAAAAGAAGAAAAGATAAAGAAGAAAAGAGAAAGTGGACTACGAGCTCAAGAACAAGATCTAACATGCTAGATTAGGACTTTGTAAATTTGGAGTGACCTCCCTTTGGGGGAGATTGTTGGAAATACGTTTTTCGTATAAAGAAAGTCTCGGTCACTCCAACAATATAGTTATAGGCTCATAGTAGTGTTTAAGTAACATTTATGTTTAGCCCGACCCATGAGCATGTTCATGGGCCGGAGGCCCAAGTCCACTTAAGGACTTGGGTATATAAACCCCTTTCCACCATGGAAAGGGGTATTGGTTGTTTCATTTCTCAAAGTAATACACATAGTTTCTTTCACTTCTCTCTCTAGTTTCTCTCTCTATAAAAACATCAACCCTCTTAAAATACAAAGATTATCATACTTCTACAACCTTTATCAATCAAAAGCTTCCGTAGTGGTTACTTCAACAACTTAAGGCGCTGAGTAACCTTAAACATTGAGAAACCACTAATTTGATGCGACCAAGCCTTCAACACCACATCTTTAAACCGAGCATTTTAAGTAATATTATTGAAAAACTTTAACGGCTTAGGCTTCGACATAGCAAGAGTAGGAATATGAAGCACCGCTGGAGAATGATCTGATACACGGTAAGGTCTAAAGATCGCATGGGCACCAACAAAAACAGATTCAAAATTCATATTTTCCATAATTCTATCAATTTTACGCAGCAGCCCGTCAGTACCACGCGGCTTTTGGTTCCAAGTAAACCTCAAACCTGTATGCTGGACATCAGAAACCTCTATCTCAGCAACACACTCTTGGAATTCTCTCATTGCAATATCAACCTTAGAAGAACCTGCCGTTGAGTCCCCAAGCTGTAATGTAGCGTTGAAATCCCCAAAAAGACACCACGGCCTATCACGAATGAACGCTTTATGAGCACCCAGATTCCTCCAAAGATTTCTCCTTTGAGAGTACAAAACAGCTCTTTAAGTTCCAACTTCAACCAAACACGAACATCAATTGCCTGGTCGTCCTGATTAATCAAAACAACATCAACATCATTATGATTCCATCCCAGAATAATACGAGCACCCTTTGTACAATAGCTGTCATTCGAAGTCCAATACCAGTGACGAAACACCTTAGAACACATGCGAAACAAATTACCATTAGAGACATGTGACTCAAGGATAGCACACATAGACAATGCGTTCTCCAAAATCACATGACGAACTTCACTTTGCTTAGGGGAAAAGTTCAAGCCCCTTATGTTCCATGAAGCCACACTAATCATGAGTACCCGGTTGTTCAGGAGTGCTTGTCCCTGTTAGTATCTTTGGTTCTTCCAGAATTAGATCTTCATCAACTTCGCTATCACTATCATTAATAGGCTTGCCTCTAGTACCCTCATCTTCCCAATAAGTTTCTCCATCATTACCACTTAAAGCACTAAACGAGTTTGTCACAGCCACATCTTTCTTCTTCTCATTATCCACCCCCTTCCTCATAGGCATAACATTTTTTCCTTTGGCAGGAACCTTGAGCTTCTCCTTACGCTTGGAGGCTTCACCCTTCTTAACACGTTTATACTGAAAGTTAGGAGCAGACTCGTTCAACTTAATACCATTAATGTACCTTGGATGCCGAGGCGAGGGCCTAACACCAACATTCTTCTTAGTTACTGCCACGAAGCCATCACCATCTGTATTAGTCTGACCCTTGTCCACCCAGACAGAATTTTTAGCGCACGCATCATCCCAATGATCTAAAACCTTGCATGCTTCACACCTAGGTGGCAGCCATTCATATTCCACATCAATAGTAGCCAAAGTATGCCCCGATCCATCACCCAAGGGAATAGCAATAACAACAGACTTAATAAGCTCCTTCTCAGTCGACACTTACACAAGAGCACGAGCATAGTAATTATGTCCCCAAGAACTTAAACACATGTTAGATATGTAGGAATCTAACATAATGGGCTTTCCAATCTGAGTGGTGATAAGGCTCAAACCAACCTCTGAATATGCCACAATTGGCACGTGATGCATTTTAACCCATATCAGAGCTTGCTTAATTTCATCCTTCTTTAGAATAGTATTAGGAGTCCAAATGTTCAAGAACAGCGGAACAAGGAGAATAAGCCACGGACCATTTTCAATTACCTTGTCCATACCCTCACTTGAGTTAAATTGAAATAAGAAAAAGTCCTCATGAAGCTGAACTCTTTTCAAACCAAACTTTGACCATGTGTTCTTAACATAATTCTCAACCAACGGAAACGCCAATCACTTTCCTATAATGTAACCAAACAAGGTATTTGAAAACCTTCCACTAACCTCCTCTATAGCCTCCATGGGCAGCGTAACTGTGGCACCCATTACAGGCTGCGCACTATGTATCTCAGTAATCTTCACAACCTTCTTAGGTTGCGAACTTTTTACCATGGAAGCGAACGAAGGTGTTGTATCATCCACACCCCCAAAAACCTTAACAGGTTTACGGACATAAGGAGTACTACCAGCAGACGAACCAGCATCATTCTTCATCGAACTAACCACATTCCTCACGTTAACATTCTTACCATCAGTCATCGAAGTTACCCCAGTGTTATTCTCCATCTCTCAAACCCACAAACTCAGAAACCAAGCAACGAGACATAGACAAGATCAAGGAAATACAAAAAACAAAAGAAACGAAACCCTAAAAAAAATTAGGGTTCACAACGATCAACTCAAATCCCTAACCCACCTCCATAATTGCAACACAATGAATGTAATAATGATGCGCAGATGTGAAACCTTAAAAAACAAACAACCAGACGAAACCCTAAAATTAAAACCAAACCCTAACGCAGATTAAGAAAAACCCCTTAAAAACCTAGTATACAATCAATCGCAAGCAACTGAATGGATAATAAATTAATAAAGAGTTAGAACCGACTGTGAAACGATTAATGGAAAAAATAAAGGAGATCGCCGATTGCCACCATTGGAGAGAAAACTAGGGTTTTTCAATTTAGTAGTTTTCCTTTTGCTTCTTTTAGTTCAACTCTTAAGGCGTTGTTTTCATTCAGAATCTCTTTGTTCAATAGTTGAAAAGTAAGTGCATCAAGTTTAGCCTTTTTTAGCTATATTAGCTTACTTTCAAAATCATCAAGTTTAAGAACAAGTTTATGATATTTTTCAAGCAAGTTGTTTCTTTGTTCTTCAACAAATTTTAGATCAATACACAAGTAATCAAAGACAAATTTAATGTCATCCTTATATTTTAATTCAAGAAGAGTTTGTACCTTTTTTATTGTGATATTGACCCATTCACCATTTCTAGCACTTTCTCTGGCCCCAACATTAGAGTTAGACCCTTCATCATCAGCAAGTGCCATCAACACTTTCACATTAACCAATTCATCATCATCTGAAGAAACATCTTCTTCATCCCATTCATAAGCTTCAGCAATAAGTCCTTTGTTCTTATCTTGCTTGGGAGCCTTGGAGGAAGAACTTTTAATGCTCATGAGAGCCAGTCTAGCCTTGATTTCTCTATATTTTGCCTCAAAGTCTTTTGTTGGTCGAAGTTCAGCCTGTTTTGCTGAAAGGAAGTTGAAGCAATTTGTTTTTGTTGAAATGATGGTTGACCAGATGGTGTTGATTGAACTAGTGAGGAATAAGAAGGAATGGATGTTTTGGATAACAATCCCTAGCAAAGTGACCAGCCTTTCCACATTTGTAGCATTCAGTGTCAGTTGAAGCTTTTGTGGTGCTGGAGAACTTGCCTCCTTCCTTAAAGAACCTTCTAGACTTGGCCAAAAGTGCTCTTTCATGAAATTCCTCTTTGAGGTCATTCAGATATTCCTCACTGGTTCTTGTGTCCTCTTCATCATCAGGACTATCTTGGTAGCTTTGGATGACAGCCTCACTGAATAAGGCTGTAGACAAGGGTGTAGCAATGGTTAATGCTTTACTCTTGCTTGAGCCTTCATAATTTTTAGTTTCCCAAAAAGAGAGGCCAGATCACAATCTTTAAGAGTAAAAGGTGTCACGAAGAGGATTCCCCTCTTCACTTGTGCCACGTCAGCGCCACATCATCTTAACTAACCAAAACAAAAAACCAACTAAACACCCCCTCACTCACAACTAGTCTCTCTCCTCTTCATTTGGGTCCCACCACTCACCATTTTATTTCTTTTTTCATTTTTCACACAAAATAAAAATTCATTTCATAAAATTAAAAATTACAAATACTTCAAATAAAAATAAAAATACTTAAAAAAAATACAAATAAGAAAAAAAGCACAATACGAAAAAAAATACGATATAAACTACGGTCTATTATTCATGGTTGCTCTTGTGCCCAGAGATGCTCAATGAGGTTCCGTTGAAGGCTTGAATGTACTTCTCTATCTTGGAGTTCTCTTTGTTTCCTGCGACGGATTGCACATCGCTCGACCCATGACCGTAACAAATGGTTCCCAGGAGGGATGTACATTTCAGCTGCTTCAGATATCGCAAACCTATGATTCTTCAAAATCATGTTATGCAAAATGATGCACGTGTACATGATTCTGCGTAGCTTGTTCACAGTCCAAGCACGCGCCGGTTGAGCAATTATACGCCATCGTCCTTGTAGGACACCAAATGCCCTTTCAATATATTTCCGGGCACTTTCCTGACGTCGTTTAAATAGAGCGATTTTGTCATCGCGTGCTTGGCTGAATGACTTAACAAAACAAGATAATTGAGGGTAAATACCATCTGTAAGGTAGTACCCTCTTTTGAATTGCTGCCCATTTACAATATACGGTGCCACTGGTTCGTTGTCAGCCAAAAGGTCGTCGAACAACGGCGAATGATGCAGCACGATAATATCATTATTCGCACCTGCAACCCCGAAAAATGCATGCCAAATCCACAAATTGTATGATGCAACAGCTTCTAGAATGATGGTTGGGTGTTTTTTTATCACCTCTCCCAAATTGCCCGTGCCACCCTTTGGGACAATTCACCCATTCCCAATGCATACAATCAAGGCTACCTAGCATCCCCGGAAACCCATGAATCGTATTATGTGCGCTATAAAACCTTTGAACGTTAGTTGTGTTAGGCTTTCTTAAAAACTCGGGCTGATACAAATCTATAACACATATACAAAAAAAGTCCAGACAATCGCGCGCACAATGTTCCCCCATTTGCAAGTACTCATCTACCCCATCCGCCACTGTGGCGTTTGCCAATTGGTGAAGGGCGGATGTGCATTTCAAGATGACACTCATACTTTTCATACCCGTAGCATCATATCGAATAGTAAAAAAGTGAAAATGCTTGGGTAAAGGATTATTTGTTGCACAATAAGTTTCAATACCTTCAACTATTTCCAAAAATAGTTCCCGTCTCATGCGATATCGTTTTCTGAACGTTTCCTCCGTATATTTCGGATTTGGACTAAAATAATCCTCCATTAAACGTTGTTCGGCGACTTCACGTTCAGCCCAAATGTATCTACGATGCTGCTGAACTTCATCTTCTTCATCTTCGTTAATCTGCATCACCATTTTGTATTCTTCCATATCTTCGAGATCAGACGGATTGGAATAATCAGACGAGGTACTCATTTTTTTGAAAGTTTGATTGAAAGTTTTGTGAAAAGATTTGGTTGAAAGTGTTTGTTGTGTGTGTGTTTTAAGATAAAAATAAGAGTATTTATAAAAAAAAGTTATATAAAAAAAAATTTAACCGTTCAGCAACGGATATATTTGCAGGCGGGGCCCACAAATCTCACTTTTTCATCTCGTTGAAGAATGGCGAATAGGGAGCGGCGAAGGGGGGGTGGGTGTCATGGCGAGCACCGGCGAGGGTGCCACCTCGGACCGGCGAGGGCCCCTCGCCGTGACACCGTTTGCTCTAATGTGATTAGCATTTCTCAAGCTTTGGTAGAAACTGAGCCACTTCTTTGGCAATGCATTAATGTTAGCCTCAAAATATTGAGTGAAACAAGAATACTCGGTCATAGTTTATTATTGTAATATTTATTAGAACGTTGTAATAGATAGTAGAAAAGTCATGGTTTACGGGCTTGTATTTAAGCTACTTAAAGCCCAAAAGACAAGCTCGTCCCAAACAATATAGCCCATTAATCCTACATGTAAGGGATGACTATATATACCCTTCCTAGCATGTTAGGAAGGGTGTTGGTCATTTTGTATTTTCTTACTTCTAATCTAATCCTCCCAAAGTTTCCAACCATTCTCTCTCTTTTCTCTCTCTATTTTCTCTCTCTAGAATTCATATCTTTTCATTAATTCGTGTATCTATCATCACATATCTAAGGGACAAAAATTAACAAAAACCGTGTTGATTTTAAGTTTTGAAAGCTCAACACCATCATTCACTGGTTCATTCATCAGTGCCAGTATCTAGACTAGTTTTAGGCTATTTCTAGCTCGATTTCAAAATTTGGCGATTACCAAATTTTTTGGTCTACCGTTATATCGGACTGGGGTATTTATTGTCAGACTGAAAAAAATCCCAATTTTTGGAATTTCAACCACAACCTAATCACAACCATATCTACTTAAGATCCGTATTCACTTCAACATTTCAGAGATTATCAAGATGGATTCTACTGCAGAGTATCGTGTGACGAACAACAACATAATGGTGGCGGGTTAAAAAGAGAGACCACAAATGCTTGTGGTTGGTCGATATGATCAATGACAATCCCGTTTTCTACTTTATCTTGACACAAAATCTAACGGTGATGCTTTAAGGCAGTGCATTTTTATGGACCCTATAAATTCTCAAAGGTACAAGTTCCTGTAGTACCAGCCACGGACACAGCTGATGAACAACCCGCATATGAACGTGATCAAAAGAGAAACGACCTCACACCAGAGAATCGTGCTTGGTTTGATGCAGAGAAGGAAGCAATCTACTTAATTCTCAGTGGCATTGGAGATGATATTTATTCCACGGTTGATGCATGCCCTACTGCTAAAGAAATGTGGACGGCTATTGAAAGATTGCAACAAGGTGAATCACTCAACAAACAAGATGTGAAAACAAAGATGTTTTGGAACTTTGGCAAGTTTACTTCAAAGGATGGGGAATCCATTGATTCATATTACTCCCGATTCAACAAAATGATGAATGACATGACCCGAAACAACTTGCAAGTTTCTACCATGCAAGTCAATGTCCAATTTCTACAGCAACTTCAACCATAGTGGACACGATTTGTCAGCTTGGTGAAACAACAACAAAAGTTAGACGAAGTTTCATTTCAAAAGCTCTTTGACATTTTGAAACAATTTCAGAATGAGGCAAACGAACTTCGAGCTGAACGGGTTGCAAAGGTTGCAAATCCACTTGTTTTGGTGTCCACCACTCAACATTACCCAGAATACCATTCTCGTGCTCCAAAGACCTACTCTACTCAATCATCATCACCACGGTCATCCATTGTCTCTAAGTCGCATGCTCCAGCAAGATCACGAGGCTAAGAAGTTGCAAGAGCACCATCACCAGCACTTGATCAATCATCCAAAGAAGACAGAGATGAAGAACAAGCTCAAAAGGATAGGGAATTCAAGCAACAAATGGCTTTCATTATGAAGCAATACAAGAAAATCTACAAACCCACCAACAACAACCTCAAAAATCATCAAACACGAGGAACAACTTTGCTCAAAGTCCTCCAAGGAATGACACACAAAGGCGTGCTGAGAGTCCTCCAAAGTATGATCGACAACCCGCTAAGTATGATAATCAGAGGGTTGCTACTTTTGTTGGAAATAGGGAAACTGTTGGTACTCAAGTTGTGCAACAAAGTGGGATTCAAGGTTTTAACTGCAGAGGTTTTGGGAATTTGGCTAGGGAATGTCGGCAGCCAAAGAGGGTTAAAGATTATGGTTATCATAAGGAAAATATGCTGCTATGCAAGAAGATGTAAGTTGGGATCAAGTTATCAAGTGAGGAAGGAGAAATGCTTGACGACACATACGATGAACTCTCCGACCAAGAACTCGAGGCACATTATTCATACATGGCAAAGATTCATGAGGTCCTTAACATCAGTGAAGATGACAATGGTCCTATCTTTGATACCTACAATATGATGATGATTATAATGTGTTTGGTGATACACTTGAGCATATAGTGATCCACCGACAACAATTACTGACACATGTATGATGGAAACGGTTGATAGCAATACCACACCTGATTCATCAGACATGTGTAATAATGAGTTTGAGGGTGATAACATGCAAATAAGTATGATGATGAGGAGCGTGTCGCGCTTGATAATTTAATTACTAGTTTACAAAAAGATTTCAATGAAACTAGAAAGATTCAAAAGCAATTAAAGAAGGCAAACGCATCGCTCACTCAAAACTTTGAAAAAGCAAAGCCGCTCTTATAAAATCTAGTGAGACCATTGATAGTTATAGGGCTCAGTTTCTTCAAAGAGACAAAGAGCTTGAGGGGTACAAAAGTTGTTTAATTAATGTTAAAAAGGACGATTTTGAAAATAAATACAACGAAGCTCTTGCCTTGTTAACTAAAGAAAAAAAACGTCAATTTAATGATTTATTAAGTGATGAACGTCAAAAAACGTACCTTGCCGCAACAAAAGTAAACGAACTTGAACAGAGGCTTTCTATGAATACCATAGATACTGCTAAAAATTCTTGAGGAAAAGAAACAAGAGGTTGAAAAATTAAAACAAGATTTCAAAAATAGACAAGGCAAAGATACTAAAAATGTAACGGAACTCGAAAAACAAGTCTATTTTTATATAAAACTTTGTTTATAAAATGCATGACTCTATTAAAACCATAAGAATGATAGCACCTCGGTCGTTTTTTAAGGGGAAAGCTAGTTTTGAAATTCCTAAGTACCTCGAACAAGCTCAAGCTGATGAGTCTGAATGGACCGATCATGATTGCCCAGTAGTTAGGCTCGATAGTGAAGAGACATCCCTTTGGGATGAGGAGAGTAGATCACCGGTCAATAAAGATTTTACGAAACCATATAATTATGCTTATGAAAACAGTCTTTATGGTCTTTTCACTCCACAAAAATAGAAGTCTCGTGAGGAATTGTTTCTTGAAAGCAAACAACGAAGAATTAAATGGAAGAAAAGTTTTGCCACTAAGAAATCAAATGTTTCTAAATATATTAACTATTTGCCTCTTGATGTTTCCAAAAGCAAAAGTAGAAAACACTTGGTATTCTTAAACATCACATTGATAATGTTCAATCAATCGTTGAAAGAGATTGGCAAAACCATGAAAATGATGAGTGGAAAAAAGAGATTCCCCACGATATAACTGTGCTTGTGAAAGAACTTTTAATACCAAATACGAAGATAATAAAAGAAAATGTTCTTGAGTTTGAAAATTTAATTCGGTCTGAAATGTTTGATGATTTGAAATATGTTGAGTCTCTTGAAAAAGAAATTGATGACCTTCAAACTGAAAAATCAGAGTTTTCAAACGAAAATGATCTACTCTTAGAAGAATGTCTCTCTAAAGATACTTTGTGTGTTAGTTTTCAATCTTTTGTTGATATCGATGAATATTCTGATGTTACATGCAAATATCTTGATAAGATCAAAGAGTGTGAACGGCTTGAAACTAAGCTTTCGAAACGTAAAGAAAATGTTGATAAAAAGGCTTTTGAGTTACTTCAACACAAAACTGATTTCCTTCAAAAAATTATCATTCTCTTGAACTTGCTTTGCAAAAAGACATCGGTAGTTTTCCACATGATAAGAACTTGCAAGAAAAAATTTCCCAAACGTTTCGAGAAATGAATAAAAAGTGTATGGAAATTACGTATTTAAAAGCTCAGTTACAAGAAAAAGACATAGCAATCGAAGAGTTGAAGAAACTCGTTGCTAAGATGGGTGGGAACATTGTGGAACCTAGAGTTAAGAAACCCTTTGTTAGACAACCCAATGCGTATAAAGCGACTAAACCATCTGTCTTGGGAAAACCATCTGTTTTCTCCAATTCTGCATTTGCAAAACCTAGGTTTGCCCCTAAGACATATGGGAATGATAGGTTACCACAAATTACTCCCAAAACAAATATTCGAACACAAAGCCTTAAGAACAATAATGTGATCAAACCACGGATGTATAGATTAGCCACTAAACCCACACACAACAAAGACAGTCAATCACCTCAGACTTCTAGAAACACTAATAGACGTGTGTCTTTTACTACAGGAGTAGTCCCTAATGCTAATGCTAGCCGGCCTGAGCTTAAGAGCACTTGAATGAATGAAAAGGTTTGGCAAAACAAAATTCAAGGGAAGATGAAGAAATTAGAAGACCACCCTAGGAATTTGAATGTTTCTAAGAATAAAACGTCTGCAATCGCGTGTAATGACGATTTGAATAATTCGACTTTGAATGCTTTGAATGTTAAGTTTGTTTATGTGAAATGTGGAAAATGTGCTAATGTTAATCATGTTATGTGTGTTTCGAATAATTTCAAAGGCGTCGATACTATAACTAAGAATCAAATTACGATGCCTATTAGTGCTAGTAAACCCAAACACAAAGTGAACCATTCTGGTGCAACCCCCCTAAGAAAAGTATTGCATCAGACTCCACCACTAAGAACCCTAGAAGCAGAATTATGAAATTATATGAGTCTGCTAGCAAGTATTGGAAAATGTGTTTTGCTAATCAATGTCCTCCAGGATATAAATAGATGCCCAAGGTTAGGACAGAAAATGTGACTACGAGTGTTAGCAAATGCTATATCGTGTTCAAATTCCTCTGTAGGTAATCGAAATAATTCTCTTCATACTGGACTCCGGGTGCACCAAGCACATGACGGGGAATCTTAAGCTTCTAATTAACTTCGTGGAGAAGTTCCTAGGTACGGTTCGATTTGGAAATGTTAGAAGTATTTAAAGTGATGGTCATATAATATACCGTTGCGAACCTCGTGGAAAATGCTACTTAATGGTGTCGAGAGTTCTATGTTATTGTTATGTAGGTAACGGGAATTAGTCCCAAACACACAAATGAGGAAGGCCTCCTAAACTTGTAAGTCTTAGTATAAAAGGCCAATCCAACCTCATTTGTGTGTGTGTCTCCCATAGTGTGTTTTCCATTTCTTAGTTTGTAGAGAGAGAACTTTCCTGAGTTTCTCTCACTAGGATTACACACTCTTTGTATCTTTCTTCCTTCTTCTTTGTTAATCTAATATTCCATTCTTAGTTTTAATCTTGTTCTTCGTCTCTATTTCTTGTTCTATAATTCGTGTTCATCATCACAAACCCACGTCCGATCTAGATTTAGTCACGTCACACATAGATCTAAGATTTTCGTGTTTGGTAAGTCGCGTGTAAAGGTCCTACAAGTGGTATTAGAGCCACGATATTCATGGTTTATCGTAGGCTTAAAACCCTTAAAAAGTTGCGAAAAAGTGCCAAAAATCGTTTCTTGTCCGAGATCCTTTTTTTAGGAACATTGCGAAATATAGTCTCAATTTCGCAATATCTTTCATTATTGCGGAATTGAATACTTTTTCCAATATTGCGGAATTGTATCCTTTTTCCAACATTATGGAATTGAATCCTCTTCTACATTGCGAAATTGAATCATTTTCCACATTGCGGAATTGAATCTTTTTCTACATTGCGGAATTGAATCATTTTCCACATTGCGGAATTGAATCATTTTCTACATTGCGGAATTAAATCATTTTCTACATCGCGGAATTGAATTACTTTGCATATTGCGGAATGGAATCTGTTTTGACATTGCGGAATCATTGGTTTCACATTACGAAATCATACCTGTAGAAAATAAAAGGGGGGTTTGAATAGTTTCTAGTTACTTTTTCAAAATATTTCGCATAACTCAATGTGCGCGGTTCTTTATTGTACTCGTGGTTCTTTATCACTAAAGAACCGTGTGTCCCTTTAAGGAACCGCCGACAGTGAACTAGGCTATTTATTACATGTTGATCTTAAACAATCCTTGGTATCAAATTCTAGATCAAGCTTGACTAGATATGAGATGTGTTTGATTGAAAGATAAATACTACAAGTAAGAAAACACACAAACACATCAAATCAAGAGTACATCAAGTGAACCCAACACTTGGATCTTCTACATATACATAGTAGGAAAACAATGACTTGATCTAGAAGGAGAGATATTCATCATGTTATGAACCCAACACTTCATGGTAATAAAAGTGTTCTTCTCTTTGCACTTGAGAGGATGAGAGGATTGAAGGAGAGAATCACATCTTAAACAAGATTAATCTAAACTAACTAATCAAGGAGTTTAAAGATGTTTTTCAAGAAACTGTGCAAAAAGGGTTGAAAGAAAAGCTGGAAATGATCCACTATTTATAGGCCAAGAGTGCAACGGCTATAAAGACCCGCGGTTCCTTAAATGCTCCCGCGGTTCCTTATCAATAAGGAACCGCGGGTTCCTTTAAGGAACCTCCCAGCTTAGAGACCATGCATTTTTGTCCTTTAGTGGGGAAATACCATTTATACCCTCAAAGGATATTCCTTTGGCATTTGGAATATGCCAAATTCAAATTAAAGAATATTATTTGGAATATACCTTAGAGAATATTCTTTGGAATATTCCAAATTCAAATTTCCATTTTCTTTTTAATAAAACATTTTCTTAAAAATAAAGTTTATTAAAATCTTTTGTCACATTTGATTAAATGTGAGTTTTAAGAAAATATTAATCCTTGATCACTTAGCTAGGTTAATGATATGTTTATTCATACCTTGAGTGATTCGTGCTGAATGTGATATTGGAGGTGTCGAGAGAAGTATACAAATGTACTCTTGAGTGATTACGAGAACCTTAACATTTTACATAATGTATTGTGAGTTATACGTTTGTCATCAACAAAATACAAAGAGATTATATCGACAAAACATCGTAATGTTTACATTAACAATACCATTTGCAACATTGCGAAATCATATCATTTTCAACATTGCGAAATCATTTCATTTGCAACATTGCTAAATCATATCATTTGCAACATTGCGAAATCATGTATTTTTAGACTTAGCCACTATCTAAACTAGGTTCGTTGCATCGATTACAAAAAAAAAGTTTTTTGCCGAAAACCCAAGAAAAAATTATCTTTTCCTAGACCATTTTTAGGCCATTTAAGCATCGATTTCAAATTTTGGCGAAACGAAGCATTTTTCGACCAAAAATTCAAATTTTTAGGCCAAAACTCGATTTTTCGGTTTTATTTTTTGTCAAAAATTTTCAATTTTCAAATTTTTCCCTACTAGTTTTTGGCTATTTCTAACTCGATTTCAAAATTTGGCAATTCGAAAATTTTTCGGTTTTTTATATCGGACTGAGGTATTTTTTGTCGGACTGGAAAATTTTCGCAAAGTTTGATTTTTTTGAGAATCCGAAACACGCTTTCTACGAATTGAGATCCTAGATTTCACACGACTTCTACAATGATGTATCAACAAGACAGTGATGCTACGGGTATTGAGCATCATGATAGCACTGCTAGAAAGAAGAGGGATGCTGCCTTTCTCCAGTCTCAACTCCTTATAGCACAAAAGGAAGAAGCAGGAATTCCACTTCTAGCTAAAGAGTTTGATCTCATGACATCTGCAGCATAATATGATGAGGAAGAAGACTACCGACTCCATCTTGATGGCTAATTCGCAGCAAGCATCAACATCGGTAATTCAGGCTGACAGAGCTCCTGTGTATGATTCAGACGGTTCCTCTAAGGTACACCCACGTTTCCATGATAATGAGTTATATAATATGTCCAATCAGGAGGAAGAGTATATTGAGTCACTTGAGCCCTACATTGAGACACACAGGGTCCCAACCAATAATAGCAATATTATTTCTAATGCGCCCAGTGTGGATCTTAGTGGAGATCAAGTAGCCCAACCTACAACCCTTCCTGACGAGACACATGCGTATTATAAATCATTATTTGATAAGCTTGCCAAGGATGTTGCTCATGCGAATGTGGTTAATAATAAGTTTAGAGAAACTAATGCCAAATTGACCACTAAGCTTGCGGGATATAAGGAACGGGAGAAAACTTTTGAGATTCATCATGCTAAAATCAACGAACTTGAACAAGCTCATGCTACATCGGTTTATCAAGAAAAATGCACCACTTAGAAATTAAATGCCTTACATTTAAGTAGTGCTAAAAAGATAAGAGAGTTGAATGATGAAATCACCTCTCTGAATAAACAGCTTTTAAATGAACAATCTATTATTTCTAATTTAAAAGAAGAAAGGAGAAAAGATGAAACATGATTTCAAAATTCGAGAAGATGGGCTTCTTGAGGATTTTTGCAATGCTCAGGATAGGATTAGGGAATTAGACAACCTTTTGGTAAAACATGGCCAATCAATGTAGACGATAAACATGCTCGCACCAAAAGTGAATGAGATTAATTACACCCGTTACAAATTGGCTTTAGGTTGTCCTCTTCTTCCCAATCCCGAATATCTTAAACATGCTCAGACCACCCAACAAAGTTTATATAATGGTAATGTGTTACTTGATAAGCATGATCCTCCTAGTGTGCATGATTCTGAGGAAACTACTGAACTTGCTGTAGAGACTCGTTTAAGAATGCAAAAGCTTGATAAAGAAGTCACACCCGTTTATTATCCAAAAATTAATCCTCCAACTACTTTTCTTCGGTCTACAACGAGTACTGAAATGCTTTTAATATCGAGTGAGGAATTGTCGGACGACCCTCCTAAACCACGTGTCGCACGAATGTATCTAAACGAGCTCAAAGAAAATTTTGTCATTCTTAAACGTGTTGTTAATTCCAAAATTACTGGAGTAAACTTTACTTCACCCGTTCAGATTGAAGTTTAGAAAAATTTTCACAACGAGATTAATCCGATTATTAATTAAGTTGATGCTAGGATAAGCAATCTTGAACACACTTTTCTATAAGAACTAGCCAAATTTGTTGAAGACTTTAAATCTTTGGCGAAGGAGGCTGATGAATCTCTTAATAGAATTAAAGTTTTGGAAAGTGATCTTGAACGTCTCTCGAAAGCAAGTGACAGTGGTGATTGTGATGAGAGTAACCCCGTTGCGGTAAACATCCTTGTGTCGGATAATGAAACCCTCCAAAATGAGCCTGATCGTACGAAAGAGAAAATGGAGTCTTATGTCATTACGAAGGATAACGAATTCACCGATCTATGGAATAAATATGTCAAAAAATGTGATGAATGTAAGGCTGACAAACTTTCGTATGATAAATCTTACAATGACATGCAACAAACAATCGAACGGTTGCAAGCTGAGTTAGGAGGTGAACGTCGTGACATTGAGCCTTCAACAAATGTTAATAAAAAAGAGTTTACGATTCTTCAACACCAATATGATTTCCTTCAAAAACATTGTCACACTCTTTAACTTGCTTTGCAAAGCAAAGTTAGAAAACTTCCAGATGATTATAATTTGCAAGTAAAACTCTCGGAATCATTTCGCGAATTGAATGAAAGAGTATGGAAATTACTGATTTGAAAGCACAGTTGCAAGACAAAGACATAGCAATATCTGAGTTGAAGAAATTGGTTGGAAAGATGGGTGGAAAAACTGTGGAACCTAAGGTTGTAAAATCTGTTGTTAGACAACCCAATGCGTACAAAGTGCCCAAGCCATTTATCTTAGGAAAACCGCCTTCTAATGTATCTAGGTTACCACTTAATACCGATGTGCCACAAACTGTTCCAAAACCAGCCATATCACCCTATGTTCCTCCATTTAGGAAACCAACTTTTGCTAAACACAACCATGTGCTTGCACCTTGCACTACTCCTAAGAGTACTCCCAAGCACGTGATTATTACGCCCACAAAGGAATCTAAAGGTTCAAATGACGTTGTTCAAACCAACAATCAAGGGAAGGGTAAGCCAAAAGGGAACATTCAGAAAGAAAACCCTGTGTATTCACAACCTAGTAAACAAACAACCGCTAGAGTTCAAAACACTCCTAATGGTAGTCAACCAAAACCTAGGACCCCTTACCAGCAACCTAGGAATTGGCAACCACCAATGAGTAGTCGTGTATCTAACACGGTGCCTGAACGGTCAGCAAAGCCTAGGTACACAAGGACTATCGAGAATCCTAAATTCCCTATATGCCCCACGTGCAAAAAGGGAATTTACCATGGAAACCATGCTCATTGCATTCTGAAATACCTCTATGAGGTAAACAATCATGCCTTCGGACAGAGAAAGAATGCAGAATCCCATAAGACAACAAGGAGATTCACACCCGTCACAAAGAAAAGCAATGACAAGAAATCTTCAAGGCGGATCAATGCAGGACTTAGTTTCTCTCCAAAGAAGTCTTCCGATGTGTAAGAGAACACTACTCCTAGATCTAGTCTTCAGCGGAAACCAACGGGTAGGATCTTCAAGGAAGTTGGTCTTAAGTGGATTCCCATCGAGATGAGTGATGAAACCTGCTCCAGCACTAATGCGAGTGTTCTGAATGTAGAAAATGAATTTGTTACTCATAACACTAGTATTTGTGCAAACTCTTCTTCTGTCATTGCAGGTACTTCGGTGAATTCTGAATCCACTTCTTCATCCAAGGGTTCCAATTCTGTACATTCGACATCACCTTCTTCTGTTGTACAAAGGTATATTTTGGATTATTTTCGAAAAACTTGAAAAAATCAAAATATAAAAATATAAAACCTATAAAAACAAAATAAAAACGAAAAAAATCTTTCAGTAATACCAAAAATATTCTTCTCGACATGTCTTTCAGTTTTGATAATATTGACGTACCTATAAATGTCGCTCAATAACGACACGGGTGTGTACACAAAGCTCGAATGAAAGTTCAAATGTTTTCAAAACATGTCATTTCTATTTTCTTCAAATGATTTGTAATTACTTCATATTGTGACTCGTGCCTCAAAGGAAGGAAAGTTTATCAAGGATGATAGCTTATCCTTAACAACGATATAATAATATTTTCTCGGTCATGAACTTTCGATAAAAACATTCCATGTTTTTAAGTTCATGTAAATGGCTCACAGTCATATTTCAGACTGTGACCCGGACTTCAAATAAAGGAAATTTTATCACGGATGATAACTTATCCTCAACAACGAGAAATTAATTTTTCTCGGTCATGGGCTTCTAGTAAAAATTCGAAGTTTTAAGCTCATGAACACAAGGAAATGTTCATTTATGTGCATTATTCCTCAACAACGGGAAATTAAATTTTCTCGGATTTGAGCACAAATTTTCAAGATATTTTCAAAAGATAATTTTCAAAGTCTTTCAAAATTGTGTGCTCATATACTCACCTATTTTAATCAGAATCTTTTTTTTCGAGGGGATGTATAAAAAAAATCTCATAACATATAGTTCTAAATTTTCATGAAACATTATTCTCTCCATGTTACATCACTAGTATATCAAAAATTCTACAAACACATGCAATTTTTGAGGGGGATAATAGTGATAAAATGTGTTCAAAATGTTTCATTTTTGGATAAGATCTTTGATATAAGTGCTTTCTCGTCCTAATATGTGCAAACACTTTTCATCATTATGATGCAAATATGTAGGGGGAGCGTTTTTGGTGATATAGAAAACTATCAAGGTGTAAACATCGATTTCATTAACACCTTGATTTCTTTTTCAATTGTTTTTCTGGTTACGATATCTATACCCTTCAACACATTAATTCACGACGATAATGGTGTCAACAGGTGGTTAGGTATTCGTCCTATAATCTAACCAGAACCGAAGGGATCTTCCTAGGGACAATCCATTAGAACTTAGAAGTCCTTAAGAAAGATGAAGTAGTTGAGGGTACGGGAAAATGCCGACTAATGACTTAAGCTAGCACTGGAACAATCACAACAAGGTGCTAGTAATGACGTCTTGGTAAGCATTGAAGGGGTTGAAGAATGAAAAAGAAATGAAAGGATAAAAGGGTGTAAGAAAGCAGCCCTCCATATAACTTAGGCAGAAACCGGGTCAACACATCTACTATTAGAATTAGTTGATTTTTGGTATTGAAGACAAAGCATCATGGGCCCAGTGAAGTAATGCACAACCCCTCCCAGCCTACTCAAGCTTCTCTCAAAAGAAGTTTGTTTTATTGTCATGAAGTTCAACTCATTTCTATCGACTTTTTCACTCCGAGAAGGTAGATATTGAAAAGGTGACAGTCTGTTCCAGCCTCCGATCACCAAATAAACGTGCACTTATAGAGTCTAGAGCCAACGAGATTCATCAAAAATCTCATTAGGACACTTATACTATATATCAATTGTTGTTTATCATTAGAACACAAACGATAATTTATAGAGTCCTATGCTCTATCCTTGAGATATTTCCAGAACACTCAGAGTGATACTCTTTAGTATTCACAGTGATGAATGGAAATCCTTCCAATGTTAACATCAAACAGCACTGTGGTAGGTCATATGTAAGATTCACTTGAATTGAACATATGTTAACTGGAAAGCAACAGTGGTTTGATTCTTTCTTGATTCAAACTAGTTCCAGGTCTCGACGCAATATCTTTATGATCTTGCCAGAACATTCAGAGTAATACTCTTTTATACTTACAGTGACGAATGGAAATCCTTCCAGTGTCATCATCAAACAGCATTGCGGTAGGTAACTTGTGAGATTCTATATGAATCAAACTTGTGTCAACTTGAAAGCAACAATGGTTTGATTCTTAATTGATTCAAACTTGTTCTAGGAAATGAATTGACGACATAATCAACAGAATGGAACTGCTTGATTCACTCTTTACTATGAACTATCTTTCGAGATGTTCAGTATTGAAAACGGCAACCACAGCCGGAAACCCTGTCAAGGAAAGTTCTTTGAACTTACCTCAGTATTCGTACTATATAACGGGTAACCGGAGGAATGCAAACAGTTGCAAAGAGTCGTGATTCAAGACCACATGCTCAAGTAAATGAAGAAAGCTCAAGAACATCTAAAGACAAAGACTTCCGCTACTCTGATGATCAAGGGATATTGTTAGTCAGTTTTAATCAATACTGCAAAGAATGTGTATGTGGGGAAAGATACAAGATCACAAAATGACAAAGTTCAAAGATCAAGTCAAGGCAAAGATCAACGATCCAAGATCACAAGTCATGTAAGGAACTATGAAGGAACTCTCAAGACAACGAGCTTCAAAGTCAACAACACCAAAGAAGTGAAGTCACATATTACATGACCACCACTTAGGGGGAGATTGTTAGAAGTATTTAAAGTGATGGTCAAAGAAGTGAAGTCACATATTATATGACCACCCCTTAGGGGGAGATTGTTAGAAGTATTTAAAGTGATTGTCATATAATATACCATTGCGAAGCTCATGGAAAATGTTACTTAATGGTGTCGAGAGTTCTATGTTATTGTTACGTATGTAACAGGAATTAGTCCCGAACACACAAATGAGGATGGCCTCCTAAACTTGTAAGCCTTAGTATAAAAGGCCAATCCAACCTCATTTGTGTGTGTGTCTCCTATAGTGTGTTTTCCATTTCTTAGTTTGCAGAGAGAGAACTCTCCTGGGTTTCTCTCACTAGGATTACCACTCTTTGTATCTTTCTTCCTTCTTTTTTCTTAATCTAATATTCCCTTCTTAGTTTTAATCTTGTTCTTCATCTCTATTTCTTGTTCTATAATTCGTGTTCATCATCACAAACCCACATCCCATCTAGATCTAGTCACGTCACACATAGATCTAAGATTTTAGTGTTTGGTAAGTCGCTTGTAAAGGTCCTACAGGAAATGATCAATTTGCGCCGATCCTATGATATGGAGACTTGGTTCAGGGGAATATCACGATTACAAAGGTATACTACGTCGAAGGGCTCAATCACAATATTTTCTCGGTTGGTCAATTCTATGATGCGAATTTGGAGGTTGCTTTTAGAAAGAAGACATGCTTTGTTCGTGATAATGATGGGAATGACTTACTCACCGGTTCACGGGGTACTGATCTCTACACTATTTCACTTCAAGACTCCACTTACTCAACTCTAATCTGCTTCATGGCTAAAGCTTCAACGACTCAAGATTGGTTATGGCATCAACGATTATCTCATCTTAACTTTGATACTATCAACTTGCTTTCCAAGAAAGATATTATGAGAGGCCTTCCAAACTTAAAATTCATCAAAGATCATCGTTGTTCTTCTTGTGAGCTATGTAAAGCTAACGGAATAGTTTCAAAACAAAAACTACACTAAGCTCTAAAGAACGGTTAGATCTTCTTCATATAGATTTGTGTGGCCCCATGCGTGTTCAAAGCATCAATAGGAAGAAATAAGTTATGGTAATTGTCGACGACTACTCAAGGTACACGTGGACTCACTTCTTGACGTCCAAGGATGAAACACCCGAAGTTCTCATCAACTTCCTTAAGCAGATACAACGTGGTCTTCAAGCTCAAGTAAAAGTGGTATGTACTGACAGAGGCACATAATTCTTAAATTCAACTCTAAAGAATTATTTTGAAGCCGAAGGGATTGAACATGAAACATCTATTGCTCGAACCCCTGAACAAAATGGAGTTGTTGAAAGACAAAATCGTACTTTGGTTGAGTCTGCTCGAACATTATTATCTGCTTCAAAACTTCCACTATTCTTTTGGGCCGAAGCTGTGTTAACCGCGTGCTACACTCAAAATCGTTCCTTAATTATTCCAAGACACGAAAAGACACCATATCACATAATTCATGATCGCAAACCTTCACTCAAGCACCTTCACGTTTTTGGATGTACGTGTTACATAATCCGAGATGGTGAAAATCTGGATAAGATGAAAGAGAAATGTGATGCATGTATTCTAGTGGGATATGCAACTCAGTCTTAGGGATATAGAGTTTACAACAAGAGAACAAAATTAATCGTAGAAGCTATTCATGTCAGATTCGATGAATTGCAAGAGATGGCACTTGGACAAAACAGTTTAAGTCCCGATCCACAACGACAAACGACTTCTGTGCACAACCGCACAGAACTCGGAACTCAAGACCAAAACAATGAACCGTCAAGTTCAAAGCTGGTTCCAAAAAATGTTCCAAGAGCAGATATGACAGTGGACACAACCATTGAAGAGTTGGAAATGTTATATGGACCAATGTTTGATGAATATTTCACGGGGGAGAAACATATTATATCGAAGTCTTACGCTGCCACTCATGATAAGAATGATGATACCGATCATCGTCAACAAAAGGATACAACTTCATCTACTTCAACACGGGTTGTTGCAGATTTACCTCCTCAGAATATCACTTCAACAATTTATCCTACAACATCCACAACTACTGTCATTGCTCAAGAGGACACAAATCAAGCAGACCATGCATTAAATGACGAAGACGAGTTTATCAACCCATTCGGTACACCGATACACGAAACTAGAGAGTCCTCTACTCGCCACGTTGATCCGTCAAATATGCATACATTCTACCAAAGACATCCTTAAACACGTCATTGGACCCGAGATCATCCTTTGGTTCAATTAATTGGAAACCCTTCACAACCCGTTCGTACAAGACGACAACTTGAAACCAATGGTGATGTTTGTATGTTCGCACGCGCCGTGAGTACAGCTGAACCATAAAAAATCAAAGAAGCCTTGGCAGATCACGCTTGGATTGATCAATGACGGATGAACTTCAACAATTTGAAAGACTTAAAGTCTGGGAACTTGTTGACAGACCATACGATGTAACACTATTAAATCTTCGATGGATGGAAAAACAAGATGGATAAAGAAAACACGATCATTAAGAATGAATCTAGGCTAGTGGCTAAAGGGTATGGCCAAAAAGAGGGTATTGATTTTGAAGAATCATTGGCACCAGTAGCTCGTATGGAAGCGGTCAGGATTTTCCTTGCGTATGTTGCACATAAGGGATTCATCATTTGTCAAATGGACGTAAAGACGACGTTTCTTAACGAACGGTCCTTTGAAGGAAGAAGTCTATGTCATACAGCCGGAAGGATTCGTCAATTCTCATTATCCTGACAAGGTGTATCGTCTCCACAAAGCACTTTATGAACTCAAGCAAGCTCCAAGGGCGTGGTACGACGAGCTCTCGAAATTTCTGGTATCCAAAGGTTTCTCAAAAGGTTCCATTGATCTAACTTAGTTCACTTATAAATATGGGGATGACATTTTGCTTGTGCAGATTTATGTTAATGACATTATTTTCGGGTCTACAAACCCAACACTTTCAAAATGGTTTGAAAAAGTAATACACAACAAATTTGAAATGTCAATGATGGGCGAACTAAAATTCTTTCTGGGAATTCAAGTTCACTAATCCCCAAGTGGTATCTTTATTAACCAAGCTAAGTATTGTCAAGAGATAATCAAAAAGCATGGTATGACCTCATGTGACCCCGTTGGGACACCATTATCAACGACATCCCTAGATGCTGATTTGGAGGGAGATGCCATAGATCAAACGAGATATCATTCCATGCTCGGCTCTCTCATGTACTTAACAGCAAGTTGACCAGATATATCACATGCTACGTGTTATTGTGCACGATATCAAGCACGACCCACTAAAAAACACCTTAAGGAGGTTAAACGGATCTTTCGGTACCTTAAGAATACCATTCACATGGGACTCTGGTATCCGAGGGAAACCGGTTTCTTTCTAACGGCCTATACAGATTCTGATCATGCAGGGTGTCTTGATACACGAAAAAGTACTTCTGGTGGTGCATAATTTCTAGGCCAAAATAAGTTCGTGGGATGGTCTTCCCAGAAGCAGGATGTATGTCACTGTCATCAGCCGAAGCAGAGTATGTGTCTCTATCTGCGTGTCGTGCTCAAGTTCTTTGGATGAGAACACAACTCACGGATTATGGCTTCCACTTTGATAAAGTACCTATGTACTGTGACTCAAAGTCCGCCATAGCCATCTCCTGCAATCCGGTACAGCATTCCCGCACGAAACACATTGATGTCAGATATCACTTCATTAAGGAACAAGTTGAAAGGGGTATCGTTGAACTATACTTTGTTGGATATGATTACCAATTAGCTGACTTGTTTACAAAATCTCTTTCAAAAGAGAGGTTTGCGTATCTAGTTTGGCAAATTGGTATGAGATGTTTGACTCCAGCAGAACTGGAGATCCGGCAAAGAAGCTTGCTTGATTCATCTTTCAAATATCTACTTGTATATATCATTGAAAAGGCAAAATACAAAAATATAAAACATATAAAAACAAAACACAAATTAAAAATCTTATAAAATCCAAAATTATTCTTCTCGACATGTCTTTCAGTATCGATAATATGGACGTGCCTAGAAATGTCTCTCAATAACGACACAGGTGTGTACATAAAGCTCGAATGAAAGTTGCACATATTTTTCAAAACATGTCATTTCTATTTTTTAGTAAAGGAAAACGTCTATTTTGGACAATTTTTCCAACAACGGGTAGAGCAATCTATCTTGGGTCGAGCTTGTCACAAAACATTCAACGTTTTGAGCTTAACACAATATCTTGTAATCACTTTCAGATTGCAACCCGAGTCGATATGCACGGGAGAGTGTACGATTTAGTGTGCTTACCCTTAGCAAAAGAAGAGAAATCTTCTTACACTTGAGTGGATTCGTCAAGACATTCAAAGTCTATGAACTCAAGTTTATGCATTAGAAATACCATGTCACCAAAAATAAATGGTTTTCGAAAAGTATTGAACATAATTTTTTCAAGAGTTTTTCAATGAATATTCAAAATCTCTCAAAAAGTGAAATATGGATCACATCCTCACAATGACAATTCAATTTGATCAATTTTTTAGGGGGAGCTTTCTAACTTCATGCTTAGTTAGACACATTTTTCTCCCGAAGATTTTCAAGACTAATTTTTGTAATATATTTTAATCAAATTTGGTATCTCTAATATCAAACGATTTTATATATTAGAGATAGGGGAGAAAATGTGATTAAAATGTGATCTAATATAAGACTCAAGCAGTTTAACTCTTACCTACATGTGCGAAACACTTTCGATTATCGATGCACATGTGAAGGGGGAGCTTTCCTGAAACGACAAAACTAGCAAGGTGTTAAATGTTTTTCAAACACTTTGTTAGAATTTAAAGTGGTTACGATCAAATGCCCACAATATCTTTAATTCATGATGTTATTGGTGTCAAAAGGGTGGTTAGGTTTAAGTCCTATGATCCAACCAGAACCAGAGGGATCTTCCCAGGGACAATCCAATAGATTATTAGAAGTCCTTAGGAAAGATGGAGTAGATTGTGAACGTAGTTGAATGTCGACTAAGTACTTAAGCTAGCACTGGAACAATCACAACAAGGTGCTAGTGATGACGTCTTGGTAAGCATTGAAGGGGTTGAAGAATGAAAAATAAATATATGGATAAAGGGTGAAAAGAAATTAGCCATCCATACAACTTAGGCAGAAACCGGGTCAACACATCATGAAGACTACACATCATGGACCCAGTGATGTAATGCACAACCCTTTCCCAGCTGACTCAGGCTTCTCTCAAAAGAAGTTTGTTTTATTGTCACGGAGATCAACATGACCTCAATTGACTTTCTCACTCCGAGATAGGTGGCATCTGCTCCGGCCTCCGACCACTAAAAGTGCACAAATCGTGTCTAGAGCCAAGAGATCAATCAAATCTCGTTAGGACACACGGATGACGAACAAGAGGGTCCTACGCTATATCCTTGCGATATTTCCATAACACTCAGAGTGATAATACTTAGTATTCACAATGATGAGTGGAAATCCTTCCAGTGTTAACATCAAACAGCACTGCTATAGGTTATGTGTAAGATTCTTTATGAATTGAACATATGTAAAACTGAAAAGCAGCAGTGGTTTTATTTTGAATTGATTCAAACTCGTTTTAGGTTTCTACGCAATATATTTATGGTCTTGCTAGAACATTCAGAGTGATATTCATTAATATTCACAGTGACGAATGGAAATCCTTCTAGCGTCAACCTCTAACAGCGCTACGGTAGGTGACTTGCGAGATTCTTTATGAATCAAGCTTGTGTAAACTGGAAAGCAACAATGGTAAGATTCTTTATGAATCAAACTTGTTCAAGGAATTTGAATTGACGACTTTAATCAAGAGGATAATTTATCCAATTGATTCACTCTTTATGTTCGCAGTTTTGCTTTGAGGCGGTCGAGTAAAGAGAACGGCTAGTACAATCGCGAAACCCTGTCAAGGAGATTCTTAATTGAAGCCACCTAATCACATGTATGGTATTTAATATCGTATAACAGTCTTCACTGACCGGAGGTAAAACGCTACCGATTTAGGACTATCAAAGCCATTCAGTCTGTGTCTATGTTTTGTCTCAAGAAGGTGGCGTTAAGGTGTACTCAGCAAAGTCAAAGATTCAAAACCATATACTCTTATCCTCAAAATATTGAGTCAAACAAGAATGCTCGGTCATATGTTTATTATGTATCGTATTTTAGAACGTTGTAATAGGTAGTAGGTTAGTCGTGTTTTACGGGCTTAACTTTAAGCTAAAGTTCATTCATAAGTAACTAAAGCCCAAAAGATAAGCCCGACCCATTATCATATAGCCCATTATGCCACATGTAGGAAAGGCTATAGATACCTCTCCTTGCATGTAAGGAGAGGTTGGTTGGTTCATTATTCAGTCTCTCTAATCTAATATTCACTAAGTTTCACACAATTCTCTCTTTTTTTTCTCTACTTTCTCTCTCTAGAATTCATCTATCTTCTACCTTTCTTTCTTGTTTAATCATCATATTATATGGGACAAAAATTGGTATCAATCGCCATGGGGTAGATTTGTGATTGATTGTTGTGTTTTTGTTTGATTCGTATGATTTCATCTCTTTAACATCCCTCGAATTCAATTTTTTTGTGTTTTCCGTGCTCTAAATCTTGGTATACATCTCCTACATAGTTATGGAAGGGATTTTGGTTGTATTGGTTTGGTTAAAATCACGGGTTTCTTGTCAATAATCTCAAATTTTTTCCTAAAACTTCGGTACTGTTACAATATTCCGACAGAATTCCATCGGAAAAGGGTTTATATATTCTGATATATATTCCGACAGAATTCCATTGGAAAAGGGTGTTTTAATATTCCGATAGTTATTCCGATTGTGTATTCCGATAGTTTATTCCGATCGAACATTCCGACAGCATTCCGATACGATATTCCGACAGCATTCCGATAGTACATTCAGACAGCATTCCGATAGTACATTCCGACAACATTCCGATAGTACATTCCGACGGCATTCTGATAGTACATTCTGAAAACATTCCGATATAACATTCCGAAAGCATTCCGATACCACATTGCGATGGGTATTCCGATGGACTAAAGATTTTTTCAAAAACGTGTTTTTGAAAATTTCGTGTGTTTTCTGGCCTTCGAGAATTTTTTGGTTTTTGAAGAACATTTTTAAGGGATTTAAACACTTTTTCTCTTCAACAACAATCACTATAACATCTACTTAAGATCCATATTCACTTCATCATTTCAGAGAATATTAAGATGGATTCTACTACAGAATATCGTGTGATGAACAACAACATAATGGTGGCGGGTAACAAAGAGAGACCACCAATGCTTGTGTCGGGTCGATATGATCAATGGTAATCCCATTTTCTACGTTATCTTGACACAAAACCTAACGGTGATGCTTTAAGGCAATGTATTTTTGATGGACCCTATAAACTCTCAAGGATTCAAGTTCCTGCAGTACCAGCCACAGACACCACTGACGCACAACTCGCATATGAACGTGATGAAAAGAGAAACGACCTCACACCAGAGAACCGTGCTTGGTTTGATGCACAGAAGGAAGTAATTTACTTAATTCTCAGTGGCATTGGAGATTATATTTATTCCAAAGTTGATGCATGCCCTACTGCTAAAGAAATGTGGACGGCTATTGAAAGATTGCAACAAGGTGAATCACTTAACAAACAAGACATGAAAACTAAGATGTTTTGGAACTTAGGCAAGTTTACATCAAAGGATGGGGAATCAATTGATTCTTATTACTCCTGATTCTATAAAATGATGAATGACATGACCCGAAACAATTTGCAAGTTTCCACCATGCAAGTCAATGTCCAGTTTCTATATCAACTTCAACCGGAGTGGACAAGGTTTGTCACCTTGGTGAAACAACAAAAGTTAGATGAAGTTTCATATCATAGGCTCTTTGACATTTTGAAACAATTTCAAAATGTGGCAAATGAACTTCGAGCTGAACGTGCTGCAAAGGTTTCAAATCCACTTGCTTTGGTGTCTACCACTCAACATTACCCAGATTATCATTCTCATGCTCCAAAGACCTACTCTACTCAATCATCATCACCACGATCATCCATTGATTCTAAGTCACATGCTCCAACAAGATCCCGAGGCAAAGAAGTTGCAAGAGCACCATCACCCACACCTGAGGAATCATCCGAAGAAGACAGTGATGAAGAACTAGTTCAAAAGGATAGGGAATTCAAGAAACAAATGTATTTCATTATGAAACAATATAGGAAAATATACAAACCCACCAACAACAACCTCAGAACATCATCTAACACGAGGAACAACTATGCTCAGAGTCCTCCAAGGAATGACACACGAAGGCGTGTTGAGAGTCCTCCAAAGTATGATCGACAACCCGCGAAGTATGATAATCAAAGGGTTGCTACTCTTGTTGGAAATAGGGAAACTGTTGGTACTCAAGTTGTGCAACAAAGTGGGATTCAGTGTTTTAACTGCCGAGGTTATGGGCATTTAGCTAGGGAATGCAGGCAGCCAAAGAGGGTCAAATATTATGGTTTCCATAAGGAAATGATGCTGATGTGCAAGAAAACGGAAGTTGTGATCAAGTTATCAACTGAGGAAGGAGAAATGCTTGATGACATAGATGATGAACTCTCCGACCAAGAACTTGAGGCACATTATTCATACATGGCAAAGATTCATAAGGTCCTTAACGTTACTGAAGATGACAATGGTCCTATCTTTGATACCGAGCCAATTGATAAGGCACAACATGATGATGAATATAATGTGTTTGGTGATACACATGAGCATAGTGATCTACCAACAACAATTACTGACACGTGTATGATGGAAACGATTGATAGCAATACCACACCCGATTCATCAGACATGTACAATAATGAGTTTGAGGATGATCTACATGCAAACGAGTATGATGTGAGGAGCGCGTCGCACTTGCTAATTTAATTTCTAGTTTACAAAAAGATGTCAATGAAAATAGAAAGAGTCAAAAGTAATTAAAGAAGGCAAACGCAGCGCTCACTCAAAACTTTAAAGAAATCAAAGCTGCTCTTATAAAATCTAGTGAGACAATTGATAGTTATAGGGCTGAACTTCTTCAAAATACCACAGAGCTTGAGGGGTACAAAAGTCGTGTTATTAACGTTAAAAATGATGATTTTGAAAATAAATACAATGAATCTCATGCTTTGTTAACTAAAGAAAAACGTCAATTTAATGTTTTATTAAGTGATGAACGTCAAAAAACGTACTTTGGCACAACAAAAGTTAATGAACTTGAACAGAGGCTTTCTATGAATACCACCGATTCTGCTGAAATTCTTGACGAAAAGAAACAAGAGGTTGAAAAATTAAAACAAGATTTCAAAAATAGACAAGGCAAAGATACTGAAAAAGTAAAGGATCTCGAAGAACAAGTCAATTTTTTGAAAAAAGTTGTTTATAAAACGCATGACTCTATTCACACAGTTAGAATGGTAGCACCTCGGTTGTTTTTAAGGGTCAACCTAGTTTTACAAGCCCCAAGTACCTCGAACAAGCTCAAGCTGCAAACCCTCACTTATATCTTGATGAGTCCGAATGGACCGATCATGATTGCCCAGTAGTTAGGCTCGATAGTGAAGAGACGTCCCTTTGGGATGAGGAGAGTAGATCACCGGCCAATAAAGATTTTGTGACACCATATAATTATGCTTATAAAAACAGTCTTTATGGTCTTTTCACTCCACAAAAATAGAAGTCTCGTGAGGAATTGTTTCTTGAATGCAAACAACAAAGAATTCAATGGAAGAAAATTTTTGCCACTAAGAAATCAAACGTTTTTAAATATATTAACTATTTGCCTCTTGATGCTTCTAAAAGCAAAAGTCGAAAAACACTTGGTATTCTTAAACAGTACATTGATAATGTTCAATCAATTGTTGAAAGCGATTGGGAAAAAGGTCAAAGGATAAGTGGAAAACAGAGATTCCTCACGACATAACTGTGCTTGTGAAAGAACTTTTAATACCAAATACGAAGATAATCAAAGAAAATTTTCTTGTGTTTGAAAAAATAATTCGGTAGGAAATGTTTGATGATTTGAAATATGTTGAGTCTCTTGAAAAAGCAATAGATGAACTTCAAAATGACAAATCAGATTTCTCAAACGAATATGATCTACTCATAGAAGAATGTCTCTCCAAAGATATTTTGTGTGTCACTCTTCAATCTTGTGCTGATATCGATGAATATTCTGATGTTGCATGCAAATATCTTGATAAGATCAAAGAATGTGAGCGTCTTGAAATTGAGCTTTCGAAACATAAAGAAAATGTTGATAAAAAGGCTTTTGAGTTACTTCAACACAAAACTGATTTCCTTAAAAAACATTGTCATTGTCTTGAACTTGCTTTGCAAAACGACATCGGAAGTTTTCCACATGATAATAAATTGCAAGAAAAACTTTCCCAAATGTGTCGAGATGTAAAACCCGCATGCTTTTACCATGAATAGTACCCTTAAGATCGTACGTACTAGATTATAACTTTCCTTTTATAGTACGATTAAGTTTACGTGTTAGCATTTTACGTATTCCGTACGTGTTAGAACACGATAAGTATTTATTACGCACGAACACGCAATAATTATTTAAACAATAATTTATCACGAACATACGATCATGAAATCATGAACGTAATTAAATCACGGGCTAATATTAATTACGTATATATATTTATTACGAACACGAATAAATATATTAAGTCACGATCGATAACTAATTAAAACACGTAAAACACGAACACGAGAACACACCAATATTTTAGACACGGAAAAACATTCCGGTTACCCCTTGTGGGCCCCATTACCACGAAATTAGGGAGGGAGGATGGGCTTAGCCCATCAATTTTTACTAAAGGGGGGTTAATAATTTTTCACTACTCATTTTTCATTCACAGAAGATTTTAGAAAAAACCCTAAAACCCTCCTTCCCTTTCTTCTTTGTGCCGCCACCCTACAACCACCACAAGGAGGTGGTTTGTGATCTTGGATCTTGTAATTTTAGTTGTTGATCGTGTTTGTTCTTCATCCTTTTGATCCACGAATTAGGTAAATCCTATTTAAACCTTTTCTTTTGATTTGATCTTTTTATAAATCAAGAACATGTTATGTTTTTACAAAAACCTAATAATTAAACATGGATCTAACATGATTTGGGGTTTAATAAAATCAAAAGTATGTTTTAAGGGGTGTTTGTTTTTGGCCGCAGGCTGCACCGAACCCGAAGGGGTTTTGGTTTGGCCAAACCGACCACCACCAAGACCATACGGTCTTGGTTGGCGTGTGTGGGTCCCACGGCAGCAGTAAGACACGGGGTACCCCGAGTTGGTTCGGGGTACGGTGTCGATTTCATGTCTGGTTCATGCTTTTGATTCTAGATCCGGTTCATGGTGTATGTTTAGTTTTTTTTATGTTTTATGATCTTAGGTTAAAAAATTAAATTAATAAAATGATATGATTAATTTAATAACATGACTTAGGTTATTTAATTATTAATAATCATGAAATTAATTAACCTAAGTATTTTATATTTTAGACTTATAATTAATTAATTATTTAAAAACCATGACTATAGTTAATTAATTAACATGACTCAGGTTATATTATTAATATATAATAATATATGTTTTAACCTAAGTATTTAACTTTATTTAATTAAAAATATGTTATACTTTAATTAAATATTTTAACCTATAGTTTAATTTAATTACATGAAATAATTATTAAACTATACATTATATCATATGACTTAGGAAATAATCATGAAAACACTTAGGCTTATATACTTAGCTTATTTAACCAGCTTAATTCTAATTATGGAAACTTTCTATTTTTAGAAACTTAATTAAATAAGGCAGATAATCTATTTATGGAAACCTTCTATTTTTAGAAACTTATTTATTTCAGGCAGCTAATCTATTTATGGAAACTTATTTAATTAAGGCAGCTGATCTATTTATGGAAACTTTCTATTTTTAGAAACTTATCTATCTTAAGCAGTAAATTCTATTATTGGAAACTTTCTATATTTGGAAACTTTCTATTTTTGGAAACTTTCTATTTTTGGAAACTTTCTATTTTTGTAAACTTTCTATTTTTGGAAAATTTCTATTTTTGGAAAATTTCTATTTTTGGAAACTTTCTATTTTTGGAAACTTTCTATTTTAGGAAACCTGCTATTTTTGGAAAGTTACTTATTATTACACAGTAAGTAAAATAACACATGAAATACCAGAAATACTTAATCAGATTAAACAGAATATAAGATAAACACGGTTTAAGGCTTAAAACAGTAAAACATGGTAAGAACACATAAAATAAGCTAAGACATGACATAAAACCAGCTACGTATTTAGTAAGCAGATACTTATTCATGTATGTATTTATGTAGCACTAGTGATTCGGAAGTAGGATTCCTCTCAGTTCATCTTCTTCATTCACTGGACATAAGGTACGGATCCCCGTCCTTTCAGTATGGACATTCTTTTCTTATTAGGATTCCCCGTATGCAGCCAACTGTTTTCCCGTAGTATAAGTTACGTGTTTGATTGCTTATGTTTAATTAAGATTACCTATAGCCATATACATGCATGACCAGTTTCACCTAGTTATGGAGGCACCATAACCATAACATTAGAGGCACTGATGTTATGACTTCACCACGGCGGAGTGATTGCTCGTGGCGTCCCTTCAGCTTTTGGCCATTTATTTATATTTATCATGTGGGGCGTATGGGTGCATTCTAGTTACATGTTTTATTCAGGATTTCATGGTGAATGTGGTGTGTGCCTTGCATCCTTCACAAGGAGCTGATCTCTCCTACCCAAAAACCAGTATAATAAATTAGAGGCAGCCCCTCTAATTTGCATGATGAGGTCACCCCTCCAAGTATTCATGCACGGTGGATTTTCATGACCTATATCGGCTAATGATAAAATATGTAAACAGTTTTCATAAGATAAACATAAGGCTTTTCAAACTATAAAAACCAGTTTTATGAACATGTTCCAGTTTTCCAGGACTTATACATTTCCGCTGCTATTAAATCTCTATTATGTTTTAGTCACTTATACTATGTCTATATCCGTGCACTGAGCGTTTTGCTCAGCCATTACTTTCCTTTCCATGTCCCAAAACGGCAGGTACCCTAGGAAAGACTCGAGCATTTGGAGGACGTGCATAGGATGGAAGCTGCTAGAGACTTCTTTTCCTTTTTGCCTTCATATACTTATGCTTGTTTAGTCTTTCATTCATTTCTTTTGCTTTATTATTTTTTGGGCTTATGTTTGGGAACCGATGTTTGATTCCGGTTATCCCTATGGTCATGTAATGTTTTATACATTTATCCTTGTATGCTTTGATGACACGCCATAATTACGCGTGACATTCCATTATCAAAATGGGGTGTTACAATTATGGTATCAGAGCCAAGGCTTCGACCTGTAGGCTCTAAAACTCGACATGTGACTAGTTGGTAGTCACCAGGAGCTTCCTAAGCCAACGTTTGTTATTCTACGTATTGATGTTTTAAGCGCATTGTTGCTTTAACCATGATGTTTTCAGCACTTTGAGGTTTTAACCTTGATGTTTTCATCGATATTGTTTTACTAATATGGATGGACAACCGTCATTCATATTTAGTTATGTGTCATTGTTTCATGCATAATGTTCCTCGAGAACTGTGGCTATGTGGACTGAACCCCAGTAGTTCATAATTAGTCACATAAAAAAAATTTCTGATAAGTTTTGACAGATGAGTTTCATTTATTTATGTTTCATGTATCATTGTTGAAGGGATTATGACTAAGTAATGGTTGGTACAGGACTGGCCCTATTTAGTCGCATGTGCTTTTATCGAAACTTTTAACTTTGGGACCGACCCATAGGCGTCCCCTCGCCATGTATTTTGTTTTGGAACCGATCCATAGGCGTTCCCTCGCACATATAAAGGTTTTATAAACTACATTACGCATTCATGCACTGTTTTTCATGCATAAATTTTTTCTCATGATTTAAATTGGCATAAATTTTTTTCATGTCCCCTCATAAGTTATTATGTTTTATGTCAAGTATGTTTTCATACTGTCATGGTTAACTTCAAGTTTCATGCTGATTATTTTATACACTTCTTCGTGATAGATGGTTTCATGTTTCTTCATGATAATTCCGTCTTCATGTTGATTATGTTTTACGCCTCTTTTGTTATTTACGTTGTCCTGCAAGACATTGTTAGATTTCATTGAATCATGCTTTCATGATAGTCATGGTTGGTTTTCATTGATCATGCTGTCAGGAAAATCATCGTTGAATTTTGTGTAACCACACTTTAGCGTTCCTCTATGCAACCAGAATGAGGTATATACTGGCATTGCCAGGTTATCATGATGGTTTTCGTAACCGTTTAACCGATATACTTTCCTTAAATCATGATAAATGATCGACCCCATACCGATCATTTCATGTGCAATCCACGTGTACTCCACGTACCGTATTTCATGTGTATTACACGTACCTTAATCCATGTGTATTTCACTTGCAATACCTCGCGAGTATTCGCTAGTCGATTCTGAATCACCTCAGGCGTATTTTCAATTGCTGATATTCTACAAGATTGCTGATGCCGCTCATAACTGGGAGATGTTACTAAAGGTTGATGCTGCTGACGTTTGGAGATGCTACGAGATGCGGATGCTGTTCACAACCTGGAGATCCGACGAGACGAAGACAAAGGCGTCAGAGCAAAGCAATTGGACGAGAAGATGATTCACCATCAGACGATTTTCATCAACCATTGTCCCTAAGTCTTAGTTACATGTCACACGTCATTCGGCTGTCATTTCAGCCATATGAGTGCAAAACCGGTACCAGCCGGCCACTCAGCTGAATAGTTGAATGAATCACGGTCATGAGAATGACCGTCATGGAACTGACAGACAGGACGATAGTAACCACTACTATGACAGAACTATCCCAAAAATCGCAACCGAGGCTCCGGTCGCGGACGTGATCAGAATACAAAGGATCAATAGTCCAACCGATCCGCCAATTCTGGCATAATAACTTAATATTGTAGTTCTATTGTTTTACGTCTCGAGACACATGTCAAGACATCAGTCAAGACACATGTCTCACGTATACCTTTGAAGACACATGTCAAGACATCAGTCAAGACACATGTCTCACGTATACCTCCTGAAGACACATGTTAAGACACCAGTCAAGACATATGTCATGGTTATAGTTCCAAGAAACGAGTCAAGACACATGACTCACGTCCGACTATGGAACATTTCTAAGAAATTCAGGGTACCCTCCAAGGGTATATCTATTTTGTTGTGCCATGTATTAATCAGGCCACAAGAATTTCTATACCATTATCGGCGCATCAGTGAGAATTGTCACGTTGCCAATGTCACTTTCATTTCTTTCACCATGGTTCATATATTCATGACCATGAAGGACGCCTTTCGTATTCCCACGAATACGAAGGTTTTCCTTCAGCTTAATGATGAGATCCAAGCTGCTAACGCATTTCCTCGGACAGACACGAGATGAATTTTATCCTAATTATGTACTATGAACAGCACACCATGCTACGATTCATAATTATGTACAGTAATGTTCAGGCTCCTGAATACATTCAGCTTGATTTTCCATCGGGAAAATCTGTACAAATTATCTATGCTTACAAGCATGTGCATTGTTAGCCATGGTCGCTAATATTTTCTAGCTGTCAGTAAGACACGACCACTTAATTCTTTTACGCATAGCCAGTTGATTATTCCAAAGTCTTCCTATACATTCCAGAAGAATCTACAAGGAGAAGGATGGTACCATGAGATTATGTGTCGACTACCGTTGACTTAAACAAATCACCATTCATGACTGTTATTCTCCTCCATGTATTGACGACATGTCCAATCAACCGTATAGTGTTAATCACTTTCCCAAGATCGAACTCATGATCATGCTGCCAACAGCGACGAGTGAAAAAGCAGGACATGTCCGTGACTGCTATTCGTGCACGACTCGGTCATGCTAGATTTATGATTTTGATTTAGTCTCATCAATGCTCCAACAGCATTATGGACTTAATAAATTGAGTTTCCATGAACTCCTAAACAAATTCATCAGTGTTTTCATTGAGGATAACCTGATTTCCTCTAAGCCTAGAGAAGAACAGGAAGACCCTATCTGCACTATGTTGCAAATTCTATGACAAGAGAAATTCTACCCTGGAAATTTTTTCCAATATAAATTATGTTTGATTACAGTAACACACTGAATCACATGGGTTTCTATGGTTAATCTTACCATGACTCAGATTATGCGTAAAGGAGAGAACCCTACACTACATTAGGTGTTCTAGGAAATCCTACGCTAGGAGAAGTCTAGATTTAGAGACTCAGAGTTTCGCAACCTTCTATGTATCAAGTTTCTACGAAGCAAGATACAGCTACATCCATATCTATGTACCTGACATACCAACAGGCTAAGATAGGACACCAACAAACTAGGATGTTTCATCATCTGAAATTGTGAACTAAAATGGGACAAGATCTTCACAGATTTTGGTTACCAGATAAATGCAAACTCAGAAGAAGCAGGATGCTATTTGAGTTATTACAAACAGTTTGATCAAGTCTGCGGAATCCTTACATCCGCAAGGATTTCAGAACCAACAGATTGATCGGACATGTTCCAGCCAAGGCTCATCCGATCACTTAGCAATTTCTAAGTTATCGGGTTAGACAAATACTCGTAATTGTGCCCCTTATTTACTTCACGTCCATGTCCTAATTTCACGACTTGTTTTCGCGCTCGCGTTCATGACACTATTCACGTTCATGATCGTATTTTGGCTTACGATTTTACGTTCATTTTCTTCTCATTCTAGGAAGTTTGCAAGAACTTGAGAGACCGGACCCAAGTTTAGTATAACTCCCTATCCTCATATAGACGTTTCTCGTCATATTCTATGTCTCACCCGGTAGCGTTTGGTGTTACCGCCATTATATTCTATGTTCACGATATGTTTCACATGTCATGTTCATTCCACGTTCCTCATATCATGATCAAGATATGTTACCACGTAGATCACGATATGTTTACTCATACTACACTCGCCATATCTCCACGTAGCACGTTCAAAAATTTTCACGTATCACGTTCAAAATTTTTCACGTACTACGTTTCTTTATGTCTCGCGCATCGTTTCTAGTTAACAGTTAAGTCAGATTGTCTTTCATCGTAACGTTTCAGTTACCCTTGCACTTTAACTCTTATTTTTCCTCGATCGAATTTAGGGGATCTACCTTCCGTTGATAACCAAGAATTTCTTCGTATTCCAAGTCAAGGTCAGGAGGACCAAGATTTATCATTAGTGTCAAGATCTTCTGAAGGAACCGTTCCAAGAGGGAGGCCACTTGGAAACGGACAAGTTCATCCGAACTTCTTATCCGTTTTTCACTTATCAATTAGATATGTCCTTTCAGAAACGTCACGTTCCATGTCCTTTCAAGACATGTCACGTTTCACGTTCCTTCTACCAAGTCACCTGTACGTTAATTTATCTTACATACCCTCTCAGTTTGATTCGGGTATGTTTCTCTTTCAGTTACGTTATCTATAATTCGGGGACGAATTATTCTTTTTAGGGGGGAAGAGTTGTAAAACCCGCATGCTTTTACCATGAATAGTACCCTTAAGATCGTGCGTACTAGATTAAAACTTTCCTTTTATAGTACGATTACGTTTACGTGTTAGGGTTTTACGTATTACGTACGTGTTAGAACACGATAAGTATTTATTACGCACGAACACGCAATAATTATTTAAACAATAATTAATCACGAACATGCGATCATGAAATCATGAACGTAATTAAATCACGGGCTAATATTAATTACGTATATATATTTATTACGAACACGAATAAATATATTAAGTCACGATCGATAACTAATTAAAACACGTAAAACACGAACACGAGAACACACCAATATTTTAGACACGGAAAAACATTCGGGTTACCCCTTGTGGGCCCCATTACCACGAAATTAGGGAGGGAGGATGGGCTTAGCCCATCAATTTTTACTAAATGGGGGTTAATAATTTTTCACTACTCATTTTTCATTCACAGAAGATTTTAGAAAAAACCCTAAAACCCTCCTTCCTTTTCTTCTTTGTGCCGCCACCCTACAACCACCACAAGGAGGTGGTTTGTGATCTTGGATCTTGTAATTTTAGTTGTTGATCGTGTTTGTTCTTCATCCTTTTGATCCACGAATTAGGTAAATCCTTTTTAAACCTTTTCTTTTGATTTGATCTTTTTATAAATCAAGAACATGTTATGTTTTTACAAAAACCTAATAATTAAACATGGATCTAACATGATTTGGGGTTTAATAAAATCAAAAGTATGTTTTAAGGGGTGTTTGTTTTTGGCCGCAGGCTGCACCGAACCCGAAGGGGTTTCGGTTTGGCCAAACCGACCACCACCAAGACCATACGGTCTTGGTTGGCGTGTGTGGGTCCCACGGCAGCAGTAAGACACGGGGTACCCCGAGTTGGTTCGGGGTACGGTGTCGATTTCATGTCCGGTTCATGATTTTGATTCTAGATCCGGTTCATGGTGTATGTTTAGTTTTTTTTATGTTTTATGATCTTAGGTTAAAAATTAAATTAATAATATGATATGATTAATTTAATAACATGACTTAGGTTATTTAATTATTAATAATCATGAAATTAATTAACCTAAGTATTTTATATTTTAGACTTATAATTAATTAATTATTTAAAAACCATGACTATAATTAATTAATTAACATGACTTAGGTTATATTATTAATATATAATAATACATGTTTTAACCTAAGTATTTAACTTTATTTAATTAAAAATATGTTATACTTTAATTAAATATTTTAACCTATAGTTTAATTTAATTACATGAAATAATTATTAAACTATACATTATATCATATGACTTAGGAAATAATCATGAAAACACTTAGGCTTATATACTTAGCTTATTTAACCAGCTTAATTATAATTATGGAAACTTTCTATTTTTAGAAACTTAATTAAATAAGGCAACTAATCTATTTATGGAAACCTTCTATTTTTAGAAACATATTTATTTCAGGCAGCTAATCTATTTATGGAAACTTATTTAATTAAGGCAGCTGATCTATTTATGGAAACTTTCTATTTTTACAAACTTATCTATCTTAAACAGTAAATTCTATTTTTGGAAACTTTCTATTTTTGGAAACTTTCTATTTTTGGAAACTTTCTATTTTTGGAAACTTTCTATTTTTGGTAACTTTCTATTTTTTGAAACTTTCTATTTTTGAAAACTTTCTATTTTTGGAAACTTTCTATTTTAGGAAACCTGCTATTTTTGGAAAGTTACTTATTATAACGCAGTAAGTAAAATAACACATGAAATACCAGAAATACTTAATCAGATTAAACAGAATATAAGATAAACACGGTTTAAGGCTTAAAAACAGTAAAACATGGTAATAACACATAAAATAAGCTAAGACATGACATAAAACCAGCTATGTATTTAGTAAGCAGTTACTTATTCATGTATGTATTTATGTAGCACTAGTGATTCGGAAGTAGGATTCCTCTCAGTTCATCTTCTTTGTTCACTGGACATAAGGTACAGATTCCCGTCCTTTCAGTATGGACATTCTTTCCTTATTAGGATTCCCCGTATGCATCCAACTGTTTTCCCGTAGTATAAGTTACGTGTTTGATTGCTTATGTTTATTTAAGATCACCTATAGCCATATACATGCATGACCAGTTTCACCTAGTTATGGAGGTACCATAACCATAACATTAGAGGCACTGATGTTATGACTTCACCACGGCGGAGTGATTGTTCGTGCTGTCCCTTCAGCTTTTGGCCATTTATTTATATTTATCATGTGGGGCGTATGGGTGCATCCTAGTTACATGTTTTATTCAGGATTTCATGGTGAATGTAGTGTGTGCCTTGCATCCTTCACAAGGAGCTGATCCCTCCTACCCAAAAACATATATAATAAATTAGAGGTAGCCCCTCTAATTTGCATGATGAGGTCACCCCTCCAAGTATTCATGCACGGTGGATTTTCATGACCTATATCGGCTAATGGTAAAATATGTAAACAATTTTCATAAGATAAACATAAGGCTTTTCAAACTATAAAAACCAGTTTTATGAACATGTTCCAGTTTTCCAGGACTTATACATTTCCGCTGCTATTAAATCTCTATTATGTTTTAGTCACTTATACTATGCCTATATCCGTGCACTAAGCGTTTTGCTCAGTCGTTACTTTCCTTTCCATGTCCCAAAACGGCAGGTACCCTAGGAAAGACTCGAGCATTTGGAGGACGTGCATAGGATGGAAGCTGCTAGAGACTTCTTTTCCTTTTTGCCTTTATATACTTATGCTTGTTTAGTCTTTCATTCATTTCTTTTGCTTTATTATGTTTTGGGCTTATGTTTGGGAACCGATGTTTGATTCCGGTTATCCCTATGGTCATGTAATGTTTTATACATTTATCCTTGTATGCTTTGATGACACGTCATAATTAGGCGTGACATTCCATTATCAAAATGGGGTGTTACACGAGAAATGAATGAAAAGAGTTTGGAAATTAAAGAGTTGAAAGCTCAGTTACAAGACAGGGAAATAGCGATAGCAGAGTTGAAAAACTCGTTGCTAAGATGGGTGGGAAAATTGTGGAACCTAGTGTTAAGAAACCTGTAGTAAGACAACCCAATGCGCACAAAGTGACTAGACCCTCTGTCTTGGGAAAACCATCTGTTTTCTCTAATTTTGCATTTGCAAAACCTGGTTTGCCCCCAAGACGGATGGGAAGGATAGGTTACCACAGAATACTCCCAAAACACATATTCGATCACAAAGCATTAAGAACATAAATGTGATTAAACTAGGGATGTATAGATTGGCCACTAAACCCACACACAACAAAGAAAGTCCATCACCTCAGACTTCTAGAAACACTAACAGACGTGTGTCTTTTACTACAAGAGTAGTCTCCATTGCTAGTGTTAGTCGGCCTCAGCTTAAGAGCACTCGCATGAATGAAAAGGTTTGGAAAAACAAAAGTCAGGGGAAGATGAAGAAAGTAGAAGACCACCCTAGGATTTTTAATGTTTCTAAGAATAAAGCGTCTATGATCGCATGTAATGACGATTTGAATGGTTTGACTTTAAATGCTTTGAATGTTAAGTTTGTTTGTGTGAAATGTGGAAAGTGTGCTAATGTTAATCATGATATGTGTGTTTCGAATAATGTCAAAGGCGTAGATACTAGAACTAAGAAGCAAACTGTGATGCCTATTAGTGCTAGAAAACCCAAACGCAAAGTGAACCATTTTGGTGCAACCCCCCCTAAGAAAAATATTGCATCAGACTCCACCACTAAGAACCCTAGAAGCAGAATTAGAGAATTATATGAGTCTGAAAGCAAGTCTTGGAAATGGTGGTTTCCTAATCAATGTCCTACAGGATATAAATGGACGCCTAAGGTTAGGACAAAAAATGTGTCAACGAGCGTTAGTGTGCCTTTAAGTGATGAAACTAGGGAAACTATTGAATCAGAAATCACAACTAACATGGAATCCAATTTAGCAAATGCTCCATCGTGTTCTAATTCTTCTACAGGTGATCGAAATAATTCTCTTCATACTGCACTCCGGATGCACGAAGCACATGACGGGGAATCTCAAGCTTCTAATTAACTTCGTGGAGAAGTTCCTGGGACGGTCCGATTCGGAAATGATCAATTTGCACCGATCCTAGGATATGGAGAGTTGGTTCAGGGGAATATCACAATCAAAAGGGTTTACTACGTTGAAGGGCTCAATCACAATCTTTTCTCTGTTGGTCAATTATATGATGCGGATTTAGAGGTTGCTTTTAGAAAGAAGACATGTTTTGTTCGTGATTATGATGGGAATGACTTACTTACCGATTCACGGGGTACTGATCTCTACACTATTTCACTAGAAGACTCCACATCTTAAACTACAATCTGTTTCATGGCTAAAGATTCAATGACTCAAGCTTGGTTATGGCATCAACGATTATGTCATCTTAACTTTGATACCATCAACTTTCTCTCCAAGAAAGATATTGTGCGAGGCCTTCCAAATTTGAAATTCATCAAAGATCATCTTTGTTCTTCTTGTGAGCTTTGTAAAGCTAAACGGAGTAGTTTCAAGACAAAGACTACGCCAAGCTCTAAAGGACGGTTAGATCTTCTTCATATAGATTTGTATGGCCCCATGCGTGTTCAAAGCATCAATGGAAAGAAATATGTTATGGTAATTGTCGATGACTACTCAAGGTACACGTGGACTCATTTCTTGAGGTCCAAGGATAAAACACCTGAGGTTCCATTAACTTCCTTAAGCTGATACAACGTGGTCTTCAAGCTCAAGTAAAAGTGGTACGTACTGACAGAGGCACAGAATTCTTGAATTCAACTCTAAAGAACTATTTTGAAGCCGAAGGGATTGAACATGAAACATATATTGCTCGAACACCTGAACAAAATGGAGTTGTTGAAAGACGAAATCGTACTTTAGTTGAGGCTGCTCGAACATTATTATCTGCTTCAAATCTACCATTATTCTTTTGGGCCGAAGCCGTATCAACTGCATGTTACACACAAAACCGTTCCTTAATTATCCCAAGAGACGAAAAGACACCATATCACACATTTAATGATCGCAAACCTTAACTCAAGCACATTCATGTTTTTGGATGTACGTGTTACATTATTCGAGATGGTGAAAATCTGGACAAGATGAAAGAGAAAGGTGATGCATGCATTCTTGTGGGATATGCAACTTAGTCTAAGGGATACCGAGTGTACAACAAGAGAACAAAATTGATAGTCGAAACTATTCATATCAGATTCGATGAATTTCAAGAGATGACACTTGAACAAAGCAGTTTAAGTCCCGATCCACAATGACAAAAGACTTTTGTGCACAACCACATGGAACTCGGAACTCAAGACCACAACAATGAACCGTCAAGTTTAAATCTGGTTCCTGAACATGTTCCTAGAGCAGATATGATAGTAGATACGACACTTGAAGAGTTGGAAATCTTAAATGGACCTATGTTTGATGAATATTTCATGGGGGAGAAACAAGTTGTATCAAAGTATTTCGCTGTCACTCATGATAAGAATGATGATACCGATCATCTTCAACAAAAGGATACAACATCATCTACTTCAACACGGGTTGATGTAGATCTACCTCCTCAGAATATCACTTCAACAATCGATCCTACAACATCCACAACTACTGTCATTGCTCCAGAGAACACAAATCAAGCAGACGATGTATTATCTGACGATGACGATTTTCACAACCCATTCGGTTCACCGATACACGAAACTAGAGAGTCTTCTACTCGCCATGTTGATCCATCAAATATGCATACGTTCTACCAACGACAGCCTTCAACACATCATTGGACCCAAGAACATCCTTTGGTTCAAGTAATTGGAAACCCTTCACATCTTGTTCGTACAAAACGACAACTAGCCACCGATGGCAATGTTTGTATGTTCACAGTCGCCGTGAGTACAGCTGAATCGAAAAACATCAAAGAAGTTATGGCTGATCATGCTTGGATTGAAACGATGATGGATGAACTTCAACAATTTGAAAGACTTAAAGTCTGGGAACTTGTTGACAGACCATACGATGTGATTCCATTAAATCTTCGTTGGATCTGGAAAAACAAGATGGATGAAGAATACGCGATCATCAAGAACAAAGCTAGGCTAGTGGCTAAGGGGTACGACCGGAAAGAGGGAACTGATTTTGACGAATCATTTGCACCAGTTGCTCGTATGGAAGCGGTCAGGATTTTTCTTGCTTATGCTCCACATAAGGGATTTACTTTTTATCAAATGGACGTGAAGACAACATTTCTTAACGGTCCCTTGAAGGAAGAAGTCTATGTCACGTAGCCTGAAGGATTTTTTAATCCTCATTATCTTGACGAGGTGTATCATCTCCACAAAGCACTTTATGGACTCAAGCAAGCTCCAAGGGCGTGGTACGATGAGCTCTCGAAATTTCTGGTATCTAAAGGTTTCTCAAAAGGTTCCATTGATCTAACTCTGTTAACTTATAAATATGGGGATGACATTTTGCTTGTACAGATTTATGTTGATGACATTATTTTCGGTTCTACAAACCCAAAACTTTCAAAATGGTTTGAAAAAGTCATGCACAACAAATTTGAAATGTCTATGATGGGCGAACTAAAATTCTTTCTAGGTTTTCAAGTTCACCAATCCCCAAGTAGTATCTTTATAAACCAAGCTAAGTATTGTCAAGAGATAATGAAAAAGCATGGTATGACTTCATGTGACCCCCGTTGGGACACCATTATCAACCACAATGCTAGATGCTGACTTGGAAGGAAATGCCATAGATCAAACGAGATATCGTTCCATGATCGGCTCCCTCATGTACTTGACAGCAAGCAGACCCGATATTTCACATGCTACGTGTTATTATGCACGATATCAAGCACGACCCACTGAAAACCACCTCAAGGAGGTTAAACGGATCTTTCGGTACCTTAAGAATACCATTCATTTGGGACTCTAGTATCTGAGGGAAACTGGTTTCTTTCTAACGGCCTATTCAGATTCTGATCATGCAGGGTGTCTTGATACATGAAAAAGTACTTCTGGTGGTGCATAATTTCTAGGTCAAGATAAGCTTGTGGGATGGTCTTCCAAGAAGCAGGATTGCACGTCACTTTAATAAACCGAAGCGAAGTATGTGTCTCTATCTACGTGTTGTGCTCAAGTTCTTTGGATGAGAACACAACTCACGGATTATGGCTTCTACTTTGATAAAGTACCTATGTACTGTGACTCAAAGTCGGCCATAACCATCTCCTGCAATCCGGTACAGCATTCCCGCATGAAGCACATCGATGTCAGATACCACTTCATAAAGGAACACGTTGAACGAGGTATAGTTGAACTGTACTTTGTTGGAACGGATTACCAATTAGCCGACTTGTTTATGAAATCTCTGTCGAAGGATAGGTTTGAGTACCTCATTAAGCAAATTGGTATGAGATGTTTGACTCCAGCAGACATGGAGATTCTGGCAAAGGTGCCTGCTTGAATTATCTATCAAACATCTAGTTGTAAATATCATTGAAAAAGAAAAATACAAAAATATAAAACATATAAAAGCAAAAAACAAAATTAAAAATCTTTTAAAATCCAAAAATATTCTTCTCGACATGTCTTTCAGTATCGATAATATGGACGCGCCTAGAAATTTCGCTCAATAGCGACACGGGTGTGTACATAAATCTCGAATGAAAGTTGTAAATATTTTTCAAAACGTGTCATTTCTTCTTTTAATAAAGGAAATTGTCTATTTTTGACAATATTTCCAAACAACGGGTAGAGCAATCTATCTTGGGTTGAGCATGTCACAAGACATTCAACGTTTTGAGCTCAACACAATGGCTTGTAATCACTTTCAGATTGCACCCCGGATCTATATTCACGGGGGAGTGTACGATTTAGTGCGCTTACCCTCAGCAAAAGAAGAGAAATCTTCTTACACTTGAGTGGATTTGTCAAGACATTCAAATTCTATGAACTCAAGTTTATGCTTTAGAAAAACCTCTTCGCCAAAAAGAAATAGGATTTTTCAAAAAGCGTTGAACACAATTTTTTCAAGAATTTTTCAATGATTACTCAAAATATTTCAAATATTGTGTGTTCAACAACTTCCATCCTCAAAAGTGAAATGTGGATCAAATCCTCACAATGGCAATTCAATTGGATCAATTTTTGAGGGGGAGCATTTCAACTTCATGCAAAGATTGACACATCTTTCTTCCGGAGATTTTCAAGACTATTTTCTCAAAATATATTTTAATCAAATTTGGTATCTCTAATATCAAAAGATTTTATATATTAGAGATAGGAGAGAAAATGTGATTAAAATGTGATCTAAAAGACTCAAGCATTTTTAACTCTTACCCACATGTGCGAAACACTTTCGATTATCGATGCACATGTGAAGGGGGAGCATTTCTGAAACGACAAAACTAGCAAGGTGTTAAATGTTTTTCAAACAATTTGTTAGAATTTAAAGTGGTTTTATGGTTACGATCTCATACCCACAACATCTTTAATCCACGACGTTATTGGTGTCAAAAGGGTGGTTAGGTTTAAGTCATATGATCCAACCAGAACCAGAGGGATCTTCCCAAGGACAATTCAATAGATTATTAGAAGTCCTTAGGAAAGATGGAGTAGAATGTGAACGTAGATGAATGCCGACTAAGTACTGATGCTAGCACTAGAACAATCACAACAAGGTGCTAGTTATGATGTCTTGGTAAGCATTGAAGGGGTTGAAGAATGAAAAAGAAATGTAAGGATAAAGGGTGTAAAGAAAGTAGCCCTCTATACAACTTAGGCATAAACCGGGTCAACACATCATGAAGACAACTCATCATGGACCAGTGATGTAATGCACAACCCCTCCCTAGCTACTCAGGCTTCTCTCAAAAGAAGTTTGTTTATTGTCACGGATATCAACATGACTTCTATTAGCTTTCTCACTCAGAGATAGTTGATATTGAATAGGTGGCAATCTGCTCTAGCCTCCGACCACTAAAAGTGCACAAATCGAGTCTAGAGCCTAGAGATCAATCAAATCTCATTAGGACACACGGAATGACGATAAAGAGAGTCATACGCTATATCCTTGCGATATTGCTAGAACACTCAGAGTGATACTACTTAGTATTCACAATGATGAGTGGAAATCCTTCCAGTGTTTACATCAAACAACACTGCTATAGGTCATGTGTAAGATTCTTTATGAATTGAACATATGTAAAACTGAAAAGCAATAGTGGTTTGTTTCGTTATCGATTCAAAATCGTTTCAGGTTTCTACGCAATATCTTTATGATCTTGCCAGAACATTCAGAGTGATATTCATTAATATTCACAGTGACGAATGGAAATCCTTCTAGCGTCAACCTCAAATAGCGTTACGATAGGTAACTTGCGAGATTCTTATGAATCAAGCTTGTGTCAACTGGAAAGCAACAATGGTAAGATTCTTTATGAATCAAACTTGTTCCAGGAATTTGAATTGACAACTTTAGTCAAGCGGATATTTATCTAATTGATTCACTCTTTATGTTCGCAGTCATGCTTTGAGACGGTCGAGTAAAGAGAATGGCTAGTACTGTCGCGAAACCTTGTCAAGGAGATTCTTAATTGAATCTACCTAATCACAGGTACGTTATTTAATATTGTATAATGGTCTTCACCGACCGGAGGTAAAACGCTACCGATTTTAGGGCTAATGTCAAAGCCATTCAGTCCGTGTCTATGTTTTGTCTCGAGAAGGTGGCGTTACGGTGTACTCAGCTAAGTCAAAGATTCAAAACCACATACTCATGCCTAAAGACATATTCAACAATTAACAGTGTGAGCATGTGAATGAAGACACAAGATCGGAAGATGGCAAAGAAAAGTCAAGGATGATTTGAAGATCTCAAGATCAAAAGACAAAGTCGAAAGACAAGGACAAAGGCTCAAAGATCATAACATGAAGGAACAAGACTACTATTACACGTTCAAGACTCATTTATGGCAAGATTAGTAATCTCTACAAATCTCTAAATGACAAAGGGTAATGACCACTCACAAAGGGTAATGACCTCACATTGGGGGAGATTGTTAGCCTCAAAATATTGAGTCAAACAAGAATGCTCGGTCATATGTTTATTATGTATCGTATTTTAGAACGTTGAAATAGGTAGTAGGTTAGTCGTGTTTTACGGGCTTAACTTTAAGCTAAAGTTCATTCATAAGTAACTAAAGCCCAAAAGATAAGCCCGACCCATTATCATATAGCCCATTATGCCACATGTAGGCAAGGCTATATATACCTCTCCTTGCATGTAAGGAGAGGCTGGTTGGTTCATTATTCACTTTCTCTAATCTAATATTCACTAAGTTTCACATACTTCTCTCTCTTTTCTCTTTCTACTTTCTCTCTCTAGAATTCATCTATCTTCTACCTTTCTTTCTTGTTTAATCATCATACTATATGGGACAACATATACTCATGCTCAAATACATTTTCAACAATCAAGAAATCAAAAGTCTTCCGCAACTCTGATGATCAAAATCTTCCTTAATAATTAATGTAGAGGAATGACCTCTCTTCAAAGGAGATTGTAGGCAAGCTTTCAAGATGGTGCATAGTGTGAGTATATGGATGAAGACACAAGATCGCAAGATGGAAAATACAAGTCAAGGATGATTTGAAAATCTCAAAATTAAAGACAAAGTCGAAAGACAATGACAAAGGCGTAAAGATCAAAACATGAAGGAACAAGACTACTATTACACGTTCAAGAATCACTTATGACGAGATTAGTAATCTCCATAAATCTCCAAATGTCGAAGAGGAATGACCTCACATTGGGGGAGATTGTTAGCCTCTAAATATTGAGTCAAACAAGAATGCTCGATCATAGTTTATTATTGTAATATTTATTAGAACGTTGTAATAGGTAGTAGAAAAGTCGTGGTTCACGGGCTTGTATTTCAGCTACTTAAAGCCTAAAAGACAAGCCCGACCCAAACAATATAGCCCATTAAGCCTACATGTATGGGATGGCTATATAATACCCTTCCTAGAATGTTAGGAACGGTGTTGGTCATTTTGTATTTTCTTACTTCTAATCTAATCCTCCCAAAGTTTCCAACCATTCTCTCTTTTCTCTCTCTATTTTCTCTCTCTAGAATTCATAAATTTTCCATCTATTTTCTTCATTAATTCGTGTATCTATCATCACATATCTAAGGGACAAAATTAACAAAAACCGTGTTGATTTTAAGTTTTGAAAGCTCAACACCATCATTCACTGGTTCATTCATTGGTGCTTTGTATCTAGTGAATGTTTATGTGAGGGTTTCCCCTTCTTTGTGTTTGAAGGTGTTGTATTGAAGCTTTAAATCTATTATTCTTGTTTCTTTGACATCTGAGGGTCCCTCGTGATATAGAATAAGGTCCTCCCATGTAGATTTAGTTGTTTTGGAATTCACAATAGAATTCATTTGGTCATCTAGAAGTACGGACATGATGAGACTTTTGAGACGCTGATCTAGGTTAGCAGTTTTTCTCTCATCAGCAGTCCATTGTACTTCAGGTTTTTATTATCCCCAACCATGGGAACAAATGGACTATTTTCAATGATTCTAAGGAATTAAGGTTCGATTCCAACCATGTAGACTAGGAACCTTTTCTTCCAATTGGTGAAACTTGCTACCTCTAGGACAGGAGCAACATTGAGTTGGCCACCCATATACTCTAGGGTTTGTGGTATAACTTGAGCCATCTTGGATCTTGATTTGAAAACTTTAAATGAGTAGTTTAATGAAAAATAAGAGTTTTGCTAATCAGACTTCTCTGATACCACTTGTTGGTCCCTTGTAATTCGTTATTACTTATCAACCTTAAGTAATAAATCCTTAGCAAGACTCAAGTGTGTTGTTTTAACAATTAATAAGAACTAAGAACAATTAAAACAACAATACCAATATAAATTTTCAACGTATAGACTTTTATTAGAATCAAATAAAGAATCTATAACCCACTTTGTTTGCGGAAGAACAAAGTGGTTAAATGACAATGGGTGGTGATCTCCTCTACTTAAACTTTCAACCTAAGTTAATAGTCTAAGCTCCAAAATAAACGTTCATATGCTTCTTTGGCTATATGGTTTAGTTGGTATCGAGAGAGAATGTTTTGCTAGAGTTTGCATTTTTCATGTTCCTTGTATGGGTTTATCTAGTGGGTGGTTGATGCCCATGCTGGATAAACAGTACAAAGTACATAATAAACTATTCTAGAAAAGATAAAGGTTGTACTTATAACTAACTATATAAGAAACCTACTTTGACTTAAAGTTATCTTTTCCCGCCTAATGAAAACCATCATAATACTAAAGTTTCTTCAGCATTCTGGAGGAGATCGACATCATTCAGTTTGGTATTGTCAAACCAAACTGAACTGAAAGCTCTTCTTCAGTACTTGTTCTTCAGCAACTAGACCGCCTAGTATTTGAAGCAAAGACTCCTTTGTCTTCTAAGTTTACTGGAAGAGGAAAGCTGAACATCCTTCAACAACATAGTCTTCAGTAGGAACTTTGTTCCTCTGGTCATGCTTCAGCAGACTGGCCTTACTGCTGAACATGAAACACTTAGGGGGATTTTATATTCAAATCCTTGAGTTTCTTCAGGGTCAGTAAATACTGACCCAACATTCCCATACTAGCAAAGCCTACATAGTCCTCAATAGAACATCGGGTGTAATTGAAGAATCACTTAACGTGACATTTGATGAAACCCCTCCTTCATCTAAGACATCACCTTTGGTAAATGATGACTTGGATGAAATAGACATAGTTAAAGCCAAAGATGTTAGAAACATAGGAGTTGAATACCTTAATGTTGAAAAGGGAGTAAACATTAAGGAGTTAAAGGATCATGCTCTCGACAACTTCATAGGCGAATTAAATAAAAGGACCATAAGATCTCAAGTCCAAAATCAAAGTAACTTCTTTTGTTTTGTCTCCTTGATTGAACCAAAGAATGTTAAAGAAGCTTTGATGGATGAGAGTTGGGTCATCGCTATGCAAGAAGAATTAAATCAATTCATTGCTAATGACGTTTGGGAACTTGTTCCTCCACCTAGAAGTTCTACCATTATAGGAACCAAATGGGTATATAGGAATAAGTTAGACGAGAATGGTGTTGTGTCTCGTAACAAGGCTAGACTTGTAGCTCAAGGCTATAATCAACAAGAAGGTATTGACTATGACGAGACATACGCACTCGTAGCAAGATTAGAATCCTTTTAGCATACACTTGTGCCTTAGACTTTAAGCTTCAACAAATGGATGTAAAGAGTGTGTTTCTTAACGGTTGATCAATGAGCAGGTATATGTGGCTCAACCTCCCAGCTTCATTGATTTTGAGAAACCGGATCATGTTTACAAGCTTAAGAAAGCTCTTTATGGTCTCAAACAAGCACCCAAAGCTTGGTATGATAGATTTAAAGCGTTTCTTGTAAAACATGAGCATACCATGGGGATGGTAGACAATACGCTCTTTACAAAGAAGAAAGGTTATCACCTCATTATCCTACAAATATATGTTGATGACATTATATTTGGTTCAACTTGTCAATCATTGTGTGATGACTTTGCCAAAATCATGCATGACGAGTTTGAAATGAGTATGATGGAAGGACTTAACTTCTTTTTAGGACTCCAAATTAAACAAATGGACGATCGTATTTTCTTTAATCAATCCAAGTATGTTAAAGAAATGCTAAAGAAATTTGGATTAGAAGACTCTAGACCAATGATGACCCCTATGGCCTCGGATACTAAACTCACCATAGATGATGATTGTGAGTCGGTAGACAACACCAAATATAGAGGTATGATTGGTAGTTTGTTGTACCTAACGGCAAGTCGACCGGATATCATGTTTAGTGTTTGCCTTTGTGCTCGCTTCCAAGAGGCTCCCAAAACCTATCACCTTGAAGTGGTTAAGCGTATCTTCCGATACATTAAGGGCACTATACATTTAGGATTATGGTATCCTAAAGGGACCGGCGTAGAAACCATTGTCTACACGGACTCGGATCATGCGGGAGACTATGTGGACCGGAAAGGCACTAGTAGAGTTTGTACCTTCATGGGTTGTTGTTTAACTTCTTGGTTCTCCAAGAAACAAACCACTCTTGCAATATCCACCACGGAATCCGAGTATGTGAGTGCCGGTAAAGCTTTTCAACAAGCTCTATGGATGAAGCAAGCGCTTGTTGATTACGGGATTTCTCTTGATGATGTTCCCATCATGTGCGACAATAAGGGTGCAAAGACATTAGCAAGAATCCCATGCAACATTCGCGAACCAAGCACATAGAGATTCACCACCATTTACTTAGAGATAATGTTCAAAAGGGTAACATTTCGATTGAGAAGGTACCCTCGGTAGAAAACTTAACCGATATCTTCACTAAGCCACTTAAGAGGGAACCTTTTAATTACTTGCGTCTAGGTCTAGGTTTAATGGACCATATTCCTTAATTGCGGATTTTATAAATCGAGTCTTTTTCTATTTTGAGTCTTTTCTTTCTTTGAGTCATTAAGTCTTGCAAACTCTTTTTGGAAAACCTCTCTTCTCTTTTTCAAAATTCTTAAAGTTCTTTCGAAAATGGTCGAGAAATGTTTTTACATTGTTAATTAAATCTAAAAACGTCTTTCATAGCTTCTTGCTATTAATATTAAGCTTACATAATTCATATGTATGTGTCTTCAAGTATAGAAAGAACAAAAGTGAACTATGGAGGTTCATTGTGTCATGACTTATTGTCTAGTTCAACACACTTTCAACATCGGGTTTTTTTAAAATTCATGTATTTTGGTCAAAACCTTGTTTGGTGAGTTCTTGTGTGTTTTCTTTATGTATCTTTGCTTTTTAGCATATCTCTATGATTAGTTAGACTAGAAAAATAGGATTTGTTGAATTAGAAAATCCTCCTTCATCCCCAAAATCCACCCACTGTAGGGGGTTCTTTAAAGAGATCGCGACTCCATATCAATATGGAACCGCCGGTGGAGAAAAGAAACCGCAGGCAGTGCTTCCTATTTGGGTATTTCTGAAACTCCAAATTTGCTCCAACACTTTTTGGAATCTTTGTTTCAACCCTTTGGCCACCCTTAAAATATCTTGAGCTTTCTCTATTTAACCCTAAGCAATTTGTATCCTTTCTCAAATCAAAATGTCTTATTCTCCAAATGAAAGCCTTGATTATCCTCCATTTTCTCCAATTGCTTTCAATCCCAATTCACCCAAGAACACTCAAAATCACATTTCTTCTCCTTCTAAGAATGTTGATTGTGGAACTTCTTTTCTTCCACCACTAGCCTTTGGTTTTCTTCCTCCTTCACATGATAATCTCATGCATTATGGAACATATTGTCATTGTTGTTAATATCAACATCTTGCTATGGCTCATATCTATGAGGAATTGAATTACATCAAGAGTCTCTTAGTCAAACCTCCTCTTCACTATGACTATGAAATTACTACCAAGCCACCACCACCTCCTTCCGCCACTACTTTGCCTTTTATCGAATCATTGGTTGCTTACCTTCAAGACATCTAGTTCAAGAAAATCTTAGAGTTCTAGTTTAACTAGGATTAGATTTATGCTTTTTTTTGCTTGTCTTATTTTACATACATCTCTGTATGTTTTGTTTCCTGGTATCTTTTATTCATGTTTTTGTTAACATGACTTATCTTGGATCTTGGTCTCTTCTCTTTCATTTTATTTTGTGTGACCTTTGCTATATCTTGTTGGGTGTCTCTTCTCTTCTACTAACCCTTATATGTAGCTTGTCACCATATCTCGATTCCTTAGTGCCCCAAGCAAGGGGAGTAAGAACCAAGGGGGAGCATTTGCAAAGTCCGATTCTTCTCTTCTACAAAGACTTTTGCAACCTTTTTGCTTCGCCAAAGGGGGAGAAATGAAATAAACTTGTCTTCGAAAATCTTGTTTTTTATGTGATTTAGTTTATGTATTGTCGGGGTGATTGTTAATGCAATGATGCCTAAAAACGTTACTTGCATTTTTCGGTCTCGCTTTGTTTTGATTACGACAATATGTAAAAACAAGCATTTACGAAAACAACGAAAAACGAATTCTTGAGTTCAAGTATTTTTCATTTCAACCATTATCAGTTAAGGTATGTACAAACAAGTACTCATCCTAATTAAGTGGTCAAGGATTTAATCTTTTCTTAAAACTCACTTTTTATTAAGTGTGGCAAGTTTTTATTAAACTTTATTTTTAAGAAAATGTTTTATTTAATTAATTATTTGAAAATTTGAAAATGGCATATTCTATCTTGGTTTGGAATATCCTCTCAAGATATTTTAATCACCAGATTTGAACCATACCACTAAAAGACAAAAAGGAGCAGAGTCTACTCCGGCGGCTCTTTAAGTGGCTATGCGGTTCCTTATCGATAAGGAACCGTGGGTAGCTTTAAGGAACCGCGGAAAAATATATCCGTTGGAACCTGTCTTATAAATAGTTGACCATTCTCAGATTTTCTCCTCACCTCTTTTTTTGTAACCGTGATTTCCGACTCATTGGCCGACTAATCCACGGGGTTTGAACCCACCGCCACACAGACTCAAACCAGGTAAAACCCTCCCATTTCAGGAGGTTGGCGTGGCTACTTCAAGGTTGTTTGCACCTAGTGGAAATTGAACTTGAGACCTCACACATTTTGGAGTGATAGCCACAAATCTTTTTGCCACTAGGCCACCCTTGAGTGTTTTCTCCTCACATATTTTGTACATATATTTCCAGATTCTTTCATACTTCAAAAATTACTCAAATCCTTGGTCATTTGGTTGATTACTACTTGTTTAGAAGTGAATCTTTCTTCTTACATCTCTTCGTATCCAAGTGCAAAGAGAAGAACACTTTCATCCTTGAAGTGTTGTGTCTATCTCAAAGATCCATTGAAGATCAAATCTTATTTAGTCATTGTTGTGTCGTTGTTGTGAAGATCCAAGTAGTTGTGTCTATCTGGAAGTTGTGTATGTATTGAGGTTAATACTTGGTCCTTAAAGTATATTGGTGTAGATTGGTCCTAGCTAAGATTAGGGCTCGACTTTTAGCTTAGAGTCGGAAATTGGATAAGCAACGTTGTGTACGGTTTCTCCACCTTAAGGAGCTTGTTAATTAGTGAACTCTCGAGTAAGGAGTACTCGAGGAGTGGAGTAGGAACGAGGATTGATCTTCGTTGCCGAAGTACTATAAATCCTTGGTGTTTGGTTTGATCTTTCTTATCCTTATCTCTTAATGTCAACTATTTTAAACATGTATGTGTAAATTTAGTTGCACTACCCCTTGTTCATATTGTGCATAAGAAGATTTCACACAATCACCCAAGTCTAAGTTTTTGAAAAGGATTTTTAAAAACCGTCTTTTGACAAGTAAATTTTAAGAAACTATTCAACGCCCCTTCTAGGTTTCTATAGTCTTGATCATATTGTTCTTGTGCTAAGTATTATATTCCGCATCTTACTTAGTTGTTTATCATTCACAAAGTTTCTCTAGTATTGGTTTTGATTCTTCCTAGCTAATACAACCCTTACAAGCTAAGGTATAAGATTTGAGTTTGGGATCAACAAGTGGTATCAGAGCTTGTTGAGACACTTTGACCAAACCAAGAACAAACACTTTCCACACCAAAACCTACCATGTCTACAGACACATCAACCTCTAACAACAACAATGCACTCAAACTTCCTATTTTGGATCCTGACAACTTTCAGATGTGGGAGTTTAAAATTCAACAAACATCAAAGATGGAATACTATGCTCTACTGGAAGTCATAGAGTTTAATGATTCATTTACAAAGACGACTGAGGTAGTAGAACTAGTTCCTGAGGGCAAAAACAAAGAAAAGGAGGTTCTTGAGAGTTCGAAAGATGGTGGCAAGAAATATAAATCTTCTACTATCTTAGCAAATGAGATCCAGAAAAGAAGGCATGATATGAGAGCTCATAGTTCTTAGGGGTGTTCAAAAAAACCGAGAAACCGACGAACCGAGCCGAACCGCTCAATCCGAAACCGAAAAAACCCGAAACCGAAGAAACCGAAACCGAATAAAACCGAAACTGAAAAAACCCGCTTATAATGGTTCGGTTACGGTTTTTATTTTTAAATATCCGTGGTTAATCGAACCGAACCGCACATATTATACATGAAATTTTTTAACTAAATATTCAAATTATAATACATGTATTAATTGTATTAGTACCCTACTTTTATTTTACAACGATTTTTTTACTCTTAATGTCAACTATTTTAAACATGTATGTGTAAATTTAATTAATGTAACCGTAGTTTATAAAAATCGAATACATATTTTTAGTTAATATGTTATTTATGAATATTCTAATGCACTTTTTGGAACAAAATAATTTTTATATGATTTTTATCTATTTTATGTCATTGAATTATACGAAAACAACATTCTATGTTCTAAACCATGTTATTATTTATAAACTAAAACTTGATGAAACTTATAAAATGGTTAACCGTGACCCGAACCGTGGGTAACTGCTCATTTTAGGTAACCGCATGTCCGGTTAACCGCCTTGTACGGTTCGGTTACGGATAATAAATTTAACTACCCGAACCACGATGGATAGTAAAAATCGTCTAACTAACCGAACCGAACCGACCCATAAATACCCCTAACAGTTCTTTACTTTTAGCCCTGCCAGATCGTCGTCAGTTGAGGTTCAGAAAATACAAGACAACCAAGGAGATTTGGGAAGCTATTTGTGTTACCTTTTTGTGGCAACGAGGCCACAAACAAAAATAAAAGGAGCCAGATGAGAGATCAGTTCTCTTCATTCAAAGCCAATACACATGAAAAGATTGGTGCTATCTACAACATATTTCAAGATTTGGTAGCTCAGCTTGAGTTCTTCGAGATTGAGGTCATAAAAGAGGAATTGAAGGCTAAATTCTTGAACAGTCTTGAACAAGAATGGTTTCTTTACAAACCTATTTAGCAGTCCAGAGATGATATTGATGACAAGAATATATAGGACATCTACAATAATTTGAAGGTGTTTGATCCGGTTGTTCTACAGATAAAAGTTGTTGGGGCTATTCTAGCAAATCCAAGTGTAATTACTGGTCCTCCTTCAAACAGGACATTCATCTCTCACAACAGTGGGAATAAAAAAACAGTGGGAAGGATGTTCCCCTTGTTTCTTGCTACCAAGGTCCCCATAATGCTGTTAGCCCAACCTATTCAAGAGAGAGCCCAAGGTTGAGGATTCTGATTTAAAGGCTATGGTAGCAATGCAAGGGACTGATAGAGTAGGATGGGATTGTAGCTACATGACTCATGATGTAGAAAGGAATCAAGCTTTGGTAGCTGAGGATGAGGAGCAAGCAAAAACATCTGAGGAGGATTTTCCAAGAGAGTTTGCTTTGATGGCTATGTCTTCTTCTTCAAGTTCTGATAATGAGGTATATGATGACTCTTTTTGTACTAAAGGTTGTAGGAAAAACACAAAGTCCTTAAATGCTAAAATCAGTAGGTTAAATGTTGATTATATAAATACGTAGAGATATAGACAATTACAAGCAATCATTATCATAATTAGAGTCTAGAATAAGAGAATACCAATAAAGAGAGAGTAAATATCATGAACATATTGGCATTCTTGAAAGATAAAATAGAGAAAAAAAATGCCACCGTTAAGGGACTAACAGCTGAGCTAGAAACACTTTGAGCTAATAAAGATATAATAGATCTAAAGCTTTAAAAGTTTAATGAATCTAAAATTAAATTATCCTTTTCTGTGGATTTTGGTAAAACATCTGTTAGAGATAAGACTAAAGTGGGACTTAAGAATCATGATGTGAAAATTCTTCCTCTACCTGCTAACGTTCATGGGATTAACAACATGAAAGATCTTTCATGGACATGCATCCCATGCTTTGCCAAAAAGGAGGAAATACCTTTTAACATCAATGATTACATACCTAAGAAAATTCAGGAGTAAATCGATTTATCTAAAACAAGTGTCATTAGGGACTTTAAAGCTCAACATAATGCCTTAGTTAAATGGAAAATTGAAAACTCTAAGTTATTCACTAGAGAGGGTTTGTTTAGAATTAACTCTATCTCAGAACGCAAGTCTGAAGTTAGTAATGAACCTACATCTGAATCAAGTACTCCATGTAGTCCAACTGCTACCATTAAATATGAAAAATCTGTTAGAAGACCTAGTGTTAGATATGCTGAGATGTATAGGTCTGATGTCCCTATAGTTAATCAAAGGAACTAGAATGACCTAAGATCTAGACAGTTAGGATAGGATTTTGTGATGAATAACAAACCTTGCTTTAATGTGGCAGCTTTAACCACATGTACAAAAATTACAAAGCAGGTATTGGAGTTGTGGTTGCAAATTTCTTAAAGAAAATGCAACCAAAATCAATTTTGCTAAGAGCAAGGGCAAAACCCTTTACCCCTGCTAGACCTAAACCATATGTCCCCTCAAGACCAAAGATGAATTGGACTAAACCAAGATCAAATGCATATTCATTTGTCTATAGACCCTACCAACAACATGGTAGAGGGAAAAACAAGCAATGGGTTCCACTGCTAAGCCTAGGGTTCCCCCAATATGCTCATCTTTTTCCCCGGCTAACATGGGAAATTTGGGGAAAGTTGTCAAAGCCTCAGCTCATTGGGTTTGGACCCCTAAACAAGGTTCTCAACCCCATGGTATATCTTTGACCTTCAATAAATACTCTTACATAGATACACGAGGTAGACCTAATTCATTAATGGCTTGAGTCCCCAAAGAAAACTAAAAATTGTTTTCTTTTACAGGGCATTCCAAAGAATAACAATGACAAAGCTTTCTGGGATAGTGGATGATCAAGAAATATGACTAGTCATAAAGCTTACTTATAAAATTTTGTCACCTGCATGAAAGAGATGATGTATCATTTGGTGATGGACAAGGGACAATTACTAGAAAATAGACCATAGTGACATATGGAATGACATTTGACAATGTCTATTTGGTGAAAGAACTGAAGTACAACCTATTTAGTGTGTCACAGATGTGTGACAACAAGAATTATGTTTTGTTCACTAAAATTGAGTGCCTTGTTTTGGGAAGGAGTTTGTGCTACCACTAGATACACTAATTTTGCTAACAACTTCTAGATAGAAGAACATGTATACTCTTATATAAAGGGTATTGCTCTCCAAGACAATGAAACTAGCCTGCTTGGTAAGGCCTTAGTTGATGAAAGCAACAAATGGCACAGAAGATTGGGTCACCTAAACTTCAAGAATATGAATAAATCGGTCAAAGGTAACCTAGTCCAAGGTCTTCCCTCCAAGACCTTTGACAATGATCATTCCTATGGTGCCTGCTTGAAAGAGAAGCAACACAAAGCATCTTGCAAAACTAAAACTGCTCAATCAACCACAAAACCTTTTCAATTGTTACATAAAATATCAATCACACGTCGAATAACGCCTAGGAGCTACCTAATAATAATATTCTTATTTAGGCGCAAGTAAAATAAATTACTAATGAATCACAACATGTATATCACCCCGTTTGCCATGCGTTTTAATTAAATATATAATTATATATTATTTATCGTTGCAAACGACGTCGTAACAACATTAACGTCGTTTTATTAATCTATGAATGTCGTTTTGAAAACCCACCAACAAAAGAAATACCACGGCACGTGAATAACAAAAATAAATTTACAACACAGCCCTAACACTATGCGATATATTACAAAAACGACTTTAGACTTTTAACTATCTATATCTTTTGATATAACGAAGTTTATTTATCCAATATAGAGCATATACATATAAATTCTTTTGGGGAAAAAATAATATTGAAAAGATCGTCTAACTGCGAACCAAACGAGCCTAATATTACAAAGCTTTCAACATACGTGAGATTTTAAAAAATGTTGAAACTAAGTTCACATTTAAAATAATTTTCTATCGAAATAGTTTTTGAAGTTATCCATTCCATGTACGTCAATCATTGACGCAAACAATCCTTCGTAATAATATTAGTCTACTGCAACCGTTGATTCTACACTCTTTAATGCGAAAAGCGAGCTAAATACCTCTTTAATATCAAAACATGACTTAATAGCTGTACTAAGATTACTACTAGGGTTGTAAACGAACTGAACGTTCAATGAACTGTTCACTGATCGTTCGACAAAAAACTCGTTTATGTTCGTTTATTTAATAAATGAACGAACACTAACAAAAATTTTCGTTCGTTTAGTTAAATGAACGAACATGAACAATGTTTCGTTTGTTTATTTGCGTTCGTGAACGCTCGATATGTTTGTTCGATTATGTTCATTTAGTTCATTCATTTATACTCGATTATTTTTGTTCGATTAAAATCCAAAATATTAAAAATAAATCAATTAATAATATATTAAGTATCTCAAAGATTTCTAACAATAATATAAAGTATATATTAATTATTTGAAACATTATACGGATCACTTAAAAAGACAACTTTAGTATCACGTTTGTTTATGTCCGTTTACCTTTATATATGATCGTTTACATATATTTATGTCTGTTTACGTTTTTTCACGTTCGTTTAACTTATTAATAAACGAAGATAAACGAACATGAACAATCTCAAGTTAAAATAAACGAACATGAATAAGAATTTTTGTTCGATTACGCGATCGCGTTCGTTTATTTTTTCGGTTAAACTTAAATAAACAAACATGAACTGTAAAACCCGCATGCTTTTACCATGAATAGTACCCTTAAGATCGTACGTACTAGATTAAAACTTTCCTTTTATAGTATGATTACGTTCACGTATAAGAATTGTAAGTATTACGTACGTGTTAGAACACGATAAGTATTTATTACGTATGAACACACAATATTTATTTTAAAAAATAATTAATCACGAACATGCGCTCATGAAATCATGAACGTAACTTAATCACGAGCTAATAATAATTACGTATATATATATTTATTACGAACACGAATAAATATATTAAGTCACGGTTAATATTTAACGAGAACACATAAAACACGAACACGATAAAACACGAACGAACACTTAAATAATTAGACTCGGGAAAAGGTACGGGTACCCCATGTGGGGGCCCCTACCCGCGGCTACACCAAAAAGGGATGGGCCAAGCCCATCAAATTTTACTAACAAGGGGGTTAAGGTAAATCTTTTAGTCATTTTCACTTTACAGTAAATTAACAAAAACCCTAAAAAGATTTTTCTCCTTCTCCTTGCTCTCTCTTTGGCCGCCGCATATACAAGAAACAAAGGGGGTGTTAGTTTGTTATTTATCTTGAATTTTGTGCAAGTATTCGTATGTGTTCATCCTCGTTTGATCCACGCATTCGTTATACCTTTTTAATCCTTTTCTTTTATGTTTTGATTTAATAAATTAAATAAGATCATGATATTTTTAAAAAGCTAATTAAAAACATTAATTAAACATGTAAATGGTTATGGGGTAAATCAAAACATAGGATTTAGGGGTGTTTGATGTGGCCGGCGCCTAAAGCGAACCCCCAAAGGGTCTCAGTTTGGCTTATGGAACACCACCGAGACCTCATGGTCTTGGTTTGGTGGTGTGGGTCCTACGGCAGCAGCAAACAGGGGGAAACCCCGAAGTAGTTCGGGGTATGGTGTCGATTACGGGTCCGGTTCATGGTTTCTAGTCACGGTTCGGTTCATTGTTTATGTTAAGGTTTATGATTTTAATAGTTTTATGTTAAAGATTAAATTAATAAAACATGACATATTAATTTAATAAACATGACTTAGGTTATAATTTAATTATTAGATCATGGATTTTTAACCTAAGCATTTATATTTTCTAGACTTTATAATTAATTAATTATTAAAACCATGGCTATAATTAATTAATTAACATGACTTAAGTTATATTATTAATCATTAATAATACATGTTTTAACCTAAGTATTTAACTTTATTTAATTAAAAACATGATATATTTAATTAAATACTTTTAACCTATAGTTTATTTAAATTACATGTAATAATTAATAAACTATACCTTATATCAATATGACTTAGAAAAAAAATCAGAAAACATTTAAGCTTATATACTTAGCTTATTTAACCAGCTTATATCTAATTATGGAAACTTTCTATTTTTATAAACTTATTTAATTAAGGCAGCTAATCTATTTATGGAAACTTTCTATTTTTAGAAACTTATCTATTTTAAGCAGTAATTCTATTTTTAGAAACTTTCTATTTTTGGAAACTTTCTATTTTTGGAAACTCTCTATTTTTGGAAACTTTCTATTTTAGGAAACCTGCTATTTTTAGAAAGTTACTTATTATTACACAGTAAGTATAATAATACATGAAATACAAGTAATACTTAATCAGGATAGACAGAATATAAGATAAACACAGTTTAAAGCTTAAAACAGTAAAACATGACATGAACGTATAAAATAAGCTAAGACATGACATAAAACCAGTTACGTATTTAGTAATCAGATACTAATACACGTATGTATTTATATAGCATTAGTGATACCGAAGTAGGACTCTCTTCAGTCGTCTTCTTCGTTCACTGGACATAAGGTACAGATTCCCGTCCTTTCAGTATGGACATTCTTTCCTTATTAGGATTTCCCGTATGCAGCCAACTGTTTTCCCGTAGTATAAGTTTATATGTTTGATTTCCTTATGTTTAATTTAGAATACCTATAGCCATATACATGCATGACCAGTTTCACCTAGTTATGGAGGTACCATAACCATAACACTATAGGCACTGGTGTTATGACTTCCCCACGGCAGAGTGATTGCTCGTGGCGTCCCTTCAGCTTTTGGCCATATTATTATAAATATCATGTGGGGCATATGGGTGCATCCTAGTTACATGTTTTCAGCAGATTACTCAGTGTGAATGTGGTGTGTGCCTTACATCCTTCACAAGGAGCTGATCCCTCCTACCCAAACCAGTATTGTAAAACCCGTATGCTTTTACCATGAATAGTACCCTTAAGATCGTACGTACTAGATTAAAACTTTCCTAATATAGCATGATTACGATTACGTGTTAGGATTTTACGTATTACGTACGTGTTAGAACACGATAAAATACTACGCACGAGCACGTAATAATTATTTGACAATAATTAATCACGAAAATGCGATCATGAAATCATGAACGTAATTAAAACACGAACTATTATTAATTACGTATATATATTTATTACGAGCGTAAATAAATATATTAGATCACGATAATTACGTAACGAGAACACATAAAACGCGAACACGAATAATCATGAACGAATAACTAAACATCGAGACACGGAAAAAGGTACGGGTACCCCATGTGGGGCCCCCAACCCGCGGCTACAAGGAGCAAATGGGCCAAGCCCATTTGTATCTTTACTAAAAGGAGGATTAAGAAAATAAACACTACTCATAATTGTTTTACAGAAGATTTTACAGAAAACCTAAATCCTCCTCTCCTCCTTCTTTTCTCTTTTGGCCGCCACCCTCAAAACACCACAAGGGGGTGTTTGTTGATCTTGGATCTTGGAATTCTTGTTGGTGTTCGTGTTTGTTCTTCGTTCTTTTAATCCACGTATTCGGTAAATTCTTTTTAAACCTTTTTCTTTTGATTTAATCTTTTATTAATTAAGAACATGTTATGTTTTTTTTCAAAAACCCTAATTAAATCATAGATCTAACCTGAATTGGGTTTAAATTAAAATCAAAAGTAATGTTTTAAGGGGTGTTTGTTTTGGCCGCAGCCTACACCGAACCCGAGGGGGGTTTTGGTTTGGCCATCCGACCACCACCGAGACCATATGGTCCCGGTTAGTTGGTGTGGGTCTCACGGCAGCATCAAGACAAGGGGTACCCCGATTTGGTTCGGGGTACGGTGTCGATTTCATGTCCGGTTCATGGTTTTCAGTCTAGACCCGGTTCATGGTGTATGTTTAGTTTTTTAATGTTTGTATGATCTTATGTTAAAATTAAATTAATAAAATGACATGATTAATTTTATAACATGACTTAGGTTATTTTAATTATTAATAATCATGACATTAATTAACCTAAGTATTTTTTTATATTTTAGACTTATAATTAATTAATTATTTAAAAACCATGGTTATAATTAATTAATTAACATGACTTAGGTTATATTATTAATAAATAATAATACATGTTTTAACCTAAGTATTTAACTTTATTTAATTAAAAACATGTTATACTTTAACTAAATATTTTAACCTATAGTTTAATTTAATTACATGAAATAAATATTAAACTATACATTATATCATATGACTTAGAAAATAATCATGAAAACACTTAGGCTTATATACTTAGCTTATTTAACCAACTTATTTCTAATTATGGAAACTTTCTATTTTTAGAAACTTAATTAAATAAGGCAGCTAATCTATTTATGGAAACCTTCTATTTTTAGAAACTTATTTATTTCAGGCAGCTAATCTATTTATGGAAACTTATTTAATTAAGGCAGCTGAACTATTTATGGAAACTTTCTATTTTTAGAAACTTATCTATTTTAAGCAGTAATTCTATTTTTAGAAACTTTCTATTTTTGGAAACTTTCTATTTTTGGAAACTTTCTATTTTTAGTAACTTTCTATTTTTGGAAACTTTCTATTTTTGGAAACTTTCTATTTTTGGAAACTTTCTATTTTAGGAAACCTGCTATTTTTGTAAAGTTACTTATTATTACACAGTAAGTATAATAATACATGAAATATCAGAAATACTTAATCAGATTAAACAGAATATAAGATAAACACAGTTTAAGGCTTTAAACAGTAGAACATGGTAAGAACACATAAAATAAGCTAAGACATGACATAAAACCAGCTACGTATTTAGTAAGCAGATACTTATTCATGTATGTATTTATGTAGCACTAGTGATACGGAAGTAGGATTCCTCCCAGTTCATCTTCTTCGTTCACTGGACATAAGGTACGGATTCCCGTCCTTTCAGTATGGACATTCTTTCCTTATTAGGATTCCCCGTATGCAGCCAAATGTTTTCCCGTAGTATAAGTTACGTGTTTGATTGCTTATGTTTAATTAAGAATACCTATAGCCATATACATGCATGACCAGTTTCACCTAGTTATGGAGGTACCATAACCATAACATTAGAGGCACTGATGTTATGACTTCACCACGGCGGAGTGATTGCTCGTGGCGTCCCTTCAGCTTTTGGCCATTTATATTATATTTATCATGTGGGACGTATGGGTGCATCCTAGTTACATGTTTTCAGTCAAGATTTCATGGTGAATGTGGTGTGTACCTTGCATCCTTCACATATATTAAATTAGAGGCAGCCGCTCTAATTTTCATGATGAGGTCACCCCTCCAAATATTCATGCACGGTGGATTTTCATGACCTATATTGGCTAATGGTAAAATATGATAAACAGTTTTTACAAGATAAACATAAGACTTTTCAAACTATAAAACCAGTTTTATCAAGACTTAACCAGGTTACTCGGGACTTAGTTTTCTTCCGCTGTTATATGTTATATGCTTATCCTATTCATGCTTTATTTTACATCCGTGCACTGAGCGTATTTGCTTAGCCGTTTTCCTTTTCTATGTTCCCAAAACGGCAGGTACTCAGGGACGCTCGTAGACACTAAGAGTACGTACATATGGACTGGAAGCTGTCTAGCCTTCTTTACTTTATGCATTTCCTTTCTTATGATACATTTGCTATGGACATTGTTTAGTCCTTTCCTTTACTATACTTATGTTTGTGTGTGATGAGCTTTACGTTTGGACTACCGATGTTTGATTCCGGTATTTTCCTTTTATGGTCAAGTAATGTTTAAACATTTTTCCTTGTATGCTTTGATGACACGCCATAATTGCATGTGACATTTCCATTATCAAAATGGGGTGTTACAATTATGGTATCAGAGCTAAGGCTTCGACCTGTAGGCTTTCAAATATGACCTGTGATTAGTGGGTAGTCACTACGGTCTTCCTAGAACTGACAGTTGTTTTCATGCATTCATCATTTTTAAGCATACATATACATGTCATTGTCGCAGATTTTTGACTAAGTAATGGTTGGTACAGGACTGGCCCTATTTAGTCGCATGTGTTTTATCGAAACTTTTAAATTTGGGACCGACCCATAGGCGTCCCCTCGCTATGTCTTTTGTTTTGGGTGAACTGACCAGAGGCGTTCACTCTCGAGCATACAAAAGTTTTCATAAAAATGCATCATGCATTCATACACAAAATTTTCTTGCATAAAATTTTTCTGGTGAAATTTTGGTATAAATTTTTTTCATGTATATATATATATTTATGTTTTGATCTGTTTAATCATATGTTTTATGTTATACTGTCAGATGGTTCTCACACGCGAACAGGAACAGCTCAATGTTGCGATTCAGGCTGCCATGCAAGATTTGCTTCCTCAACTAAGGAATGACATCAGGGCTGAAGTTCAAGCTGCCAACAATCAGCAGCATAATCAGGCACCTCCTCATCCTCCTCTAGTGACATTAGCAGTATGGCTAGAGAGATTCAACAAGCTCCGCCCTCGAGCTTTTGAGAAGACAGATAGCCCCAGCGATGCTGAAAGCTGGTTGGCTCACATCGAGAAGATTTTCAATGCTATGGGCTGTGACCCCGCATACAAGGCGAGGTTAGCATGCTATCTGTTCGAAGGAGATGTACTTAAATGGTGGTTAGCGTTGATGCAGTCTGAAGGTGGTGACGAATGGGTTGCTGGTTTGACTTGGGCTCAGTTCAAGGACAGGGTGATGGAGCAGTTCTTTCCCAAGGCTGAGCAGGACAAGCTCAAGAGAGAGTACCATGGGATTCGACAGAGAGCTGGGGAGAATAGCAACGAGTTTATGCAGTGCTTTCTTCTCTTAGCTGGTTTCCTTGGTGCGGCAGCATGTACTCCTAAAGAGCAGGCACATCACTTTAGATGGGCTCTTCGCACATCGATCGCAAACAATCTGGTGTGTGCTACGTTCAACACTGTAGCACAAGTGGCCGATGCAGCACGTAAGCTGGAGATGCTGCAGGAGAGAGATGAGTACGGGGAAGCCGAAAGACCCGACAAGAGGTAAACATTCGTATTCAAGCGGTGATCAATCCGTATACTTTCCGTATATGTCAATTATTCATCTCTTTAAATGTATCTTCCAGGCAGAAAACTGGGGACCGGTCTCAGCCGGCCACTCAGCAGCAGCCTCACCAGCCCAAGGGAAACGGTCAGACTAACGACCGTTCTGCTACGGATAGGCGTGGCGGTAATGATAATTACCGTAACAACGCTGGGCACTCCAACAGCAGTAGGTCCTAATACATACGCAATTCCTTATGATTTCATGTTATAACTCATATTCTGACACTCTAGCAAAACTTCTACCAGGAACCATGGAAACTGTAGGGACCAGAACCAGAGAGGTTCGCATCCTAGCCGTCCAGCTATCACTGGTATTCAATCTTACGATTATCCGCTTTGTCCTTTGTACCAGTTATCATGTCTTATGTAAAATGTTTTATCAGGTTCCCAGCCAGCCAGAGCACCTGCTGGAGGATTCACTCATCCTCTTTGCTCTACTTGCCATCGTAGGCACCCAGGACCATGTCGCCATAATACTGACGCGTGCTTCAAGTGTGGTCTTCCTGGCCATATTATGAAGGATTACCGTAAGGGCGAGATGGAAGGTACATCGGGACATGGTGATACCAAGCCGCCTCCTACTACCGGGCGTGTCTACACAACATCTCGAGACCAGGCCAACAAGTCTACAGGTACCATCACTGGAATCTTGTATATGTATGGTCAAGCTGCATGTGTTCTTTTCGATACGGGTGCTACTCACTCGGTTATTTCTACTGCTTATGCTAAGAACATTAGGATGCCTCCCTTGTCACTAGAAAATAGGCTTACTATCTCCACGCCTTTGAGGGACTCTGTATTAATCACTCATGTATACAAGAGTCTTCCCCTAGAATTTGACGATAAGGTTCGACCTGTTGACGCACTTCTGCTGGACATGAATGACTTCGCCATGATTTTGGGCATGGATTGGCTATCCAAGCATCATGCTACCATAGATTGCCATTCATATCGGGTTATCTTCGGTGATTTTAATGCACCATAGTACATTCATAATGGGTTCATACCCGGACGGTCTGTACAAATCATATCTACCCTGCAAGCGCGTGCACTACTGCACATGGCTGCGAGGGTTATCTAGCTACGGTTCACGACATGGATGCTGAATCCCCATCAATTCAGGATCAACCTATAGTGTCGGAATTCTAAGATGTTTTTCCAACAGAACTTCTGGGCATACCACCTGCGCGAGAAGTGGAATTCAGTATCGTGCTTATTCCAGGAGCTGAACCAATCTCCAAAGCTCCTTATCGCATGGCTCCCATAGAGCTGAAGGAGCTGAAGGATCAACTTCAAGAACTTCTTGAACGAGGTTTTATTTGACCGAGCGCATCTCCATGGGGCGCACCGGTCTTGTTTGTTAAGAAGAAGGACGGCAGTATGCGTCTTTGCATAGACTATCGCGAGCTCAACAAGATTACCATTCGGAATAGATATCCACTGCCACGCATTGACGATCTGTTTGACCAACTCCAAGGGGCCAAACACTTCTCCAAGATTGATCTTAGGTCAGGCTATCATCAGCTACGGTTCAAGGAGCAGGACATCGCTAAGACTGCCTTTCGTACCCGTTATGGCCACTACGAGTTTGTAGTTATGCCATTTGGCCTGACAAATGCTCCAGCAGTGTTCATGGATTTGATGAACAAAATCTTCCATGAATTTCTGGACAAGTTCGTCATTGTCTTCATCGATGACATCCTGATTTTCTCAAAGTCCAAGGAGGAACACGAAGACCATCTTCGTACAGTACTACAGATTCTTCGTCAGAAGCAGTTGTATGCTAAATTCTCTAAGTGTGAGTTCTGGTTAGACAAGGTGGCATTCTTAGGTCACATTGTATCAGCAGAAGGAATCACTATGGATCCAGCGAAGGTTAAGGCCATTACTAAGTGGCCAAGGCCGACATCAGCGACGGAAGTCCGCAGTTTCTTAGGCTTAGCTGGCTATTGCCGTAGGTTCGTGGAGAACTTTTCCCGCCTAGCACTACCATTGACCAAACCGATGCGGAAAGGGGAGAAATTCGTCTGGACTGAAGATCGAGAGAAGAGCTTTTGTTGGAAATACGTTTTACGTATTTATGAAGGATCGGTCGCTCCAACGATATATTATTGTATTAGGCTCGTGATCCAGTTTGTAGTAAATATAGTCCATATAGCCCACATGTAGGGTGGGTTATATATACCCCTCCTAGCATGTTAGGAGGGGTGGTTCATTCATTTAACAACTTTTCATTAATCTAATTTCACTTTCTCTCTCTACTTTTCTTTTTCTCTCCTTTCTCTCTCTACATCTCATCCCCTTCTTCCCCATTTCCACCATCTAATCAATAGATCAATCCATCATTTACCAAATCCTTAGAATCCGTAGACCTACATTTGGTAGGCAAAGTTCACAAGAAAGGCAAAGATCGCACGTGAAAGGCCAAAGAACAATGCTCTCAAGTCAAAGCCAAAAAGATCAAACCAACATATTCACAACAAAAGAAAGAAAAGAAGAAAAGATTACGAGCTAAAGAACGAAGACTTAGTATAGTATGCTAGGTTTAGAACTTTGTAACATGGAGTGACCTCCCTTAGGGGGAGATTGTTAGAAATACGTTTTAACGTATATTAGAAGTATCGGTCACTCCACAATATGATTTATGTTGTAATAGCTCGTAGTTAACAATTAGTTAAATATTACTTATTAAGTTAAGTAAGAACCGGTCCATGGGCTTGTCATGGACCGGCCCAAGCCCAATGTATGCTTGGAGTATAAATACCCCTTTCCACCATGGAAAGGGGTTGGTTGTTGTTCTCATTTCACTTTCATATTAATAAAATCATACACATTTTCTCTCAATTTTTTTTTTATCATCTTTTTATCTATCCATTTTATAAAGTTATTTATCAAGTTATCAATTTTATAAAGTTTTTTCAATTTTATAAAGTTATTTTTGGATTGTGTTGCTTTTTTAGTTTTTGAATCAATTAGTGATCTTTAGAAAAAATCAATCTTGAATCTTGTTGTTTTTTGGTGTTTTTGTTATTGGGATTGATTGATAAGGATTGGGTTTAGCTTATTTTGGTAAAAATCATAAAACTTTTTGTGGTTTTGGATCAAAAATCGGATTTAAAGCTGTTTTTCTAAGTCTCGGAAACATATTTCCAGAACATTCCGAATAGGTATTCCGAATAGGAGCAATATTCAGAATAGCAGAATTTTCCGCATAGACTTTCCGGATAGAAGGGTTTTTCCGAATAGCAGCAATTTTTCCGAATAGCAGAATTTTTCCGAATAGCAATTCTTTCCGAATAGCAATTCTTTCCGAATAGCCAATATTTTCCGAATAGCCAAAAACTTTCCGAATAGCCAAAAACTTTCCGAATAGCCCATATTTTTCCGAATAGCCAGTATTTTTCCGAATAGCCAAAATTTTTCCGAATAGGAGAAATATTCCGAATAGGCTGTTTTTTCCGAATAGGCTGTTTTTTCCGAATAGGCTGTTTTTTCCGAATAGGCTGTTTTTTCCGAATAGGCTGTTTTTCCGAATAGGCTGTTTTTCCGAATAGGCTGTTTTTTCCGAATAGGCTGTTTTTTCCGAATAGGCTGTTTTTCCGAATAGGCTGTTTTTTTCCGAATAGGCTGTTTTTCCGAATAGGCTGTTTTTCCGAATAGGCTGTTTTTTCCGAATAGGCTGTTTTTCCGAATAGGCTGTTTTTTTTCCGAATAGGCTGTTTTTAAGAGGGAAAATTGCATATATTGCAAGACGATACAAGAAGCAGCCACAAGAGAAAAGAATCAGGAGGAAAACGGGAACCAAATAGCATGTCAGGTACAGATAATATTCTTCATATGTTGTCTGAAATGAATGCGCTAATTAACAATCCTGCTAATAGTTTTACGACTGCTTCATTAACCAATTCTGTGTCTAGGACTGAAGAGCTTGAAACCATTTTCGCTCAGCAATCCAAAGAGCTTGAGGATGCCAAAATTGAATTTTCAAAGAAAACGGAGAAATATGAAACATATTTTGAAAAACTTGAAAAGTCAAACGTTGTTCTTGAACGAAAATTGGATCAAATAGTTTTAGATTCTAAAGCTGAAAAGGATAATCTTTTGAAACAAATTAAGTTGCTTGAATCTAAGTTGGCATCCCAAGATGAATTGCTCAAAGAGAATGAGACCTTAAAAGCTCAAGTTCAGGAAAAGGTTTTTGCTATAGCTGCGTTGAAAAACGAGTTAAGGAAAACTAGAGGACCTAGTGTGGACACTAAGCTTGAAAAACCATCAATCTTGGGGAAACCGCCTACAAATCAGTTTGTCAGACAACCTACTGCATTTAGATCCGAGCGACCACAATCCTCGAGACCGCGGTTTGCCTCCCAAGTTGATTTGGGTCATATTTCTAGAACAGTCACTCCACCAACTAGGCCTAATGTGACTAAATCAGTTTTAGCAAGACCTCATCACATGATTGCCCCTAGTTTCTCTAAAAATAGCTCAATAAACACATCTAGAACTAGTTCAACTGATGTGCGCCATGATTCTGGTCAAAGGGAAGCTATTCAAAAGACACATGTAAGAAATAGCAATGTCCAACCTAGTCAGATGCCTTCTAGATTACCCAACACTGCTAACCGTAGCATGTCATCTCCTAGGAGCATCGATCAATCATCTAGGACTTACTCGGACATTAAATATGCTACTTGTAAAACATGTAGGAAATGTGTCTTTACGGCAAATCATGATGCTTGTGTCAAGAAATTACTTGATGAGGTGAACTCACGTGCTAGACTTAAATCCCAGTGGGTAGCTAAAATCAAACCCGTTGGTAAAATGTGGCGCCCCACTGGTAGAACTTTCACTCTTGTAGGAAACGAGTGCCCTTTAACTAAGATAGTCTCTGATTCTACGAAGACTACTAGGGAGGAAATTGCAAAGGATGATACATCACTTAAGCCTGAACTTAAAATTTTCTATAAAAGAAAACGTTTGCCAACTAAGACAAGTGAATCATCCCCTCAGGCCACCTCTGACACAAGTAAAGCCAACTGTGAACCCTCACGTGCTTCAAAAATAGATATCTCTAACCCATGCAAAAGTATACAAACTTCTAATGAGAATGCAGGTACCAAAGTTGATGTTCCAAAAGAACGAAGCGGTCCAATCGTTGTATACCGTTCAACTAAGGACACTCTTAGAGTTTGGTTGCTGAAGAAGCAGATATCAGAGAAACAAATGTCTCAGGGGATTCATGGTTAAGCTGCAAACAGGATTTACAGTCACATAACAGACTGTAACTCGATCTCAAAAGACAGGAAAGTTCATCCCGATGATGACTTATCCTAAAAACGAGAAATTCATTTTTCTCGGGCATGAGCTTATATCAAAAACATTCCAAGTTTTTAAGCTCATGCATTATGGCTCCTCGTTAAATGACAGACGACGACCCGGACTTCAGAGACAGGGAAGTTTATCCACGCAACGATAACTTACCCTCTTAACAAGAAATTAATTTTTCTTGGACACGAGCTTATCCTAAAACCATTCAAAGGTTCCAAGCTCGTGTATAAGGCTTATAGATAAATGACAGTCTGTAACCCGTTCTTCAAAGGCGGGAAAGTTTATCGCCGATGATAAACTTATCCTTACAACGAGAAATTAATTTTTCTCGGGCATGAGCTAATAATAAAAACATTCGAAGTTTTTAAGCTCATGCACAATGACTTACAGTTAAATGTCAGACTGTAACTCGAACTTCAAATAAAGGAAAGTTTATCATTAATGATAAACTTATCCTCATAACGAGAAATTCAATTTTCTCGGTCATGAGCTTGTCTTAAAACATTCGAAGTTTTAAGCTCAGAAAGGAAAGTGTATCTTTTAAATAAGAGAACTTTTCCTCATAACGAGAAATTAACCTTTCTCGGTCATGAGCTTTCCGTTAAAACAGTCAAAGTTTTCAAGCTCATGAAAACGACTTCTAAGTAAATGTCAGCTTAGGACTCGTTCTTCAGATAAAAGGAAAGTTTATCGCCGATGATAAACTTATCCTTAACAACGGGAAGTTTACAACTTCTCGGACTTGAGCTCGTTTTATAAGATATTCAACATCTTAAGCTCAAGTAATTGGTTTTCAAAACTTTGAACACAATTTTTCGAGAATTTCTCAAAAGGTTTTTCTAAATCTTTCAAAATAGTGTGTTCAAAAATGTTTTGATAAAAAGAGCATGTCTTCTGGAATCGATAATATTTACGAACCTAGAAATGTCATTCAATAATGACACGGGATTGTAAATAAAGTTCGAGCAGAAGTTCAAATTTTTAAAACATGCTCAAAATGGTTTGCTATTATTTCAGATAGCAACCCGCTTTTCATAATCAAGTCAAGCATTTCACCGGAAAGCTTTGACTCAACAACGGGAATTAATTTTCTCGGGGACGTGACGAGGTGACCAACATTCGTGAACAAGAACCATGTGCTTCTTTCATATGATGTTCTCCATTATTCAGGTCCAACCTCGTAAATTGCTAATCTTGTGAATACATTATCATATATGATCCTTGCACGTGATAAATACCTTACACTTGTGTTTAAAAGGTATTTAATTTACGTTTCAAGTACACCCTTATTAATTTGAGGGGGAGCTTGTTAAAATCACGAAGATAATTGGATTTGCATTTTTCTTCCCAAATTTTCTTAAAATGCTATTAAATCAATTGATATTAAAAACATCGATTTGGTAAATATTTTTAATATGGGGGAGAAAATGTGATTTAATATGGGATATGATCAATCATAAATGGTTTGACTTAACGTGTTAGCTCATCCCGACATGTGCTAAATGTTTTCGAATATCGTAGCATATGTTAAGGGGGAGCAAAATGGATTTGCACTTCAAAATGGATTTCATGGTGACATACACTTACCCAAAACATCTCTATTCACGACGGTGAAGGTTGTGGTGACATAAGGATGGTAGGATAGGTTAAAGTCCAATGATTTCTCTAGAACCGGAGGAATCTTCCCAAGGACATTTCATAGCTAGAAATAGTAGTCCTTAGGAAAGATGGAGAAAGATTGTGAACGTAGCTGAATGCCGACCAAGTACTTAAGTTAGCACTGGAACAATCACAACAAGGTGCTAGTTATGACGTATTGGTAAGCATTGAAGGGGTTGAAGAATGAAAAAGAATTGTAAAGATAAAGGGTGTAAAGAAAGAAGCCCTCCTTACAACTTAGGCAGAAACCAGGTCAATTCATATGCTATTGAGATCATTTTAATGATTCTTGATATTGAAGATAGACATCATGGACCCAGTGATGCAAGGCACAACCCATCCCAGCTAATTCAGATATCTCTTAAAAGATATTTGTTTTAATCACACGGAGACAACACATTATCTATTGATTTATTCACTCCGAATAAATTGGTATTGAAAAGGTGGCACTCCTCTCCAGCCTCCGATCACTAAAATCCAAAATGCACGATCGAGTCTAGAGCCATTTGAGATCATCAAATATCTCATTAGGACACACTTTCATATTTCCTTGCTTCTTCACACACTGTGAAAAGTAAGAAAGATCTTAAGAGTCCTACGCAAAATCTTCATGATCTTGCCTGAACATCCGAGTAATACGAAAGTATTTACAATGAAGATGGAAATCCTTCTTGAGCGAATATCAAAAAGCTCATGGTAGGTGACTTGTGCGATTCTTTATGAATCAAACTTGTGATAACTGGAAAGCAACAGTGGTTTAATTCTTAAATGAATTTAAACACGTTCCAGGCCTCTACGCATTATCATATGATCTTGCCAGAACACTCAGAGTGACTCTTTATTGATCACAGTGACGAGTGGAAATCCTTCTAGTGTTAACATCAAACAGCACTTGGTAGGTAACTTGCAAGATTCTTTATGAATCAAGCTCGTGACAACTGGAAAGCAACGATGGTGCGGTTCTTAATTGAACTTCACTTGTTCCAGGAACATGAATTGACGGCTTCAAATCATGCGGATAATATTATCCAAATGATTCACTCTTTACGTTCGCAGTCAGCTTTGGACGGTCGAGTAAAGAGAACGGGTTTACCCGCGAAATCTTGTCAAGGAGGTTCTTAATTGAAACTACCTGCCACAAGTACGATATTTAATATCGTCCAACGGTCTTCACCGACCGGAGGTAAAATGCTACCGAATTAGAATGAAATGTTCAAGGCCATTTCATCCGTGTATATTGTTTGTTGCTAACTGTCTTATGCAGCGTAACAAGAAGGTGGCATTGCGGTGTACAATCCAGAAGGAGTCGTCACCACATGCTTATACTACATACACTTAGTACTTCAACAAATTCAAGAAAGTCTGAAGGTCAAGTCTTCCGCTGTATCAAACTCTGAAGCTTTCAAGAATTTAAAGGTATAAGTATGTGGAACATGAAGTCACGAAGAGGCAAATTTCACAAGTGATGAATGCACAAGGTCAAGGCAAGGAAACATGCTCAAGACTAAAGTCAAAGATCACATCAAGCATATTCACAAGAACAAGATCGAAGACTCAAGCATAGTATGCTAGGTTTAAGATTTTGTAAAATGGTGTGACCTCCCTTAGGGGGAGATTGTTGGAAATGTGTTTTCCCAAAGAAAGTCTCGGTCACATCATTATTAGCATAGATCACGAGCTATAGAATATTTAGAACTTTGTAACTTGGAGCGACCTCCCTTAGGGGGAGATTGTTGGAAATACGTTTTACGTATTTATGAAGGATCGGTCGCTCCAACGATATATTATTGTATTAGGCTCGTGATCCAGTTTGTAGTAAATATAGTCCATATAGCCCACATGTAGGGTGGGCTATATATACCCCTCCTAGCATGTTAGGAGGGGTGATTCATTCATTTAACAACTTTTCATTAATATAATTTCACTTTCTCTCTCTACTTTTCTTTTTCTCTCCTTTCTCTCTCTACATCTCATCCCCTTCTTCCTCATTTCCACCATCTAATCAATAGATCAATCCATCATTTACCAAATCCTTAGAATCCGTAGACCTACAGCTTTAAAGACCTGAAGCAGAAGCTAGTATCTACACCTATTCTTACTCTACCATCTGGTACGGGTGGATTTCAAATCTACAGTGATGCATCGGGGAAGGGAATTGGCTGTGTTCTCATGCGACATGGGAAAGTGATCGCGTACGCTTCCCGGCAGCTTAAGCCTTATGAGGAAAATTACCCCACGCATGACCTGGAACTTGCAGCTGTGGTGTTTGCATTGAAGATATGGATGCACTACTTATATGGAGAATCATGTGACATTTTCACGGACCACAAGAGCTAGAAGTATATCTTCACTCAACATGAATTGAACATGAGGCAGAGGAGATAGTTAGAGCTGTTGAAGGATTATGACATTAATCTACAGTATCATCCCGGAAAGGCAAATGTAGTAGCAGATGCTCTTAGCAGGAAGTCCGGAATGATCAACGGCATTAAAATCGAAGAGGAAATCATAAGAGACTTGGAACGATTAGACATCGAGATCATGGTACGTGGACAGCACGGTTACTAGGCAAATCTTAGAGTAGAACCCGAGTTACTCTCTAAGATCAAGGAAGCTCAGAGGGATGACGGAGAAATCTGGGCGATAGTACAGAATTTGGAGAAACAGACAGAATTCAGAGTAGATGCAGATGGTATCATATGGCAGGGCACGAGACTTTGTGTTCCTGATGACCAAGAACTCCAGGAAGCTTTGTTAGCTGAAGCTCATAGCTCCCCATTCTCTATACATCCTGGTTCGACTAAGATGTACCATGACATCAAGCAGTACTTTTGGTGGAGTGGTATGAAACAGGATGTGGCCACTTACGTCTCCAAATGTCTTACCTGCCAGCAGGTTAAGATCGAGCATCAGTGATCTGGCGGTCTCCTTCAACCGTTAGATATTCCAGAGTGGAAGTGGGACAAAATCACCATGGATTTTGTTACTGGTCTTCCGCCTATCAAGAGGAAGCACGATGCAATTTGGGTTATCGTAGATCGACTTACCAAATCAGCTCATTTCTTACCGATCCGCAAGGAAGATTCGGTAAGTAAACTCGCAGATACGTACAGAAGAGAGATCATGAGACTCCACGGTGCACCATCCAACATTGTCTCAGACAGAGATCCTCGATTCACTTCGCGCTTTTGGAAGAGTCTGCAGAAAGCTTGGGGTACACAACTTAAGCTTGGCACGACTTTTCATCCTCAGACGGACGGACAGTCGGAGCGAACCATTCAGACATTGGAAGATATGTTGAGGTCATGTGCGTTGGAATGGACGGGTGATTGGGACGATTACATCTGTTTGGTGGAGTTTGCATACAACAACAGTTGGCACGCAAGTATCAAGTGTGCTCCTTTTGAGATGTTGTATGGCAGAAAGTGTCGCGCCCCAATCTGCTGGGATCAGGTGGGTGAGCGAACACTTGAAGGACCAGAAATTATAGAGATAACCAATGAGAAGATCGCAGTAGCTAGGCAGAAAATTCAGGAAGCACGGTCACGTCATAAGAGTTACGCCGATAAGCGTCGTAGGGACATACATTTTAACGTAGGAGATCACGTTTTCCTTAAGGTTTCGCCGGCACGTGGTGTTAGACGCTTCGGGATTAAAAGGAAGCTCAGTCCTCGTTTCATCGGACCGTTTGATATCATTGAACGAGTCGGTGAAGTATCTTACCGATTGGCGTTACCTCCACAGCTTTCGCATGTGCACAATGTGTTTCATGTGTCCTTACTCAGAGGGCACCATTATCATCCCCTTCACATGGTTCAGTATCCACTGGAGCAGATACGTGAAGATCTCACTTTTATAGAAGAACCCGAGCGAGTTCTTGACAGACAAGAACGAGTCATGAGAAAGAAGACGATTCCATTCGTCAAAATCCTATGGAGGGATCATACCGAGCGGGAAGCCACGTGGGAAACAGAGGAGTCCATCCGGGCTTCTCCTCATTTCATATTTTGAATTCGGGTATGTTCTTCTTTTCCAGTTTACTTTATCTATAATTCGGGGACGAATTATTCTTTTTAGGGGGGAAGAGTTGTAAAACCCACATGCTTTTACCATGAATAGTACCCTTAAGATCGTACGTACTAGATTAAAACTTTCCTAATATAGCATGATTACGATTACGTGTTAGGATTTTACGTATTACGTACGTGTTAGAACACGATAAGTATTTACTACGCACGAGCACGTAATAATTATTTGACAATAATTAATCACGAACATGCGATCATGAAATCATGAACGTAATTAAAACACGAACTATTATTAATTACGTATATATATTTATTACGAGCGTAAATAAATATATTAGATCACGATAATTACGTAACGAGAACACATAAAACGCGAACACAAATAATCATGAATGAATAACTAAACATCGAGACACGGAAAAAGGTACGGGTACCCTATGTGGGGCCCCCTACCCGCGGCTACAAGGAGCAAATGGGCCAAGCCTATTTGTATTTTTACTAAAAGGAGGATTAAGAAAATAAACACTACTCATAATTGTTTTACAGAAGATTTTACAGAAAACCTAAATCCTCCTCTCCTCCTTCTTTTCTCTTTTGGCCGCCACCCTCAAAACACCACAAGGGGGTGTTTGTTGATCTTGGATCTTGGAATTCTTGTTGGTGTTCGTGTTTGTTCTTCGTTCTTTTGATCCACGTATTCGGTAAATCCTTTTTAAACCTTTTTCTTTTGATTTGATCTTTTATTAATTAAGAACATGTTATGTTTTTCTTCAAAAACCCTAATTAAATCATAGATCTAACATGAATTGGGTTTAAATTAAAATCAAAAGTAATGTTTTAAGGGGTGTTTGTTTTGGCCGCAGCCTACACCGAACCCGAGGGAGGGTTTCGGTTTGGCCATCCGACCACCACCGAGACCATATGGTCCCGGTTGGTTGGTGTGGGTCCCACGGCAGCATCAAGACAAAGGGTACCCCGATTTGGTTCAGGGTACGGTGTCGATTTCATGTCCGGTTCATTGTTTTTAGTCTAGACCCGGTTCATGGTGTATGTTTAGTTTTTTTATGTTTGTATGATCTTATGTTAAAATTAAATTAATAAAATGACATGATTAATTTAATAACATGACTTAGGTTATTTTAATTATTAATAATCATGACATTAATTAACCTAAGTATTTTTTATATCCTAGACTTATAATTAATTAATTATTTAAAAACCATGGTTATAATTAATTAATTAACATGACTTAGGTTATATTATTAATAAATAATAATACATGTTTTAACCTAAGTATTTAACTTTATTTAATTAAAATGAAGTTATACTTTAATTAAATATTTTAACCTATAGTTTAATTTAATTATATGAAATAATTATTAAACTATACATTATATCATATGACTTAGAAAATAATCATGAAAACACTTAGGCTTATATACTTAGCTTATTTAACCAGCTTATTTCTAATTATGGAAACTTTCTATTTTTAGAAACTTAATTAAATAAGGCAGCTAATCTATTTATGGAAACCCTCTATTTTTAGAAACTTATTTATTTCAGGCAGCTAATCTGTATATGGATACTTATTTAATTAAGACAGCTGAACTATTTATGGAAACTTTCTATTTTTAGAAACTTATCTATTCTAAGAAGTAATTCTATTTCTGGAAACTTTCTATTTTTAGAAAATTTCTATTTTTGGAAACTTTCTATTTTTTTGGTAACTTTCTATTTTTGGAAACTTTCTATTTTTGGTAACTTTCTATTTTTGGAAACTTTCTATTTTTCGAAACTTTCTATTTTTGGAAACTTTCTATTTTAGGAAACCTGCTTATTTTGGAAAGTTACTTATTATTACACAGTAAGTATAATAATACATGAAATATCAGAAATACTTAATCAGATTAAACAAAATATAAGATAAACACAGTTTAAGGCTTTAAACAGTAGAACATGGTAAGAACACATAAAATAAGCTAAGACATGACATAAACCCAACTACGTATTTAGTAAGCAGATACTTATTCATGTATGTATTATGTAGCACTAGTGATACGGAAGTAGGATTCCTCCCAGTTCATCTTCTTCGTTCACTGGACATAAGGTACGGATTCCCGTCCTTTCAGTATGGACATTCTTTCCTTATTAGGATTCCCCGTATGCAGCCAAATGTTTTCCCGTAGTATAAGTTACGTGTTTGATTGCTTATGTTTAATTAAGAATACATATAGCCATATACATGCATGACCAGTTTCACCTAGTTATGGAGGTACCATAACCATAACATTAGAGGCACTGATGTTATGACTTCACCACGGCGGAGTGACTGCTCGTGGCGTCCCTTCAGCTTTTGTACATTTATATTATATTTATCATGTGGGGCGTATGGGTGCATCCTAGTTACATGTTTTCAGTCAGGATTTCATGGTGAATGTGGTGTGTGCCTTGCATCCTTCACAAGGAGCTGATCCCTCCTACCCAAAAACCAGTATATTAAATTAGAGGCAGCCCTTCTAATTTGCATGATGAGGTCACCCCTCCAAGTATTCATGCACGGTGGATTTTCATGACCTATATTGGCTAATGGTAAAATATGATAAACAGTTTTTATAAGATAAACATAAGACTTTTCAAACTATAAAACCAGTTTTATCAAGACTTAACTAGGTTACTCGGGACTTAGTTTTCTTTCGCTGTTATATGTTATATACTTATCCTATTTATGCTTTATTGTACATCCGTGAACTGAGCGTATTTGCTCAGCCGTTTTCCTTTTCTATGTTCCCAAAACGGCAGGTACTCAGGGACGCTCGTAGACACTAAGAGTACGTGCATATGGACTGGAAGCTGTCTAGCCTTCTTTACTTTATGCATTTCCTTTCTTATGATACATTTGCTATGGACATTGTTTAGTCCTTTCCTTTACTATACTTATGTTTGTGTGTGATGAGCTTTACGTTTGGACTATCGATGTTTGATTCTGGTATTTTCCTTTTATGGTCAAGTAATGTTTAAACATTTTTTCTTGTATGCTTTGATGACACGCCATAATTGCATGTGACATTTCAATTATCAAAATGGGGGTGTTACAAGTATATTAAATTAGAGGCAGCCCCTCTAATTTGCATGATGAGGTCACCCCTCCAAGTATTCATGCACGGTGGATTTTCATGACCTATATTGGCTAATGGTAGAATATGTTAAACAGTTTTTATAAGATAAACATAAGGCTTTTCAAACTATAAAACCAGTTTTACCAAGACTTAACCGGGTTATTCGGGACTTAGTTTCTTCCGTTGTTATATGCTTATATGCTATACTATTCATGCTTTATTGTACATCCGTGCACTGAGCGTATTTCTCAGTCGTTTTCCTTTTCTATGTTTCTAAAACGGCAGGTACACAGGGACGCTCGTAGACTTTAAGCCTACGTGCATATGGACTGGAAGCTTTCTAGCCTTTCTTTACTTTATGCATTATCTTTACTTTGATACTCTTGCCATGGACATTGTTTAGTCCTTTTATTTATAGTACTTATGTTTGTGTGTGATGAGCTTTACTTTTGGACTACTGATGTATGATTACGGTATTTTCCTTTAATGGTCATGTAATGTTTAGACATTTATCCTTGTATGCTTTGATGACACGCCATAATTACGGGTGACATTCCATTATCAAAATGGGGTGTTACAATTATGGTATCAGAGCCAAGGCTTCGACCTGTAGGCTCTCAAAATATGACCTGTGATTAGTGGGTAGTCACTATGGTCTTCCTAGAACTGAGAGTCGTTTACCATGCATTCATCATTTTATGCATACATATATATGTCATTGTCATAGGTTTATGTCTAAGTAATGGTTGGTACAGGACTGGCCCTATTTAGTCGCATGTGTTTTATCGAAACTTTTAAATTTGGGACCGACCCATAGGCGTCCCCTCGCCATGTCTTTTATTTTGGGTGAACTGACCATAGGCGTTCACTCTCGAGCATACAAAAGTTTTCATAAAACTGCATCATGCATTCATACACAAATTTTCTTGCATAAAATTTTTCTCTGGATTTATTGGTATAAAATTTTTCAAGTATATATATTTTATGTTTTGATCTGTTAATCATATGTTTTATGTTATATTGTCAGATGGTTCTCACACGCGAACAGGAACAACTCAATGATGCAATGCAAGCTTTGCTTCCTCAACTGAGGAACGACATCAGGGCTGAGGTTCAAGCTGCCAACAATCAGCAGCATAACCAAGCACCTCCTCCTCCTCCTCTAGTGACATTGGCAGTATGGCTGGAGAGATTCAACAAGCTCCGTCCTCGAGCTTTTGAGAAAACAGATAGCTCCAGTGATGCTGAATGTTGGTTGGCTCACATCGAGAAGATTTTCAATGCTATGGGTTGTTACCTCGTGTTCAAGGCGAGTTTAGCATGCTACCCGGTTCGAAGGTGATGTGTTAAATTGGTGGTTAGCGTTGATGCAGTCTGAGGGAGGTGACGATTGGGTGGCTGGTTTGACATGGGCTCAATTCAAAGATAGGGTGATGGAGCAGTTCTTTCCCAAGGCTGAGCAAGACAAGCTCAAGAGGGAGTACCATGGGATCCGACAGAGAGCTGGGGAGAATAGCAATGAGTTTATGCAGCGCTTTCTTCGTTTAGCTGGTTTCCTTGGTGCAGCAGCAGGTACTCCTGAAGAGCAGGCACACCACTTTAGGTGGGCTCTTCGCACATCGGTCGCAAACAATCTAGTGTGTGCTACGTTCAGCACTGTAGCACAAGTGGCCGATGCGGCATGTAAGCTGGAGATGCTGCATGAGAGAGATGAGTTCGGGGAAGCTGAGAAACCCGACAAGAGGTAAACATTCGTATTCAAGCGGTGACCAATCCTATTCTTTCCATATATGTCAATTATTCATCTCTTTAAATTGTATCTTCCAGGCAGAAAACTGGGGACCGGTCTCAGCCGGCTACTCAGCAGCAGCCTCATCAGCCCAAGGGAAACGGTCAGACTAACGACCGTTCTGCTATGGATAGGCGTAGCGGTAATGATAATTACCGTAACAATGCTGGACACTCCAACGACAGCAGGTCCTAATACTTACGCATTTTCTTATGATTTCATGTTATAACTCATATTCTGACACTCTAGCAAATCTTCTACCAGGAACCATGGAAACGGTAGGGACCAGAACCAGAGAGGTTCACAGCCTAGCCGTCCAGCTATCACTGGTCCTCAACCAGCCAGAGCACCTGCTGGAGGATATACTCATCCTCTTTGCTCTACTTGCCACCGTAGGCACCCAGGGCCATGTCATCGTAACACTGACGCATGCTTCAAGTGTGGTCTTCCTGGCCATATTATGAAGGATTGCCGTAAGGGAGAGATGGCCTCCTACCACTGGGCGTGTCTACACGACATCTCGAGACCAGGCCAACAAGTCTACAGGTACCATCACTGGAATCTTGTATATGTATGGTCAAGCTACGTGTGTTCTTTTCGATACGGGTGCTACTAACTCGGTCATTTCTACTGCTTATGCTAAGAACATTAGGATGCTCCCCATGCCACTAGAGAATAGACTTACTATTTCCACGCCTTCGAGGGACTCTGTATTAATCACCCATGTATACAAGAGTCTTCCCCTAGAATTTGACGATAAGGTTCGTCCTGTTGACGCACTTCCGCTGGACATGAATGACTTCGACATGATTTTGGGCATGGATTGGCTATCCAAGCATCATGCTACCATAGACTGCCATTCATATCGAGTTATCTTCGGTGATGTTAATGCACAAGAGTACATTCATAACGGGTTCGTACCCGGACGGTCTGTACAAATCATATCTACCCTGCAAGCGCGTGCACTACTGTCACATGGCTGCGAGGGTTATCTAGCTACGGTTCACGACATGAATGTTGAATCTCCATCAATTCAGGATCAACCAATAGTGTTAGAATTCCAAGATGTATTTCCAGCAGAACTTCCGGGCATACCACCTGCACGAGAAGTGGAATTCAATATCGAGCTTATTCCAAGAGCTGAACCGATATCCAAATCTCCTTACCGCATGGCTCCCATAGAGTTAAAGGAGCTGAAGGATCAACTGCAAGAACCTCTAGAACGAGGTTTCATTCGACCGAGCGCATCTCCATGGGGCGCACCGGTCTTATTTGTTAAGAAGAAGGACGGCAGTATGCGTCTTTGCATAGACTATCGCGAGCTCAACAAGATTACTATCCGGAATAGGTATCCACTGCCGCGTATAGACGATCTGTTTGACCAACTCCAAGGGGCCAAATACTTCTCCAAGATTGATCTTAGGTCAGGCTACCATTAGCTACGGGTTAAGGAGCAGGACATCGCCAAGACTGCTTTTCGTACCCGCTATGGCCACTACGAGTTTGTAGTTATGCCATTCGGCCTGACAATGCTCCAGCAGTGTTCATGGACTTGATTAACAGAATCTTCCATGAATTTCTGGACAAGTTCGTCATTGCCTTCATCGATGACATCCTGGTTTTCTCAAAGTCCAAGGAGGAACACGAAGACCATCTTCGTACAGTATGCGTCTAAGTGTGAGTTCTGGTTAGACAATGTGGCATTCTTAGGTCACATTGTATCAGCAGAAAGAACCACTATGGATCCAGCAAAGTTGAGGCCATTACTAAGTGGCCGAGGCCAACATCAGCGACAGAAGTCCGCAGTTTCTAAGGCTTAGCTGGCTATTACCGTAGGTTCGTGGAGAACTTTTCCCGCTTAGCACTACCATTGACCAAACTGATGCAGAAAGGGGAAAAATTCGTCTGGACTGAAGAACGAGAGAAGAGCTTTGAAGACCTGAAGCAGAAGCTAGTATCTGCACCTATTCTTACTCTCCCATCTGGTACGGGTGGATTTCAAATCTACAGTGATGCATCAGGGAAGGAACTTGGCAGTGTTCTCATGCAACATGGGAAAGTGATCGCGTACGCTTCACGGCAGCTTAAGCCTTATGAAGAAAATTACCCTACGCATGACTTGGAACTTGTTGCAGTCGTGTTTGCATTGAAGATATGGAGGCACTACTTATATGGAGAATCATGTGACATTTTCACGGACCACAAGAGCTTGAAGTATATCTTCACTCAACGTGAATTGAACATGAGGCAGAGAAGATGGTTAGAGCTGTTGAAGGATTATGACATTAATCTACAGTATCATCCCGGAAAGGCAAATGTAGTAGCAGATGCTCTTAGCAGGAAGTCCGGAATGATCAACGACATTAAAATTGAGGAGGAAATCATAAGAGACTTGGAGCGACTAGACATCGAGATCATGGTACGTGGACAACACGGTTACTGGGCTAATCTTAGAGTAGAACCCGAGTTACTCTCTAAGATCAAGGAAGCTCAGAAAGATGATGGAGAAATCTGGGCGATAGTACAGAATTTGGAGATACAGACGGAATTCAGAGTAGATGCAGATGGTATCGTATGGCAGGGCACGAGACTTTGTGTTCTTGATGACCAAGCACTCCGGGAAGCCTTGTTAGCTGAAGCTCATAGCTCCCCATTCTCTATACATCCTGGTTCGACTAAGATGTACCATGACATCAAGCAATACTTTTGGTGGAGTCGTATGAAACAGGATGTGGCCACTTACGTCTCCAAATGTCTTACCTGCCAGCAGGTTAAGATCGAGCATCAGCGGTCTGGCGGTCTCCTTCAACCGTTAGATATTCCAGAGTGGAAGTAGGACAAAATCACCATGGATTTTGTTACTGGTCTTCCGCCTACCAAGAGGAAGCACGATGCAATTTGGGTTATCGTAGATCGACTTACCAAATCAACTCATTTCTTACCGATCCGCAAGGAAGATCCGGTAAGTAAACTCGCCGATACGTATAGAAGAGAGATCATGAGACTCCACTGTGCTCCATCCAGCATCGTCTCAGACAGAGATCCTCGTTTCACTTCGCGATTTTGGAAGAGTCTACAGAAAGCTTGGGGTACACAACTTAAGCTTAGCACGGCTTTTCATCCTCAAACGGACGGACAGTCGGAGCGAACGATTCAGACATTAGAAGACATGTTGAGGTCATGTGCGTTGGAATGGACGGGTGACTGGGACGATTACATCTGTTTGGTGGAGTTTGCATACAACAACAGTTGGCACGCAAGTATCAAGTGTGCTCCTTTCGAGATGTTGTATGGAAGAAAGTGTCGCGCCCCAATCTACTAGGATCAGGTTGGCGAGCGAACATTTGAAGGACCAGAAATCATAGAGATGACCAACGAAAGGATCGCAGTAGCTAAGCAGAAACTTCAGGAAGCACGGTCACGTCAGAAGAGTTACGCCGATAAGCATCATAGGGACATACATTTTAAAGTAGGAGATCACGTCTTCCTTAAGGTTTCGCTGGCACGTGGTGTTAGACGCTTCAGGATTAAAGGGAAGCTCAGTCCTCGTTTCATCGGACCGTTTGATATTATTGAACGAGTCGGTGAAGTATCTTACCGGTTAGCGTTACCTCCGCAGCTTTCGCATGTACACAATGTATTTCATGTGTCCTTACTCAAAGGGTACCAGTATCATCCCCTTCACATGGTTCAGTATCCACTGGAACAGATACATGAAGATCTCACTTTCATAGAAGAACCCGAACGAGTTCTTGACAGACAAGAACGAGTCATGAGAAGGAAGACGATTCCATTCGTCAAAATCCTTTGGAGGGATCATACCGAGCGGGAAGCCACTTGAGAAACAGAGGAGTCTATCCGGGCTTCTTACCCTCATTTCATATTTTGAATTCGGGTATGTTCTTCTTCTTCAGTTTACTTTATCTATAATTCGAGACGAAATATTCTTTTTAGGGGGGAAGAGTTGTAGAACCCGCATGCTTTTATCATGAATAGTACCCTTAAGATCGTACGTACTAGATTAAAACTTTCCTTTTATAGTATGATTACGTTCACGTATAAGAATTGTAAGTATTACGTACGTGTTAGAACACGATAAGTATTTATTTCGTATGAACACACAATAATTATTTTAAACAATAATTAATCACGAACATGCGATTATGAAATCATGAACGTAATTTAATCACGAGCTAATATTAATTACGTATATATATATTTATTACGAACACGAATAAATATATTAAGTCACGGTTAATATTTAACGAGAACACATAAAACACGAACACGATAAAACACGAACGAACACTTAAATAATTAGACTCGGGAAAAGGTACGGGTACCCCATGTGGGGCCCCCTACCCGTGGCTACACCAAAAAGGGATGGGTCAAGCCCATCAAATTTTACTAACAAGGGGGTTAAGGTAAATCTTTTAGTCATTTTTCACTTTACAGTAAATTAACAAAAACGCAAAAAAGATTTTTCTCCTCCTTGCTCTCTCTTTGGCCGCCGCATATACAAGACACAAAGGGGGTGTTCGTTTGTTTTTGATCTTGAATTTTGTGCAAGTATTCGTGTGTGTTCATCCTCGTTTTATCCACGCATTCAGTATACCTTTTTAATCCTTTTCTTTTATGTTTTGATTTAATAAATTAAATAAGATCATGACGTTTTTAAAAAGCTAATTAAAAACATTAATTAAACATGTAAATGGTTATGGGGAAAATCAAAACATGGGATTTAGGGGTGTTTGATGTGGTCGGCGCCTAAACCGAACCCCCAAGGGGTCTCGGTTTGGCTTATGGACCACCACCGATACCTCATGGTCTCTGTTTAGTGGTGTGGGTCCTACGACAGCAGCAAACAGGGGTAAACCCCGAAGTGGTTCGGGGTATGGTGTCGATTACGGGTCCGGTTCATGGTTTCTAGTCACGGTCCGGGTCATTGTTTATGTTAAGGTTTATGATTTTAATAGTTTTATGTTAAAGATTAAATTAATAAAACATGACATAATTAATTTAATAAACATGACTTAGGTTATAATTTAATTATTAGATCATGGATTTTTAACCTAAGTATTTATATTTTCTAGACTTTATAATTAATTAATTATTAAAAACAATGGCTATAATTAATTAATTAACATGACTTAGTTTATATTATTAATAATTAATAATACATGTTTTAACCTAAGTATTTAACTTTATTTAATTAAAAACATGATATATTTAATTAAATACTTTTAACTTATAGTTTATTTAAATTACATGTAATAATTAATAAACTATACCTTATATCAATATGACTTAGAAAAATAATCAGAAAACACTTAAGCTTATATACTTAGCTTATTTAACCAGCTTATATCTAATTATGGAAACTTTCTATTTTTAGAAACTTATTTAATTAAGGCAGCTAATCTATTTATGGAAACTTTCTATTTTTAGAAACTTATCTATTTTAAGCAGTAATTCTATTTTTAGAAACTTTCTATTTTTAGAAACTTTCTATTTTTGGAAACTTTCTATTTTTAGAAACTTTCTTTTTTTGGAAACGTTCTATTTTTGGTAACTTTCTAATTTTGGAAACTTTCTATTTTAGGAAACCTGCTATTTTTAGAAAGTTACTTATTATTACACAGTAAGTATAATAATACATGAAATACAAGTAATACTTAATCAGGATAGACAGAATATAAGATAAACACAGTTTAAAGCTTAAAACAGTAAAACATGACATGAACGTATAAAATAAGCTAAGACATGACATAAAACCAGTTACGTATTTAGTAATCAGATACTTATACACGTATGTATTTATGTAGCATTAGTGATACCGTAGTAGGACTCTCTTCAGTTCGTCTTCTTCGTTCACTGGACATAAGGTACGGGTTCCCGTCCTTTCAGTATGGACATTCTTTCCTTATTAGGATTTCCCGTATGCAACCAACTGTTTTCCCGTAGTATAAGTTTATATGTTTGATTTGCTTATGTTTAATTTAGAATACCTATAGCCATATACATGCATGACCAGTTTCACCTAGTTATGGAGGTACCATAACCATAACACTAGAGGCACTGGTGTTATGACTTCCCCACGGCGGAGTGATTGCTCGTAGCGTCCCTTCAGCTTTTGGCCTTATTATTATTTTTTATCATGTGGGGCGTATGGGTGCATCCTAGTTACATATTTCAGCAGATTACTCAGTGTGAATGTGGTGTGTGCCTTGCATCCTTCACAAGGAGCCGATTCCTCCTACCCAAACCAGTATATTAAATTAGAGGCAGCCCCTCTAATTTGCATGATGAGGTCACCCCTCCAAGTATTCATGCACGGTGAATTTTCATGAACTATATTGGCTAATGGTAGAATATGTTAAACAGTTTTTATAAGATAAACATAAGGCTTTTCAAACTATAAAACCAGTTTTACCAAGACTTAACCGGGTTATTCGGGACTTAGTTTCTTCCGCTGTTATATGCTTATATGCTATACTATTCATGCTTTATTGTACATCCGTGCACTGAGCGTATTGCTCAACCGTTTTCCTTTTCTATGTTCCCAAAACGGCAGGTACTCAGGGACGCTCGTAGACTTTAAGCGTACGTGCATATGGACTGGAAGCTTTCTAACCTTTCTTTACTTTATGCATTATCTTTACTTTGATACTCTTGCCATGGACATTGTTTAGTCCTTTCATTTACAGTACTTATGTTTGTGTGTGATGAGCTTTACTTTTGGACTACCGATGTTTGATTTCGGTATTTTCCTTTTATGGTCATGTAATGTTTAGACATTTATCCTTGTATGCTTTAATGACACGCCATAATTACGCGTGACATTCCATTATCAAAATGGGGTGCTGTTGGAAATTTAGTGCAATTGTGGGATCGAGTCATACTTGTAAATGGGTTTGGAGGTACGGAGTGTACACCCATTAAGTCCCTGACCTCCCTGGACTCAATATAATGGTTAAAAGTTCATCAGTAGGATGCTGCTCCTGGTTAAGAAGTTGCTCCTGGTCAGGAAGTTGCTCCTGGTGAGGAAGTTGCTCCTGGTCAGGAAATTGCTCCTGGTTAGGACGCTGCTCCTGGTGATGCACAAAGTCTTTGTAACCTCTTTGACTAATCAATGAGGGTTGAATATTGACTTGATGACCATGTTTATGGTCATGTAACCACTATGGTTTCATGTAGGTAATTATGAGCTTAATTGGCCGATTAATGCTCTTAATTACCATTGACTATGAGTTACATCCTTCTAGGACTAGGATCACTATAAATAGTGATCATATTTGCATGATGAAATATACAATAACAAGAAACACTTACACGCACAGAGTTCTTGATTTGTACCTAAACAAGAACTAACTCTTGGTTTTATCCCAAGGAGGTATTCGTGTTAACCCAGGCATAGGGTCGAATAATCTTCTTTGGAAAGTGATTACACGACTTCAAGAGATATCCGGTAACCATTCATTGGTACGTAGTTAGGCTATTGATTATCTTCACCCTGTTGGAACGAAGTAAACCCCAACAATCAAAGAAGATTATTTTGTGATAATCAATGGCGGCGGCAATGAAGCATATGGTGGCTAACTTCTCCAAACTGGACAAGTTTGAAGGGGTTGATTTTAGGAGATGGCAGAAGAAGATGCACTTTCTTCTTTCTACCATGAACGTGGTGTACGTGCTGACCACTCCCATTCCTGATGGTGGTGATGATGCTACTTTGGAGGAACTGAGGAAAAGGAGCAAATGGGAGAATGATGATTATGTGTGCCGTGGCATAATTCTAAATGGTATGTCTGATTCTTTATTTGATATTTACCAAAATGTTGAATCTGCTAAAGAACTATGGGATTCCTTGGAAGCCAAATATATGGCTGAGGATGCATCAAGTAAGAAGTTCCTTGTGAGTGATTTCACAAATTACAAAATGACTGATTCAAGACCAGTCATGGAACAATACAATGAACTTCTTGGAATACTTGGCAGATTTACACAACATAAAATGAACATGGATGAGACCATTCAGGTCTCGTGTGTCATTGACAAACTACATCCTTCTTGGAAAGATTTCAAGCACACCTTGAAACATAAGAAGGAGGAGTTAACTCTTGTTGAGTTGGGCAGTCATTTGCGCATTGAGGAATCCCTCAGGGTGCATGAAAGTGATAAGCCAAAGAGCAACAATGTTGTTGGTTCATCTGTTGTCAATATGGTGGAGCAGAACAACTCCACCAGGTACAATGACAACAAGGGCAAACGTAAGCATCATGATAACACCAAAGCTAATCCTAACAAGAAGTCATCAGTGGCTTGTTGGAAGTGTGGGAAACCTGTACACTTCAAAAGAGATTGCAAAGGTGTTAGCATTGGCAACCAAGCTAATGGATCAGGCACAAAAGGTCAGAATATGTTTAATGAATCTCTCCAGATTTATTATGTTACATATGTATCTGAAGCTTATTTTGTGTAGGATGATGATGTTGCGTGGTGGATTGACTCTGGAGCAACAGTACATGTGTGTAAAGATAGATGTTGGTTCAAGACTTATGAGTCAATGAATGATGGATCTATTCTTCACATGGGAAATGAGTCAACACCCCTAGTGCATGGACGTGGTTGTGTAGATCTTAAATTTAGTTCTGGAAAGATTGTTTCTTTGTTTAATATTTTGCATGTTCCTAATATTAGGAAGAACTTGGTTTCTAGTAGTGTTTTGAATAATTGTGGTTATAAACAAGTGATTGAATCTAATAAATTAGTTTTATCTAAACATGGTGTGTTTATTAGTTTTGGTTATTTGAGTAATCAAATGTTCAGGCTTAATATTGATTCTAGTATAAATGTTGATTCTGTCCTGATGACTACCACTAAACTGAATGATTCATCACTATGGCATGCTAGACTAGGACATGTCCACTATAAGAGGATGCAAGATATGTCTAAGGATGGGTTAATTCCAGCTTTTGACATGGATACTGATAAGTGTCAGACTTGTATGCTGAACAAAATTACTAAGAAACCATTTCAGGATGTAAAACGTGAAACTACAGTTTTGGAGCTAATCCATAGTGACCTATGTGATTTGCATGCTACTCCCTCATTAGGGAATAAGAAATACTTGGTAACATTTATTGATGATGCTTCTAGGTTTTGCTATGTTTATTTGTTACATACTAAGGATGAAGCATTAGATAAATTTAAAGTATTTAAAACTGAAGTTGAATTACAACAAGGAGTCCAAATCAAAAGATTTAGGACTGATAGGGGAGGTGAGTACATGGATACTTTGTACTTTGAGTCTGTTGGAATCATCCATGAGACAACTGCTCCCTATACTCCACAACAAAATGGTATATCTGAAAGAAAAAATAGAGTACTAAAAGAGATGGTTAACTCTATGTTGTCCTACTCAGGACTGAGTCAAGGGTTTTGGGGAGAAGCTATGTTAACAACTTGCTATTTATTAAATAGGGTTCCTAATAAAAGGAACAGGATTACCCCTTATGAACTCTGGACTAAAAGGAAACCAAACTTGAACTACCTCAAAGTTTGGGGTTGTAGGGCTGTTGTAAGACTCCTTGATCCAAAGGTGAAAACCTTGGGTGAAAGAGGCATTGAATGCATCTTTGTTGGATATGCTGAGCATTCCAAGGCTTATAGGTTCTATGTTATTGAACCTAATGATTCAGTTTCAATAAACTCAATCATTGAATCAAGGGATGCTAACTTTGATGAGACTAGGTTCTCATCAGTCCCTAGACCAAGCCTTAAGACTCCTACTAGAGCTGAGGACATTGGTGTTTCAGTAGAACCTGAAAGGGTCACTGATGAGGTTGTGGTTCAGCAACCTGAGCCTAAGCTTAGAAGAAGCACAAGGCATAAGACTCCAAGGAATTTTGGGCCTGAGTTTCAACTATACTTGGTTGAAGGAACAAGGGATGAGGTCTCTGACCAGTACTACTATTGCTTTAATGTTGAGGATGATCCCAAAACATTTGATGAAGCAATGAAGTCCCAGGATGTTGCTTTCTGGAAAGAAGCAATCAATGATGATATGGATTCCATCATGGGCAACAACACTTGGGTGTTGGTTGATCTACCTCCAGGTTGCAATCCACTTGGATGCAAATTGATCTTCAAAAGAAAGATGAAGGTAGATGGAACTATTGAAAAGTTCAAGGCAAGGTTAGTCATTCAAGGCTTTAGACAAAAGTCAGGGATAAACTACTTTGATACTTATGCTCTTGTAGCACGCATAAGTACCATAAGAATGATGATTGCCTTGGCAAGCATTCACAATCTAATTATTCATCAGATGGATGTGAAGACAGCATTCTTGAATGGTGATTTAGATGAGGAGGTTTATATGAACCAACCTCAAGGTTTCATCATGCCTGGTCATGAAGGTAAGGTGTGTAAACTGATTAAGTCCTTATATGGACTCAAACAGGCACCTAAGCAATGGCATCAAAAGTTTGATGAAGTGGTTTTGTCTAATGGTTATTTACTTAACCAAGCTGACAAATGTGTATATAGCAAATTTGATGAATCTGGTAAAGGAGTCATCATTTGCCTATATGTTGATGACATGTTAATCTTTGGTACTGACCAGGCTCAGGTTGATTTAACCAAAGAGTTTTTGTCATCAAGGTTCTTTATGAAAGACATGGGGAAGGCTGATGTTATCCTTGGCATAAGGATTAAACATGAAAGTGATGGTATTATAATTTCTCAGTCTCATTATATTAAGAAGGTCCTAAAGAAATTCAATCACTTTGATTGTACTCCAGTGAGTACACCTATGGATACAAATGAGAAACTAATGCCTAACAATGGTCAGGCTGTCTCCCAGCTTGAGTATTCTATGGTGATTGGTTGCTTGATGTATGCCATGACTAGTACTAGGCCTGATATTGCTTTTGCAGTGGGTAAACTGAGTAGGTACACTAGTAATCCTAGTACTCAGCATTGGCAAGCAATTCAGAGGGTACTAAAGTATTTGAAAGGAACAATGGATTATTGTTTGTCATATACTGGATATCCTTCAGTGTTGGAAGGTTACACTGATGCAAGTTGGATCAACAATACTGAGGATAATTCATCCACAAGTGGCTGGGTATTCCTTCTTGGTGGTGGTGCAATTTCTTGGGCATCCAAGAAGCAAACTTGCATTACTGGTTCAACAATGGAATCTGAATTTGTGGCTCTAGCAGCTGCTGGTAAAGAGGCTGAATGGTTGAGAAACTTGCTTCTTGAGATTCCATTGTGGGTCAAACCTATGGCACCCATATCTATCCTTTGTGATAGTGCAGCTACATTGGCTAAGGCTTATAGCCAAATGTACAATGGTAAGTCTAGACACTTAGGTGTTAGACATAGCATGATTCGTGAGCTAATCATGAATGGGGTGATATCAATAAAGTTTGTGAGGTCTCAACAAAACTTAGTTGATCACTTGACGAAGGGATTGGCTAGAGACTTGGTTATAAAGTCTGCTAAAGGGATGGGTTTAAAGTCCAAACTAGTCACTGAATGCTAGGACACCCAACTCCCTCCTGAGGAAACTTGGGAGCTGAGTTCAATGTGGAAAGCTGAACATTCAGGGGACTGAAGCACATGTATATCATCCCAAGGATGTGCTTGTACCTGCTGAAAGGAGGATGAAGTTATAAACTTCTTAATGGTTAATTTCTTTGAAAAAGTGCTTAAGCAAGAGCATGAACTAAAGAGGAACCACCTATGTAAATGTTGAGGTTTCGCCGCCTCAAGGAGCATGGACTTTGGCTCTTACAACATTTATGAATTGGATATGGACACATGGCTTGTATGATGTCAGGAGCGTTTTAAGTGTTTGAAAACTTGTGTGTATTTTATCTTCAGGTATTCAAAGTAGTTGAAGGGTTCAATTCTTAGAACACCCTGATTCTCGAATATTTGAAGTGATGTACTAATATGGAAATTCAATCCTCAGGACATTTTCATTTATGCACTGGTTTTGTTAAAGTTGATTTTCATGCAAAAGGAATTGTACTAAATTGGGGAGGATTGTTGGAAATTTAGTGCAATTGTGGGATCGAGTCATACTTGTAGATGGGTTTGGAGGTACGGAGTGTATACCCATTAAGTCCCTGACCTCCTTGGACTCAATATAGTGGTTGAAAGTTCATCAGTAGGATGCTGCTCCTGGTTAAGAAGTTGCTCCTGGTCAGGAAGTTGCTCCTGGTGAGGAAGTTGCTCCTGGCCAGGAAATTGCTCCTGGTTAGGACGCTGCTCCTGGTGATGCACAAAGTCTTTGTAACCTCTTTGACTAATCAATGAGGGTTGAATATTGACTTGATGACCAGGTTTATGGTCATGTAACCACTATGGTTTCATGTAGGTAATTATGAGCTTAATTGACCGATTAATGCTCTTAATTACTATTGACTATGAGTTACATCCTTCTAGGACTAGGATCACTATAAATAGTGATCATATTTGCATGATGAAATATACAATAACAAGAAACACTTACACGCACAGAGTTCTTGATTTGTACCTAAAACAAGAACTAACTCTTGGTTTTATCCCAATGAGGTATTCGTGTTAACCCAGACATAGGGTAGAATAATCTTCTTTGTAAAGTGATTACACGACTTCAAAAGATATCCGATAACCATTCATTGGTACATAATTAGGCTATTAATTATCTTCACCCTATTGGAACGAAGTAAACCCCAACAGGTGCTACATAAACACACCTCCGTTCGTATTCGTTTACAACCCTAATTACTATTTTTTGAATTATATCATTGATATAAATCAGTTGGAATTATAAATCTTTCTCTCATTTCTCATTAATAAAAGTTTGATGGTGTTGTGTCATATTTTGCTCTTCTATTAGTAGGGTCCATTGGTTGCATGAAAATTAACTTCGCTTACCATCTCATCTCTCATAAGTCTTTTCTTCAGATCCCATCATATCATAATACTTAACCGTCGATAATAGAGAGAGAAAAAGCAAACCAACACTCGCTCTCTCACTCTATATGTGTTTTTATGTGTGAGATTTATAGCTAGAGAGCTAAGAAGAAATCAAGAACCAAACAATACAAAACACAAACATCATCTTTATGTGGGTTCTTAACTATCATGAAGTCATATTTTGGCACAAGGAGGAAGAGGAGATCAATGTTTGTCATGCTAATAATGTTTATGGTACTTCAAATATGGGCTTCGAATCATAGTGATTGCTGTAAAGTTAATGCAATAAGAATACTACCATCATCTTCACCATCAACATCATCACTACCATCACAAGATGAGATGAAAAGGTTGGAGCTATATAAAAGGTTCTTTAATGGCAGATCCAACAATGTCACAAAAGATAACTTCTTGCAAGAAGACAAAAGAAAAGTTCCTAGCTGCCCAGATCCTTTACACAACTAAAAAGTAAAAAACCTTTTCGGATCTTTTGTTTTATTTTATATATTTAGGTTATGTTTTAAGTTTTTTATGTTTTGTTTTATAGTTAGTGAATTATCCAAAATACCCACGTTTTTCCCACTAGTTTTGTAACATTATGGTGATACTTTTGTAACATTAAGGGCTAAACCGTGGGTATTTTGGTATATTATCCTAGGCAAAAATGTTTTTCTTCACTTTTTATTTTGCTTTTGTTATGTTGGTAGATCAAGAACAATGGCCAATCATAATGTATATATAATTTGAGAACTGAAATTTATATAGTAAAACTTTATTCCAGAATTTTATGTGTTTGGAATTGTGCTTAGAAGTAGTTATATCTATCTTCAACATTTTTTGATATAAAACTTTCATACAAAATTGATACTACTTGATAGTAGGATTGGTATTAAATTTGATTATTTGCAATTGAAATCGCTTAAAAAATGTAATAGTTAAATAATTGGTATGAAAGTGCCCCTTTTTGTTGTTTTGTTAGATGTTGGCCCTTTCAATTTTGACACTATCTAAAAAACAGCACACCTCACAAAAATCAATCATGGCTAATTAATTTTGACAAGATTTGTCATCAAATTCAGTCCCCACCTGCCCCTTTGAGAGTTAAAATGTTCTATGATTATATGATGAAAATCCTATTAATTGCCAGATTTGCATTTGATGTTATGTCACATGGTGAGCCATGCTATTTTTCTGAAATGATTGAATTCGATATTTCACCAAATGATACAATCATCTTTCATGATAAAAAGGAAAACTTCTTTTTCCATATATTTTAGAACTCTTGTTTTGAAAATTCAACATGTATTACTGACGAGTTGTAGCCTTATCGGGTTCGGAGTGAGGTCGGGTCAGCCCGGCCCTATTGACACTTTCTAGTTACGGCGCAACTTGTTGCCAGTTTATCCGTCATTTTATTATAAAACGTTTTATTTTGGAACATCTTTAACAACAGCCTCGACCTTCTCTCTCACAAGCTTTTTTATTAGAGTTTCTGAGGTTAAAGTTGAAAGTTACGTTTGACATGATGTTTGATGGTCAAATTTAGCACTGATGCCTAAGTTGTAGTATTGGAAATTAACAGTTGTAATTCAAATATTTAATGACTCTTTACTCTTTAGAGGCCATGGAGAGGGATAAAGTACATTTTAAAGGTTATAAAACATCTAAAAAGATTTGAGGGCAAAATAGTAAACTTTTTGAAGTACCAAACCCTAATTATTTTTGTTAAATATTCGCTGTCGACCGTCGAATCTAATTATAGATAGATCATATTATTTTATAGAGAATGTTTTTAGGATGATTTAATAGTTTAAATCTTAAATATTTAGCTAGCCAATATTTATGACACCATTGATTTTGTAAGATTTGCAAAAAATTGTAGTGTGCTTTAGAAGATTTGATGCTGAAAAGTAATTTTAGGTTTTGCGATGTTTCTTTTCCGACATGTGTTAAGGGGTACCTTTATTATGCCCCAAAAGGTCAATAGATGATACTTTCATTTGTCTTTTCTTTGTACTCGCAAATCTTGATATCCATTTTTCACAACATCCCCCATGTGAAGTCATCTGTGTTTTGTTCATTTCCCATAACTTCTTTCCATTCAGCATTTCAGCAATCAGTTTAGTTAACAATTAATATAACTATGTAACACAACAAGTGAAAGGAAACCATATCGGCTTTTTACAATGAGAAGCGATTTACATATTTCTTTGAATTAATTAACACACTTTAAAATATGGTGTCTTGACATTTATACTCTTTTAAAGATGAATATAAATGAAAATGATGTAAGGATATAAATATCAAAAGAATATATTTAAATATGTCAATCAATTCAAAAAGTGTGCAAATCACCTTCTTTTACGATGCACAAAGATGACTTTAGACTCGCTAGATTGAGACATATGTTGCTTTCATTGCTTTATATATAAAATATGGTGTCTTGACATTTATACTCTTTTAAAGATGAATATAAATGAAAATGATGTAAGGATATAAATATCAAAAGAATATATTTAAATATGTCAATCAATTCAAAAAGTGTGCAAATCACCTTCTTTTACGATGCACAAAGATGACTTTAGACTCGCTAGATTGAGACATATGTTGCTTTCATTGCTTTATATATAGTAATTTTTAGCTTTATAAAATAAGAAGTTATTGAGACACTTAAATTTTTTATTGACACGCTCTAACACTAGTGTGAGTGGCAAACTCATTTACCGTCACGTCAATGCCACATCAGTTTTTTAACAAACTCATTACAATTCATCCAAATTCTCCAAAATGACACTCACCAAAACTCACTACAACTCACTACACATCACCTTTATTTTTTTATTAAATATTTTTTATTCATACATTTTATTAAAACATCGGTACATAAAAAATTAAAACACCGTACGAAATTAAAAGACGATACATAGGAAATTTAAAAACAACATTTAAAGAAACATAAATATAAAAAAAAATAAAAAATTTAAGCATTGACAGACAAATGCTCGACCAATGCTTGTAGATTGTGATATTCTTGCGAGGAGTTAATATGCCGCATAGCTTGTAGAACGCGTTTTGGGTTTGAAACACATTTTCCGGTTGAATTTCTTCTTCTGAGAATCATTTATGAGATATTGTTTTTTTTTTAACTTTCGAACCATATCATGTAATATGATGCATGTGTACATCATATTCATGATTCTTTCTTTCCGAAAAACTCGTGCAGGATTGGCTAATATGACCCATTTCTTTTTCAAACACCAAAACTCTTTCCACATTTTTTTACGGATTTTTGTTTTTTCTTATATAAAATCCTTTTTTCACATATTTGTGTTTAAGTGATTATATTTTTTAATTGAAAAATTGTTTATCTTATTTCATTAAGGTGGTGATAAAATTTTAAAAAGTAGTCTGGTACGACGCTAATCGGTTACCCTCAAGCCCTCAATGCACAGACCAAATCACTAGATGGTCGGTTCAGGGTAGTGGTTGCAGAGACGATCATGTTGGTGTAAGTGTGTGTATAATTTAAATAAAAGAGAATATTTATTGAGTATGTTTGTCTTGATGTAAAAACAAATCGTTTATAAATCGATCAAAGCAAAAAAATTTAAAGCGAAATTTTTGTATCAAACTAAATAACTAATGTGACCAGCCTAATAAATACGGTGTTTGAGCTCTTCTGTTTACACCTAATGTTTTCATACCCGGGTCGATTCGGTCGATTCAACCGTTTGACCTGGTTCCGGTCGAAAAATAAAGGTCACATTGACCCGAGTTTCATATTTTTGAAATCCGTTTAGATTCGACGGGTTTCGTCAATCTGGTTTCTCGAGATCCGATCGGGTTTCGATTTTCTCGAGGTTTTTCTTTAAAAAAATATATAAATTTTACGTATTTGCGACGAAATTTTACTTTTACATATTATATTGGTTGGTAAACAATTTATATTTTAATATGCGAAATTTTTTATGGTTTTGATATATAATTTTTGTTAATTATTAAAAATACAAAGAAAAAATTATTTTCTAAAAAAATCGATTTAACCCGGGTCGAAGCGAGTTGACTCGAACTTAGTAACTCAACCAAATCCATTTAAAAACAAGTTTCAAAAGAATCAGTTCATATTTCAGAAATATTCATATTTTAACTTATACCAGTATAACCAAAATTCACATTTCTATATCTAGATTTCACTGTTCGGTATGGCGTGGATGATGTGTCAATAAAGGTTGATTTGATTTGATTTAGTATGCATGAAGGTTGGAGCTCCTCAAAAGCAAATTGCCATTTGGGTGAAAACGTAGATACCAAAGATCAATTCCTTGGAAGGGGGGGATACATGTCTGAAAATACTTTTGTACTCTAGGTTTTATCACATGTCTCATTTCACAACTAAGAAATTTACTCATCATTTCATATATTCCATTCAAACTACTGTACTAGTTCCTATTTCATAATACGTACTGTAGTATTATTAACTACACTTATACGTAAAAACATCACATGTTTTAGTCATCAATTATCATTACATATGTACTACTAGGTACTAAATACTGGTCATTGTGATAGTTGTTCAAAGACGATAATAAGAACTTGTACATGTTACTACAATAATGTCTCAAAATTTGTACGTTTGTATAGAAACTATAGAGTAAAATGAACATGACTTTAAATAACTTGAATTTGTCATTAATTTAGATCTTCACTCTTTTGCATAACTTTGAAACAGTATGTCACAACGGAGTATTTATAAAGAAAAAAACTTCGTTTCTACACCACTACACCAGTGACGTCACTTTTAGGGGATATTGCGACTCAAGCATGTTTTGCATAATCTATACTATTATATAAAGAGGTTAACTCCAAACCTAATTCAGATCTTAATTACAAACCAAAAATTAACACATCTAACTCCAAACCAAGATAAAGAGATTTTCAAGCCATTAGATTATACTAGAATGATACCTGCGCAATACGACGGCGAGTAACTAATAACGAATATTAATCTCTTACTCACTGTAAAGTTATAAAAAATCGAATTAAAAAACCTACTAAAATTGAAAAAGACTAAAAATTAATAAAAACATATCAAATGAATATCGAATTAAAAATCACAAAATTTTAAAAAATATAATGAAATTAGATTATAAAAATAATAAATAAATAAAAAAGATTTTTCAATTTAAAAAAAAATGTTATTTTAAAAGGTTGTTACAAAAGTTTGTTACAAAAAGTTGTTTGAAAAAGGTTATAGTATATAATGTTAATGAAAATATCAACAACTTCCTTTATTTATTAGGTAAAAAAATCTGAATTTTCAGCCTTCCTATTTTAAAAAGGTCCCAAATGCTTTATAAAATGGTATAGATTTTGTTAAACTGATCTCATTCATCTATCTTTTCCTTAACAAACTTTTCTAACAACTTTTTTAACAAACTATTCAAAAAAAATTTTATTTTAAAATTAAAATATCTTTTTATTTATTTATTTTTTTCGTAACTTAATTTCACCATATTTTTTAAAATTTCGTGCTTTTTAATTCAACATCCATTTTAATATATTTTTTATTAATTTTTGTTTTTTCATTTTTAGTGAATTTATTTGATTTATTTTACTTTTTTACAACTTCAATTTTCATTTGAATACAAACTTAATAGATATAAATATAATATTTGTTCGAAAAAAATAATCACCATGTATTCGTCACTGTATTGCGTGGGTATCATGTTAGTCTTAAAAAAACTTGTTTTGCATAACCCATAGTATTACATATATTCGGGTCCGTTTGGTTTGTAGATGGGTTTTACTTTGAAAGTGAGTTTATAAAGTAGTGGGTTTAAAATTATGTAAGATTTGAATTTTGATTTAGGTTTTAGATAGAGAAAATATGTATTAAAGAATAAAATTATTATGTATAATATAATATTTATAATTTAAAAATAGATTAAATTAAGATTCAAAATATATGTTTCGGAATCTCATTTTAAAAAGAGTGCATACAGACAAAACAGCAGTAATATTAAAACGATATACGTGGCCAGATGAATAAAAAAATACTCTATACTTATGCAAACCCACCCTTCACATAAAGATTCATAAATTGGGTACTGTTGGTTTACACTGACAGGTTTAAAATCCATTTATCTAAACCAAACAAATTCTACAATCTTAGATTTCAAAAACCCGGAGTCACATCTCTAACCAAACGGGCCCTCAATCAGGTCATTTTCTCGGGTTTTTAATGTTGACAGCATGACAGATTAAGCGTGAAACCAATGGTTAAGGCTGGTCACATCAGTGAGCAGGTCGATTCTAATTTTTTTTTATATTTTTAATTAAAAACTATTTTCACTCATTTATTTTATATAATAAACCAAAATAACTTACAAGTATTTTAAAGCAAAAAAAATTTAATTAGTTCCCGAATTTAGCTCTAATGTACAAGATTTTTTATGCACAAGTCATTAAGTCTGCCATAAAATAGTTTCTAAAATTAGTTTGAACAATCCAGTCGCTGTGTTTTGTAACAATTCAAAATTCAAAAAATTCAAAAATTTGAAAACGCATGATATATTTAAGGTAATGTTTTTATGGCAATAAATTATTGACGCGTTTAGGACACTCCTCTCCTAAAATACCTCTAAACCTACTACCTATATAAGTGCATCCCACAATACGTTTGCAATATAATAATCCATAATTCTCGGCATCCATGTTTGTGCAATCTGTTAGATCCAAAAACTCAATACTTAATTTTCATTCTTTGTAATGCTGTCATAAAATTGAATGGATTTAGGTCCATTCATGTAACAACATTGATCTAATTGCTTGCACAACAATATGGATTGCTGATCATTGTGCTGCAACATGTAGCACAAACATGTGTTTCATGAAATCCATTCGTTGTAATGTTGTCATAGAATGGAATGGATTGATGTCCATTCCTGCAACAACATTTGTATCACAATGCCGATAACCCATGTTTGTGCAAACGATTAGATCCAATATCTCTCTTCTTAATCCCCATTCTTTGTAATGCTGCCATATAATTGAATGGATTTAGGTCCATTCACGCAAGAGCATTGATCTAATTCCTTGCACAAACATATGGATTGCTGATCATTGTGCTACAACATGTAGCAAAAAACATTAATGAATTAACTTTCAATCGTTGTAATGTTGTCATAGAATGAAATGGATTTAGGTCCATTCCTGCAACAACATTGATATAAGTTCTTGCCCAATTGGTGTTTTGTTTAAGTTTGATTTTATAAACTGATTTGTAGCAATTGGTGTTTTGTTTAAGTTTGATTTTATAAGTTGATTTGTAGCAATTGGTATTTGGGAAAAACTAATTTTATGAATTGATGTGTAGCAATTGGTGTTTTGTAGCAATTGGGATTCATATATAACATCGGGTAAGTTTTTCATTTACCTGTTAGTATTCCTTGGTTTTTACTACTTACATATGTTCTGATGTTATTCTCAATGTTTTGCATGCATGGCCTACCACCATCGCATATGCATTCTCTAAAGGTATTCAAATATCTAATTCGCTTTTTAGTTATGTTATGTCTTTTATTTGATTTGATTTGTTCCACGAGTATCAAGACCTTTCGAGATCTTAAACTGAACTTCTCTTTCATATGGTATTAGTCTCATGTAACACTATTGAGTTCTGACCATGTGAAACTATAATTTAATTGGGCTTATAAACTCCAAATATGTTACCCTAAATCAGGTTTTATTAGGTGTATGTTAAATGGCTTCCGATTCAGAATTTTAGGCAAATGATTTTTTTATTTCAATTTTAAAGCGTGATTCCTAATGTATCATTTTGTTACATGTCTATAAATATTACAAACTACATGTTTTAGGCTTTCGTTTATGTAAATTTGATACCAACTGCTTTTCATTTCTTATTGAATGTGTTCAATTTTGTGTTTTGCTCAGACTGAGTTAAATAAACCATTAGGTATACAAGTTTTTCTCTTATGTCCTTTCTTTTTTCCGTGCTCCATCGTAAATACGGCAATGAGGTAGGATTCTAACTAGATTATTTTTGTGGTTTATAGTACATCAGCAACGCAACTGATCTTTACTTGAGCCATCATTGGTCCGAGTTTAGTTATATGCGGTACCAAATTAGTAGAAACGTAGTGTGAGTTATCTGCTAATATAGCACCAATAGGGTCATAGCATTGTATAAAGATTTAGTTTTGTGGTGTTACAAAATTACGAATTACAGCTATGATCGACCAAGCGATTATTTGATTACATGGGGTGTTTGCGTTAGCTTATTTATCAGGTTTATAAGTTTATTTGGCATGGATCACATGATTAAAAGGGATGATAATAGTATAGACGCCATTAAGAAGGGTTGCTTATTCTATTTAACTAATAGGCTGTTTTAACCGAGAACTCAAAATTACTTATCTGATTTAAAGTTAATATATTATTTTTTGTAGAGTTGTAGTGACAAACATGGGTCCAGATGAATTACAAACACGGGTCATTGGAAGTGTTTCATGCTTATGGGAGTGTTTGGTCTGGTAATTGAGTTAGTGTTGCTATTGATGATCACATACCCAAAATCAGTTCACTTTAGTACGTTGATTAGTTGTTATGGATAACGACACTAAGATGGCTTAGTCAATTTTGTAAACCTAAGATGGATTAGTTTGAATGATATGAGTGGTTATCAGTTTAGATACCTTGATTTAATTCCGAATGGGTATTACTAACTCATGATTCTGATGTAGAGAAGTGTATTGATGTGCATCGATCATTTAACGCCTTTGATGTCGGACTCTTGGTATACGGGCTTTTGTGGAAAATAGTTTTGAATATTCAGGCATTCCACGTGATCTTTGGAAGATGCTCTAAGTTATTTAGAGTTGGTTTGCAGAAACATTGTGTAAAAACGTTACAAGTTCTCTGATATTTGCTCTAAAAACAGTTTTATAAAAACTCTCCAAAGTATGTTAGGTGTTGTGCAAATGTCATCAGTAATTAGGTTTGTAATGTAGAAAATGAACATGACCATTTGTGCAGAAAAAATTCAGTTAGATTGAGCAGGTTACACATCGCGTCGTTATGAAGTATCCTCTTTTTCGGCCATTTGTCTGTCCGAGCCTTATATACAATGTTGTCAACACTTCTTATTGTATTGTTTGCTATAGCTTTTTTCTATTTATTTATACAAGGTTTATGACCTACTGTTGTTGTCTCCACATTGTAAAAGGTAGAATATTAGGATCATTATTTTTGTCAGTTTAGACTATTTAGTCCTTATTTAGTCAATCGACCCTTCCATTAGTGACGGGTAGTGATTACCACATCGTTATGAGGTTGATATCTTTCGTGTGCAACTACTTGCAGGCTGGTCTAATAGCCATTTTTTCTGTGTTTTCTTGACTCATTAAACCACATCCTAATGCGACATAACTTTTTTTTACAGCTGGAAAGTTATCCACAGCAAGATGAGTGGTTTGGGTAGCAATCTGAAATAAGCATAGGCTTAAACTATGTCACGCCAAGTTTGGCTGACCTCGAGGCGCCAACACTTATTTTGTACATTCTTTATGCAAAGACAATGGTGATAGCTATAATAAAAAAACAAATACTTTTAAAATAAAAAGTAATATTGAATAAAAGAGGTGGTATGATTTAAAGCAGACTTTGTCGACATTCAGTCAACCATTACATGAGTAAAGTAGAAAATGAACACGACCTTTTGCGGAGAAAAAATCCAGTTAGATTGAGCAGGTTACACATATCAGCGTTTTGACATATCCTCCTTTTCGGTCATTTCTTTGTTCGAGTCTCATGTATGATGTTGTCAACACTTCTTATTGTATGGTTTGTTGTAGCTTATTTCTATTTGTGTGTACTTAATGTAACTTTGTGATATTTGTAGGTGTGAGCTCTTTGATTTGGTAGAACTTAAAATAAGTTTTATATCAATTTTGGATCTAGACAAACAAGAGACGACAATTTCATGTTAGTCCAGATCAAGAACAAGGGCTGCCGAGGTTGGACAAGGCTTATCAAAGATAATCCAAAAGCTTGCCTTGCAACACCCAATGGAAGGCGTAAGTTAACTATCTACATCATTACTAATTCTTGGTCATGGAAGTGAATCGTTATTGCGCTCTTTTATTTTAGCAACGCCAATTACACCGTCTTATGTTTTTAATATGATGCGAATATAGAATTTTAATAGTTGGCTACATACAGTCGTGATTTAGAAAGATGGACCATTGAATCTTTGTGTTAGTATTTTAATGCAATACCTCTCTATTTTTCTTTATAATTATCCTATGATAACAATATTCCCTATGTAATCATAATGAGTATATGTAGGTCACATAAGATATATCTCGCCTCATTTCTTTCAGCACCAAAACCAATATTTTAAGTATTAGGAATTTTAGTTGTATGGTTTTAGCAAAACTCTAATGGTAGTAAAAGTGCATCGTTTAGCATTGTAGGAATAGTAACTGTTTTAAGATTTAGAACTTTTAGTAGTAGTAAAATGTGGTTGGCATATTTAAACTCGCAACTCAGCAAATGAAAACAACAAATGACACAAAAAAAATGACGGGTGCAAGATCAGCGTGCCAATAGGAGGCGAAAATGGGTACGAACCAAAAAAGGCGAAAACAAATGAAGGTTTAGAGAATACAAAAGGGTTTTACTGTAATGGTACCGGTCTCTAGCTACAAGGTTAGTTTCTTTCATAGGCAAGTTCTGCAAGTCCATTTTTTTTACTACAAGTTTACTTCCTTCTATGTTCTGCAAATTTCTGAGATGTCGAGTTATTAAATCGTGGAGTTTATTTTATGGTATTTCTACCTTTTAGGAGGCAATTGAGTGTTGATTATAACTGATGGTCAATGGGTGATCCAAAATACTATTTCAACAATGGTGTTATACATATTCGGGCTTGTGTCTTCATGAAAACTTTGGATTGGTAAGATTTATATCACCATTTTATTGTTTAATCATTATAACTTTAAGAGAAAGTGAATGTGTAATTATTGCATAACAATAAGTTCTCAGTAATTTATATTGTGATTTAAAAATTGTACAGGGGACGTATGTGCATGTGATACACATCTTTTTTTTATATTATTAGAAGTGTAATTATTATGCCTATGAAACATTTAGGTGGATGATCTGGAAGAGGTTAGTGAATAATACCATAATATAGGACTCTTCAGTGAGCTAATATCTCTCTTGGAGAGTGGTCTAGGTTTGGAACGTGCTCAATGGACATGTAGTAAGTTCTCGTAAAATGACTGAGGCAGCTATGCAATCTACTTCACACGAAAAGGTTGCAACTCGATCAATACCAATTTTCCTCTTTTTAGTCGGAGTTTGTTGTCCCATATTTGTGATGATTAAACAAAAAAGAAAGGTAGTTAAAAGATGAATTCTAGAGAGAGAAAGTAGAGAGAAAATGGTTGGAACTTTTGGAGGATTAGATTAGAGAGAGAAAAATAAAATGACCAACATCCTTCCTAACATGCTAGGAAGGGTATATATATTCCACCCACATGCGGGCTTGGTTATGGACTATATTCTAATGGGTCGGGCTTTCCTTTTGGGCTTTAGTTACTTATGAATGAACTTTAGCCTAAAGTTAAGCCCGTATAACGCGACTAATCTACTACCTATTACAACGTTCTAATATACGATACATAATAAACATATGACCGAGCATTCTTGTTTGACTCAATATTTTGAGGCTAACAATCTCCCCCAATGAGAGGTCATTACCCTTTATGAGAGGTCATTACCCTTTGTAATTTGGAGAATTGTAGAGATTACTAATCTCGTCATAAATGAGTCTTGAACGTGTGCTGTGATCTTTGAGCCTTTATCGTTGTCTTTTGACTTTGTCTTTAAAAATCTAGAGATCTTCAAATCATCCTTGACTTGTCTTAGCCATCTTGCGATCTTGTGTCTTCATCCACATGCTCACGATACCTTCTCGAGACATGAGTATATGGTTTTGAATCTTTGACTTTGCTGAGTACACCGAGACGCTACCTTCTCGAGACAAAACATAGACACGGACTGAATGGCTTTGACATTCGTCCTAAATCGGTAGCGTTTTACCTCCGGTCGCTGAAGACCGTTATACGATATTAAGTACCGTACCTATGATTAGGTAGATTCAATTAAGAATCTCCTTGACAGGGTTTCGCGGCTGCACTAGCCATTCTCTTTACTCGACCGTCTCAAAGCAAGACTGCGAACATAAAGAGTGAATCAATTGGATAAATATCCGCTTGATTAAAGTCGTCAATTCAAATTCCTGGAACAAGTGTGATTCATAAAGAATCTTACCATTGTTGCTTTCTAGTTGACACAAGCTTGATTCATAAGAATCTCACAAGTCACCTACCGTAGCACTGAGGCTGACGCTAGAAGGATTTCCATTCGTCACTGTGAATATTAATGAATATCACTCTAAATATTCTGGCAAGACCATAAAGATATTGCGTAGAAACCTGAAACGAGTTTGAATCAATTCAGAATCAAACCACCGTTGCTTTTGAGTTCTACAAATGTTCAATTCATAAAGAATCTTACATATGACATACCGCAGTGTTGTTTGATGTTAACACTGGAACATTGTGAATATTAAGTAGTATCACTCTGAGTGTTCTAGAAATATCGCAAGGATATAGCGTAGGACTCTCTTTATCGTCATTCCGTGTGTCCTGATGAGATTTGATTGATCTTTAGGCTCTAGACTCGATTTGTGCACTTTTAGTGGTCGGAGGCTGGAGCAGATGCTACCTATTCAATATCAACTATCTCGGAGAGAGAAAGTCAATAGAAGTCATGTTGTTCCCGTGACAATGAAACAAACTTCTTTTGAGAGAATCCTGAGTAGCTAGGGAGGGGTTGTGCATTACAATGTTTTGAAAACCGGGTCAGTGATCGACCCGGCTGAGCCTCCGGGTCGCCGGGTCACCGGTTCAACCGGTTCGACCGCCGCGTCGACCCGGTTGCATACTCTTATAATTTTTATTTTTATTTTTACTATATACAGACTTTCCTAATGCAAACAAAAACAGGTTTTACATATGAATCAATCTCACTTACCAAAAAGAGTCATCACCACCTACCATTTAAACTACGTTCTCTACTCCAATCATTTTAACGTACAATCTCAGAAATCAAACACAGATTTCCAGCATTGCTATCAATATCAGATGCAAAAACAGATCTAATAAACGATCCCCACTAAAACAATAAACCAAGAAACGGATCAAACAACATTGCTTAATATTCCTCCCTCATCATTCAACCGACTTCAAACAAGTTAATCAATCCATTGGGTTTTCCTTGTGCAGATTTTCTTGAATTCTTTCAATCCAATTCGGTGTTTATAGATTTGTCTCACTGAAATTAATGGTAGGTGATATGGCGGCTGGTATGAAAGGATGTGTAGCAGTAGGGTAAACAAACAATGTTTATTTTTTTTATCTTTTGAATATACACTAGGAACCCGGCCGGTTTTTTCCATCCGAGTCAACCCGGGTTTACAAAAACCCGCCGGTTCGCACTGGGTTTTACTTTGTCAATAACCGGTTTATTTTGGCCCTTTTTTAGACCGGAACCGGTTGAACCGGCCGGGTTGAACCGGGTTTCAAAACATTGGTGCATTACATCACTGGGTCCATGATGAGTTGTCTTCATGATGTGTTGACCCGGTTTCTGCCTATGTTGTATGGAGGGCTTCTTTGTTTACACCCTTTATCCTTACATTTCTTTTTCATTCTTCAACCCCTTCCATGCTTACCAAAACATCATTACTAGAACCTTTTTGTGATTGTTCCAGTGCTAGCATCAGTACTTAGTCGGCATTCAGCTACGTTCACATTCTACTCCATCTTTCCTAAGGACTTCTAATAATCTATTGGATTGTCCCTGGGAAGATCCCTCCGATTCTATTTGGATCATAGGACTTAAACCTAACCACCCTTTTGACACCAATAACGTCGTGAATTAAAGATGTTGTGGTTATTTGATCGTAACCATGAAAACCACTTGAAAATGTCTAACAAGATGTTTGAAAAACATTTAACATCTTGCTAGTTTTGTCGTTTCAGAAAGGCTCCCCCTTCACATGTGCATCGATAATCGAAAGTGTTTCGTACATGTAGGTAAGAGTTAAAGTGCTTGAGTCTTATATAAGGTCACATTTTAATCACATTTTCTCCCCTATCTCTAATATATAAAATCCTTTGATATTAGAGATACAAAATTTGATTAAAATATATTTTTAAAAATAGTCTTTAAAATCTCCAGGAGAAAGATGTGGCAATCTTTGCATGAAGTTGAAATGCTCCCCCTCAAAATTGATCCAATTGAATTGTCATTGTGAGGATATGATCCACATTTCGCTTTTTGAGGATGGGAGTTGTTGAACACACAATTTTTTGAAAGATTTTGAATAATCATTGAGAAATTCTTGAAAAAATTATGTTCAATGCTTTTTGAAAAATCCTATTTCTTTTTGGCGAAGAGGTTTTTCTAAAGCATAAACTTGAGTTCATAGACTTTGAATGTCTTGACGAATCCACTCAAGTGTAAGAAGATTTCTCTTCTTTTGCTGAGGGTAAGAGCACGAAATCGTACACTCCCCCGTGAATATAGATTCGGGTTGAAATCTGAAAGTTATTACAAGCCATTGTTTTAAGCTCAAAACGTTGAATGTTTTGTGACAAGCTCAACCCAAGATAGATTGCTCTACCCGTTGTTGGAAAAATTGTCCAAAATAGACATTTTCCTTTATGAAAAGAAGAAATGACATGTTTTGAAAAATATTTACAACTTTAATTCGAGCTTTATGTACACACCCGTGTCGTTATTCAGCGACATATCTAGGTACGTCCATATTATCGATACTGAAAGACATGTCGAGAAGAATATTTTTTGATTTTGAAAGATTTTTAATTTTGTGTTTTGTTTTTATATGTTTTATATTTTTGTATTTTGTTTTTTCAAAGGTATTTACAAGTAGATGTTTTGATAGATAAATCAAGCAGGCACCTTTGCCAGAATCTCCAGGTTTGCTGGAGTCAAACATCTCATACCAATTTGCCTAACGAGGTACTCAAACCTATCTTTCGACAGAGCTTTCGTAAACAAGTCGGCTAATTGGTAATCCGTTCCAACAGAGTATAGTTCAACGATACCTCTTTCAACTTATTCCTTTATGAAGTGGTATCTGACATTGATGTGCTTCGTGCGGGAATGCTGTACCGGATTGCAGGAGATGGCTATGGCCGACTTTGAGTCACAGTATATAGGTACTTTATCAAAGTGGAAGCCATAATCCGTGAGTTGTGTTCTCATCCAAAGAACTTGAGCACAACACGCAGATAGAGACACATACTCCGCTTCGGCTGATGAAAGTGACGTGCAATCCTGCTTCTTGGAAGACTATCCCACAAGCTTATCTTGACCTAGAAATTGTGCACCACCAGAAGTAATTTTTCGTGTATCAAGACACCCTGCATGATCAGAATCTGAATTATTCCGTTAGGAAGAAACCGGTTTTCCTCGGATACTAGAGTCCCAAATGAATGGTATTCTTAAGGTACCGAAAGATCCGTTTAACCTCCTTGAGGTGCTTCTCAGTGGGTCGTGCTTGATAACGTGCACAATAACACGTAGCATGTGATATATCGGGTCTGCTTGCTGTCAAGTACATGAAGGAACTGATCATGGAAAGATATCTCATTTGATCTATGGCATTTCCCTCCAAGTCAGCATCTAGCGACGTGGTTGATAATGGTGTCCCAACGGGGTCACATGAAGTCATACCATGCTTTTTGATTATCTCTTGACAATACATAGCTTGGTTTATAAAGATACCACTTGGGGATTGGTGAACTTGAATTCCTAGAAAGAATTTTAGTTCGCCCATCATTGACATTTCAAATTTGTTGTGCATGAGTTTTTCAAACTATTTTGAAAGTTTTGGGTTTGTAGACCCGAAAATAATGTCATCAACATAAATCTGCACAAGCAAAATGTCATCCCCATATTTATAAGTGAACAAAGTTAGATCAATGGAACCTTTTGAGAAACCTTTGGATACCAGAAATTTCAAGAGCTCATCGTACCACGCCCTTGGAGCTTGCTTGAGTCCATAAAGTGCTTTGTGGAGACGATACACCTTGTTAGGATAATGAGGATTAACGAATCTTTCCGGCTGCAAAACATAGACTTCTTCCTTCAAAGGACCGTTAAGAAATGCTGTCTTCACGTCCATTTGATAAACACTGAATCCCTTATGTGCAACATAAGCAAGGAAAATCCTGACCGCTTCCATACGAGCAACTGGTGCAAATGATTCTTCAAAATCAATTCCCTCTTTCTTTCCATACCTCTTAGCCACTAGCCTTGCTTTGTTCTTGATGATCGTGTTTTCTTCATCCATCTTGTTTATACAGATCCAACGAAGATTTAACGGAATCACATTGTATGGTCTGTCAACAAGTTCCCAGACTTTAAGTCTTTCAAATTGTTGAAGTTCATCCGTCATCTATTCGATCCAAGCATGATCAGCCATGGCTTCTTTGATGTTTTTCGGTTCAGCAGTACTCACAGCGAGTGCGAACATACAAATATCGCTATCGGTGGCTAGTTGTCGTCTTGTACGAACAGGCTGTGAATGGTTTCCAATTACCTGAACCAAAGGATGTTCTCGGGTCCAATGATGTGTTGAAGGATGTCGTTGGTAGAACGTATGCATATTTGACGGATCAACATGGCGAGTAGAAGACTCTCCAGTTTCGTGTATCGGTGTACCGAATGGGTTGTGAAAATCGTCATCGTCAGATAATACATCGTCTGCTTGATTTGTGTTCTCTGGAGCAATGACAGTAGTTGTGGATGTTGTAGGATCCATTGTTGAAGTGATATTCTGAGGGGGTAAATCTGCAGCAACCCGTGTTGAAGTAGATGAAGTTGTATCCTTTTGTTGACGATGATCGGTATCATCATTCTTATCATGAGTGACATCGGAAGACTTTGATACAACTTGTTTCTCCCCCGTGAAGTATTCATCAAACATTGGTACATATAGCATTTCTAACTCTTCAAGTGTCGTGTCCACTGTCATATTTGCTCTTGGATCATGTTTTGGAACCAGCTTTGAACTTGACGGTTCATTGCTATGGTCTTGAGTTCTGAGTTTCGTGCGGTTGTGCACAAAAGTCTTTTGTTGTTGTGGATCGGGACTTAAACTGTTTTCTTCAAGTGCCATTTCTTGTAATTCATCAAATCTGATATGAATAGTCTCGACTATCAGTTTTGTTCTCTTGTTGTATACTCTGTATCCCTTAAACCGAGTTGCATATCCCACTAGAATGCATGCATCACCTTTCTCTTTCATCTTGTCCAGATTTTCACCATCTCGAATAATGTAACACGTACATCCAAAAACATGAAGGTGTTTGAGGGAAGGTTTGCGATCATTAATTATGTGATATGGTGTCTTTTCGTGTCTAGGGATAATTAAGGATCAGTTTTGTGTGTAGCATGCGGTTGATACGGCTTCGGCCCAAAAGAATAATGGTAGTTTTGAAGCAGATAATAATGTTCGAGCAGCCTCAACTAAAGCAAGGTTTCGTCTTTAAACAACACCGTTTTGTTCAGGTGTTCTAGCAATAGATGTTTCGTGTTCAATCCCTTCGGCTTCAAAATACTTCTTCAGAGTTGAATTCAAGAATTCTGTGCCTCTGTCAGTACGTACGACTTTTACTTAAGCTTGAAGACCACGTTGTATCAGCTTAAGGAAGTTAATGAGAACCTCAGGTGATTCATCCTTGGACCGTAAGAAGAGGGTCCACGTGTACCTTGAGTAGTCATCGACAATTACCATAACATATTTCTTCCCATTGATGGTTTGAACACGCATGGGACCACACAGATCTATATGAAGAAGATCTACCGTCCTTTAGAGCTTGGTGTAGTCTTTATCTTGAAACTACCCCGTTTAGCTTTACAAAGCTCACAAGAAGAACAAAGATGATCTTTGATGAATTTCAAGTTAGGAAGGCCTCACAAAATATCTTTCTTGAAAAGCAAGTTAATGGTATCAAAGTTAAGATGAGATAAACGTTGATGCCATAACCAAGCTTGAGTTGTTGAAGCTTTAGCCATGAAACGGATTGGAGTTGAAGATGTGGATTCTTGTAGTGAAATGGTGTAGAGGTCAGTACCACGTGAACCGGTAAGTAAGTCATTCCCATCATTATCACGAACAAAACATGTCTTCTTTCTGAAAGCAACCTCTAAATCCGCATCATAGAATTGACCAACCGAGAAAAGATTGTGATTGAGCCCTTCGACGTAGTAAACCCTTTTGATAGTGATATTTCCCTGAACCAAGTCTCTATATCCTAGGATCGGTGAAAATTGATCATTTCCGAATCGGACCGTACCCGGGAACTTCTCCACGAAGTTAATTAGAAGCTTGAGATTCCCCGTCATGTGCTTCGTGCATCCGGAGTCCAGTATGAAGAGAATTATTTCGATCACATGCAGAACAATTAGAACATGATGGAGCATTTTCTAAATTGGATTCCATGTTAGTTGTGATTTCCGATTTATTAGTTTCCCTAGTTTCATCACTTAGAGGCACACTAACGCACATTGTCACATTTTCTGTCCTAACCTTAAGCATCCATTTATATCCTGGAGGACATTGATTAGCAAACCACCATTTCCAAGACTTGCTAGCAGACTCATATAATTCCCTAATTCAGCTTCTAGGGTTCTTAGTGGTGGAGTCTGATGCAATACTTTTCTCAGGGGGGGGGGGGTTGCACTCGAATGGTTCACTTTGCGTTTGGGTTTTCTAGCACTAATAGGCATCGTAGTTTGCTTCTTAGTTCTAGTATCTACGCCTTTGACATTATTCGAAACACACATAGCATGATTAGCATTAGCACACTTTCCACATTTCACACAAACAAACTTAACATTCAAAGCATTCAAAGTCGAATCATTCAAATCGTCATTACACGCGATTACAGACGTTTTATTCTTAGAAACATTGAAAATCCTAGGGTGGTCTTCTACTGTCTTCATCTTCCCTTGACTTTTGTTTTGCCAAACCTTTTCATTAATGCGAGTGCTCTTAAGCTGAGGTCGGCTAACACTATCAGTAGGGACTACTCCTGTAGTAAAAGACACACATCTATTAGTGTTTCTAGAAGTCTGAGGTGATTGACTTTCTTTGTTGTATGTGGGTTTAGTGGCCAATCTATACATCCCTGGTTTAACCACATTTGTGTTCTTAAAGCTTTGTGATCGGATAGGTGTTTTGGGAGTGTTTTGTGGTAACCTATCATTCCCATCCGTCTTTGGGGCAAACACAAGTTTCGCAAATGCAGAATTAGAGAAAATAGATGGTTTTCCCAAGATAGAGGGTCTAGTCACTTTTTGCGCATTGGGTTGTCTTACAACAGGTTTCTTAACACTAGGTTCCACAATTTTCCCACCCATCTTAGCAACGAGTTTCTTCAACTCTGCTATCGCTATTTTCCTGTCTTTTAACTGAGCTTTCAACCCTTTAATTTCCAAACTCTGTTCATTCATTTCTCGAAACGTTTTGGAAAGTTTTTCTTGCAAGTTATTATCATGTGGAAAACTACCAACGTCTTTTTGCAAAGCAAGTTCAAGAGAATGACAATGTTTTTGACGGAAATCAGTTTTGTGTTGAAGTAACTTAAAAGCCTTTTTTATCAACATTTTCTTTACGTTTCGAAAGCTCAAGTTCAAGACGCTCCCATTCTTTGATTTTATCAAGATATTTGCATGCAACATCAGAATATTCATCGATACCAGCACAAGATTGAAGAGTAACACACAAAATATCTTTGGAGAGACATTCTTCTAAGAGTAGATCATATTCGTTTGAAAAATCTGATTTGTCATTTTAAAGTTCATCAATTTCTTTTCAAGAGACTCAACATATTTCAAATCATCAAACATTTCAGACCGAATCAAATTTTCAAACTCAAGAACATGTTCTTTTATTATCTTCGTATTTGGTATTAAAAGTTCTTTCACAAGCACAATTATGTCGTGAGGAATCTCTGTTTTCCACTTGTCCTTTTGACGTTTTTCCCAATCGCTTTCAACAATTGAGTGAACATTATCAATATATTGTTTAAGAAAACTAAGTGTTTTTCTACTTTTTGCTTTTAGAAGCATCAAGAGGCAAACATTTTATATACTTAAAAACATTCGTTTTCCTCTTAGTGGCAAAAGCTTTCTTCCATTGAATTCGTCTTTGTTTGCATTCTAAAACAATTCCTCACGAGACTTCTGTTTTTGTGGAGTGAAAAGACCATAAAGACTATTTTCATAAGCATAGTTATATGGTTTCACAAAATCTTTATTGACCGGTGATCTACTCTCCTCATCCCAAAGGGACGTCTCTTAATTATCAAGGCTAGCTACTGGGCAATCATGATCGGTCCATTCGGACTCATCAAGATATAAGTTAGGGTTAGCAGCTTGAGCTTGTTCGAGGTACTTGGGGGTGGCAAAGCTAGGTTGACCTTTGAAAAACGACCAAGGTGCTATCATTATAACTAATTGAATAGAGTCATGCGTTTTATAAACAACTTTTTAAAAAAAATCGACTTGTTCTTCGAGATCCTTTACTTTTTCAGTATCTTTGCCTTGTCTATTTTTGAAATCTTGTTTTAAATTTTCAACTTCTTGTTTCTTTTCGTCAAGAATTTTAGCAGAATCGGTGGTATTCATAGAAAGCCTCTGTTCAAGTTCATTAACTTTTGTTGTGGCAAGGTACGTTTTTTGACGTTCATCACTTAGTAAGACATTAAATTGACATTTTTCTTTTTTTAACAAAGCAAGAGCTTCGTTGTATTTATTTTCAAAATCGTCCTTTTTAACGTTGAGAACACTACTTTTGTACCCCTCAAGCTCTTTGGTCGTTTGAAGAAGCTCAGCCCTATAACTATCAATAATCTCACAAGATTTTATAAGAGCGGCTTTGCTTTCTTCAAAGTTTTGAGTGAGCGCTGCGTTTGCCTTCTTTAATTGCTTTTGACTCTTTCTATTTTCATTGACATCTTTTTGTAAACTAGCAATTAAATTAGCAAGCGCCACACGCTCCTCATCATCATACTCATTTGCATGTTGATCATCCTCAAACTCATTATTGCACATGTCTGATGAATCGGGTGTGGTATTGCTATCAACCGTTTCCATCATACACGTGTCAGTAATTATTGTTGGTAGATCACTATGCTCATGTGTATCACCAAACACATTATATTCATCATCATGTTGTACCTTATCAATTGGATCGGTATCAAAGATAGGACCATTGTCATCTTTAGTGACGTTAAGGAGCTCATGAATCTTTGCCATGTATGAATAATATGCCTCGAGTTCTTGGTCGGAGAGTTCATCATCTGTGTCGTCAAGCATTTCTCCTTCCCCAGCTGATAACTTGATCCCAGCTTCAATTTTCTTGCATAGCAGCATCTTTTCCTTATGATAACCATAATCTTTGACCCTCTTTGACTGCCTGCATTCTCTAGCCAAATGCCCATAACCTCAGCAGTAAAAACACTGAATCCCAGTTTGTTGCACAGCTTGAGTACCAACAGTTTCCCTATTTCCAACAACAGTAGCAACCCTCTGATTATCATACTTTGCGGGTTGTCGATCATACTTTGGAGGACTCTCAGCACGTCTTCGTGTGTCATACCTTGAAGGACTTTGAGCATAGTTGTTCCTCGTGTTAGATGATGTTCTGAGGTTGTTGTTGGTAGGTTTGTAGATTTTCCTGTATTGTTTCATAATAAAATCAATTTGTTGCTTGAATTCCCTATCCTTTTGAGCAAGTTCTTCATCACTGTCTTCTTTGGAGGATTGCTCAGGTGTGGGTGATGGTGCTCTTTCAACTTCTTTGCCTCGGGATCTTGTTGGAGCATGTGACTTAGAGACAGTGGATGGTCGTGGTGATGATGATGATTGAGTGGAGTAGGGTCTTTGGAACACGAGAACGATAATCTAGGTAATGTTGAGTGGTAGATACCAAAGCAAGTGGATTTGAAACCTTTGCAGCACGTTCAGCTCGAAGTTCATTTGCTTCATTTTGAAATTGTTTCAAAACATCAAAGAGCGTGTGATATGAAACTTCATCTAACTTTTTTTGTTGTTTCACCAAGGTGACAAACCGTGTCAACTCTGGTTGAAGTTGATGTAGAAATTGGACATTGACTTGCATGGTGGAAACTTGCAAGTTGTTTCGGGTCATGTCATTCATCATTTTGTAGAATCGGGAGTAATAAGAACCAATTGATTCCCCATCCTTTGATGTAAACTTTCCAAAGTCCCAAAACATCTTAGTTTTCATGTCTTGTTTGTTAAGTGATTCACCTTGCTGAAATCTTTCAATAGCCGTCCATATTTCTTTAGCAGTAGAACAAGCATCAACCGTGGAATAAATATCATCTCCAATGCCACTGATAATTAAGTAGATTGCTTCCTTTTCAGCATCAAACCAAGCACGGTTCTCTGGTGTGAGGTCGTTTCTCTTCTCATCACGTTCATATGCAAGTTGTTCTTTAGTTGTGTCTGTGGCTGGTACTCCAGGAACTTGAATCCTTGAGAGTTTATAGGGTCCTTCGAAGATACATTGCCTTAAATCATCACCGTTAGGTCTTGTGTTAAGGTAACATAGAAAACGGGATTGCCATTGATCATATCGACCCGACACAAGCATTGGTCGTCTCTCTTTGTTACCCGCCACCATGATGTTGTTGTTCGTCACACGATATTAGACAGTAGAATCAATCTCAATATTCTCTGAAATGATGAAGTGAATATGGATCTTAAGTAGATGTGTTGTGATTGTTGTTGCAGTTTAAATTCCGAAAATTGCAATTTTTCTTCAGTCCGATAATAAATTCCCCAGTCCGACAAAACGGTAGACCAAAAAATTTTGTAATCGCCAAATTTTGAAATTGAGCTAGAAATGTCCTAAAACTAGTATGGAAAAAATTTGAATTTACTTAAGGGAAAATTTTTATCTCTTTTTTTTTAATCTTCGTGTAAACGATATTCCGAAACTAGTCTAGATAGTGGCTAAGTCTAAAAAATACTCGAACAAAATTTAGCTAAACATATCATCGGAATGTCCATCGAAATGTGCTATCGGAATGCCCATCGGAGTGTTGTCGGAATGTAGTATCGAAATACTGTCGGAATGTAGTATCGGAATGTCTGTCGGAATGTAGTATCGGAATGTCTATCGGAATGTATAACTGTCGGAATATGAGCTGTCGGAATCCATGTCGGAATCACTGTTGGAATAACCTATCGGAATACACGATCGGAATAACGGTCGGAATATTAAAACCCTTTTCCGATGGAGTGCTATCGGAATAACTGTCGGAAAATTAAACCCTATTCCGATGGAATTCTATCGGAATGCTTGTACTTTTCCAAAACTGTAGGTAAAAAAATGAGATTTTTGACAAGAAATCCATGATTTTAACCAACTAAAAGCAACCAAATCCCTACCACAACTATGTAGGAGATGTAAATCAAGATGTAGAGCACGAAAAACACAAAAAAAAAATGAATTCGAGATGATGTATGAATTAAATCATACGAATCAAATGATATAACAACAATCAATCACAAAACTACCCCATGGCGATTGATACCAATTGTTTTCCCATATTTGTGATGATTAAACAAGAAAGAAAGGTAGATAAAAGATGAATTCTATAGAGAGAAAGTAGAGAGAAAATGGTTGGAACTTTTGGAGGATTAGATTAGAGAGAGAAAAATGAAATGACCAACACCCTTCCTAACATGCTAGGAAGGGTATATATAGTCCACCCACATGCGGGCTTGGTTATGGACTATATTCTAATGGGCCGGGCTTTCCTTTTGGGCTTTAGTTACTTATGAATGAACTTTAGCCTAAAGTTAAGCCCGTATAACACGACTAATCTACTACCTATTACAACGTTCTAATATACGATACATAATAAACATATGACCGAGCATTCTTGTTTGACTCAATATTTTGAGGCTAACAGAGTTTTTCATTTAAGATTATATAACATGAGTTTCTCCTATGTCTATATCAGGTTCAAATAATACGAAAAGGATGTCTTTCAAAGCGGTCCTCAAACTCGAGGGATGGCTCAAAAATATGATTTTTAAGTCTTGATGAAAAAATGAATGATATACAATCACCTGAAACAAAGCAGTAAACCATATGTAAGTTAGAATACCGATGCACATAATATGGATCCGGCACTCATATATGCTCAATTGATCTCTTTCATTTATCTTTGATACGTTTGTGTCAGTCAGATAACAGCTAAAGATAAATAGTTCCGAACTTGGTCATGGGCTGCCGTGTTGTTCGATTTTCTCTCATCATCACCAGTTGGGGGTGGAGTACATGCTAAGAAATCTATTTCGTATCACACAGATAATTTGTTGACATCAACGATACAGGTGAAAGATGACAAATTGGACAACAAAGTTTGCTTCAGGATAATTTCACCGAAAAACTATACTTTGCAGGTAACCTTCTGTCGATTCTTTTCGTGTACATAAGAAGCCTCTTCTTACACGCTGATATATAAATTTTCTATTTGAACCGTCTAAAAAAGAATGTAGTTTTTAAGATGACAACATCATCTCTCTCTCTCTCTCTTTCCCTCTCCGTGTGCTTATAGGATTTGTGACGGTGTTGGTGACGCTTGGTTGATGGAAGTTATGCTATATTTGTGATATGTCAAAAAGTTAAGTTACATGAACATGGGATAAAGCGGGTAATAAGCTGAAAGTAATTTAAAATGTATAGAGATGCAGAATATTTGAAACTTTATAACCCAACAGCTAGAATATTATTAAAGCTATGTAGTCTTTGCATGTAAACTCTATAAATGCTCGAAACAATAAATAATGTTCTTGGATTTGTTCCACCAGATCCGTCCTAGAGTGCCCATTGCGACCCGTTACTTGCGAGCTTGATATGACCTTATAAAAGGAACATTAGATAGTTGTGTAGCACTTATTGACGACAATTTATTATGAGTCAACTGATTACTTTTTAAAGACTCCTTATTTTTATCCAGAATAGGGTGATTAATACATGTAGTTGGATGACTTAAACACTCTAAACTATTTTTTCGCTTAAAAATAAGTAGATATACAGTTAAGTGGAAAAAGTTAGTAGTCCCAAACGCCCTTTTACGTGTGTTGATGCTTTTGAACATGTGATATTTAGTCTAATATTTTCTAATTGCTGGGTCGAAATGGTATCCATCTGTCAAAATCCGTTAATCACCATAAAAGTTGGATTTTTAATGTGCACATTCGTTTTCTTTGTACATATTCAACACAGTAGTGTTTTTTAAACTGACTTGGACAAAAAGGTTTAAAGGAAGCTTGAAGCACTTCAAGTATATTTGAGATCATACATGTTTCACTGATCATTTGCAATTACTATCAGCCATTACATTCATCGGTGCAGTAGCTTTTAAATATATTATTACCTAAATGTAGTACTACCAATATAGTTTAACTTAAAACACAACTGCACTCTTTCATATGTCTAAATCATAAACTAATTATTTGGCACTTGAACAAAAATAGGTGATTGTATCAATTCGGTATAAATAAACCATGAAAATAACATCTGGTAATTTTATAACAGAATAATCACATAAGTTCCATGTCTTCTTTGACAAAATCAACCATTTCCTTTCATAATTTTATAACCAGAGCAGTATTATATCTGCAATTGATATATGATACATAATGATTCTGATTATCTGTCTTTAGATGGTAATATATGCATTTTTCTAATTATTCGTCAACAATTCTAACATTTATTTTCTAATTTTTATATAGCTGTTTAATACAAGGTTTTAGCCTCGTATGAAAGTTCGTTGTTCCAATCTTTTCGAATTGATTAATGGTAGAAAGTGCGACTCAATCGTTCTTGGTGGAAAATAAAATGGTTTGATTGATTATCTATTTTTAAACTAAAAGCAAATAATTGTCGTTGAGTAAAATGTAAATGATTAAAAACTTAACAAGTAAATTTAGAACTTAAAACTTTATAGAACTTTAAAACTTAAAAGCTTAAACTATCAGAATGCAAATAAACCAATCTATCGGAATGTACTAAACTCAAAACCATCAGAATAAATATAAAACAAGCCATCAGAATATCCATCTGAATAACCATCGGAATATCAAAGTCAATTCTGTCGCGATGTTGTTCTATCGGAATGTCCAGATCGAAATACAAGTGATCAATTCTATCGGAACGTGTCTGTCGCAATACCCTTCTATCGGAATAATGAACAAGCTATCGGAATGTTGTTAATAAAATTTTGGCAGAGTTTTGACTTAAAATAACCTTAAGTCCCGTCAGAATATGCGATCGCAACGAGCGATCGCAATCCCAGATCGGAATAAGGGGGAAAAACCAAGTGATCGCAAAGTAAAACCCTTAAGGGTTATTGCGATACAAACAACCTCCTGCCGGAATGTGTAAATCCCTTAGATTGCGATGGAACATGCAGTAATCCGAAAATGAAAATAAGCCAACAAACTCAATAAGCAGTTCCAATAAGCTCACTTAACCTCTGGGATAAAAAAACTCAATAAGCATAAATTTGACAACTTTTGAAACATGAAAATCGTAAACTTTATAAAAGAAACTTTTTTTAAGAAAACTAAAACGCAATAAGCTAAATATATGAAATAAGCCAATAAGCACAACAAGCTTATAGCTTATACCGTATAAAAGCTTAATAAGGAATCAAGAGATTAACTTTTTAATCAACAAAACATAAAAATCACACACGAAGTTTTAAAATTCGGATTGAAATAAAAGTGAAATCAAGAAAGGAAGAAAAAGATTGAAGATTAAAAGCTTAAACTTGAACTTTTTATTTAATAAAACTCAAATACAAAGATTAACTAAAGCTTAACTTGAAAGAAAAGATGAAGTTTTAGTGAGAGAAAGTTAAACACTTTCTCTCTCTAAAATGAAAACTACAAAAAAGAAAAATGACTAGCTAACCCCACCCTCCTAATGTGTTTAGGAGGGTATTTATAGGAAATGGGGAGGTGAATGTGTTGCCTCCTATTTCTTTCTTCTCGGCTCGACTCGATTTAAATCCTTTGTCTTTCTCGACGTCGTCTCGGGATTTGAACTCGTCTTATAATTTTCTTCTATAATTAGACTTGAGTTCTTAGACTTCATTAAACTTCCGTCTTTAGACTTTTTCTTCAATAAATCTTCAGAATAGGCCTTGGACTTCCGTTCTTTTTGCACTCTTGATGTTTTGACTTCGTCTTTTCTCGTTTTCTTCGATAAAAGCCCATGAAAGCCCATGTTTTCTTCTTTTTTCCATCTTTTGGTCCTAAAACACAATAAAAACACAAACCACGCATAATTCTGACTTTTAGGACATAAAATACACGTTTTGGTCTTGTTATTATTGGAAATAAGTGGTAAAAGGATAAGTGTTTTCACACTTATTAAATCCCCTACACTTGACCATTGCAATGCCCTCATGCAATGCATTAATTTCAAAGCACAGATTACATTCTCATCATAAATAACCCACCTTGGCCTTTATTAAATACTAAACTTTAAGGAAACTAAAAAGATAGAAATATGTACAAAACAAGTAAAGAAATCAAAGACTTACATTGGGGTTTTGGCTGTTATGAATGTTCATCATCCTCAAGTTTCACGTTCCCCATACCAAGCTTAAAACCGAGATCATTGTTATTATAAGTTAGCAAACTAACACAAATTCATGTGGCCTAATTATTTACTTAGACTCCCTTATTCCTAGGTGTATCTCTTATATTTTAATATTGTCTTAAATGATCATGAGGATGCATTGTTTGACTTCTTTCGATAGATATTTAGGCTGAAAATAAAGTGGGACGATTTAATCAATAGTTAGCTAAAGGACAAAATCTTTTAAAACTACTTCTCGGGACCTCTTAAAGTTCATATCTTGGCATAACTTGCATCACGATTTGAGACCTTTCTCGGATCGATATTTGGCAGCGACTTCATACTTCAAATCTTGAGAGACATTCATGAAATAATGGTCTTCTCTTCATAATATGAATTTCTTCACTTGAACTTTTTGAGAGATTCTTCATATTTGGACCACGACTTCTTCATTTTTCTCCAATCTCTATTTTGGACTTTGATATACAACGATCCGCCTCCTTTTAGGACTTGGATCTATTTATCCTCATACCTTGTTAGGGCCTTTTTGGATAGACTTCTCCATGATCTTTAGGGGAGTATTTGCTTTTCGTCGCGTGTCTCGATCCTTCATATAGATTTTTGATAAATGATTCTTCACATCACTTTTGGATCTTTAGCAACAAAATATAGCCCTCATGTCTTGTTAGGACCTTTTCAGACTCGCCAATCTTCGCATCCCGCTTCAATAAGTTATGCCTTGGCTATGAACTCTAATTAATACCGAGCAACTTTTAAACGATCTTGGGCTAGAAGCTAAGTAACTTTTCAAATCGTACAACCTTATTTATTGCAGATAAATGTATTAGCAAGCGATGTGAGAAAAAGCTCATAATTAAATCACATAAATTCATGAAAGAATACCAAAATTATAATTGACTCTATCATCTCTCGTTCTACACAATTTAAAATCTCAAGGAATGAGACTCGTGGATGCTTAGCCAATTAAATCAAAGTTTTGGGTTTTCGAGTCATCTATAGGATCTTGCAAACTCTTAGACTTTTTCAAGTTTAGAATTCGCATTTTAAAGTTCCCTTGATAAACGACTCTCTAAGATCAATTATAGGAACTTGCGAAAATTTCTTGTTCTTATCCCGTGAGAGTTAAGACTTTCGCGTTTTAAAGTTCCCTATATAAAAGCCTAGCAAAACTTGACTTAAACACGTTAAGGATACTAGCTAGAGTAAACTTAGATAAGTAAACTCGGGTTGAGTCAATATATTCACGACTTTAAAAAATTTAAAACCACTTTATTGAAAATTTATTCTAGCAAAGAAAGTAAATAACGATAACAAAGGAAAATACTACTATACAACTAGGCCAAAATAGATTAAAAATTTTGAAAAATGTTGAAAAATCAAATTTTCCGGTTAAAATGAGGGCAAATTCATGGAAAAGACCACTTACTTCGATAGAAGTCCCCCTACACTTGATATAAACATTGTCCTTAATGTTTAAGCATGTGGGAGTAAACTCCCCTACACTTAGGACATTGTGCACTTTGTTTAAATCTTGCTAAGGAAAGGATAACTATAGTGATTTCAATGTGAACATATAAGATATGAAATATTGAATCACGAGAGTTTAGGATAGAACCGGGAACACGGGTACACGGGATCACGGTTCGTTAAAAGTCATCGAGAATGGATCTTTGAAGCTTTAATCCCTGCACAGAAGAAGAAACAAGACAACAAACACATACGGGGCTCCCCCTACACTTATTATGAAAACGGTAAAGGATAGATCAACGGGTTGCCTCCCGAGAAGCGCTTGTTTTTGTTAACCGAGTCACGAGCTTGACTCGACCCAGAACTAATTCAAGGGAAACGTGGTGAGGGATGGAATCATCTCATGAGAGATGTCCTCACCAAAGTACAACTTCACGCGCTGGCCATTCACCTTAAAATTGGGCCCATTTGGCTGAGAAAGCTCAATGGTGCCATATGGGAAGACTTTGGCGATGGTGAATGGACCAGACCAGCGACTCATCAACTTTCCCGAGAAGATCTTCAACCGAGAGTTAAAAAGTAAGACTTGATCACCAACGTGGAACTCTCGGTTCTTAATCCTTGCGTCATGGATGATCTTGGTCTTCTCCTTGTAGATCAACGAGTTCTCATAAGCTTTATTCCTTAGTTCGTTGAGCTCGTTGAGTTGAATCTTCCGAAGATCGCCGGCTTTGTTGATGTCGAAGTTAGCCCACTTCAAGCCCCAGTATGCCTTATGTTTCAGCTCGATAGGGAGGTGGCATGCTTTCCCGTACACAAGACGATAAGGTGTACAACCAATCGGGGTCTTATATGCCGTACAGAAAGCCCACAAAGCATCATCTAACTTATCGGCCCATGAGGCTCGATGCTCTCCCACAGTACGCTCAAGAATGCGCTTTAATCCATGGTTAGATATCTCGGCTTGACCATTCGTTTGAGGATGATAAGCGGTGGAAAGACGATGATTGACACCATACTTAGCCATGACTCTTGCGAATTGATCATTGCAAAAATGAGTCCCGCGGTCACTAATGATAGCACGAGGAACACCGAATCGAGCAAAAAGTTGTTTCAAAAAGTTCACAACCACCCTCGCATCTAGGGGTGTGATTCGGGTTGACCCGGTCGGGTTCGGGTCAACTCGGGTCGGGTCAAGTCAGGTCAAGGGTAAAAAATATATAACCCGAACCCGAGCCTAATTAGAACTCGGGTCACTCGGGTTCGGGTCAATTCGGGTCGGGTCAACTCGGGTCGGGTCAACTCGGGTTCGGGTCAACCCGAGTTTGAAGAAAAGGTGTAAAAATTGGCCTAATTTTGAACTAAAACAATGTAAAAAGTCTAATTTAGTCGGGTCAAGTCGGGTTGGTCGGGTTCGGGTCAACTCGGGTCGGGTCAAGTCGGGTCAAGGGTAAAAATATATAACCCGAACCCGAGCCTAATTAAAACTCGGGTCAATTCGGGTCAACCCGAATTGACCCGAATACGCTTTTGGACCCGAGTGACCCGACCCGAATATGATTATTCGGGTTCGGGTTCGGGTCGGGTTCGGGTCGGGTTCGGATCGGGTCAACTTTTTTGACACCCCTACTCGCATCGTTCGTAGGGAGAGCCTTAGCTTCAACCCATTTAGAAACGTAGTCAACGGATACAAGGATGTACTTATTCCCTTTAGATGATGGAAATGGCCCCATAAAGTCGATGCCCCATACATCAAAGATTTCATATGCTTGTATGAAATTTTGAGGCATCTCATCTTTATGTGTGATCTTGCCTTGTCTTTGGCAAGCATCACAACGTTTAACCATTTCATGAGCGTCATGATAAATGATGGGCCAATAAAATCCAGAGTCGAATACTTTCTTCACGGCGTAATTGGGACCAAAGTGACCACCGGTGGGTCCTTTATGGCAAGCATCAAGGATTTGTAAAGCTGCCGGCCCATCAACACATCGACGAATGACAAGATCCGCACATTGTTTGAAAAGGTAAGGGTCGTCCCAAAAATAGTGTTCAATGTCTTTAAAGAACTTTTTCTTTTGTTGGGACGTTAACCCTTCCTTGAGAATTCCACCCGCTAAGTAGTTTGCAATGTCCGTAAACCACGGGGTTTCATCAAGATTGGAATTTATAGACATTAAGGTCTCAAGGGGAAAAGAGTCATTGATCTCTTGGTTCGGATGATCCCTTTGATAAGGATCCTCAAGTCTACTTAGATGATCCGCGGCTAGGTTTTCGGCTCCCTTCTTGTCACGAATTTTAATGTTGATTTCTTGAAGGAGCAAAACCCAACCTAGAAGTCTTGGCTTAGAATCTTGCTTAGACAACAAGTACTTCAACGCGGAATGATCGGTATACACGATGGTGGTAGAAAGGACAAGATAGGGGCGGAACTTTTCAAAAGCATACACTATAGCTAAAAGCTCTTTTTCGGTAGTGGTATAATGCAATTGAGCGCCCGTCATTGTCTTGCTAGCATAGTGGATTGGTTGGAAGTGTTTGTTCACTCTTTGGCCCAAAAGTGCTCCAATAGCAAAGTCGCTAGCATCACACATCAATTCAAAATGTAGCTCCCAATTAGGGGTAACCAAGACCGGTGCCTTAGTAAGCTTATCCTTAAGAAGATTGAAGTATTCAAGACACTCTTTAGAAAAATCTTGAATGAATCGATGATAGAAGCCCGCATGACCAAGGAAACTTCTCACACCCTTCACGGTTGAAGGTGGAGGTAATTTGGCTATGACATCCACTTTAGCACGGTCCACTTCAAGACGAGCTTTGTAGAATTTGTGTCCAAGAACAATGCCTTCTTTTACCATAAAATGGCATTTTTCCCAATTTAGAACAAGGCGAGTATCTTCACACCGCTTAAGCATGCGTTCCAAATTGGCAAGGCAATGAGAGAAAGAATCACCATAGACCGAGAAATCATCCATGAAGACTTCCATAGTTTCTTTTACCATGTCATGGAAGATAGCCATCATACACCTTTGGAAAGTCCCGGGAGCATTGCATAAGCCAAAATGCATTCTTTTGTAAGCAAATGTTCCATAAGGACAAGTGAATGTGGTTTTCTCTTGGTCTTTGGGATTGACGGGAATTTGAAAATATCCCGAGAAACCATCTAAGAAGCAGTAATAGTCATTACCCGCTAGACGTTCAAGCAATTGGTCCATGAAAGGAAGGGGAAAATGATCCTTTCTCGTAGCATCATTGAGTTTGCGATAGTCTATACAATCTCTCCACCCTGTAACGAGACGAGTAGGAATCAACTCGTTGTTTTCATTGGGCACAACGGTGATTCCGCTTTTCTTAGGCACACAATGGACGGGACTAACCCATGGTGAATCCGAGATAGGATAGATCATGCCCGCATCAAGAAGTTTGATAACCTCTTTTTTGATAACATCATGGATCTTGGGATTCACCCTTCTTTGGCTTTGAATAGTGGGTTTAAAGTCGTCCTCCATGAGAATTTTATGTGTGCAAAAGTGAGGATCAATTCCACGAATATCAGAGATTTTCCAAGCAATCGCTTTCTTATGTTTCTTTAGCACGGTGATAAGTCGGGATTTTTCTTCCTCTTTCAAGTCCTTTGCGATAATGACGGGTGACTTCTTGTTGTCTTCAAGGAAAACGTACTCGAGATGAGACGGTAGGTCCTTAAGCTCTAAATCCGGAGGATTTTCGATGGAAGGCGTAGTCAAATTCGGTTCATCGATAGAGATATCCTTATGAGATGGTGGAGAAATATGGTCCTCATTGAGAAGTTTCTCAATGGTACGAATGTCTTCATCCCAATTGGAGGGAGAATCATCATATTGCAAGTTCACATCTCCCAAAGTTGCTTCAAATTCTTTCAAGATGAAATCACTTTCTCCAAATGGAGTTAGTGATGGAGCAATAGAGGCAACGGTCTCAACAATGGGTAGAGAAGAAGAACCACTTTTACAAGCGTCTTTGAAATGTTCTTCACAAGCCTCATCAAGAACGTCAATGAAATTAACACTCTCGTTTTCCGAAGGCTGCTTAGAAAGTTTACCCATGTTGAAAACAATTTTATCGTCACCAACTCTCATGATTAATTCGCCCGCAGCTACATCAATGAGAGTGAGACCGGTCCTCAAGAATGGACGTCCAACGATTAATGGAACACGGGGATCCATCTCGTAGTCAACGACAACAAAATCCGCCGAAAAGGTGAATTTGTCGACACCAACGAATACGTCTTCGGCTATCCCCACTGGATAAGCAATCGTACGGTTAGCTAATTCCAAAGTCATTCGTGTGGGGACTAACTCGGGTAGAGACAATTGTTTCCAAACACTTAATGGCATTAAGTTTATACTAGCACCTAGATCGGCTAGGGCCATACAGTTATCTACCCCGGGGAAGTTGCAAGGAATAAGAAAGCGACCCGGATCACCAAGTTTGGTGGGTAATTTCCTTAAGAGCACTGCAGAGCAATTCTCATTAAGTTGGGTCTGAGCGATATCAAGAAGTTTATCCTTATCACTGAGAAGATCTTTAAACATTTTAGCATACTTGGGCATGTGAGCGAGAGCCTCAGCAAAGGAGATATTGAAATTCAATTGTTTAAACATTTTGAGAAAGTTAGAAACCTGAATATCATCCTTGTTCTTCAATTTCTCTTTCCTCAACCTTGAGGAATAAGGTATATTGGGTTGAGATGAAGGCTTTGGAATGGAATTCTCACTCACATCCTTGGGTGGTGGAGGGGTAGAAATAGAAGGTGGTGGAATTGGAGAAGTAGAAGTTGGAGGTGTTGGAAAAATAGAAGGTGGAGGAATTAGAGAAAGAGACTCGTTTTCCTTTGTCACAATCACCGGTGTAGGTGTAGGAAGCTCGGGTTCCTTTAAACCTTTTCCACTTCGAGTGGTGATTGCTTTCATCTCCCCTCTTGGATTAGCAACGGTGTTACTTGGAAGAGAACCCGAACCAGAGGCTTGATTACTTGGGAAGAAACTAGCCATCATGTTCCTTAAGTCATTCGTTTGACTTGCCAAAGTGTTTCGCATATCGGCTCGAAGATCATTTCCTTGTTTCACCATATCTGCTTTCATGTTGGCCATTTCCCGCTGAAGATTTTGCACTATCACATCATTAGTCCTCATGTAAGTTTCAACGTCTTGATGTAATGCGGTGGGTTGGTTGGGAGGAGGAGCATGGTAGGCAGGTGGTTGATAAGCGGGTTGTTGGTAAACTTGGTTGTTTCTTTGAGGCGGATATGGGGTTCTTTGGTTTTGATATTGATTTGGAGCACGAGGTTGGTTTTGATTGTTGCGATTGAGGTTGTTTGGGTTTTGAGGTGGAAAACCGGGTGGTGAAAGAAACTTGTTTGAGCGATAGCTGAGCAAATTGTGGTCACCTTGATGACGTGCTTGATAGCCTCCCGTAGCAAAGTTACCGTTGGTGGCATACACATTTTCCGGATTGTCATGAGTCGAAGGACAGTCGGTGTATGAGTGAGATCCCCACATATTTCACATGATTGACTTAAAGCATTAGCTTGGGCAGTGATTTGTTTGGCATTGTTGGAGGTTTGGAGAGCAAGTGATTCAATAAGCGAAGTAAGCTTATCAATTCTCTTGTCGCTCTCATTAGTGCTAGCACTAGCCACATTAGTCCAAACACTCTTGGTTTGCACTCTAGACTTATTCTCAATAATATCTCAAGCGGCATTAGAAGACTTAACCAAAATGTTACCCCCCGAAGCACTATTTAGTGAATCTTGGTCATTCATGCTTAAACCATTGTAAAAAGTATTTATTTGATGTACTTTTGTGAAACCATGTTGTGGACACTTTTATAAAAGTTCCTTAAAACGGTCCCAAGATTCACTAAATGTCTCACCGTACTTTTGTTCGAATGTAATGATTTCATTCCACAAAGCGGTAGTACGTGAGGGTGGGAAAAAATAGTTGATGAATTTAGTCTCTAAATCTGTCCACGTAAGAATACTTTTTGGCGGTTCCTTATCAAGCCAATTCTTGGCTTGTCCCTCTAAGGAGAAATGAAAACGTTGCAAGCAAATCACTTCTTGTGAAACCCCATTATACTTGACCGTATTAGTGAGTTGAAGGAACCTTTTTATATGGTCATGAGGATCATCAAGCGAACGCCCCAAGAAAGGTTGAGCAGAGACCATTTGAATGAAGCCGGATTTGAGCTCAAAATTGTTGGCTTCAATGTCAGGTATGGCAATAGCATCGGTGTTGCCCTCTACGTGCGATTGCAAAAGCTCGATAATTGGTTGATTGTCCATGGTGACAATAGGTGGAGTAATGACTTCGGCTTGAGCTACTTTCTTCTTACGAGCACAAGTATGCATGCACACCTACAAAAGAAAATAAAGATAGACAAGAAATATTTTTGGTTTTTATATGTTTTTCTATTTTTTTGGATTTCTTGAAAATTTTTAATTTTTATGGAGTTTAAAAATTTTATAAGCAAGAAAAATAACGTTAAAAAATGAACGGATCCTAAAATCCAACGTGTCTCTCACTTAAAACCGTTAATCTTAACGAAAAGAGCCGGCACCGGCGCCATTTAATACAAGGTTTTAGCCTCGTATGAAAGTTCGTTGTTCCAATCTTTTCGAATTGATTAATGGTAGAAAGTGCGACTCAATCGTTCTTGGTGGAAAATAAAATGGTTTGGTTGATTATCTATTTTTAAACTAAAAGCAAATAATTGTCGTTGAGTAAAATGTAAATGATTAAAAACTTAACAAGTAAATTTAGAACTTAAAACTTTATAAAACTTTAAAACTTAAAAGCTTAAACTATCGGAATGCAAATAAACCAATCTATCGGAATGTACTAAACTCAAAACCATCGGACTAAATATAAAACAAGCCATCGGAATATCCATCTGAATAACCATCGGAATATCAAAGTCAATTATGTCGCAATGTTGTTCTATCAGAATGTCCAGATCGGAATACAAGTGATCAATTCTATCGGAATGTGTCTGTCGCAATACCCTTCTATCGGAATAATGAGCAAGCTATCAGAATGTTGTTAATAAAATTTTGGCAGAGTTTTGACTTAAAATAACCTTAAGTCCCGTCGGAATATGCGATCGCAATCCCAGATCGGAATAAGGGGGAAAAACCAAGTGATCGCAAAGTAAAACCCTTAAGGGTTATTGCGATACAAACAACCTCCGGTCGGAATGTGTAAATCCCTTAGATTGCATGGAACATGCAGTAATCCGAAAATACAAATAAGCCAACAAACTCAATAAGCAGTTCCAATAAGCTCACTTAACCTCTGGGCTAAAAAATTCAATAAGCATAAATTTGACAACTTTTGAAACATGAAAATCGTAAACTTTATAAAAGAAACTCTTTTTAAGAAAACTAAAACGCAATAAGCTAAACATATGAAATAAGTCAATAAGCACAACAAGCCTTTTAATCAACAAAACATAAAAATCACACACGAAGTTTTTAAATTCGGATTAAAATAAAAGTGAAATCAAGAAAGGAAGAAAAAGATTGAAGATTAAAAGCTTAAACTTGAACTTTTTGATTAATAAAACTCAAATACAAAGATTAACTAAAGCTTAACTTGAAAGAAAAGATGAAGTTTTAGTGAGAGAAACTTAAACACTTTCTCTCTCTAAAATGAAAACTACAAAAAAGAAAAATGACTAGCTAACCCCACCCTCCTAATGTGTTTAGGATGGTATTTATAGGAAATGGGGAGGTGCATGTGTTGCCTCCTCTTTCTTTCTTCTCGGCTCGACTCGATTTAAATCCTTTGTCTTTCTCGACGTCGTCTCGGGATTTGAAGTCGTCTTATAATTTTCTTCTATAATTAGACTTGAGTTCTTCGACTTCATTAAACTTCCGTCTTTAGACTTTTTCTTCGATAAATCTTCAGAATAGGCCTTGGACTTCCGTTCTTTTTGCACTCTTGATCTTTTGACTTCGTCTTTTCTCGTTTTCTTCGATAAAAGCCCATGAAAGCCCATGTTTTCTTCTTTTTTCATCTTTTGGTCCTAAAACTTAATAAAAACACAAACCACGCATAATTCCGACTTTTACGACATAAAATACACGTTTTGGTCTTGTTATTATTGGAAATAAGTGGTAAAAGGATTAATGTTTTCACACTTATTACTGTTCACTTATGTTTTTGGTAATCTGATGCAACTGGTCACTTGGGTCAACACGGATTCCAAAGGTACAACAGACGCTGAAATTTTTTTGATTGTATCCACTTTATGGTTAATGTAGTATTGGCTGCAAACTTAAGTGGTTATGGGAAAAAAAGCTGCATATTTGATACTTTTACATGTGTCACCTCTCTCGCTTGGCACATTTCTGTTTTCAGATTCTGTTGTTCGGTAGTTGGTATTGTTATTTGTATCACAAATTAATTCATAATCATTTGGGTCTAAACATCGCTTATCGGAGACATAATGTTGTGCCTAATTTGGTTCAACTTTTTCTTCTAATGCAAAAAAAGGATTTACTTAGATTTATGGTAGTGGCTGCGAGTCTCTTATAGTCTTCATGAGATGCTAAACACCTCCCAGGACATGGAAATCTGTTCGGCTGTTGCAAACACATTTAAGTATATTACAAAAGCTATAAAAACCGACTCTTGCTAACGAAATCACAAAAGAAATATGTTCTACTTTCACTGTTTGACTCTTCAAGGAAGGTTTGAGAAATTATAGGAAAATATCCAACATTCAGGTGTTGATGAAATGGGCAATTTCTTTTCACTTAATCAAGACTCACATATTCATGCGTGAAAACCATAATGGATCGATGGCATTTTTTGTTATTATTGTTACAAACTTTAGTAGCTTATCGAATACTTCATGTTTTTTATATTATTGTATTAATCTATTACCAGACACCGTTTCATTTTTTAAATATAAACATCCATTAATTTTTTTTACGAATATTATTCTTTAAACTACTATCGGTTTTAGACGGGTCTTTAAGCTAGTTTTATATATTATACAATAATTATAATTTACATATTAGGAGAAGGCAAACAGGCAACAAGCTGTGCCGCTAGCCCTATTTGTATAGCAAAACCAATTCTATTAAATACAACGTTTGTGGATTTATAAGTCAAAACATTAATATTCATAACACGTTGTATTCTGGTAAGTAGCTCCACCGCCTCAGGTGTAAAGAAACCAAATGCATCAAACGCAAAAGGAATAAACACTTGTTTGTTTCACATTAAAGGACCTATACCTAAAAAACATATTTCACAAAACTACATATTTATTGATTAAACACACACAAATACGCACGAAACTTTGTCGTACATACGTTCTTTTTTTAATGGAAATTTATTAATTAAACTAGCAAAGAGCTAGAATTAAAAAGATACAAGATAAGGAATTTTTAGCCATTCATTCCAACTAAACGAGGCTTTACATCGATATTTGCACAAATAGAAAGACGTAGAAACTATGTTGTCAAAGATTATCGCCTTCATGGGGGGCTTCGGCTCAAAGAGAAGTTTATTCCGATATGACCAAATATGCCACCACATAGTGTAAAAAATGCCTTCGAGAGTAGCCCTGGTTTTTTATTCAAGTCGTAAGGGAAGTAGCCAATTATACCAAGAATCATATGAGTTACCTTAGAATGTAGAGACGTTCCACCATTGAGAGATTTTGTTCTTGAGTTGCAAAACTAGGGGACAAGAGACGAACAAATGAGATGTCGACTCCACTGCACTGTCACAATTGGGACAAACAATAGAGTTGATATCGATTCCTCGTCTCGAGATATTATGGTGCGTAGGAAGACCATTAATCTTTATTTTAAAGCAAGGATGTTCACCTTGATAGGAACACATTTGGTCCAACAAGTTTTTGAGGATACCAACGCTAACCGTTTGTCATCAATCTCCTTACGAATTGAAGCGACCGAGAACTCCCCAGACCCATCGAGGGACCAAATCCATCTGTTTAACATAGGGGTTAGAATTATATGAGAAACCATATCAGATAGAGTAGTGAACTAAACCTGTACAACACCTCGTCTAGGCTGCCTCCGAAAAGAATGGTCAAGACTTATGTCGTTAAGTTCGAATTAACTGTGACATCCTTGGCAGATTCAAGAGCAAACAGTCTATGAAACTGATCTTTAAGAGCCTCATCACCTAACCAGTGATCAGCCCAGAAGGAAGTGCTATACCCGTTACCCACTTTAAGGCGCATGAAATCTATAAAATTGATACCTTGCTGTTGAAGAAGACTAATTTCTTTGACAATGTGCATCCATCTAGAGTTTTTACAAACCGTGATGCGTTTACCAATATGACCATATTCACCATGAATTGCCTTGATAGTTCTAGCCCACAGCGACATGTTTTGAACATGAAATTTCCAAACCCATTTAAGCATTAGAGATCAGTTTAAGGCATATAAACTAGCAACACCAAGACCACTCTTCACTTTAGGAGTTAGAACCTTAGACCATTTATGCCACGAAGCTTTATTACTCTTAGAATCGTGAGCATTAAAAAATAGACTACGAATAGACTCTAACTTATGAAGAACAGTAAGGGTAGCCTTGAAATAGACAAATGAAATATAGGTATGACTTCTGTGACAGTTTTAGACAAGACAAAGGAATGAGACAAGAAGAACAACAACTTGATACATATGACAAAACCACCACCGTGACAAAACAGCTTAACAAATGTATTGATAAAAAATTTGTGACACAGATAGGGTAGGAGGTTCGGATAGAGAAATGGCATAAAGGTGACACAAATTAAGACCACCAAACCAATAACAAAAACACGTCGATCCAGATATTGAACCGTCGGCTCTGATACCACTTGTGGGTTTGCTAATCTATGATTCGATGGTCTAGGGTGGTGGAAGAACATGGTTGCCATAGCTAGAGAGAGAGAGAGAGAGAGAGAGAGAGAGAGTAAAGGGATTGTGTGTTTCTAGAGAGAAAAAGACAATTTGATAAATGAAGATAAAAAAACACAAAACTACACCCCTCCTTGGAAGCATTGGAAGGGGTATTTATAGTCACACAAAAACCTAAACTATACACAGTTCCCTAGTCTAGTCCTTGCGTGTGTGACTATGATAACTTATGGGAATTCTAGAATGTCGTTACATAAAGTGGATTTCCAACAAAACGGTTTTCCAAAACACTAGTTTTTCCCTAGAAACTCAAAGAATCAGAAAAGAAAATGACCAGAAAACATTTAGACACTGCAGTTGATTAAATGAATATGCGGTTCATTATCTCGGCCGCTGATAATGACCAAAATATACATATTCAACCCGTTATTATAATGTCACTTTGTATCATAAATAAGATCTTTTGATACTTAATATATTGCGTTTTATATGCAGGTATGAAGTATGGGGAAGCAAAGTAAAGAAAATACAAAGGAGGTTCCTTATTTTGCAAATTAGGCAAACTATTGAAAGAAGAATCTGGAACGCACAAAAGTGCGGCGCACAATGTCAGAAGTACGACGTACATTCCCATAGCCAAAGTGCGGCGCACTTTCGGATAAGTGTGGCGCACATTTGCTCTCAGCCAGCACTATAAATAGGAGCCACTTTTACTCATTACACACATCTCATTCTAAAACCACTATTTCAATCCGAGTATTCTTAGCTTCTTAGTAGTATTTTCAGTATTATCCACTTTTGGTAAATACTTGTAACGAGAGTATTCCACTCTTCGATTCTTGGAGGAACGATACAATCGTGAAACTTGTGTACTTGTTCATTCGATCAAATCTAAGTATGATGTTCTCTTACTATGTTCCATTTGTTACTTTGATTACTATGTTAGGCTAAGCTATTTGTGACTATATGGGTATGTTACTATGATTAGTGATGATGCTATGATATGATTCTTTATAAATTGATTTCAAGCTAATGTTGTAGAATCATTTTACCACATAGTTCTATAAACCATATTTTATATAGAGTTGATTTGTTATGATGGCTTGGCGTTGAGAAACGCAAATCGTTGTAATAAGTTTTTAAAGACTTGTCTATGGTTTTGAATCTTTGGTTGGAGAAATCCGCTTAGAAACCATGATAAAATATTGAACTCGTTGGCAACTTGTTTTGAGCTTAGTTGCTCGAATAAACATAAGTCTTGAATCACCCTAAAGTAAGTTGTGTAAATACCATTTTGAAGAAAAAGGATTATCACTCTTTACCTACCTAAACATATCTCGATCATATTATCATCGTCACGAACTCATAAGAACTATCCCATATTAGTCATATTTGTTACTATTTTTATTCATATCAATCATTTCTTTCTTCAATTATTATATTGATTACCAAAACGAAACTAAGTCTCAGCGAACGATCCTGGCTTACCACTACAAGCTATATTACGAACGAAAGGGTATACTTGCCCGTGTTTGTATTTCTAGTCTCTTGCTTTGTCTAAACCTTGTAATACAAATATAAGACTTGCAAAACGAACATCAAGTTTTTGGTGCCGCTGTCGGGGACTTATAATCCTGTTTTATAACCAAAACTTTCGTAATCTTTGAAGAATTGAACCATTTCCCACTCAAACATAACCTGAAAATTTTCTGCAGTACAGAAATTACACCGCACATTCCAAAAAGTGTGCCCGCACTTCCTGTAGCGTACGAAAGTGCGCCACACAATCCAAAAAGTACGTCGCACATTTCTTCTGTAAACCAAAAAACTCTTGTTGGATGCACACCCGTTCATCCGAAACTCCACCATTATGACCCCATTATGACCGTTATCAGAACCTCAACGTACCCTTAACCGAAGGTTACGTAGACTTCACCTTCGTGTACCTTTAGATAGGAGACACGAGCAACATCAACCTCGCGAAATCAACCAACCTTTCGACAACCTTTCTCAATTCCTATTTCTCACCAAACTCATCAACCGTTACGATCCAATGTCGGACATCGATGATGAACCAATGTGGTCAGCCGATAGAGTTGTAGCACCAAGTCCTGGCTCCGCAATCTTTTTACCTGAAATTGCGAACGATTTTGCAATCAAAGGAAACCACTTGACACTTGTCAAAAACCACCAATTTGATGGTCGAATCAAAACCGATCCTCACAAACACATCCATGAATTTAGCGCAATATGCAAAATGTTTAACTATGGAGAAGGACAAGCCGAAGTTGTTCAACTCATGATGTTTCCATCATCCCTGAACTCATGATGTTTCCATCATCCCTGACTGGAGAAGCCAAGTCATGGCTCGGCGAACTTAACGAAGGAACCATTCGAACATGGGAAGGTCTTAGAACCGCTTTCATTAGCCGATTCTTTCCTCCTGCCCTATTTGAAAAACTCCTCGGAGAAATCCGAAGCTTTTCTCAACAAGATCGAGAAACTCTCACTGATACATGGTTAAGAATAAAAGAATTACTCAGAAACTGCCATGGTCATGGACTAAAAAAGAAGGGATAATCAAGATTTTCTATCATGGTCTTGACGTTGCTATCCAAGATGCATTGAACGCCGCAGAGGGACGTATTTTCCTTTACAAAACCCCTAACCAAGCTTACCAATTGTTAGATGACAAAGTCTTACTCAAGCTTGATTGGTCCAAAAACCACAAAAACAAAATCCCACGAAAAACCGTAGCTTTTGGCGAAGAAAGCAACAACCCAACCGACACTGAAAAAATTATGGCTCGTATGGACGCCATGTCTCTCAAAATTGACACTCAATATAAAGAGATGAAAAAAAAAAGTCGTGAAACCTGCAAACACTATGGAGGAAACCATCCTTCTAGTGAATGTGATGATGATGACACGCCTATGACAAAGGAAGAAGAATCCAATTTCATGACCACCTTTCGTCGAACTCGATTTTATAAAGATTATCGCAATCGTGAGCGCGATAATTGGAGATCTAACGATAAACCAAATTAAGATCGAGACAACAAGAAACCTAACCAAACCAAAAACAAACCCAACCTCAAAACCAAGCTCGACAATTTTATCGAATCTCAAAGAAAAACCAACCTTTTTATGTGAGATACATTCACTGACCTCAAAACAAAGTTCGAGACTTCAAACAAAAACCACCAAGCTTCCATCCATAACCTCAAAGCTAAATTTGATCGTTTTGCCGATAAGCAATTGAATCGCGCTTCTGGTTCATTACCTAGCAACACCAACCCAAACCTCAAAAACAACAACAAATATCAACCACCGCAATCTCGTAATGAACATGTGAATGCGTATTTACGCGGAGTGTTTTATCTTATGAATCACCTACCAAACCTAAGCAAGACACACCAATTGAAAACCCACTCGATAGTGACGATGAGGATGAAGCCTAACCAACCAAAACCAAACCCATTGAAAACTCAAACCCAACACCTAAACCATATAAACCAAAAGTACCATACACCCAACGCTTACGCAAGCAAAAGATGCAAGCTAAGTATGGTAAATTCCTCGACTTAATCCAAGAAGTTAGAATCAATATGCCTTTAGTCGATGTCCTGGCTGGAATGCCAAATTATGGCAAACTTATCAAAAAAACTTATAAAAATCAAACATAAGTTTGAAGATGTGTCTTCAACTTTTCTGAATGATGAATGTTCTGCCATTATCCAAAACAAAGTACCACCAAAACTTAGAGATCCTGGAAGTTTTCTAATTCCATGTACGTTCCATCACTCATACTCTTGTAACGCCTTGGCCGATCTTGGCGCTAGTATCAACCCATGGCATACTCCTTGTATGCCAAACTCTCAAAAGATGTTCTCAAACCCACAAAAATGAGCGTTCGCCTTGCGGACCGTTCTTTTCAATAACCAATGGGAATAGCCGAAAACATGCTTGTTGAAGTTGGAAAATTCATTTTTCTTGTCGACTTTGTAATCCTAGAGATGGAAGAAGATAGCAAGGTACCACTTATCCTTGGTAGACCCTTCTTGCATACAGCTGATGCTGTGATTCGTGTGAAACAAAAACAACTCAATCTTAGAGTTGGAGAAGATATAATTTCCTTTTCTATCGATGAAGCAATGAAACACTCTTATTCTAATGACGATACTTGCTTTAGTATTGATGTCATTGACGAAGTCGTTGAAGCTGATTTCGACGCTCTTCTTGATGAAGGAAGCAAAACTTTATATTCTATCAAAGGAACCATCCTCGCAGAAGAACTTTTTGCTAAATTTGACGCCTTCATAGCTGTTAATACTGACAAACCTATAGAAACACCTGAAGAAAAAAAACAAACACCATTTGAAACCATAACTTTCGAAACCGATTTCAAAGTTAAGAAATCTGTGGAAGAGCCCCCTACAGATTTAGAACTTAAACCTCTTCCTGAACATCTGGAATATGCGTTTCTTCACGAAGAAAAATTACTACCTATAATTATTTCATCCCAACTTTCTGAAGAACACAAAAACGATCTAATTGAAGTTCTCAAGAAGCATAAACAAGCTTTTGCTTGGAAAACTTCTGATACTCCTGGCATATGTCCATCGTTCTGTAAACACAAAATCCAACTTTTGGATAACAAGAAACCGATTGTTGAAAAACAACGAAGACTAAATCCTAACATGAAGGACGTTGTTAAAAAAAAGAGATCCTTAAACTCCTCGATTCTGGAATAATCTACCCAATCGCCGATAGCCCCTGTGTTAGTCCTATTCATTGTGTACCTAAAAAGGGAGGTATCACTATAGTAACTAACAAGAACAATGAAGTAGTACCAACACGAACCATCACCGGATGGAGAGTTTGTATTGACTGTCGAAAATTAAATGACGCAACTGCGAAAGATCTTTTTCCTTTACCCTTTATGGATCAAATGTTAGAAAGACTCGCAGGGAATGAATACTTTTGTTTCCTTGATGGTTTTTCGGATATTTTCAAATCCCAATCAACCATATGGATCAAGAGAAAACTACATTTACTTATCCATTCGAATCTTACGCGTATAAGCGCATGCTCTTTGGCTTATGCAATGCACCTGCTACTTTTCAGAGGTGTATGATTACAATCTTTCACGATATGTGTAAAACTGTAAATTTTAGGTTTTGACTATGTCATGATTGTATACGTAACCTCATGATATCTGAATATATGTTACCACCTTTGCATGAAATCCTTTAAACAATCATATGCATCATACATGAGCATACATTATTTTAATCACCAGAACATGGAGACATTTAATCTCATGGCATACATTATGATTTTTAACATTTAATCATAAGGACACAGTCACATTTTGATGACTACATTATATGAGCATGTAGGACAGTAAACAATCACTTATTTTGGGACATTTAAGTCACCTGAACTTATAATCATAAACAGTCATCACATTGGTTCATAAATCTAAACTCATGATCATAATTAATAATATTTACTTAAGTATTAATTTTTAAGCTTTAAATATATTGATGTATATATATATTTTTTTACATCATAAATGACATTACGTTACAACATCAACTGTTTTTGTATTTAAACATTACCCTTAACCATTTTAACCTATTTAAACTAAGTTGTCATACATTTAATATAGTAAATTATTTTCTCATCAAAAAATGACCATGCTCTCACCAAGGCTCCCAAACTTAACCAAAATCAACCTAGACTTAAACATACTCACACAATACTACACCTATACTCCTAGTGACTTTACCTAGACACGAAAATTAAACATAAAAACACCATAGACTCATTTATAGCCGAATATATATATACACATAACACTTAATACCCAAAAACTTTACCACTTACACTTTTGACTTTTAGACTTGTACAACATATTTCATTTAAATCTAACACTATAGAAAACACATTTTTCCTTCCTTGACTAGCCAAAACCGCCGGTTTGTATATAAAACCATGACACCATGTACAACATTGGAATTTAAAGGGTGTACTAGGTTCACTATACTTGTATCACAAAAACAAGCCACCTAGCACCCCTCTTTTGACATAAGACGTGTGATAACACACACCCACACAACCCTTGCACTTGTACAAACTTTCCATTTAATAAAAACACTATACAAATCTTACTTGGTCCCCTTGGAAGCCTAACATGCGACGACAAAAGGGATGTGAAGGTCATATGTACATATTTTGTCATTAAAACCATGTACTTACATGGTACATCCAAAAATCTCTAAATCTAGCCTATTGCCTCTCTCTTGGACGGGTATAAGCCCCAAGCCACTCCTCTCAATCTCATTTGTGATATTTATCAACTTTAGAAACTCATACGTCCCTTACTACACTCTCATTCGGAAACAAACTTAACAAAACACCTAGACGACTCCTAGCATTTACTTCTATCCATTCTAAGTCTTCTCCAAGCATTTAGTGCTTATCATCCAAGATATTTAGCATTCAAGTCAAGTCCAAGATCAACCTAGGTCAAAATAAGAAGAAACCGACGCCTAGGACTTCTAAACCCTAGTCATCACCAAGTTTATCTTGAAACAAGTAAGTATAAGCCCTCTCTAAACTTTTCCTTACTCATTTTACTTCTCATGCACGTTTATACTATAAAAATGGAGTTAGGAGTACATGCATACGTTTGGAACTTGTAAGCAAACCCTAAACAACATACAAGCCCACGGCTTATATGATGTCTATGGGTAATCTTGCCTTAAAAACCCTAAAACTTGTAAGGTTATGCATGAGAACTTAGTGTAAGCCCTAAAGTAAATAACTATGTCACAAAAGTTTATAAAAAGAAATATAAGACGAAACATTTAAGCTTATATAAGCCCATAAGTCATATAAGCCTAAACTTATATAAGCTAGATATTTAAGCCTATAAAATATATATAAGCCGAGACCTAAAAGTTTATATAAGCCATGACCTAGAATTTCTAAGACCTAAAATAAGCCGAGAACCATAAATTAAATAAGCCACGTCATTTAAGCCCTAAAAACTTATATAAGCCAAAACTTAAAACCCTATATAAGCTAGCCATGTAAACCCTAAAAAGCTATAAAAGCCAAGACTTAATTATATTTAAGATAGCTTATTTAAGCCCTTGAAATGTTAAAATAAGCTAAGTTATATAAGCTCTCATATAAGCTAAAATAATCCGAATATAAATAAGCCCATGCCTTGAATTTGAGCCCTAAAATATTAAAGTATAAGCCCAATATGGAAAATATAAACACTAGCCCATTTGATATTTATTAGTTAATTTAAACAAGCCCAGTAGGCCCACTTTACCCAAGCCGAGACCTAATTGGGCCGGTCAAGCCCAAATCCTAATTAGGGAGACTTTTCGTGCCCTTAATGACAATTAGTGAAAGTAATGGTTGATTTGGTAATTTAATAAAACATGTATTAATGTTTGTGACTTTATAAAAGTACAAGGGTCAAATGTGTCCATTTCCAAAGTATAGGGTGCGTTTGTTTTAAACCGTGGGTTAAATGAAACCACAAGCGCCATTATTGCCAATACTTAAACCTAATTTAAACCCTAGTTGCCTTAATAAATAATCTGAGACCTCAAGGGGTCATTTTTGCCATAAATGAAACTTGTTACAAGCCCTAGCCTCACTTTGTAATTACTTCGAGACCTTAGGGGTCATTTTTGCCACTTCTAGAAACTTATTACAAGCCCTAGTTTAATATTTAAATATGCCGAGACATGAAGGACCAAAAGTGTCACTTTAGAAAACTTATTGCAAGCCCTAAATCCTTCTTTTAAATAATCCAAAACTTTAGGGACCAATTGTGTCATTTTTCAAACTTAAAACAAACCCTCACCCTAACTTATTTATTTTTTGAGACTTAGGGGGGGTGTTTGGTCATTTCCCCAAAGTTTTGTAAGCCCTAGGGGCGTTTTTGTAAATAAACTAAACGGACAAGGACTAACGACGCAATATACTTAACGAACGATACCTTAATGATATTTTGGTAAATTGATATACTAACAAGGACTCAAGTGTAATTTAAGTTAATTGAAAATTTTAATAAATTAACTTGGCTGTTTGGATAATTAAACAGACTATTAAGTCTATTCACGAAACCTTATAAACTGACAAATCCTGTTACTATAATTTTGTAGCCTTAAGAAAAGTAAATTGTATTTATTTTCTTACAATAAATTAAATAATGTAAAACATAGTTATTTAATTTATTATCCATATTACTAAACACTTTATATATATATATTTTTTAGAAACTAAAAAATATATATATTTACAATTCACTATAAGTGTAAACACTTAAACGGTCGTAACAGTTTATTAATTTCTGATCATGCATTTTTCAATCATACATCCATCATGCATTGTTAATTATGCATTTACTAAGGCACTTGAAATTACTTAGGTAATTACTCCAGATCGTGATCATATTGTGCCAGTTTATTCAGTGACATCATCCTCACATCACTATCACTAAGGTGAGTTCATGGCCCCATCTTTACTGTTTTATAACTGGGAGAGAAAACATACAAAAACTATATATATTTAAATATGCAAAACATGCACTGATGACAACAACAACTTATTGCCTATTGTTTGCCCCATACTCGTGACTGTAATAGTTAATAGTGTAGCATGAAATGTATGAATAGATCTATTCGGGTATTGACAACACCCGGCCTACGTGACTTGCTATCACGAAACGCTTAGGCCAAGCAACATGTTTATATCATTTTCGGACTAAGGGAACAACATCAGGACAGATCCAAATGGGCGTACTGAGCAACTTTTGTCTAGATTCTATTACTGGGCAATAGGAATTACTATGGCATTAGACTGTGATTGTCTTACCATGGTCGTGATGTTTGGCATATTATTAACTTATTATTTAACTAAACTTGTGAATTCACCAACTTCGTGTTGACCCCTACATTTTACTCTATATGTTTTCTCAGGAAAATAAAGTAGGTTCTTGCATTGGATTCCAGCATTTTAGGGAGCATCATGTCTACCATTGGGCTGGGATATTTACTTCAGTTTTATAATAAATGTGGTTTTACAAACAAGATACTAAGTGTGTACAATTAATTCATGTAATATGTATTAAATGACTTTTATGATCATTGCTCTATATGATGTGTGCTATCGATCCACCCAAGTAACACCCCACGTACTATTCCGTTGCATTTGACCAACTTGGGGGTGTTACAGGAATGGTATCAAAGCGCATAGTTATAGAGAACCAGATCGATAATAAAAAATTTAAATATAATAAAAATTTTAAACTGGACTATAACTGAACTTTTAAAAATCAATAAAATAAAAAGAAAGTTGATTTTTGGGGAACCTTTATAAGTTAGGCATATAGCACATAGAGCATACACATTATGTGAACTAACTTCACACTGATTTATAACCTTCGAATTAATAAATCACCTAAGTATCTACTCATAATTTTAACTAGTGTTGTTAAAAGACATAAACCGCATCGCATATGCACTTTAAAACTTTTTGAATTGTGTAAGCTAAAAACTTACTCAACTTTGAAATGCTATTTTCAGATATCATGACGCCACCTACTATTGTGACTACCTTCGAGGAGCTCATGCTTCCTACCACCACTCCATTATCACCGACATCAGTATTCGCCGGACCCGCATCTGACACCGAGTCCAGAGATGACCAGCCAGACGGAGTCATCGTACTTTCAGATTCACCTACCCCATCACCACCTACTGTATCCCCTACTTCACCACTGCTTGTAGTACCTGCATCTCCCCCTAGGGAGATGGACCAGGTTGTGCCTTCCTTACCACCATTGCCGCAACCTTCTACACATCACCCTTACCCCACCAGTGCTCTACCACCTCGCAAGAGGAGGCGTGATTCTATTCCCGACTCGACCTTCGAGGTAGGAGAGGGATCAGGAGCTGGACAGCCTAGTCTTGGCGCCTTACAGGCACAGGTCGACGCACTTGTGGCCTGACAGGCGCAGGACATCGCACTTATCCATGCCCTACTGCAGGCAGACCATCAGGGTCGCGCCTTACTTCAGGAGAGATATAGTTCTCTCTACTAGGTTGTGGCTAGTGAGTCACATACCACACAGAGTTCTCTGGGTATGACCCAGGGGACCATACATTGGTTATTGGACGAGGTTGCTTACCTCCGCTACCGACTAGCTTCACTAGAGGGTCACTCGTACGAGACCCAGGCTGCTATCCTCACTCAGGAGGAGACTTTCCGGACGTTCATAGACCTGGTAGGCCTTCGCCATCAGGGAGTCATTGCTGAGACAGATCATCTACGGAGTGCTGCACTGCACGTCAGCACCAGTTGCTCGAGACCATGAGATTCTCCCGGGAGACCAGGAGAGCGATGATTCACATGCAGGATGATCGTGCACCTACACTACCAGATGGACCACCTGCACCTGCAGACAGCCATACTAGTGTAGGCTAGATTTCTTTGTACATCATGACAAGCATTGAGTTGCCTCTCAGCTCGCATGATTTAGGCGTTTTGTACTTATATTTTCATTTCAGTTGTATCTGTATCGTAGCACCTAACCTTAGTAGGTAGGTTATCTTTTGTTTTGCTACAAACATTTGTACCACTATCTCAGACAGGAAGCTTGTATCTCTGTCTTAGATTGGTTGTATTTGTATTATATTGATGTTCACCAGTACTGATATATTATCCTCTACTTGTTTGTTTTAATTTATATTATTATGAAATATTTACAGGTTATCCAATTTGTTGTGAATTCTATGCATACCCATTTTTATGTAGCTTAATATAATAATCCTATTGACCAACTAATAAATCTCATCTTTGTGTATGGTAGAACAATGGCACAAAGAGTCACTCGACAGAACCCTGACGCTACTCCTTCAGCGACTATTTCAGAAGCACAACTTAGAGTGCTTATCGGTCAAGGCATTGTTGATGCCCTAGCCGCCAGGGAAACACACCCTAGCAGAAACCAGGGCGACAGTCAAAACTCGAATGCCAGAGATCGAATGCCAGAGATCGAACTGCCAGAGGATGTACCTATCCCGACTTTCTGAAATGCAAGCCCAGTTACTTCAAGGGCAAGGAAGGGGTAGTAGGACTCATGCAATGGTTCGAAAGGACCGAGACCGTATTCCGCATTAGTGATTACACCGGGGAGAATAAGGTGAAATTTGCCACCTGTACCCTCTTGGAACATGCTCTCACCTGGTGGAACTCCCTAGTTGCTACCCTTGGGCATGATGAAGCCTATGGGATGACCTGGAATGCATTTAAGGAAAGACTGACCACAAAATACTGTCCTCGGGGTGAAATCAAGAAACTAGAGGTTGACTTGTGGAACCTCAAATGCTCAAATCATGACATCGCGGCTTACAACCAGATATTTCAGGAGCTAACTTTGATGTGTACTCGGATGTTCCCTGACGTGAAGGACAAGATAGAAAAGTACGTCAGTGGACTTCCTGATTATGTGCATGACAGTGTACTCGCATCCCCACCCACTACGGTCGAGGGTGCCATAGAATTTGCCACAGAGCTGATGAACAAACGGGGATCTGATCATGTGCTTAGGCAGTCTGAGTACAAGAGAAAAGTTGAGGAGAACTACCACGGTTACCATCAGGCCCAGCCACCAAAGAAGCAAAACTTGGGCCATATCTGTAGTGTTGTTTCCTCAGCACCACCACCATATGCAGGCAACAAGCCGAAGTACACCAAGTGCAATTTCCATCATTTCACTACTACTTAATGCCGAAGACCCGGACAGGGCAACACCTATGTTCCAGCCATCAGGAACAACTCTAGCACCAACTATAAGCCCCACAATGGCAACAATCAGAACTCCCGTGGAAATGGACAACAGGGAAACCGCCAGCACACTGGCAGCGGTAACATGGCTCGAAGGGAAGTTCGTTGCTATGGTTGTGGAGAGATCGGGCACATCAAGCCTGATTTCCCAAAGTGAGCAGTTAGGAACGAGAACAAAGGAGGAGCACCATCTAGAGTCTATGAGATAGGAGATGCAAGACCAACCCAGACTCCAATGTGGTTACCGGTACGTTCCTTCTAAACAATCGCTATGCAAATATTTTATTTGATACAAGAGCCGATAGGAGTTTCATATCCACAGAATTTAGTAGCTTACTAGACATCACACCTACACCGTTTGATGACTATTACAGAGTCGAGTTAGCAGACGGTAAGATCATTGAAACTAACACTATTTTAAGATGTTTTACCTTAAATGTTCTAAATCATCCATTCGATATTCAGTTGATACCTGTAATTTTGGGTAGTTTTGACGTCATCATTGGTATGGACTGGTTAGCTAAATATCACGCAACCATTGTGTGCGACCAAAAGCTAGTTTGTATACCATGGGGAAAGGAAAATATAATCGTTCGAGAAGAAGGAAACTCATATAGAACTGACGCCAGACTGAGTGTTATCTCATGCACTAAAGTCCAGAAGTATATACTAAAAGGATGCCCTATCTTTTTAGCACATATTTCAAAAACCGACAAAGAAGAGGAACCAGAGAAGAAACAAATCAAGGACGTGTCGATTGTCCGTGATTATCCTGAAGTTTTCCCAGACGACTTACCTGGTTTGCCTCCGACTCGTCAAGTGGAATTTCAAGTCGACTTGATACCAGGAGCTGCACCTGTAGCTAAAGTACCATACCGATTAGCACCAACCGAGATGAAAGAACTCGCTGAACAACTTCAAGAACTGTCAGACAAAGGTTTTATCAGACCCAGTTCCTCACCTTGGGGAGCTCCAGTGCTTTTTGTCAAAAAGAAAGACGGATCTTTCTGAATGTGTATCGATTACAAAGAACTGAATAAGTTAACTGTGAAAAATCGTTACCCACTGCCACGAATCGACGACCTATTTGATCAGTTACAAGGATCAAGTGTATACTCCAAGATCGACCTACGATCGGAGTATCACTAGTTGAGGGTCAGAGAAGAGGACATACCGAAAACAGCTTTCAGAACTCGTTACGGTCATTATGAATTTCAAGTCATGCCATTTGGCCTGACCAACGCTCCAGCCATATTCATGGACCTCATGAATCGAGTGTGCAGACCCTATCTAGATAAGTTCATGATTGTGTTTATCGACGACATACTCATCTATTCCAAGAATGAGCAAGAGCACGGAGAACACCTTGCTCAAGTGCTAAAATTACTTAAGGAAGAGAAGCTGTTCGCAAAATTCTCGAAGTGTGATTTTTGGATTCCTAAAGTTTATTTCCTCGGTCATGTGATCGATGACAAGGGAATTCAAGTGGATCCCGCGAAAGTCGAATCCGTGAAGGACTGGGCATCACCCACTTCACCGAAGGAGATTCGCCAATTTTTAGGTCTTGCCGGTTACTACCGGAGATTCATAGAAGGATTTTCTAAAATAGCTAAATCTATGACAAAGCTTACTCAAAAAGGCGTAAAATTCGATTGGGGAGAAAAAGAAGAGGCCGCATGCCAAACCATTAAGCAGAAATTGTGTAGTGCACCCATTCTAGCTTTACCAGAAGGCAACGAAGACTTCGTTGTCTAATGTGACGCCTCACACAATGGCTTAGGAGCTGTATTGATGCAGAGACAGAAAGTGATTGCCTATGCTTCAAGACAATTGAAGAAACACGAGTAAAATTACTCTACCCATGATCTAGAGCTTGGATATGTAGTTTTTGCTTTAAAAATTAGGAGACACTACCTGTATGGAACTAAGTGCACAGTACATACTGATCACAAGAGTTTGTAACATATTCTAGACCAGAAGGAGCTAAACATAAGGCAACGTCGTTGGATAGAATTGCTCAGTGACTACGACTGCAACATCAAATACCACCTAGGTAAACCCAACGTAGTTGCAGATGCACTAAGTCGTAAAGGAACTGATCCTCCCATGAGAGTTCGAGCCCTAGTCATGACCATTAGCTTGGACCTACCCAAACAAATATTAGAGGCTCAACTCCAAACACAGAAGCCTAAAAACATCAGAAAAGAAGACATAGGAGGAATGCTTAGGACTGACCTAAGCAAGGAGAGGTTGGAAGCTAGAGCAGACGGAACGTTATGTTTACACGAAAGAAGTTGGTTACCATGTTACGGAGACTTGAGAAACGTGATCATGCACGAATCTCATAAGTCCAAGTATTCCAAACATCCCGGATCTGAAAAGATGTATCAGGACGTGAAGATATTTTATTGGTGGCCGAACATGAAAGAAGACATTGCCACATACGTGAAGAAGTGTCTGACTTGTGCCAGAGTAAAGACAGAACATCAGAGGCCATCCGGTTTGTTAGTCCAGCCTGAAATACCAAAATGGAAATGGGACAACATCACCATGGACTTCATTACTAAACTCCCTACTTCATCTCATAGTTACGATACAATTTGGGTAATCGTTGACAGACTCACAAAATCTGCTCATTTCCTGCCCATCAGAGAGAATGACTCTCTGAACAAGTTAGCTAAGTTGTACCTAAAGGAAATAGTGACTAGAAACGGTATACCAGTCTTAATCATTTGTGATCGAGATGGTAGATTTACGTCAAACGTTTGGAGAGCATTCCAATGAAGTTTAGGAACAAACTTGGACATGAGTATCGCATACCATCCACAGACTGACGGCCAGAGTGAACGAACAATCCAAACCCTAGAAGACATGCTAAGAGCCTGTGTGATCGACTTTGGAAAAGGATGGGTAGAACATATACCATTAGTTGAATTCTCCTACAACAACAGCTACCATGCAAGTATTAAAGCAGCACCATTTGATGCCCTTTATGGTCGCAAGTGTAGATCACCCGTATGCTGGGCAGAGGTGGGGGAGTTCCAACTGACTGGACCCGAACTAATCCAAGAGACGACTGAGAAGATCACTCTCATCAGGCATCAAATTCAGGCTGCCCAGGATTGACAGAAGAGCTATGCAGACAAGAAACGGAAGCCTATGGAGTTTGCAGTAGGTGACCGCGTTATGCTAAAGGTATCACCTTAGAAGGGCGTCGTTCGATTTAGGAAACGTGGGAAACTAAATCCACGTTATGTAGGACCCTTCAAGGTGATTGCCAGAATAGGTAAAGTCGCTTATTGATTAGAGTTGCCCCAACAGTTGAGCCGAGTACACTCTACATTCCATGTCTCAAATCTGAAGAAATGATACGCGGATGAGCCGCTAGTCATGCCATTGGAGGGAGTTCACTTTGATGACAAACTCCAATTCATATAAGAACCGGTGGAAGTCATGGAGAGAGTAGTCAAGAAGCTAAAGCGAAGCCAAATCCCGTTAGTTAAGATACGATGAAACTCTTGGAAAGGTCCTGAGTTCACATGGGAACGCGAAGACTCATTTAGAGATAAGTACCCACATCTGTTCACATGAGCAGTAACGTCATCTTAAGCTTTGAGGACAAAGCTAAAATAACGGGTTAATGCTGTAAAACCTGTAAATTTCAGGTTTTGACTATGTCATCATTATATACGTCACCTCATGATATCTGAATATATGTTACCACCTTTGCATGAAATCCTTTAAACAATCATATGCATCATACATGAGCATACATTATTATAATCATCAGAACATGGAGACATTTAATCTCATGGCATACATTATGATTTTGAACATTTAATCATAAGGACACAGTCACATTTGGATGACTACATTATATGAGCATGCAGGACAGTAAACAATCACTTCTTTTGGGACATTTAAGTCACCTGAACTTATAATCATAAACATTCATCACATTGGTTCATAAATTCAAACTCATGATCACAATTAATAACATTTACTTAAATATTAATTTTTAAGCTTTAAATATATTGATGTATATATATTTTTCTTACATCATAAATGATATTATGTTACGACATCAACTATTTTTATATTTAAACATTAGCCTTAACCATTTTAACCTATTAAAACTAAGTTGTCATACTTTTAATATAGTAAATTATTTTCTCATCAAAAAATGACCATGCTCTCACCAAGGATCCCAAACTTAACCAAAATCAACCTAGACTTAAACATACTCACACAATACTACACCTATACTCCTAGTGACTTTACCTAGACACAAAAATTAAACATAAAAACACCCTAGACTCATTTATAGCCGAATATATATATACACATAACACTTAATACCCAAAAACCTTTACCACTTACACTTTTGACTTTTAGACTTGTACAATATATTTCATTTAAATCTTACACTATAGAAAACACATTTTTCCTTCCTTGACTAGCCAAAACCGCCGGTTTGTATATAAAACCATGACACCATGTACAACATTGGCATTTAAAGGGTGTACTAAGGTTCACTATACTTGTATCACAAAAACAAGCCACCTAGCACCCCTCTTTTTACATAAGACGTATGATAACACACACCCACACAACCCTTGCACTTGTATAAACTTTCCATTTAATAAAAACACTATACAAGTCTTACTTGGTCCCCTTGGAAGCCTAACATGTGACGGAAAAAGGGATGTGAAGGTCATATGTAGATATTTTGTCATTAAAACCATGTACTTACATGGTACATCCAAAAATCTCCAAATCTAAATTATTGCCTCTCTCTTGGACATGTATAAGCCCCAAGCCACTCCTCTCAATCTCATTTGTGATATTTATCAACCTTAGAAACTCACACATCCCTTACTACACTCTCATTCGGATACAAACTTAACAAAACACCTAGACGACTCCTAGCATTTACTTCTATCCATTCTAAGTCTTCTCCAAACATTTAGTGCTTATCATCCAAGATACTTAGCATTCAAGTCAAGTCCAAGATCAACCTAGGTCATAATAAGAAGAAACCGACGCCTAGGACTTCTAAACCCTAGTCATCACCAAGTTTATCTTGAAACAAGTAAGTATAAGCCCTCTCTAAACTTTTCCTTACTCATTTTACTTCTCATGCACGTTTATACTATAAAAATGGAGTTAGGAGTACATGCATACGTTTGAAACTTGTAAACAAACCCTAAACAACATATAAGCCCACGACTTATATGATGTCTATGGGTAATCTTGCCTTAAAAACCCTAAAACTTGTAAGGTTATGCATGATAACTTAGTGTAAGCCCTAAAGTAAATCACTATGTCACAAAAGTTTATAAAAAGAAATATAAGTCGAAACATTTAAGCTTATATAAGCCCATAAGTTATATAAGCCTAAACCTATATAAGCTAGATATTTAAGCCTATAAAATATATATAAGCCGAGACCTAAAAGTTTATATAAGCCATGACCTAGAATTTCTAAGACCTGATATAAGTCGAGAACTATAACTTAAATAAGCCACATCATTTAAGCCCTAAAAACTTATATAAGTCGAAACTTAAAACCCTATATAAGCTAGCCATGTAAACCTTAAAAATCTATAAAAGCCGAGACTTAATTATATTTAAGCTAGCTTATTTAAGCCCTTGAAATGTTAAAATAAGCTAAGTTATATAAGCCCTCATATAAGATAAAATAATCCGAATACAAATAAGCCCATGCCTTGAATTTAAGCCTAGAAATATTAAAGTATAAGCCCAATATGTAAAATATAAACACTAGCCCATTTGATAATTATTAGTTAATTTAAACAAGCCCAATAGGCCCACTTTACCCAAGTCGAGACCCAATTAGGCCGGTCAAGCCCAAATCCTAATTAGGGAGACTTTTCGTGCCCTTAATGACAATTGGTGAAAGTAATGGTTGATTTGGTAATTTAATAAAACATGTATTAATGATTTCGTGACTTTATAAAAGTACAAGGGTCGAATGTGTCCATTTCCAAAGTATAGGGTGCGTTTGTTTTAAACCATGGGTTAGATGAAACCACAAGGGCCATTATTGCCAATACTTAAACTTAATTTAAACCCTAGTTGCCTTAATAAATAATCCGATACCTCAAGGGGTCATTTTTGCCATAAATGAAACTTGTTACAAGCCCTAGCCTCACTTTGTAATTACTTCGATACCTTAGGGGTCATTTTTGCCACTTCTAGAAACTTATTACAAGCCATAGTTTAATATTTAAATATGCCGAGACATGAAGGACCAAAAGTGTCACTTTAGAAAACTTATTACAAGCCCTAAATCCTTCTTTTAAATAATCTGAAACTTTAGGGACCAATTATGTCATTTTGCAAACTTAAAACAAACCCTAACCCTAACTTATTTAATTTTTGAGACTTAGGGGGGGGGGGGGGTGTTTGGTCATTTCCCCAAAGTTTTGTAAGCCCTAGGGGCGTTTTTGTAAATAAACTAAACGGACAAGGACTAACGACGCAATATACTTAACGAACGAAACCTTAAGGATATTTTGGTAAATTGTTTTACAAACAAGGACTCAAGTGTAATTTAAGTTAATTGAAAATATTAATAAATTATTTTATTAATAAATTAACTTGGTTGTTTGGATAATTAAACAGACTATTAAGTCTATTCACGAAACCTTATAAACTGACAAATCCCGTTACTATAATTTTGTAGCCTTAAGAAAAGTAAATTGTATTTATTTTCTTACAATAAATTAAATAATGTAAAACATAGTTATTTATTTATTATCCATATTACTAAACACTTTATATATATATATATGTTTTTTAGAAACTAAAAAATATATATATTTACAATTCACTATAAGTGTAAACACTTAAACGATCGTAAAAGTTTATTAATTTGTGATCATACATTTTTCAATCATACATCCATCATGCATTGTTAATTATGCCTTTACTAAGGCACTTAAAATTACTTAGGTAATTACTCCAGTTCGTGATCATACTGTGCCAGTTTACTCAGTGACATCATCCTCACAACACTATCACTAAGGTGAGTTCATGGCCCCATCTTTACTGTTTTATAACTGGGGGAGAAAACATACAAAAACTATATATATTTAAATATGCAAAACATGCACTGATGACAACAACTACTTATTGCCTATTGTTTGCCCCATATCCGTGGACTGTAATAGTTAATAGTGTAGCGCGAAATGTATGAATAGATCAATTCGGGTATTGACAACACCCGGCCTGCGTGACTTGCTATCACGAAATGCTTAGGCCAAGCAACAGGTTTATATCATTGTCAGACTGAGGGAACAACATCAGGACAGATCCAAATGGGCGTACTGAGCAACTTTTGTCTAGCTTCTATTACATGGCAATAGGAACTACTATGGTATTGGACTGTGATTGTCTTACCATGATCGTGATGTTTGGCCTATCATTAACTTATTATTTAACTAAACCTGTGAATTCACCAACTTTGTGTTGACCCCCACATTTTACTCTATATGTTTTCTCAAGAAAATAAAGCAGGTTCATGCATTGGATTCCAGCATTTTAGGGAGCATAATGTCTACCATTGGGCTGGAATATTTACTTCAGTTTTATAATAAATATGGTTTTACAAACAAGATACTAAGTGTGTAGAATTAATTCATGTAACATGTATTAAATGACTTTTATGATCATTGCTCTATATGTTGTGTGCTATCGATCCACCCAAGTAACACCTCACGTACTATTCCGCTGCATTTGACCAACTTGGGGGTGTTACAATATGATTGAAGAATCAGTCGAAGTCTTCATGGACGATTTTTCCGTCTTTGGGAATTCTTTCGACGCATGTCTTAGCAATCTTGATAAAATGTTAGCACGATGTGAATAAGCAAATCTTGTGCTAAACTGGGAAAAATGTCACTTTATTGTAAAAGAAGGAATTGTGCTTAGACACAAAGTGTCTGGCGCATGCTTAGAAGTTGACAAATAAAAAATAGACGTAATTTCAAAACTCCCACCACCTACTAATGTGAAAGGCATTAGAAGTTTTTTAGGTCATGCCGGATTTTACCGACGATTTATCTAAGACTTTGCGAAGATCGCAAGACCTTTAACTCAATTCTTGAAAAAGAAAGAACATTCGATTTTAATGATGAATGCCTTTTAGCATTTGAAACTCATAAAGCAAAGCTTACATGCACACCAATTATTGCAAGCCCCAATTGGAACCTTCCATTTGTGCTTATGTGTTATGCAAGTGAACATGCCCTTGGAGCCGCCCTTGGACCAAAAGATGGAAAATAAATTCACCCCATCTAATTTGCTAGTAGATATATAAACGCAGCCCAACAAAATTACACCATCACGGAAAAAGAACTCATGGATGTAGTTTATGCGTTTGACAAATTCCGATCATAACTCGTATTGTCGAAATCAATAGTTTACATCGATTACTTAGCCTTAAAGTACTTGTTCAAAAAGTAAGATGCCAAACCTCATCTCATACGATGGATATTGCTTTTACAAGGATTCGATTTAGAAATTAAAGATAAAAAGGTGCTGAGAATGTTGGTGCCGATCATTTATCTCGCATAGTGAATGATGATTCTAGCGATGATAAAATCGATGATTTTCCCAATGAACACATAATGCAAATAAATACTAACATTACACCATGGTTTGCAGACTTTGCAAACTATTTGGCTGTAGGTATTTTACGAAAGGGAATGACATATCAACAAAAGAAAAGATTCTTTTCTAAACTTAAAAAATACTTTTGGGACGATCCCCACTTGTTTAGAATCTGTTCCGATGGAATGATCCGAAGTTGTATTTCCGGATCCGAATCTTGAAAAATTCTCGATGAATGTCACTACGGACCGAACGGAGGACATTATGCAGCGAACACCACCGCTAAAAAAGTATTCGACGCTGGCTTTTACTGGCTAACGATTATTCGTGAAGCTCATACCTCTAACACCCCCAAATTACATGCGCAGCCGAAATACATAATTTGGGTGCTAGGCAGTTAGCATCACACACTAGTCATACAGAACGCCTCAAAAGAGACGTTTAAAAGTTTACATTTATAAAAATGTACAACAACAAAGTGTACTTAGTTTTTCCAACCCAAAAGTTACAACAGAGAGCGTTTAGGTCCCCACCGAATCTAAACCAAATATCCAAATTCTTACGTTTAAACAAAATAAAATTTAAATTGTTTAAACAACAGGGAGAAAAATATAATAGACCACAAAAGCCACACCAACTCTCCATAGCATGCTCCACCACAACCTAGCCTTGATTACCTGAAACACATACTTAAAAGGGTCAACAAATAATGTTGAGCGAAATCTATAAGTTTTACAATCACATTTGAACATAAGAGTATAAAATTCATTCACGATCATTCATAGAATTGTCGATCAAACAATATATTATTCAAGGTTGTTATCTTTAGCAATAGCTAATAATTGTGTTTGAGCTCATGACACTGAGCCGTTAACTAATTAGTCACCCGCGCCAAATGTCGACGTAACTTATATGAAACCATCGCCCCTCTAAAGGCATTAGTTGCAATTAATCCTTATTTCTCATACAAAATATCTGTACGCAGAGGGTACTCAACGTACAACTCTCGTATCAAATTGGGTCGTCAACCCCGTAGTACCACAAATTGTATAAGCAACTATTTCTAATTCCCACACGAATTAGACAATAACTAACAGTTCATGAAATTAGGGACTTTTTGCAACTAGGTACTCAACACAATTCAAGGCATCATTTGGGTCCAACAATCATTCATGACTTATGTTTATTTTCATTTAAATAGCATGTATCCCCCTCGCGGGTAAAAATCATTTGAAATATAGTAGAAAGCGAGGCTATAGACTCACCTTATGTTGAAGTATTAGTCAAAGTAACGGATGACGATCTCCGACGATGAGGATGCCCGGGAAATTCAATCACAACACCTAGCGAATGAACGCGAAATGAGTCAACTCATTTATATACCATTAGGTATTGAATAATACTTAAATATAGTCAATTGTCATAATTAAAAACTCATGCCAAAATCAAACAAGTGATAGTTACTAGACTCGTACCATTTATCTACGTAACTAAAAGTGTTGCTCATTTTATAATTCTGCCGGTACTTACCAAAAGTACGGGCTGTTTTCTTATACTTAAACATCACCATAAATTATGAGAAAATTTGTAAAATTCACTTATAACCTGTAGATAACTCATATTAAATTTCATAAAAAAAATTCACTTTTAAAATTTTCTGCTCGTCACATTACTAAACTTAAATTTTCGGACAGTTTTACACCTTCACATTGTAAGACCTCTTTGACTCATTTAAAATATACCACTTGCTATTTTGACTCCTAAGTCTAAAAATAGACTCAAAAACACAGGTTTATAACTAAAGAACAACTCTCAACTCTTTTTAAAACTCTAGTTATAGGCCCCGAGATTTGACCTAAAATCGAACACAATTTCGGATTATGTCGACTTTCATCTCCCGCTACACGAAATTTCAAACTAGCGTAACTTTTGACTCGTTAGGAGTTAAAAGCTCTATCTTATATCAAAACGAAGCTTGAGAAAAGCTCTATAACTATATCTAATCCTTAAAACCTTAACTTAGACTTAAGACTACTAAAAATGGCCTAAAACAATCTGTTTGAAAAAGACATTTTAAAACTCTCATCAAATCACTATTTCAACCATTTCCATCAACTCTTAGACCTACTACGACACCACATGAACAACCTAAAACATCCTAATCATCCTATATCACTTGTATGATCACTCATTCACAAAACCTCATTTTATAAACTAAACATGCAATGTATTTTAATCATTCAAAAACATTAAAAACATGATACTAAACACATATCCACAACAAATTAGAATCAAAACCAAAATCAAAGAAACACCACCTTAGGGCCTTGGGTTTTGGAGAACAATACCACCAAGGAAAACATTTTCCTTCTTGTTTTTATAGTTAATTAACATCACAAACATATAATTTAAACATGCATATAACTTAATTAGATCAAAACCCCATTTTTAAAATCTTAAATTTTTGGAAAAATCAAGTTGATGCATGTTAGATTTAAATAGATGAAAAGACTTAAAAAGGAATTACAAAAGTGGGTCTTAGATTAGTTTTATCAAAAACCAAAAAAAATTGATGGTGGTGGTGGTGAGGTGGGTGTGGCTGTCGGCTTCAAGAGAGAAGAAGGGGAGGGGTGACTTTTTTTTTGAAGTAAAAAAATGAATGTGCTCCCCTTCCTTTCCTTTTGTAAAAATTAGAGGGACCCTTCTTGCAATTTTGGTTATCTTTTGTCCCTCTTGGCAAAACTAGTTTCTAAAGAGCGGGAATCGATTTACTAGTCGGTTTTGAAATTTTTGCAGGAGTCGAGATTCGTCCCAGCTTCCTAAAACATATTTATAAGCCTACACTCACAGAAAATAAAGTAAGAATGGTTCCAAATCGACTTAACACGTAAGTAAAAATAAAAATCTCGAAAATTCAAATATCGATTAATCGATAGTAAAATATAAATTTTGGGCATCCGTCGGTATCGCGATCTCTATTGATTCTTCTTAAATCGTCACACATCGAAATTTAGTCTCGTTTATCAGTTTCAGTTTAAACCATCAAACAATTCCACGATAAAAATTTTCAGAAATTTCAAAAATATGCGTAAAATAGAATAAAATAATGATCGCGGTTTTCGGGGTGTTACATCCTCCCCTCCTTAAGAGAACGACGTCCCGGCGTTCGCCTCCTCTTATACTCACATTCCGCACCACTAGAAAAAATGTGGGTACTTCTCCTTGAAGAAATCTTCACGCTCCCACGTAAAATTCCGGTCCACACCTAGAATTCCATCGTACCTTCACAATCAGAATCCTACTATGCTTCAACTTCTTAACCTCTCGATCCATAATCTCCACTGGTTCTTCAATAAAATGCAACTTATCATCAAGTTGTATCTCATCTAAAGGAATCACCAATTCTTAGTCCGCTAAACATTTCTTCAAGTTCGACACGTGAAACGTGTTATGAATAGCACTAAGCTCCTCTGGCAACTCTAACTTATAAGCAACCGGTCCAATTCGTTCTACAATCTTGAATGGTCCAATATACCACGGACTCAACTTTCCTCTCTTTCCAAAACGAATCACACCTTTCCATGGCGACACCTTGAGCATAACCATGTCTCCAATCTCAAATTCCAAAGGCTTGCTACGATTATCTGCATAACTCTTCTGTCGGCTTCTTGATGATAATAATCGATTCTTAATTTGCACAATCTTCTCAGTCGTCTCAAACACCATTTCAGGTCAAGTCAGTTGACTTTCCCCTACTTCGCTCCAACACACTGGAGATATACACTTACGCCCATACAACGCTTCAAACGGTGCAGCCTTAATACTCGCATGATAACTGTTGTTATATGAGAATTCCACTAAAGGCAAATGACGTTCCCAACTACCACCAAATTCTATCACGCATGCTCGAAGCATGTCCTCCAACGTTTGTATAGTCCTTTCACTTTGGCCATCGGTTTCGGGATGATAAGCAGTACTCAAACTCAACTCGGTGCCTATAGCACATTGAAGAGATCTCCAAAATTCCGAAGTAAACTGACTGTCACGATCCGAAATAATCGACAACGGCACTCCATGACGACAAACAATCTCTTTCACATACACCTCTACGAACTTCCCCATACTATCCGTCTTCTTCATAGGAAAAAAGTGTGCAGATTTAGTCAATCTATCCACAATCACCCATATCATATCACAACCACTACGAGTTCTTGGTAAACCCGTGACGAAATCCATAGCGATCTTCTCCCACTTTTATTCAGGAATCTCAGGTTGAACCAATAATCCGAACGGTCTCTTTTGTTCAGCCTTAACCTTCGCACAAGTCAAACACTTACTAACATAGCACGCAATATCTGCCTTCATATTCGGCCACCAATACACCTTCTTCAAATCATGATACATCTTATCCGACCCAAGATGTATCAAATACTTTGTCTTATGGGATTCATTCATCACCAAATCTCGCACTCCTTGTGCTCCTTTCTTAGGTGTACACAAAGGTAACCAAATTCTATTATCAAAATATCTCATCCCATTCGATCTCACTTCAAACAACGGATTCATCATCCTTCCCAAATTTTATTTCTTAACATGCTTCCTCAACAAACCATTGGCTTGAGCTTTCAATATCAACTCGGTCAAGTCAACCTTTTTAGCCATCACCAAATCCCTAACTCTCAACGGCTTTTCTCTTTCCTTCCTACTAAGCGCATCAACCACAACATTCACTTTACCAGGGTGGTAACGAATCTCGCAATCATAATCACTCGATAGCTCAACCAAGCTCCTTTGAATCATATTCAACTCTTTCTGATCCAATATGTGTTGTAAACTCTTGTGGTCAGTAAACACCACACACTTTGTTCCATACAAATAATGTCTCCACAACTTTAAAGCAAAAACAACAACTCCAAGTTCCAAGTCATGAGTCGTGTAGTTTTCTTCATGCTTTCTCAGTTGTCTTGATGCATAAGCGATCACCTTCTCATGCTGCATCAATACCGCTCCATAGCCCTTATGAGACGCATCACAATAGACCATGAAATCTTCAGTTCCTTCAGGTAACGACAAAATCGGTGCATAACACAACTTTTCTTTAAGAGTTTGGAAAGCGGTCTCTTCATCTTTTCCCCACACAAACTCTCGATTCTTCTCGGTCAACTTAGTCAAAGACTTAGCGATCAACGAAAATCCTTTGATAAATCTTCGATAATATCCAGCTAAACCAAGAAATTGACGGACTTCAGTCGGCGTCGTTGGTACCGACCAATCCCTGATAGCTTCAATCTTGGCAGGATCTACACGAACACTGTTGAGTCCACTAGATGTGGATCTTGCAGCCTGTCAGGAACGGTGAACGACTTCTGTAATCACAAGTCTATTCACAGAGAGACTCTATACAAATCACACAGTATAAGTGCGGAATACAAATACTATGAATAAGAAGAACATAATAACTATAACGACTTGATCCTTTTCTAAGGTTTTCTAATATTAATAAGAACTAGAATTATATTTGATGAAGGTGTCTGTAACCCTTCTGCCTAAGGTTCCTTTTATACTACAAGGAAACCCTAATACATCATTAACCAAAACGTGTAAAACTGATATGCATATCCTTTCCTAACATATCTCATGCATATCCTAACAGAATAATATCTAAATAATAAAGTTTGACTTTCTCTAAGACCAGGAGCACGACTTGCTCCTACTACTACTATGACCAGGAGGAACTACATACCTCCTAGTCTACCTATTACAAATAACTATTCCAATGGTCCTAACAATCCTCCCCTAAACTTGAATTTGACCTGTTGAGTTCAAGTTTCCTGGTAAATCGTGCAACTGAGCTTGAGGATTGAAACAACAAAAGAAACAACAGCATCATAACCATAAAGAACATAAGGACCGCTGCAACAATGAACACCCAGAAGCTTCTTTAAAGCTTGAAACAAATTAGCATCTTGTTGAATCTTCACATCAACATGAGCAGATTTTATGAGCCTTTACCAAGTAGCTGCTCGCTCTTGGGCTAGCCAGTCTTTATGGTGGAATAAGCATCACCATGGGAGACCAGAACCCAGCCCAACTCTTAGAACGTGAATCAATGGTGAGTGGGGGTACCCTGATGATTTTAGGTAAACCATCACAGCCGTCAACGGATTTGATATGTCTTTACCATAAGCCGTACCCTTCTGGACTCGCCAACTCTTAGCAATGAAGCATCGGTGAGTTGAAAACCCTATAGCTTTGAGCAAGCTATTATAGCTATCAAAGGATTTGATAAAATCTTTACCAAGAGTCGTACCCCCTTGGATTAGCCACTTTTTAGTCTAGGACCATGGCAAGTGAAAACCATCCAGTTTTGGGTAACCTGGCAACCATCAACGGATTTGAGAATCACACCAGAGCCGTACCCTCATGGTGAATCAACTCTTTCTTGTCTGTGAGACATGGTGAGTTGAGCACCATTTGTTGTGTGGACCAGGTCCAACACCAGATGAAACTCCAAACCATCACAAGTGTGAAACAGTCAAATGAAACCCAATGTTTGGAAAAGTATAAGCAGATATTATATAAAAAGTATATATATTTTATTTTTTATTTTTTTATTTTTTTTTAACTAGCTACAATATAAGTCACCAATCACCGTACATATTGGTGAAAAGAATGTCAGTATAAACACATAAAAAACACATACCCATCACATACCAGATGTCGCAACCTTGTCAGCTTGCAACCGAGCTTGTATCCCTTCCACCAGAGTAGTAGCCATGGAAGTCTCATTCCCTGAAGGGGAATTGGAGATCTGCAAGTGACATGCGAGCATGGCCTCCATAGTAGCAATAGTTAACGGATAGTCCATATCCGTAAGCATGAATACCATGGCACCAGACTCCAACTCCAAGATATGCACTCTACAGCCAGCATATAGCTTCCATCTCTTGATTACCCAGCGTAGCTGGTCTTTCCAGATACCAGAATATGGAGCATGTGGAGGAGAATCAAGCATCATCTTCAAGTCAGCCCACATTGTCAGACCAGGCCAGGTGGCCACCTCACTAGGATGAGTAGGCATACCAGCATCCACAAACCCATACAACGACAAAAGATCCCTACGATCCACCCAAGTCAAAACACCTTGCAAACCCGAAGCATAACGAACATAACCATCACAGATGGAAATCCTATGGGTGAAAGTACCAGGAATAGTAGTGGATGGCTTAACCGTCCAAGCAGTAATAAACCCCGTACCCATTGGCAACTCGGAGTCACTGTCTGAAGCTGCATCAATAAGGTTCTCAAGAGCACGCTTCTCATAAGGAACAGACTTACCACTCCTAGCCATCTTCTTGCGAATGGAACGACGAGGAGTTGAAACACCAGACGAGGGTTCAAACTTTACCTTCACAGCAGGAATAGAATCAGCAGGAGTAGAATCAACACGTTGACCAACCAAAGGATCAAAGGTATCTGCACCAGGAGAAGTAGTAGGTTGAGGGCCAGTCACTGGTGGTGAGGATTGTTCCATAACAGGAGTAGCAGTGGTGGTGGTAGTTGTAGCATAGGTGGTGGTGGCAGGACCCGAAGAGGAAATAGGAGGAGCAACCGAAGGTGTGGGTGTGGAACCAGCAGTAGAAACATCAACAACAGATGGTATACCAGTAGAAACAAGAGGAACACCAGATGAAGAACTAGGAGCAACAGCAGGTTGATAAGTTGGAACCACTCGTGGAGGAGGACGATAGATGAAACGCTCCAGAACTGGTATGTTCTGACGCCTGATAATCCTTTGGTATAGATCCTTAAGCTCGTCAAAAGACAATGCCGTAACCCGATCCCATGTCCAACCAACAGTAAAGTGAGCGCCCGACTGATATTTGACATACCTCTGCATTAACTTTCTCTCCTCGGTTCTTGTCAAAGGTCTGTTCCGACGCTTTTCACGCAGTTGAGCAGCAAGAGATAATTGTTGCTTACGCGTTAATGCCATTGCTCGGGGAATACAATTCTGCTCATTCACATCAGCACCCAAGAGATCAGTAAACTACGAATAATCAGATGTAAGAATAGTGAGCACTCGTATCCAATCATTATCATCCCAATGCATAGCATCATGCTGCAACTGTTCACGCCTTTGCTTCCAAAGAGCTTCTTCCTCAGCCCTAGTAGCTTGATCAATCTCCGCCTGCATTCGTTGTGCAACCTCCTCACCCAGTCTGTATTCCTCAAGTTGTCTGCGAGTACGCTTGCGAGGGGGTGAGGGTGCATCAGTCATAGAGGCCTTCCTTTTAGGATCATGAGACGGTCCAGCAGTTGGACCAGTAGTAGTACCAGCAGAAGAACCAGCGATATCCTCCTTTGGTCTAGGGGTAGCAGCAGTAGGAGGGATGCTTGATGAAGTAGGAGGAATAGGCAAATCAGCATACGGCTTATCAGCAAATGCAGCCTTCGCTAGCAAAGTCAAGCCATCCTCCACAAGATCCTCAACATCCTCATCAGAATCATACTGAACAACATGCTTCTTCCTCCTCCTCTGCTGTGTCTACAAAGCTTTAATCCGGTCCGCCATTGGAAGAACAAATTCCCTGGTAATCTTGCGATGCTGATTCAAATCGGCCTCCAAAGAAATAATACTTTCATGGTACCTGTGCATGAGATGAAGCAAAGAAGTCAGTGTAGCAGGTTCCTCCGCTTTCCCACCAAGAGGACTTGGATCTGGGAAGGATTCATTGGAATCAGAAGCAATAAAGGGGTCATCATCATGAGCACGAGAACCAGAGGGCTTCTCAGCAGAGTGAGGTGCTAGACTAGGAGGGGGAGTATCCACAAATAGGGACGGATGTGGCCTAGAAGAGGGGGCAGCCTTGGAAGTGGATGGCATTTCAACCACCACTTCCTCAGCTGGCTCTTCCACCACCACATGAGGTGCACCACCAGTAGGATGCTCCTCCTCTAAAGGATCATCTCCTAATGGAAGTTCCTCCTCGGCTTCAGCAGCCGGAGGAACAACATTAGGAGGACCTTGGGCAAGGCCCAACATTGTGTCAGTAAGGGGCCTCCAATCCCCCTTAAACCCTAGAGCCATATTGGAGAAAACTTTAGAACTAAGCTTAGGGGTCTCATACTCTTCCCTATTAAGAGGTATACACACAAGTTTCTGCTGCAAAAACCTAGGATACATTGAAAATTTATTCCTAGATCCAGTACTACTCAGATTGTTAACCATCCTATCAAACAAATAGCGAGAAAAATTAAACACTCTACCTTGTGCTATGCAGATCAAACCAGTAGCCAAAGGAATGGGAAAGGCATCCCAACTCCCAGACTTAGGGCTTAAGCAGTGAATCAAGAAGTGCACTAGAAGCTTCCACTTGGGGGAAAACCTATTCTTTTGGAAGTTAAACTTCCCCCATGGTTATAACCTATATCAGCCATCCCCTCCAAAACCTCAGCATTGGGGATGGAAACAACACCACCTTCATCTTGAAGATGAAGTGAACTCCTAATAGAAGCTTCAGAAACCACATAAGAACGTCCATCAATGGTAGCATGGAGTTCAAGTGGGCGACCCAAAACATCCACAAGTTCGGCAGTATCCCAAAACTAGCGAATCACACTATCATAGACAATTGGGCAAACAGTAAAAGCATACCTAAGGTTAGAAGCCTCAATAAACTCCAGGATGTCTGTGAATTCGTCACGTTTAGGACCATCTCACATATACGCTACCTTATTGTGATCGGGTTTGTAGAACAGAGCAGCCATTGATGATGATTGGAAGTGATGGAAGGTGATTGATTAGAGATTGAGAGAGTAGGAGCGTGTGTGTGTTATGGTTGTGATGAATGAGTCAAAGGGGGTAATTGAATTGACCCCTAATAATGTGGGTTGCCCTTTCAAATTAGGCAGTTAATGCAAAAGTAACCACTTGCCCCTTATAACTTTATTTACAAATCCGAGTTACCAAAGTTAAATAATATGATATATACCAGAATTAGCTTGCGTTGACTAAAAGTCAAAACGCATAAGGGTCAACACTAGAAGCACAATGTGGTCAACAGAAGTCAACGAAGTGAACAATGACCCAAACCAAGACTAGAAGCCAACCATTAATGATAAGTAAGGAGTTTTATCTACTAGAAGTTGAAGACTACCACCAGAAGTGAGCAAAATCCTCTACTAGAAGTAGCACACACCGCAAATACACATACAATCTGTTGTTAAACACTACCAAGATGTTAATCTATGCAAGTAAATATGTACACTAAGCCTCCCCTTAGTCTTAGCCTCCCCTCAATCCTAGGTCTCAAAGATTGACCATTCCAATGTGAACCACCAAGTGGTTGAACCGAGGATCATCAAAGGCTTTAGTCAATAAATCAGCAACATTATCATCTGTATGAACCTTAAGAACCTGTATCAACTTCTTCTCATTGGCATCCCTAATAAAGTGGTGTCTAATCTCTATATGTTTTGTACGTTGATGAAAAACAGGATTCTTCACAATGCAGATAGTGCTTTGATTGTCAATGAAAATTTTGGTGTTCATAAAGTTGAACCCATAATCAAGCATCTGATTTTGTATCCACAAAACTTGTCCACAACAACTAGCAGCAGCTACGTATTCAGCTTTTGTTGAAGAAGTAGCTACTATCGTCTGTTTCTTACATTGCCCTAAGATAAGTCTCCGTCCCAAAAACTGACAACCACCAGTAGTAGATTTTCTGTCATTATTAGCACCTGCATAGTCACTATCACTATATGCTTCAAGAACAAAAGGTGATTCTCTAGGATACCACAAGCCTAACTTGGGTTGAGCCTTGATGTACTTGAAAATCTTCTTGACTGCATTCAAGTTAGAAACCGTCGGAGCCACCTGATGTCTAGAACAAGCACTTACTGCAAACATAATATCCGGATATGATGCAGTCAAATACATGAGTGAGCCAATCATTGACCTGTACATGTGAACATTTACCGGAGGATCTGGCTCATTCTTGAGTTTGACTTTAGCTACTTCATAAGGTGTTGTTGTTGGTCTAAGAGGATCCATATCAAACTTCTGAAGGATCTCATGAACATATTTATCTTGACTTATGAAGATTCCATCCGACTGTTGCTTGACTTGAAAACCAAGGAAAAATGTAAGCTCTCCCATAGTACTCATCTTAAATTCACCCTTCATCAGTTGTTCAAACTCATCACACATTCCTTTTTAGTAGAATCAAAAATAATATCGTCCACATAAACCTGAACAAGGATAATGTCTGTGGTATTCCTCTTAAGAAATAGTGTTTTGTCAATTGTGCCTCTTCTATAACCATCTTTCAACAAGAAAGTAGAAAGACGCTCATACCAAGCTCTAGGAGCCTGATGAAGTCCATAGAGAGCTTTGACCACCTTGTAAACTTTCTTGGGATGAAGTGGATCTACAAATCCCTTAGTTTGAGTGACATAAACTTCCTCATCAATCTTGCCATAGAGAAATGCACTCTTGACATCCATCTGAAAAACTGTAAAGCCCACATAAGAAGCAAAAGCCAAAAACAGACGAATGGCCTCAATCCTAGCAACAGGAGCCAAAACTTCAGTGTAGTCAATGCCTTCAAGTTGTGTATGACCTTGTGCAACCAACCTCGCCTTATTTCTCACCACAATACCCCTTGCATCTTTCTTGTTTTTGAGAATCCATTTGGTTCCAATTTCTGTCTTTACATCCGGCAAGTCAACTAGGATCCAAACATTCTGAAACAAGAACTGCTGCATCTCCTCCTGCATAGCCTCCACCCAACTTTGATCCTCAAGAGCATGAGAGACTGATATAGGTTCCACCTGTGAAAGAAAACAAGCAAACAAGCAATGTTGAAAGTCCCTATGATTATTACGCTTTTGGTCCTCAATATAGCTCACAAGAGCATGATGATCAGACGTTGCTTTCTTATGCATTCTGCGAGTCTTGACAGTAGAACCAGGATCTCCAATGATTTGAGTAGTAGGATGGTCTTTGTGTGACTACAACACTTGATTGGAAGCTACGTCTACTTCTGGTGCCAAGTTATTAAGATCCCCAACAAAGTCATCATCATATGAAGCAGAGTCGAAATTGCCATCTATTGGTTGCTTATGAATATCATCCAGCTTGGTAGAAGACTTCTTTTGATAGTTTCCCAGGTCAGAAGGACTAGAGAATCTAGTAGAGGAAGTGGAATCACTAGCCGGACTACCAATAGGTGTTAAACTAGCACTAGGAGGAACAGTTGGAGTACTAGGAGTAGCGTTGTCAGCAGAAGTATTCAAAGGAAACTCAAAGCCACCTTGAGTAGCTGTTGTAGTAGCCTCTAGTTGTTGCTTGAGCAATGTGTCAAGAGCTCCTTGTGAGTCCAAAATATCTGATGGAATAGCATCACTAGGAGTAGTAGGAGAGACTGTGGTGGAATAGGATGGAATAACAAAAATATCATCCTCGTCATCTGAGTCTGAAAGACTAGAATGAGCACCTGCACTAGAAGTTGCAAACACTTGTGTACCTGCATCATGGTTAGTTTTGTAACGAAAATATCCCAATGAATCGCTAAGATAATCAAGATCAAAATACCATTCAGGACCCTTGCCTTGTATGTTTGACTTCTCCTCAAAATACCTGAGATTAATAGTTTCAATTACTCGCTTGGCTTAGAGATTGTAGACACGATAAGCCCGAGAGTGAGTTGAATATCCCACAATGTATCCTTCATCTGCCTTGCCATCAAATTTCCCCAAATAGTCACTAGTGTTCAGAATGGTAACAGGACACCCAAATGGCTTCAAATGAGCAATGTTTGGTACTTTAGCTGTGAGTAGCTCATAGGGAGTCTTCTTGTAAAGATTAGTAATAGAAACTCTATTTAAAACATAACTTGCAGTATTGACAATTTCTGTCCAGAATATGGTTGGAAGCTTGGAATCGGCAAGCATTGTTCTCGCAGCTTCTATTAGAGTCCTGTTCTTTCTTTCTGCCACGCCATTCTGTTGAGGAGTTCTTGCTGCACTATAATCTCTTTTGATACCTTTAGAATTACAAAGTGCTATGAGGTCTGCATTTTTGAATTCCGTTCCATTATCACATCGAATACCTTTAACCTTCTTGGACAACTGATTCTCAGTAAGTGTAATAAAGTCCTTGAGAATTGAGTAGGTCTCACTCTTGGCAGCCATGAAGAAAACCCACGCGAACCTGCTATACCCATCAGCTACGACAAGGCAGAATTGTTTGTGGTCAATGCTCCTAATAGAGGTAGGACCAAATAAATCCATGTGTAGTAGCCGCAATGGTTCAGTTATAAGGCTGAGAGCAGTAATGGTCTTGAAGGATGCTTTATGTTGTTTGCCTTTGCTGCATGCAAGGTAATTGATATCATTTCTGAATGATTTGGGAGGTAAACCAGAGACCAAATTCAGATTTGCTAATTTATGAATGGTCTTGAAGTTCACATGTCCCATCCTTTGGTGCCATTTAGTGAATTCATCTTCTGAGGCTTTAGCAACCAAACATGCTAGTTGACCAGTAGGATTGACTTCATTCAGCTTGATACTATAGAGGTTGTGTCTTCTAGGGATTCTGAGCAGAACCTGTAAGTCATCCGGGAGTTTAAAGTCTTTGGATAACACTAGTGCATCAGTATCCGTAAAGAGGACAAACTGCTTCTTGTCACAAATCTGAGAGACAGATATCAAGTTGAAGTGTCGAAGTGCTTCCACATAGTAGACCTGCTCAAAGTTAAGATTAGGCGTCTGAATCGTTCCTTTGCCAATAATCCTTCCTTCACCTCCTCCAAAATAGACCTTTCCGCCTTGAAATGGTACAAAGTTAGATAGAAGACCTTTATTTCCTGTCATCCTCCTAGAGCATCCACTATCAAAAATCCTAGAGTAGGATCTTGGTATGGAGTAACCTACAACAACAAGAAAAGATATATGCAAAAGTTAGTGTCTTAAGGGGACCTAAACCTTTTCAGGTTTGAGCATGCCTTGTGGATCTTTAGTAGTTAGCCAAGAAGATTGATGAGATCCACCGTTGTTCTTAGGTTGCCTATTCATCATACGGGTGTTAGTGTTTGACCAAGAACAACCTGCTGAGGGCTTAACAGCAGTTCCCATATTTCCCAACCCAAAATACATGTGGTCTAAATTAAATGCATAATTTGGATTAAAAGTCTGAAAATAGTTGCTGGTTGGTCTATTTGGTAGTAATCCAGTGTTTCTCCAATGATCAGAAGTTAATGAAGCGGTCCTTCTAGAAGAAGAAAAAGATTGGGCACATGGGTTTAGTCTTCTAGAAGAATATGGAACAACTCCTGGTGGACCAGGAGTAGGAAATGCTTGATATACAGAAGAATGTTTGTCATAAAAATCACAATCTTTAATCAAATGAAATTCACTCTCACAAACAAAACATGTTTTAAACGACCTTTTATTAGAATGGCATTGTTTCATACTGCTAACTTTATTGCACACAATTCTAGGAGAAACATTCTTCCTAGGACTCAATAAACCAGGACTAGACACTGTTGCAGTAAAAGCAACTCTCTCTTGACTCTTCCTAGCACTAGTAGCAGCATGGTCATTTGACTTGGAACTTGCAGGTCTAGACTCTTCACTTGAACCACATGATGCAGAGTCACTGGCTTTGTCACTGAAAGTACACGAGACAAAGTCATTAGTATTATTAGAACTTTTTGGGGACTCATGCATCTGTTATCTATCCAAGTCATTATGCCTAGTAATGGGCATGAAAGTTTCTGAAAGAGGTGGAGGGACAACATGCATTTCTGCTGCTAGTTTAAACCTATTATAGCTAGGTGTTCCCTCTTCCTCCTTGTCAGGATCAAAGACACTTGAAAAAGATAAATCAAACACATCTTCTGAATCAATATATTTATCAAATCTTAATCCTCTTTTAGTCCTACCAGACATACTACTATCAATTAATTTTGAAAGATTCTTAGGTGCATTTTGCCATTTTTCAAATCTTAAAAGTGTAGCATCTAATTTTTCCTTCATGTCTTGTTTATCTTTGATACTGTCATCTTTTAACTTTTCAGTGTATTTAAGCATATTTGTTGTGTTTCTAAATCAATGTTCAGTATCCTAATTTTATCCTCGTACTCACGTTGTGTATCTTGAAGCCACCTCTTTTGTTGTTCTAATGTTTTTAAAGAAGCCTTATATGCTTGAACTTCTAAAAAATACTTATCATTCTTATCATTTAAGTCATTATATTGAGACAACAATTCTGATTATTTATCATGACAACCAAGAGGACAATGTTGTACCTGAGGTGAGATGCCCATAAGAGCAAACTCTTCTGCTTCCTCGGCATCAGACAGATTCCCAGCAATCATTGCAAACACGTCAGTAGAAGGTTCAGCTGTTTCTAGGGTAGCATTCTGATGATCATTCCAGTTGACCATAGAGTCAACAGACACCAACGCCTTCTTGTCATCCTTCACCTCCTAAATCTTGAAAGCTGAATATCTGCTCTTCTCCTGGTCATGCTTGTTAGGGCATTCCCTTGCAAAGTGACCTTGTTGCTGGCAGTTATAGCATCTAACCTTGCTTCTGTCAAATCTTGCTGGCTCTCTTGGGTTATAGTTAAATTTTCGACCGGCTTTCTTCTCAAATTTGTGAACCCTAAGAGTGAGCATGGCCATCTGCCATTTTAGATCCATTTCATCTAGGTCAAGTTTATCAACCTGTTTGAAGTCATCAAAAGCAAGTTGTTGTTGAGCATCTACGTCAGCAACAAAAGAGTGAAGAACAGCTTCTACCATGCTACCAGACTTGGCTTTTGGTTCAGGAGTAGAAGTATGCTGAAAAGTATGTTGAGAAGACATAGTATTGCTTGGGCTACTAGCATAGGACATGGGACTAGATCCCATAGAACTCACAAAGGTAGAGTTAGCAGGAGTAGGAAAAGAATCACTTGAGTATCCCCTCACATGAGGCTCAAAGGTTTTGAGCTTATGAAACAAATCATCAAAATTAAGATAGTCAAGCCTACCTTTTGCTTTGAGAGAGATTACCACCTGATTCCATGAGTAGGGTAAGGCTCTAAGAAACATTGCTATGATATCACCATTGTCAGGTTTCGACCGAAGTTGATTCAACTGGCTCAGTATCTTTTGAAACATGTCATACCCTTGATGGATACCTTCAGTTTCTGAGATCTTGAAGTCTGTGAATTCATCTCTCAGCATGGATCTTCGCATTTTCTTTGACTCCGCATTCCCACCAAACCTTACTTTTATTCCATTCCAGTTTTCTCTAGCATCATCCAGATGATAAAAGTCACCCATGTGATCATCAGGAAGAGACTGAAGCAAAATAGTTTTTGCTTTGATCTCCTTCTGAACAGCTGTGATTTCTTCATGAGTTTTAGGGTCAAGAAGAATAATACTTCCATTCTTGTCTCTTCCAGTCAACTTCCCGTTGTTTCCATTCAGAATAATCTTTCAAAGGTCTTGATCAGTGTTGGTGATCCAACATTCCATCTTCATCGCCCAACTATCATACTCGTCCTTTTTCAGAAGAGGAAACTTACCATTTGTGTTGGAAACCGTAGCAATGATCTGTTGAGGTTGCTGAGTTTTAGGGGTACTATCTACTCCTGTTTGAGTAGAACTTGAGGCAGACATAATTAAACAAAAATGTTAGTAATGAGAAAAATGGATTCTTCTTGTTACAGAGACTCTCCCAGGCTCTGATACCACTTGTTGAGTCCACTAGATGTGGATCTTACAGCCTGTCAGGAACGGTGAACGACTTCTGTAATCACAAGTCTATTCACAGAGAGACTCTATACAAATCACACAGTATAAGTGTGGAATACAAATACTATGAATAAGAAGAACATAATAACTATAACAACTTGATCCTTTTTTAAGGATTTCTAATATTAATAAGAACTAGAATTATATTTGATGAAGGTGTTTGTAACCCTTCTGCCTAAGGTTCCTTTTATACTACAAGGAAACCCTAATACATCATTAACCAAAACGTGTAAAACTGATATGCATATCCTTTCCTAACATATCTCATGCATAGCCTAACAGAATAATATCTAAATAATAAAGTTTGACTTTCTATAAGACCAGGAGCACGACTTGCTCCTACTACTACTATGACCAGGAGGAACTACATACCTCCTAGTCTACCTATTATCAATAACTATTCCAATGGTCTTAACAATTATTAAAGGATATTAATGTATAATACTTAGGCAAGTATTAATTATATTGTAACCACCTAGGACCCCTTGCACTATAAAAGGAGGTCCTAGGGTATAGAGATAAATACACTTCTACACACACACATTCTCTACACATTTATGTCATTGTTTGTTATAGCTTCAAGGTTGTAAAACCCTATCACTATTAAGAGTGATCGTATTAATATATTGAGGCTTGGATGTTTGGTTATTTCTATTGTTCTTCTTATATAAAGATTGGTTTCCGCATAGTCTTTGTATCGTGATCAAGGTTTCAAAGATCCTTCAAGAAGCAAACCCAACAAGTGGTATTAGAGCCTCGTTGAGAAGCTTTGATTGAGAAGAACAAGATTTCTACATCCGTGTTGCTGTGAAGTGAAGTTGCTGTTCAGAATTCGCGATAGTTTAGCGACGGTTTGCCAGAAATTTCTAATTAAGGTGTTACTGAAGAAGACATGGCGTGCAGAACTTCAATTCCAGACAATGAGGTAATTCTTATGACAGAATCTGAAGTTAGAGAATATAATGCTAAATTAAAGAATAAAATGCATACTTATAACAACTATGACATAGTAATTAGTTGTTCTGAAAATTGTGAACAAAAATATGCTGATCTTCAAAAACAATGTTCTAATTTAGATGCTCAAAATGATAAATATTTCTTAGAAGTTCAGTCATACAAAAGAGCTCTAATAACTTTGGAACAACAGAAAAAGTGGTTTCAAAATACTCAATTAGAGTATGAAGATAAGATTAGGGTATTAAGTATTGACTTAGAAAATACAACTAATCTATTAACATATTCTGAAAAGCTTAATACTAAGGTAAATAAAGAGAAGCAGTAGCTACAAACTAAACTAGATAATGCTTTGGCTAGGTTTGATAAATGGAAAAACTCATCTAAAAACTTAGTCAAATTAGTAGATAGCTCTATGTCTGGTAGAACCAAAATGGGCTTAGGATTTGAAAACTATCTAGGGCCAAATGATGTTTTTGACTCCTCTTTGTCTAGTGTGTTTGATACTAACCCTGAAGATGTGGAGGGTAGGCCTGTTTTCAATAGGTATAAACCAGCTGTAGAGATGCATGTTGTTCCTCCACCTCTCATAGGGACATACATGCCCACCTCAGACCACTCTGACTTTGATGAATCATAAATGCCATATGGTACAAGGTCCACTGGCTCATATGAAACTACTTCTGTGTCTAATGACTCTGTCTCTTGTATCTCTAGTGACAAGTCTTTAGAACCTAAGACCAATGACCTTGACTCTTGTGAGTCTGGCTCCAGTTTTGATACACTTGAGTCTGTGCCTGATCCTGTTATAATTGAACCTATGACTAGTAAATATGTCTCATGTAAGCCTACCTTAAGTGCTGAATCACCTAAGTTTTATCCTCAATCTGCTTGTACTAAGAATGAAAGTAATAGAAAATCAAATAATCCTAGGAAAAACAATAAGAGTCCTAGAGGTAATCAAAGAGGTTGGAATGGCATGATGACTCATAAATTAGGTGATAACTTTGTGTTTAAAAATAAGGCTTGCTATGTGTGTGCTAGTTTTGATCACTTGCAATATACTTGTAAACACCGGAGAAAGATTAATGATCAACAACAAGTTAAATCGGTATGGAATAACTCAAGACGGGTGAATCACAGGAACTTTGGTAGAGTTTTTCACCCCAATCCTAAAAACAACATAATTCCACAACCTAGATGTTTTCACAATGTCAAAGGTAGAAGGGTTGAGTCTGCTCGGTCCAAAACAAAGGTTAGTATTGTTAAGGCCATAACCCAGTGGGTTTGGAAACCTAAACAAGATGGTTTACAACATGTCTCCAAATCAAATAGTGCATCAAAAACCTTAACAAGATATGACTATGTTGATGTTTTTGGAAGATTCAAGTCTGTCTTAGCTTGGGACTTCCATAAACACTAATCTTTGCTTGGTTTGTGTTTATTTCAGCAAGTGTGATTATAAATTACTATTTTGTATTTTCTATATTTGTGTGAACTAACTTTTTGAAGGAAAAGAAAAGTCTTAAAAAAAATTCCTTGATGGTGAATACTTTGCTCTGTTTGAGGGGAGGTTTTAGCCTAAGGGGAGGCTTGTTGTATGTATAACTATGTATATTCTTGTGTTAGTCTGTCTAATCAATTTTGCAGATTAACATTGGTGCTGGTGGATATGGTTCCTCCTAGTAGAACTAAGTTGCTCCTAGTCGACCAATGGTTCCTCCTGGTTGCACTCATCCTGCTTCTGGTGGACCATTGTTCTTCCTGATGCATTCTACGTTCCTTATGGTTGACTCATAGTCTTTGAGTGGTTATAAAAAAAACAAAAATAAAAAAAAAAATAAAAAAAAATAGAAAATGTAGAATCAAAATACCTTTGTGTATATTTCACTTTTTGGGCTATTTCTGTTTGGTACTTAGGTGTTGGCTGCCCCCCACACAACAAATGGTGCTCACTCACCATGTTTCACAGACAAGAAAGAGTTGATTCACCATGAGGGTACGGCTCTAGTGTGATTCTCAAATCCGTTGATGGTTACCAGTTTACCCAAAATTGGATGGTTTTCACTTGCCTTGGTCCTAGACTGAAAAGTGGCTAGTCCAAGGGGGTACGGCTCTTGGTAAAGACTCATATCAAATCCATTGATAGCTGTAATAGCTTGCTCAAAGCTATAAGGTTTTCAGCTCACCGATGCTTTATTGCTAAGAGTTGGCTAGTCCGGAAGGGTACGGCTTCTAGTAAAGACTTTAATCAAATCCGTTGAAGGCTATGATGGTTTGCCTAAAATCATCAGGGTACTCCAACTCACTGATGATTCACGTTCCAAGAGTTGGACTGGGTACTAGTCTCCCAGGGTGATGTCATGATTCCACCAAAAGGCTGGCTAGCCCAAGAGTGAGTAGCTACTTGGTAAAGGCTCATCAAATCTGCTCCTGTTGCTGTCAAGATTCAACATGTGCAAACGTTTTCAAGCTTTAAAATAGTTCAACAATTAGTGTATCAGCAGCTACTTTTGTGTTTCTTCTAGTGTTATCAAGTGAGATTGTTGCTGTTGTGGTTCATATTCTAATCCTCATGCTTATTGGTGGCACATCTACTTGGAAACTTGAACTCAACCAGGTTAAATTCAAGTTTAAGGGAGGATTGTTAGGAATAAAGTATTTAGAAGTTACTCCTGGTCATATAGCAGTTCCTACTGGAGTACTTTGTTCCTCCTGGTCATATTATAAAGTTGAAAGAAGATTATAGAAGATATGATCAAGGAAGATTGTTGAAGATAAGATCAAATATTTAGTCTTCCTATTCATATGGAAAGTATTAAATATATTGATTATGATGAGAAGGTTAAAAATTTGGTTTAGGAAAGTATTAAAGGATATTAATGTATAATACTTAGGCAAGTATTAATTATATTGTAACCACCTAGGACACCTTGCACTATAAAAGGAGGTCCTAGGGTGTAGAGATAAATACACTTCTACACACACACATTCTCTACACATTTATCTCATTGTTTGTTATAGCTTCAAGGTTGTAAAACCCTATCACTATTAAGAGTGATCGTATTAATATATTGAGGCTTGGATGTTTGGTTATTTCTATTGTTCTTCTTATATAAAGATTGGTTTCCACTCAGTCTTTGTATCGTGATCAAGGTTTCAAAGATCCTTCAAGAAGCAAACCCAACAAGTGGTATCAGAGCCTCGTTGAGAAGCTTTGATTGAGAAGAACGATATTTCTACATCCGTGTTGCTGTGAAGTGAAGTTGTTGTTCACCTTTGTTGTCAATCACATGCCCAAGAAACTACACGGATTCCAACCAAAATTCACACTTCGAAAACTTGGCATAAATCTTCTCCTTCTTTAACAAATCTAAAATCGTCCTCAAGTGCTTCTCATGCTCCCTCTTGCTTTTGGAGTAAATAAGGATATCATCAATGAACACTATGACAAACTTATCCAAATACGGCTTACACACGCGGTTCATAAGATCCATGAATACGGCAGGCGCATTCTTTAAACCAAAAGGCATCACTTGGAATTCAAAATGTCCATATCGAGTACGGAACGCAGTTAGAGGAACATCTTCCTCTCTAACTCTCAGTTGATGATAACCCGATCTCAAGTCGATCTTCGAGATACACATGATCCTTGCAACTGATCAAATAAATCATCAATCCTCGGTCACGGATACCGATTCTTAATCGTCAATTTGTTAAGTTCCCGATAGTCAATACACATTCTGAACGATCCATCCTTCTTCTTCACAAACAGAACAGGCGCTCCCCATGGTGATGAACTCGGTCTAATAAATCCCTTATCCCTCAATTCTTTCAACTGATCAGATAATTCCTTCAACTCTGGCGGCGCCAATCGATAAGGTGCGCGAGCCACTGGCGCAGCTCCCGGCACCAAATCAATCCGAAATTCAACTTCTCGAGGTGGCGGCAGTCCCGGCAACTCTTCAGGAAAAACTTCAGGATAATCTCTAATTACTGGCACATTTTCCAATTTCTTCTCAACCTCACCATCACTAGTGATCTGAGCCAGACATACATCACCACCTTCCTCCATATACCTCATCATTTTCAAGCAAGATATCACTTTCAAACGAGATCAACCAATAACCGCACTATGCGAAATCAACCAATCCATACCAACCACTACATCAAAAGATCCTAGCTCTATAGGCATCAAATTGATCTCAAACAAGTAATTGCCCAAGTTCAAGGAACACCCTTTTAGTATTGAATTAGTGCTAACATATTTCCCATCTGCTAATTCCACATTATAACTAGTTGCTAACACTATTGGTTCTCTATCGATAAAGCGACTGAATTGTATATCTACAAAACTCCTATCTGAACCAGAATAAAAAAATATACTAGCATAATGAGCATCAAGTAAGAACGTACCATTCACCACGTTCGGACCTTGAGACTTGTCCACATTCCCTACAGCATACACTAGAGCAGCAACAATTCCACATTGATTATTCCCAACCTTAGGACAACTCCCTTGCTGGTGTCCTCTTTCTCCAGAACCAACACAAACCATCACTCTAGTAGCATTAGCACCCGTAGCCATGCCTCTAGATTTGCACTCCACAGTCTAATGTCCAGCTTTTCCACACTTGCCACATACAGACAGACAGTTACCTACATGATACAAACTGCATCGACCATACTTTGGGTTAATCTTGTTTCCTCTTGGCACAGTAGCAGCTCTAAACCCATCATTCCTTCTCTGATTAAACTGTTGATTACGGTTCGATCCTTGATTGTTTCCTTGCTGACCTCCACGAATTTGACCTTGAGACTGATTAGACTGGGCAGTCTCTCATTTCCTCTTATTTCCTTCAGCCACACTAGCTTTCTTATCCTGAACTTTCACATCCATGAATGCATGAGCCATTTGCACTGCTTCATCAAAGGTTGTAGGCCTTGACGAATTCGTCTCACCCTTGATATTACTCGACAATCCCTTGATATACTGTCTCATCTTTTTGCGGTCATCCGTAAAAGCATCAGGGCAAAGAAAACATAACTCATTAAATCTGCGGGTATAACTAGCAATGTCATTGTTTCTCAACATTAAGTGTCTCAACTCATCTTCTAACTGACTCAGCTCTTCCTCGGGACAAAACCTTTTAGTCAACAATGCCTTAGTGGTAGCCCAAGTTCTCCCATTGGCCACTTGCAGCCCAACAGTCGCCACTTTTCTTCCACCAACTCAAAGCATCATCTAGAAGAGTAGCAGTTGCAAATTTCACCTTGTTAGCTTCCGAACAACCACTAATTTCAAACACACTTTCCATCTTCTCAATCCATCGACACAATTCCAAAGCCCCACCAGTTCCATGAAGCTGTGTAGGTCCACACTTTACAAAACTAGTATAAGTACACTCCCTTGGGCCTTGTGGTCCAGCATTGTTCCCAACATTGTCTCTAGCACCCTGCACTCGGTTAGCACGATCCTCAGCAAGAGCTATAGCGATCGCCTACTGGATCATGTTGTTAACAGTATCAGTAGTCAACTTGGGAGGCATATTGAAGAACTAGTCAAGTAGTGATCCACAAACGACTAAAAATGCCTCTTTACTCCTTCTCTGCAATCACAGGGAAAAAGAACATGATAAGTATACACATCAAGATCAAGAAGGATTTCTTTTTCAGGACAAAATATAAGTATAACATGTCATTACAACTACAAGCATTCATTAACCACATCGCAAAAGAGCTAATAAAGACGCAACACTGATCATAAAAGGTAAACATCGATTGCATTGATATCCACAAAATTGTGACAAGTCATGCCACTACAATCTATCACCAACTAAACCAAAAGGATATTAAGGTTCATCACAAATCCATAGTACACAAGTCTAAACAAGTTCGATTACAACGAGGAAATAGAAAATGAAATACTAAAAATAAGAACTAATCACAAGGTGATCCACATGATTTCTTGGGTTACGGCTCATCATCATCATCTTCTTTGGGTTCTTCCTAATCACCATCTTCTTCATTGCCCATTATCCTCTTGCCTTTGTCATTAGGGTCACACTCCACCACTCTCTTCCTCCTCGAAGTAGATCCGATCTCAAGTGCTGCTTGGTTCCCGGAAGTAATACACTCACCCTAGGCGGGCGGTTGAACCATAAAGTCATTGGTAGCATACTCAGAATCGTCAACAAACCTCCATTCTTGCGGTAGAGATGGCCTCACACGATGCTCCCAGCTTCACATCCTTTGCAATGCAGCTTGATCCTCTCTCATCTGCTCAAGACTAGCACTCAAATTCTTAATCATGGACCTCAAACTATCCATCTCACTTCTGACCACCATCCCGTCATACTCAACTCTTGCAGTCCTTGGCAACAGTTTCTGAAAATCTTTCTCATTTTCATAAAACCTTCTAATCACTCGAGTTTCCACAACATAACGCTCATACATTAACCTGTCCTACTTCCTCAAGAAAAGGGTAGTATTTTCATACGACCTCGGACCAGGGCAAAGCACTCTTGAAATGTCCTCGTGGAGAGAATTTACACAAGCTGCGGCGTCAGACACATGAGCATGACCAAAACGAGGTTAATACCTGGCATACCAACCAAATGAGAAATACGGGTAGGTCTAGGAACACAAACTCTTCGTCGACCATCTTGCACATCATCCAACCCAGCTTGAACTACCACATTATTACCAACACTCTCTTCTTCTTCTCCATTACCGTCATTCTGCAGATTCGGTTCATTCACATACTCATCTCCATTGCCGTTAGGTGGGATTTCCGACATTTCTACAATCACAGAAAGTTCGAGGGTAAATAAGGTAATTATCCAAAATATATATACACATGCACATGCACATGCAAAAATATAGTACGTATGCTTATATGATGCAACAATATGATAGCCATGCAAATGCAATGCAAAAATTACGATGTTAAGTACTCCACGTACGTTCACAATACCTCCATATAATACCATAGTACTTACTCAATAAATACTTGGAAAATCATTTCAGTTATAGGGGATACATCTAAAAATAAATAAAGCAATGCTAAAAGTAATCTTACTAGAGCCATGCGGAGAAGTTGTGTGCTTTTGAAAACATTTGAGACACCAAAGTTATAGATTAGGAAATTTTTAAAAATCGACCTAGTTCTCTACAACTTGTGGCTCTGATTACCAATCTCTAACACCCCCAAATTACATGCGCAGCGGAAATACATAGTTTGGGTGCTAGGCAGTTATCATCACACACTAGTCATACAGAACGAATCAAAAGAGACCTTTAAAAGTTTACATTTATAAAACTGTACAACAACAAAGTCTACTTAGTTTTTCCAACCCAAAAGTTACAGCAGAGAGCGTTTAGGTCCCCACCGAATCTCAACCAAATATCCAAATTTTTACATTTTAAACAAAATAAAATTTAAATTGTTTAAACAACAGGGAGAAAAACATAATAGATCACAAAAGCCACACCCACTCTCCATAGCATGCTCCGCCACAACCTATCCTTGATTACCTGAAACACATGCTTAAAAGGGTCAACAAATAATGTTGAGCGAAATTTATAGGTTTTACAATCACATTTGAACATATGAGTATAAAATTCATTCACGATCAGTCATAGAGTTGTCGATCAAACAATCTATTATTCAAGGTTGTTATCTTTAGCAATAGCTAATAATTGTGTTTGAGCTCATGACACCGAGCCGTTAACTAATTAGTCACCCGCGCCAAATGCCGGCGTAACTTATATGAAACCATTGCCCCTCTAAAGGCATTAGTTGCAATTAATCCTTATTTCTCATACAAAATATATGTACGTCGAGGGTACTCAACGTACAACTCTCGTGTCAAATTGGGTCGTCAACCCCGTAGTACCACAAATTTTATAAGCGGCTATTTCCAGTTCCCACAAGAATTAGACAATAACTAACGGTTCATGAAATTAGGGACTTTTTGCAACTAGGTACTTAACACAATTCAAGGCATCATTCGGGTCCAGCAATCATTCATGACTTATGTTCATTTTCATTTAAATAGCATGTATCCCACTCGCGGGTAAAAATCATTTGAAATACAGTAGAAAGCGAGGTTATAGACTCACCTTATATTGAAGTATTAGTGGAAATAACGGATGACGATCACCGACGATGAGGATGCCTAGGAAATTCAATCACAACACCTAGCGAATGAACGCGAAATGAGTCAACTCATTTATATACCATTAGGTACTGAATAATACTTAAATATAGTCAATTGTCATAATTACAAACTCACGCCAAAATCAAACAAGTGATAGTTACTAGACTCGTACCATTTATCTACGTAACTAAAAGTGTTGGTCACTTTATAATTCTGTCGGTACTTACCAAAAGTACGTGCTGTTTTCTTATACTTAAACATCACCATAAATTATGAGAAAATCTGTAAAATTCACTTATAACCTGTAGATAACTCATATTAAATTTCATAAAAAGTTTTCACTTTTAAGATTTTCTGCTCGTCACATTACTAAACTTAAATTTTCGGACAGTTTTATACCTTCACATTGTAAGACCTCTTTGACTCATTTAAAATATACCACTTGCTATTTTAACTCCTAAGTCTAAAAATAGACTAAAAAACACAGGTTTATAGCTAAAGAAAAACTCTTAACTCTCTTTAAAACCCAAGTTATAGTCCCCGAGATTTGACCTAAAATCGAACGCAATTTCGGATTATGTCGACTTTTATCTCCCGGTACACGAAATTTCAAACTAGCGTAACTTTTGACTCGTTAGGAGTTAAAAGCTCTATCTTATAACAAAATGAAGCTTGAGAAAAGCTCTATAACTGCATCTAATACTTAAAACTTGGACTTAGACTTAAGAATACTAAAAATGGCCTTAAACAATCTATTTGAAAAAGACATTTTTAAACTCTCATCAAATCACTATTTCAACCATTTCCATCAACTCTTAGACCTACTACGACACCACATGAACAATCTAAAACATCCTAATCATTATATATCACTTGTATGATCACTCATTCACAAAACCCCATTTTATAAACTAAACATGCTGTAACACCCTATTTTAATAAATGGAATATCACGCGTAATTATGGCGTGTCATCAAAGCATGCAAGGTAATATGTAGTAACACATACATGACCATAGGGAAAACCGGAATCAAACATCGGTTTCCAAACATAAGCCCAAAACATAATAAAATAAATGAAACGAATGAAAGACTAAAAAAGCATAAGTATATGAAGGCAAAAGGAGAAGAAGTCTCTAGCAGCTTCCATCCTATACACGTCCTCCAAATGCTCGAGTCTTTCCTAGGGTACCTGCCGTTTTGGAACATGGAAAGGAAAGTAACAGCTGCGCAAAACGCTCAGTGCATGGATATAGACATAGTATAAATGACTAAATCATAATAAAGACTTAATAGCAGCAGAAATGTATAAGTCCTAGAAAACCTGGAACATGTTCATAAAACTGGTTTTATAGTTTGAAAAGCCTTATGTTTATCTTATGAAAACTGTTTAACATATTTTACCATTAGCCAATATAGGTCATGAAAATGTGCATGAATACTTGGAGGGGTGACCTCATCATGCAAATTAGAGGGGCTGCCTCTAATTTAATATACTAGTTTTGGGTAGGAGGGATCAGCTCCTTGTGAAGGATGCAAGGCACATACCACATTCACACTGAGTAATCTGCTGAAAAACATGTAACTAGGATGTACCCATACGCCCCACATGATAAATATAATAATATGGCCAAAAGCTGAAGGGATGCCACGAGCAATCACTCCGCCGTGGGGAAGTCATAACACCAGTGCCTCTAGTGTTATGGTTATGGTACCTCCATAACTAGGTGAAACTGGTCATGCATGTATATGGCTTAAGGTATTCTAAATTAAACATAAGCATTCAAACATATAAACTTATACTACGGGAAAACAGTTGGCTGCATACGGGGAAATCCTAATAAGGAAAGAATGTCCATACTGAAAGGATGAGAATCCGTACCTTATGTCCAGTGAACGAAGAAGACTAACGGAAGAGAGTCCTACTTCGGTATCACTAATGCTACATAAATACATACGTGTATAAGTATCTGATTACTAATTACGTAACTGGTTTTATGTCATGTCTTAGCTTATTTTATACGTTCATGTCATGTTTTACTGTATTAAGCCTTATACTGTGTTTATCTTATATTCTGTCTATTCTGATTAAGTATTACTTGTATTTCATGTATTATTATACTTGTTGTGTAATAATAAGTAACTTTCTAAAAATAGCAGGTTTCCTAAAATAGAAAGTTTCCAAAAATAGAAAGTTACCAAAAATAGAAACTTTCCAAAAATAGAAAGTTTCCAAAAATAGAATTACTGCTTAAAATAGATAAGTTTCAAAAAATAGAAAGTTTCCATAAATAGATTAGCTGCCTTAATTAAATATGTTTCTAAAAATAGAAAGTTTCCATAAATATATTAGCTGTCTTAATAAGCTAATTATATAAGCTTAAGTGTTTTCTGATTATTTTCTAAGTCATATTGTTATAAGGTATAGTTTATTAATTATCACATGTAAATTAAATAAACTATAGGTTAAAAGTATTTAATTAAATATATCATGTTTTTAATTAAATAAAGTTAAAATACTTAGGTTAAAACATGTATTATTATTTACTAATAATATAACCTAAGTCATGTTAATTAATTAATTACAATTCTTAGTTTTTAATAATTAATTAATTACTTAGTCTAATTTCCATGATTAAAATACTTAGGTTTAACTATGTATTACTAGTAAAATAATTAACCTAAGTCATGGTTTTAAATTAAATTAATTATATACATGTTAATTAATTTAATTAAGTCTTAGAATTATTTACTTGTCAAATAATAAATCTTAAAAATATATGTCGTGCCCGAAACCCGTGTTTTAAGGCATTTAAAAATATCCCAAACCGTATCCGTGAACCCGTGAACCCGTGAACCGGGCCCATGAACCGGTCGAACCACAAACCAAAAACAGTGGGAAACCGGCCTACCCGGTTGCCACTGCTTGCCTAAAATAGCCACTGGCATTTAGCCGGTGGTTCCCACTATTAGCACTGTAGTTCCCATCGGCAGTTAGCCGGTGGTTTCTACTGCTTTCTATAAATAGCCACCGGCTTAAGCCGGTGGTGTTCTTGCTTTGGTCGACACCTAAACAACGAAACCACACCCTGACCAAGGTCGGGCTCCCTTGTCTTACTACTGTCGTGGCTACAAGACACCAAACTGAGACCTTGTGGTCTCGGTGGTGTGGATTAAATCAAGCCGAGACCCCTATGGGGCTCGGTTCTTGCGTCGGCCACAAACAAACAACCCTAAAACATCAAAACATTTACCCCCTTGATTTAATTAACATGATAATCATATTAAAACAAAACCCTTATAAGTTCATGTGTAAAAATAAAATAAAAGATTAAAAGAAAAGGGTTTTAAGGTTTACCGAATGCGTGAATCAAGGAGGATGAACACACTAATGCTCTTTGTAAATAATTAACACCAAAATCAACCCAATCACCCTTGTGGTAATGATCCAAACCGGCGGCCAAAGAGAAAAGGGGAGAGAAAAGGAGGCTAGGGTTTTTACTTTTTTTTAGGTTTAGAAATAAATGAATGTTTTTCCTTTTTCTCCTTGTTAAATAAAATAATAGGCTTGGCCCTTTTCTTCTTTGTTCTAGCCGTGTGGTATGGGGCCCACATGGGGTAACCCAAACAATTTCCGTGTCTAAAAATATAGTGTGTTCTCGTGTTCGTATTTTATGTGATTTAAATAATTATCGTTCGTGTCTTATTATATTTATTCATATTCGTAATAAATATATATATGTACGTAATATTAAGCTCGTGATTAATTTACGTTCATGATTTCATGATCGCATGTTCGTGATTATAATTATTATTGGAATAATTATCATGTGTTCATACGCAATAAATAGTTATCGTGTTCTAACACGTACGTAATACTTAAAATTCTTATACGTGAAATGTGAACATGCTAAAAAAGAAAGTTCTAATCTTATTCGTACGATCTAAAGGGTACTACTCATGGTAAAAGTATGCGGGTTTTACAACTCTTCCCCCCTAAAAAGAATAATTCGTCCCCGAATTATAGATAACGTAAACCGAAAGAGAAACATACCCGAATCAACTGAGAGGGTATGTAAGATACGTGAACATGTAGGTGACCTGGCAGAAGGAACGCGGAACGTGACATGTCTTGAAAGGACATGGAACGTGACGTGACTGAACGGACATATCTAATTGATAAGAGAAAGACAGATAAGAAGTCCGGATGGACTTGTCTGTTTCCAAGTGGCTTCCCTCTTGGAACGGTTTCTTCTCAAGATCTTGACACAATGTTAAATCTTGGTCCTCCTGACCTTTACTTGAAAGCTCTACAAGTTCATTGTCATCTACGTAAGATAGATCTCCTGAATTCAATCGAGGGAATAAGAATTGACGTGTAAGGCAACTGAAACGTTATCGTGCAAAACATTCTAACTTAACTGATAATTAGCAACGATGCGCGAGACATAAAGAAACGTAGTACGTGAAAAATTTTGAACGTAATACGTGAAAAATTTTGAACGTGATACGTGAAAATTTTTGAACGTGATACGTGGAGATATGATGAGTGTAGTATGAGTAAACATATCGTGATCCATGATACGTGTAACATATCTTGATCATGATATGAGGAACGTGGAATGAACATGACATGTGAAACATATCGTGAACATAGAATATAAAGGCGGTAACGCCAAACGCTACAAGGTGAGACATAGAATATGACAAGAAACGTCTATCTGAGGATAGGGAGTTATACTAAATTTGGGTCTGGTCTCTCAAGTTCTTGCGAAACTTCCCAGAATGAGAAAAAAAATGAACGTAAAATCGTAAGCCGAGATGCCATCATGAACGTAAATAGTGTCATGAACGCGAGCGCGAAAGCAAGTCATGAAATTTTGAACAAGGGAGTGAAGTAAATAAGGAGCACAATTATGAATATTTGTCTGACCCGATAACTGAGAGATTGCCAAGTGATCGGATGAGCCTTGGCTGGAACATGTCCGATCAATATGTTGATTCTGAAATCCTTACGGATGTAAGGATTCTGCATACTTGATCAAACTGTTCGCAATAACCCATATAGCATAATGCTTCTTCTGAGTTTGCGTTAATCTGGGAACCAAAATCCATGGAGATCTTGTCCTATTTCAGTTCATAATTTCAGATGATGAAAACATCCTAGTCTGTTGGTGTCCTACCTTAACCTGTTGGTATGTCAGGTACCTAGATATGAACATAACTGTATCTTGCTTTGTAGAACTTGATACATAGGAGTTTGTGAAACTCTGAGTCTCTGAATCTATACTTCTCCTAGCGTAGGATTTTCTAGAACACCTAATGTAGTGTAGGGTTTTCTCCTTTACGCATAAGCTGAGTCATGGTAAGATTAACCGTAGAAACCCATGTGATTCAGCGTGTCACTGTAATCAAACGGAATTGATATTGGAAAATTTTCCAGGGTAAAATTTCGCTTGTCATAGAATTTCAACATAGTGTAGATATGGTCTTCCTGTTCTTCTCTAGGCTTAGAGGGAAATCAGGTTATCCTCAATGAAAACACTGATGAATTTGCTTATGAGTTCATGGAAACTCATTCTTATAATGCTGCAGGAGCATTGATGGGACAAATTCAAAATCATAAATCTAGCATGACTGAGTCGTGTACGAATAGCAGTCATGGACATGTCCTGCTCTTTCACTCGTCACTGTTGGTAGCATGATCATGAGTTCGATCTTGGAAAAGTGATTAACACTATAAGGTCGATAGGACATGTTGTCAATACGTGAAGAAGAATAACGGTCATGAATGTTGATTTTTTTAAGTCGACGGTAGTCGACACATAATTTCATGGTACCGTCCTTCTCCTTGTAGGTTCTTCTGAAATGTATGAGAAGATTTTGGAATAATCAACTGGCTATGCGTAAAAGGACTTTAGTAGTCGTGTCTTACTAACAGCTAGAAAGTTTTAGCGACCATGGCTAACAACGCACATGCTTGTAAGCATAGATAATTTGTACAGATTTTCCTGATGGAAAATCAAGCTGAATGTATTCAGGAGCCTGAACATTACTGTACATAATTGTGAATCGTAGCATGGTGTGCTGTTCATAGTCCATAATTAGGATAAAATTCATCTCGTGTCTGTCTGAGTAAATGCGTTAGCAGCTTGAATCTCATCATTAAGCTGAAGGAAAATCTTCGTATACGTGGGAATACGAAAGGCGTCCTTTATGGTTATGAATATATGAACTATGGCGAAAGAAATTAAAGTGACATCGGCAACGTGACAGTTCTCACTGATGCGCCGATAATGGTATTGAAATTCTTGTGGCCTGATTAATACATGGCACAACAAAATGGATATACCCTTGGAGGGTACCCTGAATTTCTTAGAAATGTTCCATAGTTGGACGTGAGTCATGTGTCTTGACTCGTTTCTTGGAACTATAAGCATGACATATGTCTTGACTGGTGTCTTGACATGTGTCTTCAGAAAGTATACATGAGACATGTGTGTTGACTGATGTCTTGACATGTGTCTTCAGAAAGTATACGTGAGACATGTGTCTTGACTGATGTCTTGACATGTGTCTTCAGAAAGTATACGTGAGACATGTGTCTTGACTGATGTCTTAACATGTGTCTCGGAAAGTATACGTGAGACATGTGTCTTGATTGATGTCTTGACATGTGTCTTCAGAAAGTATACGTGAGACATGTGTCTTGGCTGATGTCTTGACATGTGTCTCGAGACGTAAAACAATAGAACTACAATATTAGGTTATTATGCCAGACTTGGTGGATCGGTTGGACTACTGATCCTTTGTATGTCTGATCACGTCCGCGGCCAGAGCCTTGGTTGCGATTTCTAGGATAGTTCTGTCATAGTAGTGGTTACTATCGTCCTGTCTGTCAGTTCCATGACGGTCATTCTCATGACCGTGATTCATGTAACTATTCAGCTGAGTGGCCGACTGGTACCGGTTTGTACTCATATGGCTAAAATGACAGCCGAATGACGTGTGACATGTAACTAAGAATTAGGGACAATGATTGATGGACATCGTCTGATGGTGAAGCATCTTCTCGTCTAATTGCTTTGCTCTGACGGCTTTGTCTTCGTCTTGTAGGATCTCCAGGTTGTGAACAGCATCCGCATCTAGTAGCGTCTCCGAACGTCAGCAGCCTCAACCTTTAGTAACATCTCCAAGTTATGAGCGGCATCAGCAATCTTGTAGAATATCAGCAATTGAAAATACGCCTGAGATGATTCAGAATCGACTAGCGAATACTCGCGAAGTATTGCAAGTGGAATAAACATGGATTAAGGTACGTGTAATACACATGAAATACGGTACGTGGAGTACACATGGAATTCACATGAAATGATCGGTATGGGGTCGATCATTTATCATGATTTAAGGAAAGTATATCGGTTAAACGGTTAGGAAAACCATCATGATAACCTGGCAGTATTAGCATAGACATCATTCTGGTTATATCGAGAAACGTTAAAGTGTGGTTACACAAAATTCAACGTTGATTTGCCTGACAACATGATCAATGAAAGCCAACCATGACTGTCATGAAAGTAGAATTCAATGAAATCCAACAATGTCTTACATGAAGGCATAATAACAAAAGAGGCGTAAGACATAATCCACATGAAGACAGAATTATCATGAAGAAACATGAAACGATTTAACATGAAGGAGTGTATAACATAATCAGCATGAAACAGAGCTTAACCATGACAGTATGGAAACATACTTGACATAAAAACATAGTAACTTATGAGGGGACATGAAAAAAATTTATGCCAATAAATCATGAGAAAAATTTTATGCATGAAAAACAGTGCATGAATGCATAATGTAGTTTATAAAAACCTTTATATGAGCGAGGGGACGCCTATGGGTCGGTCCCAAAACAAAAGACATGGCGAGGGGACGCCTATGGGTCGGTCCCAAAGTTAAAAGTTTCGATAAAAGCACATGCGACTAAATAGGGCCAGTCCTGTACCAACCATTACTTAGTCATAATCCCTGCAACAATGATACATGAAACATAAATAAATGAAACTCATCTGTCAAAACTTATCAGAAAAAAATTTTATGTGACTAATTATGAACTACTGGGGTTCAGTCCACATAGCCACAGTTCACGAGGAACATTATGCATGAAACAATGACACATAACTAAGTATGAATGACGGTTGTCCATCTATATTAGTAAAACAATATCGATGAAAACATCAAGGTTAAAACCTCAAGGTGCTGAAAACATCATGGTTTAAACAAAAATGCGCTGAAAACATCAATACGTAGAATAACGAACGTTGGCTTAGGAAGCTCCTGGTGACTACCCACTAGTCACAGGTCAAGTTTTAGAGCCTACAGGTCGAAGCCTTGGCTCTGATACCATAATTGTAACACCCCATTTTGACAAAATGGAATGTCACGCGTAATTATGGCGTGTCATCAAAGCATGCAAGGTAATATGTAGTAACACATACATGACCATAGGGAAAACTGGAATTAAACATCGGTTCCCAAACATAAGCCCAAAACATAATAAAGTAAATGAAATGAATGAAAGACTAAACAAGCATAAGTATATGAAGGCAAAAGGAGAAGAAGTCTCTAGCAGCTTCCATCATATACACGTCCTCCAAATGCTCGAGTCTTTCCTAGGGTACCTACCATTTTGGGACATGGAAAGGAAAGTAACGGCTGAGCAAAACGCTCAGTGCACGGATATAGACATAGTATAAATGACTAAAGCATAATAAAGACTTAATAGCAGTGGAAATTTATAAGTCCTGTAAAACCTGGAACATGTTCATAAAACTGGTTTTATAGTTTGAAAAGCCTTATGTTTATCTTATGAAAACTGTTTAACATATTTTACCATTAGCCAATATAGGTCATGAAAATCCACCGTGCATGAATACTTGGAGGGGTGACCTCATCATGCAAATTAGAGGAGCTGCCTCTAATTTAATATACTAGTTTTGGGTAGGAGGGATCAGCTCCTTGTGAAGGATGCAAGGCACACACCACATTCACACTGAGTAATCTGCTGAAAAACATGTAACTAGGATGCACCTATACGCCCCACATGATAAATATAATAATATGGCCAAAAGCTGAAGGGACGCCATGAGCAATCACTCCGCCGTGGGGAAGTCATAACACCAGTGCCTCTAGTGTTATGGTTATGGTACCTCCATAACTAGGTGAAACTGGTCATGCATGTATATGGCTCCAGGTATTCTAAATTAAACATAAGCAATCAAACATATAAACTTATACTACGGGAAAACAGTTGGCTGCATACGGGGAAATCCTAATAAGGAAAGAATGTCCATACTGAAAGGACGGGAATCCGTACCTTATGTCCAGTGAACGAAGAAGACGAACGAAAGAGAGTCCTACTTCGGTATCACTAATGCTACATAAATACATACGTGTATAAGTATCTGATTACTAATTACGTAACTGGTTTTATGTCATGTCTTAGCTTATTTTATACGTTCATGTCATGTTTTACAGTTTTAAGCCTTATACTGTGTTTATCTTATATTCTGTCTATTCTGATTAAGTATTACTTGTATTTCATGTATTATTATACTTGCTGTGTAATAATAAGTAACTTTCTAAAAATAGCAGGTTTCCTAAAATAGAAAGTTTCCAAAAATAGAAAGTTTCCAAAAATAGAAAGTTACCAAAAATAGAAAGTTTCCAAAATTAGAAAGTTTCCAAAAATAGAAAGTTTCCAAAAATAGAAAGTTTCCAAAAATAGAAAGTTTCCCAAAATAGAATTACTGCTTAAAACAGATAAGTTTCAAAAAATAGAAAGTTTCCATAAATAGATTAGCTGCCTTAATTAAATATGTTTCTAAAAATAGAAAGTTTCCATAAATAGATTAGCTGCCTTAATAAGCTAACTATATAAGCTTAAGTGTTTTCTGATTATTTTCTAAGTCATATTGTTATAAGGTATATTTTATTAATTATCACATGTAAATTAAATAAACTATAGGTTAAAAGTATTTAATTAAATATATCATGTTTTTAATTAAATAAAGTTAAAATAGGTTAAAACATGTAATTAAATATATCATGTTAATTAATTAATTACAATTCTTGGTTTTTAATAATTAATTAATTACTTAGTCTAATTTCCATGATTAAAATACTTAGGTTTAACTATGTATTACTAGTAAAATAATTAACCTAAGTCATGGTTTTAGATTAAATTAATTATATACATGTTAATTAATTTAATTAGGTCTTAGAATTATTTACTTGTCAAATAATAAATCTTACAAATATATGTCGTGCCTGAAACCCTTGTTTTAAGGTATTTAAAAATATCCCAAACCGTATCCGTGAACCCGTGAACCGGGCCCATGAACCGGTTGAACCACAAACCAAAAACAGTGGCAAACCGGCCTACCCGGTTTCCACTGCTTGCCTAAAATAGCCACTGGCATTTAGCCGGTGGTTCCCACTATTAGCACTGCAGTTCCCACCGGCAGTTAGCCGGTGGTTTCCACTGCTTTCTATAAATAGCCACCGGCTTAAGCCGGTGGTGTTCTTGCTTTGGCCGACGCCTAAACAACGAAACCACACCCTGACCAAGGTCGGGGTCCCTTGTCTTACTATTGTTGTGGCTACAAGACACCAAACCGAGACCTTGTGGTCTCGGTGGTGTGGATTAAATCAAGCCGAGACCCCTATGGGGATCGGTTCTTGCGTCGGCCACAAACAAACAACCCTAAAACATCAAAACATTTACCCCCTTGATTTAATTAACATGATAATCATATTAAAACAAAACCCTTATAAGTTCATGTGTAAAAATAAAATAAAAGATTAAAAGAAAAGGGTTTTAAGGTTTACCAATGCGTGAATCAAGGAGGATGAACACACTAATGCTCTTTGTAAATAATCAACACCAAAATCAACCTAATCACCCTTGTGGTGATGATCCAAACCGGAGGCCAAAGAGAAAAGGAGGCTAGGGTTTTTACTTTTTTTTAGGTTTAGAAATAAATGAATGTTTTTCCTTTTTCTCCATGTTAAATAAAATAATGGGCTTTACCCTTTTCTTCTTTGTTCTAGCCGTGTGGTATGGGGCCCACATGGGGTAACCCGAAAAATTTCCGTGTCTAAAAATATAGTGTGTTCTCGTGTTCGTATTTTATGTGATTTAAATAATTATCGTTTGTGTCTTATTATATTTATTCGTATTCGTAATAAATATATATATGTACGTAATATTAAGCTCGTGATTAATTTAGGTTCATGATTTCATGATCGCATGTTCGTGATTATAATTATTATTGGAATAATTATCATGTGTTCATACGCAATAAATACTTATCGTGTTCTAACACGTACGTAATACTTAAAATTCTTATACGTGAAACGTAAACATGCTAAAAAAGAAAGTTCTAATCTTGTACGTACGATCTAAAGGGTACTACTCATGGTAAAAGTATGCGGGTTTTACATATGCAATGTGTTTTAATCATTAAAAACATTAAAAACATAATACTAAACACATATCCACAACAAATTAAAATCAAAACCAAAATCAAACAAACACCCCCTTAGGGCCGTGGGTTTTGGAGAACAAAACCACCAAGGAAAATATTTTTCCTTCTTGTTTTTATAGTTAATTAACATCACAAACATATAATTTAAACATGCATATAACTTAATTAGATCAAAACCCCATTTTTAAAAATCTTAAATTTTTGGAAAAATCAAGTTGATGCATGTTAGATTTAAATGGATGAAAAGACTTACAAAGGAATTACTAAAGTGGGTATTAGATTAGTTTTATTAAAAACCAAAAAAAAATTGACGGTGGTGGTGGTGAGGTGGGTGTGGGCGTCGGCTTCAAGAGAGAAGAAGGGGAGGGGTGATTTGAAAAAAATGAATGTGCTCCCCTTCCTTTCCTTTTTTAAAAATTAGAGGGACCCTTCTTGTAATTTTGGCTATATTTTGGCCCTCTTGGCAAAACTAGTTTCTAAAGAGCGGGAATCGACTTACTAGTCGGTTTTGAAATTTTGCGGGAGTCGGGATTCGTCCCGCTTCCTAAAACATATTTATAAGCCTACACTCACACAAAATAAAGTAAGAATGGTTCCAAATCGACTTAACACGTAAGTAAAAATAAAAATCTCGAAAATTCAGATATCGATCAATCGATAATAAAATATAAGTTTTGGACATCCGTCGGTATCGCGATCTCTATCGATTCTTCTTAAATCGTCACACATCGAAATTTAGTCTCGTTTATCGGTTTCAATTTAAACCCTCAAATAATTCCACGATAAAAATTTTCAGAAATTTCAAAAATATGTGTAACATAGGATAAAATAATGACCTCAGTTTTCGGGTGTTACAATACCTTAGTACAATTATGCGAAGCATGTCAAAGGGCTGGAAATCTTACAAAAAGAGATGAAATGCCTCTAAATAACATCCAAGTCTGCGAAATCTTTGACGTGTGCGGTATCGACTTCATGGGACCATTTCCTAAATCTTATAAATGTGAATACATTTTAGTCGATGTTGACTATGTATCGAAATGGGCCGAAGCTCAAGCCTTGCAAACTAACGATGCAAGAGTTGTTATAGCATTCTTAAAGAAACTGTTCTGTCGTTTTGGAATTCCAAAAGCACTAATAAGCAACAGAGGAACTCATTTTTGTAACAAACTCATGAAAAAAATCATGAAAAGATATGGAGTAAACCACCGATTTTCCACATCTTACCACCCTCAAACGAGTGGCCAAGTTGAAAACAATAATAGAGCTCTTAAGCGAATCCTTGAAAAGACCGTTCAAAACAACCCTGCTTATTGTTCTAAGAAATTAGAAGATGCTCTATGGGCCTTTCGTACCGCTTTCAAAACACCAACCAGAACCACACCATACAAGCTCTTGTATGGAAAAACATGCCAGTTGCCAATAGAAATTGAACACCGTGCATATTTGGCACTTAAGAACTGCAACCCTGATCTTATTGCAGCCGGAGAAAAACGTATCTTTCAACTTCATGAGTTGTATAAATTTCGACATCAAGCTTATGAAAGTTCACGTTTATACACAGAACGAACCAAAGTGTGGCATGATCGCAAACTGTGACAAAGAAAAGATTTCAAACATGGAGAGAAAGTACTTCTCTTTATCTTGAAATATAAATTCAAGCAACCCAAGCTTACATCGAGATGGACTGGACCTTACACAGTAAAACACCAATACCCGTCCGGATATGTTGAACTCTACGGTAGAGACATCACCACTTTTATTGTCAATGGACATAGACTCAAGCTTTACCACGAAGAAGAAAACTGTAATGAATTTGATAAAGAAGAAATCCCATTCTTTTTGAAATAAAACCGAGTAGCCAAGTCTGGCTGAAGACTCTAAACTTAGCGCTATTCGGAAGGCAATCCGTATTTTATCCCTCACTTTTTACCTCAAGTGTGGAGGAGGACCTGTAAATAAATAAAATCGTCCTTGTATATATTGCATGTGTTTTATTTTGTTTTATAACATGCCGGAAAATAGCAAATTTAGAGCTCTAAGCTGGATTCATCTGTTGAATTCCCGCAAATTTTCTACTTAGCCCCGGCAAGTTCTCGTTTCCCTTTGCAATTTTTCCTATTTTTAGTTTTTATTAGTTATCACCTCGAGGACGACGTTCACCTTAAGTGTGGAGGAGGGATAAATAGGAAAAATAATAAATAATAAATTTCTCCACATAAAAATCTTTTTGAAAATAAATAAAAATTGACATATTTTAAAATAAATAAAGTTTTAGCAAAGCAAAAATCTCGTTGATTGACACTATAACTAAGCACAAAAACCATCCACCAAATGTGTGAGGAAACCTAGCTTTATATTTCTCTATTTTGTGAGAAAGCCGATAATCTAGTATGCTTCAGAATTTGTGCTTGATCATCATTTACTAAACCGCAGTAAGGTTAATTTATAGATATTTTCGAGAAGAGGCAAACTAAATCACCGTTTTATCATTTTAGTTAAGCTACACTGGCTTGCTTAAATATGTTGCACTTGTACCTATGTGCTATATTATTCCTGGTGCTATTATCCTTATGTTTATGCCTATCTATTTGTCAAGTTGAAAAAAAAATATATGATGTTCTCTTAAAAAAAAGTATTTTAGTATAATTGTTCTACGACTTTGACAAGGCATATTTTGTTCCTACACCCTCATCATTATCACGTTTTGTCTCTTTGAAAATTTATCTGGTGCTCACGCCGCAACGGTTATGTTTATGTGTCATGTACAAACTTATGGTAGCTATCTATTTTATGTCCGTGCTATTTGAGTGTTACCTTACATTTACCCTTTGTGAGTGACATTTGTGTGAACTTAAAATTTAAAAACTATCCATTAGAGGTGCTGAAGTTATTTGTCATTTGCTTTTGCTACTTATAAAATTTAATCATTTTTCTATCATACTTCATAACACTTAAAAGCATTTTTTAAAATCTAATTTGTTTTCTCGTTTTGATTGCTTGAGGGCAAGCAATATCTAAGTGTGAAGGAATTTGATAACGACCAAAATATACATATTCAACCCGTTATTATCATTCCACTTTGTATCATAAATAAGAGCTTTCGATACTTAATATATTACGTTTTATATGCAGGTATGAAGTATGGAGAAGCAAAGTGAAGAAAATACAAAGGAGGGTCCTTATTGTGCAAATTAGCCAAACTATTGAAAGAAGAATATGGAACGCACAAAGTGCGGCGCACAATGTCAGAAGTGTGGCGCACATCCCCACATCCATAGTGCGGCGCACTTTCGGATAAGTGCGGCGCACATTTGCTCTCAACCAGCACTATAAATAGGAGCCACTTTTACTCATTGCACACATCTCATTCTAAAACCACTACTCCAATCCGAGTATTCTTAGCTTCTTAGTAGTATTTTCAGTATTATCTACTTTTAGGAAATACTTGTAACGAGAGTATTCTACTCTTCGATTCTTGGAGGAACGATACAATCGTGACACTTGTGTACTCGTTTATTCGATCAAATCTAAGTATGATGTTCTCTTACTCTTTTCCATTTGTTACTTTGATTACTATGTTATGCTAACCTATTTGTGACTATATGGGTATGTGACTATGATTAGTGATGATGCTATGATATGATCCTTTATAAATTTATTTCAAGATAATGTTGTAGAACCATTTTACCACCTAGTTCTATAAACCATATTTTATCTAGAGTTGATTTGTTATGATGGCTTGGCGTTGAGAAATGCAAATCGTTGTAATAAGTTTTTAAAGACTTGTCTATGGTTTTGAATCTTTGGTTGGAGAAATCCGCTTAGAAACCGTGATAAAATATTGAACTCGTTGGCAACTTGTTTTGAGCTTAGTCGCTCGAATAAACATAAGTCTTGAATCACCCTAAAGTAAGTTGTGTAAACACCATTTTGACGAAAAAGGATTATCACTCTTTACCTACCTAAACATATCTGGATCATTATTATTATTGTCACGAACTCATACGAACTATCCCATATTAGTCATATTTGTTACTATTGTTATTCATATCAATCATTTCTTTCTTCAATTATTATATTGATTACCAAAACGAAACTAAGTCTCAGCGAACGATCCTGGCTTACCACTACAATCTATATTTCGAACAAAAGGGTATACTTGCACGTGTTTGTATTTCTAGTCCCTTGTTTTGTCTAAACCTTGTAATAAAAATTTAAGACTTGCAAAACGAACATCAGCCGCGGTTTCATAAAGATAAAGCATAGTGGCCAGAGACCGTGTTTTTCGACGAAAAATAGAGTAGAAATTTCTCAAAAGAGAAAAGACTCGATCAAGCATGCACAATCAAGGAATATGTTCCATTAAACCTATTAAGCGCAAGTAATTGAAATGTTCTTACTTAAGTGGCTTAGTAAAGATATCGGCTAAGTTATCTACCGAGGATACATTCTCAATAGAAATGTTCCCCTTTTGAACATTATCCCTAAGAAAATGGTGACGTGTCTCTATGTGCTTAGTTCACGAATGTTTCACATGATTGTTACTAAGTTCTATTGCACCCTTATTATCACACATGATGGGAATATCATCTAGTGTAATCCCATAATCAACAAGCACTTGCTTCATCAATAGAGCTTGTTGATAAGTTTTACCGGCACTCACATACTCAGATTCCGTGGTGGATATGGCAAGATCGGTTTGTTTCTTAGAGAACCAAGAAGTTAAACAACAACCCATGAAGGTACAAATACCGATAGTGATTTTCCGGTCCATATAGTCTCCCGCATGATCCAAGTCGACGTAAACTGTGCTTTCTATGCCGGTCCCTTTGGAATACCATAATTCCAAATGTATAGTGCCTTTAATGTATCGGTAGATACGCTTTACCGCTTCAAGGTGAGAGGTTTTGGGAGCCTCTTTAAAGCGGGCACAAAGACAAACACTAAACATGATATCGGGTTGTCTTGTCGTTAGGTACAACAAAATTCCAATCATATCCCTATTTCGTATTGTCTACCGACTCACAGTCATTATCTACGGTGAGTTTAGTATCCGAGGCCATGGGAATTTTCACAGGCTTAGAGTCCTCTAATCCAAATTTTTTTATGCATTTCTTTAACGTACTTAGATTTTTTAAAGAAAATACCATTGTCCATTTGTTTAATTTGGAATCCTAAAAAGAAGTTAAGTTCACCCATCATGCTCATTTCTAACTCGTCATGCATGATTTTGGCAAAGTCATCACACATACTTTGACAAGTTGAACCGAATATAATGTCGTCGACATATATTTGAACGATGATAAGGTGAGATCCTTTCTTCTTAGTAAAGACCTATTGTCTTTAATTCCCATGGTATATTCATGTTTTACAAGAAACGCTTTAAGTCTATCATACCAAGCTTTTGGTTCTTTTTAAGACCATAAAGAGCTTTCTTAAGCTTGTAAACATGATCTGGTTTCTCAAAATAAATGAAGCCCGGAGGTTGAGCCACATATACCTCCTCATTAATCAAACCGTTAAGAAATGCACTCTTTACATCCATTTGTTGAAGCTTATTGTCTAATGCACAAGCATATGTTAAAAGGATCCTAATGGAATTTAACCTTGCTACGTATGCATACATCTCGTTATAATCAATTCCTTCTTGTTGATTATAACCTTGAGCTACAATTCTATCCTTGTTACGTGATACTACACCATTCTCATCTAGTTTATTTCTATAGACCCATTTGGTTCCTATATTGGTGGTATTTCTAGGTGAAGGAACAAGTTTCCAAACGTCATTCAAAATGAGTTGATTCAATTCTTCTTGCATGGCGATGACCCAACTCTCGTCCATCAAAGCTTTTTTAACATTCTTAGGTTCGATCAAAGAGACGACACAAAAGAAGTTACTTTGATTTTGGGCTTGAGATCTAAGGGTCCTTTGATTAAGGTCGCCTATGACATTATCTAGGGTATGATCCTTAGATTACTTAATGTCTACCAACTTTTCATCATCAAGGTCTTCATCTCCTAGTTTTCTAACCTCTTTGGCTATAACTATGTCTAATTCATCTAAGTCATCATCTAACGAAGGCGGTGTCTTAAATGAAGGAGGAGTTTCATCGAATGTCACATTGAGTGAATCTTTGATTACGCCAGAGGTTCTATTAAGGACTATATAAGCTTTACTAGATTGAGAATACCCTAAAAATATACCTTCGTACGATTTTAGGTCGAACTTAGTAAGGTAATCTTTGGTGTTGAGAATGAAGCACTTGCTTCTAAACACCTTAAAGTATTTTAATGAGGGTTTCTTACCTTTAAGAATCTCATAGGGGGCTTTTCCTAGAAAAGGTCGATTAAGAATTCGGTTGAGAATATAGGTCGATGTGTCCATGGCATTGCACCAAAACTTTTGAGGCAACGATTGCTCGTTTAACATGGTCCTACTCATCTCTTGGAGTATCGTATTCTTTCTTTAGACTACCCTATTTGATTGTAGAGTGCGAGGAGCCGAGAAAGTTATGAGTAATACCATGAGCTTCACAAAAGGCACCGAATTGCACTTCATTATCAAATTCCAGACCATGATCCGTCCTAAGAGACACAATTGGACATCCTAGTTGATTTTGGATTTTTCGACTAACGATTTCAAAATGATCGAAAGCATCTTTCTTATTAGCCAAAAATCTAGTCCAAGTGAATCTAGAATATTCATCAACTATTAGTCAGGTATAAAGGTTACCTCCATAACTCCGTATGGAGGAAGGTTCAAAGAGATCCATATGTAGAAGCTCTAGGCACCGAGAAGTCGAAACCAAATTTTTGGCTTTGTGACTAGAGTGAGCTTGCTTCCCAATTTTGCAAGCATCACAAAAGTGACTATCAAACTTGATATTGGGTAGATGTCTTACCAACACCTTAGAGACCAAAGATTGAACCAAACACATATTTGCGTGACCTAATCTCCTATGCCAATTAGTATAACTTTTTTCTAAAGTCACTAGACATATGTTATCTTTAGACTTCCTACTAATCTTCATGATATAAAGCCCATGCTTTCTAACAACTTTTCCAATGATCTTTCCATCTTTTACGATTTCTCTATCATGTTCGTAAAATATGACCTTACATTTATTGTCACAAGTTTAACCTATACTAAGTAAATTAAAACCTAAGTTATCTACATGCTTAACAGTTTCAATGGTCATGAATTCAAGAGAAACCGTACCTTTGCCAATGATGTTACCGCGTAGTTTACTAGCGAATGTGACGTTACCTCCATTGTATGCTTTGTAGGTAGAGAATAGATTTCTATTTCTCGTTATGTGTTTAGAACAACCGTTATCCTTAATCTACTCGTCGGGCTCTAGATCAATCCCCAAGCATATCTCTTTTGAAGAATGAACCATGAGACACTTATCGTCTTTAGCATTTTCCTCACATTCTTCACCATTATCACTCCAAGATCCTCCAATGAATGTCGCGTGATTCTTATCGCGAGGTGGCTTGGGACATTCACTAAATAAATGATCCGGATCACCACATTTAAAGCATTTCCTTTCACTTTTGTAATTCTTGACAAATCGGTTCTTCGAGAATGGCTTCTTGTCGTTGCTTGGTTGCCTCACGTATTGTCCTCTCCTCTTGAAGAACTTCTTGAAGTCTCTAACCGCCATAACATATTCTTCATCTTCACTATTGGATGATGATGATTCATGATCACTATGCACCTTCTTGGCCTTTAATGCTAGACACTTTCTTTCACTCTTGCTCTTGACTATCTCCAAGTCCTTTAAGATTATCATCTCATGAACTTTTAAGTTTCCAACAAGTTCACCGAGTGACATTGTGGTGAGATCCTTTGATTCTTTAATCTTCGTAACCTTAGATCATCACTTTGGATGCAACGCACGCAGAAACTTCCTAACATTGTTCTTGCTAGAAGAACCTTCATCAAGTGCTTTTAGACTAGTATAATAGTATTAAATCTAGCAAATGCACTATCAATAGTTTCATCTTCAAATATGGCAAATTGTTCATATTGTTGAACAAGAAGGTCGATTTTGCTTTCTTTGACTTGACTATTAACTAGGTGGGTGATCAAAAGAGTTTCCCAAATTTCTTTAGCGGTTTTGCACATAAAAACCTTTTCATACTATTTCTTAGGCAAAGCATTATAAATAACCATTTTAGCCTCATTATTTTTAGCTAGTTTCATTTTAGTGTCATAATTTGAATTTTCAAAAGTAACTTGATCTTTCTTTTTAGAAACTTCACTATTGTAAAGGCATAAAGTCATCATTGGTAATCACATGCCAAAGATCTAAATATTTTGATTTCACATAAGTTTCGAATATATTTTTCCAATAAATAAAACTATCGGTTTCAAAAAATGGTGGTCTTTGCATAGATTGCCCTTCTAGGTACTTGTTGATTCCATAGATCGATCCAAGATTTTAAATACAATATACTTCAAAAGCTTAAATGACCTAGACTCTGATACTAATTGTAGAAACTAGAATGGGGGGATTGAATTGTTTCACTAGTTAAATGATCTAAAATATCAGTTTTCAAAAATCCTTTTCAAAAAGCTAGATTCGAGTGGTTATGTGAAACCTTCTTATGCACAGTATGAACAAGTGATAGTTATGCTAATATTAGAATCACACGGTATATGCAAGAAAGAATAAAGAATGTAAAGAAATAAGGATAGGAAAGACCAAACCGAACGCCAAAGATTTATAGTGGTTGGGCAACGAAGATCTCTCTTCGCTCATACACCACTCCTCGAGTACACCTTACTCGAGAGTTCAATAATCTACAACTCCTTGAGGTGGAAATGAAACTTAGAGAGAGAAGTGAAAGAAACTTGTATATTGAAAAGTAAGAAATGAACAACCAACACCTCTTTCCATGGTGGAAAGAGGTTAAAATAACCCAAGTCCTTAATGGACTTGGGCTTCCGGCCCATGAACATGCTCATGGGTCGGGCTATTTAATAAATGAAACTAAACATTACTACGAGCCTATAACTACATTGTTGGAGTGACCGAGACTTTCTAAATACGTAAAACGTATTTCCAACAATCTCCCCCAAAGGGAGGTCACTCCAAATTTACAAAGTCCTAATCTAGCATGTTAGATCTTGTTCTTGAGCTGGTAGTCTTCTTTTCTTTCTTTTTCTTCCTTTTGTGAATATGTGTTGAATAATATCAGCTTTTTGCTTGGAACACGTTCTTTTGGCCTTTCACGTGCAGTCTTTATTTTCTTGTGATGTTCGCCTCTTTGTGACTTCATGTCCCACACACTTATCCTTTGTTGAATTCTTGAAAGTTTCAGAGTCGATACAGCGGAATACTTTTAGGTCATACTTTCTTGAATTTGCAGGAGTATTTGATGCAGAAGGAATAAGCATGTGAGGACGTCTTCAACAGGTACACCGCAACGCCACCGTCTTCAACAGGTACACAGCAACGCCACCGTCTTCAACAGGTACACAGCAATGCCACCGTCTTCGAATGCAGCAACATAATAAGACACGAATAAAATGGCTTTGACATTTTATTCTCATTCGGTAGCATTTTACCTCCGGTCGGTGAAGACCGTTGGACGATATTAGATATCGTACCCGTGACGGATAGTTTCAATTAAGTAACTTCCTGACAGGATTTCGCGGGTAAACCCGTTCTCTTTATTCGACCGTCCAAAGCTGACTGCGAACATAAAGAGTGAATCATTTGGATTATAAATCCTTATGATTGAAGCCGTCAATTCATGAAACCTGGAACAAGTGAATTTCAATAAGATATTCACCATCGTTGCTTTCCAGTTGTCACAAACTTTATTCAGATTGAATCTTGCTTGTCACCTACCAAGTGCTGTTTGATGTTAACACTAGAAGGATTTCCACTCGTCACTGTGAACACTAAAGAGTGTCACTCTGAGTGTTCTGGCAAGATCGTACGGTAATGCGTAGAGGCCTGGAACGAGTTTAAGTTCAATTAAGAATTAAACTACTGTTTCTTTCCAGTTGTCACAAGATTAGTTCTTAAAGAAACGTACGTGTCACTTACCATGAGCTTGTTTGATGTTGGCTCAAGCAGGACTTCCATCTTCACTGTAATACTTACGTATCACTCGGATGTTCTGGCAATATTATAAGAATACCGCGTAGGACTCATAAAGATCTCTTACTTTTCACAGTGTATGAAGAAGCAAGGAATAAATGGAAAGTGTCCTGATGAGACTTTTGATGATCTCGTGGCTCTAGACTCGATAGTGCGTTTTGATTTAGTGATCGATGGCTGGAGAGGAGTGCCATCTATTCAATACCAGTCTATTCGGAGTGAATAAACCAATAGATAACGTGTTGATCTCCGTGTGATTGAAACAAATACCTTTTGAGAGATATTTGAGTTAGCTGGGGAGGGTTGTGCATTGCATCACTGGGTCCATGATGGCTTTCTTCAATAACGAGAATCATTAACTAATGATCTCAATAGCATATGTATTGACCCGGTTTCTGCCTAAAGTTGTAAGGAGGGTTTCTTTCTTTACACCCTTTATCTTTACAATTCTTTTTCATTCTTCAACCCCTTCAATGCTTACCAATACGTCATCACTAGCACCTTGTTGTGATTGTTCCAGTGTTAGCTTAAGTACTTGGTCGGCATTCAGCTACGTTCACAATCGTTCTCCATCTTTCCTAGGACTTCTAGTTCTATCTAGGGAGTTGTCCTTGGGAAGATTCCATCGGTTCTGATGAATCATTGGACTAATACCTATACCTAACACCCTTTTGTCACCACATCCGTCGTGAGTTAAGTGTGTTTTGGGTTGATATAGTCACCATGAAAAATCCTTGAAAATCACTTAAAGCACTTGTGATATTGTAATCAAAGTTTTTGTGCCTTAAGTGTTTTGATCATCAAAAACGCTCCCCCTTAATATGTGCATTACACATATTAAGTTGGTTTATCTTTTAAGCCTTTTACATTGTTTAGCCCAATATCATTAAGTCTCCTTAATCCCATTTTCTCCCCTTTCCAAAATGTTAACCATCAATATTTTGGATATTAATGGATTAACCGGTCTTTGGGTAATAAAATGAAATTAGATGTTGGCCAAAGAACATATTAATGCCCCCCTAAAATTAATGAGGGTTAGTTGTAGTGCTTGAGTATGATAGATTTTGAAAGATTTTGAATATCGTGAGAAATTCTTGAAACATCTTCATACTTTCACACTACAACAAGCCACAAAAGCACAATATTTACAATATTAACATATTCACAAATTAACCAATATGGAGTAGACCTGAAATAGTACGACCCATTAGATGAATCGGTCCACGAGCCTGTGATGTGATCCATATGGTCTGCCCCCCACGAATCGTTCAATACTGCGGATCAACTGTCGATGCCTTAACTTTGCCTCAATCATCTGGATGGTGTGGTTGGCACTCTTCTTAAATCGTCCTACCCATTTGTACTTTACCTCTGGAAGACCTTGTCCTGAGTTGAGCATCAACATCTTGTCACGTACATGCTTGAGAGTGCCATCGCTGAACTTGTGCAATTTTGAAAGTCGCATGTATTGCATGATCTCTGCTTCATTCAGGTAAAATATGCCCATCTCTGGTTTAAGTGTACCCATGTATGGTTCCTTATCTTGGTGAAAACGACTCATTGGTGTTGTGTGAGGTCGTTCTAGATTTAGCCTGGATTGATAACTCTCTACCCCGAGTTGTAAATCTTCAACCTTTTGCTTGATCACAATTCTATGAGAGAATTGGCGAATGTTGGAGCTTAGGGCTATGACTTCATCGGGGTCTAAGTGAGGAACCATGCCTTGAGCCAAGAGGAGTAGAAGATCTTCAATGTCTTCAAGTCGTAAGAATTGAAGATCCCCTTCACTGACACTATAAGTCTTACCGTCTTCTCGCTTGAACCTGATATCTTTCAAATACGAATATCCGAATATATGGTGAAAGCTAACTCCCTGTATGCTTGAGATTCGACGGGTTGCAAGTATAGGTGTACCTTTCTTGGTGTGATTGTAGAAGTAGTAAGCCGACTTTTTGTTGCCCCGCCAATGTGAGATGCCTAATTCCGTATATTGATCATATTCTTTGACAAGCTTTTTGCTCCATAGGTCTGAAACTTTATCTTCAATCCAAGGGATATCTTCTAAATTTACTGCTTTGCCCATTGTTAAGGATGTAGCATACTTGTCCGCTCTGTTTTCTAAGTAGTAAAGATCACGGTTAGTGAAGTATTGCATTGGCAGATTCTTGGCTGCTGCAATAACTGAGGGTGTTAGTGGAAGAAGGATTGGAGCTTGTTCACCTGATGCTGTTGACTTGATTGCTTTCATGAGCTCATTGAAATGATATTCTCCCTCAGTTTCAGCAATCTTCATGTAAGCCCAGAAGTTCTTGTCTTTGATCGTTGTTTGAAGAATATTTGTATCAATGCTAGGCACTCCATATTTATCCATCAAGAATCCAGAGAAGTCGATAGGATTATTGAGGAATTGTGTGAGATCCGCCTTTTCACTGTCAGAAACTATACGTGCGGTTGCTGCCTGTGTAAGCCATGGCTGCACTAGAACCGTCTCATCAATAGTGAACGTATCAGCAAACTCAGGATCTGGTTGATTTAATTCGTCAATATCCATATCAATGTAGTGCTGAGGTGGAGAGTTATGTATCACATATGGTATCGGGTCGTCTTCTTGCATAGGTTCGTGTTCTACAGGTGCTGTTGATGAGACATTAGTAGGAACCGGTACAGAAGACGTACCCGTGGCTGTTTTTGTGTGATGCTGAACAGGAGTAGGCGGTGGAGAGTGATGTTCCACAGACGGTGATGGTTCGTCTTCAATCATTGGTTCGTCTTGTACCCGTGGCAGTACAGGATCTTCTTGTGATACACTAGTAAGAACTAGTTCAGATGACTTACCTGTGGTGTTGTCAGTGGTTTCACCATGCTCGTCAGTGGTGATGTTTTCACTCTCAGCTTGTTTATCGCCAACTTTTTCTTTTGAACGTGCATCACTTTCTTCCTCGTCCTCATCACCATCCTTGGATTCTTTAGACTCTTCTCCATTGGTACCATTACCTTCATCCTTATCACCATCCCTTTTCTCCTTATCCTTACCATTCCCATTACCGTCATCCGCATCACTTTCGTCATCCTCGTCTTCCCCGTCATCCTCATCCTCATCCTTACCCTCCTCATCGTCCTCATCTTCATCATCATCCTCATCCTCGTCCTCGTCATCATCCTCATCCTCATCCTCGTCCTCGTCCTCGTCCTCGTCCTCTTCATTCTTATCAGAATGTTCTTTCTCCTCCTCATTCTTTTCCTCTTCTTCCTCATTTTCTGCTTCATCGTCATTTTCAGACTCCTGACGTTTCTGTTTCTTGGAAGATTGGGGAACTTCAGTGTCTTCTACTGGTGATGTGTTGGAAGCTTCCATTATGACCTTACTAAGAGCTCTTTGTAATTCGTGTTGAGCTTTTGTTATTGGTGACTCACTGTTGGTTAATCGAGTCTCCAAAGTCTGCATTAACTGTAAGTTAGTAAGGCCATTTGTGAATAATGCTGGAAGCTCCTGATGTACACATGACCTAACTTCACGCTGAATGATGTTAGTCATGGAATCATTGATGGAATTGAGAAATGCATCATTTTCTTTGTCACGTGCGTCCTTTTCAGCAAGAAACTCTTTGTGTTGCTTTTGAAGTGTTATGACATTTTCGTATGTTTCTTGAAGTTTGGAGTCATCACGTTTTTGTGCTCTGTCTGCACGTGAGATATTAGGAGTTATCCTTCCCTCCAGTAACACAATCTGTTTTGATTGTGCTTCCAGTTGTTTTTGGAGATGCTGAATGAGTGGATCATTGATTGTGAGAAATGGAGTGGAAGTGGATGGTAGTTGTACTGTTGTTGTTGTTGGTTGAGAAGTTACCGCAATTGCTAAAGAGGTTGTGGAGTGGATGGTGGTTTGTACAAGTTGTTCGAGGATAGATGGCGATGTTGTTACAATCACTGGGGCCGTGGTTGGTACATGAGGATAGACAATCGGTGGAGGCGTTGGTGTAATCACTTGGGTGGTGGTTAGTACAGGTTGATGGGTGACCGGTGGCGGCGTAGGTGTGATTACATGGATGGTGGTTGATACATGTTGATTGATGACCGGTGGCGTGTAATTACCGGGGTGGTGGTTGATACAGGTCGAATGGTCTCGATTGTAGGTTCAATCGGCGGGACGGTTGTTACAACAGTGCTGAAGGCTGGTGGTGGAGGGGGTAGTTGTTGTTAGATAGGAAACAACGTCAGATGAGCATCGTCTGCTGCTATCATTGATGAAGGAGTTGGAAGTGGTTTTCTAAGGTTGACTTCCTTATACAGAATTGTTTCCATATCTTCTCCACCTTCTAAATTTTGATCTTCAAAATCATAGTTGAAATAATCATCTACGTTGTCATCATCTTGATTTGTTGGGTCTGTGATTTCTTCCTCAAGTCTGAGATCTTGTTCTTCTTCATCGTTTGAATCGTCTGGATCTCCAAAAGCTTCCAGTGCTAACTCGGCAGGAGTTTTTGATCTAGAACCACTACCGGTTTTCTGTGCCTCCATCCTACTTAACTTTCGTGCTATTCGCATCTGTTTTTCTTCAGACATTTGTACTAAAGGATCTTGTTCATCTGCATCTTCATCACGTAGTTGCTATTTCCCTTTAGCTTTACCTTTGGTTTGGGGTGAGGAAGTCTTTTGGCGTTTGACAACAGTCTTTTTCCTTTTACCCTTTTGCTTTTCGGATGGATTTGCGTTTGCTTTTTTAAATTGTGTTTCAATGTCCAGGAGCATTTGTTTGTAAGGCTCACTGTCCTTGATCCCGTCATTGATCATTGTGTCAGGCACTAAAGCTGGATACAGTGAGTACTTAGTGGAATGTTTCTCGTCACCTATCTGATCCAACACATGGTCATCATCTGATGTATGGTAGAAGAAGTTTCCACGCTTGTCAATAGAAGGAACACTCTTCATGAAATGGTTGATGATAAGTTTTGTGAACCTTGGAAACGGAAGATGCAGTGATTTCTTCTTGGTACCGGTAAATTGGTAACACACTTCTTCCCAAAGAAGTAGAGCATAGTCTACTTTAGATGCAGTGTATAGGCCCCAAAGTATATGAGCCTGAGGTGGTCTCAGTTGGTCAAAACCACGAGCCTTTGAAGTGAGGCACCTGGTTATGATGGTGACGAGTGCTTTCCATGGTTGACCAATGCGTGCAGTGGAGAACTGAGATAGATTTTGAATGTTACCCTCATAGTTTAGAGCTCTAATTACTCGAAGCACTTCATCTGTTTTTGGATTGGGCACAAACTTTTCTCCTTTTGATAATTTGGGAAACTTGAACAATTTCCTGAATTGATTTAAATCAAGAGTAAAATTTTGCTTGTTGATTTTTAAAGTGATCGATATCTTAGATGCTTCCTTTGCTGCGGTAATCAATGTTGTGGCCCAAAATTCATGAATGTAGATTTCGGGAACTGATGCAGTAGCTCTAAGTGCATCTTTAATGGGTGACATGTCAAGAATGTCCATTGCAACTTTGAAAGCTGCTATTTTTGGATCAAAATCCTCTCTCAGACGAAAGTTGTTCTCTGCAAGTGGTAGTCGGACATTAAGTGGTACTAACGCGAGGTCTGATTGTTGTTGTTGTTCAATGGTGATTGACATGGTTCCTGCTTTGATGACATAAGCACAAATGATATACACAAAATATATATATCTTAAGTCTATGCCAAGTTGAAGCATAGGGAATAAATTATTACCACATATTATAGAGAAACAACATAAAAACATGGTTCAGATGGACTAGGTCCTTACATACAACAACACACTTAGACATGCCAGAGACATTTTATTCTAAATGGATAACGACCTAGCATTAATTCTTAAAATATTTGGATATCTTGGTTGTCATAACCAGAACCTCAGTAGGTCTAGGTTTCATTTCTACTAACACCTCAGTAGGTCTTGGTTTAGATTCAACCAAAACTTCAGTGGGTTTTGGTTTAGTATCAACCACTACATCAGGAATTGTAGGATTTTCCTTAACCCAAACTATAGTAGGCTTGAACAGAGGGCAAGACAACGATGAAACTTTGTCTTCCATGGCCTGGAAACAAAACACAAGACATTGAATAAGTAATTTGTATCTATTTTGTTTACAGAGGAGTCAACTTATTAAATAAGATGAACTTCTGTAATAAGAAACCTTTCAAGTATTCTTATGAGATAAAATTAATTAATTTCAATACAACTTGGTTTCGTGAAAGTGGCCCTAATTTACTTAAAGCCTAAAAAGGAAATAATGCAAACTAGGTCGAACTCATTAGATAGTCTAAGGCAAGTGCATAGTGTAAAAGCATACTAACTTAAGGTGATGATACAACAACAATCTTTTCGCAAATTCTATAAGACCACTTAGCTAAGAAACAATCTAGCAACACAAGGCACTAATCTTATCGGAATACCCTTTGGAAAATACCTAATCGGAAAGTCTAAATGGAAGAATCTCTAATCTGAAAGTCCCAAATCGGAATGCCCAATCGGAATGTCAATATCCCAATTGGAATGTCCTTATCGGAATGACATAGTCCTCATCGGAATGTCAATTAGCCAATCTGAATGACCCAATCGGAATATCGTAATCGGAATACTTATGTCCCAATCGGAATGATCTAATTGGAATGTCAATCGGAATGCCTTATTGGACAGTCAAATCGGAATGTCCAATCTGAATGTCCGATCGGAATGACCGATCGGAATGACCTAATTAAAAAATCTAATCGGAATGTCCAATATGAATGACCGATCGGAATGACCTAATTAAAAAGTCTAATCGGAATGTCCAATCTAAATATCCAATCGAAATGACCGATCGGAATGATCTAATTAAAAAGTCCAATCGGAATATCCAATCTGAATGTCTGATCGGAATGACCGATCGGAATAACCAATCGGAATCTAGAAACCTTATCTTCATCGGAATCTGGGCAGAGTTTACGAGGTGAATCTAATCTTAACGATTTGTATGGCTTTTAGGCTGTTTTAATCAAATTAGTGCAAAACCATTGTATACTACTTGATAAAGATTAAATCCCCTCTATGAAACCTGATGTTTATTCACATTTAGATATCGAATCCCTCGATCAAAAGATACTACCGAGAAGAAAATAAGATTATAAGCACAGAAATAACAGTCAAGAGTTTTAGCACATGTTTTCGAAGTTACCTAGAAGATTATCACAGCAAGAACTTGCACAGGGAACGAATTGGATGCCACGACTTAGAGATAAAAGATGGCGGCAGAAAATTGATATTGGTAGTGTGTGTAAAAACAGTCAGGATAAACAAAGAAGGGGGAGAGAGGTATTGACTAAAGTCAAACTTTCTAACCAACTTTGCAAAAAATTGCACACTGGTCCTCCTAATTTTGACATATGTATGAAAACTAGTTAATAAAACTAGTTAACAACACAATATCCCGAATAATGAGTCACGCCAATAAAACCTAATGCCAACTCGAATAATCCATACATGGCACATAATGCATATAATGACAGACAAGATATTATGAATACCAGATCATGTTCAATATGATATGATATTTGCTCCCCCTCAATTGGTGACACGTTTCCTATTTAAAGAGCTGTAGTCATAGCATTTAATAGGACAAATATCTAAGAAGACCTTTTCTGTTTAATGATTTTCTGAAACGATTCTAGGGGCAATAAGATTTCTCTTATTTTTACAAAATAAGTGCACTGAAACGTACACTGATTTGTGTTAGACCAAGTTATAAAGTAAACTTAGTCCCTTACAAGGTTTTCAAGTAAACCTTGCCAGAGAAAATTAATTCCCGTTGTGAGCCAACATTTTCAAAAGAAATACGTGACTTTAATGCGAAAAGCGGGTTGCAGTCAGAAATAACTACAAGCCATAATGGGCATGTTTTAAAACTTGTACAACTTTTATACGGACTCTATTTATGGCGCCGTGTCAATATAATCGACATTTCTAAAGCCGTAAATATTACCGTACTAAAAGACATGCCCGATTTGAAAATGAAAAATATTTTTGGATTTTCTTGATTTTATATTTTTTATGGATTTTCTAGATTTTATATTTTTTATGGATTTTCTATGTTTTATATTTTTGTATTTTTCTTTTGTTGGTTTAAATATATTCGATAATATACAAGCTCACGATCAAAGGATACTCGAGAATAGTTTACCACTACTATTCTTCAGATTCTTCTGCCAACTCCTTAAGTGTCGCGGGTGAGAATGATTTCATGCCTAGCTTTTCGATCAAAAACTCGATACGTCCTCGATCTAAGGCCTTTGTGAATATATCTGCCAGCTGATACTCAGTGTTGACGAAGTACAGTTCGATCACTCCATTTTCCACTTGCCCCTTGATGAAGTGGTAGCGGATGTCAATGTGCTCTGCTCGAGAATGTTGAACGTAGTTGCAGCAAAGAGCGATTGCACTTTTGTTATCATAGTACATCGGGATTTTGTTGAATCCAAGACCGTAGTCAGTCAATTGTGATCTCATCCAAAGAACTTGAGCACAACAATCGGACATAGCAATGTATTCAGCCTCAGTACTTGACATCGCAGCGCTTTTCTGCCTTTTTGATACCCAACTAACAAGTCTATCTCCAAGAAGTTGCACACTGCCAGAAGTGCTACGTCTGGTATCTTGACACCCGACATAATCCGCATCTGCATATGAAATTAGTGCAATAGAGGAATCCTTCGGATACCACAGACCACGATGAAGTGTTCCATTTAGATATCGAAAGATCCTTTTCACAACATGTAAGTGCTTTTCGGTAGGCCGAGCCTGATACCGGGCACACATGCCTATAGCAAATTGCAAATCAGGCCTGCTAGCAGTCAGATAGAGAAGGGTGCCGATCATTCCACGGTAAAGTTTAGGATCGACAGTTATCCCTTCCTTATCTTCATCTAACTTGGATCTCTCCACCACTGGAGTATCCACGGGGTCACAGTTTTCAAAATGATATTTCTTTAATGATTCAAGAGCAAATTTGGATTGATTAATAAAGATGCCTCTAGGATTCTGAGAAATTTGCAACCCTAAGAAAAATGAAATTTTTCCCATCATCGACATCTTAAAGCGTGTGGACATAATTTTCTCAAAACGGCCAGACAAACGTTGATTAGTAGCAGCAAATATTATATCATCAACATAAATTTGTACCAGTATCATGTCGTTGTCCTCCTTGAGAATGAATAATGTTGGGTCCACTTTGCCTTTGGAGAAGCCTTTGGAGATGAGATACGACGATAAGAGATCGTACCACGCGCGTGGAGCTTGTTTCAACCCGTAAAGAGCCTTCTTGAGCTTGTACACGTGATTAGGATACTCTGAATTGACGAATCCATTCGGCTGGCTTACATAGACATCTTCCCTTAATTCACCATTAGGAAATGCCGTCTTAACATCCATTTGGTAGACGGTCATATTCATGTGAGCAGCATAAGCAAGGAATAGTCTAATTGCCTCCAATCGTGCAACAGGAGCAAAGGATTCTTCAAAATCAATACCCAAAGCTTGTTTGTAACCTCTAGCAACCAATCTAGCTTTGTTTTTCAGCACACTACCTAACTCATTGAGTTTAACCTTGTATACCCACAACAATGTCAAGATTTCAACGTTGTTGGGTAACGGAACTAATTCCCACACTTCAAGACGTTGGAATTCATTAAGTTCCTCTTGCATGGCTTCAATCCATGATGATTTGGTCATGGCTTGTGCCAGTTTTTAGGTTCAGTGTCTGAAAGAAATGCATCAAAATAGCAATATAATGCATGTTCTTGGAGTTGATGGCGTGTTAAGACTGTTCGATCGATGTCACCAATAATATTGCGGATTGGGTGATCCTTTGTCCATTTTGTGTTGTGAGTTTCAATCCGTGGTGGTCGAGAGTGAACGATTGCAGGAGCTTCCTCTGAGGTAGACGCACCGGTAGGGTCTTCAGGTATATGTGAACCAAAGAAGGGAAGCTCTTGTAAGTGAGCATATTCCAAATCGTGATCATATAGATCCTCGTCAACATCATTAGGAACGAGTGGGGGTGAAGATTCAGGTGTTGTTTGTGAATTAGTGGGGGATGGGACATCTGGTTCAAGAGTAACAGTAGATGCCTCAGATAGATTTCCGTTATCTTGAGCAACAACTTCGGGAATCGGAGCTACTGCTACAGGTGCTGAAGAATCATTACTCGGTGGATCAAAGAATTCATCAAACATAGGTTGAAATAACTTATCCCACTCGGACCTTGTTGGTGGTATAAATGATGGAGAAGTAGGATTGTTGGGAATTAATCCGGAACTGATTGTACCGGTTCCCATCTCGTGTAATGTGGGTTCAGAGCTGTGTTGCTCAGAAGCCATCGCTGTCAGCTCATCAAAATCGACATCCAAAGTTTCTACTATCTTGCCAAGACGACAGTTATAAATTCGGTAAGCTTTCTTTGTAGGCGAGTAACCAATGAAAATTCCAATATCAGCCTTCGGTTGAAGTTTTCCCAGATTCTCACTATTTGTATTTGGATAGCAAAGTGCACCAAACACATGAAGATATGAAATATCGGGTTTGTGTCCATGAAGTAGCTCATATGGAGTTTTACCATGACGTTTGCGAATGATGGAGCGGTTTTGGGTATAACATGCGGTTGCCACTGCTTCAGCCCATAAGAATAAAGGAGCATTCGCATAAATCAACATAGTTCGAGCAGCTTCCATAAGTGTACGGTTACGTCTTTCAACGACACCATTTTGTTGTAGAGTGCGAGCCACAGATGTTTCATGAGAAATACCAACCTTTTCATAATAATTCTGAAGAGTCTGATTAACGAACTCAGTGTCGTTATCAGTCCGAATGCGGCGAACAGTAGCATTACGACGTACTTGGATCATCTTTAAGAAAGTAATGATATATTCTGGTGCTTGATCCTTGGATGCTAAAAACTTTACCCATGTAAACCTTGAGAAATCATCCACTATGACGAGGATGTATTTTCTACCACTCACACTAGCCGTACGCATTGGCACGCAAAGATCCATGTGCAAAAGATACAGTGGTTCTTGGTTGGTGTCTTCTGCTTTAGGTTTGTAAGATTTCTTGGTGCTTTTCCCCAATGAACACGTGGAACATAAGTGATCCTTGTCGTACTTAAGTTTTGGAAGACCACGAACAAGTTCGTTTCTAGCTAAATGGTTAATAGCATCAAAGTTAAGATGAGATAACCGTCGATGCCACAACCATGACTTGGTCTTAGATGCTTTGAAGAGTAGGAAAATAGGAGAGGCGGCCATCATGTTTTGAATAGACAAAGTATAGAGATTATCCCCTCGAGAACCCTTTAACAAATCATTTCCTGCAAGATAACAAATGAAGCAAGTATGTTGTCGAAAGGCCACTTCTAGGTTTGAATCGCAAAATTGTCCTACTGAGAATAGATTGTGACCAAGTCCCTCCACATAGTAAACCCTTGAAATCGTAACATTCCCAATTTGGTATTCACCATAACCCATAATCTTTGCAATATGGTCGTTGCCGAATTTAACCGTTCCTAGAAACTTGCTGACGAAATTTCTGAGCATCGAGCGGTCTCCAGTCATATGTTTGGAGCACCCCGAGTCCAAATACCAAAGAATAATTTGGACGACCTGAAAATATTTCCAAACACAGACGATGTATCGGATTCTAATTGTTCTTCTGAGTTAGCAGGTACAGATATAATTATCTTAGATTTGCTATCAGACGAAACTTTAGGCTTCCAGATTTTCTTACTAGTGGTTGGCTTAGATTCTAGTTGTCTAGTATTCTGAGGTACTTTTTGACTGGGGACATTACCACTGGTAGGCACAATAATGGGGACAGACCTAGTTAAAGGGCGCTTTTTCCATTTCTTAGTGCTAAAGGACGCTTAGACCTAACTTCCGTGGATGTGATCCTAGTTAAAGGGCACTTAGTTCCATTAGCAGTAAAGGTCCTACCATTGGGTTTCCATTGCCACCCAACTTGGGTGAATTTCTTCCCTGTTGGAATCCATTCAAGATTGTTCTTAATAGCATACATTTCATTCACGTGATCAACAAGGCATAAATCATGACGCTAAGAAAACATGCATTCATTACAATTCCAACATTTCGCATTAGAATTCACATTTTGCTTAGGTTTCCATTCATAAAGAGAACCTTTTGTCTTAGCTACATGATTCTTTTTATTTAAAACTGAAATAACATTCCTAGGGTGCACTTCTACTTTCTTCTTCTCAGTCCTATTAGTGGAAGGCTTGATCCTATCTTTCTTGTCTTGAGATCCTTTAGCCTTAGTGGACACAGTTACTCCTGTAGAAGCCAAGGGAACATTAGTTACAGATTTTGACTTAGCCTTGATGGGTGTGTTTAAAACGGGCTTAGCTCCTGGGGTCTTATTGAATGGAGTAATGGCAATGGTGGTTTGTTGTTTAGATGGTACAGATATCGGTTGCCCAATGTACTCTAAGTATGCTAAACAGTCCTGAACGCGATCCACATATAATAAAAGCTCATATACGCTATGACTTATGGGATCGCGTTCACGCATTTCATCAATAATCTCTCTAGCTAGATCAGCATGTTCTAAAGCATTTTTCATATATGTGGCAAACTTAGTGGGACTTTTCCTAAATTTTGGATCCCGATATAGTACACGTGGGTTGGGTTTGGGAGCACTAGAGGTCGAGGCAGAGACAGTAGCTGAATTATCAACACTTTCTCGTCCTTTGAGTTGAAGTGTCTCCTTTAATTCTGCTATAACCATGTTTTTGTCTATGAGCTGAATTTTTAGGTCAGAGGATTCCTCACATTTCCTGTTCAGTTTGTCAATTAATGACTTTTGTTCTGTCGCATTAAAAGCGAGGCGTTCTTCTATCGAACCAGAACTTTGTGAGTCACCCTGCCTTACTTGTTCACGCTCTCCTAGTATAGAATTAATTCTATTTTCTAGGACATGATTTTTAGTCTCTGCAGCCTCTAGTTCCGTTTTTGTTTCTAGTAATTCTCTCTTAATTCTCATCATCTCTTCCTCCAGATTCTAAACCATCTGAATCATCTTGTCACTTGTCTCAACGGAGTTGCCACCATCATTTAGTTTTGAAAGAGTTTTATTTTTAGATTGATTCTCAATTTCAAGATATATAGAATGTTGTTGAAGCTCATTAAAACTTTTTGAAAGTGTATTATACGAATCTTGAAGCTTTAAAAATTCAGCGTTGGATTCATGACAAGAATGATTATCTATAGTATCCACATGTTCAACAGTATTCACATATTCATGCACATCATCACAAATATTCACAGTATATGAAATTTCATGAGTATATTTAACAGTAACTACTTGCATCACTTCGAGAGACACCATGTGTTCTAAAAAACGGTCATATTCGGATAAAATCTTTTCCTTTTCAATTAAGTGTTGTTCATAAGCATCATCCATTTTATTGAAAACTTTTTTAACTTCACCAATTTCAAAACTTAAATTACACGCTAGATCATAAACTCCTTGTTTAATATGGTCCACAAACAGAACGATCTCTTTCTCAAACACCGTTTTCATGTGTTCGAACGCCCATTCTCTAACGGTTTGAGCCGTTGAAGTCGTACATTCCAAAATGACCTTGTCAAACTCGGTAAGGTATTGCCCAATCTCTTCCAAGCTGAGCTTTACCGTACTAACCGGTGGAAGATTCTTAGGAATTTCCTTTGGTTGGTCCGAGTTAACGAGTGTAGGAATTATACTAAGGCATTCTCTAGTGGGCATGAAAGTGGATGTTTGGATAGTTCTCTTTTGCATATTAAAACGAATTCTAAGATCTATTGTGGCATTTTTTGCGTTCATTTGAGCATAATCATATGCAGGATATGAAGAAAGTAATTTTAACCGTTTTTCATCATATGGTGTCATACTCTCAGAATCATTTGAGAACACAATCGGATCTAATACCAATCCTAACTTGGTTGCATCATAAAGTCGTGGGTTGTAAAGTCGTGGGTTGTGGTTAAGCGCTTGCTTTGCATACCCCGGGTTAGTTGGTAAGTCTATAAGACGCGATAGATTGAACTCTTTAAATGATGCATGAAACAAGTGTACTAGATGTGAAGCGGCATATTGTTTTAAAAGCTTAAGTTCCGTTTCCTTTATTCTTTCAGACGTCTTAATTTCCATTTCAATCTGTTTGGACTCAAGAATTTCAAAATCCGTTTGAAGTTGTTGAAAATTAGTAACAACTGACTCTTTTTCTTTAAGTTCATTCGAAAGATTTGATCTTAAACTCTCAATTTCTAGCAGATTGTCTGTTTGAACTTTCCTAAACCTATCAAATTCAGGATTGGTTAAGGTAGTGGACACAGGAGTCATTTCCAAGGTGTTAACCTTGTCCTTATGCAAAGCAAGCTCGGCCGATAAAATCTGATTAGCATTAAGGGTTTCAAGGATCGTATTATTCATTCTGCTAAGCAAAGATGTCGGGACCCTAACTAAATCAGGTTGAGCAGACGAATTGGTAGTCATAATAGCTCCCGGTTATGGTTCACTCAAAGTCTGAGGACTTGCAATGATATTGCTATCATTGTTTGTCTCATCGATTGAGTTACTAACCACCGGAGGCTGTTCCGAATACTCAGACATTTGCTCAACTTGATAAGGTACAATACTAGTATTTGTAGCAGTATTTGGTACCTCAGAAATGGTATCAGCTCCATATAGTGAAAGGTTTGCCATAAGAGCTGCTTTGGCGGTGTTAAGATCATCACAATCAGAGTCATATGCATCCAAATCATCACATTGATATGCAACATTGTTGGTGATGACTGTTGTGAGACCATCAGTTTCCGCTACTCCCGAATCTGCAAGGAATGCCAATTCTTCTTCATCAAGCTCACGACCTTGGGCTTGAGCATTCACTAGGTAAATCTTCTCCTTAAACCATGTGTCGTCCCTTTTCCTCTTAGGCTGCTTGCATTCTCGGGCCATGTGCCCTTCCCCTTTGCAGTTGTAGAAAATAACCACCTTCATTTTACCAGTGATGTCTGCCCTTGTAGCAGTAGTAGTGGATGAACGTGCACCAGCAGTAGACGAATTCGATCTCCCTTGAAGTGGTTGCACCATGACTCTTCCGTCCTGAATTGTTGCCTGTTGTCGAGAGTTAGACGAGTTCCTTAACTGATTGTTAGTTGTTGTTGGACCTCTGTAACCTCGTTTGTTTAATGTTTGACTTAAATAAGCAGACATCAGAGCAAGGATTTCAGTAGGTCTATCTCCTTGTCTAAATTCAGGGACAGGGATGTCATCTTCACAGTGGAAAGCTGGTGCTGCTTGAGCTACAGTCTGATTGGTTGGAGCACTGACTTGTTGTGAGTAATGAGGTTGAGGAGCCTCAAGTTGTGGATAGGTACTAGCAAGGTTGGTGGAAGGTTGATACGGTGAATACTGGTGTGAAGCATAAGGTAATGGGTGTGAATCTCCTTGTGATGATGATGTTGCTGGTTGGTGATAAGATGTTGGTGGTGGTGGCAGAATCGAGTACTGTGGGAAGCTTGGTGTTTGATACACAGGTTGATATGAAGATTTGTGTCCTAAAGCAAGCTGAGAGTTGTGGTATGACAGTGTAGGATGGTTTGCCAATAATGCCATTGGTTCATGATAAGGTCCTTGAGAAATTCGGTTTTGGATCACATGCTTCTCATGTTGTTATAAGAAAGCATAGAGTTGATCTAAATTGGACTTGTGGAGATCACGAATTATCTTGACATCAGTCACATATTGACTCCATTCAGGGGGTAGTGTGTTCAAAAACTTGGTGTTTAATTGAAACTGTTCAATCCTTAGATTATAGACATTCATGTCATTCATCAAAGTGGTAAAACGCCAGTAAAAATCATGAAGTGTCTCCCCTAGAAGGTATGTGAACCTATCAAACAAATCATACAGTTGACACTCTCGTTCTTGCTTAGTGAGAGATGTCCCTTGTAGCAAAACCGCAAGTCGATCCCAAAGATCCTTGACCACTTTATGTTCACTCACCATTCTAAAGATATCGGGTGGAAGGGCTTGAAGAATTTTCTGAACAACCCTTTCATCGGCATCTGCAATGATTTTGTTGGCATTGGTTAACTCATGATACTCCCTTGCCCTTGTCACATTGTTGACGGTAACCTCTCCCCAATCTAAAGGACATTTGTCAATTGATTGTAGCATAAGTCGACCACTTTGTTTGCCCATGATGTACGTTCTCATGCGACTTTGCCATGATTCAAATAAATCTTTGATGAGCAAAGGTGGGCGAGTATCGGTACCCGAAATGATTGAGATATCTGTAAGAGAGGTCATTGTCGGCATATGTGAATGTGAATTCATTTTATGATCCCTTGAGAAAAGATTATCAAGAATGATCGAACAATGAAATAAGGTTAAGAGTTTTAATGTTGTTGAAACAAAGATGTTGTGTGTTTTTGTGAAAGATTACAAACTTGAAACAAAATCCTCTAAGTTGTGAAAATACTATCTCAATACCCAAACTTCTTAATCTCAATGTAAAATCTCAAAGTGTCGTAATTCTCAAAAGTAATCCGTCGAAATACCAAAAATAACCAATCCTGTCGGAATATAAGAACCAATCGGAATGTTTCGGAACCCCAGTCGGAATGTTATCTGAAACCAAGTCGGAATGTTATCGGAACCTAGTTGGAATGTTATCCAATCGGAATGTTGTCGGAACCCTAGTCGGAAAGATATCCAATCGGAATGTTATCAGAAACCTAGTCGGAATGTTATCCAATCGGAATGTTATCGGAACCCTAGTCAGAATGATATCCAATCGGAATGTTATCAGAAACCTAGTCGGAATGTTAACCAATCGGAATGTTATCAGAAACCTAGTCGGAATGTTATCCAATAGGAATACCTAAATAACCTCCTGTCGGAAAGTGTGATCGGAATACTGATAGGAATGTGTAAACCCTTTTCCGATGTGACTGATCGGAATCCCTAAACCCTTTTTCGATTGCTCTGATCAGAATAATGGTACTGTTACGAAATTTTGAGGTAAAAAGATGAGATTTTTGACAAGAAAACCGTGATTTGAACCAACCCAAAACACCCAAAACACTACCAAAAGTATTTAGAAGATATATGGATCACTTGGAGAGTCAAAATCACGAAAAAAAATTTGAAACTTGGGTAAAGATCAATCAAAAACACATGAACACACAAAAGTGAACATGAACAACACAAAACCAACCTTTATTTCATCCCATGCTCTTGATACCAATTGTAGAACAATGATAATCTTTATGAAACAAGGGGGTTGATGTTTTTCTAGAGAGAGAAACTTAGAGAGAGAAGTGAAAGAAACTTGTATATTGAAAAGTAAGAAATGAACAACCAACACCTCTTTCCATGGTGGAAAGAGGTTTAAATACCCCAAGTCCTTAATGGACTTGGGCTTCCGGCCCATGAACATGCTCATGGGTCGGGCTATTTAATAAATGAAACTAAACATTACTACGAGCCTATAACTACATTGTTGGAGTGACCGAGACTTTCTAAATGCGTAAAACGTATTTCCAACAGGAAAAACCTTACACGTCGCTTAACCAATTTGCGACTCTAAGCTGAAAGTTGAGACCTAATTTGAGCTAGGACCAATTACACCCATATACACTAAGGCCTATGTATTTTAACCACAATACATACACAACTTCCAAATTATATAACTATGTGGATCTTCACAATGACACAAGATTTAAACAAAGTTTGGATCTTGATTTAGACACAACACTTTAAGGATGAAAGCGTTCTTCTCTTTGCACTTGAGTGAATGAGATGTGAAGATAAAGATTCATTCTTAAACAAGTATAATCAACCAAATAACCAAGGATTTGTGTGATTAAAGAAGGGGTTTTGAATCTGAGATTGTGTGTGCAAAAGAGGTGAAAAGGAAATCTGGAAATGGTCGACTATTTATAAGAGAAAGGTCGAACGGATCTATTTGTGCACGGATCAATAAATATGCCGACGGTTCCTTGTCACTAGGGAACCGCATGTACCTATATTGATATGCGGCCTCTAAGTTTGCTCCTTTTTGTCGTCTAGTATGGAAAGTCCATCTAGTGAAAAGTTTATCCAAAAGGAATATCTTTTATCCAATTGGTATATCTTATTTTAAAATTTTCATTATCTTTTTAATAAAAGATTTTCTTAGAACTAAAGTTTATTCAAAAAAAATTGTCACTTAAAATAAAAGGGAGTTTTAAGAAAATTATAAATCCTTGATCACTTAGTTAGGTTAAGACCTAGTTTATTCATACCTTAAGTGATTATGGATGATATGGAAAATACTTGAACTCGAGAATTCGATTTTTGTTGTTTTCGTAAATGCTTGTTTTTATATATTGTCGTAATTAAAACAAAGCGAGACCAAAAAATGCTGGTAACTTTTTTAGGCATCACTGCATTAACATTCATGTTGAACTTCATCATGCACTTCGCTAGTGTTACCAGAAGGCAGTGTATCTACATCTTCGACAAGTTCTAAGTCGCCACTACTCCCACTTGCTCCACGCAGTGGAGTACTCCCACTTGCTTCTTGATCTACGAGACTTGTCTCAAAGAACTCAGCATTTCGAGGAACAAATATTTTGTTCTCAAGTGGGTAGTAGAAGTAGTAGCCCATCGTTTCCTTTAGGTATCCTACAAAATACACTTAATTGATCTGGGGTCTAATTTTTCAAGAACATCACGCTTCACGAGAGTCTCACAACAACAAGACCTCAAATAAGACCACTTGGGAGCTTTTCCATGCCATACCTCATATGGTGTCTTAACGACCTTCTTGGTTGGAATCATATTGAGAATGCGTGTAATAGAATCTAAAGCATAACCCCAAAGGGACTTTGGTAGAGTAGTTGAGTTATCATGGAACGAACCATATCCAATAGAGTACTATTCCTCCTTTCTGACACTACATTATATTGGTGCGTGTAGGGAGGTGTGAGATACGACACAATGCCACATTTCTTCAAGTGTTCCAAAACTCAAAACTCATGTATCCGCCTCCTCTATCAGATCAAGTAGCCTTGATTTTCTTGCGGAGTTGGTTGTTCACTTGATTCTGAAATTCCTTGATTTTTTCAAACACCTCATGTTTATGTTTCAAAAGTTAAACATAACCATAACGACTGAAATCATTAATGAACTTAATGAAGTAGCTAGATCTTTCTCTAGAAACGGTTCTAAAGGGGTCGCACACATCCGTGTGAATGAGCACTTATAAGATCTTTAGCTCTTCCACATGTGTAAAAGGCTTAAGCGCCATCTTCCCATATACACAAGACTTGCATATGTCATTGAAAGAATTAACGTAGGTGGGATTCAAAATTCCATCATATTGAAGCTTCTCGATGCATTTCTTATTTGCATGACCAATGAGACAGTGCCATAGATAGGTCGAGTCCAACAATGCTTTTCTGGCTCTTTTCCTACTAACATTAATATAAACTATTACGATTAAGACCTTGCATATCTATTTCAGAAAGGCCGTCACGTGGTATTGCATTAAAGTAAAATACATTGTCTTTGTAAATGGAAATTACATTATTCAAAGTAACATGATTAAGACCGTCTTCAACCAATCTAGAAAAAGAAACAACACCTCTAGTAATAGAAGGTGCAAAATGAAAATTATTCAAAGTAATAACTAGTCCACTTGGAAGTTTCAAATCATAGCTTCCAATCGCTTCGACGTTTGCACGCATGTCATTTCCTACGTACAAGCTCAAAGCTCCTTGCTTTAATTTCTTGCTATCTCTAAGACCCTGTAATGTATTACAAATATGTGCTACACAACTCGTATCATATACCATCGACTTATTATTAGACATAGCATAAAGTTCTATAACGAGATACCTGAAGTACTAGCTCCGCTAGTATTCTCGCGTTTCTTTATCTCAGTGAGATACTTCGAGCAGTTCCTTTTCCGTTGTCCTACCCTTTGCAGTAGTGACACTCGGAGTCCTTTGTCGGATTATCTTTCTTCGGTGGTGAAGAAATTTTCTACTCTGGGCATAATTTGACTTACCTTTTCCAGTATTCTTTCCTTTACCCCCTTGCGGGTTCTTACCCTTTTCTTTCTGGATCCTCCCAGCTCTAATAGCCATTATAGCAGATGTTTTAACCTTCTCTGGAAGCCCTTTCTCATGTGACTTTAGCATAACATGTAGCTATACTAATGTCTTCCCATGCTATGCAAATTGTAAGTTTGCACAAGTGATTCAAAATCCTTGTTTATAGAGTTCAAGATAAAACTCACATCAAGTTCTTGTGGCATGGATAACCTAGGCTTTCTAGTGTATCCATGTAGCCCTTCGTTTTCAGAAAATGAATGCTAACAGATTGTTCAATTTCCTGCCTACCAGCATGAAGTGATTTAGTAGTATCCCAAAGCTCTTGTTTAGCTTTTTCCTCAAACATAGTTTTGAGTTCGATAATCTTCTCATAAGCATTGAGATCCTCCAGAATTATTTGTAATTCTGGAGACATTGCAGCCAACATGAGACACGCCACATCCTTTTGTCCCTTGAGCATCCCATAGTATGCGTCACGGACTGCGGGTGCAGCAACTGGTTCATAAACTGGAATCATAGGTTGCCCCAGATAGTTCATTCGGTCTTCAGCCTTGATAAATTCTTAGGTTTCGGTAGCATATGGAGAAGTTGATCCAATCAACTTATCCTTGACAAGTTCGACCTTGGTGTAGACTCCTTGTCTTGGGCAGCAGCCATCAATAAAACAAAGTTTAGAAAATATTAAGTTGCGTTTAGTTAAACGGAAAACACCTTGTTTTTCAAAAAATGTTTTCTAGAAAACAAGGGAAACATAAATTGCGCTCAAAACAATGTTATCAGAAAAAAACCCCCCTCTAGAAAACACAAAATTCTCATTTTACCCTTTTATACACACACAAAAACGCTTGTATTCGTTTTCCGTGTAACCACAAGATCTATTTTTTTCCTATTTTCTTAATAACACTCGACTAAACCCTAACACCCTCTCACCACCATAACGAAAATGTTTTTTTGAGCATTTACGTTTTCGTCGGTATTTTTGTTAGTATTTTTACGTTTAGTCTAATTGTTTACGTTTTCGTCAGTATTTTGACATTTTCGTCAATATTTTTACGTTTTCGTGAGTATCTTTGCGTTTTTGTCAGTTTTTTACGTTTTAATCAGTATATTTACGCTTTTGTCAGTATTTTTTCATTTTTACGTTTTAATCATCATATTTACGCTTTTGTGAGTACTTTAATGTTTTTGTCAGTTTTTTTACGTTTTCGTCAGCATCTTTATACTTTTGTCAGTATTTACGTTTTCGTCATTTTTTAACGTTTTCGTCAGCATGGTTACGTTTTTGTCAGTATTTTTACGTTTTCCTAAGTACTTTTACGTTTTTTCGTCAGTATTTTTATGTTTTCGTCATATTTTTTTCGAAAACGTGAAAATGCTGACCAGAACATAAAATACCTACGAAAACGTAAAACTACTGACGAAAACGTAAAAAGATCGAACAAAATGTAAAAACACTGACGAAACGTAATACATTGAATGAAAACGTAAAAATACTGTCGAAAACGGAAAAAAAATTGAAAATATAAAAATACTGACGAAAACGTAATAAATCGAAAAAACGTAAAAACTGACAAAAACGCAAAAAGATGGAAAAAAGATAAAAATACCGACGAAAACGTAATAAACCGAACAAAAAGGTAAAAAAACTGACAAAAACAAGCACACTTGATCATGTTTTCTAGTTTGCAAAATGGAAAACACAAACACATGTTTCTCTAACTAAACGTGTTTTCTATGTTTTTAAATGTTTTGTAGAAATGAAAATCCCTTCTCTTTTTCTACAAAACAGAAAACATATAATGAAGGAAAACGTTTTCCAACTAAACACACTCTTAGTATTTTCAACAATAAATCTCTTATAAAATTAACTACCCAAGTTGAAAAATTAATTTTATCAAGAGCCTAAGAACCAACTTGAGCTTATTCCATCAATGTAGTTGATCTACTAGAGACGAACAATTCAAAAGGTAATCATCGAATGATAATTTCCACCTGTGCAATTCTTAGCCATAATGAGGTCATGACTGTGATATCTAGCATAAATGTAGGCATGTCATGTTTGCCTCATCTCGTACTTCGTGCTTAAGGTCTGATTAAAACACACGACGTAAGTCTTCCAATACTAGTCTGCGATTATATAACCATCGGGTCCGACCCTCGGTTATTATATCACACCATCTAGGTTAAGTCTTAAGGTTGTCTTTGATGATATATAACCAAGGTAAGCGACCAATACATTGGTTAGTACAAAAGTTACTTAAGTGAATATTAATAATTTTGAAAATCATCACAAAATTCGTATAAAATGAAACATGTAAAACTTCCTTTTATAACAAGTTACTTAAACAATGAATTTACCATATTTTTAAACTTCTTAAATAAAATATATACCCTGGTTTCATGAATCTACCGACAATTCAAAACCAAGCTACCCATTGTTTTAAAACGTTATACTAGACTTTATAAAGTGCCATAGGTTTGTTGGATCGGGTTTTTCTCACATCTCTTGCGAGCAAAAATGGAAAGCTCAACCAAACCTTGCTATGTCCACATTCGACTCTATCATATCTTAAATATACACATAAATGAAACGGGGAAGCTAGCCAACTATCAAAGCTTGTTAATAAGCCCTTATTCTATAGGAAATCACGAAGATCCGCCTTTTCTATTCTAGTGATATCTAACTAAAACATTATAGAAATCAAATAAAACTAGTTTTCGATATAGATCTAGAGTAAATAAATTATTAAACCAAAAGACATAATATTTACTTACCCTAGTTAGTCCGGTTTAATTCTTGAAAAAAATATTTTGCATTTATTCACAATATAAACAATATATATCAATAAATCAAATAGTTAAAGCAAGAATCAAAAAATCTAATATATCACATATAAACTATAAATAAGCAATATATTTTCCAAAAAGAATTTATTTTATGGCACTAAATTTAGAAAACTTAGAAAATCCAATTTTAATATTTTAGGTAGATTTTGTTTAGAAAAGGGAAAATTGACTAGCAGATGTTTTCGACAGGTTTTGGTTAAAACCAAACAGTTATTCAGAATTGAGTGTTTAATGACCTATAGGTACGGCCTTCAAAAGTGTACACATTATTTTATAAGAATTACTTTTTGTTCAGGTGTCAAAAATCACAACCCTAAAACAATTCTATAAAACTCTCTTTAAGCATGCATACCCCAATCCAATTAGCGTTTTTTAATCTCATAGAAATCCTAAACATGTTAAGCATCTAAATCATGTATTAAAACAATTAGTAATCATGGTTCATGGATTTAAACGTTTTAAACATGCATAACATATCGGAGAACACGTAAATTGCACACGTAGTTGTAATTAACGATTTGCTATAACCTAAAAAGCATGCAAACTCAATTTTTCTAGAACAATTATGGATCTAATAACATGTAATTAACTAATTTAATGATCTTTAATTAAATCTTAATTAACTATTCAAGAAAAAATTGTTCTTGCATTAGTTTTAGGCGTTTTTTATGTAATTACGTGACATAGATATGGCTCTGATACCACTGTTGGAATTTAACAACCCTAGTCAATTTAATATTCATGCATCATCAGTAAATGCAATGGATAGGATCATATAACTATGCACATAATGTAATTAACATAAGGATAAAGAATGCATACCTTTAGTCCAAGAATGATAATCAAGGACACACAAAATCACTTACCAAACAGAACCCTAACTTTTTTGTATCGAAAACGATTCACCAATAAACCAAAGATCAATTTATATCTTCTCTAAGTCCACACAACACCTCAATCAACCATCTTCGATTGCTAGATCTTGATTAAGTTTATACTTAATAAAAATCAAACCCACAACCCTTAAGGGGTGTTTGTTCTCCGTCGACCACCAAGAAACAAAGGAAGAAAAAGTTTGGTTTTTAGTTATGAATCAATGAATTACCTCATGTGTTTATATACTAAAGTCTTGGAACTAATTGGTAAAATATCACATATTAACCTCCTAGTGATAAATCTTTTTAGAATAAGAATTTCTTATCCTTGTTTCTTTTAGCTTGGTCGGCTGAATACTCCACCAAAGGGTGTATTGGTTTAACTTTTTGACTTTCTATTTACTTAAACATGTAATTAAAATAATTAACTTAAATTATTAAGTCTTATTAATTAATCCTTGTTAAACCTTTTAACTTATTAATTAATTACCAATAAGTATAGACTTTTATCAAACTAAGTTTACACAATAAATATAGCCATATTATATTGTACAACTTAATAAAAGACGATCTATATGTCTAAGTGTGTGACCTCTTAGGCCCACGTACTCCCGGTCGTATAAAATACTAACTATGACTTACGCACATCCCAACACAAGGATGTCAGCCAATGTCAATACTTATGACGGCACGGGAGATTCGGATGATCGACTACTTGAAAAATTTTCAAGCCACAACCCATAATCAACATTGGCTGATGCCCACGTGGTGCCACATGTTCATATCTACTTTGATAGGCAACACGCGCACGTGGTTTGAAGAACTGCATAAACGAAGTATTGATGACTTCGAACAGCTTTGCATGATTTTATTGAGAAACTACATGAAGCGGAAGAAGTAAATTAAGATCTATTGGAGATTCACAACATCAAACATCAGGAAGGAAAGCCTCTTGAAGCCTTCATGGAGCGCTTCAAATATGAAATCGTTATGTGAAAGGATCCCCCGGTATCATGCGGACCTTTGGCTTCATGCACGAAGTAAACAATTCAAAGCTGACAAAGTGTGTCAATGACAAAGTCCCTAGAACCATGGACGTGATGATGGAGAGGACAAGGGCTTTCATCGGCGGAGAAACCACAACTGCAGCCAAGAAAAAAAGGCATCCAAATTATAAGACTCAAGGCCAGCCCATGAGGGAATCTACGGATCAGAAACCCAACTATCATAGCCAACAGAAGGGGGACGTGGAAATAATAAGTTTACCCCTCTAACAATGACACTGAAGGAAATCCTCACGGTTGAAGGCACTAGTTTTCAAAAACCACCAACGTTGTCAACTCCATGGAAAGGCGAACTAGCAATAAATTATGTGACTTCCACGGCGAAAAGGGTCACGACACTAATGAATGTGTCCTACTCAAAAAGCAGATTGATGAGATGGTGCGAGATGGGAAACCTTCACATTTAATCAAGGAAATCAAGGATGGGAAAGATAAGCAAAAGAACGGTAAAAAGAAAGAACATGCCAATGATAAAGCCACAACCATCTACATAGTGGAGTCGTGGCAGCGGTCACAAGGGTAGCCAAAGAGATCTCATTCCTTCCCTTGAAGGCAAGTAGTACGACAGAAGGACCTCTGGTAATCGAAGTAAACATGGGTAGCCACGTTGTTCACCACATGTATATCGATGGAGGTTCCTCAGCTGAAACTTTGTGTGAACAGTGCTTCAACCAGCTACGAACAAAGGTGAGAATCCAGATGATACCGGCTACGTCATCGCTAACTGGCCTCAGTGGCGAAGTTATATGGCTATTAGGACAGCTACGGTTGTTGGTCACGATTGGAGACATTGAGAATTTGATAACGCCCTGGACGAATTTTATGATAATACAATCATCCTCATTGTATAAAAATATTATAAAAAGGCCAGGGATACTAGCTATTCATATTTTCCCATCCACGACGCATGGAATGATGAAGTTTCTAGTTAAGGGCAATATTGTCACGATTTAAAATATCGTAGTACCACATGCAGAGTGTAAGGTCGTAATAGAGGAACCTAAAGAGGTGTTAACACCACTAGAGACGCCTCTAGTCAACTTGAATATCACTATCCACCCCAACTTCTTTGATCAAGAGATGACTATTGGTGAAATGATGACATATAAAGGGAGGGCGGACTTGTGTGCTGTTCTAAAGGATAACTTTGACATCTTCGCTTGACAACCATCTGACATAACTTGTGCACCACGGTCTATCACAGAGCATCAGTTAAAATCCGCGAGGGATACTCTCCGATAAGACAAAACAAGCGAGGCTAAGCCCCAAAACGTAGCAAGGCTATACTGGAAAAGGTTTAGAAGCTGGTAAAGGCGGTTATTATGCGTGAAATCTATTATCATGACTGGCCATCTAATCAACTCATGGTTATGAAGCACGATGGCAGCTGGAGGATATGTGTGGACTTCACGACCTGAACAAATCCTGTCCGCGGGATTGTTATCCTCTAACAGAGAATGACTGGAAAGTAGAATCTCTATGTGGGTATCCTTTCAAATATTTTCTGGACACCTACAAGGGGTACCACCAGATCCAGATGTCGGAGCACGATGAGGAAAAAACAGCTTTTCATATAAGTCAGCGTGTTTACTGTTACACGAAAATGCCGTTTAGCCTAAAGAATGCTGGCGCTACCTACCAACGACTTGTGGACAAGGCATGCGATAATCAAATAGGACGGAACCTCGACGTATATGTCGACGACTTGATTATAAAAATTCATACTGGAGAAAACTCATGATGGACATTGAGAAAATATTTCTAACGTTGAGAAGAATCAACAAGAAATTAAATTCTAAGAAGTGCATCTTTGGTGCTATGGAATGAATGTTCGGTTTCCTTTGTACTCCCTCCGTCCCAATTTATTAGTCCCTTATTGACTTTTGAAATCTTTTATACTAAACTTTGACTTTAAATTAATGTCTTAGTGTTATATAATACTTGATGCAAAATATATGTATGGATTGAGTTTTAGATGTATTTTCATTTGGTATAATTTTCATCAAATATTACATAACACAAAAATAATAATTTAAAGTCAAAGTTTAGTAGAAAAGACTTCAAAAGTCAATATGGGACTAATAAATTGGGACGGAGAGAGTAGTTTTTATGCGCATTAGGGACTGAGAGACCGAAACCAACGTCAGTAGCCTAAGAACACCCCCGATTCATCAATTGGAGAAAAGCTTTTTACCATTCAAAAAAAAATTTGAATGATTTTTCTTCATTGCAACCAAAGCTTTTTTTTAAGTTTTTTTACAAGATTTATAAATCCTCAAGTATTTCTTCAAAGCTATTAGTTATTTACGTGTTTTGCGTTGAATGGATATAATATATCAAATCATTGAATACTTAATGCATTGTTAATAATGTAAGAGTTACGAGTAAGACTTAAAGAGTCGCCCGAAGTTTGGTTTTCATTGTAGTTTTTATACGCATTTTTACATTGAATGTTTCGTAAATACCATGTGAATCTTGTTAAAGTCCGTAGGGTATTTGTTCGTTCTAGTGCGTTCTTAATGTCACTTTGACTTTCGATTGAATTGATGACTTTTACGTACAAAATTTACAAGGAAGAAAGTGTAGGGAACAGTAAAAAGTAGGGAGTATTTTTACTATTAATACTTTTTTAATTTTTTTTAAAAAGTATAAAAAGTATAAATTTTTTGTATTTTTTATTTTTTTGTCATTCTACTAGTTTATAGTACAACACAGTTTTTTTTATCATCGGTTTCATATTTTTGTATTTTTATTACTTTTAACTTATTAAGTTTTATAATTTTTATTTCGTATTTTTAAAATCTCAGTTTTATAACATAAATTATAAAATATAAAATAAATAAAAATCAAACAGAAAGGGTATAAATGGTTTTGAGGGGCTAGAATTAAATGGTAGCACTATATTCAACACACTCTTCTTCCGTGTTGTTCGAGGCATGTCAAGTCAACCTAACCCATGCCTTCTCTTTTATTCTAATACTCATTTCCCAATGCCATCCTGTCATTAATTCAACTCTCGATAAATCAAGTCTGAATTTTATGAGGAAAAAGAAGTTTTTGACGCGAGTAACTATTACTTTTTTCTATGTTCAAAAAATAAAATTAAAAAAAATTCCTAAAATTATAGTTTATCTTTTCATTTTTGGTTATATCAAATTAATTGTTTATTTTTAATAGAGTAAATTGCAAAAATTGTCCCTAAAGTATGTCCAAAATGCATGTTTTGTCCTAAACGTTATGAAAGTGCAAGAATCATCCCTATTTGAAAATTTTAATCCAAGTATCGTCCTTAATGGAGATATTGCTTGGGACGAAACACGCAAAATGGCCAAAACATTTGGGACGAAACACGCAAGATAGCAAAACTTCAAGGATAAAAATTTTCAAAATAGTTTGATTTTGGGATGATATCAGCACTTTCAAAATATTTAGGAAAAAACCTGCAAAATGACCAAATTTCAGGGACGATTTATGCAATTCTCTCTTTTTAATAATACGTAAGAAGTTTAAATAAAGATGGCTACATTACATTTAGTTGAAATTATAATTACAAACTTTAAATAGGTTTTAAATTAATTGATTAAGTGTAAAACTGTTTTTATGTAAAAAGTAAAAAAAAAGAAAAATGTAAATGTGGTATCCCTACTACTTATAAAGGATTTAGGACTTTTTTTTAAGTACACTTATGTGGGAAAATATAAGAAACATATAGGGAAGTATAGGAATCTTTTTCCTAATTTTCCATCTTTAATCTTCTGACTTTTTTAAAAACTTTGATATAACTGAAACATCTCTCAAAAAAACACACGCCTCTTTGGTGATTTGGAATTTGGAATCCGCCACCATCTTTGAAACCCTAAAAAATTCACAGCAGCCACAATCTTTTGACCTCTTGATTGATCTGCCGAATCCGCCACCATCTCTAGGTGGTTTAGGTGGTTTCAGGTAGTTCGGGTTGAGGATATTGTTTGTTGGTTTGGGTGCATGCGAGCCTTTCTCTCTCTCTCTCACTCTCTCTCTCTCTCTCTTTCTCTAAAATTACAGCCGCCACCATAGCCACCAGATCCGTTATTGCCATCATCTTCGCCATCACCGATGGTTGATTGATGTGTCTTGTCGATGGTTTGAGCTATCTAGGATGTTTGGTGTGCGTTTGTTTTTTTTAGAAAAAAGAAGGTTGATTGAGTTTTTAGCATGGTTTTGGTTAGTTTTTTTATGGCGGTCTTGGTGGTTCGCTGATGGTGGTATGTAGAAGATGTTGATATTGAAGCTGACAATGACGAACAAGAAGATGGTAAATCGATTCTTTTTTCTGATAAAATATTGCCATGATTGATTTAAAATATAGTGATTTTTAGCCTAATAGATGTTCACGTATGTGAAAAGGGCTAAAAGAGATCCATTTACCCTTTGTTCTTCACACGACTCTTTTAGTTAAAGAATTTGATTTGATTACACCAGTCCTTTCGATGCCGTCATTTACCCTTTGTTGCTGGTGAATGGTTGTGTGACGATGGTGATGGTGTTTGACCATCGTGATGGTTGTAATCTGTTTTTATGTTTTTTAGTCTGATTCAAAAACACCTCAAAAGTACCATTAATGGGTTTCCTTCTATTACTTTTATTTCAAATTAGTCAAACCTTATATGATATTATCCTAATTTGATGTTGGTATTTTTGTTTGACAGGAACGATGATATTATCCTAATTTGTGTGATAAACCTAACTGGTTGAAAACCAGTATGTCTATGGTAAGATTTATATGGTAGTATACTTGAAATATTTGTTAATAGCCGAAAACCAGAATTATTGTTTTTTTATGTATTGACCCTTTTTCCATTTTGAACATATTGATCTCTTGAATCATGACGAATTTGAGTTTTTGGATACTTTTGGATATCTGTGGAACTCACTAAGGTATTGCGATGCTTCTTTGATGGTGAATTCTGCCACTGCTTGAATTCCAGGGCAACTAAAGGGTGATTAAAGCTATTACACGTGAAAGGAGTACATCGTCCAAGCACAGTCAGAAATGCCGATATCAGCCATTTATCACGAAAAATTGGTTGAAAAAGTAAGCTTTTTTCTTGACGTGTCTATGTTCTTATGGGATGTTTATGATTGACGTGTTTTGGCTTTCTGAGCAACGTGTACTTGCCTATTGAGATCCATACGTTGACGCACACATAATATAATAAATTTCCTATATGGTCTATCTGGCATAGTCATTATTTCTTATTGCTCATGATCGACTTTATCTCCAACAAATTGCAAATCTTTTAGTTGGAGCTTCTTTTCTTCAATTTTTAATTTCAAAAATTGATCAGGCTTCCTTTTTCTTTCTAAATTCACAACTAATACCACTTATTTTAATGACTGTCAGTGACATAGGGTTCGGAAACCTTATTTGTACGTCTCATTTTTTTTATTAGAACAGATTGTGCAGTTTCTTAAATTATATAAATATATTATCTATAACTTTATTTGGCCCAAAACAAACAAGCCTTGGGCTATTAGGTTATTTAGTTAATGTGAAAACGAGTCTCTTTACTTTTCGTGTTCCTAGAAGTTTCTATATTCGAAACTAAACTAGTAGCAGCGGCATAAAACTTACGTGTTATACTCTTCAACTATGCTCTTCTACAAGCACTACTTATTTCACCCCAACAAGTACTGTGTATTTTTTCCCCTGGTTACTTTGTCCCCATTGACTAGTTTTATAATATGGATGTACTCATCTCTTACAAAATGTCATGTCCCAAAACTATCCGCGTTTTAGAGAGTACATTTAGATTCTGACATAGGATCTCTTTTTGGCTTTTGAGGCTAAATAAATTATTTATGAACTCACTTTGAAGCATACGGGCTACCTTAAGTGATATTTGCACCTCGCTACACATGATGAACTCATTCTATGGTGGTAGTATGATGTGGGTGGGTGTGATGACTGCACATTGTGTTTGTTGTGTGCTTATTCATTCTGGGTAGAAACGAGGTACGTCTTTCACATTAGCAAACCAGGCTAAGAATATGTTTCTATCTGACGCAAAACTTCAGGTTAAGGATTGAGTCTTTTTATGGGTGTTTGTAGGAACATTAATACATACTCTGACTATTTGAAGTTCTAATCAGTAACTTAAGGTAAAAAAAAGCTAATCCAAACACCCCCATATAAACTAGCTTAGGAAATACGAGTATGATTTATGGCGTTTAAGATGTTTGTATGGATTGATCTGTTGTTGTCTGATTTTCCTCATCTTTGAAGTTGGAATTATTAGCATTTAATATTAGAGGTTCTTTTTTCTCGACAAAAAATGTTGTCAAATGAGTTGAGTCCCAATGTCAGTAGTTATAGCCAATTCACGCATAATAGTAAGATTTGCTTCGTTAATTGGTGTATGAAATTTGTTATTAAGATTGCTATTAGCAAATGGGTCGTTCGAGTGTTTCTATGCACATAAACAGTTAATATGAGGCTGAAATAAATTACTGTTATGATCCATACTATATACCATCAACTGTTAATATGAGCGTTATACACCATAGTGATTAGTGCTAAGAAAAAAAGATGCTTCAGAAATGAATTATGTCTTAACTGTCAAGACTTTGATGGTATGCGTCTCTTCTTTAATGGCTCATTTTTCTTAATGTTTCTTTTTTATATCTGATCTTTAGGTTCAGAAGCACATATATATGATCTTTAGATAGAAAAATCAAATGTGAGTGAGTATTATTGTCACGAAAACATCTAGGAGAGAGCATGTTGTTGGGAAGGAAGACATGTTTTCAAAAAAATCGTTGGCACAGGTCTGGGTAGAGGATTTGGATGAGGGTATGCACTGCTGCACCTACGCGTTCGCAGTGAAGATCCATCAATCCGACCCCCAAAAGTGACATGGTTGCTCGAATTCTGATCACGAACATATTCCCAAGGCGTGAGTATCATTAGACACATATGTGACGGGGGTTATTGGCATAATTTCAACGATGATGAGTAGAGGAAGTGGATTTGGGCAACGCTGCACCCAAGGTTTGTTCAGAATGAACAAGTTTTAGCAACCCCTCATGACCTGGTTACGGTTCCTGATCATGGACCGTTTGCTACCTACATCGACAATGTGGTCAATAATGCTACAAACAATGTCTTAGAACTCAGAACCAACAACAAGTAGATATTAGTTATCAAGTTTTTAGTGAGTCGTGGATATAAGAACTTATAGTTGTAAGATGTTCCATCTGTTACTCGGAAAAGGAATAAAAAATGCTACTGATCCATAAAGTTTGTATGATACTTTTAGTTACGGGTTGTATAGTATAAACTATTCTTCATTCTCATTTGATATTGCGTAACAGAAAGCTTGATAATAAAGCTGTTTGTTTACTTCATATTTTTGTCAGCCTGCAGATTGTATTATTTTTGTTCAATATATGGTTCTGATTTTCTGAATCATTCATTTAGATACAGTTAAGAGGGCGTTGTTATTCTTATTCTTAGCTTTTATTTTGCATCTGCCCTTATTCATAGTAGTTCCTAACCCTCTCCTTTCCTGATGTTTAGTGTAGGTGCCAAAGGTATGACCAAGCCTCCTCTTCCTAACAACACAAGAGTCAAACTGTTAGTTTCGGGTACCCAGATTGATCCCAGAAGTAAGTAATCGTTCCTTGCATATTACCTATTGACAATGGTGTAAAAATGGGCAGATCAAGACTGGTTTGTGTAAAAATTGTTATTTTGGTGCTGCTCTAATCGAGGCAGGCTGACCTTAAAATTTTATTTTTCCGTTTAAGCTACTATTTTTATATTTCTGTATACCAGACATAAACTCCTGAAAACATTAATCCTATCTTCTGTTTCATCCCAAAAGGGTCGACGCCCATAGAATAAAATGTACGAATAAGACTGTCTATATTACGCAGTGTTAATGTTTTTCACAAATATTTTGTGTCGTTAAGTTATGAAAACACTAATGAAGATAGATGGTATTTTTAAGTTCAAGTACTAATTTAACGATATTTATAAATTAAAAAAAATCATATGATGATTACTGCTATATCATATGAAATGAGATATTGCTGGTTATGTTAAATTTACTTTAAAAAAGCAAGCAGATACATAACCCTACAGGTCCAACAGAAAGTGTAAAAGAATACACGTGGTATCTTACTATACACAATGAATTGATGCCTATATTTTTTGGGTACCCGTCAGCTAGAATGGCGTAACTACAGAGCAGCAAGACATTGACGGTTGGCTCAGCTGGTCATGCAGTTTACGTAGCTGCTAAGCAGATGCTTTAGGGGCCATTTACAGGTATCTATTTTTCATATCTCACATTTTTTAGACAATTAATATATCACATGTTATAAAAGATAAGTCAGATATAGATTACAAGTATCCGCTGCTATTCAAACTACAACTTGGATGTTATGGTATCATATATACAAATTATAAAGTACCCCTCAACCCGGTTCTTTTTCACGGTCCTATTAACTTCACTAGTTATCTGCCTCAGCTACATTACACCTATAAACAACTTACATAACACCTATAACGCTAATTACACCAAATGAAATATATTATCTCAAACAAGTGATCAAGAAAAAAATGTGATAGAGAACAACTGATATAAGCAAAAAGCATTGCTTAACAGTTAAGCCCACCTGCACCAAACCCCAAAAAAACATTAAAAACCATCGTTTACAAGTAACTGTATTATGTGGGTTGAAGTTTGCAGCTTTCTGATTTTTTTGTTGGCAGGTTCACAAAAAGTCATATTCAAACAGTTTCGATATGACATAGGAAGTTGTTCAAGTGCGCCCCTCACTTACGTTGGTCTACCTAACTCTACGCACAAAACAGGTAAATAGCACCATTTAACTTCCTGACTAATATTATTTTGGTAGATATTTTTGGATTTACGGGATATGTTTTTAACTACAGTTTTGTAGATGCGGAATTGAAGCGAAGGCAGCGACAAGTTGGTGGTTGGTAGAAAGGGCGTGTTGGTGGATTAGTGGAGGTAGCAGTGGATAGCGATTTATAGCAACGACGGGTTGGTGGTTAGTAGTAGCGGTGGTTTGGTGGTATAGTGGAGGCAACAACGGAAGTTTACGCATCAAGTTAAAAGATCGAAGTGATGTCGCATTGCAAGGTATAGTTTCATTTTTTTGTACGTTTATGCACAAGAATAATTTTGCGTTCGTCGTTTTAGTGGAAAGCATTCTCATAAGTTTGTTTGGTGGGACAGATTATGGCAGTCACTAGAAAGGTAGTCGGTGCGGTGTTATATGGCCTAAGAGCTCTAAGCCGTTTATACCTATTTTTAAGCATTGTGCTTAGTCTTAGAATGATTGTAATATAACTCCAGTAATGTTTCATATAAAATAAAAAAATATCGACGAGAAACAAAAGCCACCTCTCCCTAATCGAATATTAATTCAACCATACATTCGTTTCACATTTCTTATTCATGGTTATACTATTATTACATGTTTACTAATTAACAGTAAATGACTTGGCCTTAACAGATTGAATTATATGTAAACACACACGCACACACGTCTCTTTTATTGTTCTGCTCTATATTAAATTTCTATATGGATTCTTTTTTGCCTATGTTAGGGAGAAGTGACTGGTGAACTTAGAAGAAAAACACAACAATGTAATCCAGAAGAAGATGTACCAATCTTAGTTGACGGTCCCGATACTTCCTCTTTCACTGCATTTCTCTATTCATTTTTATCCCGAGGAAGATCAGAAAAGAAGTCTGACTATGCAGAATGGAACAATAATCAATCGACAGCTGGCAACAGAAATACCACACCACCCCCAAACTTACAAGAAAACACTAGAAAGAAAGGTCTAATATCTAGAGGAAAATAGTCAATTGGCAAGGTTTGACTGAGGCTGTTAGGTTTGGTAGTAGGTATCGGTATGTATCTAGGAAGGTAAATAATGAATCAAAAGCTGAGGGGAAAGAAATGGGGTCCACAGTTGGAAAATAATTAAGGCTGCTCTTTTATGCAGCCGTACCGGTTCTCAGTCAAATGAGTAGTACGATGCAATGAAATTTCGTTTAGGGTCATATATATTAAAGGTTTGGAGATTATTGTTTTAATGTATCTGCTAACGTATATTCGTTAAAACATTTACACTACAACCCCGTGGCGAAGCACAGGCTTTTTACCTTGTTATATATTTTGAGGAAGTAATTTGTTTAAGTTTTGGATGATGTATTTAAAAATTTATGTATGCCCTCCAATATCAATTCTACGATGTTGCAACACTCTTGAGTCTTGACAACCGAATTCACACTATGTGTTATGATTCAAACATACATCAGTGTTGCAGGCAACTGTTAGTATAATAGACTTATTTGTCTATTAACTGGAATGATTTTTATTATCTTTTTTAATATTAACTATGTATTATAATAGACTTATAAGATCTAAAATGTAAAAGCTTTTGAAGTTCTTTGAATAAATTAAAATTTCAATTGCAGACTTATTACTTTTGTTGCCCAAAAAAATGTCTTGATGACAATTAATCTGTTATAAATAAAATAGGAATCGACTAATTCTTCTTTTAAAAAAATTATTGGGAGAGATGCGAAATACTTGTCACAATATCGCGTATCGTTATATATCTACTGTGAGACCCCCAGAATCAGGCATGGAACAACTAGGCAACAAGGGGGTAACACGTAATGGTACAAGTAACAATGAATTATAAATGACTCGAAAATGACGTAATAAAAGACATATGTATTACGCCACGATATATAAGAATTTTAAAGCATAGGTCCCACAAGTTTTAAAACATAACAAAGTACCATTACATCATAGTTTTAAAGTTTTATAGATACCAAAAGATAAGCGGAAGATTTTAACAACTTTTATAGTACCAAAAGCATAAGCATAACACAGAACTCCCAAGCTGCCAACATCCTGCGGGATCCCATCCTAGCATATTAAGCGTTATTACCTGAGATTAAAACATGTAAATCCATCAACAAAAGTTGAGTGATATTCATAGGTTTAGTAAACTAAGTAATGGAACACAAGTATAAGTTGTAAAACAAGTAATGGGGGGGATGACTATGTGCATCATCCATAGTCGTGATGTATATTATTGCTATTTAGCTCATGACACCGAAGCTTAACAAAAGGTAAGTTCCCCTAGTGAGTATTCAGCCTAAATACTCAAGTATAAACAAATGTAAAGCATCAATGGTTAAACAACCGCAACATGGGACGGGGAATGTCAGTCCCGATGGATCCATCCACAACATTCGCACTTGCAAACTGTGAATTATTAACGGTTCATGATATTGAGGGGAAAATTAGTGGCTATGGAAACTAAAAGCAATAATATATTGTATTCATCTAGCAGCATACAGTTCAGGATAGCATACAGTTTAAAAGTTTGTGTTCCAACATGGAATCTCATCCCGCGTTTTAGAAACATTTTATAAATAGTAAAAGGGGCTATGAACTCACTTTATATAATCGTCACAAACGTCAATCGGAAACAAACGTCAACCGCTGATACACGATCACACGAGACCTAAAGATGACAAAGCGCGTCTTAGGCTCGGTACGAGAATAAGTCATATTTATGCAAATAGTGTATTTTTAATAGGCTTTAGGCATTGTATAAGTTTTATAAAAAATTTATAAAACTTTTATAAACATTTTTCAGTTTAAAATGTTATCCCTTTTTGATAAATAAACCATTTTTTTTATGTTTTATTAATATGGTTTGATTTTGATAATTTGCTAACATGCTCTGCTTACTAGGTCGTTTCTCCTAAAGCATAAATCATCTAAATGAGTTATTTATATTCAATTGACTCTAAGTTTGTGTACTATAATTATATTATGTCCATTTGTCCTCAATTCATATATAACATAGCTTAAAAACTTATTTTATTATTAGAAATATCGGCTGCGTTTTACGTTCAAATTCAGTTTACCCCTTTTTGGCCGTCATTTTCAAACCGTAAAGAACTGAGAAACCACCCAATGCACACTGATTCTATATGATTATACCAACAACTTTTAGTTTTGTCTATTTCGAGGTTGGTATACAAAATTTATGAGAAAACAGCCATGTAAAACAGTAGGTCATATTTGAACACATTTTTATATTTTGGCCATATCTCACTATCCGGGAATCGTCACAAGACACGCCACCCGACCAAATCATCACAAAAGACATGGCTATCATCCTAGGCTGTTTTAAAATATTAAAACTTACTGTATGTTGTAAAAATAGCCACGTTTGACCACTGACATTAAAACAATCATATTATCTTGATACAAATAAACCTACTAGTGTTAAAAAAATATCTAGTCTTTTATACAATGCCTTAAACATATAGAATAATATATATATCATCAATATACAAGTTATTAATAAGGATTACTTAAAAAAATATATAAAACAAAGTGGGTAATAATCCTTACAAAGATGATAAAAATATGCAAGATAGTTGATAGGTGCTTTAAACTCCAACTTCAACTATAATACCCCATTTTTTTAACACATAAAGATAGTAGTATTAACCCTTTATAATTTGCCTCCTAAACTCCAACACTTATGAAATATGGTGATGATGTTCTATTTCCTAGTTTGATGTACGACAAATAAAAAAAAGAAGATAAAGATGTATTGTATATAGGATTGATGTATTGCTAATATTGTAAGATAGTAGACACGTATCTTTTTTTAGATACGTGACATGGACTCTTTTTTTTATAATACATATAGAAATAAGATTACTATTATCTTTGTCCCACAAATCGTTAAAACGGGTATTATCGGAACCTGATATTATAAAAGTTACGTTATTTGAAAAATACGCGTAAAACACGAAAAATAAACACTCGATATAAAATCAAAAAGTTGACATTCTGAGAACGTTGATACACTGACAAATAAACGAGGGCTTGTAGTTCAATAAACGTTAACGCGTTACATAAACAACTTACGCTTAATTGTCTATCGTAAAATACCAAGAATGCACGTAAACTGAATAATTTAAATGACGACAATAAAAATATATTTACGCCGTCGGTTCACGTTCCGTTGATTCGAGTAAACATTTTGTAAGATGTACGCGGGTGCTTTTAAATAAAATTTTTTTGATTTAAATAAATATAGAAAAATAAAAATAAAATTTTTATAATTCCGAATAAAGTATTATCAATGATCAGAAGAATATTAAGAATAAAATAATTACTAGAAAAATACGAGATCTCACAGTCGGCCCTCCTAAAGGAACTCTGGTCCCCGGAGTTCACTGGAGACAGAAGAAGACGCGAACAAATGAGGATACTTAGCCTTGAACTGGTCTTCGCTCTCCCACGTAAACTCAGCACCCCGACGTGAGTCCCAACGTACCTTAACGATAGGAATCCAACTACGTTTCAGCTTCTTGACCTGACGATCCACAATCTCAATCGGTTCTTCAATGAAGTACATTTTTCTCATCCACCCTTATTTCTTCCATCGGTATTTGAACATCCGATTCAGCTAAACATTTCTTAAGGTTGGAAATGTGGAATACATCGTGAACACAACTTAACTCATGAGGTAACTTCAGTCGATAAGCTACAGGACCAACACGCTCAACGATCTCGAATGGTCCTACAAAACGTGGTGCAAGTTTTCCTCTCTTTCCGAACCTTACAATACCCTTCCATGGAGATACTCGCAGCAACACACGGTCTCCAACTTGAAACTCAAGAGGTATGCGTCTTTTGTCTACGTAACTCTTTTGACGACTTCTAGCTGTTTTTAGTCTTTCCCTAATTTGTACAATCTTTTCTGTAGTTTCCTGAACTAATTCAGGCCCTATTAGTTGACTTTCACCTACTTCATTCCATATCACTGGTGATCTACACTTACGCCCGTATAATGCTTCAAATGGTGAACAGTTGACACTCTTATGATAACTATTATTATAGGAAAATTCAACCAACGGTAGGTGAGTGTCCCAGCTACCTCCAAAATCCATAACACATGCCCGCAACATGTCTTCTAAAGTCTGAATAGTGCGTTCACTCTGTCCATCCGTCTCTGGGTGATAAGCCGTACTCATTAGTACCTGTGTACCCAACGCCTTTTGGAGTGCCTGCCAGAAATGAGAAGCAAAACGACCATCCCTATCAGAAATGAATAGTGCGTTCACTCTGTCCTCCATGTTTTGCAACAATTTCGTTAATGTAAATTCGAGCAAGTTTTTCAGTTTTGTAATCCTCACGATTGAAAGAAAGTGAGCAGATTTGGTTAATCTATCAACAATAACCCAAACTGCATCATAACCACCACTGCTTCTGGGCAGCTTTGTGACTAAGTCCATCGTAATTTTTTCCCATTTCCATTCAGGGATTTCAGGCTGTTGTAAAAGACCCAAAGGTTTCTGGTGTACTGCCTTAACCTTTGAACAAGTTAGACACTTGTTAACGTACTCTGCTATGTCCTTCTTCATACCAGGCCACCAATAAACATCTCTCAAATCATAATACATCTTATCTGCACCGGGGTGTATCGAATATCTTGAGGCTTGAGCTTCATTCATTATTATCTTCCTTATTCCTCCAACGAATGGAATCCACAATCGACCAATAAAGTAAATTGTTCCGTCATCTTTCTTTTCAAATTGGGCGTCTAATCCTCGCAGCGATTCCACTGGAGCCTTAAAGTCCTTTAAAGCTTCTTTCTGTGCTTCTAAAATTTTAGCCTTGAGGCTAGATTGAATGGTTATACTCATAGCACGCACTCTCCTTGGTTTAAGTCTTTCCTTTCGGCTTAAAGCATCTGCCACAACATTAGCCTTTCCCGGGTGATACTTAATTTCACATTCGTAGTCGGAGTTCTAACCAACGCCTTTGACGCATATTCAAGTCCTTTTGGTCAAAGATATATTGAAGACTCTTATGGTCGGTGTATATCACACTTTTCGTCCCATAAAGATAATGTCTCCATATTTTCAAGGCAAATACCATTGCACCTAGCTCCAAATCATGAGTGGTATAGTTCTGTTCGTGGATTTTAAGTTGTCTTGAGGCATAAGCAATCACTTTGCCTCGTTGCATTAGGACACACCCGAAACCTTGATAGGATGCATCACAATAAACTACAAAGTCATTCGGTCCATCTGGAAGTGTTAACACTGGGGCATTACACAATTTCTCCTTCAATAAGCAAAAGGCTTGCTCTTGATCTTCACCCCAAATGTACTCCTTGTTCTTTTGTGTAAGCAAGGTTAAAGGCTTAGCAATCTTGGAGAAATTTTCGATAAATCTGCGATAGTATCCGGCTAACCCAAGAAATGAACGGACCTCCGTAGGCGATTCAGGAGTTTTCCAATTCTTAACTGCTTCAACTTTACTAGGATCCACTTGTATACCATACTGGTTGACCACGTGTCCTAAGAATTGGACCTCTTTCAACCAAAATTCACATTTAGAGAATTTGGCATACAACATTTCTTTCTCCAGAAGGCTTAGAATTGTTCTCAGATGATGTTCATGATCTTTTTCAGGATTCAAGTAAATGAGGATGTCGTCAATAAAGACTATGACGAACTTATCAAGGTAAGGTTTGCAAACACGGTTCATTAGATCCATAAAAATGGGAGGAGCATTGGTAAGACCGAATGGCATAACGGTAAATTCAAAGTGACCATAACGGGTTCTAAATGCGGTTTTGGAGATGTCACTTTCATGAACTCTTAACTGATGATAACCTGAACGAAGGTCTATCTTGGAAAAACAGCGAGCACCTTGTAATTGATCGAATAAATCATCTATACTAGGGAGAGGGTAACGGTTCTTGATTGTCAGCTTATTAAGTTCCCGATAGTCAATACACATTCTCATTGCACCATCCTTTTTCTTAACAAAGAGCACAGGAGCTCCCCACGGCGAATGACTCGGTCTAATGAAACCTTTCTCTTGTAAATCCTTAAGCTGATTTGATAATTCATTCATTTCAGACGGGGCTAAGCGATAAGGTGACTTGGCAACAGGTAGTGCACCCGAAATAAGTTCGATACGGAATTAAACTTCACGCACAGGAGGTAATCCTGTCAAGTCATCTGGGAATACTTCAGGAAATTTACAAACGATACGAATGTCATCAAGCTTTTTCTCATCAGCCTTGATACAAAGAAGAGAATTCAGATTGTCATCCGGCTTCTCGCCCTGAAGTTCTAAGGTTTTACCCGAAGAAAGAGGAATACGCACGATTCGTTCAAAGCAAACAATGACATCACGATGAGATGCTAACCAATCCATACCAACAATAACATCAAAACTGCCAAGACGCGTCGGTAAAAGGTTGATTAAAAACAAATGCTAAGCAAATCGAGGGTACAACCTCATAAGACTGTATTGGTGCTAACAATCTTACCGTTTGCTAATTCTATTTCATAAGTAGCGTCTAAGGCAGAGGGTGTAATATCAATAAAAGGCGTAAAGGCAAAAGACACGAAACTTTTCTCAGCACCAGAGTCGAATAAAACACTAACATAGTGATCGTTAAGAAGAAACGTACTCGTGACCACCTTAGGATTATGCTGAGCATTATTAGCCACTTGATACACACTGCCCCGAGCTCCATTGTTCTGCGGGTTCTTGGCCTTTGGACACCTAGTCCTGAAATGACCTTTTTCACCACATCCAAAGCACACCACAGGGCAGTTTCTTTCCTCATGGCCAATCCTTCTACAAAGTGCACACCTAGGAGGACACACTCCAACAGGATGATACAAATTGCATCGATCACACTTGGGCAGATTTCCAGCATAACCTTGTCTGCCAGCAGGAGCAGCAGGAACAACAGGAGCAGTTGCATACATTGCTGTCGTCTCTTGTCTTTTATTTTCTTGTTGATTTCTGTTCCTGTTAAAGTTTCTGTTGTTGCCCCAGTTGTTGTTGCGGTTATTTACCTGATTATTCCCCTGATTATTTCTTTTAATATCCTCCCATTTCCTCTTGTTACCATCATTTGACCTAGCTGCTTTACCTTCCACAGACTGCTCGACCAACTCACGAGCCATATTCACTGCTTCATGTAAGGAAGAAGGTTTTGATGAAGTAATGTGCCCTTTAATTCGTTCTGGAAAACCCTTGACATACCTCTTTATCTTATTTTTCTCATTTGGAACCATTTCAGGACACATCAAGACCAATTCATGAAACCTATTATTGTAGGCCTCAATATCATCATTTTTCATCTATAAATTCCATAGCTCTTGCTCCATTCGAGCTATCTCAGTTTCAGGGCAATATTCAGTGGTCATCATTACTTTAAACTCGTTCCAAGGGACTTTGTTTGCATTATCAAGGCCTAAAGTTCGAATATTCCCGTTCCACCATGTAAGTGCAATACCTTCCAAAGTACTAGCAGCAAATATCACCTTGTCCTCTTCAACACATTTGCAAGTCCCAAATACTTGCTTCATCTTTTCTAACCAACGTGTCAAACCAACAACACCTTCAGTCCCCTTGAAAGAGTGTGGTTTTCCAGACATGAAAGTTTTGTGCGAACATCCTTTTGCACTCAAAGAACTTTCAACTTTAGTTTGAGTCTCTCGACTCTTTTCATATTCAACAACAGCTTTTTTCCACCCTTTTTGCAATAATTCTTTCCATAGTGGCCATACGGGATCTCCTGGGTCCATCAGTCCTATGAATTCGAGTAGGCGGCATGATTCTGTCAACAACACAGTACAAAATTCAGTGAGAACTTGTATAAGTATGCTATTTCGAGATTCATGGAAATTGGAGAAATGGGATAAGAAAATATTTTAGATATGCATAAATGATTGTCAACATGGAATGCATTACTAAGGAATTTATATTCTAACAGAATTCAAGTACACGAAGTAAAAGTAGATATAATCACGATAATACCGAAATGATGATTCATTAAGTACACATCTTTCCATAACATACCAAAGAAATAAGGTTCGGTTACAAGGGTGTATACGAAAAAAGCAAAATTTACACCCAAATACTAGTAGCACTAACTGTCATAGCAGCCTAGTCGAATGTACAAAAGATACGTAATAGAAAGTACATAAACGGAAATACTGAGAAGATCTACTTGGGGCCACTAGGTGATCCCGAAGATGACGATGTTGCAGAAGGAGCCACCCCTTCAGGCCTAACTTCAAGTTGATCTAAACGCTTTTTCATTATCGTCACGGTTTCTTGTAAACCCTTAATCATCTCATCCTTTTCTTTATCTTTGGCAATTAATTCCCCAATTAAACCTTTTAGGTAGGTAGTAAAATTCCATTCCTCTTGAAAATTCTTGTCATAAGACTTCATATGCTTTCTTTACACCTTCACTTCTGATTCGAGGTCATCACTTTCAGCTTTTCTTTTATTTGACATTCTAAATAAACATCTTACATTGTTGTGCAGGTTTTCAATTTCAGGATCTACTGGAGAGAAAAGAGTCTCGGGTATATATTCAGGGGAAGCAGGAGTAGCATTGGAAGGGCCTCCCACTTCATAAGTGCTAGTCCGAATAGGCTAATCAGAAGTATCATTGTCTGAGTCTGAAGAATGCCCCAAAGGTAGGCAGGATAAAGTAGGAGAGTCTTTGATAGGAGTGGTTGGAGGCTGAATCTCTTCCTCTTCCTCATCCTCCTCATGATCCTCCCCAGGCTCCTCCTCAGGATCCCTTGAGGCTCCTCCTCAGGATTCTCCTCAGGCTCCTCCTCAGGCTCCTCCTCAGGATCCTCCTGAGGATCCTCCTCAGGATCCTCCTCAGGTTCCTCCTCAGAATCCTCCTCAGGCTCCTCCTGAGGAAATTTGAAAACACTGTCTGGCGATCGAGGGGGAGAGTTCATCTACATAAGAAAAAGATATATATACATAATAAGCACGAAGGATTTGGCTGAAGAAAGTATATATCGTAATGAAATCAATATAATATATCAAGAATGAAATTAAAGTATGAAATATTATATGAATAATTAAGTAAATAGTAAGGAATAGAGAGTTACCCGCGCAGATATTGAACAACATTGGCAGATTCTGTGTTTGACAATAGTAAAGCATGAAATATTTTGAAAATTTAGTTATAGACCAAGTTTTGAAATGACTCAGTTCCCTATAACCATCGCTCTAATACCAATCTGTGAGACCCCCAGAATCAGACATGGAACAACTAGGCAACAAGGGGGTAACACGTCATGGTACAAGTAACAATGAGTTATAAATGACTCGAAAATGACGTAATAAAAGACATATTTATTACGCCACGATATATCAGAGTTTTAAATCATAGGTCCCACAAGTTTTAAAACATAACAAAGTACCATTACATCATGGTTTTAAAGTTTTATAGATACCAAAAGATAAGCGGAAGATTTTGACAACTTTTATAGTACCAAAAGCATAAGCATAACACAGAACTCCCAAGCTGCCAACATCCTACGGGATCCCTTCCTAGCATATTAAGCGTTATTACCTGAGATTAAAACATGTAAATCCATCAACAAAAGTTGAGTGATATTCATAGGTTTAGTAAACTAAGTAATGGAACACAAGTATAAGTTGTAAAACAAGTAATGGGGGGAATGACTATATGCATCATCCATAGTCGTGATGTATATTATTGCTATTTAGCTCATGACACCGAAGCTTAACAAAAGGTAAGTTCCCCTAGTGAGTATTCAGCCTAAATACTCAAGTATAAACAAATGTAATGCGTCAATGGTTAAACAACCGCAACATGGGACGGGGATTGTCAGTCCCGATGGATCCATCCACAACATTCGCGCTTGCAAACTGTGAATTATTAAAGGTTCATGATATTGAGGGGAAACTTAGTGGCTGTGGAAACTAAAAGCAATAATATATTGTATTCATCTGGCAGCATACAGTTCAGGATAGCATACAGTTTAAAAGTTTGTGTTCCAACATGGAATCTCATCCCGCGTTTTAGAAACATTTTATAAATAGTAAAAGGGGCTATGAACTCACTTTATATAATCGTCACAAACGTCAATCGAAAACAAACGTCAACCGCTGATACACGATCACACGAGACCTAAAGATGACAAAGCGCGTCTTAGGCTCGGTACGAGAATAAGTCATATTTATGCAAATAGTGTATTTTTAATAGGTTTTAGGCATTGTATAAGTTTTCTAAAAATTTTATAAAACTTATATAAACATTTTTCAGTTTAAAATGTTATCCCTTTTTGATAAATAAACCAATTTTTTTATGTTTTATTAATATGGTTTGATTTTGATAATTTACCAACATGCTCTGCTTACTAGGTCGTTTCTCCTAAAGCATAAATCATCTAAATGAGTTATTTATATTCAATTGACTCTAAGCTTGTGTACTATAATTATATTATGTTCATTTGTCCTCAATTCATATATAACATAGCTGAAAAACTTATTTTATTATTAGAAATATAGGCTGTGTTTTACGTTCAAATTCAGTTTACCCCTTTTTGGCCGTCATTTTCAAACCGTAAAGAACTGAGAAACCACCCAATGCACACTGATTCTATATGATTATACCTACAACTTTTAGTTTTGTCTATTTCGTGGTTGGTATACAAAATTTATGAGAAAACAGCCATGTAAAACAGTAGGTCATATTTGAACACATTTTTGTATTTTGGCCATATCACAATATCCAGGAATCGTCACAAGACACGCCACCCGGCCAAATCATCACAAAAGACATGGCAATCATCCTAGGCTGTTTTAAAATATTAAAACTTACTGTATGTTGTAAAAATAGCCACGTTTGACCACTGACTTTAAAACAGTCATATTATCTTGATACAAACAAACCTACTAGTGTTAAAAAAAATATCTTGTCTTTTATACAATGCCTTAAACATATAGAATAATATATATATCATCAATATACAAGTTATTAATAAAGATTACTTAAAAATATATAAAACAAAGTGGGTAATAATCCTTACAAAAATGATAAAAATATGCAAGATAGTTGATAGGTGCTTTAAACTCCAACTTCAACTATAATACCCCATTTTTTTAACACATGAAGACAGTGGTATTAACCCTTTATAATTTGCCTCCTAAACTCCAACACTTATGAAATATGGTGATGATGTTCTATTTCCTAGTTTGATGTACGACAAATAAAAAGAAGAAGATAAAGATGTATTGTATATAGGATTGATGTATTGCTAATATTGTAAGAGAGTAGACACGTATCTTTTTCTTAGATACGTGTCATGGACTCTTTTTTTTATAATACATATAGAAATAAGATTACTATTATCTTTGTCCCACAAATCGTTAAACGGATATTATCGGAACCCGATATTTTAAAAGTTACGTTATTTGAAAAATACGCGTAAAACACGAAAAATAAACACTCGATATAAAATCAAAAAGTTGACATTCTGAGAACGTTGATACACTGACAAATAAACGAGGGCTTGTAGTTAAATAAACGTTAACGCGTTACATAAACAACTTACGCTTAATTGTCTATCGTAAAATACCAAGAATGCACGTAAACTGAATAATTAAAATGACGACAATAAAAATATATTTACGCCGTCGGTTCACGTTCCGTTGATTCGAGTAAACTTTTTGTAAGATGTACGCGGGTGCTTTTAAATAAAAAAATTTTTGATTTAAATAAATATAGAAAAATAAAAATAAATTTTTTATAATTCCAAATAAAGTATTATCAATGATCAGAAGAATATTTAAGAATAAAATAATTACCAGAAAAATACGAGATCTCACATCTACCGTTAGAAATTCCCGCCGCTTGGTGCGGGTATTCGTCTAGTTTTTCTTAAATTCTGTATTTTTTGTCAGTGGACAATAATTTTAAAACGAAAGAAATAGTATTACTTGCGTGTTTGTAACATTTTTGTTTTCATCATATCATTTTACGCTATGCGTTCGCTTACAAAAAGTCATGAAAGGAACCTCCATTAGGGTGTCTTTGCGGGATGTGGAGAGGAGTACGGGTGATCAAATTCAAGTAGTCAGCATGCACTCATGCAGGGTGTAAAAATTTGTTTACTATTTAAAAATCGCGAATCGCTAGCCGGTCAGTTTATAATCGTTTTAAACACGATTAATCAACGATTAATCAAATTGGAATTTTTAGTAAATTTTTGGTATTTTCGGCAAGTTTTGGGTAATTCTAACGAGTTTTAGCGATTTTTACAATATTTTTCTTAAAATACAATTTATAATACATATAAATAGTTAATATAAGTGATAAACACATGTTTACAGTAGGTTTTCAGTATTTTTCAGCAAAAATTACATGTTTTCGGCAAGTTTGACCTCCTTTGACCACCGTTTACCACAGTTGACCACCATTAATCGTTTTTTATTAATCGGCAAAATAAAAGGCCTTGTAGTGATTAATCGGCCTTGTAAAATTTGTTTTGCAACAATGCTATTTATTAACCATTCAATTCAGATACTTTTAAGTTCGGTTTAGCTTGTCTATTTTGGAGATGTTATCCACCATATATATTAGGGAAAATCACCTAAAAACACATTAAATTTACCATTTATTATGGTTGTGTGTAGTCAACTTTTTTTTTCTCATTATACTAACGAACTTTTGAATTTCGACTTTTGTGTGTACTGAGTGACCTGCTAAACCCTTGACTGGTTGGTTATCTACAAACTTTTGCACCGTTAGTCCAACTTCAATAACACCGTCAGTTTAGACAAATTTGACAGTTAAATAAAAGGATGATATTGTCATTGCATATGTTTGCCTTTACGTTCTTTTTTCTTGAATAAAGCCTTTACGTTATTTCCTTTCAATTTTCAAACAAGATGTAGTTTTATTTAATTTCTTATTAACAATATATATATATATATATATATATATATATATAGAATCTGGATCGATTGAGAAGGAAAAAAACCTTCTCAATTGAGAAGGTTTTTCAAAAACCATAGCTTGTTAACTTTGATTCAAGTTTTTCAAGTGTTGATTCATTTTAATATGATAATAATACAAAATGAGTCAAAAAAAATTTGAATCAACATTAAAAAAACTCTCGATGTTGCGATATTTGTAAAATATTGAGTTTACTGCACAAATTTTTTGAATCATTTCATAACTCGATTTTTACAAAGATTTATGAATAAAAATTATGATTTATAGTTTTGATTCACTATTAAATGATGTTAACTAGTGAATCAATGAAAAATTTTCGAATCAATGGCTCAAACGAAGATTTCTCAAATTTCTCAAAATAAAAACCTTCTCAATGGAACCATATATATATATATATATATATATATATATATATATATATATATATATATATATATATATATATATATATATATATATATATATATATATATATATATATATATATATATATATATATATATATATATATATATATATATATATATATATAGTTAGGATCAAATGAGAAGAAACCTTAAAATAAGAAGGATAAGAAGAAACTATAACCGCATATTCGAAATGTATGCACTTAAATTAGATGCATCTTTTTAATCTTAGATGAATTATAATGTATCATAACATGTTTTATAGCTTTTAATTAGATGCATATACGTATAATAGATGTATTTCATGATTTATCTATATTTTTGTTCCTCTACACGTGCTCAAATCATGAAAATTAATTTGTACCATCTATACATCAAATTAACTTTCGAAACTCAAGATAATGCATCTACATGAATAGAAATGCATCTAATGCAAGTCGTTGCATCTCAAATATATGGTTTTAGTCTCTTCTCACCACTTCTTATTTTAAGTTTCTTCTCATTGGATCCTTACTATCTCTCTCTCTCTCTCTCTCTCTCTATATATATATATATATATATATATATATATATATATATATATATATATATATATATATATATATACTTCCAAACACAGCCCTTTATTAAATCTTTATAGTCAATTCCTCCTAACACATAAACACAAATCTTTGTACTCATTTCAAACTGAAATCTCCACTTTCAAACAGAAATACAAAACATATACCCTTAAATCTTTATACCCATAAACACAAACCTTTATCAATCATACCAAAACTAATCAAAACCATGACCCTAATTTAAATACAATAAAAGAAAAACACTTAATCCCCAAATCATTTAATTGGAAATATTCAAATTTCTTACATCCAATTCCAATTCGTAAAACAACAATGAAAATTATAGATCTTGTTGTTTAACCAAATTATAGATCTGGTTGTTGGTGACGGATGATGACTGGTGTTGACGGGCGGCGACGTAGAGTCACGGATGCGGGTGTTATGATGGTGGTGGCGTCAACGCTGCTTCTCCCCAAATCACAAACGGATCTCAAAATGAATGGTTATGGGTGCTTTGATGGTGGCGGCAGCAGTGTTGCTTCTCCGTCCAGATCCGACGGCAGCGGCGGCAGCATATGAAGATGTGTTGAAGTGGATTTTTTTTTAAAATTAGTTGATGAGGATGACTGCATGTGTATATGAAAATCAGGCTTGGATTGTTTGGTGGGTGGGGTAGAACATGATGAAGTTGAGGAAAGATAATGGTGATGTTTAATTTATTTTTATGTGTGTAAAAAAAACTAGAATATGGTACAATGAATCTGGTAAATGAAAGTTTATAGAATCTGGTAAGGATGTTATTGGAATGTAGGATTATTAATAAATTTACCAAAAAAAGGTCGGTATTAAAAATAGTACTGTATTATTTATTTTATTATTCAAATAAAGTGTTCGCTTTTAAAAAAATAAAATAAATAATAATAATAAAAAAAAATCAGTTTATTAAAACAATAATAATAATTTGTTAAAATAATAATAATAAAATTTATAGTAAAAAGATTTTTAATAATAATGATAATAATAAATAAATTTTATAATAATAATAATAAATAATAAAGATAATAATAATAATTAAATAGATTTTTATTTTTTAGTTGACTAAGTTAGTAAAGAGGACTATCGTTGTAATAAAAATAGACGATCGTTAGTGTAACCTGCTTCATGTAGGATTAACAGGTTTAGCAAGTCACCCGTTACATACAAAGATCGAAATTCAAAAGTTCGTTAGTATGATGAGAAAAAAAAAGTTGACTACACACAACCATAAAAAGTGCTAAGTTTAATGTATTTTTAGGTGATTTTTCCTATATTTTATAGCATCTTTTTTTTTTTAGAACAGAAAATGTTAGTGGCTAGTAGGTCGAGTCGTGCAATAACATCCAAACGACAGAATGTCTTCTTCAAACCCTCGTTAAGTTATGTTAGACTCTTTATCCGCTTCGCTTGAAAGTCCTTTACACGTCTTAAACTCAAGACCTCCAAAAAACTTTCCTCAAAAAAACCACTTATTAGAATATCGCTTAAAATCATGTAACTATTTTCTGAAAGAAATTATTCAATCATATTATATGGGTTACACGGATATCTTTAATTTGAGACAAATAATTAGGCATAAATCAGACAACCTTTTGCTTGTAAATGTTTAGATTTTTATTAGACTTTTTATTTAGATTTTTAATCTCTTATAAAGAAATGACAACTCAAGTTAACGGAATTATGAAAATTAACCGATTAATTTATCTCATATATTCATGAATTATAGCAACAAAAATTATATTAATCAAGTTACGGAAATCGACGTTAGTTTTGAAAACTTATTGTTATCATCAGCACAACCTACCGATATTAACTTTATTATGGAGTCATGTTTCGAAAGAAGGTCTTGATTTGATTGTAAAAGAATTGCTTCGGTTGGATGATCTTGAGTTCGACTACTCATTGTGTGGTTGTCGACTTCGTAATAGTTGTGGGTTACCATGTGCTTGCGTACTTTCAACGTATTTAAATTCAGTTAAGTTATTTCCTTGGATTCGGTTGATAACTTCTAAGGTATTGTTTTTGCATAAACTTCAAAATAGTTTTTTTATACAGGCGAGTAGATTCCCTTGGATTCGATTGGTATCTTTTGGAAGACGCTAAACGTTTTATGGTCAGAACCGATAAAAAATGAAGATATTCAATGTGACGATGCATTTCACCATTTCAAAGAAAAGTTCAATGAGCATTCAAACGTTGTAAAAAAGAGTCTATTAAGAAAGCTTCTGGATATAGTTAATCCAAGTAAAACCGTGATTAAAGCACCATCAATTAAGAAAAATACTCGTAGACGGCCAAGTTTGAAGGAGCAACAAGAAAAGAAGTGCAGTAGCCCGAAAAGTCAAGATCTTGGTAAGCGTAATTATTCATGCAGGTTATTTGATATAGATCTGTATATGCAACCGACAAGAAATAGTTTATTTTCGAACTCTCAAACAATACGAACGCATAACCTGATCCCAGACCTAAATGAAGAACCGCAAAGACACAACTCAATTATGAGCCAAATGCGATATGATTCATCCATGGACAAACAAAGTGAGATAGAAAGACTTCGTAAACAAATTCTAAAAGTTTTCAATCCTTATATATTGGTCTCAGGCATACAAAATGTCGGGTCAGATGAAAATTGTGGATTTAGATCAGTCGCTCTCGGTCTTGGTCTTTCGGAAGACTAATGGCCTCGAATTAGGTCGGATTTTATACGTGAGTTAGAGGCACGCCAACAACAATACAAGTATATATTTGGTACTAGTGGTATAAAGAAATAATAGTACCGTGAGATTAGCTGGAAGATGGATGGAAATGCTAAACACATGCTTGGTTATTGCTTTCACATATAATAAAGTAGTGGTAAATCTATCCAACGATGGAGCTTGTAACACGAGTTTTCCTCTTTGGTCAAGTCCACCACAATCAGACTCACATGATACCATAGTGGTTGCCCATGTGAACGGTGATCGCTATATTACGGTTGCATTACCGAAAGGTTTTCCTTTATCGTTAACTCATCCACTTTGAGCCACATATAGAAGCATTATTGCATCTGGATGGGAAGAAAAGCATGCTCGTCGTTAAAATGATTTTCGCGAATATTATTACCGTACTCATGAAAGTTATGATCTAACGTAATGTAATTTTGTAACGCTTTCATGATTAATGAAAAGTTTTTTTAGACGCTCGCTCATATATCTATAAAATCACAAAATAAACAAATAAATAAAAAGTTTCATATACTTGCAAAAACTAAAAGGAATAAAAAAAAAATAAGTTGGTTATATATCATGTATTAAAAATTTTAGTTATATTAAATAATTTTAATCATTGACATTATTTATTGCCAATCCTATATTATTTATTTAATTGGTGTCCAAATAGTGGAATAAAATGTCAATTTAGCAAACCCGATTAGTAAGAATCACTTTAATTTATTGTTAATAAATTTACTTCATTTTGCTCAAAAAAAAAAAAATTTACTTCATTAAATAAGTTTGCTCCCTAAGCATCATCACTAACGGTTAAAACTTAAATGAGGTTACTTTTTGATTACATCGTTCCTTGAGTAAACTCCCTGGAAAATATAGCTCACATTAACTTAATTAGATGTTTAAACTCGAGAATTTACTCATTGAAGTGGTCATATCATTAGAGTAAAACCATAGATCATACTAGGGTGGGCCCCGAGATATCCCGAGACACTCATGTATTTTTGTTATGTAGTGTCAAATTTGTAAAAAAAACATTGATTTTTGTTAGATTTGTTATAAATGCACGTGATTCTTAAAAATTTTGTTTGTAATATTGTTTAGTTTTAAGCGCACTTAATCGTTTTGTCTTTTGGTTCTGTCCCTGAGTACAACCTCTCCATCTCAAATCCGACCTATATGTGAAAATAGGTATTTGGTAATTGAAACTCATTAGTTTCTAGGTTTTTTTAAAAACTTTTTCCTAGGTAGAATTATGTTTGGTCACCATGGTTTTCATTTGAAGGTATGGAAACAAAAATCCTGAATACGGGAGGGGGTGGGAAGAAGGTGATCAAGTTGATGGTAGGTAGAATAACACTAAGGCTTCCTAGGGAGGCAATGATTTCTTGTCATCTGTTAGTTATTGATCAGGATGTTGGTCTGACTCTTGAGAACACATCTCATGTTAATGTTGAGGTACCATCTTCACGTAATCATGCAAGCAATTCTAGTGACACATCTGAGAAAGTGAGTGACACTGGGATTAATAATGGTCTACAAACTGGTGATGGGGAGCAAACACCATGTTTCACTACTCTTTCTAAGGTCAATACGAATTTTGTTAATTTATTTACTGGTAAATCGAGTTGGAAATGTCTTAATTTTCATAGCCTTGTAACATCGCCGGGAAATGGGGCCGATGTGACTGTCTCGTTACAGTTAACATGTACTATTAGTGAAAGCTTTGTTAATAATGACTATGGGCTCTGTAGAAACTAGAAAGGGGGGGGGGGGGGTTGAATAGTTTCTAGTTACTTTTTTAAAGCATTTCGCATAACTCACTGTGCGCGATTCTTTAAACATGCCCGCGGTTCATTATCACTAAAGAACCGCATGTCCTTTTAAGGAACCGCCGACAGTGAACTAGGCTATTTATTACATGTTGATCTTAAACAATCTTTGGTATCAAATTCTCGATCAAGCTTAACTAGATATGAGATGTGTTTGATTGAAAGATTAATACTACAAGTAAGAAAACACACAAGCACATCAAATCAAGAGTACATCAAGCAATAGTCTAAACACTAAGCACACACGTACTAAGCATAAGCTTTTCCGCAACTAGGATGTTTAGACTAAGTGATGTACATTTGACCATAATCTAAACATGAAGCACACACGTACTAAGCAATAGCTTTTCCGCAACTTAGATGTTTAGATTATGATATGCACACAACACACAACAACATATAATTGCATCAATAAGAGTAAAGGCATAAATGTAAAGGAAAGTACTGACACGATGATTTATAGTGGTTCGGTCACGAAGCTCCTCTTCGCCTTACTCCACTCCTCGAGTACACCTTACTCGAGAGTTACTTCACTAGTCAACAAACTCCTTAAGGTGGAGAAACCATACACAACGTCGCTTATCCAATTTCCGACTCTAAGCTAAAAGTCGAGTCCTAATCTAAGGTAGGACCAATCTACACAACTTTACCTACTTCACCATTTTCTGACACAAGGCTAAATGTCGAGTCCTAATCTTAGGTAGGACCAATATACACCCATCTACACCAATCTTCACACTAGTTATGCTTTATGACCCAACATAACAAACCTTGTGTTTGATGGCCTAAACACATAAACCATATAGATCTAAGCACACAACACTTAGATATATGACTCTAACACTATATCCAAGTACTAACAAACTTGGATCTACACAACTAACACCTAATCCAAGGATACCCATCACTTGGATCTTCTACCTTTATAAACACATCCAAGTGAACCCAACACTTGGATCTTCTACATATACATAGTAGGAAAACAATGACTTGATCTAGAAGGAGAGATCTTCATCATGTTATGAACCCAACACTTCATGGTAATGAAAGTGTTCTTCTCTTTGCACTTGAGAGGATGAGAGGATTGAAGGAGAGAATCACATCTTAAACAAGATTAATCTAAACTAACTAATCAAGGAGTTTAAAGATGTTTTTGAAGAAACTGTGCAAAAAGGGTTAAAAGAAAAGCTGGAAATGATCCACTATTTATATGGCAAGAGTGCAACGGTCAAAAATACTCGCGGTTCCTTATCAATTAGGAACCTCCTGCTTGGAGACCATGCATTTTTGTCCTTTAGTGGGGATATGCCATCTGGGATAGTTAATACCTTCAAAGGATATTCCTTTGGCATATGGAATATGCCAAAATTCAAATTAAAGAATATTCTTTGGAATATGCCTTAGGGAATATTCTTTAGAATATTCCAAATTCAAATTTCCATTTTCTTTTTAATAAAACATTTTCTTAAAAATAAAGTTTATTAAAATCTTTTGTCCCATTTGATTAAATGTGAGTTTTCTGAAAAATATTAATCCTTGATCACTTAGTTAGGTTAATGACATGTTTATTCATACCTTAAGTGATTCATGCCGAATGCGATCGTGGAGATGTCGAGAGAAGTATACAAATGTATTCTTGAGTGATTACGGGTACCTTAACATTTTACATAATGTATTGCGAACTATACGTTTGTCATCAACAAAACACAAAGAGATTATATCGACAAAACATCGTAATGTTTGCACTAACCGACTTTATCAAGGAAAACAGATTACCTACATCGTTGTTGCTAACTATGTTAGTAACACATGCAACAAATTCGAATTGCTTAAGTCAATGCTTAAGTCGACAATCGATTTATTTTTCTAATCTAGATCTATGAATGGGTTATATGCAATGCTTTAAATTAGTCCTTGGTTTATTCAAAATAACCCAGTTATCTTGAAAATGTGGGATATGGATATGAATTAATCAAAAGAAGACGTTGCTAATATTCCGGGTTGGATAAAATTTTATGGTATTCCTACGACGGCGTTTATTGAGGACAGTTTAAGTGCAACTGCCGCAAATTTTGATCCTCCTTTGATGATTAACTCTTATACTTCGGAAATTATATGGCATCATGAGATATGTCAAGTTGTGCCATAAACATAATTGAGGTTCGTGGTGACGTAGAGTTGAAATATACTATTCTGGTGGCTATGCCTAAACTTAAAGACGATACTTTTTATTTGATCATTATTTTGGTTGAGTATGAGTTGAAACCTCCTCGATATTCAAGTTGTAGGACGTTTGGTCATGTTTTGGATGAATATCCTAAGGTTACGGGCTTAGATGAGGCAAAGAATGTGAAGAGGCCTAAACAAGCTGTTAAAGGTGTGTCGGTTGGTTTTAAGGTGCATTTTAAGTATGTTAATGGGGAGTATAGAAGGGTACAAAAGAAGAATACCATCACTAGCGGTAGAAAAAAGCATGATGTGGCTCATAGTGAATATGTTACTAACTCAAATCCTTTTGATGCGTTTAACTTTACTGAAAATGATGAAAATTGTGGCTAAGTGGGAGGACTTATAAGTCGGTGGGTTCGGGGGATAATTTTGGAGGGGTTATGATGATGCTCATTTTCATGCGGAATTTTAGTGTTAGTACTACGCCTATCATGCAAAATATATATAAGCTAAAAAAACAAATTGTTGAAGGAAAACTTACTCTTGAGGGTGAAAAAGGGAAACCGTTACTTTGGAAAAGGATAGAATATTCGAATGATCGTGATGATAATGATGTTGTTGAACCTATGGATAAGAATGATGAGATTTATGGCTGTAAAATCGCCTAATATGAGATATTAGACTAATAGTCTGTTGTAGGAATGAAGGGACTCTTATGGGATTGCTAATGAGGATTACGACCCATACGATAATGATATGTATGAAGATCAAGATATCCCGGACAATATTTAGTATATAGCTGGTAATTATGGAATCATGGTCCGTGGTCGTAGGAAGTACCACTCTCGTCCCAAAATTATTGTCCACTATTTAATTTTAGGGTTTTTCCAAAATTATTGTACGCTTCTAAAATATATAAAGAATATACTTCGACTTTATCATTTACCATTGCTTGAGGTTATTATTACAAATAATAAAAAAATATTAAATTAATTAGTTATAATAAAACTCTCAAATGTGCAAAAAGTATGACAGAAAAAATTTGTAAATAACAATGTTTTTTTTAAAACTGTGTTTTTTGTATGTGAACAATAATCTTGAGACAAAGAGAGTATTAGGTGATGTTTGTTTTTTTTTTAAATGTCTTAACGGCTTCTTAGAGTCAGACATTTTAGATGTTCAGAGCGTTTGTTTTTTTTTCTTTAACTCAAATGCGATCAGAAAGCAAAACATCTTAATGAGGTAAACTTGAGAGGGGTATCTAAATGTCTCTTATTGACATGTAATTATAAAAACTTTTCCTTCTACTTGTACGTATTCTGGTCTCGGGTTTCTTTGTTTCGATCATGGTAATATTACACATTCGTATAAATTCTATGGACACACGTTCTCCATTGTTCTTTAGATATGTGATATTTATACATCTTACGTTTTAAAGCCATAAGCCTCAATCTTGCATTGTGTTACCTGGGTTGTGCATATTTTAGGTTCATGTTTAATTATTAGCTGCTCATTATGCATAATTTATGTTCTTATGTTAGCTGTTTGTTATGGATATTTGGATAGTTGCTCACTTGACTATAAACACTAAAAGCTTGTAATGTTCTTACAATATGACATGTAACTCAAGTCCAAATCAAATTTTATATTGTTCAATTCTTTGATAGTTTGAACTCAGTGAAATGTTTCTAGTTATCAGTTTATATACATTACTGTAGTATTTACCTTCTGATCTTGCAAAGGTCGTTTATGACGGAGCAAATACCAGAGAAAATTAGATGCGGACTTTAGTATATCATGAACTCAACGTCTTTAAACGCTTAAGCGGTGAATTTTTCTTGTTATATGATCACCGCAAAGTACATGATAGTAACAATTTATAATATGCTAATGTTATCGATAAAGATGTTCAACCATATGAAATACAAAATGTAATCGCGGCACAACGTTCTTTGAATGTTTTTTTTTTAACGGCAAAGCAATGGTATAAATAGAGCCCCGAGGGAAAACCAATACAACAAACTCGAGCTATGAGAAAAAGCCCGAGAACAAGAACATCGAAACTAAAAAAAAGACATTAACAAACTAGAAAACTACATGGATTAAGCACCAAATTATTCCAAGCTATATCTTTTTTTGAGCACCGGTTTTTTATCCAAAGCAAGGAAAGCCTTTGAAGAGAAGAAAAAATATCCCCATGTAGGATCGAGTCAACCTCAGTCTCAGAAGCATAAACAAGTTTGTTTCGCCACCTCCAAATGACCCAAATTAAAGACAAACAAGTTGCATGGTAAGCTTTCGAAATAAGTTTTCCACCATGAAAGGGCAAGTTACCAGATAGAATATCCCCAAGAGAGGGAATGAGAAGAGAGGTAGATTTCCACCAACTCCACAGTTTAAACCATATGAGCTTTACTTTCAACATTGCAAGAAACAGTGTTCCCTGATTTCATCTTCTAACCCGCAAAACAAACAAGAAGTATCGTTTATTAAGATCCCAAATCAAGTAAAATTGTCTTTGGTCGGAAGACGGTTCCTCGCGAGTCTCCAAGCACAGATGTTAACTTTTTAGGAACCCACGAATTAAGACATATTATTTTCATGCTCCTAAACTATGTTAAATTTATGGTTCAAATATTTTCTTTAATGTTCGGATGTGTTTATGTGGTGTAAGATCTAAAGTCTAAACTACTTTACATTTACAATATTCAAACGTTTAATAAAAACAAACATTCTTTTAGATTCGGATTCAGACTCAGATATTTACGCATTAAATTTTAATTAAATACGTTTGATGTGACTTTGGTAGTCTAATTTCCCATGTTCTTTCTTTTTAAAAAGTTTTTTTTGTCTGTATAACTATTAAATATGTGAAATTCATTATAGTACCTGTTTTATACTAGTTATTTTTTTCTAAAATAATAAAAATTATCGAAAAATCTTTTTACCTATGAATCTCACTAGATTCGTCACCTAATTTGCACACCACTATTAAGTTATGCTGGTTCAATACACCACGTACTTTTAAACAATATTCAAGTGTGATTTGAGATTTTTAATTGGGCATTCACAATGGCTCAAATTTATAAAAATTTTTTATTATTTTATAAAGTTTTTTTAAATAGTTTTGGTATTGCAAGAATAATTTTTTTTCAAAACTTTTGAAAATTATTATGTAATGTATTGAATGCCTTAAATGTTTTAATTCTTTCAAAACATGGGTATTATATATGCTCTAACCATTCAGTTTTTGATAAAATACAAAAATAATAGTTTAATGAAAACACAATGTCTAAGTAGGGGTGCAATCGAGTTAAGCCGAACTTTGACTTGAACTTGGCTTTATACAATAATTGTAAGCTTAAGCTTGACTTGATAGCTTGTTAAGCTTATATAATCAATTGAGCTTCTTTTCTAAAAAAATAACAAAAAAATTCAGGCTTGAGCTTGGATTGATAAGGATTGCTCAAAATTTAAGCTTAACATAAAAAAATTAAATATGTATAAAATTAATTTTTTTATAATAAACTCATCAATAAAAAAGTATAAATAAAAAAACAATAACTCAAAATCAACGATTCATTCAACATTAATAAAACTAAAAATAACATAATCGTAGAATCTTGGTTTCAAAATAAGTTTTACGATCAAATGCGATTAAGGTCCCAAAAGCCATTACGTGATGTGATTGCTAACACAATTACAACACTTTCGTATTAAAAAGAGTATACAAATATTTATACATATTATATTTCACCAAGTATCAAGTAAGTAAATGTAATCGATTTATAAGAATAAAAAATTTAATTAAAATACGATAAGTTAAATTATAAATTTAATTAAAGTTAAAATCATTAAATAAACTTTTATAACTAAGTTAATACTCAAATTAAATATAAGTTACTTATATGAATTTATAATAAAAACATAATTTAATAAAGCTTAAAAAAGTTTAATAATAGTTCGAACAAAATTATCAAAAGTTTGAGCTTGATATATTTTTTAAACTATTTTTTAAGCTTAAGCTTAATAAATGCTTGGAACCAAACTCAAACTTAAATTCAAATTGTTTGATAAAACTTAACTTGATTACAACCCTACTCGGAACCAATCAAATATAATCTTCACTCTTAAATTCTGCTTTCATTGATAAAAAAAGGGTTGTTCTAAACGTACACTTTAAATCACTAACCGTACCTTTATCAATTACATAATAATTGGATAATCAATACATTTTTAAATCTTATGCAAATGAATAAAAAAAGTAGTTTATATATTTCCTATTCTCTCTCATCCGTATATCATCCTTCTTTTTCACCACTCATCCTTACTTTTCATTTTTGTTTTTCTTAATTAAAGTTCAAAAATCAACCCATCAAAAACTTAGAAAAAGAGAAGATGGATTGTCGTTGATGTTATATTAAAGTAGATCTAGAATGATCGGCGGTTACATGCAACGGAACAAAAGACGGTGGTCGGAATTTTTTATAAAGAGAATGTGGTGGGGGATGTTTTGACAGTGGTGATGGTGGGGGCTGTTTGCTGCCAATTTGATGGTGTTAGTGGACTGTTTTAGGGTTGTGGGGTTCTGTCTGCTGTTGTTATCAGACTGTCATGACGCAGCCACCATGATCGTTGTGATGGTGTGCGTTTTAATGGCGGTGATGGTGGTTGTTTAGATGGTGGTGGTGTTAGCAAGCTAAGTTTCAATTACAGTATAAAGTTGATAAGAAATGTAGTACTGTTTCTCTAACAAAAATGTTACTAAATACATAAAATGTAATTATTGTTGCAGCTGTTTTTCCTATTCCAAGAAAATGATCTCGAAGCATTCAACTTTAACTTGTAAAAAGGTTCAAAAAGTGGAAATAGGGTAAGAATAGTAGGACCCTAAAAAAATTGTATAAATATTTTGAAACATCAGAACAAAGAAATACTTAAATACGTAATAATGTATAATTTCAGAAGTGATGAAGTTTATAAGAAAAAGAAAAAGACAAATTTTAGGTGACAAAGGACAAAAAGCGGAGTCATAATTTAATGGTTTTGTAACTTTTAGTGTTTGGAGTGTTTGTTAAAGTTGCAGGATGAAGACTCTTGTTTTCTGCTAGTATTTTTGTACTACGTATTTTATATATTAATTTAAATAACTAGTTGGATCAAATAAAATATTTGCGGCGAAAAGGTTAAAAGAAATCAGATTCAGAGGAGTATGGTTTGTTTGGTAGCAATTGGAAGTGGAATCATGTTGACTCTTTTGATGTCTTCTTCTTTACAATCACAATTTCAATGGCGGCTTCTTGTAACATACGGTACTGCTTCATTCAAAAATTATTAATAAAACATAGAAATTAAAATGGGAAATTTCTTAAAATACTATTTTATTAAAGGAGTTAGTGATAAATGCCTCTTAATTTTAAATTTTTTATAAATACTCCGAAGCAACCGAAAGGCATCCAAAATATATGAGGCAACCTTGCATTATATTTTGACACGTGTCCAACACAAGTACAGGTTACCCCGGTTTGACTCGAGTTGTTTCGGTTGCCTTGAATGTCTCAGGACACGTGTCAAATATAGTGTCAAATTGTCTTAGAATTTTTAAAAAATTTAAAGTTTAAGTGCATTCAACACCCACACCCCTTATAAAAGGGGCATTTTTTGAAATCTCCAATTTAAAAAATTATTGTTATTAAAATTTTATTTTTCATATTATTTTAAGAGTAGTAATTTTACACTTAAATAATTAATTTAAAATTTATTTGATGTTTGTAATAACAATCTTAAATGATGTCAATGCAATAAATTCGAACTAATTTGCTTATCTATTCTTAAAAATAGATAATTGTGTAAGACAATTAAAATAAAACAGTTATAATTATTTTGAGACGAAAATAATAGTGTTTTTTTTTTAAATTAAAAAATATTAAATATCTGTCAAACTGACATAAAAAATGTTTATTTTAACAAGAAACAATAAGAGGGGTTATTTTGAATATATGTTTTAACTGTATATCAAAGTTTTGATCTTTATCTTTCATCTGTTTTTTATATAATGATAGAGGTTAACTTAATTATAAAACAAAAACATGAAAAAATCATTTTTGTAAAATGTCCAAAAGTAGTTAAGAAAGACGGAGGGACTAAAGTTGTAAATATGAAATAATACTAGTTTATCACTAGTGCTATTCTAAAAGCAATAAAATATCATTAATAATAAAATAATGAAATATCACTAGATATTACACAATAACTTATTTATAAAATATCACTTATTATATTTATTATTTTATCACTAATAATATTTTTTGGTTTTATCACTAGTAAATATCACTAATAATAATCACTTTTCATCATATTTATAACTTTATTCTTTGAGTCATTTTTTTCAACTTTTAAATACTTTGACAATCTAGCAATCAAGGCATACATAACCATCGTTGGTAAAGGAGTCAGATTGAAGTGACGAAGGATATCGGTACGCTAAAGAAAATGATAGAAATAACTACAAATAAGAGAAATAATTTGCATACTCGTATTATTATTGAAACATTATAAACCTTTACAACTATAATATGCATAGATTAAAGTGTTTCAAAAGGAAAAAAAAAACTATAAACAACCTAATCAATTCTCACAAAATAAACTGTTATTTTAAGAGTTTTTTTTTTCTATTAAAAAAAAGAAAATAATAATTAATTATTATTTTAAATATTTTCAAAAATACCTTCTGAAAGTTTATGGACTTTAAAATCGATAGTCGTGTGATAGGTTCGAACTCGAGATCACGGGATTGCACACATTACGTGAAGAGTTAATTTATTTATTAAATATATTTATTATATTTATTAAATCAAACTGTGGCTAACGATCGTTAAGTAATTAAAAGTTAAGTATTAAACAATCGTTATAGAATATTAAAGAAGCTAAAAGAAGGTGTCGGAAAGTTCCGGAAACCCCTTTTAGCACATGTGTATATCCGGATTTTATCAAAGAAAGGGATAAGGAAGAAAATTTTTTGGCTTTATCTTTTGTTTAAACTTGGAAGATAGGTTTTCCAAGGGCTATATAAACACACCTAAGGCTTCATAATTTTTCACTCCATTCTCTCTTCTCTTTGCTCCTAACCGCCGGCCAAACACACCCTTATTAGGGTTTACCTTTGATTTTCTATAAGCTATTTTAGATCTAGTCCTAGCCCCTCTCTAGGGTTGTTGGGTAGATCTTCCATAAGCTTGGAAGGCTCGGTTCTGTTCGTGCTAGACTCACGATTAGCTCATCATATCACGTGTGTACAAGATCGTGGTGTGATCTTATTTTAGATCACATCCTGGTGGTGTTCTTGATCTATTTTTACCGGTGATCGTTCTGCTAGGATAAAGGTATGTAACCCTAGCCTTGATTAATTATAATTGTGTTATACAAAGATCTTGTTAATCTGCTTCCGTTGTATGCTCTTTGATCTATGTTAGGGTTTTTATAATTGTTATGATGATCTTAAACCTTCAGTGGCATCGAGAGCCGTTTTAACATGATTATAATTATCAAGATCTAAAGTTTTTTTTAACTAATATTGATTTGTGTTAAAATTACATGTTTTTTTTTAGGTTTTATAAAAATTAGGGGTTTTGTTTTTTTGTTTTAAAAATGGCTTTGCCGTTTTTTTTTTTTTTTTTTTTTAAAAAAAAATTTTTTTTGTAAACCCTAAAATTACATGGTAATTAACTTTAGATGTATGCATGAATTAATTGTTATGTCATGTGTGGTTACGATCCGTAGGTTTTTAATTGTTAAGAGAATGTGGGAGATCCGTAATAAACATGCATGTTTCTTACGGATCATATAATTTTGATTGCTATTTGCTTTATTTGATTCAAAGTTTTAAAATTAGGGAAGACTTTTTATGTTCATAAAAACCCTATATTTGATGTTCTTTGAATAAATTGTTATGCATGTGGCTATTTGATTTTGTTTTTTTTGTACTACTTGTTTTCATGTGTTTTTAACATTGTATGTTGTAAACAAGGGTAATTTTTTTTTAAGAAAAAATAATACGGACTAAATCTTATCAAAATTAATGAATTATTTTGAGGTCTAAATTACATATGATTTGTGTTGATTAGAATTGCAATAGCAACTTAACGGCCTACTCAATTTTGACAAACTATAAAGTGGGTATAACGCACCGCTGGTCAAGTACCCGGTTAAGGAAGGAGGTGCTATGCTTTTACGCTGACCGAATTCCCGGCTCGCCTATGCGTCAAAATTGGAATTACCTACGGTTGTTATTGGTATAATTCTTTAAGGTTGTTTGGTTTAACCAATACCTCAACTTGTAAATATATGATGAACTTTTAGTCTCACCAAAAAGTTTACTAAACGTTTTATTAAACTTATGCTATGGAGATGTATGCATGCTTCTCCATACATGATTTTGACACCAAAAACTATACCCTAAAATTTAAGTCATATGCCCTCTAATTGACGAACACTTGAAGTTACAATTGTCGTCATATAAGATATCGGACGATGTTGTAATGGAGAGAAAACTTCATGACTGAATAAGATTGCACATGAAGGTTTTACGTTCTTTAGATTAGTCGACTTAATTGAGTTACTCAGTGAGAACTGGAAACTTAAGGCATAAAGAATGGATTAAACATGTTTACAATGCAAATGTTTTTGGCAATGTAAATCCCTGACATATCTAGAAATTGCAATATGATTTGGCAATTATTGTTCGACAAGTTACTGTGTTGAATACATTTGTCACTAGCAGATCAACTGATGTGATAAATCTATGTCAATGTGGATTCTAGTTTTTCAAGGAAAATACTATGGTTTTATTACCGGGGTAATTTTATTTTCTTGAATTTTATTATCGAAAATACTAATGTTTGAACTTATTTCTGTAGAAATGGCTCAACCCGAAAACAATCTGACAATAAGCTCGGCGTTCAAAGCATTTTTTGAACGGCCTGAACTTACTGGCCCTAATTTCAATGATTGGTACCGCTCACTAAGAATTGTTCTGAGAGCAGCGGGTACCATCAATATCTTGGAAACTCCTTTTCCGGAGGATCTTGTTGAAGGAGCAACTGATGCGGAAAGGCTTCAACACGCTGCTAACGTTAAGAAGCACCATGAGGTGGCTGCTGTAATGTTAGGGAGAATGGCTCCATCACTTCAAAGGAAGTATGAGCTATTTCATCCTAAGCAGATGCTTGATGAACTCAAGGCAGTGTATGAAACGCCACAAGCTGTAGAGATCTATGATCTGGTTGATGCTCTACATAGTTGCAAGCAAGCTCCTGGAAAGTCCGTAAGTGCACATTACATGGAGATGAGGGGTTATATGGAACAACTCATCGCACTAGGACAACCCTTCGATCATAATATGGCTATTAACTTGATCAATAGGTCCCTTAATAAGGACTTCGGTGATTTCGTTCGTAACTATAATATGCATTGCACGGGGAAGACAGTTAATGATTTGCATGCAATGCTCATTGAGTGTCGAAACCAAAACCGCAAGGGAATAAGAAGCAGAAAGGCAAAGGCAAGGTTGATAAGGGCAAGCAAGTTGCGACTACATCAAAACCGAAGCATAACTTTGCTAAGAAATCTCTGAAAGATGAGACTTGTCACCACTGCAAGATGACTGGACACTGGAAGAGGAATTGCTCTCTCTATCTCCATGAAATGGCAGAACATAAGAAGAAGGCTGAGCAAGTTGCTGCAGCACCATCTTCAGGTAACTTATTTATGATAGAGTTATTTAATCTTTCATACAAATCAAACTCCTGGGTATATGATACGGGATGTGGTATTAATATTTGTAATACCCTGCAGGGATTTGAGTTGAAGAGGAGACTTACCTATGGGGAACAATTTCTGCAAGTGGGCAATGGCGTACAAGCAGCAGTTGAAGCTATAGGAATATTTAAATTAGTTTTACCTTCGGGTTTAGTACTGTCTTTAAATAATTGTCATTATGCACCTACAATTGTTAGGGGTGTTATTTCCTTTTCTAGTATGTTGGATCTTGGATTTACTCACACGATTGATAATAATAGAATTTCTGTTTTCAAAGATGGTTTATTCTATTTTGATGCAATTTCTGTGAATGGTGGTTTTGAAATTAACATGCATGATATAAATCCCAAGAGGAAAAATAATTCTGTTTTTAGCATGAATAAGAAGAGTAAGTTAGACAAGAACTCTTCTTATCTTTGGCATTGTAGACTTGCCCACATTGGGAAGACTCGCATACAAAAGCTTCAACGTGATGGGCTTTTGGAAAGTATCAATGATGAATCATTTGATAAATGTGAATCTTGTATCTCTGGGAAGATGACCAAGAAACCTTTTAATAGCAATATTGAAAGGGCTATTGAACTGCTTGGTCTAATACACACTGATGTGTGTGGACCACTTAGACATGTGTCAAGGAAAGGTGCTAGCTACTTCTTGACGTTTACGGATGATTATAGCCGTTATGGTTATGTTTATTTGCTTAAACATAAACATGAGGTATTTGAAACATTCAAAACGTTTAAAGCCGAAGTAGAGTTACAACTGGGAAAGAAGATTAAAGCTCTTCGTTCTGACCGTGGTGGTGAATATTTAAGTCAAGAGTTTAAAGATTATTTAAGTAAGAATGGAATTGTTCAGAAACTTACTTCTCCATATACTCCACAACAAAATGGTGTATCTGAAAGGAGAAATCGTACATTATTGGATATGGTACGATCTATGTTTAATCTTACAACTTTACCATTATCTTTTTGGGATTATGCTCTTGAAACTGTTGTTCGTATTCTGAATATGGTTCCCACAAAGAAGGTTGATAAGACACCATATGAACTATGGCATGGCAAGAAGCCATATTTGTCTTATTTGAAAGTCTGGGGTTGTGAGGCGTATGTGAAACGTGACTCTGGAGATAAACTCCGACAACGCTCAGTTAAATGTATCTTTGTAGGTTACCCTAAGGAAACTATGGGTTACTACTTTTATTATCCGGCTGAGAACAAGATAGTTGTGGCTCGGTATGGAGACTTCCTTGAAAATGATCTTGTAAATCAAGAATTCAGTGGGAGAAATTATGATCTTGAAGAAATTCAAGAAGATACATTGCCTTCTGAAAATACTAGCGATGAAATTCCTGTAGAACCAAAAAGTCTGAGTGTTCCACCGGAATTAATTCCTCCACGTAGGTCTCAAAGGGCTATACGTGCGCCGGACAAACTATGTCTATACATAGAGGATGATGAGGAGGAAGTAGGGGATCTTGGTGAACCTGCTAACTATCGATCCACAATGTCTGATCCAGAAAAGTCAAAATGGATGGTTGCGATGAATGAGGAAATGAAATCCATGGAAATCAATGATGTTTGGATTCTTGTGGACGCGCCTAAAAATGCTAAAGTAGTGAAAAATAGGTGGATCTATAAGAAGAAAACTGACATGGATGGTGATGTACAATCCTACAAAGCACGTTTAGTGGCTAAAGGTTTTACTCAAACTTTTGGCATAGACTACGAGGAGACATTTTCTCCTGTAGCAGACTTACGAGCTATTAGGATTCTCATAGCTATAGCAGCATACTATGACTATGAGATATGACAAATGGATGTTAAAACTGCCTTCTTGAACGGTCGCTTAGATGAAGACATCTATATGCAACAACCGGAAGGGTATGTTGATCCTAAATATCCAAAACGCGTGTGCAAACTTCAAAGGTCTATTTATGGTTTGAAGCAAGCATCACGTCAATGGAATAAGCGATTTGATGAAGAAATCAAAAAGTTTGGATTTATTCAAAATCGTGATGAGCCATGTGTATACCGCAAAGCTAGTGGGAGTAATGTAGTGTTCCTAATTCTATATGTCGATGACATATTGATCATGGGAAGTAACATTCCAAGACTTAAGGAAGTTAAGGATTATCTTGGTAAATGTTTCTCTATGAAAGATTTGGGAGATGCTGCATATATTCTGGGAATTAAGATCTATCGAGATAGGAGTAGACGGTTAATTGGTCTTAGCCAAGATGCTTATATTGATAAGATATTGAAGAAATATAACATGCATAACTCTAAGAAAGGTTTCTTACCGATGGAGGTTAAGCATGAGTTAAGTCATGAGAAAGATGCATCATCACCTGAAGAGGTGGCTTACATGAAGAAGGTGCCTTATGCTTCGGCTGTAGGATCTATTATGTATGCTGTAAGATGCACAAGGCCCGATGTGGCGTTTGCTCAAAACTTGGTCAGTAGATACCAACAGAATCCAGGGAAGTCCCACTGGACTGCTGTTAAGCATATTCTGAAGTATTTGAGAAGTATGAAAGATATGTTTTTGGTATTCGGGGGTAAACCAGACACAGAATTGAATGTAACAGGATTCTGTGATGCGTCCTGGCAATGTGATAAAGACGATACGAAGTCTCAGACGGGTTACGTGTTTGTCATCAATGGAGGAGCAGTTGACTGGAAGAGCAGTAAGCAAAAAACCATTGCTATGCATGCGACTCAATCTGAGTACATGGCCGCTTCAGAAGCTGCAATGGAAGCTGTTTGGATTAGGAAGTTTATTGGAGATCTTGGAGTGATGCCTTCAATTAAAGAACCTATTGATATATATTGCGACAATTCTGCGGCAATAATATTCGCCAATGACCCTGGAGTCATGAAGGGCGCCAGACACTTTAAACGTAGATATCACTACGTTCGAGAACAAGTGGAAGCTCGAGAAATAAAATTAATAAAAGTTCACACAGATGATAACGTAGCTGATCCTTTTACTAAGGCTTTGTCTAGGCCAAAGGTAGTTAAGCATGCCAAGGCAATTGGGCTGCAACTAGCTAGCGAATTCATGCAATAAATCTGTTGATTAGTATTTGGATAAAGGATGTAAGACATTATTGAATTGATGAAATAAAGATTGGGTTTCGTTTATTTTCTGTTATTTAATTATGTATCCTATTTTACATGTTTTAATCCGTGAGCATTTTGATGTTTCTAAATGTCCGTTGTCGATTAATAATATGGGAATATTATTAAACTAAGACAATTCAAAACAGTGACAGAATATACTTGAAAGTATATTGGTCAATTTTGGATGATATTTGATGGATCAAATATTGGACTTATCCCAACTATGTGATTTTACTTTATGGATCTTTGTCATTAAGTAAATCATAAATAGTTATCCTTAGATCTGAGATGCCAGAAAACTGCATTGAATATAGTGCATTTCTGTAAGGTAACCTAACGCTAAACGTAACTGGTAGTCATAAGGGTTATTTTCAGAAGTGTTGCGAAGTTCATGTGTTTTGCTTGTAGTCGAAATGTGATTCGTTTCCTTCAAATTATTATTTGAAGTATAAATACAACTGGGCCCCTCGGGGGAGTAGTAAGATGTTTGTGTGGCCACACCCAAATGTGTTTTGGTAATCTTGCTATATCCGTAAACGAGAAACAGAATAGTTAATGAAGGAATGACTAAGATCCATATCCTTATTAACAATGTATTTGAAATGAGAGGATAATAATAATGATTATATATCATTAAAAGGTTTTGTCCAGGAAGCCTTACTCGAGTTGTACTAGTGACATTGTTAGTGTAACTAGACGCTAATCAATGTGATCAGTAGATACCAACAGAATCCAGGGAAGTCCCACTGGACTGCTGTTAAGCATATTCTGAAGTATTTGAGAAGTATGAAAGATATGTTTTTGGTATTCGGGGGTAAACCAGACACAGAATTGAATGTAACAGGATTCTGTGATGCGTCCTGGCAATGTGATAAAGACGATACGAAGTCTCAGACGGGTTACGTGTTTGTCATCAATGGAGGAGCAGTTGACTGGAAGAGCAGTAAGCAGAAAACCATTGCTATGCATGCGACTCAATCTGAGTACATGGCCGCTTCAGAAGCTGCAATGGAAGCTGTTTGGATTAGGAAGTTTATTGGAGATCTTGGAGTGATGCCTTCAATTAAAGAACCTATTGATATATATTGCGACAATTCTGCGGCAATAATATTCGCCAATGACCCTGGAGTCATGAAGGGCGCCAGACACTTTAAACGTAGATATCACTACGTTCGAGAACAAGTGGAAGCTCGAGAAATAAAATTAATAAAAGTTCACACAGATGATAACGTAGCTGATCCTTTTACTAAGGCTTTGTCTAGGCCAAAGGTAGTTAAGCATGCCAAGGCAATTGGGCTGCAACTAGCTAGCGAATTCATGCAATAAATCTGTTGATTAGTATTTGGATAAAGGATGTAAGACATTATTGAATTGATGAAATAAAGATTGGGTTTCGTTTATTTTCTGTTATTTAATTATGTATCCTATTTTACATGTTTTAATCCGTGAGCATTTTGATGTTTCTAAATGTCCGTTGTCGATTAATAATATGGGAATATTATTAAACTAAGACAATTCAAAACAGTGACAGAATATACTTGAAAGTATATTGGTCAATTTTGGATGATATTTGATGGATCAAATATTGGACTTATCCCAACTATGTGATTTTACTTTATGGATCTTTGTCATTAAGTAAATCATAAATAGTTATCCTTAGATCTGAGATGCCAGAAAACTGCATTGAATATAGTGCATTTCTGTAAGGTAACCTAACGCTAAACGTAACTGGTAGTCATAAGGGTTATTTTCAGAAGTGTTGCGAAGTTCATGTGTTTTGCTTGTAGTCGAAATGTGATTCGTTTCCTTCAAATTATTATTTGAAGTATAAATACAACTGGGCCCCTCGGGGGAGTAGTAAGATGTTTGTGTGGCCACACCCAAATGTGTTTTGGTAATCTTGCTATATCCGTAAACGAGAAACAGAATAGTTAATGAAGGAATGACTAAGATCCATATCCTTATTAACAATGTATTTGAAATGAGAGGATAATAATAATGATTATATATCATTAAAAGGTTTTGTCCAGGAAGCCTTACTCGAGTTGTACTAGTGACATTGTTAGTGTAACTAGACGCTAATCAATGTGATCAGTAGATACCAACAGAATCCAGGGAAGTCCCACTGGACTGCTGTTAAGCATATTCTGAAGTATTTGAGAAGTATGAAAGATATGTTTTTGGTATTCGGGGGTAAACCAGACACAGAATTGAATGTAACAGGATTCTGTGATGCGTCCTGGCAATGTGATAAAGACGATACGAAGTCTCAGACGGGTTACGTGTTTGTCATCAATGGAGGAGCAGTTGACTGGAAGAGCAGTAAGCAGAAAACCATTGCTATGCATGCGACTCAATCTGAGTACATGGCCGCTTCAGAAGCTGCAATGGAAGCTGTTTGGATTAGGAAGTTTATTGGAGATCTTGGAGTGATGCCTTCAATTAAAGAACCTATTGATATATATTGCGACAATTCTGCGGCAATAATATTCGCCAATGACCCTGGAGTCATGAAGGGCGCCAGACACTTTAAACGTAGATATCACTACGTTCGAGAACAAGTGGAAGCTCGAGAAATAAAATTAATAAAAGTTCACACAGATGATAACGTAGCTGATCCTTTTACTAAGGCTTTGTCTAGGCCAAAGGTAGTTAAGCATGCCAAGGCAATTGGGCTGCAACTAGCTAGCGAATTCATGCAATAAATCTGTTGATTAGTATTTGGATAAAGGATGTAAGACATTATTGAATTGATGAAATAAAGATTGGGTTTCGTTTATTTTCTGTTATTTAATTATGTATCCTATTTTACATGTTTTAATCCGTGAGCATTTTGATGTTTCTAAATGTCCGTTGTCGATTAATAATATGGGAATATTATTAAACTAAGACAATTCAAAACAGTGACAGAATATACTTGAAAGTATATTGGTCAATTTTGGATGATATTTGATGGATCAAATATTGGACTTATCCCAACTATGTGATTTTACTTTATGGATCTTTGTCATTAAGTAAATCATAAATAGTTATCCTTAGATCTGAGATGCCAGAAAACTGCATTGAATATAGTGCATTTCTGTAAGGTAACCTAACGCTAAACGTAACTGGTAGTCATAAGGGTTATTTTCAGAAGTGTTGCGAAGTTCATGTGTTTTGCTTGTAGTCGAAATGTGATTCGTTTCCTTCAAATTATTATTTGAAGTATAAATACAACTGGGCCCCTCGGGGGAGTAGTAAGATGTTTGTGTGGCCACACCCAAATGTGTTTTGGTAATCTTGCTATATCCGTAAACGAGAAACAGAATAGTTAATGAAGGAATGACTAAGATCCATATCATTATTAACAATGTATTTGAAATGAGAGGATAATAATAATGATTATATATCATTAAAAGGTTTTGTCCAGGAAGCCTTACTCGAGTTGTACTAGTGACATTGTTAGTGTAACTAGACGCTAATCAATGTGATCACGACATTCGAATTTTGTCCAAGTGGGAGCTGAAAGTTTATGGACTTTAAAATCGATAGTCGTGTGATAGGTTCGAACTCGAGATCACGGGATTGCACACATTACGTGAAGAGTTAATTTATTTATTAAATATATTTATTATATTTATTAAATCAAACTGTGGCTAACGATCGTTAAGTAATTAAAAGTTAAGTATTAAACAATCGTTATAGAATATTAAAGAAGCTAAAAGAAGGTGTCGGAAAGTTCCGGAAACCCCTTTTAGCACATGTGTATATCCGGATTTTATCAAAGAAAGGGATAAGGAAGAAAAAATTTTGGCTTTATCTTTTGTTTAAACTTGGAAGATAGGTTTTCCAAGGGCTATATAAACACACCTAAGGCTTCATAATTTTTCACTCCATTCTCTCTTCTCTTTGCTCCTAACCGCCGGCCAAACACACCCTTATTAGGGTTTACCTTTGATTTTCTATAAGCTATTTTAGATCTAGTCCTAGCCCCTCTCTAGGGTTGTTGGGTAGATCTTCCATAGGCTTGGAAGGCTCGGTTCTGTTCGTGCTAGACTCACGATTAGCTCATCATATCACGTGTGTACAAGATCGTGGTGTGATCTTATTTTAGATCACATCCTGGTGGTGTTCTTGATCTATTTTTACCGGTGATCGTTCTGCTAGGATAAAGGTATGTAACCCTAGCCTTGATTAATTATAATTGTGTTATACAAAGATCTTGTTAATCTGCTTCCGCTGTATGCTCTTTGATCTATGTTAGGGTTTTTATAATTGTTATGATGATCTTAAACCTTCACCTTCTTTGTTAATTTACTTTTTAGAAATATTGTATTACCTTCGTCCTACTTTTATTGTCCTCATTTGACTTTTGGAAGTCTTATTTGTTAAATTTTAATTTTTAATAGTTTATTTGTGTTATATAATACTTGAAAAAAATGATATTAATGAAAATACATTTAAAAACTAATCCATGCATATATATTTCATCAAGTATTATATAACACAAACAAAATTATGTAAGATCATAAGTTAAAAAAATAAGACTTTAAAAAGTCAAATGAGAACAATTAAAATTAGACGGAATACTATTTTAAAAACTCAAAGTAAAAGTCTAGTTCAATATCTAAAACTTTTTGCTTTAATGCTTAATTCACAACTTCTTTATACAACTTCTTTATAGTATCTAGTCTCAGCAGCATTAATTACGGCTTGCAATTATCAAAGGAGATGAGATGTTCTAGTGATTTAGGATGAAAGATATAAGGAGTATTATTAAACACCAAAAGTGTGGTTTCCAGCTTTTGAATCTAAACTAAATCAACTAAATGAACTTCTTAACTTGTTAAAGATAAGTTAATTCAAACGATCAACATGCACTTATAAGCAGTGGCGGAGCTTGCCCGTTGTGTTTGGGGGAGCCAAACATTTTCGATGCAATCTTATATGTGAAAGTATGCATGTATTGATATCCCATGGAAGCTACCAGTAATGAAAGATTGAAACTAATAGTAAAAAAGGCTAATACTTTTATGTATAAGCAAGAAAATCAACAAATCAAGTACGAAGTACATTTTGTTAAAGGGCCACCATATAAAAATTATCAGAGTATATAGAAAAGTAGGGATGAGCACGGTATCGGTCCTGTCCCGAACCCGTTCCGAATTAGTGGTATCGATTATTTCCCGAGCATAAAATTATGGTACCGGTACCGTACCGAACGGGATTCGGGTATCGGTACCGGTACGGGAATCGGTACCGGTACCGGGAAATCGGGATTTTCCCGTTCTTTTTTCGGGAATTTCCCGATTTGGTACCGGTCCCGTCTCGAATTAGTGGTCCCGAATTTTTTTTCACCTTATTTCATAGTCCCGGTACCGTACCGAACGGGATTCGGGTATCGAGAATCGGTACGGTTCCGGAAACGGTTCGTGTTCAATTCGGGATTCGGGTCCAAATGCTCATCCCTATAGAAAAACTAACGGTTAGTTAGATTTTAGGGGGGGCCACCACCCCTTCCTGTCCTCACTACCCTCCGCCAGTGCTTATAAGCTCGTGATATATAAGCTATAATGTGCTTATATAGCATGACATAAACCAACAACCTTACTTGAATAAGATCTGTTTAATCACAAAAAATGACTCATCGTGATACAAAGAACAAACCTTTCAAAGTGGATGTCAAGTCTTCGAATCCAACGAGGAGAAAATTAATTCCCCTATGGTTATCATTTACCCTGAATATGGACTATCTAAAAAGATAATCAAATGAGAGTAATCGTTTGTGATGTCAAGTGTGGCACTCAGATTAACATGAAAAAAAACATTTACTTATATTCTCAATCAAACTTCATAAATTATATATTTTTTTAAACTATGCTTTAATAGCATTGTACATAATACACTAAAAACTTATGTTTGAAAAAAGAGTCCGGTTATTGTGGATCCCTTGTATCTTTTGGATACAAGGGGACCAATCCCCACCTTCCATCTAATCTTGATCAAAGGCTCACATTAATTCTTGTTTTCTAATTAAAAAAACGGAGGGGTATTTTCGTCATTTTACGCCTCCCACCTAACACCAAATAACAATTCCACATCTCAGATCTGGATCGAGGTTTCCTTTTTTCTTCTTCTCTCTAAAACACACACAAAAACACACACACATACACATATTCATGTCGTAATCAATCATCACAAACATCAAATCCGTTGATCATCACCTCGTAAATCGATCATCCACTTCATAAATAAGGTAAAGTTCATTCGATTTATTTTGATTCATCTTTTTTTAGCTTATTCGATGTGAATAAGCTTATTATTCATCTTATTATTTTATAACTTATTTGAGAAACTACGTTAATTGAAAGCTAACTAATGTGAATAAGCTTATAGATTATCATCATCTTTATTATGATGAATTATAAGCTAACTTATTAGCTTATTTTCGTGAATTATAAGGTTTTATGGCTTAATCTCGCTGAACAGATTTAGTATGACCTGTTTGTGAAGTATCATATATGATATACTATATCATATATGATATAAGCTAAAGTATCATATATGATAAATATATCATATATGATTATGTGGTTGAAAACTGAATTAACTCTTATTTTTTATGGCTTAATCTCGTTGAACATATTTAGTATGACTTGCTAGTGACATATCATATATGATATACTATATCATATATGATATAAGCTATAATATCATATATGATAAAATATATCATATATGATTAGTGCTTGAAAATTTAATTAAATCTTCTTTTTTGTGTAGAGGAAGCTGTTTACAAGGTATGTTGAATATCACAAGCATCCAAAAGGCCAAGAAGCTTAGTGAAGAAGCTCATGAATTTTTTACGTTTATTGTTTGTTTTTTCTTTGTAATCTCCTAATGGAGTTTTGAAGTATATGGACGATTTTATAATCCATTGGTATCTGGTACAGCGTCTTGTTAATATGATTAACTTTCTTGGTATTATGTCATGATGGTTTGATAAATTAAGCCATATATGATAATGCACTATCATATATGATAAGGCATTATCATATATGATACTCAAAGAAAACTTGGATATATTAAACAAAGAATCTGATGAACTCATGATTACAACAAAAAGTATGCACAATTAATAACTAAACACTTGTTCATAACATAAAATAATGTGCGTTTGAACAGAATCATATATGATAATTCAAACAGAACATAACCTAATGTAAAATTATATATGATATACATCTGAATGATAACCATTTACACAAAATCAAAAGGTGCTAACAACATTATTATTGAAACTACTCTTCTTTTTCAATAATACACTATCTTAAAACAAATTATCAAATGATGGATTCATGAACAACGCATACTTCGTCTTGATCCTTAAAACACATTCGTGCACATCCTCTTGTTATAATCATCCCTCTCTCCTTTGCTCCAAATAGGGCAATCACACCATCTCTGTTTCACTGCATTTATAAAAGAAAAAAACAACATATTATGCAAAATTTTTAATACCAAAATGAATTACTCATATATATATGATAGAAGGCAGGTTTCAAGAGTTTATACAGATTTTTTAAAAGATACTCATACAATATCTGTTTTTTCATATGATTTATTTAATATATCATATATGATATATATATATATATATATCATATATGATATATCATCAGTTATCATATATGATATATCTATCATATATGATAAGAAATGTACATCATATATGATAACATCAGAAAGTTAAAAAAAATCATAATAATACAGCTTATTAACATGAAAATAAGCTTATTCATAACTATCTTATTCACAAAAACGTATAACTCATTGAAATAATCTAATAAGCTATCTTATAATGCAACACAATGAATTCAAATCATTTAATTTACAAAGCTTATTCATAACTCTACTCTTATTAAAAAAAAGCTTATTCATAAGCTTATTCAAACTAACTAGCTTATTAATCCAACTTTATAACTTATTCATAACTTCTCATCTAAGAACTTAGCTTATAATTAAGAATAATCAATCCAAAAAGATTCATTCATAATAATCCAGTTAAAAGCTAATGATGATAAATTAATAAGCTTATTTAAACCAAATAAGCTAAAAAAACATATTAATTAAACCTGGTGATGGATAAATCAATTCGTGATTATACATGTTCGTGATGAATTCGTCATGAATTCATCATGATCGCGTTTCGATGGATTCATGATATAGTAGATCGTGATTAAAGATCGGGGTAGAGAGATAAAGTAAATCAGGGGTAGAGAGAGAAAGAGAGATCCGATGTGTGTTTTTTGTGAGAGAAGAAAGAAGAAAAAATATTATATATTAGATGGTGAAATGACTGAAATACCCTTGCAGTGTAAATTAAAGATTTAATCTTAGTCATTGGATGAAAAAGAGATGAAAGGTGGGGATGAGTCCCCCCGTATCTTAGATAAGTTTGGTATCCAAATGAACTTAAATCTTGAAAAAATATGTAACTTATGAAGTTTGTTTCCGTAATAAAAACTCAGCTAAATACCCACTTGTAAAAAGGAGATTTTTCGAAGTATAAAACTGGGCCAAGCCCGACCTTCTAAATTGTTAAAAAGCTCAGTTACATTCATTACTTCTTGGCTCCTTACAAAGATACTAACCCATAATTTTGGATTTAGCCCATTTATCTACTCCAGTTTTATTAAAAAAATCCGATTTCTTAATTTATGAGAATTATGTTTACCACCACCATTCAGAAATGTTATTCATTTAGAAAACTAGCACAAAATAACAAAAATGTGAACTAAAATTTTAGCAATTGCAATGGAAAGTGGAAACTAGTATATTCAGATCCAACACTGAAGTCAATTATCTGTACAATTCTAAAGCCAATAACCCACTTAAACTGTTTAGTTACAACTAGTTGGTTACCCGCGCAAAGCACCGGGATAACTTTTTCCAAAAAAAATTGTAGTTGATTGTTGAGTGGTGATGCCAGTTTCGAAGACGGCCGCAAGGACCGGCCACGGAGCAAAATAAGCTAGCCAAAAGGGGCATGATACAACAGGTTTGATTAGAGTTAAACTATAATAGTAAAATTAAAATCGGGTTTAATCGTAAAGTAAAAAACATCATAATTTAACAATTTCACATCAAAGAACTTAACAAAAAGTGGAACTTGTTATTCATAAAGTTAGTAACTAAAATAGGTTAATATAAATGATTCACTTTCTTTTTACCGTGGTTCTAAATAGCTCGTTAAGGCGTGCTAAAGCTTGAGGCGCGATATTCACGCTACACAATAGGTCATAACGCATTATGAAATAAGGTGCGGTGATTTAATGAATTCAACTCCAAAATATGAATATTATTAAATGTAAGGAGAGTTTTTTTTAACTTTAACTATTATTATCTACAACATTTATTGAGAACTCAATATAAATATAATATTGAAATACGATAAAATAACTAATTATTTGTATACGTTGTGTCGTCATAAGTCACGTTTTAAAAACGTTAATCTTCGCAATAGCCGCTAAACGGGTGCAGGCTAAAACAAAAAATAATATAAAAAAACATATAAATAATAAAATAATAATATTTGTTTAAAAGTCTTGAAAAAACATTAAAATAAAATATCCGTCGAATGACCAATTTTGTGTTATGAATACGCCATTAGAGTCCATATAGTGTTTGCATGCGTCCATTAAGCTTATTAATAATAATAGATGAGCAAAAAATATATCTTATTTAAAAAAAATTAAAAAAATTATAATTAACAAAATGAATACAATTTGCCACATTTATATAAGAAACATAATATTATCATATTAAATATATCAAAAAACAACACAGTATATTAAAAGAAAGATAAATTCAAATAGTTAAGAAAAAATGATAGTAAAAAAATAGTAAAGCTTACTACTGTATTATTTTTACTCAGATCATTTCAATAGTCAACACCTCTTTCTCTCCACTACTTTTAACAAAAAAAAACACATACTGATCAAGAGAGTTCCTGGTTTCACATAAAAGGTATTTCAATACAATATCACATGAGATGAAGTCATCTGCACTGGATTCAATCTACTTATCTACATCTTCGTAAAATGATGTTATCATCAAAAAAGAAATTCTCAGATCTACCAGAAAAATTGGATCTGGTACCCGAAAAATCAGATCTGTTCGAATTCGATGGGTTCGAGTTCATCTGAAAACTTTTTCATTTTTCTTGGTGTCCGAATTCGACGGTGTCGACGACTTCGATGAGTCGGGTTCGAGTTTCGATCGTGGTGGTGGCAGTTTCGATGGTGGTCGATCTAGCGACGGTAGTGGTTCCGGCTGATCCCGGTGTTGGTTCTGGCGGACACCGGTGGTGGTTCCGGCAGATCCCGGTGGTTTAATGGCCTTGTGTTGTATGTGGAGTGACATATTTCCAGATTTTAAATTACTTTTTTATTTTAAGTAGGTGGGTTTGTCTGAATTTTTCAGACTTTCTAAAAATAGTATGTCCTAAATGCTTTATATAGTAGTATAGATACTTAAAGTTATTTCTGGAAAACGTTATATACGACTATACGGTGATTTATTTTTCCTCTAATATGAATATACTGTTCTTTTTCTGTTTTAGCAAAAAAAGAAAACAAATTCAGCATGTTGTACGATATCGACAACAAACTCGATGTTCGATATCACGGAACCGTTTGATCGAGAGTTTTTTTTTTGCTAAAAGGGAACAAATAGCGAAAACGAGAGATTATAGAAAACCGACAAGAATATGCACACGATATACCTGAAATCCCATTTATTGAAAATCTAATAAAGATCACATTGAGAAAAAAAGTGTTTTTTCTAGGATCCCTCCCAATAGAGATGAGAGGTAGACACCTTCTAAGTCTAATAAGAAACTTTCATAAACCAACTTAAGGGGTTAGTTATGCTTTGCCATGGAAAGCAAACTTAATACTTCCTAATTTAAGTCTAATCATAATCTATATTACAAAATAAACGTAAGTCTCTAAACTATGTTTATGTTTACTACTAATATTCTAACAATTTTCACCTTAGGAGTAACACTTAAACATAACTGACACTCAACACCTTTTACCGGTGTTGAAACCTCGAACTAGGAACCGCCTTGTGAACCAGGCATTGTATTTTAGTAATTTTCATAGATTAGTTTTCTTAGACTCATTCCCTTTCTTCACCATCTTGACTCGGTACTCCGGTTATCGTAATCTTTGCGCGCACCTTTATACTAAGGTGTACCTTTTCATGCTCTTTTACCAAGCAGTCCGTGTTTGTTTTTCTTCAGGTTGTTTGTCCTCCAACCGTGTTTGAGCCACTGCAACATGATCGTTACTAACCTGAAAAACCTCATCTTCACGATCCCCTTGAGCTCCCCGCAGTTCCACCTCAAATCAAACAAGTTTATCAACCTATACTCCACGGATTCTTGTTTCAACACTAGGAGCAAGTTGCTTGAACCTAATTTGTTTATGACCAAGTTGATTGTACCCAACTTGTTTATGACCAAGTTGTTTGAACCCAACTTATCTAGAACTAAGTTGCTTTAATCCAATTTGTTTTGAACCTTCATGCTTTTGTACACCAAAGGTTGTCACTTTTGCTTCCAAAGTATACATACAGTTATTTTCATGTTCTTAGTTATCATAACCTAACAACCTTTGATCACCTTGATTCTACCTATATGCATCTTCACAGTATAACCCTCTTTTTCAAGAGTACCCAATGAAATCAAACTTCTTCTTAACCTTGTAACATACTTGACACACTCCAGTATAAAGTTTGATCCATCATTCAACAATATCTTCACTTTTCCTGTCCATTTGATAGCGCATGTCATGTTATCACCTAACCGAACCAAACCACACCAAAGTCCTTGAGGTCATACAAGAAATCCCTTCTATGTGTCATATGATAAGACTCACCCGAATCCATTACATATTCAGTCATCTCACCATTCGCGGCTACCATAGGGCTTCTCCAAAGTAGGCATTACCATCGTTATTAGAAGAATTAGAATCCTGGTCATGTTTACCCTTCCTGACGAACCCACTTGACTTCTTTAATGGACAGTCTCCCTTTAGATGAACCTCTGAATTACATATGAATCATTTAAGTTTACCAATTCCACCACTTTACTTAAACCACGAACATCCATCGGAATGAGCTTTCCTTGAATGATCTAACCTTACCCTTACATATAACTCGTCACCAGTCTTTTTCTTTGTGTCTTTAGTTCTTTTTTTTCAACTTCCTTGAATTGAGAGTCGATAGAACATACTTCATTGTCAAGGATTCCCTCCTATACAACAATGTTTTTGCAAAGTTTTCATAAGATGACGAAAACGACATAAGTAATGCGAGTGCCTGATCTTCATCCTCAATGTCGATATCAATATTCTCCAAATCAAGTATCAACTTATTAAACTCGTCTATATGATCACCCAATTTTGTATCTGGAATCATATATTGCGTGTACAACTACAACTTCTTCTTCAGACACAATTTGTTTGCTAATGACTTAGTCATATACAAACTAGTCAACTTCGTCCAAATTCCTACAAACAGATGTTTCCTTGATAACTTCCCGTAAAACATGGTCACCCAAGCATAATATCATGGTGGTCCCTTGTAAATCGTTATTACTTATCAACCTTAAGTAATAACTCTTTACCAAGACTCAAGTGTGTTGTTTTAACAATAGATAAGAACTACGAACAATTAAAACAACAATACCAATAACTTTTCAACGTATAGACTTTTATTAGAATCAAATAAAGAATCTATAACCCACTTTGTTTGCGGAATAACAAAGTGGTTGAATGACAATGGGTTGTGATCTCCTCTACTTAAACGTATAACCAAAGTTAATGTCTAAGCTCTAATCTAAACGTTCATATGCTTCTTGGTTATATGGTTGAGTTGGTATTGAGAGAGAAAGGTTTTCCAGAGTTTCTACTCTTGTATTGGTTAACCCTTTCCCCCTCAATGTACACTCCTTATATATGCAATGTAAAAGTAGGGTTTGCATTTGTATGTTTCAATGCATAGGTTTATCCAGTGGTGGTTGATGCCCATGCTGGATAAACAGTACAAAGTACATAATAAACTATTCTAGAAAAGATAAAAGTTTGTACTTATAGCTAAGTATACAAGCAACCTACTTTGACTTAAAGTTATCTTTTCCCGCCTAATGCAAACCATTAGAATACTAAAGAGTCTTCAATATCCTAGAAGAGATCGACATCATTCAGTTTGGTATTGTCAAACCAAACTGAACTGAAAGCTCCTCTTCAGTACTTGTTCTTTAGCAACTAGACCGCCTAGTATTTGAAGCAAATACTCCTTTTTCTTCTAAGTTAACTGGAAGAGGAAAGCTGAACATCCTTTAGCTACAAAGTCTTCAGTATGAACTTTGTTCCTCTGGTCATCCTTCAGCAGACTGGCCTTACTGCTGAGCATGAAACACTTAGGGGGATTTTATATTTAAATCCTAGAGTTGTTTCAGGGTCAGTAAATATTGACCCAACAATCTCCCCCTATTTGGATATACAAATAGCTTAAGTCTAATATCAGTAGTAAGTGAGCATAACAACTTCTTCTTACTTACACTGAACAATAAATTACTTATAAACAACTGATAATCATTTACACATCAAACATTACAAATTACAACAAAAACAATGCAAATGATTATTCAATTTTCCTTAGGCCTAAGTTCTTCAATTATGGGAGTCTGAATTGATGGATCTGAGTTTATGTGGTCCAGTATAGCAAGCAAGCACATGTTGAAGGTTCTAACAACATCAATACGTTCTGGACCTCCATGCTGAGAGTTAAAGATCCTTTGAACATTCGAGAGAAGTTCATTGTTCATTTCATCGAGGTCATTGATGCCCACAAAGTCTTGACGTTCTCGATGGTTGAACATAATCATTCCCAATTCTGGTTCGTCTAGTACATGGCCAGGGAGATAATTTTGAAACTGAACAAAGCCTTTGTATTTCTTTGTAGTGACAAAAATGTCACCCACACCAGGTTGGATCAGATTGGCTCTTTTGTTTAGCTCTAGTATCGGATCTTGATCCTCCAGAGAAACTTGAGTGCTGATGTTCAGAATCTCACCCAATCTTTCATGATTTCTCATAAAGTGCTCAATTCTGGTGCGAACTTCATCCCATCTCTTGGATTTTGTTTTCTCAATCTTCACACTCATTTCAGTCCATTCAGTGTAAGAAAGTTCGATCCCTTGAAAGTTTTCAAGTATCTCATCAGCCCCATCGTCCCTATAGAACTTGAGATGGATATCACCCCTGCTCGTCAGCATATCAACATTGGTGATTGGTGAGATATTTCTTCTGTTCAACCTTGTTATACAAAAAGTTTCCTATAACATCTTTTTCTTGAAAAGACTTTCAACTTCAGCTTTCCCTATTTGTTCATACAAGCTCAGCTTCAGATCTCTTAGCTTTTCTTCTTGCTGAATCTTGTATATTTTGTTAAGTTCTTCTTGAGTGGCCACCCCCGCTTTGATCAGTCTATCATTTAGTGTAAAATCACCTTTGTTCTTGGGTATAAAGGGAGGTGTACCACTATCAGTTGTTTCTTCACTTGTGGTCAGCCCATTCACATGATCACCCTTGGCTGATGACTCCCGCTTACCCTTTGCTGGGATCTTCTCAGTAAATGGTGACCCATAGACAATAGGTTGTTTCTGAGCCTTCTTTTGGGCATGTTTTTGGAAGAGCTGCTGGATGGTGATTTTCTCCCCCTCAGCAGAAGACTGCCCAACAGCTTCTGATGACCCACCAGCAGGGAAGAGGCCACATATATGATCAAGAGTGGAAGATACCTTAGCCAGCATTGCTAGAACATTTTCAAGTGTATTCAGTTTCTGCTTAACCTCATCAGATAAGGTCAACTTCTGTTTCTCCAATAACGCCACTCTATCTTTTATCTTTGACACAGAGTCACACAAATCATTTACGTTGTCAGGCACTGGTGTGAACTCTGGGGAAAAATCCATGAAAGCACTGTTGATGGAATCCATAAGAGATGACATTTCTTGCTTTAGGGAAGTGGTGGTGGCCACATCTTTGACTAATGGCTTTAAAGCATCAATGATGAAATCCTTGATTTGTTCAGCAGAAGGAGGAATTGATCTTGCTTTAAGAGTTGAGATTTCAGTATCAGCAAGCACCTTTTATTCCTTCAATTTAGCTACCTGTGATTGAAGAATCAACACTTGATTTGTTAATTCTTTTACCTGTTCAGATCTGGGGGATGGTGGCTTTGTTGTTGCATCAGCAGTCTCTTCATCACTGTCATCAAGGTTGGCTGGAATTCGTTCACTAAACCTAAGCTCCTTCTCTAAATCATCACCAGACATGCTGAATACAAATGAAGGCAAGTGTCCCACCTTGGCACCAGTGGTGAGATTCACTCCCTTAGGTGTTTGCTGAGCATCACCTCCAATGTGAGGATCAGTTTTAAGTCCTTCACAACCAGGGTTGGTTTTACCTGATGGATCCTGAGAAAGAGTCCCTGATAAGTTAAGATCAATGATAATATTTTTGGTTCCTTCAGTAGGACACTGTTGTGGGGGGCTACATCATTAAAAACAGATAGGCCAGGGTCAGCCTCAGCTGTTGTATTTGCTGACACCTCATTCCCTGATGTAGACTCAGAGTGACAAATGATAGAAATTGGTAATGAAATAGGAATTCTATTTAGATTTAAATTACTTACCAATGCTGACTCCACACTACTAAGCTGAGGGTGAGCTCCATCTTCACCCTTCTCTCCTAAAGAAGTTGAGAGATGGGTTGCCTTTTGGGCCTCTTTATGCATGTCACCTCCAGCAGAGACGGAAGGTGACGGCTGGCTTTGGTTTTTGTCCTTGGTCGAGGACTTACTTTTCTTCACAACATGGCCTTGGGGTTCATCAGCAACCTTCTTTGAGGAAGATTGTGTGAGGGTCTTCCTCTTTCTGGACTCACATCTAACCTTCTTTGTATTAACAGACGTACTCTTCTAACGAGGTCCAGAAGAAGCTCTAGGCTTTTCTCCCTTTAGATCTCATTCTCCAGTTGGAGAAGTGTCTTGTGGAGCTTTATACACTACCAGAGCATCTACTGAGCAAATGTCCAGCATGGGTTGTGTAAGAGGAGGATCAATGGTGCTGACTGGAATGTTCCAGCGAGTAAGATCAAATGGTCGAAAAATAAGTTTATCTCCATTGATTTTAGAAAAGTCATCACCAAAATGGTCAACAAAGAGGAGAGATAGAAATCTGGTATAAACAACGTTTTTCTCTCTTTTCTTTTTCTCCAGCTTCCCATGGAGATCTTTATAGATAAGCCTCCCAAAATCAGCTTTTATTCCCTTGGCCAAACAATATAAAATAATAACATCCTTTTGGTTTATCTGGTCAAGGCCTCCAGTCCCCCCGCCCAAACACTCGATGAGAATAGTCATCAACAATTTCCACCTTGGTGGCAAACAACTCCTTTTTAACCCCCCTTCTCAGTGATCTCTTCAGTATACCCAATTTATTTAAATAAATTTTTAACAATCATAAAATCATCAGGTATAGCTTCATAGTCACTAGGGTTTTCCAAATAATTTAGACCCAAAACCCTTCTAAATAATTTTAGCCCAAATTTACCATGATCCCAGCCGTAGTAGAATCAAACTCTATGGACTTCTTGTTGTTAGAAGCTTCTGCTGTGAACCAAAATTCTTTTAGAACGTTTTGAAACATCATTCCAAGATCCTTAAACAATGCATCCCTTAAAACACTTTTGGACAAGTAAGTCATTACTTGTTCCCTAGGAACATATTTACTGGTGTCTGGTTTGATTAAGGTGATGTTGTTGGGCTTGAAGATGATATATTTGATGGGAAAAGTAACATGAGTGGATGGGTTGAGTGTGATTTCTGCAACCTTTTGGGAAGATGATTCAGCCATTGTTGTTATTGTGTGTGTTTCTTTTTTGAAAGAGAGTGAGAGTTTGTGTGTGTGTTTTTGATGAAAAGATTTGTAAGCATGAAATGAAATCCAATTGTAAGGGATTATATAAAAACTTGAACTGATTTGTAAAAAGTATTTAAAACCATTTGAAAAAATTGTAAATCTTTAGGGTTTCTTTTGAACATTTGGCACAAACTCTCTCATTAATGTTCTGCAAAAAGGTATGATTTTCTGTTGCTTTGAACAGTGAAACGCCTCATGTGTCAGGGAGTTGTTGACTGTGGATGGGGACGTTTGAAATTTCCTTAATTAAAAAATGACACCTTTTGAAAGAATGTTTGTTTTATTCACAAGAAAATTCAATGCCATTTAATATTTTTCATCACATGATTGATTTGTTAAAGCTGTTGCTCAGATATGCTGAAGCTGATGGCAATACGTGTGAGCTTTATTGCGTTAGATGAGGCGACAAAACCCCATATACATGTTCACATAAGTGAACAAGACATATGACATTGCACACTCCTCTACTCAGGCCTAGCTACTCAGTTGTATTAATTTTTTTTTCAGATTTCGATGAAGGAAAAATTGATGACTGGTGATCATTTGTTCAGCTTCAGTGAATCAGATAAGGCGACAAAACATCATATACATAATCACATTAAGTGAGATAGATACATGACATTCAACACTCCTTTACTCAGACACTACTACTTAGCATTTATCAAAACTTTTAAGAAATGTTGAACCTTTAAGCTTTTTTAATGAATGCTGAAGGTTAAGGTTTTGTATCATCAATGTTCAGCATACCAAGCTCCATTATCAATCTTTTGAAAGTTGGTTCATCCAATGGTTTGGTGAAGTTATCAGCCAATTGATACTGAGTGGGGATGAAATGTAATTCAATGTCCCATTTCACAATATGATCTCTGATAAAGTGATATCTGATATCAATGTGTTTTGTTCTTGAGTGAAGGACTGGATTGTTGGATATTGCAATAGCACTAGTGTTATCACAAAAGATTGGTACCTTTTCATATTCTATGTCATAATCAGCCAGTTGGCTTTTCATCCAAAGAACATTGGTACAACATCCAGCAGTTGCCACATATTCAGCTTCTAATGAAGACATGGCAACTATTTGTTGCTTTTTAGCACTCCAACACACAAGTTTGCCACCTAGCAATTGGCAAGCACCAGAAGTGCTTTTTCTATCCATATTGCATCCAGCATAGTCAGAATCTGAATACCCCTTTAGATCAAACCCTGAGGATTTGGGGTACCAAAGACCTAGACTTGGTGTACCTTTTAGGTATCTGAAGATTCTCTTTACAGCAGTAAGGTGTGATTCTTTTAGGTCTGCTTGGTATCTTGCACAAAGGAAAGTAGAGAGTTGAATGTCAGGTCTGCTTGCAGTTAAATACATGAGTGACCCAATCATACCTCTATACTGAGTCTCATTGACTGATTTTCCATTTAGATCAGGTCCTAAGTTGTCAGGGGGTACCAATTGTGTTTTCACCGAAGCACAATTGATATCATGCTTCTTCAGCAGATCCTTGACATATTTTTCTTGATTGATGGAGATGCCTTGGTCAGTTTGTTTAATCTGAAGACCAAGGAAGTATGTGAGTTCTCCAATCATACACATCTCAAATTTGCTGGTCATAATCTTGGCAAATTGTTTGCATAGTTTCAAGCTTGTTGAACTAAAGATGATGTCATCTATATAAATGTGTAGCAGAATGGTGTCAGTTTTAGATTTATAGATAAACATGGTGCTATCTATTTTTCCTCTAAAAAACTTATGTACAATGAGAAATGTTGAGAGAGTTTCATACCAAGCTCTTGGATCTTGCTTCAGTCCATACAAAGCTTTGTAAAGCTTGTAGACATGGTTTGGTTATTTACTACTCTCAAAGCCAGGAGGTTGTGTAACATAAACTTCTTCTTTTAGGTCACCATTTAGGAATGCACTTTTGACATCCATTTGGCAGATGGTGAAGTTCATGTAAGTGGCATAAGCAAGGAAGATTTGTATGGCTTCCATACGTGCAACTAGAGCAAAGGTCTGATCAAAATCAACACCAGGCTCTTGATTGAATCCTTGGGCCACCAGCCTTGCTTTGTTTTTGGTCACCACATTGGTTTCATCTCTTTTGAGCTTGTAAACCCATTTGGTGTCAGTGGTTGATTTACCATATGGAAGAGGAACCAAATTCCAGACTTTATTTCTTTCAAATTGATTTAGTTCCTCTTGCATGGCATCCACCCATCCAGGGTGTGTGAGTGCTTTAGAAACCTTTGTAAGTTCAATTTCTGAAAGAAAGTTTGCATAGAGGCATTCTCCAGATGATGCAACACTCAGTTTCTTTGCCATAGATCTAGTGACTCTACCTTCTATAGGATTGCCTATTATGTTCACCAGCTGTATGTGACTATCATTAGTCCAAGATTTTTGTGGAGCTAGAGAATAGGCACTAGTATCATGATTAGAGCTAGAACTTGGATGTCCATAACATGGACTTGGATTTGGATTATCTCTAGTGTCTACTGAAGGATATTTATTAGACAAAGATTCAATCAATGGAGGACTTCCTTCTGGGTCAGAAGCAACACATCCAAGACCTAATTCCCTACAGATAGTTGGAGAGCTTTGAGCAGAAGGCTCAGATTGTTCATCAACAGCTTCATTGGATTGATCATTTTGATCATGTGTGTCAACATGCTGATTATTTTGAAACTGACCATTTTGGTCATTTGTGTTATCTTGCTGATCATTTTGAGACTGATCATTTTGATTACTCGATTGACAGCTATCAGTATTTGATACTGAATGATTTCCTTTTGTAGGACTTGTCATATCTTCAAATGGATAAATATGAGGAACCGAATTGCTTGTTTGATATCTTTGAGAACGCTCATAATGTTGAAATTCATCAGATGGATGATTGTGAGATTCATGAATATGAAGTTTATCATCTATTGATTTGTAAAATTGAGAGCTTCAGAACTTTCATTGAAAGTAATGTGATAAGTTTCTTCAATACATTGTCTTCTTGTGTTGAAGACTCTATATGATTTAGATATTAGGGAGTATCCAAGGAAGTAACCATCATCAGATTTTTCATCAAACTTCCCAAGGTGATCCTTGTGATTGTGAATGAATACTGGACACCCAAACACAAGTAAGAATGAAATGTTTAGAATTCTCCCCCTGAAGACTTCATAGGGAGTCTTCATGTGTCTCTTCACAATAATGGATCGATTTTGAGTGTAGCAAGCAGTGGCTACAACATCAGTCCCAAAATGCTGAGAGAGAGCAGATCCAACAAGCATTGTTCTTGCTGCTTTAATCAAAGTTCTATTCCTTCTTTCAGCCATACCATTTTGTTTAGGCGTGTAAGGAGATGAGAAATTTTGGGAAATTCCTTTGTCATCACAGAATTTGATTAGTGTGCGATTTCTGAATTCAGTGTCATTGTCAGTTGTGAGTTGCTTGACATGAGTGTCATTTTTATTTTCAACTCTTTTGATGAAAGACATAATGGCATCTGGTGCATGGCTTTTCTTTGTCAGTAAACATACCTAAGTGTACCTAGAGTAGTCATAAACAATGACAAGTGTATATTTTTCATGACAAATGGCCCTAGGTGACACTGGGCCAAATAAGTCCATGTGAAGCAAGTGAAGACTTTCTTTGATTGAAAAAGTTTGCTTTGTTTTGAAACTGGCCCTATGGTGCTTCCCTTTTTCATATGCTGAGCATGGTTTGTCCTTGGAGTAGACTAGTGTAGAAAGACCAATAACAAGATTTTGTTTTGCCAGCAGAGTTATTGTTTTGAAATTTAGATGGGAGAGCCGCTTATGCCAAAGCCAGTTAGTAATGTTGGAGGCTCTAGCAAAGAAACATGTCTCCTGAGTAGTGTTCATGTTCATAACATAAACATCTTTGACTCTGGGAGCAATCATCACAATTTCATGATTGGAGTTGAAGATTGTACCTTTTTTGTCATCAAACAGCACTAGATACTCTGCATCACAAAGTTGACTGATGCTGATGAGGTTGTGCTTCAATCCATTGACTGCCACCCTTGTAATAACTATACCATTGCATAACACTAAACCAAATCCTTTAGTAGTAGCTGATTAGTAATCACCAAACACAACTTTAGGACCTTGTTCCTCCTTATACTTGTGCAGATGACTTTTGGTGCCAGTCATATGCCTTGAGCAGCCACTATCCAGGTACCAAATAGGCTTCCTAAGATCACACTACACAAATTAAGAAAATGATCAGTTTTGTTTTGAAACCCACCTTTGATGGGTGGGTGTTTTAGACCTAGAAGGTGTTCTAGATCTGAATGATCCTTTAGATGAGGATGAATAAGATTGCTCAGAAGAAGAAGGAGAGGATTGAAAACATTTGCTTTCTTTGCCTGAAGGGCATCACCTCTTCTAAACCACTCTATATGATTGTGATCAGATGTAGTGTGGACATTACTTCCACAAGTTTCACAACATTTGACAATAGAGTTTAGGTTCCTTGGTTTGATGCCCCTTCTGAGAGAGATAACTCGATAATGTCCATGAGTGGTTCCTTGGTTTGATGCCCCTTCTGAGAGAGATAACTCGATTATGTCCATGAGTGTCATGGTCAAAACTTCCACAAATATCACAAACAGGATAATAGTGACAATCATCTGAGTGATGATTGCCCGTACCACAATGAATACATGGTGGGAAAGGAATATTTCGCCTAGAATGAGATGCTTCAGTGTTGTGAGCATCAGCACTAGTTTTAGCAAGCATATATTGAGTATGTTCACAAGTGCGATGGTCAGTCCTCTCACATTTAGTATAATAAATCACTTTTAGGAAAGTTTTAGTGAGACGGTTGTTTAGACTACATAGATCACATGCCCTTTTAAATTGTGTCTTGTACTTATAATATGGAGAGTTTGAAGGTTCATCTCTAAATCGAGTTGGTGTTTGCTGCTGCCTGAGTTGCAATTTGAGATCATTAATCTCTTTCATGACAAGAGACATTCTCTCATCTTCCTCAGATATAGAATTCTTCATTTTATTTGTTGAAACTGAAGAGGTAGTTCCTATATGTGAACCTTCAGCAGGAGCTGAAGAGTTCTTTGAAGTGTCAATTTTGACATGTTTGGGAGACCTACCCTTGTGTTTTGTATGAGACTTGATGATTGACTGGATTGATTTTGGTCCAATAGAGGGTTCAGCACCAGCAGCTTCTCCAAAGGAGGAAGTGGGGTACTTACTTCATTCTCTAAATCATCATCTGAGTCATCTTCAGTAACTGAAGATTCAACAGGTGCTGGAGTGTCAGCATTTGCTTGTAACTCAGGAAGAAGGATACGTCTAGTGTCATGATTTAGTAAATAATCTTCACCTGACCTTACAACGTCAGGGATCAAGCTACCATCCTCATTTGAGGCTTTGACAAAGACAATATCAATGGAGTTGGTACTGGAGGATCCTTCAGCACCAAGCAGTGCCTTTTTTGAGTAGGAATTTGTTCATTGATGCATTGATTTACCCTATCAGAGTTTCTAAGCCAAGATTTAACAATATCCTTTGCTCCTTTTAGTTCAACTCTTAGGGAGTTATTTTCATCAAGAATCTCTTTGTTCAATTGTTGAAAAGTAAGTACATCAATTTTAGCTTCTTTTAGCTCTATTAGCTTACTTTCAAAATCAAGTTTTAGATTAAGTTAATGATACTTTTCAAGCAAGTTGGTTCTTTGTTCTTCAACAAGTTTTAGATTAATACACAGGAAATCAAAGACAAATTTAATGTCATCCTTATCTTCTAATTCAAGAAGAGTTTGTACCTTTTTGATTGTGATATTGACCCATTCACCATTTCTGGCACTTTCTCTGGCCACAACATTGGAGTTTGACCCTTCATCATCAGTAAGTGCCATTAGCACTTTCACATTCACCAATTCATCATCATCTGAAGAGACATCTTCTTCATCCTATTCATAGGCTTCACCAATGAGTCCTTTGTTCTTATCTTGCTTGGGAGCCTTGGAGGAAGAACTTTCAGTGCTCATGAGAGCCAGTCTAGCCTTGATTTCTCTGTATTTTACTTCAAAGTCTTTTGCTGGGCGAAGTTCAGCCATGTTTTGATGAAAGGATGTAGAAGCAATTTGTTTCTGTTGAAATGTTGATTGACCAGATGGTCTTCATTGAGCTGGTGAGGAATAAGAAGGAATGGATGTTTTGGAATAATAATCCCTAGCAAAGTGATCAGTCTTCCCACATTTGTAGTATTCAGTGTCAACTGAAGCTTTTGTGGTGCTGGAGAACTTGTCTCCTTTCTTAAAGAACCTTCTAGACTTGGCCAGAAGAGTTCTTTCATGAAATTCCACTTTGAGGTCATTCAGATATTCCTCACTAGTTCTTGTGTCTTCTTCATCATCAGGACTATCTTGGTAGTCTTGGATGGCAGCCTCACTGAAGAAGGGTGTAGCAATAGTTAATGCTTTACTCTTGCTTGAGCCTTCATAAATCCTATCAACTAGGTTTTCTTAATATTTTAGTTTCCCAAAAAGAGAGGCCAGATCACAATCTTTAATGTGATTTGCATTTCTCAAGATTTGGTAGAAACGGAGCCACTTCTTTGGCAATGCATTAACAAAAAATGTGTTGATTTCAAGTTTTGAAAGCTCAACACCATCATTCACTAGTTCATTCATCAGTGCTTTGTATCTGGTGAATGTCTGTGTGAGGGTTCCCTCTTCTTTGTGTTTGAAGGTGTTATATTGAAGCTTTAAATCCATGATTCTTGTTTCTTTCACATCAGAGGGTCCCTCATGATAAAGAATAAGGTCCTCTCATGTAGATTTTACTGTTTTGCAATTCACAACAGAATTCATTTGGTTATCTGGAAGCACAGACATGATGAGACTTTTGAGACGCTGGTCTAGGTTAGCAGCTTTTCTCTCATCAACAGTCCATTGTGCTTTAGGTTTTTTATTATCCCCAACCATGGGAACAAATGGACCATTTTCAATGATTCCAAGGGAATTGAGGTTCAATCCCAACCATGTGGACAAGAAACCTCTTCTTACAATTTATGAAATTAGCTACCTTTAGGGTTTGTGTATAACTTGAGCCATTTTTGGATCTTGATTTGAAAACTTTAAATGAGCAGTTTAATAAAATAAGAGTTTAGCTAATCAAACTGCTCTGATACCACTTGTTGGTCCCTTGTAAATCGTTATTACTTATCAACCTTAAGTAATAACTCTTTACCAAGACTCAAGTGTGTTGTTTTTATCAATTATAATAACTATGAACAATTAAAACAACAATACCAATAACTTTTTAACGTATAGAATTTTATTAGAATCAAATAAAGAATCTATAACCCACTTTGTTTGCGGAATAACTAAGTGGTTGAATGAAAATGGGTTGTGATCTCCTCTACTTAAACGTATTACCAAAGTTAATGTCTAAGCTCCAATCTAAACGTTCATATGCTTCTTGGCTATATGGTTTAGTTGGTATTGAGAGAGAAAGGTTTTCCAGAGTTTCTACTCTTGTATTGGTTAATCCTTTCCCTCTCAATGTACACTCCTTATATAGGAAGTGTAAAACTAAGGTTTGCATTTGCATGTTTCAATGCATGGGTTTATCCAGTGGGTGGTTGATGCCCATGTTGGATAAACAGTACAAAGTACATAATAAACTATTCTAGAAAAGATAAAGGTTGTACTTACAGCTAAGTATACAAACAACCTACTTTGACTTAAAGTTATCTTTTCCCGCCTAATGCAAACCGAATACTGAAGAGTCTTCAGTATCCTAGAGGAGATCGACATCATTCAGTTTGGTATTGTCAAACCAAACTGAACTGAAAGCTCTTTTTCAGTACTTGTTCTTCAGCAACTAGACCACCTAGTATTTGAAACAAAGACTCCTTTGTATTCTAAGTTAACTGGAAGAGGAAAGATGAACATCCTTTAGCTACAAAGTCTTTAGTAGGAACTTTATTCCCTCTGGTCATCCTTCAGTAGATTGGCCTTACTGCTGAGCATGAAACACTTAGAGGGATTTCATATTCAAATCCTAGAGTTGCTTCACAGTCAGTAAATACTTATCCAACATATCATGGTATTTTATGTCTTCTTCATCAAAGCATCCTTTTCACCTTCTTCCATGCCCACAAATAATGTCTCTAATGCAGCATCACATCCTTGATGTACCATTAAAGCACATTTTTATTTGCTATAACCCGAAGTCATTCTTCTCATTGAATTTTTCGATCACAAACCTAGTTATTGAAAAAGCGATTCTTTTTTAACATTGCAACAAACATTTTCAAGTTGTTTCTTAACTAACTTCATTGAAAAGCCTCACAAGCCGTGTGCAATATACCCATTTTTGTAGTAAAATCCTCTTGCAAATCGATTTAATTAGACTAATCATAAATCCTCGATTTCAAATAAGTAACCCGATCGTTAACTTAAAACCCAAGTAAACCACAGTCGAAACATAAACCACAAGAAAACCACAATACAGAATCCTTTGTTAATGCAAACGATGCTTAAAAACATTATTTGAAATAACTAATCTTTCTTAATTTTGATCACGACAAAGTGTAAAAACATTTTTCGTCAAAGATAATCGTAAGACGAATTATTTAACAAACTCTATCATTAAGTTAATAATCATTTAAGTCTTACACAAACATATCTTATACAAGTTTAGTGATCATTAAAAGTGATTAACCTTAAAACTCACATTTATACAAATGTGACAAAACATTTTTAATAAACTTTCTTTTTAAGAAAATGTTTTTTTAAATGGAAAATGAAAATTTGAATTTCGCATATACCAAATGGTCTAAGAATATCCTCTTGAGGTATAATCTTCACCAGATGACATTTCCCCACTAGAAGACAAAAAGGAGCGTAGTCTAGAGCCTGCGGCCTAGTATAGGTGCTACAGCTCAATATTGATAATGGACCTCAAGCCCATTTAATGAGTCGTACTCAGACTAGCCGTTGGACTTTGTCTCCTATAAATAGTGGATGCAAACTAGTGTCAATTGCAGATCTAGCTAGGCCGGAATCCCCCGCATTATGAGTATTAAGAATTTTGTCCACGTAGTGTGCTTGACTTAATGCAAGTCTACTCTGAGTTTGTATGATCTTTATTCTAAGGATCACATTAGCCAAACCCATATCTTTCATGTCAAACTTTGATTTTAAAATGTATTTTGTAGACTTGATCATTTTGTCCTTACTGTCAACGATAAGCATATCATCAACATAAAGACACAAGATTACATATCCACTATTTGTGTCTTTGACATAAACACACTTGTTGCATTCATTAATTTTGAAACCATTCTCTAACATGGAGTGATCAAACTTTTGATGCCATTGTTTGGGAGCTTTCTTTAATCCATACAATGACTTAATAAGCCTACAAACTTTGCACTGTTGTCCAAGAGCCATGAAACCCTCAGGTTGGTTCATGTATATTTCTTCTTCTAATTCTCCGTTTAGAATAGCCATTTTCACATCCATTTGGTGAACTTCTAAATTTCTTAATGCGACAATAGCAAGAATCATTCTAATATAAGTTACTCGCATAACAAGCGAATACGTATTAAAGTAATCTAGACCTTTGTGTTGTCTAAATCCTTTGATCGCTAATCTTGCTTTATACTTGTCAATGGTGCCATCAGCTTTCATCTTCTTCTTGAAGATCCATTTATAGTCTGAGGGTTTATAGCCCGGAGGTAAATCCACGAGCTCCCAAGTATGATTTTATAAAATAGATTCTATTTCACTGTTAATCGCTTATTTTCATCGAGGCCTTTCCGAGGAATTTACCGCTTCTCGATAAGAATTGGGGATATTTTCTACCATAAAAGAGACAAAATCGGGTCCAAATGATTTTTTGGTTCTAGCCCTTTTGCTTCTTCTCGGTTCAACCTCTTCTTCCTTGGTTTGATCTAATCTCTCATCTTGAAGATTAATATCATCTCGTTGTCTCTTAACTTGGAAAACTTCATCATCTATTCTAGATGAGCTTCCAGTTTCCTTTGTTAAACGAGGAAATATATTTCAAAGAAGGAAGCATTCCTTGATTCCATTACTATGTTCTTGTGTATATCTGGATTTTCGAATCATGTACAATGAAACGATAATCAATGCTATTCTTAGCATATCCAATAAATATACAATCCACATATTTAGGTCCAATCGTTTGGGCCTTAGGTGTCGGCACAACTACCTTGGCTAGACACTCCCACACTCGTAAGTACTGGTACGATGGTTTTCTTCTAATCCACAATTCATATGAGGTTTCGTCTTTATCCTTACGCCGTATCTTGTTTAAAAGATAAGTAGATGTTAGAATGGCTTCCCACACGTGTCCCGGCTTAAACTAGAACTTACCAACATGGAATTAACCGTTCCTTTCAATGTATGGTTCTTCCTTTCAGCAATACCGTTTTGCTGAGGTGAATAAGGAGCAATGAACTCGTGTCTGATTCCAAGTTTCGCACATAGATCAACAAAAGGAGACACATATTCACCTCCTCTATCACTTCGTAAAACCTTTATTTTCCTACCAAGTTGATTCTCAACTTCGACTTTGTATAGAACAAACCTGTCTATAGCTTCATCTTTACTTTTCAACAAGTAAACGTAGTAGTACTTTGTGCAATCATCAATAAACGTGATGAAGTACTTATTGGCACCTATTATGGATAGTGATTTCAAATCTCATATGTTTGGGTGTATGATGCGAAAAATCTAGTTTTCCCAAAATTAATCTTTACTAGATTATGACACGGGCAGTGTACCCTTGTCAGTTGTAAAATAGTATTAGCAAATATCGGGTTCGAACACAGGGACTATTTATAGTTGGAAGTATTAGTTTATAAAAACGCGTAACGAGTAACAAGTTGGTTTTAGTCTTAGTGAAGACTTGCTTATAATAACAGTAAAAATATTTAAGATTTCAAATATGAATAAAAGAAACGCTTGCTTGGACCGTTAATGAATATGCGTTATCTCTTAGGTATGAAAATATCGATAAACTTCTAATGTAAAATCCTAAGTTCCTTTCGAATACCGGATTTCCCCAATTCCCTAACCATGCAACGATTCCTTTCGAATACCGTTAACACCTCAAGATATTGTGCATAAAGTTCCAAGCTGATGTGTGAGAATTAATTTATAAGCTTCCTTTCGAATAGCTTACCAACTCCTAAACCGATTTCTCTTAATTTAGTAGCTAGCGTTTGTGTGAATAACTACTTGTAAAAATTGTTGTTAATGACTCCTTTCGAATATCATTCACTTATAATCAACTAAAGACAGGCCGATTAATTCGTTCCTATTTTAGTAAAAATTACGGATTCCTTTCGAATACCCGTTTTTAGATTACCAAACAAGAGTATAAACAATTTTAACAAGATAATTAAGTTATTAACCCAAACGGATCCCCAATTAATCTCAACACATCAATCGAATTTCAAACCCAAAACCTAACACATAAACATCACATAATCCTAGCAAACGTATTAAGAAATTAGCTACTCATGATCGTAACAAACACAATTAAATATGTAAAAGACATACTTCAAATTGCAATTAAAATGATAGAAGATTCAATACCAAACTGAGAAATAGGTTCCAATGATCTCCCAAATTAACAAAGTAGAAATTGAAAACAACGATTGTTCAACAGAAAATTATGATTATGATGATGTGTGATGATAGATGATGCTTCTGTGTATGATGGTAATGCTTCTTTTTGATCTTCCACTCACTCCTTTGTTATATATTCCTCCTGGTAGTTTAAAAAAAACGTTCAGCAATAATGTCCCACTAACTCTTTGGGCTCCCCCTTAATTAGGAATAAAAACACAATTTCGTAACTGCATCTGTTGCGCCGCAACTCATGTGTCTTGCGCCGCAACTAGTGATCCGCAAGCACCATGATCTGTAGCCCCTTCAATTGCGCCGCAATAGGTAGGAGTTGCGCCGCAACTCGGCTTCCGAGGCTGGTACTGATTTGGGTGTCAATCACTTGCGCCGCAGTAGGTAGGAGTTGCGGCGCAACATTAGACCAATTGATCCCTGACTTGTTTGCTTAGCTCCTTTTGGTCCCAAATCGCCTCCAATAACTCCAAACATAACTAAAACCTATAAAACACACTCCTAGTCTATTTATTACAATGGTCCTAACAATCCTCCCCTAAACTTGAATTTGACCTGTTGAGTTCAAGTTTCCTGGTACACAGTGCAATAAAGCTTGAGGATTGATCCAGCAAAAAGAACAACAGCAGCACAAGAACCAATAGAACCGCCGCACCAAGGAACACTAGAAGCTTCTCCAAAGCTTGAAACAAATCAGCATCGTGTTGAATCTTTACAGCAACATGAGCAGATTTGATGAGCCTTTTCCAAGTAGCTGCTCGCTCTTGGGCTAGCCAGTCTTTCTGGTGGAATAAGCATCACCCTGGTAGACTAGAACCCAGCCCAACTCTTAGAACGTGAATCAATGGTGAGTGGGGGTACCCTGATGATTTTAGGCAAACCATCACAGCCGTCAACGGATTTGATATGTCTTTACCAGAAGCCGTACCCTTCTGGACTCGCCAATTCTTAGCAATGAAGCATCGGTGAGTTGAACACCCTATAGCTTTAAGCAAGCTATTACAGCTATCAACGGATTTGATAAAATCTTTACCAAGAGCCGTACCCCCTTGGATTAGCCACTTTTCAGTCTAGGACCATGGCAAGTGAAAACCATCCAGTTTTGGGTAACCTGGCAACCATCAACGGATTTGATGTGTCACACCAAGAGCCGTACCCTCAAGGTGAATCAACTCTTTCTTGTCGGTAAGACATGGTGAGTTGAGAACCTATAAAACACACTTTACACAAAATATAAGCAATACGGGGTCTATCCATTACGTTTAGGACACAAAACATAACAAATATCGCTATGAAAAACTCGTATAAATGAGCGATATCAGTGTATCATATCAGTGGTTCGGTTTTTCGTTCAATCGATTTGAATGATCTTGTAAGTTTGGCTTTGATACAAGTTTCACACTTATAATTAGAATCAATATGAAAACTTGGTATGTTATTAAATTTAATCAAATGATGCATTGAGTTAAAATTAACATGTCTGTAGAAACTAGAAGGGGGGTTGAATAGTTTCTAATATTTACTTGTTAAAATGTGGTTTCTAAAAATCCTTTTTCAAAAACTTAGGCTTGAGGAAATATGTGAAATCTTCTTATGCACAATATGAACAATGATAGTGTAACTAAACTAATACTAACAAAAATATATCCACAAAGAATAAAGAATGATAGTGTAACTAATCTAGTACTAACACGTGTATATGCATAAAGAATAAAGAATGTAAAGAGTTAAGGGTAAAGAAAGATCAAACCGAACACCAAGGATTTATAGTGGTTCGGCAACGAAGCTCACTCCTCGTTCCTACTCCACTCCTCGAGTACTCCTTACTCGAGAGTTCACTACACAACAAGCTCCTTATGGTGGAGAAAACCGTATACGTCGCTTAACCAATTTCCGACTCTAAGCTAAAAGTCGAGCCCTAATTGTAGCTAGGACCAATCTACACAACTATACTTAGTACATACACAACTTCCAAATAGACACAACTACTTGGATCTTCACAACTATGACACAACTACAAGTGTATAAAATTAGATCTTCAATAGATCTTTGGTGGTGGACTCAACACTTCACTAGGATAGTGTTCTTCTCTTTGCACTTGGAGAGGAAGGGATGGAAGAACAAGATTCACTTCTTAAACAAGTAATAATCAAACAAATGATCAAAGATTTGAGTGATTAAAAAAGGGGTTTGAATCTGGAAATAAATGTGCAAAAGAGGTGAGGTGAAAAGCTGAGAATGGTCCACTATTTATAGGACAAAGGAGCCAACGACTATATCTGCCCGCGGTACATTATCTTAGCCCGCGGTACCTTATCGATAAGGTACCGCCTAGGCGCTAAGGTACCGCCGGACTAGACTCCGCTCCTTTTTGACTTTTAGTGGTGGAGGTCTTATCTGGGTATAAAAAATATCCTAAAAGGATATTCTTAACCAAATAAGAATATGCCATTTTCAAATTTCAAATAATTAATTTAATAAAACATTTTCTTAAAAATAAAGTTTAATAAAAACTTGTCACATTTAATAAAAAGTGAGTTTTAAGAAAAGATTAAATCACTTGATCACTTGATTAAGGTTAGTACTTGTTTATCCATACCTTAAGTAAAAATGGGTAAAATGAAAAATACTTGAACTCAAGAATTCGTTTTTCGTTGTTTTCGTAAATGCTTGTTTTTACATATTGTCGTAATCAAACTAAGCGAGACCGAAAAATGCAAATAACGTTTTTAGTCATTATTGCATTAACAATCTCCCCCTTTTGATTCCGACAATACATAAACTCAATCACACAAAAACAAGATTTTCAAAGACGAGTTTATGCATTTCTCCCCCTTTGTCGAAGCAAAAAGGTTGCATAAGCCGGTGTTGAAGAAACGGACTTTGCAAAGACTCCCCCTTGGTGCTTACTCCCCTAGCTTGGGGCACCGAGGAATCGAGATATGGTGACAAGCTACATAAAAGGGTTAGTTGAACAAAAGAAACAACCAACAATATATAGCAATAGGTCACACAAAAAAATAAAAGAGAAGAAAACACAAAGACAAAGATCCAAGATAGGTTACTAAAAGAACATCATACAAAGAAGTATGGAAAAAGAAACAAGCTAAAAGCATAAATCTAATCCTAGTTATTCTAGAATTCTAAGATTTGCTTGAATTTGGTGTCTTGTGGATAAGAAACCAATGCTTATATGAAAGACAAAGTAATAGCAGAGGGTGGTGGTGGTGGCTTGTTGGAGATCTCATAATCAAAGTGAAGAGGAGGCTTGATTAAGAGACTCTTGATGTATCTCAACTCCTCATAGATGTGTGCCATAACAAGATGTTGATATTGACAACAATGACAATATGTTCCATGGTGCATGACATTATCATGAGAAGGAGGAAGAACACTAAAGGGTGGTGGTGGAAGAAAAGATGTTCCACAATCAACATTCTTGGTAGGAGACATGTGATTAAGAGTGTTCTTGGGTGGGTTTGGATTGAAAGCAATTGGAGAAAATGGAGGAGATTCAAGGCTTTCATTGGGAAAATAAGACATTTTGGATGTGAAGTAATGCAAAATGCTTATGGTTTAAATAGGGAAGGCTTAGGGTATTTTTGGGGTGGTCAAAGGGTTTGAAACAAAGATTCTCAAAAAAGTTGGAGCAAATCTGGAGTTTTAGACAAAAACCCGAAAAAGGAAGGCCATTGTAGGCGGTTCCTTATCTAAGGTGGCGGTACCTTATCAATAAGGTACCGTGGTTCACATATGGAACCGCCTGCAGAAGCAGGGATTGGTGTTTGGAGGAAGATTTTTCAGCAAATCTTATTTTTCTAGTCTAACTTATCATAGGGATATGCTTAAAAGCAAAGATAGACAAAGAAAACATATGCAAACTTACCAAATAGAGATTTGACCAAAATACATGGATTAAAAAAATCAATGTAGGAGGTGTGTACGACAAGACCTTAAGTCATGACACAATGATCCTCCATGATTCTATCTTGTTCTTGCTATGTTTGAGAGAATCATACATATGAATTATGTAAGCTCTAAATTAATAGCGAGAATCTATGAAAAATATTTTTTAGATTGAATTAACAATGTCAAACGAATTTCTCAACCATTTTCGAAAGAGACTTTGAGAGTTTTGAAAAGGAGAGGAGAAGATTTTTCAAAAGGAGTTTAAAAGACTCAGGGACTCAAAGTGGTAAAAGAAGACACACAAGAAGAAAATAATTTAAGGAAGATGTTCCATTAATCCTAGACCTAGACGCAAGTAATTAAAAGGTTCCCTCTTAAGTGGCTTAGTGAAGATATCGGCTAAGTTGTCCTCGGAGGGCACCTTTTTAATAGAAATGTTCCCCTTTTGAACATTATCCCTAAGGAAATGGTGTCTAATTTCTATGTGTTTGGTTCGCGAATGTTGCACGGGATTCTTGCTTAGGTCTATAGCGCCTTTATTATCGCACATGATGGGAACATCATCAAGAGAAATCTCGTAATCAACAAGCGCTTGCTTCATCCATAGAGCTTGTTGGCATGCTTTTCCGGCACTCACATACTCGGCTTTCGTGGTGGATATCGCAAGAGCGGTTTGTTTCTTGGAGAACCAAGAAGTTAAACAACAACCCATGAAGGTACAAACTCCACTAGTGCTTTTCCGGTCCACATAGTCTCCCGCATGATCCGAGTCCGCGTAGACAATGGTTTCTACACCGGTCCCTTTAGGATACCATAATCCTAAATGTATAGTGCCTTTAATGTATCGGAAGATACGCTTAACCGCTTCAAGGTGAGAGGTTTTGGGAGCCTCTTGGAAGCGAGCACAAAGGCAAACACTAAACATGATATCCGTTCGACTTGCCGTTAGGTACAACAAACTACCAATCATACCTCTATATTTGGTGTTGTCTACCGACTCACAATCATCATCTACGGTGAGTTTAGTATCCGAGGCCATAGGGGTCTTCATTGGTCTAGATTCTTCTAATCCAAATTTCTTTAGCATTTCTTTAGCGTACTTAGATTGACTAAAGAAAATACCATCGTCCATTTGTTTAATTTGGAGTCCTAAAAAGAAGTTAAGTTCTCCCATCATACTCATTTCAAACTCATCATGCATGATTTTGGCAAAGTCATCACACAATTCTTGACAAGTTGAGCCAAATATAATGTCATCAACATATATTTGTACGATTATAAGGTGAGGACCTTTCTTCTTTGTAAAGAGTGTATTGTCTACCATTCCCATGGTATACTCATGTTTAACAAGAAACGCTTTAAGTCTATCATACCAAGCTTTGGGTGCTTGTTTGAGTCCATAAAGTGCTTTCTTAAGCTTGTAAACATGGTCTGGTTTCTCAAAATCAATGAAGCCGGGAGGTTGAGCCACATATACCTCCTCATTGATCAAACCATTAAGAAATGCACTCTTTACATCCATTTGTTGAAGCTTAATATCTAAGGCACAAGCGAAGGCTAAAAGGATTCTAATTGATTCTAATCTAACTACCGGTGCATATGTCTCGTCATAATCAATCCCTTCTTGTTGATTATAGCCTTGAGCTACAAGTCTAGCCTTGTTACGAGACACAACACCATTCTCATCTAGCTTATTCCTAAATACCCATTTGGTTCATATAATGGTAGAACTTCTAGGTGGAGGAACAAGTTCCCAAACATCATTGGCAACGAATCGATTCAATTCTTCTTGCATCGCAATGACCCAACTCTCATCCGTCAAAGCTTCTTTAACATTCTTTGGTTCAATCAAGGAGACAAAACAAAAGAAGTTGCTTTGGTTTTGGACTTGAGATCTTAGGGTCCTTTGATTTAAGTCACCAATGACATTATTGAGAGTATGATCCTTAGACTCCTTAATGTTTACTTCCTTTTCAACACTAAGGTCTTCAACTCCTATTTTTCTAACCTCTTTGGCTTTAACTACTTCTAATTCATCCAAGTCATCATCAACCAATGGTGGTGTCTTGGTTGAAGGAGGGGTTTCATCAAAGGTTACGTTGAGTGATTCTTCAATAACCCCCGTGGTTCTATTTAGGACTATGTAGGCTTTACTAGTTTGGGAATAACCTAAAAGGATACCTTCGTAAGACTTTGGGTCAAACTTGGTAAAGTAGTATTTGGTGTTGAGGATAAAGCACTTGCTTCCAAACACCCTAAAGTATTCTAATGAGGGTTTCTTACCTTTAAGAATCTCATAGGGGGTCTTTCCTAGGAAAGGTCGAATAAGAATTCGGTTGAGAATATAAGTCGATGTGTCCACGACATTGCACCAAAACTTTTGAGGCAAAGATTGCTCGTTTAACATCGTCCTACTCATCTTTTGGAGAGTCCTATTCTTCCTTTCAACTACCCCATTTGATTGTGGAGTGCGAGGAGCCGAGAAGTTATGGGTAATACCATGAGCTTCGCAAAAGGCACCAAATTGCACTTCATTATCAAATTCCCTATCATGATCCGTCCTAATAGAAACAATTGAACATCCTAGTTGATTTTGAATTCTTCGACTAAAGATTTCGAAGTGATCGAAAGCTTCTTTCTTAGATGCCAAAAATCTAGTCCAAGTGAATCTAGAATAGTCATCAACTATAACTAGGGTATAAAGGTTACCTCCATAACTCCGTATGGCGGAAGGTCCAAAGAGATCCATATATAGGAGCTCTAAGCACCGAGAGGTCGAAACCAAATTCTTGGCTTTGTGACTTGAGTGAACTTGCTTTCCAACTTTGCAAGCATCACAAAAGTGACTATCAAACTTAATCTTGGGGAGGTGTCTTACCAACTCCTTAGGGACTAAAGATTGAATTAAACGCATATTAGCGTGACCTAATCTCTTATGCCAAAGAGTAGAACTATCATCTATAGTCGCAAGACATATGTTGTCTTTTGACTTCTTATTAACCTTCATGACATAAAGCCCATGCTTTCTAACACCTTTTCCAATGACTTTTCCATCTTTTACGATTTCACTGTCATGTTCCGAAAAGATGACCTTACATTTATTATCACAAATTTGACCTATACTTAAAAGGTTAAAACCTAAGTTATCTACGTGCTCAACATTTTCAATGGTCATGGAGTCAAGAGAAGCCGTACCTTTGCCAATGATATTACCACGTAGACTACTAGCGAATGTGACGTTATCTCCATCATATGCTTTGTAATGCGAGAACAAACTTCGATTACCCGTCATGTGTTTAGAACATCCACTATCCTTAATCCACTCATCGGGCTCCAAATCAATTCCCAAGCATATCTAGGTAACAACACACAAGATCAAACATTTGTCCCCAATATCTCATGGTTCCAAAATTGTTAGTTCCAAACATCCCTTGCATTTGGTTGGGATGCATGAATGAGGAGGGGATTCCCCATGGAGAACAAAATGGAGGAGGGTAGTAATTCATGTAACCATTTTGTTGTTCATTACTTCTCCTAGGTGTGTTTGATCTAGGTTTAGAGTTATTATTATTCCTTCTAGGTGTTGGAGTTTTACTTCTAGGTCGTGAGTTGTTTTGATTATCTCTTTTAGGCATTGTCGTTCTACTTCTAGGTTTAGACTCATTCCGTACTCTAGGTGGAGTAGAGGATAGTCTAGATAAACTTCTATTTCCCATGAGAGGTTTACTTAAAGGCTTGTAGAACTTACCAATAGCATTCGTCAAGTATGGGTAATTGTACCTTATTAACAGTAAGATGCTTTAGTTTTTCATCTAACTTAGATTTTTTAGAAAGTTCAGGATTTTCACAAAATTCGTCTTCTGGCCGCGGTACCTTATCTATGGCGGCGGTTCCATAGTGATAAGGAACCGTGCCATACAGTTTGGAACCGCGTCCAGTGGCCTTTTTTGTGAAAACCTGACTTGTTTTGGTTCACTAGTTGAGACTTCATTTGAGTTAAAACCTAGACCAAGTCTTTCCTTAGAATGAACTTGTTTGTTTAACATATCATCAAGAGCACTAGTACCTTTCATGAACTTTTCCAATTTAATGGAGGTGCTCTTGAGATCTTCATTCTCTAATCTAAGTTTCTCACAACTTAAGCAACCTAAATCAACCTCTTTGTTTTTCTCAAGTTTAGCCAATTTCTCCCTAAGTTCATTGATCTCATTTTCAAGCTTAGTTTTGGTTGATTTTAAGGTTTTATTCTTTTCTATGAATTTAAGACTAAGTTTGTGTAAGCTATCATATTTGCCTTCAAATTCAATATCATCTAAAGTGGAACTATCATTGCTATAATATTCGGTTTCGGAATGTACCTCTTTAGAAGTGTGAGCCATAAGACATTTCTCCTCTTTGGGGTTGTCATCATCATCTTCACCGCTATCGCTCCAAGCGCCACTAACGAATACCGTGTGGTTCTTATCACGAGCGGGCTTTGGACAATCACCAATGAAGTGATTTGGATCACCACATCTAAAGCAATTCCTATCACCTTTTTCGTTCTTGACAAACAGATTCTTTGACAATGGTTTCTTGTCATAGTTGGGTTGCCTAACGTGTTGACCTCGTCTCTTGAAGAACTTCTTGAAATCTCTCACCGCCAATGCATACTCCTCGTCATCGCTTTCCGAGGAACTATCATGGTCACTTTGTGCCTTCTTGGATTTAAGTGCAAGAGATTTCCTTTCACTCTTGGTTTTCACTAATTCCGAGTCCTTCAAAATTATCATCTCATGAACCTTCAAGTTTCCTATGAGTTCATCGAGTGATAAAGTTGAGAGATCTTTCGACTCTTCAATCGCCGTGACTTTTGCTCTCCACTTTGGATGTAAGGCCCTTAGAAACTTCCTAACATTGTTCTTGCTAGAAAAACCTTCATCAAGCGCTTTTAGACTAGTAATAATGGTGTTAAACCTAGCAAATGCACTATCAATAATTTCATCTTCTAAGATGACAAATTGTTCATATTGTTGGACTAGAAGATCGATTTTGCTTTCTTTGACTTGGCTATTACCTTGGTGGGTTACTAAAAGAGTGTTCCAAATATCTTTAGCGGTTTCACACATAAAAATTCTTTCATACTCTTTCTTAGGCAAAGCATTATAAATCACCATTTTAGCCTCATTATTTTTTGAAAGTTTCTTTTTAGTATCGTCATTAGCTTTGTCAAAAGTGACCAATTCTTTTGTTTTAGAAACTTCATTAAATTGAAAGGGTAAAAAATCACCATTGGTAATAACATGCCAAAGATCTAAATCTTTTGATTTCACATAAGTTTCAAATCTATTTTTCCAATAAATAAAACTATCGGTTTCAAAAAGTGGTGGTCTTTGCATAGATTGCCCTTCTAGGTACTTGTTGGAATCCATAGATCGATTCAAGTTTTAAAATACAATATACTTTAAAAATTCTTGAGCAACCCGCTCTGATACCAATTGTAGAAACTAGAAGGGGGGTTGAATAGTTTCTAATATTTACTTGTTAAAATGTGGTTTCCAAAAATCCTTTTTCAAAAACTTAGGCTTGAGGAAATATGTGAAATCTTCTTATGCACAATATGAACAATGATAGTGTAACTAAACTAATACTAACAAAAATATATCCACAAAGAATAAAGAATGATAGTGTAACTAATCTAGTACTAACACGTGTATATGCATAAAGAATAAAGAATGTAAAGAGTTAAGGGTAAAGAAAGATCAAACCGAACACCAAGGATTTATAGTGGTTCGGCAACGAAGCTCACTCCTCGTTCCTACTCCACTCCTCGAGTAATCCTTACTTGAGAGTTCACTACACAACAAGCTCCTTATGGTGGAGAAAACCGTACACGTCGCTTAACCAATTTCCGACTCTAAGCTAAAAGTCGAGCCCTAATTGTAGCTAGGACCAATCTACACAACTATACTTAGTACATACACAACTTCCAAATAGACACAACTACTTGGATCTTCACAACTATGACACAACTACAAGTGTATAAAATTAGATCTTCAATAGATCTTTGGTGGTGGACTCAATACTTCACTAGGATAGTGTTCTTCTCTTTGCACTTGGAGAGGAAGGGATGGAAGAACAAGATACACTTCTTAAACAAGTAATAATCAAACAAATGATCAAAGATTTGAGTGATTAAAGAAGGGGTTTGAATCTGGAAATAAATGTGCAAAAGAGGTGAGGTGAAAAGCTGAGAATGGTCCACTATTTATAGGACAAAGGAGCCAACGGCTATATCTGCCCGCGGTACCTTATCTTAGCCCGCGGTACCTTATCGATAAGGTACCGCCTAGGCGCTAAGGTACCGCCGGACTAGACTCCGCTCCTTTTTGTCCTTTAGTGGTGGAGGTCTTATCTGGGTATAAAAAATATCCTGACAGGATATTCTTAACCAAATAAGAATATGCCATTTTCAAATTTCAAATAATTAATTTAATAAAACATTTTCTTAAAATAAAGTTTAATAAAAACTTGTCACATTTAATAAAAAGTGAGTTTTAAGAAAAGATTAAATCACTTGATCACTTGATTAAGGTTAGTACTTGTTTATCCATACCTTAAGTGAAAATGGGTAAAATGAAAAATACTTGAACTCAAGAATTCGTTTTTCGTTGTTTTCGTAAATGCTTGTTTTTACATATTGTCGTAATCAAAACTAAGCGAGACCGAAAAATGCAAATAACATTTTTAGTCATTATTGCATTAACAATGTCGAAGACGACCATGCCACACATTAGAAGACTTAATCAAGTAAGTAGAAGAATTCATTTTATTGATATCATTCTTAACAACTATTACATTGAGCTTAAACATACCATTCAGGGCATACCCTTTACCATCATACATTTGATTCTTGGAAAGAACTATTTTATCAGACTGAAAAAGAAGAAGAAAATCAAACTTATTCGAAAGCCATTCGGACACAAGATTCTTACGAATCTCCAACACATAAAAGACTTTAGTCAACTCAAGCTCTTTCTCAAATGTCATCTTCAAAATAATATCTCCTTCGCCCATGATATCAGCAGTCGCAGAGTTTCCCATGTACAACTTATCTCCATTGTCAACTGCTCTGAAAGAGTAAAACATACTCTTTTCGGCACAGACATAACGGGTTGCCCTAGTATCAACCCACCAATCACTGTTATTAGAACCTACCAGGTTAACTTCAAAGATGACACCATAACATTCATGTCCATATTATCATTCACCATATTAGCCTTGCGTGAAGTCACCCGCTTTAGCGCCTTGCAATTGACAGCATGATGACCTGGCTAGTCATAGTTAAAGCAATTTCCTTGGAACTTTTGCTTCACAATTCCAGCTTTAGGAGCAAGGTACTCAGACTTCCCTTTTCTCTTCTTGTCATTCTTTCCTTTTCCTATGCTCTTGCCTTTTGACTTTGAAGAAGACGAACCATGCTCAACCATATTTGCTTTGGCAGAATCCGGTGTATAAGTGTTTTTTGAGCCAGCTTGTTGTTCTCTTTAATACGAAGACGAACAACCAAGTCTTCAACACTCATCTCCTTTAGATTATGATTCAAGTAGTTTTTAAATCTACCCAGCTTGGAGATAACTTTTCATTGATGGCAGCAACTTGAAAAGTTTCACTCAAAGTCACTCAAAGCACGATGACCTGGCTTGTCATAGTTTAAGCAATTTCCTTGGAACTTTTGCTTCACAATTCCAGCTTTAGGAGCAAGGTACTCAGACTCCCCTTTGCTCTTCTTGTCATTCTTTCCTTTGCCTATGCTCTTGCCTTTTGACTTTGAAGAAGACGAACCATGCTTAACCATATTTGCTTTGGCAAAATTAGGTGTATAAGTGTTTTTTGAGCCAGCTTGTTGTTCTCTTCAATACGAAGACGAACAACCAAGTCTTCAACACTCATCTCCTTTCGCTTATGCTTCATGTAGTTTTTAAATTCTACCCAGCTTGGAAGTAACTTTTCAATGATAGCAGCAACTTGAAAAGTTTCACTCAAAGTCATACCCTCATCATGAATGTCGTGTAGCAAAACCTGCAGCCTTAAACCTGAGTTATCGCATTCTTTGAATCAACTATCTTGTAATCTAAAAAACGAGCTACCACGAACTTCTTTGTACAAGCATTCTTAGTTTTGAACTTACGTTCCAAAGACTATCATAATTCTTTGGCAGTCGTAGTATTGTAGTGCACGTTGTATAAAGAGTCTTCCAAACCATTCAGAACATAGTTGTGACACAAGAAGTCTGAGTGTTTTCATGCTTCAACAGCTTGCAAGGCTTGTTGATTAGCGAGTACACCAATGGGAGGTTCCACCTGAGGTACAGTCTCCTTTAAGAACTTCACAAGGTTCAAAGTAGTGATATAGAAGAACATCTTCTGCTACCATCTCTTAAATTATGCACATTGAATTTTTATGGTTTTCCAGCATGATTAGCATCTGTATGGGTAACTGGCGCACCTGTTACATTCTCAGTATTAGTCGGAGGAGTTTCAGTAGTCATCCTGAAAGATCACACAAGATCAAAACACAAACAGTTAAATAAACTGTTATAAATCAGTATCTATGAAATTCAATCGTGACTTTAATAGATTATACCAGATCTGTTTCAAAGAAACTTAATCTTGGTTTCAATGAATCAGATGCAATAATCAAATTTATCAGTTTAATAGAAACTCAATCTTGGTTTCAACATAAATTGATTAGAATAGCTACTTAAAAACGATATAGTTTTGATAATTAAAACTGTATAATTAGAACTGATTTAAGTGAAACTCAATCCTGGTTTCGAAAGGAACAATTTATACATAAATCTGTCAATAATATTAGTCCGATTTAATAAAAGTTTTAATTCTGTAACACATAATCTGTTTTAAGATTGAAAGGAAAACTGTATACTTTTATTAAATAAATTGAATTACAGTAATAACAATTAACAAAAATAAAAGAACAATATTAAATAACTGAAATAAATAAAAAACATCAAAGGTATGAGACGAGGCTCGTGTTGAACCGGATTCCCTAAAAACAGACTCGCCGTCTGTTTCTTAGGGTATAACATCCAAAGATGTTGTACAGCCGGACTAGACAAACTTGCAATATCATGGAAGCCTTGCGTGTTTGTAAAACCCGCACATAAATTCCATGAACAGTACACTACGTAACGTACGAACCAATTAAAATTTTCCGTTTATGTCATGTACACGTGTCACGAACATTTAATTCAGAAACTACGTATGTGTTAGTGCACGATAATTATTAAGTACGTGATAATACACGATAATTATTAAGTATAATAATTATAATTATGAACATATGATCACGAAAATTTATGAACCTAATAATTATTACGTATAATAATTACAATACGACTAATAGAACACGATATATGTACGTAGTATTTATAACACGAACATTAAACACGGATTAGAACGAATATTAAACACGAACGAACACGTAAATAAATTAAACACGAAAAAAGCCCGGTTTGCCCTTTGGGCCTTATGGTTGCCGCATACAAGGAGACAAGAGGGGGCCGAAGCCTATTTTTTTGGTTTAACTAAAGGAACTAAAAACACATGATTTATCATTCACAGAGTTTTAACAAAAAAAGTAAAAAACCTAGCCCCTCTCTCTCCCTTTGCCGCCGGCTACACAAGAACACCAAGGGTATTTTGGTTGATTTTGATCTTTGATTTTAGGATAATCGTGTTCGTGTTCTTAGTTCTTTTCCAATCACGCATTCGGTATCATCATAACCTTCATCTTTTTATTTTTATATTTCTTTAATTATGTTCATATGTTTAGAAAAAAAAAACATAATTAAACATGTTAGATCAATACATGAATCATGGAAAAGGGTTTGGTTTGGTGGGTTTTGTTCGGCCGACACACGAACCGAGAGCCAAGAGGCTCTCAGTGGTCTTTTGAACACCAACAGCCGAGACCCTAGGGTCTCGGTGTGGTCTTGGTTGCTCGGCCGCAGGGACAAGGGACCCCAATGTGAGTCGAGGTGACGTTTGGTTTGGGTTTGGGTCTCGGCGCAGCAGCAAGCACCACCGGCTTAAGTCGGTGGCTGTTTTGTTCGGTCAGTGGGAAACACAGCCAAGCTGGGGGAACCACCGGCTAAAGCCGGTGGTGATTTTACTCGGACAGTGGCAACCGGCTAGACCGGGTAGCCACTGTCGGGGCTGTTTTGGTTCAGTTTATGTTTCGATTTATATTAAAACACGGAAGCGAGCACGAGATTATTTTTACAAGTTATATTTTTACAAGTTATATTTTTACAAGAAAAAATAAATTAATTAAACATGATTAATAATTAATTTTATTTAAACATGGACTTATGTTATATTATTTTTAATAAATAATATATATTTTAGCCTAAGTATTTTGCTATTTATTTTAGACTATAGTTATTAATTAATTATTAAAACATGGACTTATAATTAACTAATAAAATATGACTTAGGTTATAATTATTAAATATAATAATTCATGATTAACCTAAGTATTTTATATGTCTTAATTTAATTAAATCATGCTTTTATTTAATTAAATCATATAACCTATAGTTTATTAAATTACCATGACATTTAATTAATAAATTATACTATTAATTACATGACTTATGCCTTTTAACCAGTAAACACTGGCTTATATTATTAGCTTATTAATTCAGCTTATTTCTAAATATGAAAACTTTCTATTTTAAGAAACTTACTATTTTTAGAAACTTTCTATTTTTTAGAAACTGATCTATTTTTGGAAAATATCTATTTTTGGAAAATTTCTATTTTTGGAAACCTGCTATTTTTAGAAAGTTACTTATTATTACACAACAAGTATAATAATACAAGAATACAAGAATACAAGATAAAACTTAATCTGAATACATGAAATACATGATTAATACAGTATATCATTTAAAACAGTAAATAAGACTGGAACATATAAAACAAGCTAAGAACATGCTATAACCAGTAACGTACCCAGTAATCAGACAACTTATACATGTCCCTTGTTTATGTAACATTAGTGAGGTCGGAGTAGGACTATTCATCCTTTCATATTTCCTCGTTCACTGGACACAAGGTACGGATTTTCCGTCCTTCAGTATAGACATTCTTTCCTTATTAGGATTCCTCATTTACAACCAACTGTTTTTTCAAGTATATGTTTTATATGTTTTGATTACTTATGTTTAGTTTAAAATGCCTAAGCCATATACATGCATGACTAGTGTAACCTAGTTATGGATGTACCATAACCATAACACTGGAGGCACCAATGTTATGACTTCCTCGCGACGGAGTGATTGCTCGTGGCGTCCCTTTTCAGTTTTGGCCTTATATGTATATTATCATGTGGGGCGTATGGGTGCATCCTAGTTACATGTTTTACAGGATTTTCATGGTGAATGCGATGCATGCCTTGCATCCTTCACAAGGAGCTGATCCCTCCTACCCAGACTAATTAATTAGAGGCAACCCCTCTAATTACATGATGAGGTCTCCCCTCTAAGTATTCATGCACGGTGGAACCTCATGACCTATATGGGATATTGGCTAATTAATACAGTTTTCATATAAACACATAAGTCTTTTCAAACTATAAAACCAGTTTTATGAACATGTTCCAGGTTACTTAGGACTTTTACATTTCCACTACTATTAGTCTTATTATGCTTATGTTATTTCATGCTATACTTGTATATTCTTTCACTGGGCGTTATGCTCTGCCGTTTTCCTTTCATGTTCCCAAACGGCAGGTACTCAAGGACGCTCGTAGACTTTGAGAGTATGTGCATACGGATGGAAGCTATCTAGCCTTCATTACTTTATACATTTCCATACATTACGTTACTTTATTTATTTGGACATTGTTTAGTCCTTTTCCATTTCAGTACTTATATTCATGTGTGTGAGCTAATACTTGGACTACCGATGTTTGTTTCTGGTATTTCCATTCATGGTCATTTAATGTTTTTTGACATTTACCTTAAATGCTTTGATGACACGCCATAATTACCTGTGATATTCCATTTACCAAAATGGGGTGTTACAATTATGGTACCAGAGACGGGTTCGACCTGTAGCCTCTTAAAACATGACCTGTGATTAGTGGGTAATCACCATGGTCCTCCTGGAACTGATAGTTGTTTTCATGCATTTATTTATGTATCATTGTTGTAGGAATTTTTGACTAAGTAATGGTTGGTACAGGACTGGCCATATTTAATCGAATGTGCTTTTAATCAAATCATTTTGTTTTGATGAACCGACCCATAGGCGTTCATCCTCATATTGTCATTTTGTTTAGGTGAACCGACCCATAGGCGTTCACCCAAACCCATGTCATTTTCATTGTCATGCATCCATACACTGTTTTCATGCATATTTTTTTTCATGTTTATATGCATAATTTTTTTTTCATGTATATATATATATATTATGTTTTAATCAGTTTAATCATTACATTTTGTTTTATACTGCCAGATGGTTCTCAGACGTGAACAAGAGCAACAGAGCGCAGCAGTTAAAGCTACTATGCATGCCATGCTTCCTCAATTGATGAATGAAATTCGGGCTGAGGTGCAGGCTGCCAACAATCAGTGCCAGCACCAGCACCAACACCAGAATCCTCCTCCTCCACCTCCAGCTACCTTGATCACATGGCTGGAGCGATTCAATAAGGCAGCGTCCGAGATCCTTCGAGCAGACTGATAGCCCCGCTGAGGCTAAGAGCTGGATAGCTCATATTGAGAAGATCTTTGACGTAATGGGATGCGATCCTGTCTTTAAGGCAAGGTTAACCTGTTACAAGTTTGAAGGGAACTTGCTTGCATGGTGGAAGGCACTGAAGCTGTCGAATGGAGGCGACGACTGGGTGACTGGATTGACTTGGGCAGAGTTCAAGGAGTTGGTGATGGGGCAGATCTTCCCGAAATCTGAGCAGGACAAGCTCAAGAGGGAGTATCACAGGATTAGGAAAAGAGATAGGGAAAACAGCAATGAGTTCATGTAGAGGATTCTTCGACTAGCTAGATTCCTTGGCGTAGCAGCCGGGACTGCAGAGGAGCAAGCGTATCACTTTCGCTGGGCTCTTCGCACATTTGTCGCCAATAACTTGGTGTGTGCTACATTCAATACTGTGGAACAAGTAGCAGATGCAGCCCGTAAGTTAGAGATGCTGCAAGAGAGGGGTGAGTTTGGAGAGGCAGAAAGACCCGACAAGAGGTATATTTCGTCATCAGCGGTGATCATTTCATTTCATTTAGTACTATCCAATATTTATCTTTTTCTATACAATTGCATCTTTCAGGTAGAAGACTGGGGACCGGTCCCAACCGGCCACTCAGCAGCAGAGTCAGCACAAGGGTAATGGTCAGACCCAAGACCGTTCTGCTTCAGATAAGCGTGGCGGTAATGACGATGACCGTAACAACGCCAACTACTCCAACAGCAGCAGGTCCCTAAACTTACTCATTTCTATATTATGCTTTATGATTCTATATTCTGACATTTCAGCATCTACTACCAGGAACAATGGCAAACGGAAGGGAGCAGGACCGCAAAGTTTCACAGCCCAACCGTGCAACTACATCTGGTATTACGTCTTACGATTTTCTGCATTGTCCTGTTTGTACCCATTAATCATGTCTCACGTATACTTTTCTGAACAGGCTCCTAGCCAGCAAGGGCACCTGTTGGAGGGTATACTCACCCTCTCTGCACTACGTGAAACCGTAGGCACCCAGGGCCGTGTCTCCATGATAATGATGCTTGCTTCAAGTGTGGCCATCCAGGCCATCGCATGAAGGACTACCGTAAGGGTGAGATCGAGGGCACTTCTGGACATGCAGACTCCAATCCAGCCCCTAGTATTGGACGGGTGTACACGACCTCACGTGATCAGGCCAACAAGTAAATAGGTACCATCATTGGAATCTTGTATATGGATGGTCAAGCTACATGTGTATTATTTGACACGGGTGCTACTCATTCGGTCATATCTACTGCTTATGCCAAGAGTGTTAGGATATCCCCTATGCCACTAGAAAATGTCAAACATTTCCACGCCCTTAAGAGACTCTGTACGCATCACACATGGGTACAAAGATCTTCCCCTTAAGTTTGATGACAAGATTCGTTCAGCTGACTCACTTTCATTGGACATGTGCGATTTCGACAAGATATTAGGCATGGACTGGTTATCCAAACACCACGCCACCATAGACTGCCATCTATATCGGGTCAGTTTCGGTGATGTAAACGCACCAGAGTACATTCACAACGGTTTCATACCCGGAAGGTCTGTACAAATAATTTCAACCTTACAAGCATGTGCATTACTTTCACATGGTTGCGAGGGCTACTTAGCCACTGTTCATGATTTGGATGCTGAATCTCCATCTATCCAGAATCATCCAATCATGTTAGAATTTTCCGATATTTTTCCAGAAGAACGTCCGGGCATACCACCTGCTCGTGAGGTAGAGCTTAATATTGAGATCATCCCAGGAGATGAGCCAATTTCTAAGGCTCCTTACCGCATGGCTCCCATAGACCTTAAGGAGTTAAAGGAACAACTACAGGAACTTTTGCAACGAGGTTTTATCCGACCTAATGCATCTCCATGGGGTGCACCAGTTTTATACGTAAAGAAGAAGGACGACAGTATGCATCTTTGCATTGATAATTGTGAGCTTAATAAGATCACCATCAGGAATCGATATCCTTTGCCACGCATTGATGATCTGTTTGACCAACTCCAAGGGGCCAAACATTTCTCCAAGACCGATATGAGTTCGGGCTATCATCAGCTACGGGTTAAAGAGTAGGACATCGCCAAGACTGCTTTCCGTACACGATATGGACACTACGAATTTGTAGTCATGCCATTTGGCCTTACTAATGCTCCAGCAGTTTTCATGGACTTGATGAACCGTATCTTCCATGAGTTTCTGGACAAGTTCGTCATTGTCTTCATTGATGATATTCTGATTTTCTCTAAGTCTAAGGAGGAACACAAAGACCATCTTCGTACAACATTACAGATACTTCGCCAGAAGCAGCTGTTTGCTAAGTTCTCCAAATGCGAATTCTGGTTGAGTAAAGTGGCGTTCCTAGGCCACATAGTATCCGCAGAAGGAATAACCATGGATCCTGCGAAGGTTGAGGCTATTACAAAGTGGCCAAGACCGACATCAGCAACTGAAGTTCGCAGCTTTCTAGGCTTAGTTGGCTACTACCGTAGGTTCATAGAGAACTTTTCCCAATTAGCACTGCCATTGACCAAACTGATGCGGAAAGGGGAGAAATTCGTTTGGACTGCAGAAAGAGAGAAGAGATTTGAAGACCTAAAGCAGAGGCTGGTATCTGTACCGATTCTTACTCTCCCATCTGGTACAGGTGGATTTAAAATCTACAGTGATGTTTCAGGGAAGGGACTTGGCTGTGTTCTCATGCAACATGGGAAAGTGATTACTTACTGAAGGTCTACGAAATTATTGGCCTATTCTACATGATGGATTTGATGGATTAAGATGGTTGATTAATTGATAGATATAAAAGAGATGAAAGAAGGAGATGATGGAATAGAGAGAGAAAGGAGAGAAGGGAGAAAGTTAGAGAGAGAAAGTGAAAATGGAATTATGATTAAGTGTGAAATGGACAATCAACAACCCCTCCTAACATGCTAGGAGGGGATATATATAGCCCACCCTACATGTGGGCTATATGGACTATACATAAACTAAATGGATCACGAGCCCATTACATAATTATCGTTGGAGCGACCGATCCTTCATAAATACGTAAAACGTATTTCCAACAATCTCCCCCTAAGGGAGGTCGCTCCAAGAAACAAAGTTCTAAATAATCTATATCTCGTGATCTACGCTAACTAAGATGTGACCGAGACTTTATTGGGAAAAACGTATTTCCAACAATCTCCCCCTAAGGGAGGTCACATCTTTTTACAAAATCTTAAACCTAGCATCTATGCTTGAGTCTTCGATCTTGTTCTTGTGAATATGCTTGATGTGATCATTGACTTTAGTCTTGAGCATGTTTCCTTGCCTTGACCTTGTGCATTCTTCACTTGTGATATTTGCCTCTTTGTGACTTCATGTTCCACATACTTATACTTTTAAATTCTTGAAAGCTTCAGAGTTTGATACAGCGGAAGACTTGACCTTCAGGCTTTCTTGAATTTGTTGAAGTACTAATTGTATGTAGTATAAGCATGTGGTGACGACTTCTTCTGGATTGTACAACGCAATGCCACCTTCTTGTTACGCTGCATAAGACAGTTAGCAACAAATAATATACACGGATGAAATGGCCTTGAACATTTCATTCTAATTCGGTAGCATTTTACCTCCGGTCGGTGAAGACCGTTGGACGATATTAAATATCGTACTTGTGGCAGGTAGTTTCAATAAAGAACCTCCTTGACAAGATTTCGCGGGTAAACCCGTTCTCTTTACTCGATCGTCCAAAGCTGACTGCGAACGTAAAGAGTGAATCATTTGGATAATATTATCCGCATGATTTGAAGCCGTCAATTCATGTTCCTGGAACAAGTGAAGTTCAATTAAGAACCGCACCATCGTTGCTTTCCAGTTGTCACTAGCTTGATTCATATAGAATCTTTCAAGTTACCTACCAAGTACTGTTTGATGTTAACACTAGAAGGATTTCCATTCGTCACTGTAAATACTTAATAGTATTACTCTGAATGTTATGGCAAGATCACTAAGATATTGCGTAGAGGCCTGGAACGTGTTTAAATTCATTTAAGGATTAAACCACTGTTGCTTTCCAGTTATCACAAGTTTGATTCATAAAGAATCACACAAGTCACCTACCATGAGCTTTTTGATATTCGCTCAAGAAGGATTTCCATCTTCATTGTAAATACTTTCGTATTACTCCGATGTTCAGGCAAGATCATGAAGATTTTGCGTAGGACTCTTAAGATCTTTCTTACTTTTCACAGTGTGTGAAGAAGCAAGGAAATATGAAAGTGTGTCCTAATGAGATATTTGATGATCTCAAATGGCTCTAGACTCGATCGTGCATTTTGGATTTTAGTGATCGGAGGCTGGAGAGGAGTGCCACCTTTTCAATACCAGTCTATTCGGAGTGAATAAACCAATAGATAACATGTTGATCTCCGTGTTATTAAAACAAATACCTTTTAAGAGATATTTGAGTTAGCTGGGATGGGTTGTGCATTGCATCACTGGGTCCATGACGTCTTTCTTCAATACCGAGAATCATTAGCAAAAATGACCTCAATAGCATATGTATTGACCCGGTTTCTGCCTAAGGTTGTAAGGAGGGCTTCTTTCTTTACACCCTTTATCTTTACAATTCTTTTTCATTCTTCAACCCCTTCAATGCTTACCAATACGTCATAACTAGCACCTTGTTGTGATTGTTCCAGTGCTAACTTAAGTACTTGGTCGGCATTCAGCTACGTTCACAATCTTTCTCCATCTTTCCTAAGGACTACTATTTCTAGCTATGGAATGTCCTTGGGAAGATTCCTCCGGTTCTAGAGAAATCATTGGACTTTAACCTATCCTACCATCCTTATGTCACCACAATCTTCACCGTCGTGAATAGAGATGTTTTGGGTAAGTGTATGTCACCATGAAATCCATTTTGAAGTGCAAATCCATTTTGCTCCCCCTTAACATATGCCACGATATCCGAAAACATTTCGCACATGTCGGGATGAGCCAGCACGTTAAGTCAAACCATTTGTGATTAATCATTTCCCATATTAAATCACATTTTCTCCCCCATATTAAAAATATTAACCCAATCGATGTTTTTAATATCAATTGATTTAATAGCATTTTAAGAAAATTTGGGAGGAAAAATGCAAATCCAATTATCTTCATAAATTACACAAGCTCCCCCTCAAATTAATGAGGGTGTGCTGAAACGTAAATTAAATACCTTTTAAACACAAGTGTAAGGTATTTATCACGTGCAAAGATCATATATGATAATGAATTCACAAGATTAACAATTTACGAGGTAGAACCTGAATGATGGAGAACATCATATGAAAGATTCATATGGTTCTTGTTCACGAATGTTGGTCACCTCGTCACGTCCCCGAGAAAATTAATTCCCGTTGTTGAGTCAAAGCTTTCCGGTGAAATGCTTGACTTGATTATGAAAAGCGGGTTGCTATCTGAAATAATAGCAAACCATTTTGAGCATGTTTTAAAAGTTTGAACTTCTGCTCGAACTTTATTTACAACCCCGTGTCATTATTGAATGACATTTCTAGTATCGTAAATATTATCGATTCCAGAAGACATGCTCTTTTTATCAAAACATTTTTGAACACACAATTTTGAAAGATTTAGAAAAAACCTTTCGAGAAATTCTCGAAAAATTGTGTTCAAAGTTTTGAAAAACAATTACTTGAGCTTAAGATGTTGAATATCTTAAAAGCGAGCTCAAGTCCGAGAAGTTGTGAACTTCCCGTTGTTAAGGATAAGTTACCATCGGCGATAAACTTTCCTTTTATCTGAAGGACGAATTCTAAGCTGACACTTACTTAGAAGTCGTGTTCATGAGCTTGAAAACTTTGACTGTTTTAACGGAAAGCTCATGACCGAGAAAGGTTAATTTCTCGTTACGAGGAAAAGTTCTCTTATTTAAAAGATACACTTTCCTTTCTGAGCTTAAAACTTCGAATGTTTTAATACAAGCTCATGACCGAGAAAGGTGAATTTCTCGTTAAGAGGATAAGTTATCATAAAAGATAATCTTTCCTTTATTTTAAGTTCGAGTTACAGTCTGACATTTAACTGTAAGTCATTGTGCATGAGCTTAAAAACCTCGAATGTTTTTAATTTTAGCTCATGCCCGAGAAAACTTAATTTCTCGTTGTTAGGATAAGTTTATCATCGGCGATAAACTTTCCTTTCTTTGATGCACGGGTTACCATCTGATATTTAATGATAAACCATATACACGAGCTTAAAACCTTTGAATGGTTTTAGGGTAAGCTCGTGTCCAAGAAAACTTAATTTCTTGTTAAGAGGGTAAGTTATCGTTGCGTGGATAAACTTCCCTGTCTCTGAAGTCCGGGTCGTCGTCTGTCATTTAACGAGGAGCCATGGTGCATGAGCTTAAAAACTTGGAATGTTTTGATATAAGCTCATGCCCGAGAAAAATTAATTTCTCGTTGTTAGGATAAGTTTACCATCGGCGATAAACTTTCCTTTCTTTGAAGATCGAGTTATAGTCTGTGATGTGACTATAAGTCCTTGTGAGCTTAGCCATGAATCCCCTGAGACACTTGTTTCTCCGATAACTGCTTCTTCAACAACCAAACTCTAAGAGTGTCCTTAGTTGAACGGTATACAACGATTGAACCGCTTCGTTCTTTTGGAACATCAACTTTGGTACCTGCATTCTTATTAGGAGTTTGTATACTTTTGCGTGGGTTAGAGTTATCTATTTTAGAAGCACGTGGGGGTTCATGGTTTTCTTTTCTTGTGTAAGAGGTGGCCTGAGGAGATGATTCACTTGTCTTAGTTGGCAAACGTTTCCTTTTATAGAAAACCTTAAGTTCAGGCTTAAGTGATGTATCATCCTTTTCAATTTCCTCCTTAGCAGTCTTAGTAGAGTCGGAGATTATCCTAGTTAAAGGGCACTCGTTTCCTACAAGAGTGAAAGATCTACCAGTGGGGCGCCACATTTTACCAACGGGTTTGATTTTAGCAACCCACTGGGATTTAAGTCTAGCACGGGAGTTCACCTCATTAAGCAATTTTTTGATACAGGAATCATGATTTGCCGTAAAGACACATTTTCTACATGTTTTACAAGTAGCATATTTAATGTCCGAGTAATTCCTAGATGATTGATCGATGCTCCTAGGAGACGTCATGCTACGGTTAGCAGTGTTGGGTAATCTAGAAGGCATCTGACTAGGTTGGACATTTCTATCTCTTACATGTGTCCTTTGAATAGGTTCCCTTTGACCAAAATCATGGCGCACATCAGTTGAACTAGTTCTAGACGTATTCATTGAACTATTCTTAGAGAAACTAGGAGCAATCATGTGATGAGGTCTTGCTAAAACTGATTTAGTCACATTAGGCCTAGTTGGTGGAGTGACTGTTCTAGAAATATGACCCAAATCAACTTGGGAGGCAAACCGCGGTCTCGAGGATAGTGATCGCTCGGATCTAAATGCAGTAGGTTGTCTGACAATCGGTTGTCTGACGAACTGATTTGTAGGCGGTTTCCCCAAGATTGATGGTTTTTCAAGCTTAGTGTCCACACTAGTTCCTCTAGTTTTTCTTAACTCGTTTTTCAACGCAGCTATAGCAAAAACCTTTTCCTGTACTTGGGCCTTTAAAGTCTCATTCTCTTTGAGCAAGTTATCTTGGGATGCCAACTTAGATTCAAGCAGTTGAATTTGTTTCAAAAGATTATCCTTTTCAGCTTTAGACTCTAAAACTTTTTGATCTAATTTTCTTTCAAGAACAACGTTTGACTTTTCAAGTTTCTCAAAGTATGTTTCAAATTTGTCCGTTTTCTTAGAGAATTCAAGTTTGGCATCCTCAAGATCTTTTAATTGTTGAGCTACAATTGTTTCGAGCTCTCTAATCTTGGAATCAGAAGCTGTCAATGAAGCAGTTATAAGACAATTATCATGAAGTTTAGCATTTTGAACACTTTCTCCCCCATTATGACTCACATCGGATGAATCATAAGTGGTATTTCTATCACTCTTGTCCATCCCATGTTTGTCATAATTAGGTTCAGAATGCTCAATATGCGGCATGTCATCAACATATACATCATAACCAACATCACATTATACCATGTTTGCAGGCTCTTCGTCATAAACGGGTAAGGTGTCATCAAAAGAGATCTCGTGAGCATTCCCTGACGTGCCACTGGTATCATGTTATCCCTCTGATTCCGAGCTCTTGCCATCGTTAGGCTCCAAGTTGTCAACCGTGTGACCATTCTCCTCTTGCGTCTGCATCATAGATTCTTGCACTCCATTATCATACATTTGCTGAAGTTGTGATCTTTGATAAATCGAAGACGAGACCGATGACATGAGTTTCAAAATCGTATCACGGAAAACTCGAAGCTCGGTATGTGTATCTCGAAGAAATTATTGGCAAATCACTGAACTTTCAGGCTTGATGATATCGAATTGGAGGAAAGGCGTGAGGTGTTTCACAAGAGCCTTATAAGCAAGTGCCGATGCAGAGTGATTAAAGTTTCCATGGTTGAGTTGCTCGGCGAGTTGGGTCAAAGTGGTAAACATAGAGTCGATGAATATATGACGATCTTGACCAAAGATTGTCACAAATTCGCTCCCTCCTTGAATCCGTGAAAGAGTAACTAGATGACACTGAAGCATTTGAAATGAAGTGTTGCCACTTTTCCTAACTTTGTTTTGCATTGAATGCGATACTCCCTCTTGATTTTTCGATTTCAACGAATCCATTGAAGTTCAATGAAAAATAAACGTAGAATTACTTATCGATGAAAAATCCGTCTTCACTTACAAGTACCTGATAAAAATCCGTAGCCACTAAAAAATAAATCCCGTTACTTTGACTCGTTACTTTTGACTTTAACACTGGCCACAATAACTTTTAACCCGACAAATGTTTTTCCACGTTAACTCTTTACGGAATACCCGCCTCAATACAATGTACCAAAACTTAGTAAAACAAAAAAATTTATTAAACTAAAAATTTAAAAATGACAAAAAGACAAAATAAATGTAACTAAAAATAAAAATTTAGACTTAATCTTAAATATACTTAAAAAGAAATGTAACCAAAATTTAAAATAAAAATAAATGTAACTAAAATTTAGAGATTAACGTGGCTAGGATAAATGAAAAAAAAAAAATCAAAAAACTTTGTAAGATCCGCCTCTCACACGTGGAACACCCTAATACACATAGAACTCTCCGCCTCACTTAAATAAAATCTCTAACCTAATTTTTCTCTCTCTCTCTCACAAATCACTCCGTCTTCTTTCTTTCTCTTTGATCTCTCTCTCTCCAAATTATCTCTCAAAACTCAATCACAGAAAATCAAACACCAATCTCACTGGATAGTTTTGAAACAAATCCCAACCGAAATCTCAAATTCTGATACTATTGTTGCCAGTATTACTTGTGTGTTTCAATCTTCAAAATAAACACAAAGCCTATGAAGACAAATGAACCAGCTTCAAGATCCTGAATGGGTCTCGGGTAGGTGTGTCCTTTTTAATGTTTTTCGAGTCTGTCTTCTTCATCTGTAGTGTCCTTCTGTCGTTAGATTCAGGGTCGAGAGTTGTTTGTTGTCAATGAGGGTCGGGTTATACGAGAGGGAGTGTGTAGTTTGATTAATTCAAGAGGTTTGAGTGAGGGTGAGGCTGGTTAGGGAGTTGAGGGTGTGTGAGTGTATGTGATGTTCGAGGGTGTGTCGGGAAATCAGAGTTTGAAAAGGATTTGGATTTGAGTCGAGTCGGGTTGTGTGATGAGTCTAAATCAGGTTTCGAGAGGTGTGAGATTGAGGGGGGTGTTTGGTGTCGGTTTGTCGAGAGTGTGAGGGAGAGTGTGAAAAGGAGTCAAGGGAGATTGATGTCGAGTGGGTTTTGTGTGAGAGATGTTGATGTTGATGTCGAGAGGTGTAACGAGAGGGTGTGAGGGTTTGGGTTTTGTTTTAAGATGTCGAGGGTATGAGTCGTTTTAAGAGACGACGATGACTTGCCCGTTGTGTTTGAATTTGGATGCTTCGTTCGGAAGAGTTCCGAATCGGAAGAGTTCCGAATCGGAAGAGTTTGATTCGGAACTTTAAGTTTGATTCGGAACTTTAAGTTTGATTCGGAACTTTAAGTTTGATTCGGAACTTTAAGTTTGATTCGAAACTTTAAGTTTGATTCGGAACTTTAAGTTTGATTCGGAACTTTAAGTTTGATTCGGAACTTTAAGTTTGATTCGGAACTTTAAGTTTGATTCGGAACTTTAAGTTTGATTCGGAACTTTAAGTTTGATTCGGAACTTTAAGTTTGATTCGGAACTTTAGGATCAGTAGAAACAGGTTCGAAACTTGATGAGATTGAGATACGATGAATTGGACAGAAAAATGATATTGGACAGTTTGACAGTTGACCAACCCAAAAAAAAATGATAAAACTGATTATATATAAAAAAATTAAAAATGGTTATATATAAAAAAAACAGATTATAGAAAACCCAGTAAAAAACAGTTGGACCAAAAAACTTGACAATAAAATAAATAAATAAATAAAAAATCTAAAATTGATAAAAAATTTCGAAATTGATAAAATCGATAGATTAAAAACAATAACAAAATACAAACTTTTTATGGAAATTGATGATTAACAAAAAATTTGTGATTTTTATATAAAATAAGTAAATCAAACTTTTTATAGAAATTTGTGATTAAATTTGTGATTAAAAACAATAAAAATACAAACTTTTTATGATTTAAAACATAAAAACACAAACTTTATATGAAAAATACAAACTTTTTATGATTTAAAACATAAAAACACAAACTTTATATGAAAAATACAAACTTTTTATGATTTAAGCATGATTAAATCAAAACCCACCAAAATCAAAAAGAAATAAAAGCAAGAATAAACCAATCAAACCTTGGCTCTTGATACCAATTGAAGTTCTACGAAATTATTGGCCTATTCTACATGATGGATTTGATGGATTAAGATGGTTGATTAATTGATAGATATAAAAGAGATGAAGGAAGGAGATGATGGAATAGAGAGAGAAAGGAGAGAAGGGAGAAAGTTAGAGAGAGAAAGTGAAAATGGAATTATGATTAAGTGTGAAATGGACAATCAACAACCCCTCCTAACATGCTAGGAGGGGATATATATAGCCCACCATACATGTGGGCTATATGGACTATACATAAACTAAATGGATCACGAGCCCATTACATAATTATCGTTGGAGCGACCGATCCTTCATAAATACGTAAAACGTATTTCCAACACTTATGTATCATGACAGCTAAATCCTTATGAGGAGAACTACCCTACGCATGACTTGGAACTTGCAGCAGTCGTGTTTGGACTGAAGATATGGAGGCACTACTTGTATGGCGAATCATGTGATATCTTCACAGATCATAAGAGTCTGAAATACATCTTCACTTAGCGTGAACTGAACATGAGGCAGAGAAGGTGGTTAGAGCTGTTGAAGGATTATGACATTAATCTGCAGTATCATCCCGACAAGGCGAATGTAGTGGCAGATGCTCTTAGTAGGAAGTCGGGTATGATCAACAACATTAAGATAGAGGAAGAGATTATACGAGACTTGGAGCGACTAGATATTGAGATCATGGTACGTGGATAGCGTGGCTACTGGGCTAATCTTATAGTGGAGCCTCACTTACTCTCTAGGATCAAGGAAGCTCATAAGGATGATGGTAAAATCTGGGCAATTATTCAGAACTTAGATCAGCAGACGGAGTTTTGGTTAGATGACGACGATATCTTGTAGCAGGGCACTAGACTTTGTGTTCCTGATGATCTTACACTCAGGGAGGCGTTATTAGCTGAAGCTCATAGCTCCCTATTCTCCATTCATCCTGGTTCAACCAAGATGTACCAAGACATCAAGCAGTATTTCTGGTAGAGTGGTATGAAACAGGTGGTTGCTACCTATGTCTCCAAATGTCTTACCTACCAGCAGGTTAAGACCGAGCATCAACGATCTAGTGGTCTACTACAACCATTAGACATTACATAGTGGAAGTGGGACAAGATCACCATGGATTTTGTCACCGGACTTCCGCAGTCACAGAGGAAGCATGATGCAATTTGGGTTATCGTTGATCGACTTACCAAGTTAGCTCATTTCTTACCGATCCGCAAAGATGATCCAGTTAGAAAATGGGCTGACACATATAAGAAGGAGATCATGAGACTTCTGGTCCTCCATCCAGTATCATCTCGGACAGAGATCCTCGGTTTACTTCGCGATCTTGGAGGAGTCTGCAGAAAGCTTGGGTTACCAAACTTAAGCTTAGCACGACTTTTCATCCTCAAACAAACGGGCATTCCATGCGAACCATTCAGATATTAGAAGACATGCTTCGAGCGTGTGCTTTAGAATGGACAGGATGTTGGGATGACTACATCTGCTTGGTAGAGTTTGCATACAACAACAGTTGGCACGCCAGCATCAAGTGTGCACCGTTTGAGATGTTGTATGGTAGGAAGTGTCGCGCCTCAATCTACTGGGATCAGGTTGGTGAGCAAACACTTGAAGGTCCGTAGATGATAGAGTTGACCAACAAGAAAGTCGTTGTAGCTAGGGCGAAATTACAAGAACCTCATGCACGTCAAAAGAGTTATGCCGACAAGCATCATAGGGATTTGCATTTCAACGTGGGAGATCATGTCTTTCTTAAGGTATCATCGACACGTGGTGTTAGACGTTTTGGAATCAAAGGAAAACTCAGTCCTCGATTCATCAGACCGTTTGATATCATCGAACGAGTCGGTAAAGTATCTTATCGTTTAGCGTTACCGCCGCAGCTTTCTCACGTTCATGACATTTTACATGTGTTCTTACTTAGAGGGTACAACTATCATCCCCTTCACATGGTTCAGTATCCACTTGAACAGATTCGTGAAGATCTTACCTTCATCGAGAAACCTGAACGAGTTCTTGATCGACAGGAACGAGTCATGGGGAAGAAGACGATTCCATTCAACAAAATCCTTTGGAGGGACCATACCGAGCGGGAAGCCACTTGGGAGACAGAGGAGTCTATCCGGACTTCTTACCCTCATTTCAAGTTTTGATTCGGGTATGTTCCTCTTTCAGTTTACATTATCTATAATTCGGGGACGATTATTGTAAAACCCGTAAAAATAAGGTCATAATTTAATTCTATTTTCAATTATTTTGAAGTATTTTATAACGTTAAATATTATTATGTTTAACGGTTTAAGTTGAAACCGATATTAAATATTATATTTTAATATTTTGACGAGTAACGAGGACTACTAGTGATCGTGATACCGACGGATGCCAAAATTTTATATTTTATTATCGATCGTTTCGATATTTAATATTTTCGACAATATCGTTTTAATTACGTATCGAGTCGTTATATTATTATTTTTCGTGTGCGTTTAAATTTTAAAAAAAAATATTTTTAGGAAAACCGAGTCTCGTAAATATTTCAAAATTTACAATTTATATTTTCTACCCTTTTAAACTATTTTATTCCATGTTTGACCAAAACTATCACAAATTGGCAAAAACTACCCTAACCTTACACTATATATAAAAATTCCACTAGCACAATTTCATTTAAAAATTATTAAACAAAAAAAAATCACCATCTTTCTTCTTCCTTTTCTATTTTGGCCGTACACCACCACCATCCATTCCATCAAATTTTTTTTGATGATCTAGCTTGATTCTTCCAAAACCAAAACAAGTCCCATTCCTAAAATCTCAAGGTGATTCTAATGATACAAAATTTTCTTACATGCATTAAGTTTTTAATTTTGATAAAAACTAGGCTTGTTAGGTGGAAATTTTGATCATGCATGTGTTAGTAGTGATGATCAAATGGTGTTTGTGCCATGTTTTTGTTATAAAGATGAACTTTAATTTTTGGGTTTTTGATTTTGATGATGATACAAGTGTTAGGATAGGTTTATGATGATAATAGGATGTTAGAATGATGATAGAAGTTGTTGGTTTTGATTAAAAACTTGATTTTGTAAGAGATTTTTATAGTCAATTTTGGGTAGTAGGTTTGAGGCCAATTTCGGGGGTCTTAATTCTGAATATAGATAGATATTATGGGATTATGTTGTAGAGAATTTCGTTAGCTTCGATTTGATATAAGGTAGGCCTTCCAACTCCAAACGAGGTGAAAGATACACTAGTTTGATTTTCGTGTACTGGGAGACGAGTGTTGACACAATCCAAAAATTGTTGTCAATATTTGGATCGAATGTCGGGGACTATAAAATGAGTTTCAAAAGGATTCAAGGGCTGTTCTCAGGCTCAAAGTTTAGTATTTTGAGTCTATTTTTCGAATCAAGTGTCGGTTTTCTAAATGGAGTTGTTTAGAATGGTCAAAATGGTTTCGTAAGTCGAGGTCGCTAAACTGTCCGAATTTTGTGATTCAAAGATGAGTCGGGCAGGGAACTTTAGAAGTAAAATCTTTTAATGGGCTCTTGGGAGGAATTTCTACATATAGTAAGTAAGTTCTCTGAGTAGTATGATAAAAAGTTGATATGTTTAAGTATGGGAAAACGGTTTGGATATTCGGTATGTTCCGACAGATTTTTATTAAAGGCATAGGATAATAAAATGAATATATAGGAGAGTGTAATAGAATCACTTGTATCGTTTTGTCTCGAGTTTGTCGTGAATTTATGAGTCGAGTTTTATATTCTTATGTATGGTTTATTTCTCGAGTCTATTATTAATGAACGCACCTTATTTGATAGGTTGCGGTTTTCGTGTTTGAAAGGCATCATCTATCGTCGGCGATCGTCTCATTACCACTATTGGCTAAGGTGAGTCTATAGCCTCGCTTTATACTAGTTATTAAATGATTTTAAGCCCGCGAGGGAGAATACATGTTTTTATAAACTTAGAACACAAGTCTTTTATGGTATGCTTGTCCTTCTATGAATGGACCCGTGGTTGCCTTTAAATTGCATTAAGTGATTGCCTTTGTTAAATCCTCAATTATGGACCGTTAACTAGCTTATGATGGGCTAGCCGCTAGTACAATTAACAGATCTATGGGGGAAGGCGCCCCGGTTCAGTTTGTGTGGACTTGTCACAGAAGCTTAGGCCCGACCTCCACACTGTTTGAACATATTGTATTGAGAAGTCAGGTATACGACAATGTACCAATAATCTGGAGGTAACCGACAATTAATTAATCTCCTGTCTTATCAGACCTCTAAAAGGAGTGTTTAAGGGCTCGGTTCCATGAGCTTATTGCAATTTATGCTATATACAATTATTATTGTTGATGCAAATTATTATTTGATGCTTATAAGCATGCCACAAACTTATAATCTTTGCTTGTGTTCAAATTGATTACATAAACCTATAGATTCACTCGGCATTTTTGCTGATTGTTTTACTCACATGTATTTCAGGTAATCAAGAAGTGGAAGCTTGGAGGTCACGAGGAATGAAGTTGTGCACTGCTATGTTGTTCAAACTCTTTGATTTATTTACCGTTCCATTTTTAAAACAAACTAATATGTTGTTTTAACTTATCCTTTGGTAAAGATTGCTTGGGTCTACGCTACTCTGATAAATGTTTTAGGAACGATAAATTTGAAACGTCTCTTTTCGAGTCGTTCTTTATAAATTATGTGTTGTTGTATCATTGTTTAGCACCCAAAGATGTATCCGCTGCGTGTCAATTTGGGGGTGTTAAAGATTGGTATCAGAGCCATGAGTTATAGAGAACCAGGTCTTTATTTTAAAACCTAAACTATAACTATCAGTTTTTGTTTTTCAAAGAGTCGGTGCACAAGACTTCGCGTGACTTCAGGTTCAAGCTACTTCTGAGATTACAATTTTAGTATACGTCGTATACCTTATTGGTAAGTATTTGTAAATAAATACTATGATCCATTTATGGATATGTATTTATATCTAGGATCCCTTTTATCGATATATATTTATGTCGTTAAAATTTTCGATAAAAGTTTATCATTTATTAATGATTAACTTAAATAAATACAATGAATTTTCAAGATCTTTCTGTATTTATTTTTGAAGTATTTAAATTGCTTTTATTGAAAAAAATTTATATTATGACCTTACATATCTTCAATTGCGTGTGCTATTGATTAACCCTTTGAGATATCTATATAGATATCCAAATCGTCTTCCGGCTGTTTATGCTTGGACGGCTTGAAACGTAATCTCTAGACCATTGTGTAACTCAATGTGTCCTTGGAATAGACTAACCGCTATCGTGTGAGTCACACATTTTGAAACATTTCATATAATCGTGTTGAATAATATCATGGTTTTTCATAATATTTTGTTGATTTTTATTATCGTTTTACACGACATGCGAAGATTTAATTCGTTGACATTTATATGTATCGACTCCGAAGTGTATTGTTCGCTTATATCTCGGTAACGTCATCGTTATTTTATAAATTATCGTCTAGATTATGGCGCTAGATTGGAATACGATTTTACATCTATAAACTTGTATTATCCTCTTTCATTAACCTTCTTGCTCTCGGAACGCAACCTATGAATGTTCCATTCTTTTCTTGTTATGTTTTGTGTTTTTGGACAATTGTGGCACCAAGGAGATTTGCCTACTTTGCACCTTGAGATCTAAATTATGGACGTCATTCACCGTTTTGCTTCCTAATTTTCGTGTTGAATACCTTGAAGCATCTTCTGTCATTCATTATGCTAAATTTTTATTTGATGCTCATTATGAGATTTATTTTTCGTTGTTGTAAAATCCACAAGACATGTGTGTATATATATATATATATTGAGCCGTTAGGAAGTGTCGAAAAATATATTTAATGGAGAAACTGCAGGGGGTGTATAAACAGGTCAAAACTTAAGAGTAAGACCTGCGTTTTTAAAATAAAATAGTCAAACCTGCACAAAACTTGAAGGGTATTTTGGTCATTTTATATTGGGTTTCAGGCCTCGGGTAAAACTAGAAAGTCGTTTGAAACGTTGTTTTGCATCAAAATGCTTTAGACTCCGAGTCTTGGAGATGTCGTTTATCGGGTCAATTAATCGGCTCATATTAAAAGTTAGATCTGATAGAAAATTCAGAACATGAGTTTTAAACGTTTCTAAGCAGTTTTGAGTTTATTTGAGATCGTAAAATTTTAACGAATATTATTTTACAACTAACAAATACTAGTTGCATGTGAAAATGTTTAAAAATAGAAACATTACAGGATTAGCAATTACCGGATTAATGGTGTAATTTGAAAATGAATAATATACTTTCTTAAAAGCATGTTGTGTCGAGTATCTTACATAGAATACACATATGGATTGATTTATTCTTTTTATATATATATGACTCATTTGTCATTCGATGTTATTTTATTTTTATTTTCTCCTAACCTTCCACTGATTTGGGTTGAGTTTTGATGTTTTGCCTTCACATTCTTCGTCGATATTCTCATCACGTGTCTCATGGCGTTTCCGTCTAAACCTTATAACCTTTTGAAACCTTATTAACTCGTGACCATTTCATTGGTTGTTTTATGAGCTACTATTTGCTACTTTTTGCAAACCTTTGGCTACTTTATACGTTGTCATGATGTCACCTTATAAATAAATCTGATATTGTTTTACGATTATTTTCATCAATTGTTTTTACTTTGGTCTTATAAAATACTTTTCGTAACATTAAAAGTTGCTTATTGAGTATCTCACAAATTACTTGTATCCTATAAATTTATAAACTATTTTTAAATTCCATTTTACAAATGGCATGATTTATATATAAACATAAGAAACGTAATACTTTTCGACGAAACTGAGCACTGCATTGCTATTCCTAAATTATACATGGCCTGATCACCTATGTCTAATTTAGAAGGAGCCATGCTAGGCTGAATAGTAGTCACCTTAAAAATCTTGATAATAATCAACTTTTTACTTGTATTTATGATAAAGATAAATAAAATGAAATAAAGTGAAAAGTATTTTTGAAAACCTTTATATTTTATGCAAGTAGCGTGATTTCTATGCATCCGTATACGTTTTCTTACCTTTTTCTTGAACGAATTTCGCGCATACGAATACGTTTTTACTTGACGATCGTTTTTCAACTTGTTACTTCATTTTATCTTATAACTGATTTCTTTTGGACCGTTCGTCTCATTACTGACTGTCGATAAATGACTTGAAAGTCTCGATGTTTTATCCTTCCTTCTCGTCCAATCTTCTTTATGCGACTGGGTAGATCTTTGGAATGTCTCCGCACGTGAATAATGAATTATCACTAGAGTGATTTCCGTATATCCGGGATGACGTCTGTCACTCTCGTTTGTCTTGAAATCCACTCTTGTGAACCGTGCTTTGACTTCTCTCTTTAAACACTAACATCGTTCATTTGATTCATTTTAATTACAAGTGATTATTAGGAATTTTATTTTATTAAAGTTTTTGTATGGATTTTATTTCTGATCGTGTATCGACCACCGCTAAGTTAACAAGTTGATGATTGGTGAACCATCGACCGCACTAACAAAATTGACAACTTGTTTAATCTATTATATCTTATCGTCATACCATCAATGCCTTTATTTTATTATTTTCTTTAAGAATTCATACGACATTTGCTTCGTTCTCTTTTGTACTGTTGATTTCGTACTAATTGTTGACCATTATTTCCATTCGTATTCGTTTGTTATCTTGTCACATTTTGAAACCCGAATATATCCCATGTTTATTTTGAAATAATAAACACCTTTATGAATTTCTACAACGTATTATAAAATTTTCATGGAACTTTTATACATTTCCAATGATTTTCAATTATCGAAATAACTATCATAAGAAAAAGGTCAAATTTATACATCATATTTTGTATAACTAAAACTAATGTTTAAAATGAAACAATGGTCTATCTTTTGAACTAATTGATTTATCATACTTTACTTTTAATATAATGAAATTACCGGTTGAATTTATATTCCTAATAATGATTTGATTTAGAAATTATATTTTCTAATTGTAACCATCAATATGAGTTTAATTAATAAATTCATGTCTTTCTTTCAAAGTTTCTTAAGACAACAAAAATAAATTATAAATCTATTTAACTCCTATTTTGATATATCATCCTTATCAAGAAAGTACCTCGACTGAGTTTTAAGGTAATACAAATCCGGGACGGATAATTATGACAAATGTTACTTTAATGTTAATATTTAATTCTTTCTTCGCTCTCATTTTTCTAGTATTGTGAATTATTATGTTTTACGGTTACGTGATTCGAGATCCCTCGTCGATCGTTAACCTTAAATCATTTTAGCTCATCGTTTTGGTTTATGCGTTTATTGAATTCATTTTTATCTCGTTCTTTTCCTCGTATAGAAGATCACTATTTTATTCTGAGTTTAAAATGAATTTCGGGAAGCAGTGAATAAGAAGAAACGGTAAGTGTCACCAGGATTTATGCGTGTACTTGTGGAATGATTATGGACCGAATCTCTTAATGAATAGAGTTAATAAATTTGTTACAACCTCGAGGAGTATGTTGAAGCCGACACCGCAAATGGAAAGACTCTAGAGATCAAGTGGTTATTATCAAGGGTTCGTTCAAGGTTTTCTCGATGATTAACGGTGGAGATCTATACTCGATATTTATGTTCGACCTTTTCTTTTATGTACTTATATGGTGTGTGATTTAGTCAAATGATCGTAAGTTGTGAGAACTTGAGACGGCATCATCCGATGACGCTCAATCATGTAGAACACATATTATGTAATATCTTTTTTACTTTCAACGACGATGTTTATTGAGACTTTAATGCGCGTTGGCGAAAGTGAGATGGTGTCTTTGTATTATCTTTTGAGTAGGGACCCGCGTGTGAGCACCCTCCGATGACGAAAATGTTTTTCTTATTAGTTCTTTTGATGTGTGTCCATGGCTATCCGGCCGATGGATATCCTTCAAATTTCAACATTCCTTTTAACTGGACTTACCCGAAAATCCTGTCATCTATTCTTGTCGTCGAATGAGCTTCGTGTGATTCATAAAATTACCATGTGTCGGGCTTGACGGGTGATTGGTGGATAAATATTTATTTATTCCTTTTTGTTGAGATACAACTTGACGACAAGTTGCGTTTTGTAAAAGAACCAGTGGAGATCGTGGATCAAGATTCACGTGGGAACGTGAGTAATTCTTTATAAGGAATGCCCTCATCCTTCCGGGTAGTGAACAACTCGTGTATGAGGAGAGTTGAGCGTCGGGACGTCGCTCCCTTAAGGTGGTGAGGATGTAAAACCCGTAAAAATAAGGTCATAATTTAATTCTATTTTCAATTATTCTGAAGTATTTTATAACGTTAAATATTATTATGTTTGACGGTTTAAGTTGAAACCGATATTAAATATTATATTTTAATATTTTGACGAGTAACGAGGACTACTAGTGATCGCGATACCGACGGATGCCAAAATTTTATATTTTATTATCGATCGTTTCGATATTTAATATTTTCGACGATATCGTTTTAATTACGTATCGAGTCGTTATATTATTATTTTTCGTGTGCGTTTAAATTAAAAAAAAAATTATTTTTACAAAACCCGAGTCTCGTAAATATTTCAAAATTTACAATTTACATTTTCTACCCTTTTAAACTATTTTATTCCATGTTGGACCAAAACTATCACAAATTGGCAAAAACTACCCTAACCTTACACTATATATAAAAATTCCACTAGCACAATTTCATTTAAAAATTATTAAACAAAAAAAAAATCACCATCTTTCTTCTTCTTTTTCTATTTTGGCCGTACACCACCATCATCCATTCCATCAAATTTTTTTGATGATCTAGCTTGATTCTTCCAAAACCAAAACAAGTCCCATTCCTAAAATCTCAAGGTGATTCTAATGATACAAATTTTTCTTACATGCATTAAGTTTTTAATTTTGATAAAAACTAGGCTTGTTAGGTGGAAATTTTGATAATGCATGTGTTAGTAGTGATGATCAAATGGTGTTTGTGCCATGTTTTTGTTAAAAAGATGAACTTTAATTTTTAGGTTTTTGATTTTGATGATGATACAAGTGTTAGGATAGATTTATGATGATATTAGGATGTTAGAATGATGATAGAAGTTGTTAGTTTTGATCAAAAACTTGATTTTGTAAGAGATTTTTATAGTCAATTTTGGGCAGTAGGTTTGAGGCCAATTTCGGGGGTCTTAAGTCTGAATATAGATTGATATTATGGGATTATGTTGTAGAGAATTTCGTTAGCTTCGATTTGATATAAGGTAGGTCTTCCAACTCCAAACGAGGTGAAAGATACACTAGTTTGATTTTCGTGTACCGGGAGACGAGTGTTGACACAATCCGAAAATTGTTGTCAATATTTGGATCGAATCTCGGGGACTATAAAATGAGTTTCAAAAGGATTCAAGGGCTGTTCTCAGGCTCAAAGTTTAGTATTTTGAGTCTATTTTTAGAATCAAGTGTCGATTTTTTAAATGGAGTTGTTTAGAATGGTCAAAATAGTTTTGTAAGTCGAGGTCGCTAAAATGTCCGGATTTTGTGATTCAAAGATGAGTCGGGCAGGGAACTTTAGAAGTAAAATCTTTTAATGGGCTCTTGGGAGGAATTTCTACATATAGTAAGTAAGTTCTCTGAGTAGTATCATAAAAAGTTGATATGTTTAAGTATGGGAAAACGGCTTGGACATTCGGTATGTTCCGGCAGATTTTATTAAAGGCATAGGATAATAAGATGAATATATAGGAGAGTGTAATAGAATCACTTGTATCGTTTTCTCTCGAGTTTGTCGTGATTTTATGAGTCGAGTTTTATATTCTTATGTATGGTTTATTTCTCGAGTCTATTATTAATGAACGCACCTTATTTGATAGGTTGCGGTTCTCGTGTTTGAAAGGCATCATCTATCGTCGGTGATCGTCTCATTACCACTATTGGCTAAGGTGAGTCTATAGCCTCGCTTTATACTAGTTATTAAATGATTTTAAACCCGCGAGGGGGAATACATGTTTTTATAAACTTAGAACACAAGTCTTTTATGGTATGCTTGTCCTTTTATGAATGGACCCGTGGTTGCCTTTAAATTGCATTAAGTGATTGCATTTGTTAAAGCCTCAATTATGGACCGTTAACTAGCTTATGATGGGCTAGCCGCTAGTACAATTAATAGATCTATGGGGGAAGCCGCCCCGGTTCAGTTTGTGTGGACTTGTCACAGAAGCTTAGGCCCGACCTCCACACTGTTTTAACATATTGTATTGAGAAGTCAGGTATACGGCAATGTACCAATAATCTGGAGGTAACCGACAATTAATAAATCTCCTGTCTTACCAGACCTCTAAAAGGAGTGTTTAAGGGCTCGGTTCCATGAGCTTATTGCAATTTATGCTATATACAATTATCATGTTGATGCAAATTATTATTTGATGCTTATAAGCATGCCACAAACTTATAATCTTTGCTTGTGTTCAAATTGTTACATAAACCTATAGATTCACTCTGTATTTTTGCTGATTGTTTTACTCACATGTATTTCAGGTAATCAAGAAGTGGAAGCTTGGAGGTCACGGGGAATGAAGTTGTGCACTGCTATGTTGTTCAAACTCTTTGATTTATTTATCGTTCCATTTTTAAAACAAACTAATATGTTGTTTTAACTTATCCTTTGGTAACGATTGCTTGGGTCTACGCTACTCTGATAAATGTTTTAGGAACGATAAATTTGAATCGTCTCTTTTGGAGTCGTTCTTTATAAATTATGTGTTGTAGTATCATTGTTTAGCACCTAAAGATGTATTCTGCTGCGTGTCAATTTGGGGGTGTTAAAATTATTCTTTTTAGGGGGGAAGAGTTGTAAAACCCGCACATAAATGCGATGATCAGTACACTACGTAAACGTACGAACCAATTAAAATTTTCCATTTATGTCATGTACACGTGTCACGAACATTGAATTCAGAAACTACGTACCTGTTAGTGCACGATAATTATTAAGTACGTGATAATACACAATAATTATTAAGTATAATAATTATAATCACGAACATATGATCACGAAAATTTATGAACATGATAATTATTACGTATAATAATTACAACACGACTATTAGAACGCGATATATGTACGTAGTATTTATAACACGAACATTAAACACGGATTAGAACGAATATTAAATACGAACGAACACGTAAATAAATTAAACATGAAAAAAGCCCGGTTTGCCCTTTGGGCCTTATGGTTGTCGCGGACAAGGAGACAAGAGGGGGCCCAAGCCCATTTTTTTGGTTTAACTAAAGGAACTAAAAACACAGGATTTATCATTCATCGAGTTTTAACAAAAAAAGTAAAAACCCTAGCCCTTCTCTCTCCCTTTGCCCCCGGCTACACAAGAACACCAAGGGTGTTTTGGTTGATTTTGATCTTTGATTTTAGGATAATCGTGTTCTTATTTCTTTTCCAATCACGCATTCTGTATCACCATAACCTTCATCTTTTTATTTTTATTTTTATTTTAATTATGTTCATGTGTTTAGAAAATAAAAACATAATTAAACATGTTAGATCAATACAAGAATCATGGAAAGGGTTTGGTTTGGTGGGTTTTGTTCGGCCGACACACGAACCAAGAGCCAAGAGGCTCTCGGTGGTCTTTTGAACACCAACAGACGAGACCCTAGGGTCTCAGTGTGGTCTTGGTTGCTCGGCCGTAGGGACAAGGGACCCCGACGTGAGTCGGGGTGACGTTTGGTTTGGGTTTGGGTCTCGGCGCAGCAGCAAGCACCACCGGCTTAAGTCGGTGGCTGTTTTGTTCGGTCAGTGGGAAACGCAGTCAAGTAAGGGGAACCACCGGCTAAAGCCGGTGGTGATTTTACTCGGACAGTGGCAACCGGCTAGACCGGGTAGCCACTGTCGGGGCTGTTTTGGTTCGTTTATGTTTTGGTTTATATTAAAACACGGAAACGGGCATGGGATTATTTTTACAAGTTATATTTTTACAAGAAAAAATAAATTAATTAAACATGATTAATAATTAATTTAATTTAAACATGTACTTAGGTTATATTATTTTTACTAAATAATACATGTTTTAGCCTAAGTATTTTGCTACTTATTTTAGACTATAGTTATTAATTAATTATTAAAACATGGACTTATAATTAATTAATAAAACATGACTTAGGTTATAATTATTAAATATAATAATTCATGATTAACCTAAGTATTTTATATGTCTTAATTTAGTTAAATCATGCTTTTATTTAAATAAATCATATAACCTATAGTTTATTAAATTACCATGGCATTTAATTAATAAACTACACTATTAATTACATGACTTATGACTTTCAATCAGTAAACACTGGCTTATATTATTATCTTATTAATCCATCTTATTTCTAAATATGGAAACTTTCTATTCAGGAAACTTACTATCTTTAGAAACTTTCTATTTTTTTAGAAATTGATCTATTTTTGGAAACTTTCTATTTTTGGAAACTTTCTATTTTTGGAAACCTGCTATTTTTAGAAAGTTACTTATTATTACACAACAAGTATAATAATACAAGAATACAAGATAATACTTAATCAGAATACATGATTAATACAGTATATTATTTAAAACAGTAAATAAGACAGGAACATATAGAACAAGCTAAGAACATGCTATAACCAATAATGTACACAGTAATCAGACAACTTATACATGTCCCTTATTTATGTAACATTAGTGAGGTCGGAGTAGGACTATTCATCCTTTCATCTTTCCTCGTTCACTGGACACAAGGTACGGATTTTCCGTCCCTCAGTATAGACATTCTTTCCTTATTAGGATTCCCCGTTTGCAGCCAACTGTTTTCTCAAGTATATGTTTTATATGTTTTGATTACTTATGTTTAGTTTAAAATTCCTAAGCCATATACACGCATGACTAGTGTCACCTAGTTATGGAGGTACCATAACCATAACACTAGAGGCACCAGTGTTATGACTTCCTCACGGCGGAGTGATTGCTTGTGGCTTTCCTTTTCAGTTTTGGCCTTATATGTATATTATCACGTGGTGCGTATGGGTGCATCCTAGTTACATGTTTTACAGGATTTTCATGGTAAATGCGATGTGTGCGTTGCATCCTTCACAAGGATTTGATCTCTCCTACCCAGACTAATTATTTAGAGGCAACCCCTGTAATTGCATGATGAGTTCTCTCCTCCAAGTATTCATGCACGGTGGAACCTCATGACCTATATGGGCTATTGGATATTTAATACAGTTTTGATATAAAAACATAAGTCTTTTCAAACTATAAAACCAGTTTTATGAACATGTTCCACGTTACTTAGGACTTTTACATTTTCGCTGCTATTAGTCTTATTATGCTTATGTTATTTCATGCTATACTTGTATATCCATTCACTGGGCGTTATGCTCATCCGTTTTTCTTTCATGTTCCCAAACGGCAGGTACTCAAGGACGCTCGTAGACTTTGAGAGTATGTGTATACGGATGGAAGCTATCTAGCCTTCTTTACTTTATGCATTTCCATACATTACGTTACTTTATTTCTTTGGACATTGTTTAGTCCTTTTCCATTTCAATACATATATTCATGTGTGTAAGTTTATACTTGAACTATCGATGTTTGTTTCCGTTATTTCCATCCATGGTCATTTAATGTTTTTAGACATTTACCTTGCATGCTTTGATGACACGCCATAATTACTTGTGATATTCCATTTACCAAACGGGGGTGTTATAGTGTTTCTGATTGACGAACTGCTGGAATAATACTGGCGATGGAGGTGTAGTTTTTCTGTTTGTGAAATCTGAATGAGAAATGTTATATTTATATTCAAAACTTGACTTGTTCTCAAAGAAAAATATATACCATAGTTAGAAAAATCTGTTATAACTAAACATATTTTCCTGTCTTTTTAACACACGAAAAATTCTGTGAATAACTTATGTATTAAGTTAATATCCATACCTAAAATAGATTTACATAATTTTCTTGAAAAATCCAAATTCACAGCAAAAATGATACCGAATCTACCCGTACCCAAGGGAATTTCGGAGCTACATTCGAGTCCGCAGGTCGCGCTCTCATGCACAATTTCAGTAGTTTCAAACCCATTTTTTGGCCTAGAAGTCTCACTTTCTACGACCCCTATGCGCGAGTAGGCGTGGGAGTAAAAACCCACCAATGAATATTGAAGGTAGAAACCAACATTTCCTTATAAACATATTTTCACTTCATGTTTTGAGCGATGTAGGACAATTTTATTTTCCAAATATTGTGCTTCACGTGCCTCACTTTGAGACACGATATCTCGTTTATATTAACTCCATTTTGGACATACTTTAGCTCATTGTGAAGCTCTCTTCAAGAAGAACGCAAAACTAATAATTGCTACAAATATATATAACATATACATATATTAAATTATGTGCAAACTTTGTAAAAACTCATTTTGCAAAACTATTTTTTCAACAGATAATCTATGTTCGTTGCACTGTCGTTTTTTAATTAGTAACAACACTTATTATGAAAATTATCATATAAAAATTCAAGTAACTTCTTCAAAAGTCACAAAGATTGTATAAGCCAACTATTATTCACATTTGATTGCATTGTTCTTAGTTAGGAGTGCGTTTGCATCCCAATTATCTAATTATCACAATTTTAAAATGCAAAATTTGAGTTGCAAGTGTTTGGATTGTAATAGTAAAAAATCACTTATTTGCGTTTCGACCCCATCAGAACGCTAGTTTGTAAAAGCAGGTGAGGACCTACTTTTTAAAAAACGTAATTCATATCTAACTACAAAATTACAAATTAGCCCACGATTGTTGAGGAACTTTGATCTAAAGAACACAAAACCCTAAAAAACCCTAAATCGCCAAAAACCCTAATTTTTCAAGAAACCCTAAAAACCAGACAATATGTCCACTCCAGAGTTGACCTCCTCCTCAAGCCATAACCTAAAAATCCCCATGCTAGACCCTGACAACTTTGAGCTATGGAAGTTCAATTTTGAGCATTACCTTCAAATCCATGACCACACCCTATGGGAAATTATTGAATATGGAAACATATTCGATAAGGCAACCAAGATTCAAGCTGCTATTACTTTAAGATCAACTCCAGGCTCAATTGAAGAGGATCGAAAAGAACAACCTACAGATGGGAGAACTGTCTCAACTGAGGACATTGCAAAGAGAAGGAACTACATGAAAACTCTAAGCATTCTCAAACTTTCTTTGGGACCAACCAGTCAGCACAAGTATAGAGGTTTTGAGTCTGCCAAAGAGCTTTGGGCAGCCCTTCAAGTCACTTATGGTGGTAATGATGATACTGCCTCAGAGAAAAAGAAGCAACTCTTGCATGAGTATGTTGCGTTAAAAGCTCTTCCCAATGAGTATACATGCTACATTGAGGGGAAGCAATTTGAAGATGATGTACCACTTACAAGAGATACACAAAGAGTTTTGCCGACATCAACTAGGGGAAGATTGTTGGGTCAAAAAGTTGATGTGGCAGAAACTCAAAACGAAGAAAACATGAAGCATTCACTTCAACGCTGACACATTGTGTCTAAGCGTTGATAAGTGTTAACGCAACGCTGACAGAAGTCAACAGAAGTCAAACACTGTTGGAAACATCTATTTAGGTTAAATATTCAGAATATTATTTATTAATATTCTGTATTAGTTTATTTAAATAGAAGATACACATGTTTTATTTGATCTTATCTCTTGTAAACCATAATCCTTAGTCTATAAAAGGAACAAGGGTCTTAGGTTTAGTTCATAACTTTCATTCACAATGTAAACCTAAAGCGTGTGTCGACTAGGTGTGAGATTCAATGTATACACACCTAGTGATTGTTTGTTATTAATCTAATAAACAATCCAATTGAGTAATTCTTTGTGTCTTGTGCCTAAACACCTTATTTCCTAATTGTTGTTCTATTCCACTGTGATTGTATGATCACATGAACAATGGTTATGCCTAGCAGCTAAAAGATTCGGGGAAACCAAGGTTTCCATAATTCTTTCTTTGTTAAAAGTGAAACATACCAACAACTTGGGTGGTCTTATCTTTTTATGAAAACAATTTTGATCCATTAACACAAATAAATTTGTGGATCTTGTAGTGGAACTTGGAATAGAAAAACTAAAAAAAAATCTTACATGTCTATGTATGTTTATCACATATTTTACTTGTGAGGCTGTGATTAATTTGCATGTTTGGAGCTGATGAGAGTGATATGACACAAGAGTAGGTGAGTGGTAAAAGGAAAGAATAAGATTAAATACATATGGTAAAAGAAATGGATAAGAATAAATACATGTGACTCTAATAAATTAAAACTGCTAAAAAATATATCATAATAAAACTTTGTTATAATTTGTACTAGTTGGGGTGCCCACGCTCCGCCGTGGTGTTTTGTTTTTATTGTCTGTAGACGCCACATCTGCATATGTAATCATGTGCTTAGAGTATGACCATTAACCTTCTGCATAACCTGAATGCAATGTATTTCGTTAAGAGTCGATACATAAATACTGTTTGGACACCTTTGAAATGTAGCACACCTTTGAATGTAGGTTTTATGGATAAGTCATAAGTAGATACTGTTGGACACCTTTGAAGTATATGACAGATTTGGTAGGGTTCCACTAAAGTTAATGTGTTTGTATGAAGCGGATGTTTCTTTTTCATAGGTGGATAACATGGCAAGACAAATAAACTTTTTATATAATGGCGCAACACAATTGTCAACTTTTTAGTCTGACCCTTTGAGTAATCTAGTTTAGGAGGCTTTAATAAACCACCATGACCCCAATTGACTCATTTATTCAGGGTTCAGTTTAAGCATATTCATTTAGTTTACCTCGTTACCTACAAAGAAAAGAACCATTTACATAACTGACCCATTCAATTCCAATTGCACCATAAAGCTAAAATTATTCAACATTGACACGTTTATTATTTTAGTGCCATATCATATTAATAGTTTTGACTATTCGAGTATCTATGTATTCCTTGTTTATCCTATTTCTTCAAAAGATGCAAGAAGATTAAATGATTACCTGCTAATGGTCCTTCAAAATTGCAGATCCCTTATAAATTCCTTTGTAGATCAACCTTGAGATTCGAACAAAGCGTAATAAAATCCGTTCCAATATTTTTTGCTGCATTTAAATAGATATATAATTTTTTAGTCTCACTATCTAACATCATTAAAAAGTAGCGGAACACCTCTTTCGCAACAGAATGGGTGTTTGGTTCCTTGTTTTACAGCCGCTAAACATCCCTTTCGCAGCATACATGTAACTAAAAACGTATGGATGCCAATAAATCAAGATGTTATTTTTATGTAATCTTCATTAAGCGCACCTATCGACTCGGTTTCCCAGTAAATTAAATGAACCAATTGGCAGCTTCATCTCCTTCATCCAAGGCCAAGCTGAGATCATTCGTAGACCATGACCCTATTCCATCCAAGATTTTCTAATAGAACATCGAGGCTCCAACCTGTCATTGATACAATCCCTGCAAAATCAGTAAAAAATTTAGTGAAAACAATCATATCCTTTTAAGATAAATCAAAATCCAATACGCCCTCGATAAGAAGTTTCAATAACGAATCTTAAATAGCCCTTCGTTGTAGTAAATGTAGTAAGTAATCTCATAGACTGAAATTGATTTATGCTTGATTTATATTAATAAATGTATATTCACTGTTGGTATATACAGAGTATTTATTTATGATTATGGGTGTAATTTACTATAAACGCCATTAGCGACTTAAACTTGATATTGTCTTCTTTTAGTATGTTTTTTCACTCAAATACATTTTGCTAAATTTTACCAAAAGTAGAACTCTAAACATTATAAATTATGGATTTATGAACATGTGATTGGCTGCTCGATAGTAAAAAGCTGGCATGTTGAAAGAAGAGTGGTAATAAAAAATTGGTCGCTTATGGTTCATGCAGCAAAGGAGCCAACAGAAGAAAGATTCCTAAAATGGAAGGTTGGTGTTGGGAGAATACTAACATCTAAAATAGAAGAATGTAAAGATAAAGAAAAAAAAGGAAACACCTTAAAATAGAAACACGGTACGGGTACCCTTGCTGACCTGGCAAAACTGGCGAAGACCCGAAATGATCTGAGATGATGTCTGCCCACAGACGGGGCTGGGGAAGTAACGAAATGCCACGCTGGGAGATATACTCTTTAGAAGAATGTAGAATAAAAAAGAGACTAGCTTGACCATATAGCGCATACACGGGAAAAGATGTAACAAAAGGTAGACTCCATGTGGGTCGCGCACCTCTGATAACATCTGTCGCATAACACCCTGATCGTTCACGGGCTAAGCAATCCGCGCAAAAAACCAAAGGCTAAGAAAACTACATACGACATAGGGATTGATAAGAGAAGCATCACGACATGTATCATCAGACATGTTAACAGAAAACTGCAGCATACATAATGAAACAACGAAAAAAACTCTTCAGTAAAAGAATAAAGCAACAACATGAATAACAGATAAAAGGCCGACAAAGGTTAAGGTAACACCGACGGTGTTAATATAATAAATAAGTAGCTATAATAAGGACATGGACCATAATATATAACAATCTATAAGCAACCGCATATGAAAAGAACAAACAATAGACATAAGCATAAGAGTAAAGATGCACATTGTACACCCACATTCTTAATCTAAATAAATAAACACATTGGAAACACCTTAGATAAAACAAAATGCATAAACACCACATAAATCAAAACACAGGAGAACGGACATGGACCATAACACATAGCAACCTGCAAAGAACCACATACGCGAAGAACAAACAATACACATAAGCAGAAAACACATTATACACCCAAGGGAATGAAAATGTCAATTTTCTGTAGAATGGCGCGTTGCGAATTTTTAAGGTAACATATCAAAAATTTGTAAGCCAAAATAAACGACTAAGTGAAATCAGTACACATTTACTCACGGTAACAGAGCGTTGTTGTTGGAGCAGACTGCATTCTATAAAACAAAGCGCTACCACAAAAGCATCTTGCATTTCATCCCCAACATCACCATCGTTCCCCTACAACCCTATTAAACAAAAAGCCCAAATCATTTTACAGCAATCAAGCTAAATTTAATTACATAGAATTTAATATTAAACATAACAAATACATGCTGCAGAAACTAGAAGGGGGGGGGGGGTTGAATAGTTTCTTAAATTTACTTGTTAAAGGTTGGTTTTAAAAATCCTTTTTCAAAAACTTAAGCTTGAGTATTTATGTGAAACCTTATGAACAAGGTATAGTGCAACTAACTAATAATCACAAGTATAAAGAATAATGAATGTATAATACAACTAAACTAATAATCACAAGTATAAAGAATAATGAATGTAAAGAGATAAGAGAAGGAAAGATCAAACCAAACACCAAGGATTTATAGTGGTTCGGAAACGAAGCTCACTCCTCGTTCCTACTCCACTCCTTACTCGAGAGTTAACTAATCAACAAGCTCCTTAAGGTGGAGAAACCGTACACAACATCGCTTAACCAATTTCCGACTCTAAGCTAAAAGTCGAGCCCTAATCTTAGCTAGGACCAATCTACACCAATATACTTTGAGGACTAAGTATTAACGCTAATACATACACAACTTCCAAATAGACACAACTACTTGGATCTTTACCACAATCACACAACAATAAATAAAAAAGTTTGGATCTTCAATGGATCTTTGAGATAGACACAACACTTCAAGAACGATAGTGTTCTTCTCTTTGCACTTTGAGAGGAAGAGATGAGAGGAGAAAGATTCACTTATAAACAAGTAGTAATTAAACAAATGATCAAGGATTTGAGTGACTTAAGAAGTATGAAAGAATCTAGAAATGTATGTGCAAAAGAGGTGGATTGAAAGTCTGAGAATGGTCCACTTATAAGACAAACATCCAACGGCTATATCTGCCCGCGGTTCCTTATTGGAGCCCGCGGTTCCATATCGATAAGGAACCGCCGTAGGCGCTAAGGAACCGCCGTAGGCGCTAAGGAACCGCCGGCGTAGAGTCCGCTCCTTTTTGTCTTTTAGTGGGTTGGTTCGAATCTGGGGATTAAAATATCCTGAAAGGATATTCCCAACCAAGATAGAATATGCCATTTTCAAATTTCAAATTTTCAAATAATTAATTTAATAAAACATTTTCTTAAAAAGAAAGTTTAATAATAAAACTTTGTCACACTTAATAAAAAGTGAGTTTTAAGAAAATATTAAATCCTTGATCACTTAATTAGTATAATTACTTTTTTGTTCATACCTTAAGTGATAATGGTTGAAATGAAAAATACTTGAACTCAAGAATTCGTTTTTCATTGTTTTCGTAAATGCTTGTTTTTACATATTGTCGTAATCAAAACAAAGTGAGACCGAAGAATGCAAGTAACGTTTTTAGGCATCATTGCATTAACAATCTCCCCCTTTTTGATTCCAACAATCCATAAACTCAATCATCTAATAAAACAAGATTTTCGAAGACGAGTTTATCATTTCTCCCCCTTTTTCGAAGTAAAAAGGTTGCAAAAGTCTTTGAAGAAGAGAAGAACCGGACTTTGTAAATGCCCCCCTTTGGTGCTTACTCCCTCTTGCTTGGGGCACTAAGGAATCGAAATATGGTGACAAGCTACATAGAAGGGTTAGTAGTAGAGCAGAGACACCCAACAAGATATAACAAAGATCACAAAAAAATATGAAACAAAAGATCCATGATACGTCATGTTAAAAGAAAACATGATAAAAGATACAAGGAAATAAATCATACAAAGATGTATGAGACACAAACACAAGCCAAAATAAAAAGTATAAATCTAATCATAGTTAAGCTAGAACCAACTAGATGTCTTGAAGATAAGCAACCAATGCTTAGATAAAAGACAAGGTAGTGGCGGAAGGAGGTGGTTGTGGCTTGGTAGAGATCTCATAGTTATAGTAAAGAGGAGGTTTGACTAAGACACTCTTGATGTAATTCAACTCTTCATAGATGTGAGCCATAACAAGATGTTGATATTGACAACATTGACAATATGTACCATGATGCATGATATTATCATGTGAAGGAGGTAGAACACTAAAGGCTAGTGGTGGAAGATAAGAGGTTCCACAATCAACATTCTTAGAAGGAGAAGAGATGTGATTTTGAGTGTTCATGGGTAAATTGGGGTTGAAAGCAATTGGAGAGAATGGAGGAGAATCAAAGCTTTCATTTGGGGAATAAGACATTTTGATTTGAGAAAAAATGCAAAATGCTTAAGGTTAAATAGAGAAAGTCCAAGATAATTTGAGGGTGGTCAAAAGGTTGAAACAAAGATTCCAAAAAGTGTTGGAACAAATTTGGAGTTTCAGGAATACCCGAAAAGTAGGGTAATAGGCGCGGTTCCTTACCTCAGCCGGAGGTTCCTTATCACTAGGGAACTGCGGTATTAATAAAGAACCGCCCACAATGGGTTGAGTTTGGTGACGAGGGAGGATTTTCCAATTCAGAAAAACCTATTTTTCTAGTCTAACTAATCATGGGGATATGCTAAGAAGCAAAGATAGACAAAGAAAACATACAAGAGCTCACCAAAAAAGGTTTAGAACAAAATACATAGATTTTTTAATAAAATCAATGTAGGAGGTGTGTAGAACTAGACACAAGGTCATGACACAATGATCCTCCATAGTTCTCTTTTGTTCTTGCTATATTTGAGAGACCCACACATATGAATTATGTAAGCTCATTATGAATAGCAAGAAGCTATGAAAAACGTTTTTAGATTGAATTAACAATGCAAAAACATTTCTCGACCATTTTCGAAAGAACTTTGAGAATTTTGAAAAAGAGAAGAGAAGTTTTCCAAAAAGAGTTTATTAAACTTAAAAGCTCAAAGAAAGAAAAGACTCAAAAGATAAAAGATAATAAGAATGCATAATTAAGGAATATGTTCCATTAAGCCTAGACCTAGACGCAAGTAATTAAAAGGTTCCCTCTTAAGTGGCTTAGTGAAGATATCGGCTAAGTTTTCTACCGAGGGTACCTTCTCTATCGAAATGTTCCCATTTTGAACATTATCCCTAAGAAAATGGTGGCGAATCTCTATGTACTTAGTTTGCGAATGTTGTAAGGGATTCTTGCTAAGGCCTATTGCACCCTTGTTGTCGCACATGATAGGAACATCATCAAGAGAAATCCCGTAATCAACAAGCGCTTGCTTCATCCATAGAGCTTGTTGACAAGCTTTACCGAAACTCACATACTCGGCTTCCGTGGTGGATATAGCAAGAGCGGTTTGTTTCTTGAAGAACCAAGAAGTTAAACAACAACCCATGAAGGTACAAACTCCACTAGTGCTTTTCTGGTCCACATAGTCTCCCACATGATCAGAGTCTGCGTAGATAATGGTTTCTACGTCGGTCCCTGTAGGATACCATAATCCTAAATGTATAGTTCCCTTAAGGTATCGGAAGATACGCTTAACCGCTTCAAGGTGAGAGGTTTTGGGAGCCTCTTGGAAGCGAGCACAAAGGAAAACACTAAACATGATATCTGGTCGACTTGTTGTTAGGTACAACAAACTACCAATCATACCTCTATATTTGGTGTTGTCTACCGACTCACAATCATCATTTACGGTGAGTTTAGTATCCGAGGCCATATGGGTCTTCATTGGTCTAGAGTCTTCTAATCCAAATTTCTTTAGCATTTCTTCAACATACTTGGATTGATTAAAGAAAATACCATTGTCCATTTGTTTAATTTGGAGTCCTAAAAAGAAGTTAAGTTCTCCCATCATACTCATTTCAAACTCGTCATGCATGATTTTGGTAAAGTCATCACATAATGATTGATAAGTTGAACCAAATATAATGTCATCAACATATATTTGTACGATAATGAGGTGAGAACCTTTCTTCTTTGTAAAGAGTGTATTGTCTACCATCCCCATGGTATACTCATGTTTTACAAGAAACGCTTTAAGTCTATCATACCAAGCTTTGGGTGCTTGTTTGAGACCATAAAGGGCTTTCTTAAGCTTGTAAACATGGTCCGGTTTCTCAAAATCAATAAAGCCGGGAGGTTGAGCCACATATACCTCCTCATTGATCAAACCGTTAAGAAATGCACTATTTACATCCATTTGTTCAAGCTTAAAGTCTAAAGCACAAGCATAAGCTAAGAGGATTCTAACAGATTCTAATCTAGCTACGGGTGCGTATGTCTCGTCATAATCAATACCTTCTTGTTGATTATAGCCTTGAGCTACAAGTCTAGCCTTGTTATGAGATACAACACCATTCTCATCTAACTTATTCCTATATACCCATTTGGTTCCTATGATGGTTGAACTTCTAGGCGGAGGAACAAGTTCCAAACGTCATTAGCAATAAATTGATTCAATTCTTCTTGCATAGCGATGACCCAAATCTCATCCATCAAAGCTTCTTTAACATTCTTTGGTTCAATCAAGGAGACAAAACAAAAGAAGTTACTTTGATTTTGGACTTGAGATCTTGTTATGAGATACAACACCATTCTCATCTAACTTATTCCTATATACCCATTTGGTTCCTATGATGGTTGAACTTCTAGGCGGAGGAACAAGTTCCAAACGTCATTAGCAATAAATTGATTCAATTCTTCTTACATAGCGATGACCCAAATCTCATCCATCAAAGCTTCTTTAACATTCTTTGGTTCAATCAAGGAGACAAAACAAAAGAAGTTACTTTGATTTTGGACTTGAGATCTTAGGGTCCTTTGATTTAATTCGCCTATGGCATTATCAAGAGCATGATCCTTAGACTCCTTAATGTTTACTTCCTTTTCAACACTAAGGTCTTCAGCTCCTATGTTTCTAACATCTTTGGCATTAACTATGTCTATTTCATCTAAGTCATCATCTACCAAAGGTGGTGTCTTAGATGAAGGCGGGGTTTCATCAAATTTCACGTTAAGTGATTCTTTAATTACACCTGAGGTTCTATTGAGGATTATGTAGGCTTTGCTAGTTTGAGAATAACCTAAAAAGATACCTTCGTAAAACTTTGGGTCAAACTTTGTAAGGTAATCTTTGGTGTTGAGAATGAAACACTTGTTTCCAAACACCCTAAAGTATTCCAATGAGGGCTTCTTACCTTTAAGAATCTCATAGGGGGTCATTCCTAGAAAAGGTCGAATAAGAATTTGGTTGAGAATGTAAGTCGATGTGTCCACGACATTGCACCAAAATTTTTTAGGCAAAGATTACTCATTTAACATCGTCCTACTCATCTCTTGGATGGTCCTATTCTTCCTTTCAACTACCCCATTTGATTGTGGAGTGCGAGGAGCCGAGAAGTTATGGGTAATACCATGAGCTTCACAAAAGGCACCAAATTTCACTTCATTATCAAATTCCCTACCATGATCCGTCCTAATAGAGACAATTGAACATCCTAGTCGATTTTGAATTCTTCGACTAAAGGTTTTGAAGTGATCGAAAGCTTCATTCTTAGACGCCAAAAATCTAGTCCAAGTGAATATAGAGAAGTCGTCAACTATAACTAGGGTATAAAGGTTACCTCCATAACTCCGTATGGCGGAAGGTCCAAAGAGATCCATATGTAGTAGCTCTAAGCACCGAGAAGTCGAAACCAAATTCTTGGCTTTGTGACTTGAGTGAACTTGCTTCCCAATTTTGCAAGCATCACAAAAGTGACTATCAAACTTCATCTTAGGGAGATGTCTTACCAACTCCTTAGAGACTAAAGATTGAATTAAACGCATATTAGCATGACCTAGTCTCCTATGCCAAAGAGTAGAACTAACATCTAAAGTCGCTAGACATAAGTCGTCCTTTGACTTCCTATTAACCTTCATGACATAAAGCCCATGCTTTCTAACACCTTTTCCAATGACTTTTCCATCTTTTACGATTTCAGTGTCATATTCTGAAAAGATGACCTTACACTTATTGTCACAAATTTGACCTATACTTAGAAGGTTAAAACCTAATTTATCTACGTGCTCTACGTTTTCTATAGTCATAGAGTCAAGAGAGACCGTACCTTTGCCAATGAGATTACCACGTCTATTACTTGCGAATGTAACGTTACCTCCATCATATGCTTTGTAGTGTGAGAACAAACTTCGATTACCCGTCATGTGTTTTGAACAACCACTATCCTTAATCCACTCATCGGGCTATAGATCGATTCCCAAGCATATCTCTTTAGAATTGTGAGCCATGAGACACTTCTCATCTTTGGGGTTGTCATCAACATCTTCACCGCTATCGCTCCATGAACCTCCAACGAACGCCGTGTGGTTCTTCTCGCGTGAAGACTTAGGACAATCACCGATGAAATGATTTGGATCACCACATCTAAAGCATTTCCTATCACCTTTATCATCTTTGGCAAATTGGTTTTTGGAGAAGGGTTTCTTGTCGTTGTTTGGTTGCCGTGGTATTGACCTCGTCTTTTGAAGAACTTTTTAAAGTCTCTAACCGCCAAGTCATATTCCTCATCATCACTATCTGAGGAGCTTTCATGGTCACTTTGTGCCTTCTTAGCTATAAGTGCAAGAGACTTTCTTTCACTCTTAGTTTTCACCATTTCCGAGTCCTTCAAAATTATCATCTCATGAACCTTCAAATTACCAATGAGTTCATCGAGGGTTAATTTGGCGAGATCCTTTGATTCTTTAATCGCCATGACTTTAGCTCTCCATTTGGGATGCAAAGACCTAAGAAACTTCCTAACATTATTCTTGCTAGAAAACCTTCATCAAGTGCTTTTAGACTAGTAATAATAGTGTTAAATCTAGCAAATGCACTATCTATGGTTTCATCTTCTAAGATGAAAAATTGTTCATATTGTTGAACAAGAAAATCGATTTTACTTTCTTTGACTTGGCTATTACCTTGGTGGGTTACTAAAAGAGTATTCCAAATGTCTTTAGTGGTTTCACACATACAAATCCTTTCGTACTCTTTCTTTGGTAAAGCATTATAAATCACCATTTTAGCCTCATTATTTTTAGCAAGTTTTCTTTTAGTATCATCATTCGCTTTATCAAAAGTAACTATCTTCTTACTTTTAGAAATTTCATTATATTGAAATGGCAAAAAATCACCATTGGTAATAACATGCCAAAGATCTAAATCTTTTGATTTCACATAAGTCTCAAACCTATTTTTCCAATAAATAAAACTATCGGTTTTAAAAAGAGGTGGTCTTTGCATGGATTTCCCTTCTAGATACTTGTTGGAATCCATAGATCGATTTAAGTTTAAAATACAATATATTTTAAAAAGTCTTGAGCAACCACGCTCTGATACCAATTGTAAAAACTAGAAGGGGGTTGAATAGTTTCTTAAATTTACTTGTTAAAGGTTGGTTTTAAAAATCCCTTTTCAAAAACTTAAGCTTGAGTATTTATGTAAAACCTTCTTATACACAATATGAACAAGGTATAGTGAAACTAACTAATAATCACAAGTATAAAGAATAATGAATGTATAATGCAACTAAACTAATAATCACAAGTATAAAGAATAATGAATGTAAAGAGATAAGGGAAGGAAAGATCAAACCAAACACCAAGGATTTATAGTGGTTCGGAAACGAAGCTCACTCCTCGTTCCTACTCCACTCATCGAGTACTCCTTACTCGAGAGTTCACTAATCAACAAGCTCCTTAAGGTAGAGAAACCGTATGTAGAAACTAGAGGGAGGAGGGGGGGGGGGGGGGGGGGGTTGAATAGTTTCTCATCAGTTTATCTCCTAATTCAAATTCCTTTCAATTAGGTAAGTGCATAAAACTATCTTTTACTTGAAAGCTAGTTGCATAATGATTAAGTTCAATTCTAATGCATTAATAATGTATAGTAAGTGTAGTAATAATGAATATGAGTAAAGAGTAAGGAAAGAAACAACCTATTAAGAAGACACCAAGATTTATAGTGGTTTGGCAACGAGGCTCTATCCTCGTTCCTACTCCACTCCTCGAGTACACCTTACTCGAGATTTCCACTATATCCACAAGCTCCCTTTTTGGCGGAGAAAACCTTACAACGTCGCTTACATTATTTTCCGACACTAAGCTAAATGTCGAGACCTAATATTATCTAGGACCAATCTACACAACGTCGTCCACTTCACTCTTTTACGACACAAGGCTAGATGTCGAGTTCTAATCTAAAGGTAGAACCAATCTTCACAACGTTTCCTACTTCACCATTTTCCGACACAAGGCTAGATGTCGAGTTCTAATCCAAAGCTAGAACTGATCTTCATGACTCTTCACTTTGAAGCTAAGTGAGAACTTCACACAACACAACTACATACCACTTTATAGTTTAGTGAGAACTCACAAGACACAACCATATCACTTTATAGTTTAGTGAGAACTCACAAGACACAACCACATCACTTTGTAGTTTAGTGAGAACTAACACAACTAATTACAACTCAACTAATCATATCTAAGTACACACATGTAGCTTGGATCTACATAACATAAATCTAAGCACACACATGTGCAATGGATGTACACAACTCTAATCCAAGTATTCACAAATAACTTGGATGAACACAACTAGTCCAAGTATTCACAAATACATTGGATCTACACTAGAAACAAATAAACAAATGATGAACATGACTAGATCTTTAGGAGGAGGTGATCTTCATCAATGCTACATCTTTAATCGCATCATAAGTGTGTGAGTGATCTTGTCTTTGGACAAGGTAAAGAAGGAGATTAAGAGGATAATCATGAGTAAACATACTTAACACATTAAGTGATCATTTACAAATGTCTAGGATTAGAAAGGAGAAAGAAGGCTGAAGAAGATGTCCAAAAAGGGTTAAAGAGAATCAGATTTGACTCATTATTTATAGGACAAAACATCCAACGGCTATATCTGCCCGCGGTTCCTTATTGGCACCCGCGGTTCCTTATCGATAAGGAACCGCCATAGGTGCTAAGATACCGTTGGCGTAGACTCCGCTCCTTTTTGTCTTTTAGTAAATTTGAAATATCTAAGGCTGTTTAAACCTTCAAAGGATATTCTTATGGCATATGGAATATGCCATATTTAAATTTGCATTTTCATTTTAATAAAACGTTTTCTTAAAAATAAAGTTTATTAAAAATCTTTTGTAATATTTGACAAAAGTGAGTTTTAAGGCTAATCACTTTTATGATCACTAAGCATGATTAAGATATATTAGTGTAATGAATATTACCTTGATGATAGTGTTTGCTAGATAATTCGTTTTATGATTGTGTTTGACAATAAATATCTTTGTAATTTGTCGTGATCAAAACTAAGAAAGATTAATTAATACTAACAATGTTTTTAGGCATTGCTTATGCATTAACAATCTCCCCTTTTTTGATTACGACAAACTATAAACTCATTTACGTAAAATACAAGTTTATTCGAATTATTAACGAGTTTATCACTATCATTTCTCCCCTTTTGTCGAAGCAAAAAGGTTAGCACAAGTCTTTGAAGAAGAAAAGAACCGGACTTTTGCTATTAGCTCCCCCTTGGTGCTTACTCCCCCTTGCTTGGGGCACCAAGTCAATGAGCTAAGGTGACATGCTACACAAAGGTTAGAAGAAAGAAAAGAAACACCAATGTATGTATGTGCACTACTTACTAACTAACTTGAGAGGGAGAAGGAAAAGAAATCTCAAATTAGAAGTAAGCATTTGCTAAGTATGTCCAAAGAGTGTGTATTGACAACATCATAGTTCAATTGGTCGAATAAAGGAAGAAAAGAAACATCCAAACCAATCAAAGATGATTTAAAATGTCAATGGGTTAAAATTTAGAATTTATGTAATCACCCATAATTAATTTTAAGTTTTAACCATGATCAACTTCTTAACAAATGTGTGTAATGAAATTAGAGGGAAAGATAACACACATAACATTCATATTACAAAAATATGAAATAACATACAAGATAAATATTCATATACACAATATGAATATTCAAAACAAAAAAATATGGAAAATAGACCACTAAGCATAAGCTATTCTAATAGTGATAATCTTCCAAGATTGCTTAAAAAGTTTATTAACTCAAACAACTAAAGTACAAAGAGTGCCTTAGTTGGAAAAGAAAGACGACGAAGCATCATTCGAAGTTTTGGTCACGGGAACGAAAACTTTAAGAGGAGTTCGAGTGAGGAGGAATTCAAGAAAATTTAGCTTGTCATAGATATGAGCAAGTTCAATTTGTTGAAAACGACAACAAGCACACGAGGAACCATGATGCAAAACAAAGTCGTTAGATGGGGGAGGTCCATCAAGATTAAAATTTGGTGGGGAGGGAGATAATGGATAAGAAATGTTTTCACAATGCCTTGTGAGGTTAGGGAAAGAATTTAGGTCATTGAGTTGAGGATAGTTAAAAGGTTTAGGCGGTGGTGGAAGAATTTCTTTTTCTCTGGTAATTAGATTTATAGAGTAAGTCTCATTCCAATAATGAATCGAAGAGAAAGAGGAATTATTGGAGGATTTTGGAGAAGAAGAATCATGAGGATTCTTATTCTTTTTGATCCAAATGGATTTAACCGAGATTTTCAGTTTCTTTGAAAGCTTAGAAGAATAAGCTTTAGGTTGAGAAGAGTGTGACAAAGAGATGTCAAGGTTAGAAAAGGAAGAATTAGGCATTGTGAGGGATGAATAAAAGAACTCCCAAAAGAGAAGAATTTAAAGAAAATAGACAAGGCAAAGATTTTAAATGAAAAAGAAAAGTTTTAGAGAATGTTTAGCCAAATTGGGTAAACAAAGAATCTTAGCCAAAACAGTGGTCAAAGAAGAAAGACCAAAAATAAGCCAAAATCGGCCTTACTGGGCGCGGTTCCGTAAAGAGGCATGCGGTTCCATATCGATATGGAAACGCCTGGAGGCTTGAGAATCGCGTTCAGTGGACTGCAAAACCAGGTTTTCAAAAGTTTTGGACAAAGATAAGACTTTTTCAAAAATTTGAAAATCTTGGATTTTTACCTCTTTTAGCACTAGAGTAAGCCAGGGTTGCATAAAAGCAACACATTCACAAAGAATGTCTTGACTAAGGGTGACAAAATATTTAAATAACATTTTGGTCCAATTTTAAGTCAAGTTTTTAGAGGTTGTAATAGATTTAGGTTCAATTTTAAATAAATTGAAGTTGTTTAATGTGATCACATAGATTAAAGCACATAAAAACTAAATCCATAAATCATCAGCATGAGAAAATCATGAGGGAAAGAAAAGGAAATACAAGAAATAAAAAGACAATTAACTACTATAAAGATAGCTAACAACTAGGTCTTGATTTCATAGTTCTCTTTGGCTTGACCTTCTTTTTAAAAAGCATGTTAATTTGACAACCATCATTCATCTCCTAGGAGGAGGCATGGAGAACAAGAAAAGCAAGAAGTCATGCAACCTTCTATGAAGGCCAAGCATTTCCATCCTTAGGTTTTGAATATGTAGTTATTATAAAGACAACATGGGCAATTTGCACCATGAGCTTCTAAGAACCCAAAGAAGTATGGATCACCCATGAAGTAAGGGATAGAAATGCCCAAAATAGGAGCATTAGTGTTAGAGGGTGGAGGAGGTGGTGGAGGCATGGTGTCTAAGGGTGAGATGGGAGAGTTTGGTGGAGTGAAAGGAGAGGTGACCAAAGGCTCAAGTACAAAGGGGATACTTTGTAGAGGTTGAGGTTGAGAAATCTCATCCAAAGGTGGACTAGGGGTGAAAGGTGAAGAAAGCTCATTCATTCTAGATTGGAATGAAGAGGAGGTAGAACCATGAGAATGGTTAGTACCATGGGTAGAGTTTGTCTTGCATGGAGCAAGAGGTGGTGAAGGTGAAGATGAAATGAGAATGGGAGAGATCTCATTTTTTGGAGTGTGAAAAGATGAAGAACCAATGTTGGGTATCTTGATCTTAATTTTGAGGCTTCCTTTTGAGGAAGAGGTTTTGGAAGAACTAGATGTTCTAGTAGACACCATGATTGTGTGTTTAAGGTTTAGATAATTGTTGAAGGGATGAAGAACACAATCAACATAAGTGGATTTAAAAAGAAAATGGAATGATCTAAACTAGTAATGGGTAAAAATCATTTTAGGTGACTAATGAAATTAGGTACCCTAGTTTAGGAAAGTGCAGGTTTTCAAAATTTTTATCAAAGTTTTACACAGATTAAGGAAAATAGTGTAAAGCAAAGATTCTATCAAAACAGGAACAGGCGGTTCCTTACGTAGGTCTGCGGTTCCTTATCGATAAAGAACCGCGAGTTCGATATGGAACCGCGTCCAGTGGTGACAGAAACGTGCAATTCCAAAAACTTTGGTCAGCCCAGATCTCACATAGGTAAATATCAAGCGAAAGTTAACTATAAGTCAAAATCTAGAAGGCTAACAAACACATAATGAGCATAAAGCTATGTAAATCGGACGAACAATTACATAGTTAATTAAGGATTAAAATAGTTAGCAATCCAAACAAGTAGTAATAGTTAATACATAAACATAAAAGAAAAGAAACTAAACGTTCAACACATAGCATGTTCAACCACATGTTCTCCTTAAATCAAATCAAAGTCTTTATCTTTTTTTCTTGCCAAGTCCTTTGATCAATTTTCCCAAGTACTTGAATCCACTTCTTGACTCAAATCGATGATCATGTAACTCACCTTGGGTTTTGAGATTTGACCGATATACATCCTCAAGACTAAGGTTCTCCAGAATTTTACTAGAGGAATGGTGATGAGGAGGAGAAAGGTCTTCTAACCCGTCCATAAATGACTTAGTGGAGGGGTGGGAGTTACTCGAAGAACCAAAATAAGTACTTGTACCTATGTCATCACCATCACTTGTTGGCATAAAAGTGTCCTCATCATCGGACTCTTGTTGGTCGGCTTTTCTTGAATCTCTATCACTTCTAGGCTTTCTTTCATATACCTCTTGAATAGGCAACATTACTCGTTGAACCGGTTGAAAGCGAGAAAGATTGAGATTAGGAAAGTCGCGAACAACCCTTTTTAAGAGGCGAGTAAGGAGCATGTCATAAGGAAGTTTTGTTTTAGGCTTGGAGATATCATAATTGATCCGTCGAGCGAAAAAATATGCTAAATTGTACTTGGTTTCGGTAAAGATGCAAAAGATCATATGCACCAAGCATGCCGGAACATGATCCCTATTACCACCAAGACAAAAAACATTTTCCCTAAGAATGTTGGCCCATTGGACCAAGTCATCATTAAGGTAACTTAAGAGAACCTCATGACGTTTCAACGGACGTCTTTTAGAATGAAGGCTTCTTACAACGGTTCTATTAGGCACTTTGGAGATAATGTCAAGGATGAAGTCAAGGTCAACTTCAAAATGGTCATTTGGAGGACAATCTTCGGATCCAAGGAGAGCTTCAAGATTCCATTTATCCGTGAACCGACAAGTGTCCTCAAATGGCACAACAAGAATTTGACCAAAGGCCTCGAGAGAGTATTGAATGAGTTGACCATTCAAGATGAACCTAACAAATATTCGATCATTTTCCATAATGAGAGAGTAAGTGCTAAAGAACTCCAAGAAGAATTGGGGATAAATTCCTTCTTGTATGTATAACAAACAATCGAACCCAATTTGTTCAAACATAGATTTTACATAAGCATAATTCCTAATATCCTCTTGGACAACTCTACCCTCGTGGAAACAACAGGTTTGAAGGGAAAGATATGTGTTGGCAAGTTGAGGTGAGTGACAAAAGTCGGTAAGGTTAGGCATATATTGTCTAGTGTCTTGGTGATCTTTTTGATATCTTGAAGGCATGATTTGTACCTAAATATAATAAACAAAATATTTCTCCAATCACTTATATGAAAAATAAAGATTAAAATTTCAAAATATGAGAATGTGTTTCATCAATAGTTTGACAAACAAAGGATTAATCCTTGTCATTCTCATGTTCACAATATACCCATTTCATGATTGATCAAAACATATGAACTATGTAAAATCAACAATGACCAAGAACACTAGTTTTTCAAAACAAAGTTTTTAGGTAAGCATTTAACAATGCTATTACCAACTTGTTCATGGGTTCATATCAATTCCATAAATCAACCAAAATATTTAGTCAAAATTCGGATTTGTTCTACAAGTGGGTTTTTAGTGAAATCTCTATGAATATGAACCTAAGAAATCATAGTAACAATACTATGTCAACTCTTATTCCTAGTAAGGTTCTAATTCAATGTCAATTTTAAAAATCCCCAATTATGAATGTATGAACCCTAGAACAAATTAGATGAAATTGAAAGAAATAACTTACAATTATTTGATTTTAGATGATGGATGAGTGAAACCTACGAATTTGAATCAATTAATTTAAGTGATTGAAGGTTTTTAAAGCTTCAACAATGGTGAAAAAGAGGAGAAAAACGTTTGCTGTGTGTGAAGGAGAGAGAAAGACAAGTTTGAAAAAGTTATTTTTAATAAACTAGCGCTATGACAAAAGCTACTGCCCGCGGTTCCTTATCGATAAGGAACCATGCCTTTGAGCCGCCGAGATAAAGAACCGCCTACAGAGGCAGGTTTTTATCAAAGAAAAACGATGAATTTTTGAAAACCAATTTTTTTTTAAATACTTAAAAATATATCTTAAACCTTTTAGGATATCATTGGACCACCACAACACTAGGTAATAATGCCTTGTTGAAGGATTATGAGTTGAATCGAGATAGGAAAAGACCGAAATGAACGAACGACTACTCGCAGCAAAAAGGCAAAGGGAGAGGAGTCAAGTGAAGTGAATCAAGACCAAGGATATTGCTTAAAGGACAAATGACATTCTTCGAATTGATGATGTGAAGAGCTTGTGTCATATATAGTGGTTTAAGACGTGCATTTCCGACGATAGTCTAAACGGCTTTGGTAATGAATTAAACCAAGCAATTTTGATGCATAGAATAAGATCATTTTCAAGAGTAGTCTTATTCTATTTCAAAATATGAGCAAAGTATAGATTCACTTTCTCTCCCACATGATCGGATAATTATTTCTAGAATTAACAATAACAATATCCTTGGAATATTTCAATTCCAAATGTGTAAAATCCACCTACAACTTAATGAAGTAGTTTGGTATCTCAATGGATTCACTAATCATCCTAGAGATGAGCTTAATTGCACAAGTTACACATGATATAAGGCCTACTAACCGTAAGGGTGCAAACCATGGAAATCATGCTTGATACTTTAAGCTTCTATGTGAGTCAAGTATCCAAGCAATGAAGGTTTTAGAGGGAAAAAAAGAATCACAAACCACAAATAAATGTCAAGGCAAGGATGCCAAGAACAAACATATAGTGAATTAATGATCAAAAGAATGATCAATAGGGCGTGTGGAAGAACGAAAGCGTACCTTGGCCACACATTACATTCCAAGCATTCAAGGAATCAATGCAAAGCCCAACAATGACTAATAGTGACTACTAAGTCTTTAAAGACTAGTATCACTTCTACCCATCTTGATATCATCATTCAATGATGTTGGAAATCAAAGAAGATGGGTCTTCTACAAGTGTAAGTAACTCAATCCACAATCAATTGAATGATTTATCCTCATGAATACCGTCACACAACAAGATACAAACTAGTAGATACATTTCAAGAGTAAATCTAAAATGCATTAATACTACTGATTTAAGTAATATGCAATATTAACATTTTAAAAAGCTTATTTTCAATAAAAAATAGTTTTGACCAAAGAAAAACTTTAGTACAACTTAACCTTCTAATTTGAGGAGACAATGGATCGATCCAAGTTTTAAAGTACAATATACTTCAAAGATCTTGTGTCACCATCGCTCTGATACCAACTGTAGAAACTAGAAGGGGGGTTGAATAGTTTCTCATCGGTTTATCTCCTAATTAAAATTCCTTTCAATTAGGTGAGTGCATAAAACTATCTTTTACTTGAAAGCTAGTTGCATAATGATTAAGTTTAATTCTAATGCATTAACAATGTATAGTAAGTGTATTAATAATGAATGTGAGTAAAGAGTAAGGAAAGAAACAACCTAGTAGGAATACACAAAGATTTATAGTGGTTCGGCAACGAGCCTCTATCCTCGTTCCTACTCCACTCCTCGAGTACACCTTACTCCAGATTTCCACTATATCCACAAGCTCCCTTCTTGGCGGAGAAAACCTTACAACGTCGCTTACATTATTTTCCGACACTAAGCTAAATGTCGAGACCTAATCTTAGCTAGGACCAATCTACACAACGTCGCCCACTTCACTCTTTTACGACACAAGGATAGATGTCGAGTTCTAATCTAAAGGTAGAACCAATCTTCACAACGTTGCCTACTTCACCATTTTCCGACACAAGGCTAGATGTCGAGTTCTAATACAAAGCTAGAACCAATCTTCACGACTCTTCACTTTGAAGCTAAGTGAGAACTTCACACAACACAACCACATATCACTTTATAGTTTAGTAAGAACTCACAAGACACAACCACATCACTTTATAGTTTAGTGAGAACTCACAAGACACAACCACATCACTTTGTAGTTTAGTGAGAACTAACACAACTAATTACAACTCAACTAATAATATCCAAGTACACACACGTAGCTTGGATCTACACAACATAAATCCAAGAACACACATGTGCAATGGATGTACACAACTCTAATCCAAGTATTCACAAATAACTTGGATGAACACAACTAGTCCAAGTATTCACAAATACATTGGATTTACAATAGACACAAATAAACAAATGATGAACATGACTAGATCTTTAGGAGGAGGTGATCTTCATCAATGCTACATATTTAATCACATCATAAGGGTGTGAGTGATCTTCTCTTTGGACAAGGTAAATAAGGAGATCAAGAGGATAATCATGCGTAAACATACTTAACACATTAAGTGATCATTTACAAATGACTAGGATTAGAAAGGAGAAAGAAAGCTGAAGAAGATGTCCAAAAAGGGTTGAAGAGAATGCAGATTTGACTCACTATTTATAGGAAAAAACATCCAACGGCTATATCTGCCCGCGGTTCCTTATTGGCACCCACGGTTCCTTATCGATAAGGAACCGTCATAGGTGCTAAGGTACCACTGGCCTAGACTCCGCTCCTTTTTGTCTTTTAGTGAATTTGAAATATCTGAGGCTGTTTAAACCTTCAAAAGATATTCTTATGGCATACGGAATATGCCATATTCAAATTTGCATTTTCATTTTAATAAAGAATTTTCCTAAAAATAAAGTTTATTAAAAATCTTTTGTAATATTTTACAAAAGTGAGTTTTAAGGGTAATCACTTTTACGATCACTAAGCATGATTAAGATATGTTAGTGTAATGATTATTACCTTGATGATTGTGTTTGTTAGATAATTCGTTTTATCATTATGTTTGACAATAAATGTCTTTGTAATTTGTCGTGATCAAAACTAAAAAAGATTAATTAATACTAACAATGTTTTTAGGCATTGCTTATGCATTAACACCGTACACAACGTCGCTTAACTAATTTCTGACTCTAAGCTAAAAGTCGAGCCCTAATCTTAGCTAGGACCAATCTACACCAAAATACTTTGAGGACTAAGTATTAACCCTAATACATACACAACTTCCAAATAGACACAAGTACTTGTATCTTCACCAAAATGACACAAAAATGAATTAATAAGTTTGGATCTTCAATGGATCTTTGAGATAGACACAACACTTCAAGAATGATAGTGTTCTTCTCTTTGCACTTTGAGAGGAAAAGATGAGAGGAGAAATATTCACTTCTAAACAAGTAGTAAGCAAACAAATGATCAAGGATTTGAGTAATTTAAGAAGTATGAAAGAATCTGGAAATGTATGTGCAAAAGAGGTGGATTGAAAGTCTGAGAATGTTCCACTATTTATAAGACAAATATCCAACGGCTATATCTGCCCGCGGTTCCTTATTGGAGCCCACGGTTCCTTTCGATAAGGAACCGCCGTGGGCGCTAAGGAACCGCCGGCGTAGAGTCCGCGTCCTTTTGTCTTTTAGTGGGTTGGTTCGAATCTGGGGATTAAAATATCCTGAAAGGATATTCCCAACAAAGATAGAATATGCCATTTTCAAATTTCAAATTTTCAAGTAATTAATTTAATAAAACATTTTATTAAAAAGAAAGTTTAATAATAAAACTTTGTCACACTTAATAAAAAGTCAGTTTTAAGAAAATATTAAATCCTTGATCACTTAATTAGTATAATTACTTGTTTGTTCATACCTTAAGTGATAATGGCTGAAATGAAAAATACTTGAACTCAAGAATTCGTTTTTCATTGTTTTCGTAAATGCTTGTTTTTACATATTGTCGTAATCAAAACAAAGTGAGACCGAAAAATGCAAGTAATGTTTTTAGGCATCATTGCATTAACACATGCGTCACTTGGCGCATCTAGTCAACAGCAGACGAGCAAACTGTCTACCGACTATATATACATGATCATCATTATTCCGTTAATGTAAGGTACAGTTTGATCGATTGATATAGTGTCAGACACAAAATCATATGAAGAAACTCAAAAAATACACTTAAAAATTTATCTTCAAGATGAGAATCGGTAGATTCACGACATTGAATTTCCACATCATTAACTTAGAAGTAGCAAGCAGGATTGCGCAAAATGTAAGTTTGGTTATTTTGAATGCGTAAAGGCTACGTTTAATCGAAAGAGAATATACTATCGTATGGTGTTTAAGAGGCTCAGTTAAACAGGAAATCAAGCAAACAAGATACATTCCCTAGGGTTGCTACCGCACGGGTGCCATGCCAAAATAGGGAAAATCTAAGTTTACTGACCCTATTTAAGAACATCACGACCTTGTAGAACGGATACCATCAGAAAAAAACTTGTGCACACAATTAAAGCTTTAACAAACCCATTGAAAAATAGCACGTTTGGTTCAAATCATGAAACCAACCACCATATGCTTCAAATCCTCATTTGACTCGATTATATAGAAAGCTCACACGAATAACTAATGGAATGAAGAGGATACGTACACTATGGGTATAAAAGGAGGCTCATATAAAAAAAGCAATCGAATAAAGAGGATGCGTCCGTTATGGCTACAACCATAAGGCTACCACGCCCAAATACGGAAAATATCAGCTTTACTAAACTCATTTAGAATCATCATAGCCTTATCTACGAGGAATATCATCGCAAAAACTGATTTTAGAGGCAATGTTAGGGAACTTCGTTTCTTATTTCAAAGTTCACAATGGGCAGAATATAGGCTAACAAATACATGTATCACGTGCCACAACCATGTTTCAGTCATATGAAACCTTGTTTCATCTCTCATGGCATCAAACGACACATTTTCTATCCAGTGAAGCTGACACCATCATCACCCAACCGATCTATCGTCGCATGCCATGGATAGCAGCAACGAAGACAACGGTAGCATCGACGGACCAAATTATCAATCTAATGATGAAGAAAAATCACGCAACCTTGTCAATAGGACAACATTCACAAACCGAATATTAAATAATGTTTGGTCTCACATTATAAACTTATAGCGGCAAAGTTGGAGAACCTCCTTTCTTATTTCAAAGTTCACAATGGGCAGCATATAGGTTAACAAATATATGTATCATGTGCCACAATCGTATTTCAGTGATACCAAAACATTCTTTATCTCTCACGCCATCAAAGATAACATTTTACAGACGGTGAGCCTGGTACCATCGTCACCCAACCGTTGTATCGTCACACGTAATGGATAGCGGCAACGAAGACACCGGCGACATCGATGGACCAAATTACTAACTTGATAAAAAGAATCCTAATGAATAGTATATCATCTCACACACCTAATTCAACGGCCATCTCACACTCTCAAAAGCCTCAAAGTTGACCATAGCCGTGGATTTGGTTCTCATACAAACCAAATAAAAAAATACGGGTCGCTTGCACTCACCATCAGCAGAAGTCGTGCACAAATTATCCAATTATAATAAAGAAGAATCTCGAATCCTAATCTACAGTTTTTTATCTCACAAACCCAATTCGTGTCTGTCACTGTGGCTCAACGTGTCTCTCAAAATTAACCACCGCCGTTGATTTCCCTCTCACAAACACACACTCAATAAAAATGAAACAAGTATTTGGCCCATCTCTAATTTGCAACCGCTGACACGGATAAAAGAGGGCACAACCCGCCATGGCTGCAAACACCATCCTCGTAGTGCTTCCCCGCTAAGATACGGTCGGTTGCACTCACCATCAACATCAGCCGTGCACAGAAGATGTTGCAGCAGGCAGAACAGTCAGCCATGTATTTTACATCTCCAATGCATAACATCATGAAAATTAACAATAAATTATTAGCTCTACAAACGACTAAAGGATGTTTGGTGACTAACATCCTGAGCAAGCTTCATATGCAATAATGTTATGAATTGTAAGCTAATCTAAGCACCCCTTGCCAAAACACCAAAACCCACACGAAAAAACAATGTTTCAAATTAAGGAGGTTTATACTCAATTTATGTAAAGTAAAATGAAACAATGAAAACCCTAAATCAATAAACTCAAAATCTAAAACTATAAAATAAACCAGTTATATTAAATTAAATTCAGTGGAAAGATAATAACCTCCATATTATGACAAACCGACCTCGTTCTGATCAACTTCAACATAAGAACCACCATCGATCAAGTCACTATGATTGACTATTTTGCTAAAAGTCGCTATGATTAACCATTTTTCTAGTTTCGTGTGATTTTAGAGACTGGTCATTGATGATTATCAAAAATCAACATTAGATGATTATGAAAAATCATCATCAGATGATTATTAAAAATCATTTGATCATCAATAAATCAAGATAAAGAAAGATCTAGATAGATAGAGAAAAAAAGGTGGGTGATATGTGTTTGTGAGGCGAGGTTTATTTAAACCAAATGGATTACTGGGAACGGAAAGGAAACGGATTGAGTTTGTGTTTATGAGAGGGAAATCGACGACGATGCTTAATTGTGAGAGACACGTTGAGCATTGTGAGAAACATCAATTGGGTTTTGCGAGGTACAACACTGTAGATTTAGGTTTGAGATTCTCCTTTATTATTAATAGGATAATATTAAGTTCTTTTGTGAAAATGTTTACGTTCAAACTATAAAATTTAAGACATCGAACATGTTTGCCTTTCAAAAACTAGATGTTTTTTGGTCATTTTACATATCAAGTTATAACTAATCGGGTTTGCCAAACACTAGAAAAATTGATTATTTGATTATTGCGATGTCAAACACTATGATCAAATCTAAACACTATTTTTTCAAAATCACGTTTTGTAACAGCTGGTTATCTAATTATCCGTTTTCAAAATGAATAATCTATTTTTAATAAGTAATCTCAAACACCCTACGTGTGCCTTATTACTATAATGCGCATCTCTTTCTCTGTTTTAAAACTCTCTTTCACAATGCCATTAAAAATGTTATGTCACTCACTAGTTATATCATGACAATTAAGGTATGATATCGAGACAGATTTGGAAGTATGTATACGCTATTAGTATTTTTAAAGTTCATGTATTATATGTGTACATTTGGAAAAGTATCTTGCTATTATATGAACTTAACTCAATAAGTTGAAAAAAAATGACATAAAAAACTCTAGTTTTTGTAGTGTTTTGTTAGTATACGTTAACATAAATGTGCTCTTATACTCAGGGGTGGACTTATTGTTTAGGTACGGGGTGGCGGCGCCCCCCATTGCTAGATGAAAAAGACGAGATTACAGTGTATTTTTCCTCAATTTTGAGCGCTTTTTTAAAATGCCCCCCACTCGAAACTCAAATTGTCCCCACTCTGACATTAAAATCCAACTTTTAACACTTTCAAACCTAAAAATTCTTCATTTTTAAGTTACAATACTCGATTTTTTTTAATCCAAGTTTTTTCGACTTGTTATTGCCCAAAAATATATTTTCCCCCCACATTTTGGTTTCCCGCGTCCGCCACTGCTTATACTCATTCACATTCTACCCTTATATTAAACTTATATTTATAGTTATTAGAGACTTAATGCTAGGTCTATAAAAAGTTACAAATACACAAAATGATTTGGTCACAAAATGTAAAGGGAAGTTATTATGCAAAATAATCTATTTGCAAATATTGTGTGTATAATTTTATAATTTCTTTATGAATGGGCGTTGATTCTCAATTTAAGGGTAAAAACTAATCACAATAGGCTGGGCAGAATGGGAGCAAAACTCACGAATGAGTTCTAAATTTACGTGTGAGTCGCCACTCTGGCTATACAACTCACACGCGAGTTGCTAGCCAAGACGGTGGGTTTTTCACCTATGTGAGTTACAACAACTTGCCCTCTTTTTCAAATACTACCAGTTATATTTCGAATATTAAAAAAAACATTTACTCACTTTTTCTAAACTACCCGTTATATTTCAAATATTTCAAATACCACCCATTATATTTCGAATATTTAACATCTACAAACATTCTTAAAAAAAATTTAAATAATTTTAACCGATATGGACAAGTATGAGTTTATGTTCCCCCGAAGATAACGGAGAAGAAATCCTTAAAAAAAAGCGAGTCTTCTTTCGAAAACCATGTCGTTTATTAGGCGTCGAAGACAAACTAATCGAATGCCGAGAGCACCGATGTACCGAGATCGTTATGGTGCTCATGAACATTTGATTTTCGCCTTTTTTTCGAGAATCCACAGTAAGATGACTATAAATTCCAAAAGACGATTAGTATTGCTCGACCCCTTTTTAACTGGATAGTTGAGGTAATTGCTCATAATCCTTTTTATTACTAAGAACATTGATTGTATTGGGAAAGTAGGCATATCACCGTTAGGAAGCCTTGATTGTACAAATTAGGGGTGGTTTGTAATAAGTGTGAAAACACTTATCCTTTTACCACTTATTTCCAATAATAACAAGACCAAAACGTGTATTTTATGTCGTAAAAGTCGGAATTATGCGTGGTTTGTGTTTTTATTGTGTTTTAGGACCAAAAGATGAAAAAGGAAGAAAACACGGGCTTTCACGGGCTTTTATCGAAGAAAACGGGAAAAGACGAAGTCAAAAGATCAAGAGTGCTTGAAGAACGGATGTCTAAGACCTATTCTGAAGATTTATCGAAGAACAAGTCTAAAAGACGGAAGTTAATGAAGTCGAAGAACTCGAGTCTAAATAAATGAAGAAATGTTAAGACGAGTTTAATTAATCCCGAGACGACATCGAGAAAGACAAATGAATTAAATCGAGTCGAGAAGAAAAGAAAGAAGGAAGCACCACACATGCACTTCCCACTTCCCTATAAATACCCTCCTAATCACATTAGGAGGGGGTTAGCTAGTTTTTATTTTTCAAGTTTTCTTTCTAGTTTTTAGAGAGAGAAAGTTCTAAACTTTCTCTCACTAAGTTTTTCTTTGTTTTCATCTCTTAAATTTAAGCGTTCTTTAATCTTTGTATCTTGGATTCCATTAATCAATTTTAAGTTAAGCTTTGTGTTCTTTAATCTCCTTCTACATTTCTTGGTTACTTTTTCTTTGATCCGAATTACATATCTCATTCGTATGACTTGATGTTTTCGTGATTAAAGGATTGATCTTCTTTGTTTACACATAAGCTCTCACACGTATAAGTTATAAGCTCTCTATGCTTATTGGCTTATTACAAGTTTAGCTTATTGATTTTCGGATTTCACAAAGGTTTTAGTCATTGTAAAAGTCATTTCATAAAGTTTGTAAGATTTTACGTTTTAGAAGTTATCAAATTTAAGCTTTTTGAATTATTTAAGGTTCAGTAGAATAGCTTATTGTATCAGCTTATTGAGTTTTACACTTGCCACGAATTTCGGATTATTTGGTGTTCCATCGTAATCTTGGGGTTTCACACATTTCGACTGGTTTCTACACATTTCGACGGGTTTCAGTATTTTGATCGCAATAACCCATTAGGGTTCTACTTTGCGATCGGGTGGCTAATTCCCCTTTATTCTGATCTGGGTTGTGATCGCTTATTGCGATCGCATATTCCGACGGGACTAAGGCCTTGTTAAGACGAAGTGCTGCCCATTTTTCGATAGCAACATTGCGATAGACATTATTCCGATCTGAATCATTGCGATAAGAGGACATTCCGACGATCAACATTGTGATAGACTTGTTGTAGTTGCATTCCGATGGGTAGTAAGTTTAACATTCCGATGGACCTTGTATTGAATATTCCGATGGCTCTTTCTAGTGATATTCCGATGGTTATGATTTGGTGCATTCGACAGAGATGATTTGCATTATTCAATTTAACTAAGATTTTAAGTTTTAAATTTTTACAAAGTTTTAAGTTTTAAATATTTTCCTAATTAACGTTTAGTTTAATCAACGACACTTGCTTAATTGTTATTAGTTAAAATAGATAACAAACCAAAACATTCTCTTGTTTACCAAAAGACGATTGAGTCGCACTTTAGACCGGTTATCAATTCGAAAAGACTTGGAACAACAAGATTTTATACTTAGACAAAAGCTTAGTATTAAATGGCGCCGCTGCCGGCTCTTTTCGTTACGATTAACGTTTTTTTGTGAGAGACGCATTGAATTTTGGGATCCGTTCTTTGAACGTTATTTTCCTTGCTTTAAAAATTTTTCAAAAATCCTAAAAAATATAAAACTCTTCAAAAATACAAAAACATTAAAAAATCATAAAAAACAATTCTTTTCCAAAAGGTTTTGCACCAAAAAGATTATATAGATATTCTCTGTGTATATTTTTCTTCTACAGGTGTATGCGTACTAGATCTTCGAACAATTCTGAGCCCGAGACTCGTGAAGATTTAGATATGGCTGGTGTTAATAACAACAATAACAACCCACCTCTACCCAATTTGAATAACAACAACAACAACAATGTCCTCCTACCTGATTTACGAACAATGGAGGAATTGTGTCAACCCACCATGAACGGACGCGGAGGCCCGATTGCGCCGATGCACGTCACGGCTCAGGAGTTTTCGTTGAAGCATCACATGATCCAGCAAGTGCAAACTAACCCGTTTCGCGGAATTCCGGATGATGATGCCAACAAACACCTCGACAAATTCATTACCATCACCCAAAGTATGAAGTGCCCCGGTGTTTCTATGGATGACCTTCGCCTCCAACTCTTTCCCCACTCGCTTTCTCACCATGCCGAAAAATGGTTTGACCGTCTTCCGAAGAATTCTATTCATACGTGGAATGACATGACTCAACGTTTTTTGTCGCGCTATTTCCCCCCATCCATGGTCACAAGCCTTCGTAACCAAATCAGTGGATTCATGCAAGACAATGATGAATCACTCTTTGATGCTTGGGAACGATACAATGATTTGATTGACCGCTGTCCAAATCACAATATGCTCCCCGTCACTCTCATTGATACCTTCTACAATGGTCTCACTTTTCGTGATCGTGACACGATCAATGCCGCCGCCGGTGGTACTTTTATGAAAAGGAGACCGGAGGAGTGTCGAGAGTTGATTGAAAACATGACTACTCACCACAAGAATTGGGATTCATCCGCATCCTCAAGATCTAACTCGAGAGTCAATGTTTCTTCTACTACTTCCAATCCTGAGATGACTGAAATTTCTCGACAACTCGCTGAGATGAACAAGAATTTCATGGCCATAGCCACAAACCACTTTCAACAAGCTAAATCCGTTGCTATTTCTTGTGACACATGTGGTGGTCCTCATTCTTATAATGATTGTCTTTCTACCCAAGGAAATTTTTCTGAAAACGTTAACGCCGCTTACGGTACTTATCCCACGGGAGGCTATCAAGCTCGCCATCAAGGAGACCGTAGCTTGCTAAGTTATCGTTCCAACAATTATCTTGCTCCTCCCGGTTTCCCTCCTGCAAACCAAAACCAACAACAAAGCTATAACCGAAACAACCAATCCCAACCTCGTGCTAACAATCAATATCAATCCCAAAGAAACCCATACCCAACTCAAGGAAATTCTCAAGCTTACCAAGCTCCACCTCTCAATCAACCGATGACAGTGAATCAAGACGTCGAGACGTTCATGAAGACTAATCGGGAGCTGGTGAAGAATCTTCAGAGTCAAGTCATCAACTTGAAGGGCGAAATGACGAAACAAGGGAACGATATACGAGCCGAGCTAAGGAATGAAATGGCAAAACAGAGCAATGAGATCCGTGCCGACATCAAAGATTCTTTCAGCACTCAAGCGCTTAACATTCATGATATGATTGGTTCGCTCATCCAAAGTAATCAACCCTCTTCTTCGGGTACTCTTCCGAGTAATACCGTTGCGAACCCAAGAGGGGAGATGAAAGCAATCACCACTCGTAGTGGAAAAGGTTATATGGAACCCGAGCTTCCTACACCTCCACCCGTGATTGTGAACAAGGAAAAAGAGCAACTTTCCTCACCTCCTTCACCTTCTATCCCCATTTCCCCACCACCCGTGGTTGTGAGTGATCCAGCCTTCTTCTTCATCCAATATACCTTATCCTTCAAGGTTGAGGAAAGAGAAGCAAAAGAGCAAGGATGATATTCAGGTTTCAAACTCTCTAAAAATGTTTAAACAATTGAATTTTAACATCTCCTTTGCCGAGGCTCTCGCTCACATGCCCAAATACGCTAAGATGTTTAAAGATCTTCTAAGTGACAAGGAGAAGCTTCTTGACATTGCTCAGACCCAACTTAATGAGAATTGCTCCGCCGTTCTCTTAAGGAAATTGCCCACCAAACTTGGTGACCCGGGTCGCTTTTGATTCCTTGCAACTTCCCGGGAGTAGAGAATTGCATGGCCCTAGCCGATCTAGGTGCCAGTATAAACTTAATGCCTTTAAGTGTTTGGAAGCAATTATCTCTCCCCGAGCTAGTCCCTACCAAAATGACTTTGGAATTAGCCAACCGTACGGTTGCTTATCCAGTGGGGATAGCCGAAGATGTCTTTGTTGGCGTTGACAAATTCACCTTCCCGGCGGATTTTGTTGTCGTTGACTACGAGATGGATCCTCGTGTTCCATTAATCGTTGGACGTCCCTTCCTGAGGACCGGTCGCACTCTTATTGATGTAGCCGCGGGCGAAATAATCATGAGAGTTGGTGACGATCAAATTGTCTTCAACATGGGTAAGATTTCTAAGCAACCTTATTCATATGAGAGTGTTAATGCTATTGATGTTCTCGATGAGGCTTGTGAAGAACATTTTCATGATGCTTGCAAAAGTACTCTTTCTTCTCTACCCAATGTTGAGACCGTTGCCTCAATTGCTCCGGCATTGACTCCTTTTGGAGAAAGTGACTTGGATGATTTCGAAGCTAGCTTGGGTCCTCTCGATATTAAGTATGATGATTCTTCCACTAATTGGGATGAAGACATTCGTACTATTGAGAGACTTCTCAATGAAGACCCGTTTTCTCCTCATTCTCCTAAAGAGGTGACTAATGATGATCCATCGTTAGTTTCACCATCTATTGAGGATCCTCCTACTCTTAAGCTTAAGGACCTACCTCCTCATCTTGAGTACGTTTTCCTTGAAGACAACGAGAAGTTACCGGTCATCATCGCGAAGGACCTGAAGGAAGAAGAAAAAGCCCGACTTGTCGCCGTGTTGAAGAAACATAAAAGAGCTATCGCCTGGAAAATCTCCGACATCCGCGGAATTGATCCTCACTTTTGCACACATAAAATTCTCATGGAGGACGACTTTAAGCCCACAATTCAAAGCCAACGAAGGGTGAATCCTAAAATCCATGAAGTCATCAAAAAAGAGGTTATCAAACTTCTTGATGCGGGTATGATTTACCCTATTTCGGATTCACCATGGGTTAGTCCAGTCCATTGTGTGCCTAAGAAAGGCGGTATCACCGTTGTGTCCAATGCAAACAACGAGTTGATTCCTACCCATCTCGTTACTGGGTGGAGAGTTTGTATAGACTACCGCAAACTCAATGATGCCACGAGAAAGGATCATTTCCCTCTACCTTTTATGGACCAAATGCTTGAACGTTTAGCGGGTAATGAATATTACTGCTTTCTTGATGGTTTCTCGGGTTATTTCCAAATACCCATCGATCCCCAAGATCAAGAGAAGACAACATTCACTTGTCCCTATGGCACATTTGCTTACAAAAGGATGCCTTTTGGCTTATGCAATGCCCCCGGGACTTTCCAAAGGTGCATGTTGGCTATCTTCCATGACATGGTTGAGCAAACCATGGAAGTCTTCATGGATGATTTATCGGTCTTTGGGGATTCCTTCTCTTCTTGCCTTGCCAATTTGGAACGTATGCTTAAGCGGTGCGAAGACACTCGCCTTGTTCTGAATTGGGAAAAATGCCATTTTATGGTAAAAGAAGGCATTGTGCTAGGACACAAAATCTCTAAAGCCGGTCTTGAAGTCGACCGTGCTAAAGTTGACGTCATAGCCAAATTACCTCCACCTTCAACCGTGAAGGGTGTGAGAAGTTTTCTGGGTCATGCGGGCTTCTATCGTCGATTCATTCAGGATTTCTCTAAAATCGCTCGCCCGATGACCCACCTCTTGGAAAAAGATACTCCTTTTATCTTTTCTAAAGAGTGTCTCGAAGCCTTCAATCTTCTCAAGGATAAGCTAACTAAGGCACCGGTCTTGGTTACCCCTAATTGGGAGCTGCCTTTTGAATTGATGTGCGATGCTAGCGACTTTGCTATTGGTGCGGTTTTGGGTCAAAGAGTGAATAAACACTTCCAACCGATCTACTATGCTAGCAAGACAATGACGGGGGCACGATTGCATTATACGACAACCGAAAAAGAGCTTTTAGCTGTTGTCTATGCTTTTGAAAAATTTCGCCCCTATCTTGTTTTATCCCCCACCATCGTATACACGGACCATTCCGCGTTGAAGTACTTGATGACTAAGCACGACTCTAAGCCAAGACTTCTTCGCTGGGTTTTACTCTTTCAAGAATTCAACATTGAAATTCGTGACAAGAAGGGTGCTGAAAACCTAGCCGCAAATCATCTGAGTCGACTTGAGGATCCATACCAAGGGGATCATCCGAACAAAGAGATCAATGACTCTTTCCCCCTTGAGACCTTAATGTCTATAAATCTCAATCTTGATGACACCCCGTGGTTTGCGGACATTGCAAACTACTTAGCGGGTGGTATTCTCATCAAAGGGTTAACATCCCAACAAAAGAAGAAGTTCTTGAATGATGTTAAGACTTACTTTTGGGATGACCCTTATCTATTCAAACAATGTGCTGATTTGATCATTCGTCGTTGTGTTGATGGACCGGCAGCTTTTGACATTCTCTAGGCTTGCCACAAAGGACCCACCGGTGGTCACTTTGGTCCCAACTACACCGCTAAGAAAGTGTTTGACTCTGGATTCTATTGGCCCACCATTTATCGTGACGCTCACGAAATGGTTAAGCATTGTGATGCTTGCCAACGCCAAGGCAAGATCACACATAAGGATGAGATGCCTCAAAATTTCATACAGGAATGTGAAATCTTTGACGTATGGGGCATCGACTTTATGGGGCCATTTCCATCCTCCAAAGGGAAAAAGTACATCCTCGTCGCAGTTGACTACGTCTCTAAATGGGTTGAAGCCAAGGCTCTCCCTACGAACGATGCGAGGGTGGTTGTGAACTTTTTGAAGCAGCTTTTCGCTCGATTCGGCGTTCCTCGTGCTATCATCAGTGACCGCGGGACTCATTTTTTAAATGATCAATTTGCAAGAGTCATGGCTAAGTATGGTGTCAATCACCGTCTTTCCACCGCCTATCATCCCCAAACCAATGGGCAAGCCGAGATTTCCAACCGTGGATTGAAGCGAATTTTGGAGCGTACCGTGGGAGAGCATCGCGCCGCGTGGGCCGATAAGTTAGATGATGCTCTGTGGGCTTTCCGTACTGCTTATAAGACCCCGATCGGTTGTACACCTTATCGTCTTGTGTACGGAAAAGCATGCCACCTTCCCATCGAGCTGGAACATAAGGCGCACTGGGCCTTGAAGTGGGCTAACTTCGACATCAACAAAGCCGGTGATCATCGCAAGATTCAACTCAACGAGCTCAACGAACTGAGGAATGAAGCTTACGAGAACTCACTGATCTACAAGGAGAAGACGAAGATCATTCATGACGCAAAAATTAAGAACCGAGAGTTCCACGTTGGTGATCAAGTCTTACTTTTTAACTCTCGGTTGAAGATCTTCTCTGGCAAGTTGAAGAGCCGCTGGTCTGGTCCATTCACCGTCGCCAAAGTCTTTCCATATGGGACCATTGAGCTTTCTCAGCCGAATGGGCCAAGTTTCAAGGTGAATGGTCAGCGTTTGAAGCTGTATTTTGGTGAGGACATCTCTCATGAGATGATTCTATCCCTCACCACGTTCCTCATGAACTAAACTTGGGTCGAGTCAGGCTCGTCACTCGGTGAACAAAAACAAGCGCTTCTCGGGAGGCAACCCGTGATCTATCCTTTACTGCTTTCATAATAAGTGTAGGGGGAGCCCCGTATGTGTTTGTTGTCTTGTTTCTTGTGCTGTGCAGGGATTAAAGCTTCAAAGATCCACCTTGATGACTTTTGACGAACCGTGATACCGTGTTTCCATCTTCCCGGTTCTATCCTAAAACTCTTGTGATTCAATATTTCATATTTTATATGTTCACATTGAATTCACTTTAGTTGTCCTTTCCTTAGCAAGATTTAAACAAAGTGCATAATGTCCTAAGTATAGGGGAGTTTACTCCCACATGCTTAAAGAGGACAATGTTTATCTCAAGTGTAGGGGGGACTTCTATCGAAGTAAGTGGTCTTTTCCATGAATTTTCCCTCATATTAACCGGAAAATTTGATTTTTCGACATTTTTCAAAATTTTTAATCTATCTTGGCCTAGTTGTATAGTTGTATTTTCCTTTATTATGTTTAGTTTCTTTCCATTGCTAGAATAAATTTTCAATAAAGTGGTTTTAAATTTTTCTTAGTCGTGAACATTTTGACTCAACCCGAGTTTACTTACCTAAGTTTACTCTAGCTAGTATCCTTAACGTGTTTAAGTCAATTTTTGCTAGGCTTTTATATAGGGAGCTATAAAACACGAAAGTCTTAACTCTCACGGGTTAAGAACAAGAACTTTTCGCAAGTTCCTATAATTGATCCTAGAGAGCCGTTTATCAAGGGAACTTTAAAATACGAATTCTAAACTTGAAAAAGTCTAAGAATCTGCAAGATCCTATAGATGACTCGAAAACCCAAAACTCTGATTTAATAGGCTAAGCATCCACGAGTCTCATTCCTTGAGATTTTAAACTGTGGAGAACGAGAGATGATAGAGTCAATTATAAGTTCGGTATTCTTTCGTGAATTTATGTGAGTTAATTATAAGCCTATTCTCCCTTCGCTTGTTAATAAATATATCTGCAATAAATACGGTTGTACGATTTAAAAGGTTACTTAGCTTCCAGCCCCAGATCGTTTAAAAGTTGCTCGGTACGGATTAGAGTTCATAGCCAAGGCATAACTTATTTAAGCGGGATGCGAAGATTGGCGAGTCCGAAAAGGCCCTAACAAGGCATTAGGGCTACATTTTGTTGCTAGAAGATCCAAAAGTGATGTGAAGAATCATTTATCGAAAATCAATATGAAGGATCGAGACACACGACGAAAAGCAAATACTCCCCTAAAGATCATGGAGAAGTCTATCCAAAAAGGCCCTAACAAGGTATGAGGATAAATAGATCCAAGTCCTAAAAGGAGGTGGATCGTTGTATATCAAAGTCCAAAATAAAGATTGGAGAAAAATGAAGAAGTCGTGGTCCAAAGATGAAGAATCTCTCAAAACTTCAAGTGAAGAAATTCCTATTATGAAGAGAAGACCATAATTTCAAGAACATCTCTCAAAGATTCGAAGTATGAAGTCGCTGCCAAATATCGGTCCGAGAAAGGTCTCAAATCGTGAAGCGAGTTATGCCAAGATATGAACTTTATGAGGTCCCGGGAAGCAGTTTTAAAAGATTTGGTCCTTTAGCTAACTATTGATTAAATCATGCACTTTATTTTCAGCCTAAATAACTATCGAAATAAGTCAAACAATGCATCCTCGTGATCATTCAAGACAAAAAATAAAATATAAGAGATACACCTAGGAATAAGGGAGTCTAAGTGAATAATTGGCCCACATGAGTTCGTGATAGTTTGGTAACTTATAATAACAATGATCTCGTTTTTAAGCTTGGTATGGGGAACGTGAAACTTGAGGATGATAAACGTTCATGGTTGCCAAAACCCAATGTAAGTTTTTTAATTTCTTTACTTGTTTCTATCTTTTTATGTTTAGTATTTAATAAGGGCCAAGGTGGGTTATTTATGATGGAAAATGTAAACCGTGTTTTAAAATTAATTCATTGCATGAGGGCATTGCAATGGTCAAGTGTAGGGGATTTAATAAGTGTGAAAACACTTATCCTTTTACCACTTATTTCCAATAATAACAAGACCAAAACGTGTATTTTATGTCGTAAAAGTCGAAATTATGCGTGGTTTGTGTTTTTATTGTGTTTTAGGACCAAAAGATGAAAAGGAAGAAAACACGAGCTTTCACGGGCTTTTATCGAAGAAAACGGGAAAAGACGAAGTCAAAAGATCAAGAGTGCTTGAAGAAAGGATGTCTAAGACCTATTCTGAAGATTTATCGAAGAACAAGTCTAAAAGACGGAAGTTAATGAAGTCGAAGAACTCGAGTCTAAATAAATGAAGAAATGTTAAGACGAGTTTAATTAATCCCGAGACGACATCGAGAAAGACAAATGAATTAAATCGAGTCGAGAAGAAAAGAAAGAAGGAAGCACCACACATGCACTTCCCACTTCCCTATAAATACCCTCCTAATCACATTAGGAGGGGGTTAGCTAGTTTTTATTTTTCAAGTTTTCTTTCTAGTTTTTAGAGAGAGAAAGTTCTAAACTTTCTCTCACTAAGTTTTTCTTTGTTTTCATCTCTTAAATTTAAGCTTTCTTTAATCGTTGTATCTTGGATTCCATTAATCAATTTTAAGTTAAGCTTTGTGTTCTTTAATCTCCTTCTACATTTCTTGGTTACTTTATCTTTGATCCGAATTACATATCTCATTCGTATGACTTGATGTTTTCGTGATTAAAGGATTGATCTTCTTTGTTTACACATAAGCTCTCACACGTATAAGTTATAAGCTCTCTATGCTTATTGGCTTATTACAAGTTTAGATTATTGATTTTCGGATTTCACAAAGGTTTTAGTCATTTTAAAAGTCATTTCATAAAGTTTGTAAGATTTTACGTTTTAGAAGTTATCAAATTTAAGCTTTTTGAATTATTTAAGGTTCGGTAGAATAGCTTATTGTATCAGCTTATTGAGTTTTACACTTGCCACGAATTTCGGATTATTTGGTGTTCCATCGTAATCTTGGGGTTTCACACATTTCGACTGGTTTCTACACATTCCGACGGGTTTCAGTATTTTGATCGCAATAACCCATTAGGGTTCTACTTTGCGATCGGGTGGCTAATTCCCCTTTATTCCGATATGGGTTGCGATCGCTTATTGCGATCGCATATTCCGACGGGACTAAGATCTTGTTAAGACGAAGTGCTGCCCATTTTTCGATAGCAAGATTACGATAGACATTATTCCGATCTGAATCATTGCGATAAGAGGACATTCCGACGATCAACATTGCGATAGACTTGTTGTAGTTGCATTCCGATGGGTAGTAAGTTTAACATTCCGATGGACCTTGTATTGAATATTCCGATGGCTCTTTCTAGTGATATTCCGATGGTTATGATTTGGTGCATTCGACAGAGATGATTTGCATTATTCAAGTTAACTAAGATTTTAAGTTTTAAAGTTTTACAAAGTTTTAAGTTTTAAATATTTTCCTAATTAACATTTAGTTTAATCAACGACACTTGCTTATTTGTTATTAGTTAAAATAGATAACAAACCAAAACATTCTCTTGTTTACCAAAAGACGATTGAGTCGCACTTTATACCGGTTATCAATTCGAAAAGACTTGGGACAATAAGATTTTATACTTAGACAAAAGCTTAGTATTAGTTTGGTTGTTCGGACGCATTTAAAGGCCAATATGTTAGACGTAATCCCGGTTCAAATCTTTTTATTTCATTGGAAGTTGTTGCGTCGCAGGAATTTTGGAATATGGCATGCTTTCTCTCATGTAGCCGGATGCAACAACGACATCAATGTTTTATACCAATCTCTTTTGTTTCACGATCTCAAGACCGGACGAGCACCAGAGATTCCGTTTGTGTCTAAAGGTGTTTTTTACCCTTGGGGATATTATCTCGTAGAGGGGATATATCCGGAGTTGGTGCCACTTGTTAAGATAATACCGAAACTAGCTGATGATGACCACAAAAGAATTGGCATATGAAAAACAAGAATCAGCAAGGAAGGATATAGAAAGAGCTTTTGGTGTTTTGAAAAAGAAATGGAGAATAATAGCCACTCATACTCGAGCAATGAGAAATGATCGCATCCAGAAATGATGTACAAATGCATCATATTACATAATATGCTTCGAAAATACAAACGACGTGTAATTTCTCCCACATGGTTCCCGGAGGAAGAACACCAACAGAAGGATATTATCCGAAACGATGAGCAAAAGCGAGCAGTTATGACGTACATCCGATCGGCACAAACACATCATAAACTTCGAGTTGTTTTAGTCGAACACTTGTATGCTAATGTTAATTTGTAATTACTATAATATTTAGGTCTATGTAATGTATTTACTTACTGAATACAAATTTTAATGTTTAAATAAAGTGTTTATGTTTACGAATCAAAATAATTAAGCAAAATATATATATATATATAGAATAATGCGACGATGAGTTTCTCATCATTAGTAAAATTAAAAAAACAAGTTAAATGAGTGGAAAAAAAATTGAGATGACAGTGACGCAGCGATGAATGATTTGATACCATTCTTGTAAGAAATATGTCATTATGTCCCATGAATCAATTTTATGTTACATATGTTTAAATCATATGTTACTATTATTTTAATAGCATGGTCAATATCATTTGATGATACATTAAATCTTGATTGTTACAAGTTTAGTATTGATGGAGATACTAATGTTAAAGACCTATATATACACTAGTCCCCTCCCTACCCAAAATACACACAAGTAAAACCATATAGTTATCCATCAAAACTCTCTACACTCAAGTGGGTTAAGGGAGAGAAACTAGTCGTGTTTAAGTGTTGCCTACATCATGTCAACATCCACTACGGCTTCCGGTATGTTGTTCTTGTTTCGTCTTATTGATGTGATTATTATCGTATTCTAAGATCTTGTGGCATAATAGTATAAGTGTTATTCATGTATGTTTTGATGCTAATATTTACACGTAATAAAATGCTTACATGTGGTATCTAGAGCCAATGGTTTTTGAATTTGATAATCATCCTTATATTACGTTTTAAAAGAAAACAACTAAACCTTTACATTTGTATGAAAAATTACTATAGCATACACTTTATCAGTGTAGATTAATTGTTTTAAGAGATTAAAAAAAATTATGTTTAAAAAGTTTCATGTCTTCTTTATGGATCATACAGCAATAGTTAGGAATAACTTGGTGTAGTAGTTAATGTTGTACTCCGTAGTATAATTTGATGTAATAGTAGGTTATGCTTGTTAAAAGAATATATGAAATGATATATGGACATTTTTCTTTGTTGTCAAATTATTGACTTGTTTCATACATGCATATCATGATGAATTAATAAACCTTTTATTGTAAATGTGACTTTTGTCTCTTAAATTTTTTATTCACATTAAAATGAAATTATAATTGATGTTTTCGCTTCCGCTAAAGGTTATTATGGTGTTGCTTCCGAAAATAGTTTGAAATACAAAATGATGATAATTTATTGATCTACTATATTGTCCCTTGCAAATTTTATACGAACCGTTGCAAAAGAAATATGTGAATTTAGATTGTTTGATTATTAATTTTGAATGATATGACCTTAATGTCATAATTTTTTTTTGTCAATTGTATATTTAGTTAGAAATTGACATTTCTCATCATTTGTGGCTAATGACATTAATGGTATTTTTTCTTAAATATATCACTTAATTGGATATATGTTTATCAGTTTGTGTACTATGTTAGTTGACAAAAATGATAAGAATGTGGCAATGAAAGACTTCACAATACATGTATATAATTACGGAATTGTTAATTTGAATTGATACATTAATTTATGTTTTGAGTTGGTGATGTATTCATGTCTAATTAATTGATATATCAAAAAGTTGAATGTTACATTATTTCAAATATTTGTAATAATTTTAATGATTATTTAAGTTTGAATAATTTAATTGCATGTTACAAAGTTTGGAATATGCATTGTTTGTAAAATTTATGTCTTAAAGTCTTCATTGATGATTTTTTAAACATAATTTTTTATTTATTGCATTTAAGTATTGACGTTACAAAATTAAATTATTTGTAACAATTATGTGTTTAAAATCTTCATTTTGTTATTAATTTTTTATTTATTTATTATATGACATTAAGTGATATTAATTTTTTAGTCACCAAAGTGGCTAAACTAATTATAAATTTGTAGTCATATTATTCACGTTGTTTTTTTTAAAGAATGCTATTATACATTTTATTAGTTGATAGAAATTATGAATTTGCCCAAAGGAAAATTGTTATTCTATAACTAATATATTGAAAGTTGAAAATTAGTACACTTTTGTCATGTGTGTGTAGTTATCCAAAGATGCTTTATACATTTGACAAAGTATATTCTATTTTCATATAAAATTTTATTGCATTCTAATAATGATGATGATATATTGTTGTGTTTACCCAGATGAGACCAATAATATATATTTAAGTTATTTATCTCACATTTTTTTTAATTAGTAAGCATATACATTTTTTGCAGCAATTAACCTTCACTCTCAAGCTTCTTTTGTTACCTCGTTTACTGGTGTGAATTTCTCCGAATGGAACGAACAAGTCACTCTCCACTTAGGTGCTTTGGATCTTGACATGGCGCTATTGGAGGATAGGCCTGCTAACCTTATCAATGAAAGTACAGAGGCTCAAAAAGCATACCATAAGGCGTGGACAAGGTCTAACAGACTTTGCTTGAACTTTATGCGGATGTCAATTGCCAACAACATTAAGCCTAGTCTTCCTAGCATTGAAAATCAGAATGCTAAAGATTTTCTTAAGCTAGTGGAAGAGAAGTTTCGTTCTGCTGACAAAGCACTAGTAGGGACACTTATGGCTGAACTCACCACCATGAAATTTGATGGTTCAAAGAGTATGCAGCAATATGTCCTAGACATGATAGATAACGCGGCAAAACTTAAGACACTAGGTATGAATATGGATGACTCTTTCTTGGTGCAACTCATTATGAATTCACTTCCTCCTGAATATGGACCGTTCCACATCAAGTATAACACATTAAAGGATAAGTGGATTATTGATGAACTGTCCAGTAAGCTTATTCAAGAGGAATCACGACTAAAGAAACAAAGAGTTCACTCTGTTAACTTGGTAAATCAAGGAGTTGATGAGAAGCTCAAACCAAAACCCAAGAACTTTAAGAAGAAGCAACATGCTACAACCTCGAAGGTTGCTAATAGTAAAAAGAAGGAATAATGGGACAACAAATGCAAATTTTGCAAGAAAGAGGGGCATTTTCAAAAGGATTGTCTCAAGCGTAAGGCTTGGTTCGAAAAGAAAGGTATACATTATGTTTCTGTATGCTTTGAATCAAATTTGTCTGAAGTTCCTTCTAATACTTGGTGGTTTGATTCTGGTGCTACTACTCATGTTTCCAATATTATGCAGGGATTCCTTACAATCCAAACCATAAGCACAACTAATAACTTTCTCTTTATGGGGAACCGAATGAAGGCCCCGATTGAAGGCGTAGGGACTTATCGTCTGAAGTTAGATACCGGGTTTCACTTGGATCTAATGAATACTCTCTATGTACCTTCAATTTCAAGAAATTTAATTTATATTCCGAGACTTGATGTTAGTGGATATACTTTTGGTGGTGGAAATGGTCGTTTTAATTTATATAAGAATAAACCTTTTGTTGGTTATGATATTCTTATTGATAATTTATATAAATTAAAACTTGATGATGTTTTTTATCAATCTCTATTTACAGTTGAACATAATGTTGGAATAAAACATAGTATGGTGAATGAAAATTCTGCATTCTTGTGGCATAAACGTTTGGGTCATATATCCAAAGAAAGATTACAAAGATTGGTGAAGAACGAGATTCTAACAAATCTAGACTTCACGGGTTTTGGCTTGTGTGTGGAATAAATTAAGGGAAAGCAAACCAAACATAGCAAGAAAGGTGCCACAAGAAGCAGCGATCTCCTTGAAATTATACACACTGATATTTGTGGACCATTTGATACTCCATCCTTCACTGGAGAAAAATATTTTATCACCTTTATAGATGACTTTTCACGTTATGGATATGTATTTTTGCTGCATGAAAAATCTCAATCTATAAATTGCCTCGAGGTGTTTGTAAACGAGGTTGAGAGGCAACTAGATAGAAAAGTGAAGATCGTAAGATCTGATAGAGGTGGTGAATATTATGGAAAATATGATGAATCTGGACAATGTGCTGGTCCCTTTGCAAAGTTCCTTGAAAGTCGTGGCATATGTGCTCAATATACTATGCCAGGCACACCACAACAAAATGGTGTGGCAGAAAGGCGAAATAGAACATTAATGGAGATGGTTAGGAGCATGATCAGTAAATTATCTTTACCCAAAAGTTTGTGGATATATGCACTTAAAACCGCAGTGTATCTATTAAATAGGGTTCCTAGTAAGTCAGTTCCCAAAACTCCATTTGAGTTATGGACTGGAAGGAAACCTAGTCTGAGACACCTGCATGTTTGGGGTTGTCCTTCAAAGGCACGGGTTTACAATCCACAAGAAAAGAAATTAGATTCTCGAACCGTTAGCGGTTACTTCATTGGGTACCCAGAGAAGTCCAAAGGGTATAGGTTTTATTGTCCAAACCACAGTTCTAGAATTGTTGAAACAGGCAATGCCAAATTTCTGGAAAATGGTGAAGTTAGTGGGAGTGTTGATAATCAAGTTGTGGATATTAATGAAATAATGGATGATGACCTATCACCCATGAATGCTTATAAATCCACACCTACACCAAATGTTGTTCTTGTATCTCAAAATCAAGAACAACATTTGAATAATGAACAAACATCCCATGAAGAAAATAACTTGCCAACTCAAACAAGTGAACCAGTTGGAATAGCATTGAACAAACCTACAAGGGTTAGAAAAGCAGCTATTTCTGATGATTATATTGCTTACTTACAAGAGACAGATTTTGATATTGGTATTGATAATGATCCTGTATCGTTTTCACAAGCCATAAAAAGTGATAAGTCTCAATTATGGATTGACGCTATGAAAGAAGAGTTAGAATCCATGGCTCAAGATAAAGTCTGGGATCTTGTAAACTTGCCAGAAGGTTCTAAACGAGTTAGGTGTAAATGGGTCTATAAGACCAAACGCGACTCTAAAGGCAGTGTTGAAAGATATAAAGCTAGACTTGTAGCCAAAGGTTGTACTCAAAAAAGCGGCGTTGATTACCATGAGACTTTTTCACCCGTCTCAAAGAAGGATTCTTTGGGAATAATATTGGTATTAGTGGCCTATTTTGACTTAGAGCTACATCAAATGGATGTGAAAACCGCCTTTTTGAATGGAAATCTTGAGGAGGAAGTTTATATAGAGCAACCTGAAGGGTTTTCCATTGATGGTAAAGAACATATGGTGTGTAAATTAAAGAAATCAATATATGGACTTAAACAAGCTTCTAGACAATGGTATATTAAGTTTAATGATACCATTACATCTTTCGGTTTTGAAGAAATCATCGTTGATCGATGCATATACCGCAAGGTCAGTGGGAGCAAGTTTATATTTTTGGTTCTATATGTTGATGATATATTGCTTGCGACTAATTACTTTGGTTTATTTAAGACTAAAGAATATCTCTCTAAGAATTTTAAAATGAAAGATATGGGTGAGGCATCCTATGTGATTGGAATTTTAATATTCCGTGATAGATCTCAAGGTATATTAGGATTGTCTCAAAAAGCCTATATCGATAAAATTCTTGAGAGATTCAATATGAGCAGATGCTCGGATGGTATAGTTCCTATTCAAAAGGGAGACACGTTTAGTCTTAAACAATGTCCAAAGAATGACGTGGAACGAAAGGAAATGGAAAATATTCCATATGCTTCAATTGTGGGCATTTTAATGTATCTACAAACTTGCACTAGACCCGACATCAGTTTTGCGATCGGAATGCTATGTAGATATCAAAGTAATCCCAGTATTCATCACTGGAAAGCTGCAAAGAAAGTATTGAGATATCTTCAAGGAACAAAGGATTATATGCTTACTTATAAGAGGTCTAATTACTTGGAAGTGGTTGGATATGCTGATTCTGATTATGCTGGATGCACGGATAGTGGAAAGTCAACGTTTGGCTATGTGTTTCAACTGGCTCAAGGAGCTATTTCAAGGAAAAGTGCCAAACAATCTATCATTGTTGCATCTACTATGGAAGCAGAATTTGTAGCTTGTTATGAGGCTACTATTCATGCATTATGGTTGCGGAACTTTATTTCAGGGCTTAGGGTTGTCAAAACTATAAGCAAGCCGCTGAAAATGTACTGTGATAATACCACAGTAATTTTCTTCTCTAAGAACGATAAATACTCTAAAGGTGCAAAACACATGGATATAAAATTCTTTATCGTGAAAGAAGAAGTTCATAAACAAAGAGTGCATCTCGAACATATTAGTACGGATCTAATGATTGCGGATCCTCTTACCAAGGGTTTACCACCAAAGGCATTTATGCAACATGTTCCTAGGTTGGGTCTTGGTTGTATTGATAACTAATTATGATGTTCTAACACTCTTGAGCTCAATAAAATGTTTCTGATGTTGTTTCTTATTCATTATGTTAAGCATGCATTTATGTTTAGAATAAGAAACTTATGTATTTTCGTAACAAGTATGTGGACTGTATGTTATTTGTATATAACTTATGAATCTAACATGACGAGCTCATAATGTTGTGATATATGGAAGGAAGTATATGCGAAATGTTGTGTATGACCGCCATAATCCCTATTATGTGGTTTGTTGTGTTTAGATACTTATGATGTCAAACGGTTAATAAGAATTAATTTGCTAGCCTTATGTAAATCATTAAGTGATGTAATGAAACATCATGCCAAGTGGGAGAATGTAAGAAATATGTCATTATGTCCCATGAATCAATTTTATGTTACATATGTTTAAATCATATGTTACTATTATTTTAATAGCATTGTCAATATCATTTGATGATACATTAAATCTTGATTGTTACAAGTTTAGTGTTGATGGAGATACTAATGTTAAAGACCTATATATACACTAGTCCCCTCCCTACACAAAATACACACAAGTAGAATTATATAGTTATCCATCAAAACTCTCTACACTCAAGTGGGTTAAGGGAGAGAAACTAGTCGTGTTTAAGTGTTGCTTACATCCACTACGACTTCCGGTATGTTGTTCTTGTTTCGTCTTATTGATATGATTATTATCGTATTCTAAGATCTTGTGGTATAATAGTATAAATGTTATTCATGTATGTTTTGATGCTAATATTTACACTTAATAAAATGCTTCCATTTCCTGCGTGAGGTGCTTGTTTAAAAAGTAGAAATAGCATGCAAATTTTAGTTTAAAAAATCTAGCAGGATGTTTTCATGTGATGCGGCGAACCACATGCGTAAAATGAGAAGAGTTGTTGCCATCTCTTTCACACTATTCTCACCGATCTCTCTATTTTTTACTATCTTGCAAGTGTCAAGCATGTTTACATTTAATCTTAATTTCTTTTTTGCTTTTTTGGATCTTAAAAATTACATTTCTCCGTTCACTAGAGCTTTTTAACATCCCAGGGTATATCAATTTTTTACTTTGAGTTATTTATGTAGAATGAGCATGATTACTATTTAGGCTTAACAACTCATATTAAGATTTGTGGTGTTAGATGCTCGTCACGTGGTTGCAGGTTCAAGAAATAGTTGTGACAAGTCGACATATTTGTAGAGTATTTAGTGTGAATGTGCAGTTAAAGTAATTAACCAGATTGAATTTTTCCAACATAGTCACACATTTTTTTAGGTTGTCCAAAAGTTATGCCACTTTTATTAACAAAGCACTACAATTTCATTGCACGAGTTCCTCCCAACCGGACCTCGAGTTGCCAATCTTGCACCCTTTTCATGCATATATACGTACCGCTATCTCCACATTTAGTTCCGTATGTAGGCAATGACAATGAGCTGCAATGGATGTAGGGTCCTACGCAAAGGATGTGACGAAGGTTGCATTCTTCGCCCATGTCTAACATGGATCACATCTCCTGAATCCCAAGCCAATGCGACCCTCTTCCTTGCAAAATTTTATGGCCGTGCCGGCCTCCTTAACCTTATCAATGCCGGCCCGCATCACCTCCGCCCCGGTACCACTTTCTTACACATCATTAAATATGTATAGTTTACCTTATGCAGATGTATTTTTTAAAGTAAAATGAATAATGTAATAGTTTTTCTTGATTTTTTTACAGAGATATTTAAGTCATTACTGCATGAGGCATGTGGTAGGATCATTAACCCTGCATATGGTTCAGTTGGGTTGATATGGTCAGGGAATTGGGAACAATGTCAAGCCGCAGTTGACTCAGTGCTCCAAGGCTCTACAATCATGCAACTCCCAAACAACAACAACCATGATGCATCACCACAAAGTTCTATTACGCCTATTGAGGGTTGTGACATACGCCATCTCTCCAAGGACCCAGCTAGTAATGATCATCATCGTGTGAAGACCCTAAAGAAGTTTAAAAAGCCCCGTTGTGAATCTAATTCCCGCCAAGTCCTAGAGAGGAAATTAGAAGAGCTAGCTCCTAATCACAATGCTTTGTGTACTGAAACTAATTTATTGGGAAACGTTGATGGTGTGGCCCTGTTGGAGCGCGATTTTGGACAAATTCATTGTGATGAAAGTGGGAAGGTTCGCCTAGATCTCACACTCGGGTAGGGGTGCTATCGTGTTTTCTTTTTGATAAAAGATTTATATTAACATATATATTATCAATACTGTAAGAATAATGTTTTTGCTACTGCGGATTATTGTTTGGTCGTTCTGTATACACATACTTGATGTTTTTGCTACTTCATGTTTTTTTTTCTTTTTTCTTTTGCTACTTCATGTTTTTGCTATTGTGCGATTGGTTTTAATTAGACTGTGTACGATTATCGTAAAAGTGCTTAATTTTGTGTAAGAGCAACTCAATCATGCAGATAGCAAGCTAAACAATTTAATTTCACAGGGAAATCATTAATCGATTTAAAACTAAACTTCGCAAATTAACATAGGACACATCTCTTACAACACAATTAAAATAAAATACTATACTACACGTCCGAACATATGATTTGCCCGCATTTTATGTATACAATAACACGTCATAAAAAACAACAACACTACATGAATTTTCATGCTTACTGATATAGAAATAGTTGTGACATTTATAAGCCTACATTATTCGTCTCTAATTTATACGGAAACATTTTACATCAGGTTGTTTCATCCCATTCTTTCACTTCTAAACGTTGTGTGATACAATTGTATAACATGTCAATGTTTGTGTGTCTTTGATACAAATATAATTATACAAGGAACCACGACAGAAAGCATGTTCGAAAATTCTCTAAGTAATGTATAATTTAGGATTTTCCCATCGACAATATACGTGTATTTGCGTAAGTAATGTGTGACATTCAACCTCTATGAAGAAAATTAATTACTATAAATTTGTCTTGATCAAAAACGAATTTATAATGACCAATATAAGACGAGTTAGTATAACAAGTAGGGATGGCAATTTTTGACCCGACATGAAACATGACTTTAAACCGACACGAAAATTAACAGGTTTAAATTGAGCAAATTAAGATTAAGGTCAGGTTTGGGTCAACCTATCTGACCAGTTTATTATACAGGTCAGGTTCGGGTTGAGAAGAAATTAAGCGGGTCAACCCGTTAACCAGTTTAATTTATTCTATTACATTTAAAATTATTTATATTATACTATACGGGTTAAATGAGAAATGACTCGATCAATAAATCTGTTTAACTTGTTTAACCCATGTAATGTGTCTAACTTTTATATATAAAACGGATTAAACGGGTCACTCAAAACCCGTTTAACCTATTGAACCTATTTAACCCGCCAATCCAAGTATATATACGGGTTAAATGTTAGGTTCACGTATGTGTAAACAGGTTAGGTTTGATAAAGTTGACCCGATTATTTAAATGAGTTGGGTTTGGGTTGAGGTTTTCTGACCTGCCAACCCGTCAACTTGAACCCACCAACCCGAACCCGACACGAATTGGCACCCCTAATAACAAGCTACATGTACTTAGGATATTGGATAGAATGTATACATAAAATGATAATGCGAGTTTATCAAACTAATAATCATTTTGAATAAGATATATAATTAACTATAACTTTAACTAATAATAAGTGTTAAATTATATTGTAATGGAAAAATAAAGAAGAGTAGAGCTTAATATGTAGACAAAGCTTGTAAAATTATGGCCGGTAATTGGTGAAATTATAGTTTATAAAATGTTATCATGTGTTTCGTGATTTATTAAGTCCACACCTGCGCATGTAAAAACGCATTTCAAAAAGTTAAAACGGATGGAAACATTAGCAACTCATGTAAGAAATGAACACATGAATATGATCGTTCCAAAAATAGAAAGAGTACTATAATCATGTTCATTTTAGCTTCTCTCGGAAGTGGCCTTACGATAAAGGTATAGTTTCAGGATATTTTAATGACTTTGTCGTGATGGTAGATGTACATTGTGATTTATTGTTACATACTTACATCCAAAGTGGTGTAAGAAAATTAGGGTTAGTGTGTGTAATGATTTTTTGATATCTGATTTGAATCGTATTTATTTTATTTTTTGTATAAGGTATTTCAATTTTATTAATGTCTTAGTTACACGAAATCTTTATCAGAATAATTCAACCAGAAACATTTTGATTATAGGCACAAGATATCAAAAAACACAGAGGAATTATAAATTTTTGTTATGTTCTGTGAGAACAATATGGCTGTTAATAAATACACAACAACGAAATTTACAGGTAGTTTAAAGAGGTTATAAATGAACAGTTACAACCTATTCCGCACGTTGGTTGGCTTTTGGCGGGAAAATAAGGTGATTCCAAAATACCGATTTATAAAAATCGTTTAGGTTTTGGGGCGCTGCCCCAAACCCCGCAAAGGGCTCTTCCCCTTGATCCCTACATCTTTTCTGTGCGTAAAAACATATTAGCTTAACGAGTGTACACTTCACCCTTCCCCTAACTCGTGTCCGAATCGAATATGAAATCTCATTGATCCCTAGTAAATCCTGATTAATTAAAATAGCTGATGACACTAAATCAACAACAAGTGGCACACGACTTATAAATAAATGTGAATAACAAGGATACAAACCTACTGTTTGTTATGGGGTGTGAAGCCAAGGTCAAGAGTACACTAAGTTTTTAGAGTTAATTACATTTTTGGTCCTTATGATTTGTCGGGTATAATGGCTATGGTTCAAAAGTTTTAAAAGTAATGGATATATTCCTATTTAGGTCGACCCGTAACACTTTTGGTCCATTTTATGTTGACTTATAGTTTGACTTGTTAATAAACATGTAATGACTAAAATGCCCCCATAAAATAATGAGCAATGACTAAACAACCCTTTTCTTTTATTATTATCATTATTATAATAATAATAATAAATATTTATTATCATCGGGATATCAATTTTTTTACTTTTTCTCTGGCTATGACCGAATACCTCCAAACACTGTCACTTTATCAAATCACAATCTCATATCACTTAATCATCTACTCAAAACTCATTTCTTTCTTATCACAAACTCATCATATCTTCATTTTTTTCAGATCATAATATTTAAGGTCAAACGACAAGTCTTCTAAAACCATCTCTTCCATAAAACTACACATAAACAAAACGATATGTTTTCATAAAATCATACTCCTTTAATAAACTCATCAAACACCATATAAAGGAACTAAACCTAAAATCTGAATTTTAAAAAAATAAACAAGAACAATTAACCAAACACCATCACCATCATCAGACAAATCTGGTGATACCCGACCCAGAACACTTAGATATATGATTTAGTGATTTATTAGTGATGTTGTGGTGTGTGTATCCAGATCTTGGTAATGATGTTATGTTCAGGTTCAGTGGTCCGGTAGTGATTCCTTGTAGGGTTTGGTGGGTCGGTGGTGATTTGTGATAAGGGGGTGTTTGTGGTGATATATTTGGTGGTTTGGTGAGTCAGTGGTGGTAGGGGTGGCTTTATGAGTCGGTGGTGGTAGTAAATGGTTTGTGATAAAAGATGATAGAGTCGAGTTTATGTGTGTTAGTATGTAGGTGTAAACTTTCACAAGTCATTACCAATGATATGTAAAAAAGACAAAAGTACCCTCATAACTGACAATCAAAGTCAGTCATACTAACGTTTAGGACTAAAAGTGTTACACGTCATCAAAATAGGACTAAATTCGTTACTTTTCAAACGTTTGAACCAAAATCATTAAACCCGCCAAACTATAAGGACAAAAAATGTGGTTAACTCAATTTTTTAAGAAAATTATAACTTCAAGTATTATGTTCGTAAATTGTTTTAAACTTTTTTACGAAAAATAGAAATAACTTTGCAACGGGGCTATAACATTAAGAAACAATTATGGTAAATGCGTGAAGTTAAAATAAATAAGTTAGCGATCGTTCGTTAATGACCGTTAACTAATAACTATTAAATAGTTGCAATTAATTAGATTTTTTTACGAGAATATGACTAACTTTGCAACAAAATTATAACATTAAAGACCAATTTCATATAAAGATGATTAGTGATCGTTAGTTATCGACCGTTAAGTAACGACTCTTACCTCGTTGCATTTAATCCCCATTAAATGTTGATATCTTGTAATGGGTGATTGTAGCGAAAATTAGTTGGCCGAATATAAGCTCACTAAATATGTGTTTATATAATTAAGTAACATATATACTTTTATAAGTAACATATATATTGATTGCACTTCTTTAAACAAATTATTGCAAAGTTTTAGATTGAAAAATATTGTATATTGGTTATTTCACTTTTTCCATACTATTTCAGTATTTCATATTAAAATAAGATTTCTAAACTATCTCACCTTTTGGTAATTAACAAGGATTTTAACTCACGCTTTGTTGCATGGTGGTGAGACTTGGCCAACGATTGATAAATAAATTTAGTTGCGTTAAGTGTTTTAGTTTACAAATGTATTGCAAAAGTTTATAAAGATGCATAGTTTGTTGTATTTTTACTGCATCGGGTCATCTATGCTTAGTCTACTTTCTTCTTTTTGTGCATCTGATGATAGTTGTGGTTGGAGAGATCGTTTTGGTGTTAGTTGGTTTTGTTACTGTTGGTCTTGATCGCAGGTCATCTATTTTCTTAGTCTCTTTTCTTCTTTTTATGCCTCTAATAATAGTTGCGGTACGAGGGGTCGTTTTGCTGTCAGCTGGTTGTGTTCCTGTTTGGTTGGTGGTGAGTCACTTGAGGGGAAGTTGTTGTTGTTTGTGCATGCAATATTGATTCATTGTGTGGCCAGCCATGGTTGTCAAGTATTTGCTATTTCCTCAATGACATCGTGTGGGGGGTGTTGATGAATGTCTTGCACTCTTAGTTTTAAATTTATAATCAAGATTCAATGACTCATTAACAACGCATATGAGCAAGTATACTCGTTCAATCGTAGGAAAGTCAAAAAAATTCAAGTTCGTCCCAAGAGACTTGGGTATATATAGTCATTATAAAGCAAAGGCATAAGCAATACGCTTGTCACCATCGTTATTACCACATAAATGAAGAAACTAAAACAAATCACATAGAATGCAAATGCTAATGTGAATTCCATTTCATCCATCTGGATATTTTAATATTTAATCCATGGTGTTTTTCGTATAGTCCATACTAATAAGTTGATCAAGATATGCCCGTTCGTCCTATGAACATCTTTTCCAACTACAAATTATTTTCATTTGTTTGAAAAGATCTTATGATAAGTTTGGTTCAACGGGTCCTTTAAACTATACCCGTAATAAACTTGCAACAAGCCTTTTTAAATGGTTTGTCCCGGTGAGTGTCAATCACCGAGAAACCATACCAAATAATTCTTGAATCTTTTGGAATAAAGCTAACCAAAAATCGTTTCAACCATTTATTTCAATTAAGCCATATTTTATTACCAAGACATGTTTAAGAGTTTAACAACCTTACAAATAAAAAAAAAGTTTTCATGTTCATTGTTTAAACACTATTTTTAGAATCCATTTTATTCACACAAGCATATCACACTACTCAATGTTCAATACGAAACACAAACTCATTACATCGAAATTCACCCTTTCATTTATTATTATAACACTTTGCAACAATTTAAAATAGAAATTTAGTAGTAAGAATTTACCACAATGAGTTCCAAATGAATAAATAAGAAATCTAGGACTTAGAGTAATCCTACGTCTCTAATCGAGCACTAATCCTGAACTATTTGAATCACCCAACATGTTGAAAATTTGTCCTTCAATCTTCTAGAAACTAGTAGGGTTTTAAGTTCTTTTGGGATTATCAATTTGGTGTTCTAACCTTTGTTAAGGGTTAGAATTATCAATGGAGATGACACATATAACTTTATCACATTAGCCTCTATTATATACTCAAAATTAGCTTAGAAGAGGGACAAAAACGACCCAAAGGTGTAATGGGAGGGAAATTATCAGAATCCCATTAATTCTCCCACTTATTAGCTTCATAATGACACTTTTTTGTAACTTTTATCTCGGCAACCGCCGACGGGCATAGGGAGCATTAAGATCTAATTTACGAGCATTTTGAAAAATAGTTTTCTTCTTTAACTTAGAATGAGATTGAGAATCTGAGCTATCTTTACTAGTATCATCATCTGATACCCAATCCCCAATCAAAGGGGTGCCATTATATAAACACTAACCACTAGTGCATCTTGTGGATTGTCAACACAAGACTTACTAGGAACATTATCACTCACAATAGCCTCACTGTACTTTTTGGACTCAACTTTAATAGGTACAAACTCGGGTACCTAAAACTCTGGTACTCTAATATACATACGAGGAGGTTAAACGTCATGATAGTTGCGCTATCAAACCTTAATCCCCTTTTGCATTTAGTAGAGAACTTACTATCAATTAACTTTTCCACACTTCTAGTAGCATTATCAAAGTTTTTAAACTTAAACTTATTCTCTTCTTTGTTAACTTCACATTTGTCTAACTTTTCTTTAGGCATACTAATCTCTTGAGTTTTATATGCCACATCTTCAATAAGAAAAATTATGTCATCTTTATAGGCTACTTTATGCTTTTTATGACATATGAGTTGTTCCTCTACAACTACTAAACCCCTCTTATAATTTGATACATTAAACTAAGAGATACTTAATTCTACTCTTAAGTCACCATAATATTTTTGAAGGACGTAATAGTTTTTCAGAAAACTTTTAGAGCAAGATTTATCATTTAGCACCTCAAAGTCAGAATATACCATTAGATCCATATTCATAGAAGGCTCCTCTTCTCCCATGAAACTCCAGTAAATCCATGTGCCATGAATTTCCACGATAGCCTTGGAAGAAGGCTCTTCCACAACACTTTCTTGTTTGAGCTTTCTTGGTTTCTAAACCTGTCATCTTGGCTTTTTGGGCTATTTCACTCCCTTGCAAAATGGCACCTCTTGTGATAGTTCTAGCACTCCACCTTTGACTTATCAATCTTGTTATGTCACCAGCATTAAGAGTGATCTACTTCCTAGTCCTCTTGAAAAATCTCCTTGCCCATATGCTAAAGAAGGCTAGTTGGTTCTTGATGTCCATTTCCTCCAATTCATCATCACTAAGTTGTTGAAGATCATTAGCCACGATCTATGAGACATTTGAATCACTGGATATGAAAGCATACATAGTGCCATCACTTAGAGAAGTAGTGTTAAGTTGGATGCTAGCAGTATAAAAAAATGTACTAGTAGTACTAATTCCAAGGCTAGCAGTACTAACAGCTAATACATAAGCCAAATTTGTTGAGCTGGAGGTAGAGGCTGATCCTGCATTCTTCTTCATCTTTTGCTCAACAATCTTAAAGTGATAGTACATATGATCAATGTCCATTATGTCTATGTCAGCTTTGTTTTCCCAGATAGCCAAATGAGCACTCCATTCAGAAGGCATACTCCTTAGGAAGTTTGAATTTAGATCTTCATTTTCAATAATTATTCCCAAGTTGGACAATTTGCTCACAATCCTTTGAAGTTTATAATAAACAGAGTCAAGAGACTCTGAGACATTAGCATTATAATTCTCTAACATTTGTTTTATGAGTGTTTTATGAGCTTTTTTTGTGGAAGCATTACCACCAAATCTTGCAACAAAGCATCAAACTTTGACTTTCTATTTAGATATTGATCAAAAGCTAGAATAAGTTCATTTGGTGTAGCCAACATGACTATACTTCTAGGCTTCATGTTATTCTTTCTAGCAATCTTTTCATCAGAAGTCACATATAGCGGTTTTTGTTGCTCATGTGATGTACCGTGTAGTGGTATAACTACGGACTTGGTGTAAGAATTTCCAAATACCATGATTTCCCATAAATCATAATTATACATTTGAACAAACTATGTGAACCTTACCTTCCATTGATCAAACTCTTCTTGTTTGAATATAAAGATCTTGTTCATGGGATTATTTTGTGTGCTTTATGAATTCATCTCTTTATTTGAGAAATGAGTTTAAAAAATCTTCAAGATCAAAGCTTTTCAACAAGCTCTGATACCATTGTTTGATCCCAACTTGATCAACTTCTCTAGATTATAAAGTTAGGTTATATAAAGTAAACTATAGACAACCTTAATAGAAACTTTCTTTACACCACAAATATGTGAAATGTACTCTTTGATGATGAAGATTGTAGTGAATGTATGAGTTAAACAATGAGAAAATATAACCAAAATGATTTCATATTATCATCAATAATACTACAAGTACTCTAAGTATAGTACTAGGGTTTACGACCTTAAACCTTAACAATGAAAGACCTACATAATACATCTAACCTAGGATCTCCTTATATAGTACAAGGAGTCATTCACAAGATAACTATTGACTAACAGACATTCAAATCCTTCAAATAAATAAGATATACACATAATATCTTCTAAACACACTAAACGCGTCCTTATCTTCTCGGACAATATTAATCTTTACTAGCAGTACTAACTTGACCATCACCAGAATTTGATCAAGCTAGCAGTACTAACTTTAATACTATCAGTACTAACTTCTTCGTACTGGTAGTTGTAATCTGAGCAGTAGTAATGCCTTGACTGATTTTATTCCCAACATATCATTTTGGATGGAATTGGTGATGGGATTGGGTGGAAATCCTAGAGGGCGATCAATGTGTGAGTGGAAGGATTGTGTTAGCTTAGTGAGGGATCAAAGTTTCAAATCGGGATGTATCTAACTAGTGGCAATGGTTGCTCGAAGATAGGGGTTTTACAGTCAAATGACTTAAAAGATGCTTTATGAGAAGACTTTAGGTTTAAGATCTCATGTAGAAGAAACGAAGTGGTACATGATTATTCCTCAGTAAGTAAACATTTTTATGTGAAGGTTGAAATATGGTTGGATTCTAGTTATGTTTCTTCTTAATAATATGGATATGGGTCTCCATTCTACTTTATATCTTCATTGTGACTAAGCTATCGAGATAATAGATCATACTAAGGTTCGTTGCAAGTTTGCTGCCTTGGTTTGTCAAGTATTTGCGCTTGGTGGAATATACCTTTTGTTGGTTATTCAGTACAAGATGTCTTAAGTTGACTGGGTTTGGATCATATAAGTTACGTTTGCATTCGCATTACGTTTGCATTGGCATGTTGTAATGTGGATTTTGCTATATGCGTAGTTCTAAATAGCCTGCTAAAGCCCGCCTTAAGGCACGTTAAGGCTTGAGGCGCGACTTCCACGCTACGAAATAGGTCAAGACGCGCTATGACATGAGGTACAATAATATTTTGAATTCAACTCCAAAAAATGAATATTATTACGTGTAATGAGAGTTTTCTAACTTTAATTATTATGTACAACACTTATTGTGAAATAAATAAAAATATAATATTAATATATGATAAAACAAATATATATTTTTATATGTTGTCCCGTCATAAATCACGCTTTAAAAACGTTAAACTTCGCTTTATCCGCTAAAGCGTGTAGCTTAGACACGCCGTCACGCCACGCCTTACGCGATTTATAACCATGACTATATGTCATATGAAAGCTCGAAATAATAAAGTTTTTCAGGCTAAATAGAGGTCGACTGTTGATTTGGTGTTCGAGATTCAGTTTACATATTTCTTTTTTATTTTGCACAAACGTAACAGCTTCGAGTATAGTTGGTTCGGCTGATGCATGCATCATTGGTCTAAATTTATGTGTGTTGTTGGTCACCTTAACATATAGCAGGGTGTTCTTACTTGGTGAGGATATATCCAATTGGTATGGTTTGTATTTTGTTGGTCTGCTCTTTGGTTTTTGCTTTTGTATTTATAGTGTTTGTATCGTTTTTTTTTTATTTTGTGTCTATTATGTTTAGCCACCTTGTTGATAAAGTATATGTATTTTATTTTATTGTTTTAGTTGCGATTTTCGCTCAATAACATATTGCTTTTAAAAAAAATTATCTTATCTTACTATATTATAAAGCATTTGGGACTTTTGTAACAAATTTTTTTTTGCTGAATTTTAAGACTTTTTCACTTAATATATAAATCAAGTTGTTAAATATATCTTCCTCTTAACAACATTTTTTAACAATTTTTTGTAACAAACTTTTGTAACAAACTTTGTAATAATATATTAAAATAACATTTTTAATTTTGAGATAAAATATTATTTTTATAATCTAAATTCATTATATTTTCTAAAAATATATGCTCTTTAATTCAATTCTATTTCGATAAATTTTATTAACTTTTTTTATTAACTTTTTATATTTCCTTTTTTAGCGGGTTTATTTTGATTTAACTTTTTTATCATTTTAAATTAATGTAAATACGAACTTGATTGGTAAAATAGTAACATTTATTTGTTTCAAAAATCGTCATTAAGTAATCGCCGCCGCTTTGCGCGGGCACTGTACTAGTATTTCTAATTAAACAATAGCTTACTTAAACACTACATTCTTGATTAAACTAGATATACTTTATTTCAAGCTAAAAATGTTACCATCCTATTTGGAGCTAGGGTCAGCAACTTTTAAAAGTTTGATTTTGACAAGGAAAAAGGCCATTGGAAACACGTTATATGGGTCCATGGGCAATGCCAAGTCTAGATCAGTTGCTAAAAGGTGAGATACATTGGCATGGCCTGCTACGTATTATAGTGAATTGAACTCCTGCTAAAAAAACGAAATGAAGATTATGCACGTACCACAGAGCCAATATGCAAACATGCAGTAACCTAGCTTGTTTCTTATCCGTTTTGTCACTAAAACATACGGAGTACAATAATAAGGACTTTTTATATCTTATTGATTTATTTACTACTGTATGAAATAGTAACACAGATTTAATAAACAGACTTAGAAATACAAAAATAATTCCAATAGAACACACTATAGGAAAAATGCCAAGATTGTTCACTTTTGCAATTTAGACATCACTTTCTTCAATTAAATATATTCTTCTCAGTTTTCTGATAACAAAATTTCAAACGCACGACAAGAATATCTATCTGAATATACAACACAACACCAACTGAAAGAAGTCCAATGCTTTTCTTCAACTCATTATTGAAATTTTATAAACAGTAGATGGTCAAATTGATTAGAAAGGCCTAACTATGCTACAAACTTGTTCGCTTAACAAATCTTCCTTTCATTCTTGGCCTCTTTTCGGCATTGAGTTTCCTTACCTCATACCTTATTTTCTTTGAAAACAGTCTTGTCCGTCGCTTCTCTTTGTATCTTGACACCCTCGCTTCTCGCCCTCCATCTAGCTTACTCGAGTTCCACATCATCATCATCCCCATATCTCCACAATGATAATGCTCTATTTTCCCACATGCACCCTGTTAAATTAATAGCATAAGCAACATTAGGTTTAATACATCTTTTTCGTATTTAAGTAAGATAATACTCCCTACTAACCAATAAGCAGTGATAAATCCAAGTCAAGGGTTCATCATATACACAGTAATGTTCATAGATAATACTCCCTACTAACCAACTTACCATGCAGTCAAGCCAACAATCATTAGGGTCCAACTCGGGTCGGTCACCAGAGATCCAAGGAGATCGATCATCATCCCACGCACCAATTATTCCTTCGTAATCTAGCTTCAACATTTTCGTAACTTTTATACTTTTGTCACGAACATTTTCGGTGTGAAAAATCCCTTGATCATCACAAGCTACTTCACATTTTTCATTCTCATTTTTCACCACGCACATTTCATCTTCCTCCTCCCATGGTACAGCTGAATCGTAATCAAAATTCAACTCGAATGGCTCTCTCATCATATCTAGCTCACTATCAACAGCTTCACAATGCACTTCTTCTTCAATCTTTACTACATCGTCTAATGACTCTAGTCTACAATCAACCATTCCTAGTGATTCAATATCGAATGGTTCTTCCTCTAGACTCTTCCCTAATAAGCTTTCGACGTCAGCAGCAAATTCAGCTAGTTCCATCTCGGACGGAAGCATCAAACAATTAAAATTGTTTAAATCGAATGGTGCTTCGGATTCATCGGGTGTGGACAAATTTTCAATGTCCTTAGAGAAACAAGGGTCACCCGAAAATGGGTCAAACACAGGTACTTGATAAGGAAGTTGGTCATCTGAATTTGTGGTTTTCAAATCATCACTTTCACTCTCCGGGACAACATGAAGTGGACTTAAGCTCAAACGGGGTTCTTTCGATTTGGGTGTTTGATGAGATGCATTTTTGTTTCGGGAACGAGGGGTTCGTGATTTTTTCGTGAACCCTTTGTGCCATGTTGCTGTGGGAATATCTAAAGAAGATAGCTTCAAAGAAGCTATTTTTAAGCGAACCCTTTGATGACCACTCGTCAAAGGGTTTGCGGAGTGAACTAGAGCGTCACAAAATTGGCATAAGAAAGCGTCGTCAGCAGCACAATACCACCGAGCACGCTTTCTAATGCAATTATCGCACGCTCTTGCCGTCTTGCCTCCCATAACATTTGCCAACTTAGTTTCCGTCAACACCATCTGATTACTCAAAATCAACTACAAATGGAACAAATAATAGTTGGGCCTTTTGGTCGAAAATGTGACTTTTTTGTGATTGAATGTTTCTTTTTTTTAGGGTGTGACCCACGGCACTTTTTTGCTGTGCACTGTGTTCATTTGTTTGTTCTTTATAATGACTTTTGGTTTTGTGTTTAAGTGGGTACCAGTACCATGCCTTATCTGTTCTGTGATTGGTTAAAATTTTAAACTCCATCCTTAAATTGTTTCTCTATTGGTCGGCTTGATAATCAATGGATTCTTGTGGACACGTGTGCATACTGATGACCAGGCATAGAGCACTTTATCCGACTCAGCAATAAATATCTTTTGGCTAAAGTTTTGCAATTATAATATGATTTACATAACCCTTATTTATCATGTGTTCTTTCGTTTCTAGGAGCTCAAAGTTTCAAAAAAAAAAAAAAAAAATTCAAATTTAGACCCAACTAGTTTTAACCCAAGATTGAGGAGGTGTATAGTAACTAACACAACCTAAATTACCACATATATAAAATTAGCACATCTTGTCTTGAATTTTCTTTCGACACTTAAAGGTTGATGATTATCGAATATGGAGTTGGCCAAGTTATCAGTAGACAATGAGATAAGTGTTAGTGAGCACAATAATGTGGGATGTGAGGCGTGTTATTAGAGAATCTAAAATGCCTCAAACACATAATAGTTTTTTACAATTTTGGCAAGTCTTTTGAAAGGTTTTTTAACATTGGAAGGAATACTTTTTATAAAACTTTTCTCAAAAACTTGTTAACCTCCAAGCTTTTCTTCAAAACTTTTGGTTATTAAAGTGATTGCATTTAATGCTTTAAAATACTTCAAGTCTTTCAAAAAATTGAGCATTGTAATTGCTCTTAGAGCATCTACAATAGAAAAACTAGACAAAAGCTTTTTACTATTCTAAGAAGTGTTTTTAGATGATTTTTAACATTACACCAATAGCTTTTTACAAAAACTTTTTGAAAAGACTTGAGATACACCAAGTCATTGCTAAAAGCTTTAGTAAATTAACTTGTTATACATTTAATGAATTCAATGCATCAAGTTTTTAAAGACTTAGTGCATTGTAGATACTCTTAGTTTACAAGTTAAACGTCTAATACCCCTAACTTTTCGACAAAGAGTTACAAAGTTTGCAAACCGCTCACCGAAAGGTTTTATAATGGTTAGGTCCAACCTTGTTATCTTAGATCCTTAATCAATCTATGCTCATATTCAACATCAGAAAGTTGGGATTTGATATGTTTTCAGGAAACCAGTTGACAACTTGACATAAAAATGATTTTTGTGAATTGTATCTTATGATTTGTTAGAGGCGAGGGTACGGTTGACTGGTATCTCTCGCCATGTCTTACCAGCCACAAATGCTACGGCGCATCACACTAGTTTTGGTGCCATAAAGTCTCGCGTCGTATTTTCCAGTCTACGAAAACTCGCGTTTTAGATTTTTTTATATATATAATAAAGTGGGGTATATGTGAACCCATTATAACACTTTTTACTTTTATGACATCACTTTTAACACAACTTACTGCTACTTCATAAAATGTGGTGTCATAGCATCCTCGTGCGATAGCTTACGTGTGAGTTATAACACCACTTTTGGCTACAACACCATACACCGTACCCGATGCTCTTATAGCGGACGATAATATTAAGCTGATTTAGTACTATTATGGATATTTTGTCACGGGTCACCTTTCCAAGATATGAAAGTCCTCGCAATTTATGATTAGTTGGCTATGAGTTCACTAAGATGCGGCAACATCGTATTTTTTAATTACCGTCTAAGTATAACTTTTTGAACTGCAAATAATTTTCGTATGAATTGTAAACCTGGCCAGAAACTTGAATGGAAAACGATCATAAATCAGAACCTCATTACAACTCAGCTTTTAAACTTCATATTATTTGGATATTCTTTATATTCCTTCCTATAGTACTTTGCCCCATCTCCCACCATGTCTATGTCCTTGTCAATATCTCTTTCCCACAATATTTCAGATTTACTTTTTTGTTGGAATACTATTTCCATGATGGATTAGCTGGATAAAGGTGTGAACTTTTTTTGTTTTGTGGTCTCACACTACTAGCCTCCAATACAAATTTATTTAGTATTTTGTTTTTTCACCAATCGAAATATCTGCATTTCAACACTCAAACGAGTGCAAATATCTACAAGGAAGGTACAGAATCTTGCACAATGTATCTTTTTGACCGGTAGTTATTTGTTTCAAGGTTATTTCTTTACATCGCCAATCTTTTTATCACGACCGTTTTATAGTTATTTTTAAATTTTTGGTTTATAAATTTTCATACGTTTCATTTAGTTTTTATATAAAATTTTTCTCATTTTATCCGTTTTCGTCCACTTTTATCCGTTTTCGTCCGATTTTATCTGTTTTTGCGTTTTTACCAATCTTTAAACGCTTTCGTCCATTTTATACGTTTTGTAAGTTTTCACACTCTTCCTCTCGTTTCATTTGTTTTATTAGTTTTTATACGTTCGTTCATTTTCGTCTCTTTTAGTTTGTGTAATTTTTTTTATTTTTTATTGTACTTTTCGAATGTTTTCTTCTGTTTTTATATGTTTTATACTTTTTATATGTTATACGAATTTGTTTGCTTTTATCCACTTTTCTAATTTTTGATGCTTTTCTTCGTATGTTTTGAAGGTTCTCGTACGTTTATGTACGTTTTTTCGGTTATACTTTTTTATGCTTCCTTACGTGTTAATACACTTTTATTCGTTTATATGTTTTTGTACCTTTCATAAGTATTAGTAAGTTTTATACATACTTATTCTTTTTGAATGTTTTTATGCGTTATTATATAGTTTTGTACGTAAAAAAACATATAAAAATGTATGAAAATGTATAAAACATATAAGTATGTAAGAAAACATATTTCATATATAAACGCGGATAAAAACGTAAAAAACGGATAAAACGTATGTAAACAGATAAAATGTAAACAAACATATGAAAACATATAAAAATGTAAGAAACGTGTAAAAACGTATGAAACATGCAAAAACGTATGAAATCCTATTATAACGGATAAATACTGAAAAAAATGTATAAAACGTATGCATAAAAATGTATAAAACGTATGTAAGCCTACAAAAACATATAAAAACGGATGAAAGAGTATAGAGACGGTCGACAACACATGGAAACATATAAAAACGCCCGAAAACGTACAATATGTATAAAACGGATAAAAAAGGTATAAACGAAATTTTATAAAAATAATTACAAACGATCGTTGGCTAAAAGGATAGATGTTTCAAAGAGATAACCCGAAAAACAAACGACCATTTGATAAAAGGATAGGTGTTGCAAGATTCTTTAACCACATGGACGAACATGTAAAAAACGTGTAATATTTCCATAGCATAATGGTAATTTGTTAGTTGGGTATGTATAATAATTTATTACTGTAAGTACATTAAGTGTTGAGAATTATTGTTTTGATGATATAAAAATATAAACTGATAACTTACATAGGAAACATCTATTATATCTAAAGATTCAGTCCCTTCATTGAATGGGCAGTAATGATGCTATTTTGGTTAACTGATTTATGCTTCAAAACCCTCAAACGGAACTTAAGGCATACAAACGGTTTGGTGTTTCTGAAGTCATTACACCAGGATCATATGAAGAGATACAAACTATTTGCAGTTATCTAATCATTACTCCAGCATCATATGAAGAGTTGCTGGAGTTACATCGCTTAACAATTGTATAAATTGAATACAAAAACGGCCAAAACGTAATACATCTTCGGTTTCTTTGATCTTTTGATAGGTATACATTGTGTCGAAAAAGGCTATTGATGGAATGTCCATGGACGCTAAACAGCCCAATGCTGAATTGAAAACCTATATTGACACAAAGAAAAATGTTGGTGAGCCCAAAGATTGTGGCGTAGGCAAAGCTGTTGGTGAGTCCCGTAACGGTGCTCAGCCTACAAACGAGTTGTTCTTGGATGATCTTTCTGTTGATGTTACAGGCACAATTATAGTGATGCTGTGTAGAATGTGGGATGTGACTACTACTATGAATCATTATATAAGCACTGATTTTGTTGTATCTGATGCAAAGGTATATTAATGCTTTATTATATGTTGTAGAGTATATTTACTGTGTCAATGATATGAAATATTACCAATTGTAATTGTAGGGTAGGGCAATCCATTACAGTGCTAAGTCAACAATAGCTCATAATTTCCTCAAGTTAAAAGAAGGGGTTGTTTATTCAATAAAAGATTTTGTCGTAAAGAAGAATAAGGATAGTTACCGTATATTCAAAGATCATGAGTTTATGCTTGAATTTGATGGTTCAACCTCTATAAGAAGGTCTTCTGTTAAGCCCGTTGGCTTTGTGAGGCATCCTCTTCAGTTACAAGAACTTTGCAACCTGGAACCTACAGATGGGAAATACTTGATGGGTAATATTTTTTTATATGTTTTTTAATTATAATTTGTATTCTGCTTTTATTCATGTGTTGGTTTGTTAATCGCAGATGTTGCTAGATATGTCACAAATGTTGGCAGAACTATCAATATAAAGACAGGATCGAGAAATCTTGACTTTTACATTTCTGATGGAAGGTTAGCATAGCCGTCTCTATTTGTAACATTTGTTCGCGTTATTCAGCCTATAATGAAAATAACTTTTATTGAAACAGAAACTTACAGATACGTGTCACACTCTGGGGAAACCTTGGTGATACTCTGATAGAGAAGAAGATGAAACATTCTGGCCTGTTTCCAATTGTCGTGACTTCAGTTAGTGCTGAAATATACAATAGTAAGCAAGAATTTATTTTTCTTAATATATTATGCATTTACAAATTATTGCAAACGTGCTTAGATATTTTATTTACCTTTTAGATAAGCTACAACTATCAAGCAGCTCCTCCACGCTTTTGTTGGATGATCTTCAAATTCCTGTTTTAAAAGATCTAAAAAGTCAAATTCGGTAATTAAGCATGGAATTTTTATTTTCATGTATACACTATTGCATGTATCGCATATTGCCTAATAATATGCTATAATTTTATATTTATGTTCCAGTGATGATGAAGAAGGGTTGGGCCCGGAAGTTATGTATATTGATCCCTCCCAGCCTAGACATGGAACATTAGAGAATCTATTGATATGGGCGCGTAACAAGAGAAATGATGTATATTTTTTCCTATTAATTTTTATTTATATTTAGATCGGAATTAATAATAAAATTCTATTGCTTTCATTACAGACTGCAGTCTTCCATTGTCGGGGCAGGATTGATCATATTAGGACAAGAAAAGGGTGGAACTTCCCTTCCTGTGGTAGTGACACTTACAAGAAGGGTATAACTCGCAAGGATGGAGGATTTTGGTGTGAGGCGTGTTGCAAAGCTGTAGAGTATCCAGTTTTAAGGTAACAATCAGTTTAAGAATGAATTACATTTCTTTTGTAAGTATTAGTTTAAGAATGAATTATCTTGCAACTTAAAAAAGTTGTTAATTAAAATTGACTATGCATCAATCATTTGTAGGTACCGTCTTGAATTAGATGTATCTGACAAGACATCAACTACAGTGATTGTATTTTTTGATGAGGTCGCTAATCAATTGGTCAAGTGTACCGCTGAATCAATATGTGACTTTTAGAACGAGGTATCATGATATTGTATAATTTATAATTCATTGAAGTATAGTATAATACTTACTTTTGTATACAGGATGGTAATGGTGACCAGAACTTGCCCAGGGCTTTATTGAATATCATTGGTGGCATCCACACTCTAGAGCTTAAATCTCACTCTTACTTTGAACATGGGAATTATGAAAGTTTCACATGTTGGAAGATTATTCCTGATGAGGTGATGGATAATACTGAAACTTCAGCTACTAATGATACTCCCTCTAATGCTCCTTCTCCTTCTAAGAATGTTAAGTCTTCAAAGTTGAAGCGATTGGCAAACCAACTGTCCGTACCCACACCTGCCAAAAAATCAGAGGAAAAAAAAGCTAAAAGGTACCATATAAAGGAACTTTATAATAATTACAATATCAGGATCAAGACTTATTATTCACATGATATGCTTCTTTCTATTGTTGCAGTATTCAACTCGATGATACAGATGATGAAGTCACATCCATTTGTGATGAAAATGAGAATGCTGACAATGTCGACTCTCTTGCTAACTCTCTTGCAGTATCAAAGCAAAGGCGAAGGTTTATCTCAAAAATCCTTTCGCATATTTTGACACTAACTTTGTATTTTACTAATTTAATTTCCTCTAGTATTCTTTCAGGAAAATAGTCTATGATTCAGAAACTGAATAGATACTTTGATGTGTTTCAAGATTGAAACAATGGCAGAAGCTTCTTGAGGATTAGCTTTAGGGAAATAAAACAGAAACTTGAAATACATTTGGTCTTTATTTGTTTTTAAGAATTTGGGATATTGTTTTTTTGGAAATATTTTTGTTTTTTGTTTGATTTTGGTATGATCATAATCTTTTTTATCGTGCACTATAACTCGACAAATTTAATTGCCTCAGCAAAAACTCAAGAAGGTTAATCTTAAAAATCCTTTTTCATATTTTGATTCTATTTTTATAATTAACTAATTTATTTAAGTCTATTATTCTTTCATGAAAAATGATCTATGTGTCCGAGATGAAGAAGATGTTGTTCTTTATTTCAAGGATGAAGCCATGAAAGACATTGCTAAGAGATGAGGTTTAAGGGAATATAACAGAATCATGAAAAATGAACTGCCACTTGAAGAAGATGCTACCAACTATTTTGTTATGAGTTTGATCTTTGTATTATCCTCTATCAACTATTTAGTTATTAGTTTGATCTTTGTATTATCCTCATGTTCATTTTGTTTCTTCTTGATTAATTTATCATTCAATAAAATTACTATTAATTAAGATGTATTTAAATCTTATCTTAAATTAACAGTTTCATACTCTCAACATTAATTCAAATATTGTAACTCTACTATCATTGAATTACTATATATACAAGTTATCATACCTACCTTAGCATATAATCTAAGCATGTCAAAACAAACACCTAATTCAAACAGCAAAGAGATCAAGGATCAAAGTTTAGCAGGAATTACAAAGACTATAAACAAGCATGATGAAAAAGTTGCACCAGTAGGAAGAAGAATCATATTTCCTTCAAGCATGAAAAGTAGAGACACATACGAGTCGCTTATTAACGACTCAGTTATTCGCAAGCGTCGGAAGCTCAACATAGGACACCCAACAACTCCATAGACTATAAGCAAAAATGGATTAAATAAGCAAAGCCCATCAGCATTAAGTTTCTATGTTATACCCATTTTCCAATTTGAATAAAAGATGTTCGTTTCAATCATGTTTTGTTTCTCTTATTATTTGCATCTATTTATATTCTTATAACTGCAAAAAACATCATCTGGCAACAATTATGTCTTCCAATTATATAAATAAGTTTGTTTAATTAACAATGTCTTAAATAAAGCTTTTAATTAAGTTCGTTTAGTTAATACTCTTATGAATAAAATTCAGTTAAATAATTCCAAAGGTCAAGTATTGAATAGACTGAATTACAAAATGCAGATTTTAAAAATCAAACATCATGTTCATGTAAATCATTTGACATTTATGAAATCGTATGAATCAAGGTATGTTTAAATGTATTAATTTCATATATTTAGTTTTTTAATCTACATAAAATTCTGTTTATTCTAACCAAACAGGAAGACATCCTATCACTAGCCATCCACCATCTTTATCAAACATGCTTAATAACTTCATCACAATTTAATAACAACTGTCATGCGCGATGGAACCGTGCAGAATTATTGTGGTCTGACACTAACAAACAATCTTATTCAAGAAGGAGGTAAAGGAAGCAATACACATTTACCTATTCCTAATGTAACAATAGCAGGTATTTTATTTAGCTATATATTTTCCTTTCAAAAAAACAATTAAAAAAAAATACCTTTATTCAATTATATATTCCAAACATGTTCTTTCCAAGAACCTCCCGTCATCGAACACCTAGAAGGGTACCGAAACAAGCTGGGTTAACATCTAAAGGTAATTTTTATTTATATTAGAATTTAAAAAAAAATTGTAACTAAAATAACAGCTTAACCTTCAATATAACATCAACCAAGCGCTCCTGTATCCTACAGTAACCTTGGACCTCCATCATATCAATGTCGGAACTGCCACGCAAGAATGTGGTATGAGGAAAGAAATAATAAAAGTCACAGAGCTGTCAATCCAACATTTTCTTTATGTTGTCAAGAGGGGAAAATACTCTTACCTAAATTCAAAGCAACACCACCACCTTTAGACTACCTTATTGACTTTGCTAATTCTGCTACATCAAAATTTAGAGAACAAATTTGGATTTATAACGGCATGTTCTGCTTTACATCATTTGGAGCTAGAATAGATCATGCAATAAATAATGGAAGGGGGTGTATACATTTAGGATAAATGGTCAAAATTATCATCGTATTGGTTCTCTACTTCCGCAAGAAGGCCACCAGCCAAGATATGCACAACTTTATTTTTATGATACACAAAATGAAGCAAAGAAACGGGTGTCTGCTTTTCCAAATAACGAGATAGGAAATGAAGTGAATGCAACAATTGTAGCAGACTTGATATCCATGTTGGACAGATTTAGTCCAATTGCAAAAGCATTCCGAATGGCATAGGATTGGTGCCATTCTCATCAATCTGTCAATTTTGAATTACACCTTCTTACTGACCGAAAATCTACAAAGCAATATAACGCCCCAACTGTGTCTGAAGTAGCAGCGATGATCATAAATGATTTTGGGGATGGTGAGCCTATTAGGGATATTGTTATCAATAGTAAACGTGAAGGTCCCCAAAGAATCTCAGAGTTACATCCATCCTACATGGCACTACAATATCCACTATTATTTCCTTATGGTGAAGACGGTTTTCATGAGAAAATCCATTACTATAACAACAAGGGCGCACGGAAAACAAAGAGAGGATTTGTGACAATGAAAGAATACTATGCATACATTATTCAACAACGAGCTAACCAAGGCAATACTTTGCTAAAAGGCGGACGCCTTTTACAACAATACTTGGTTGATGCTTTCACCGCTGTTGAGGAACAAAGACTCAAATGGTCGAGAAATAATCAAGATACCCTGCGAGTTGATCTCTATCACAATTTGAATGATGCCGTTACAAGAGGAGACAAGAATGCAGCCGGACTTGGAAGAAGAATAGTTTTGCCATCAAGTTTCACGGGAGGTCCAAGATATATGATGCAGAATTATCAAGATGCGATGGCCTTATGCCGAACATACAGCAATCCTGACCTATTTATAACTTTTACATCAAGTCCTAAATGGCCAGAGATTGCAGAAATGTTGGCTGATATTCCTGGGCAAAAAGCACACGATCGTCTGGAAATTGGAACTCGAGTTTTTAAAATGAAACTCACGGAAATGTTAGATGATCTGACGAAAAAAGAAATTTTTGGCAAAACACGTGCAGGTAATAAATTACTTCAAAAGTTCAATCAATATGATCATTTCGCGATAATTACTAAATTTTGCTAATATATTGCAGTTGTTTATGTCAATGAGTTTCAAAAGAGAGGACTCCCGCACGCACATATATTGTTATGGCTTGCAGAAGAATGTAAATGCAAAACGGCAAGTCAACTTGATGATATCATATCAGCTGAAATACCATGCCCAAAACAGGATCCAGATGGATACAAAGCTGTGACAGATTTTATGCTGCATGGCCCGTGTGGTAAAGGTACAACATGCAACATTGAGGGAAAGTGTTCAAAACAATACCCAAAGCAATTTAATGCAGAAACAATACTTGATGACGATGGTTACCCAGTTTACCGTCGAAGGAATTCAAAAGTTAGTATTGTTAAAGGAAAAATAACATACACAAACAAAAATGTGGTGCCTCACAGTCGATATCTTCTGCTCAAATATCAGGCCCACATCAATGTTGAATGGTGTAACAGGTCAAAAGCAATTAAGTATTTATTCAAATACTTAAACAAAGGACCAGATCGAGCTACAATTGTTGTTCAAGAGAACGTTCAACACAATGGTGAGGGTGAACCAGATCAGGTAATGGTAGTTGATGAAATAAAAAATTATTTGAGTTGTCGATATTTAGCTCCATGTGAAGCTTTATGGCGGATATTCTCTTTTGATATTCACTATTCTTACCCATCTGTAATGAAACTGAATTTTCATCTACCAGAGCAAAACGCAATAACATTGCGTGATTCTCAGAATTTACCAGCACTACTTCAACGAGAGGAAATTAAAACAACCATGTTCACAGAATGGTTTGAATTAAACAAACGAGATATGGCTGCTCGAAAGCTGACGTATGCTGAAATTCCAGAACACTATGTGTGGCACGAATGGGAGAGAGTTTGGAAACCTCGAAAGCTAAAAAATGCATAGGCAGAATCTATTATTCAAACCCAGCATCAGGAGAACGTTACTATCTCAGAATGTTATTGAATGTTGTCAGAGGTCCTAAAACGTTTAAAAAAATGATGACAGTTCACAAGACATTATATTCAACGTTCCAAGAAGCGTGTTTTGCATATGGTCTTCTCAATGATGATAAGGAGTGGACACACGCTATAGAAGAGGCTCGATTATGGGCATTAGCACCACAGCTACGAGATTTATTTGTTACGATATTACTTTTTTGTGATGTAAGCAGACTTGTCAAGTTTTGGGAAGAGAATTGGGAAACATTGTCAGAAGATATTTTGTTTAACAAACGAAATCTTTACAGATATCCTGATCTACAGCTCTTAGAAGAACAAATAAAGAATTACTGTTTAATGGAGATTGAATCCCTGCTTAATCGAAATGGCCGATCATTAGCAGATTTCCAGGATATGTCGCGCCCGAATACAAGTTTGCTAACAACTATGGATAACAGATTGATAAAAGAAGTAATGAATTTCAATATGAAAGAAAGCAAAGTAGAGCATGATAAACTTCATTCTCAATTGAATCCAGAGCAAAGGGCCATCTACGAAGAAGTTATTGATTCTGTAAGTAGAGAGAAAGGGACAATTTTACTTTGTGTATGGACCTGGAGGAACAGGAAAGACTTTTTTATACAGGACACTCATATCAAGGTTACGATCAGAACGTAAAATAGTGCTTGCTGTTGCTTCTTCAGGTATGTAATTTCTATGCTTTTAATAAAATACTTTATACTACATAAATGATAAATATCTATCGTGTTTTTCTATAAGAAACTCAAAAATAATATGAGCTTTTAAATTAACTCAGGGATTGCTTCATTGCTTCTACCAGGCGGGAGGACAGCTCACAGCAGGTTTGTCGTACCACTTGAATTAATGGAAAATTAACACATGTGGTATCAAACAAAACACGCATTTGGCAGAATTAATGCAGTATGTCGAGTTGATTATTTGGGATGAAGCGCCTATGACTCAAAAGTATGCCTTTGAGGCATTAGACAAGACACTGAAGGATATATTGGGGTTTCAGAATGAAGGAAAAAGAAATAAAATGTTTGGAGGAATAACAGTTTTATTAGGAGGCGATTTTAGACAAATTTTACCAGTCATACCGAAAGCAAAAAGGCCTGAGGTAGTCCAATCATGCATAAACCAGTCATTCTTATGGAATTCTTGCAAAGTGTTTACTCTTACACGTAGTATGCGAGTAAATGAATATACCTCATCAGGCGAGATAGATAGAAGCAAACAACAGTTCAATAAATGGGTTTTGGATGTAGGTGATGGGATTTTGCCAACAAAAAAGAAAGAAGCAGAAGATGAAGGAACGTGGATAGAAATTCCTGAGGAATTCATTCTCCAAAGCTTGCAATTCTCCTTTGGAACAGATTGTCAATCAATCTTATCCTGATTTTGAAGCTAGGAGAAGTGATGAAAATTATCTAAGAGAACGTTCAATTCTAACCCCTCGAAATGATGATGCTGACGAGATAAACAACTATATGTTTAAAAAGTTGCAAAGTGAGAGTGTTACTTATAATAGTGCTGATGAAGTGTGTAAGGCGTCTACAGATACCTTAGATCAACACCAACATTACCCTATCGAGTTTCTAAACTCTTTAAAATTCCCAGGCATGCCACCTCATGAATTAAATTTGAAAAAAGAATTGCCTATTATGCTTTTACGTAATGTAAATCCAAGCATGGGATTATGCAATGGGACACGACTGATCATAACTGATTTGGGTCAATTTTTCATTCGTGCCCAGATTCTTACAGGATCAAACGTGGGAGAAAGTGTTCTTATCCCAAGAATAACTCTCACATCTACGCAAACACAATGGCCATTTATCATGAAACGAAGGCAATTTCCTGTCAAGCCTTGCTATGCGATGACTATAAACAAAAGTCAAGGGCAGTCACTCAACTATGTTGGTGTTTATTTACCCACCCCTGTTTTTAGCCATGGTCAACTCTATGTAGCTCTATCTAGAGTAACTTCACCAAAAGGACTAAAAATTCTGATGACTGAAGATAAAGACCCTGAGCTCAAAAATCGAACACGAAACATCGTTTTCAAGGAAGCTTTTAACAATCTATGTTAACAGTTTTCTTATTCATAACAGATTCATTTTCAATAAAAACATAGTCATATTTTTTTCCATTTCTTTTAATTTCATGTTGCTATTAGATAAATCAAATCAAACCCTAACTAGAAAAATGAAAAAACAGAATGCAAAGAAAATACCCAATTTTATTTCAAAAAATTAAATTTTTTTAACAATCTATCTTAAAGATAAATCAGATCCAAGCCTAATTACAAACACGAAAAAACAAAAATTAATTAAAGATAAAATGAAAACAAACCTGTTTTAGACTTTTTCAATGATCCAACAAAAATTAACTAAAGATAAAATGAAAACAAACCAGTTTTAGACTTTTTCAATGATCCGATATAAAAAAGCTGCAAAGATAATACCCAATTTTAATTACATAAAATTAGAATTAAGAAAATTGAAAAATATGAAATAAAATGATAGATCGTCATTTCAGATGAATGAAATGAAATATGATGTTTTCAATTAAAAAAACCGACAATTACATCTATCTAACAAAAAAGGAATAAAAACAAATATTAACTTAGAGTGTTTGTTTCCATGGATAACAAATAGAATGTTTGGAATAACTTAATGCTAAAATTAAAACACAATAACACAATATATAAACATAACCAGAAACAACTTTCATATTCCATTAATAATCCATTACATCCATTCCAGACTTACAAGTTCAAACCAAAAGATGGCAACATTAACTAACCACAAAAGATTGCTACATCATGATTAACAACAAAAGAAACACTAAACATAGACACCTAATCAGAGAGTTCCATCAACTGAGCTTGAAACTTGAGTTGATCCAAGCGAATCCTAGCCTTAGCCAACATCCCATTCAAAGTACCAAGCTTCTCGGTTTCAGTGTCACGATACTCCCTTAAATAACCTAAACTTTCCAAATCAACTTCCAGTTCTTCATCTTTGTTTTCAAATTCAGCAATCAATAAACCAATCCTAATCAAATTATTCTTAACATTTTCAACTTGACCCTTCAACACAGTAGCAAAGCTTTCTTCATTAATAGCCATTTGATTAAAATAAAAACTCATGCATTTGCCAGTATCAGTGTACCCACAAACGTCCTTAAGTTCTTTCAAGATCAAAGAAGATGAACTTGAATTTGCCATTGATAAAAGATGAATAGTAAAGAGTAGATTAATTTTAGTTTGACTGAATCTATCCTAATGCTAATCATCATTATATAGAAGAAGATTAAACAAATTTGTGGTTAAAAACAATACCTAATTAATGCGATGCGCCCTTTCGTTAATCTTGCACTTGACCTTTACTATTGTAGATTGATAACGGTTGTGTGTGTAGAAGCGTATAGAGGAAGCCGAAGATGAAGTGTTCATACGTTTGTTTTTTATAGACAAACATACCATATCTTAGAAAAAACCGGTTACTAAGTTCGATTAAATTACATTTTGTAACTTAACAAGACCCAATAACAAATCACCTCGTTTAACAAATAAGCCCATTAAGGTTTTTTCTAACAAGCATATAAAGTTATTGTAAAATCCCATATTGTAAAAGCCCAATGTTCTTTTGATTAAAAAAACCCTATAAAATATAAAAATAACATAAATAATTAAAGGTACAAAATTTGAAATACAAAATATTACAATTTGTTCAAAAACAGCAACTATCGTGCCCTCAAGAAGAGCAACCCAAGCCTCCTTAGTGCAACGCACGGGTTCCGGATGCCTCGTGAAGGATTAAGATTGACATTATGAAATTATAGATGATAAGATTCTAGAAGACTTGTTTAAAAGGATAAAGATCAATATTAGAAAAGATTTAGTTTCCTAATACAATTAGGTTTTCTTTGTAAGTCTAGATGGAGTCTATATAAAAAAGATCACTGCACATTGTCTTATTATGTGTTTTTAAGCATTTATTTAATCATGTTTTTAAGAAAACACAAATGATCTCACCACTAAAGATCATTACCATATGTAACGATCTATAGACGATCGTTCTAGCCCTAAGATCGAGATGTCTTGATCTCTGTTATAGTTAGGTAACACGTTCTATCATTGATCATATAGAATTAGGCGTATGTGTATGAAACCTTGTTAATAGCATCGTTCTTATTTATAAACCACTGTGCAAAAATTTTAACACCCCACTTTGATAAGCGGACCGTTACGCGTAATTATGGTGTGTCATCAAAGCATGCAAGGTAATATGTACTAAAACATACATGATCAAAGGGAAACCGGAATCAAACATCGGTTCCCAAACATAAGCCTAAAACATAAATAAAGCATAAGAAATGAGGACTAAACAAGGGTCCAAATAAGCATAAGTATAAGAAGGCAAAAGTGAAAGAAGTCTAAGGCAGCTTCCATCCTATGCACGTCCTCCATATGCTCAAGTCTATCCTTGGGTACCTGCCGTTTTGGGACATAGAAAGGAAAGTAACGGCTGAGCAAATATGCTCAGTGAACGAATATATGACATAGTATGAATGAATGAAACATAATAAAGACTTAATAGCAGCGGAAAAGTATAAGTCCTGGAAAACCTGGAACATGTTCATAAAACTGGTTTTATAGTTTGAAAAGACTTATGTTTTATATGAAAACTGTATTAAATTAACCAATAGCCTATATAGGTCATGAGGTTCCACCGTGCATGAATACTTAGAGGGGAGACCTCGTCATGCAATTAGAGGGGTTGCCTCTAATTAAATAGTCTGGGTAGGAGGGATCAACTCCTTGTGAAGGATGCAAGGCACACATCGCATTCACCATGAAAATCCTGTAAAACATGTAACTAGGATGCACCCATATGTCCCACATGATAATATAATAACAATGGCCAAAACTGAAAAAGGACGCCACGAGCAATCATTTCACCGTGGGGAAGTCATAACACTGGTGCCTCTAGTGTTATGGTTATGATACCTCCATAACTAGGTGACACTGGTCATGAATGTATATGGCTTAGGCTCTTAAACTAACATAAGTAATCAAACATATAAAATAATACTGGGAAAACAGTTGGCTGCAAACGGGGAATCCTAATAAGGAAAGAATGTCCATACTGAAGGGACGGGAAATCCGTACCTTGTGTGCAGGGAACGAAGAAAAACGAAAAGATGAAAGTCTACTCCGATCTTACTAACGCTACGTAAATAGGGGACATGTATATGTATTCTGTTTACTGAGTACTTAATTGATTATATCATGTCTTAGCTTGTTCTATATGTTCTTGTCTTGTTTTACTGATTTTAATGTTATATTGTGTTTATCATGTATTCTATGTATTATGGTTAAGTATTAACTTGTATTCTTGTATTATTATACTTGTTGTGTAATAATAAGTAACTTTCTAAAAATAGCAGGTCTCCTAAAAGAGAAAGTTTCCAAAAATAGAAAGTTTCCAAAATAGAAAGTTTCCAAAATAGATTAGCTTTTAAAAATGGATCAGCTTCAAAAAATAGAAAGTTTCCAAAAATAGTAAGTTTCTTGAAATAGAAAGTTCCCATATTTAGAAATAAGTTGGATTAATAAGCTAATAATATAAGCTTAGGTTTACTGATAAAATATCATAAGTCATGTGATTATTTGTATAGTTTATTAATAATAGCATGTTAATTAAATAAATTATAGGTTATAAGATTTAATTAAATATAAGCATGATTTAATTAAATTAAAGCGTATAAAATACTTAGGTTAAACATGTATTAATATTTTATTAATTATAACCTAAGTCATGTTTATTAATTAATTATATTCCATGTTTTAAATAATTAATTAATACTATAGTCTAAATTAAATAATAAAAAAATACTTAGATTAAAACATGTATTATTACTAAAATAATAATAACCTAAGTCAATGTTAAATTAAATTAATTACTAGCCATGATTAAATTAATTTAATTTCCTTGTTAAAATAGTATATACTTGTAAAAATTACCCATGAACCGAACCCGTGTTTTTAATTTAGACCTAACGTGAACTGGACCAAATTCCTTATGAACCAGACCGAAACAAACACCCCCTTAACAGTGGCTACCTGACCTAGCCGTTTGCCACTACTAGTTCATATTCACCACCGGCTTAAGTCGGTGGTTGCCCTTCCCTGTTTTGTGTTCCCACCGAAAAATCACAACAGCCACCGGCTTAAGCCGGTTGTGTTGTTGCTGATGCGCCGAGGCCACAACGACTACAAGGACACCCCAACTCGCGTCGGGGTCCTTGCTGCCTGCTGTCGACCAACCACCAGGCCACACCGAGACCTTGGGTCTCGGTGGTGGTGTGATTTAACCAAGCCGAGAGCTACGGCTCTCGGTTCGTGTGATTCGGCCGAACAAACCCCCAACCCAGATCCTTTTTCTTGTTTCCATGATTATCTAACATGTTTCTCACTTGTTTTTAATGTTCCATAAACATGTGTTCATGATTCAATAATAGAATTAAAAAGAAAAGGTTTACGATAAACGATGTTACCGAATATGTGAATCAATTGAGATTAAGAACACGAACACGAATTCCCAAATATCAATAACCAAAATCACCCAACACCCTTGGTGGTGTTTTTGGTAGCCGGCGGCAAAAGAGGAGGAAGGAAGGGCTAGGGTTTTATTTTTGTAACAATAAAAGTAAATGACAAAGTCTGTGTTTTTCCCTTTTTCCAATTTAGTTAAATCCAACTGGGCTGGGCCCTTTTCCCTTCCTTGTCTGCGGCTCTAAGAGCCCACAAGGGAAACCCGTTCAATTTTCATGCCAAAACAATTTACGCCTTCATCGTTAGTATATCGTGTTAGCTCGTAATTAATTATTCGTGTTATAATAATACTTGTAAATGATATTTATCGTATAATAATAAATATATACGTAGATACATGTTCGTGATTAAATGTTCATGGTTTCATGTTCGTGATTATAATTATTATGGTTAATAGTTATTGTGTATTAATACATACTTAATTAATTGTCATGTAATAACACACACGTAGTTTCTGAATTTACTATTCGTGACGCGTGTTCGTGATATAAAAGGAAAGTTTTAATTGGTTCGTATGTTTACTAAGTGTACTGTTCATGGTAAAAGTAAGCAGGTTTTACAACTCTTCCCCCCTAAAAAGAATAATTCGTCCCCGAATTATAGATAAGATTATCTGAAAAGAACATGAGTGCGACATAACTGACAAGGACATGGAACGTGATGTGCCTGAAAAAGAACATAACCAAATTATGGAATGATGAGAGGATAAAATCCAGAGGGACTCGCTCGTTTCCAAGTGGCTTCCCTCTCGGAACAGTTCCTCCACAAGATCTTGACACAAATGATAAATCTTGGTCCTCCTGACCTTGACTTGACAATACGTAAAAGTTCCTGGTTATCAACATAAGACCGATCATCCTGAATTCGATCGAGTGGATAAGAATTAACATGCAAGGATAAATGAAACATTACGATGCAAAATAACCTAGACCAACTGACATTAGTAACGTCTTAGCAATGATGCGCGAGACATAATGAAACGTAGTACGTGAACAATTGTGAACGTGATACGTGAAAATTGTGAACGTGATACGTGGAGATATGGTGAGTGTAATATGAGAAAACATATGGTGATCAATGATACGTGCAACATATCATGAACGTGATATGAGAAACGTGGAATGAACATGACATGTGAAACATATCCACATGGAATAACGGCGGCGGTAACGCCAAACGCTATAAGGTGAGACGTGGAATGTGACGTGAAGCGTCTGTCTGAGGATCGAGAGTTATACTAAACTTGAGTCTGGTCTCTCAAGCTTTTGGCAAAACTTCCCAGAACAAAAATGAACGTAAAATCGTAAGCAAGGATACGATCATGAACGTGAATAGTGTCATGAACGTGAATGTGAAAGCAAGTCGTAAAATTTGGACAAAGGACATGAACGTAATTTGGAACACAATGTGAAACTTTGTCTGGTCCGATAGCTGAGGGAGTACCAAGTAATCGGATGATCCTTGGCTGGAAAATGTTTGAAAATCTGCTGACTCTGGAATCCTTGCGGATGTAAGGATTCTGCAGACTTGGTCAAACTATTGACGATAACCCAGATAGCATCATGCTTCTTCTGAGTTTGCAGTAATCTGGTAACCAAAATCTATAGAGATCTTGTTCCATTTCTGTTCACAACTTCTGATGGTGGAAAAACATCCTAGTCTGTTGGTGTTCTATCTTAACCTGTTGGTATGACAGGTACTTAGATATGAACATAACTGTATCTTGCTTCATAGAAGCTTGATACATAGGAGTTTGCTAGAGTCTTCGAAAATAGACTTCTCTTAGCGTAGGATTTTCTGGAACACCTAATGTAGTGTAGGGTTCTCACCTTCACGCATAAGTTGCGTCATGGTAAAATAAACTGTGAGAATCCATGTGATTCAGCGTGTCACTGTAATCAACCAGAATTTATATCGGAAAATTTCAAGGTGAAATTTCTTCTTTTGTGACATGGCGTGAAGATGGTCTTCGTGCTCTTCTCTAGACTTAGAGAAGATTAGATTGTCAAAGAAGAAATGATAACGAATTTACTCGGTTTATTAAATCCATAATATTGCTAGAGCATCCACAAAATCATGAATTTAGCATGACCAAATTGAGTACGAAAAGAGTCATGGAATGTCCTGCTCTTTCACTCGCCAAGGCTGGTAGCATGATCATGAGTCGATCTTGGACAAGGTTTGGCACTTTATATTCGCTCACACACAATTTTCAATACGTGGAGGAGGATAACAGACATGAAGGGTGATTTCTTTAAATCGACAGTAGTCGACACATAATCTCATGTTACCGTCCCTCTCCTAGAAGGTTACTCTAGAATACATGTGGTAAGATTCTAGAATATTTGGCTGGTTATGAGTAAGGGTCTTCAGAAGTCGTGTCATCAATAATAGCTGGATTCTTCGCAGCCATGGAACAACAAATACGTGCTTGTAAAGCATAATTATTTATACAGATTTTCCAGATAGAAAATTATGCTGAATGTATTCAGTAGCCTGAACATCGCTGTACATACTCTGATATGAATGGTGACAAACCGTAGCATGGGCTGCTGTTTAGTCCATAATCAAAATCATATTTAATTCGCATTGGTCTAGGGTAAGTGCGTTAGCAGATTGGATCTTATCATTAGACTGGAGGAAAAGCCTCCCTATACATGGGTAATACGAATGGCTTGCTTTATGGTCATGGGTATATGAAATATGAAATCAATAATTGAAAGTGTCATGCAGCAAACGTGACAGATCTCACTGGGTGTGTTTTGCCTGTGTCACTTAGAACGAATCATGCGTGTCCAAATGCGAATAATACGCCGGTGATGGTATTGAGATTCATGTAGCCTGATTAATACATGACACAACAACATGGATGTACCCCTTGGAGGGTACCCCAAATTTCTTAAGGCTATTTCAAAAAATAGACGTAAGTCATGTGTCCTGACTCGTGTCTTGGGAAACATACGTATGACATGTGTCTTGACTGGTGTCTTGACATGTGTCTTCAGAAAATATATGTGATCCATGTGTCTTGACTGATATCTTGACATGTGTCTCGAGGTGTGAAACAAATAAAGCTTTAAATCTTAGGTTATCATGCCAGAATTGGCGGATCGGTTGGACTGCTTACCCTTTGTAACATTTGATCACGTCCGTGACCGGTGTTCTATTGCGATTACTAGGATAGTTGTTGTTACAGTAGTGGTTACTATCGCCTTATCTGTCAGTTCCATGACGGTCATTCTCATGATTGTGTTTCATGTAACCATTCAGCTTGGTGGCCGGCAGGTACAAGTTCTCACTCATATGACTGAAAAGACAACTGAATGACGTGTGACATGTAACTAAGAATTAGGGACATGGATTGTGATGGAAATTGTATGATGGTGAAGCATCTCCTCATCCGATCGCTTTGGTCTAACGCCTTTGTCTTTGTCTTGTAAAATTTCCAGGTTGTGAACCGCATTAGCATCCCGTAGCGTCTCTAAAAATCAGCAACATCAACCTTTAGTAACATCTCCAAGTTACGAGTGGCATCAGCGATCTTGTAGAATATCAGCAAGTGGGATACGCTTGAGATGACTTAGAATCGACTAGCGAATACTCGTGAAGTATTGCAAGTAAAATACACATGGATTACAGTATGTGTAATACACATGGAATACGGTACATAGAGTACACATGGAATGTACATGAAATGATCGGTATGGGGTCGGTCATCTGACATGATTTTAAAGGAAAATAATTGGTTAAACGTTTGGAAAACCATCATGATAACCTGGTAATGCCAACATAGACATCATTCCGGTTGCATAGAGAAATGCTAAAAGTGTGGTTAAACGAAATTCAACGATGAATTGCCCGAAAGCATGATTAATGAAAACCAACCATGACTATCGTGAAAGCAGGATTACATGAAATCCATCAATGTCTTGCATGAAAGCATAATCAACATGATGAAAGCATAATTCACATAACAAGCGTAAGACATAATCAGCATGAAGACGAAATCATCATAAAGAAACGTGGGACAACTTAACCTGAAGGAGTATAAAACATAATCAGCATGAAAAAGAAGTTAACCATGATAGTATGAAGACATGCTTGACATAAAGAGACATAGTAACTAATGAGGGGACATAAAAAAAATTATGACTGTAATGAAATGAATCCGAAAAGCGCTGGTGTGGACGACTATGGGTCGGTTCAGAAAAATAAAATTTGACATGATTTATTTGATTAGGACATAATACATAATCATGAAAAAAAATTATGCATGTAAACATGAAAATTTATGCATGAAAACAATTTATGGATGCATGATAATGAATATGACATGGGTTTGGGTGAACGCCTATGGTCGGTTCACCTAAACAAAATAACATGGCGAGGATGAACGCCTATGGGTCTGTTCATCAAAACAAAATGATTCGATTAAAAGCACATGCGACTAAATATGGTCAGTCCTGTACCAACCATTACTTAGTCAAAATACCTGCAACAATAATACATGGAATAAATGAGTGAAAATCAACTGTCAAGACATAAGAGAAAAAAATTAATGTGACCAATTATGAACTACTGGGGTTCAGTCCACATTAGCCACAGTTCAAGAGGGACATCATGCATGAAACAACGACACATAACCAAGTATGGTTGACGGTTGTTCATCCATATTAGTAAAACAATACCGATGAAAACATCATGGTTAAAACAACAAGGTGCTGAAAACATCAATACGTGAAGATAACAAGCGTTGACTTAGGAAGCTTCTGGTGACTACCCACTAGTCACAGGTCGAGTTTTAGAGCCTACAGGTCGAAGCCTTGGTCTCTGATACCATAATTGTAACACCCCACTTTGATAAGTAGACCGTTATGCGTAATTATGGCGTGTCATCAAAGCATGCAAGGTAATATGTACTAAAACATACATGACCAAAGGGAAACCGAAATCAAACATCTGTTCCCAAACAAAAGCCCAAAACATAAATAAAGCATTAGAAATGAGAAGGATAAACAAGGGTCCAAATAAGCATAAGTATAAGAAGGCAAAAAGGGAAGAAGTCTAAGGCAACTTCCATCCTATGCACGTCCTCCATATACTCAAGTCTGTCCTTGGGTACCTGCCGTTTTGGGACATGGAATGGAAAGTAACAACTGAGCAAATACGCTCAGTGAACGGATATATGACATAGTATGAATGACTGAAATATAATAAAGACTTAATAGCAAGGAAAAAGTATAAGTCTTGAAAAACCTGGAACATATTCATAAAATTGGTTTTATAGTTTGAAAAGACTTATGTTTTATATGAAAACTGTATTAAATTAGCCAATAGCCTATATAGGTCATGAGGTTCCACCTGTGCATGAATACTTGGAGGGGAGACATCATCATGCAATTAGAGGGATTGCCTCTAATTAAATAGTCTAGGTAGGAGGGATCAACTCCTTGTGAAGGATGCCAGGCACACATCACATTCACCATGAAAATCCTATAAATATGTAACTAGGATGCACCAATACGCCCCACATGATAATATAATAACAATGACCAAAACTGAAAAGAGACGCCACGAGCAATAAATTCGCCGTTGGGAAGTCATAATACTGGTGCCTCCAATGTTATGGTTATGTTACCTCCATAACTAGGTGACACTGGTCATGCATGTATATGGCTTAGGATCTTAACTAACATAAGTAATCAAACATATAAAAAAATACTGGGAAAACAGTTGGCTGCAAACGGGGAATCCTAATCAGGAAAGAATGTCCATACTTAAGGGAGGGGAAATCCGTACCTTGTGTCCAGTGAACGAAGAAAAACGAAAAGATGAAAGTCTACTCCGATCTCACTAACGCTACATAAATAGGGGACATGTATAAGTATTTTGTTTACTGAGTAAGTAACTGATTATATCATGTCTTAGCTTGTTCTATATGTTCTTGTCTTGTTATACTGATTTTATGTTATACTGTGTTTATCATGTATTCTATGTATTCTGGTTAAGTATTAACTTGTATTCTTGTATTCTTGTATTCTTATACTTGTTGTGTAATAATAAGTAACTTTCTAAAAATAGCAGGTTTTCCAAAATAGAAAGTTTTAAAAAATAGAAAGTTTCCAAAAATAGAAAGTTTCCAAAATAGATTAGCTTATAAAAATAGATCAGTTTCTAAAAATAGAAAGTTTCCAAAAATAGTAAGTTTCCTGAAATAAAAAGTTTCTATATTTCGAAATAAGCTAGATAAATAAGCTAATAATATAAGCATAGGTTTACTGATTAAATATCATAAGTCATGTGATTATTTGTATAGTTTATTGATAATAACATGTTAATTAAATAAACTATAGGTTATAAGATTTAATTAAATATAAGCATGGTTTAACAAATTAAAGCGCATAAAATACTTCGGTTAAACATGTATTAATATTTTATTAATTATAACCTAAGTCATGTTTATTAATTAATTATATTTCATATTTTAAATAAGTAATTAATAATATAGTCTAAATTAAATAATAAAAAATACTTAGGTTAAAACATGTATTATTACTAAAATAATAATAACCTATGTTCATGTTAAATTAAATTAATTACAAGCCATGATTAAATTAATTTAATTTCCTTGTTAAAATAATATACTTGTAAAAATGCAAACTTGTAATAATTACCCATGAACCGAACCCGTGTTTTTAATTTAGACCTAACGTGAACCGGAACGAATTCCCCATGAACCGGACCGAAACAAACACCCCCTTAGCAGTGGCTACCCGGCCTAGCCGGTTTCCACTCGTATTTCATATTCACCACCGGCTTAAGTCGGTGGTTGCCCCTGCCCTGTTTTGTGTTCCCACCGAAAAACCACAACAGCCACCGGCTTAAGCCGATGGTATTGTTGCTGTTGCGCCGAGACCACAACGACCACAAGGCCACTCCGACTCGCGTCGGGGTCCTTGCTGCCTGCTGTCGACCAACCACCAGCCACGCCGAGACCTTGGGTCGTGGTGGTGGTGTGATTTAACCAAGCCGAGAGCTACGGCTCTCGGTTTATGTGATTCGGCCGAACAAACCCCCAACCCAAATCCTTTTTCTTGTTTCCATGATTATCTAACATGTTTCTCACTTGTTTTTAATGTTCCATAAACATGTGTTCATGATTCACTAATATAATTAAAAAGAAATTGTTTACGAGGTTATCGAATACGTGAATTAATTGAGATTAAGAACACGAACACGAATACCCAAATATCAATAATCAAAATCACCCAACACCCTTAGTGGTGTTCTTGGTAGCCGGCGGTAAAGGAGGGGGAGTGAGGGGCTAGGGTTTTATTTTGTAGCAATAAAAGTGAATGACAAAGTCTGTGTTTTTCCCTTTTTCCAATTTAGTTAAATCCAAGTGGGTTGGACCCTTTTCCTTTCCTTGTTCGCGGTTCTAAGGGCCCACAAGGGAAACCCGTTCAATTTTCATGTCAAAATAATTTACGTGTTCATCGTTAGTATATCGTGTTAGCTCGTAATTAATTATTCGTGTTATAATAATACTTGTAAACGATATTTATCGTATAATAATAAATATACGTAGATACATGTTCATGATTAAAGGTTCATGATTTCATGTTCGTGATTATAATTATTATGGTTAATAATTATTGTGTATTAATACGTACTTAATTAGTTATCGTGTAATAACACGTACATAGTTTCTGAATTTACTATTCATGACGCGTGTTCGTGATATAAAAGGAAAGTTTTAATTGGTTCGTATGTTTACTAAGTGTACTGTTCATGGTAAAAGTATGCGGGTTTTACAAAAAATGTTGTGGCGCTATTATAGATCCTAGTGAGTTCTAAACAATCTTCGCAATTGGTATATGAGCCATGGAGGCTCGTGATATAGAATCTACAAAGGTTTCTGTTAATTCAATGATGCCTAAAAAACATTACTTGCATTTTTCGGTGTCGCTTTGTTTTGATCACGACAAAATATAAAAACAAGAATTTATGAAAACGACAAAAATCGAATTCTTGAGTTCAAGTATTTTTCATTTCATCCATAATCACTTAAGGTATGAATAAAAAAGATCTTAACCTAACTAAGTGATCAAGGATTTATAACTTTCTTAAAACTTATTTATAAGTGACAAAAGTTTTTGAATTAACTTTAATTTTAAGAAAATATTCTATTAAAAAGAAAATGGAAATTTGTAAATAGGATATTCCATTTGGTATATATCTCACCAGATGGAGATTCCTCACTAATTGACAAAAAGAAGCGGAGTCTAGAGCCCGCGGATCATTATAGGTCCCCCACGGATCCTTAGCGATAAATAATTGGAGGCCTATTTAATGAACCATGCTCAGTACTAGTCGTTGGACCTTTCTTCTATAAATAGTGAACCATTTCTAGATTTCTTTTCACCTCTTTTGCACACATATTATCATATTAAAAACCCCTTCTTTAACCATACAAATCCTTAGTTATTTGGTTGATTATACTTATTTAAGAAGTTAATCTTTCTCCTCCAATCTCATCCTCTCTAGTGCAAAGAGATGGACATTTTCATCCTTGAAGTGTTGTGTCAAGTTCAAGACCTACTCAAGATCCAAACTTTGTTTCATTCTTGTGTCATTGTGAACATCCAAATTGTTGTGTAAATTTGGAAGTTGTGTATTGATGAGACTGCAATTATACATAATCTCGTCATCTAAATCAGGCTTAAAATGCATAAATATATCATAAAAACCTTGCAAAATACTTGTGTTTTTTCAATGTGTTATTTTAGGTACGGATATCGTGAAAAAAGATAAAATATCACAAACAAACAAACAAGGGAAACGAAGCCGCACAAAGAACCGGACCCGAGCAATGATTTTTGTACCCAAATCATTATCATTTTCAACATAATTCAGTGCATCCAAAAAATTGAAGTACTAACCTCTTTACTTGGAATAACCTTTGTGTAGAAACTAAAAGAGGGGGGGGGGGGGTGGATAGTTTCTCTTCGGTTTATGTCCTAATTAAAATTCATTTCAATTAGGTTTGTCTCAAAACTACCTTTTACTTGAAAACTAGTTGCATAATGATTAGGTTCAATTCTAATGCATTAACAATGACAAGTAGTGGTTATATGTGATGTAATAATGAAAGTATGTAAAGAGTAAGGAAAGAAGCAACCTAATAGGAAGACACCATGATTTATAGTGGTTCGGCAACGAAGCTCTATATTCGTTCCTACTCCACTCCTCGAGTATACCTTACTTGAGATTTACACTATATCCACAAGCTCCCTTCTTGGTAGAGAAAACCTTACAACGTCACTTACATTATTTTCCAACACTAAGCTAAATGTCGAGACCTAATCTTAGCTAGGACCAATCTACACACGTCCCCACTTCTCCATTTTTCGACACAAGGCTAGATGTCGAGTTCTAATCGAAAGCTAGAACCAATCTTCACAACGTTGCGTACTTCACCATTTTCCGACCTAAGGCTAGATGTCGAGTTCTAATCGAAAGCTAGAACCAATCTTCACGACTCTTCACTTTGAAGCTAAGTGAGAACTCACAAGACACAACCACACGTCACTTTATAGTTTAGTGAGAACTAATACACAACTTTTACAACTCAATAACACATATCCAAGTATACACATGTAACTTGGATCCACACAAGACAAATCCAAGTTTACACAAATACAATGGATTTACACAAGACTAATCCAAGTATTCACTAATACAATGGATTAACACAAGACTAATCCAAGTATTCACTAATATAATAGATTAACACAACTAATTCAAGTATACACAAATACATTGGATCTACACAAGACACAAATAAACAAATGACGAACATGACTATATCTTTAAAAGAGGATGATCTTCATAAAAGCTTCATCTTTAATCACATCACAAGTGTGTGAGTGATCTTCTCTTTGGATAAGGTAAAGAAGGAGATCAATGGGATAATCATAAGTAAACATACTTAACACGTAAGTGATCATTTACAAATGATTAGGAATTAGAAAGGAGAAAGATGGCAGAAAGAGTGTCCAAAAAGGTTCATAGAAAATCCAGATTTGATCCACTATTTATAGGAGACAAAAGCCAACGGCTCTCTGAGCGCGGTTCCCTAATTGTCCCGGGCGGTTCCTTATTGATAAGGAGCCGCATAGGTATTTAAGGAGCTGTGGAAGTAGACTCCTCTCCCTTTTGTCATTTAGTGGGGAAGTAATATCTGAGGTAAGTTTTTACCTTCAAAGGATATTCTTATGGCATTTGGAATATGCCATATTCAAATTTACATTTTCCATTTTAATAAAACATTTTCTTAAAAAGAAACTTTATTAAAAATCTTTTGTCACATTTGACAAAATGTAAGTTTGGGACTAATCACTTTTATGATCACTAATCATGATTAAGATATGTTAGTGCAATACTTAAATGATTATTACCTTGATGATAGTGTTTGTTAGATAATTCGTCTTATGATTGTATTTGACGATAAATGTCTTTTTAGTTTGTCGTGATCAAAACTAAGAAAGATTAGCTAACACTAATAATGTTTTTAGGCATTACTTTGCATTAACACTTTGTATTAGACCCCAAACAACTTTCTTTTTCCTTCCACTTGAAGTGGTATTCTTCTTGCCTGCCATTCAATATTCGTGAGTAACCTTAGGACCGACCGGTTTAAAGTTCACCATAACACCAAACGGTACACCCGTAGCTAGTTTCTTATGCTTGTTCACATTCTGTACACTAGTGGATCTCGCTACCTTAACACAATCTTCAAATATATGGACAAAAATCTTACAACTTGGGGGTGTCAATTCATATTCAATTACGTATTCTATTCCTATAATGTGTCTCCTCCAAGAGTTCAATATCTCAATTACGTATTCTATTCCTATAATGTGTGATATTAATTCCTCAATTGCCTTTGCCTCTAATCCAGTTCATCATGCAAGGACTTGAACACATTAAAAATACTGTCATTTTGTGAGAGATAAAATCAGAGAAAGGATCGTTCTACCTACCTATGTCTTCACCAAAGATCAAGTAGTAGATATGTGTTGATTTTATGGTCAATCTTCCAAGGTTATTGTTACTTGTTGTTTTTTGTTTGTCTTGTGGATACAGGTTCTAAGTTGAAGGACCTTTTCTGCCCATTGTGTATACTTCTGTTGGACACATGTTTGGGCTCGTTGGAAGTTTGGGTTGTTGCTACTTGATGGGATTTTTGGACCGTTGGTGAATGAAGTATAATACCCTAGCTCACACAGAGCTAGCTTTAGCAATCCTCATTAACACACACACATACATGTGTGTGTTCATTGCTCTCTCTCTAGCTGTCACTGGTTCTTGGGAGGTTTTCATCTAGTATTTTACTTTTTTCTGTGTGTTTGAGTGAATCTTGTATGTGAGGGAGATTGGATCAACCTAGTTGGGATAATCTCAATCTTTCTTTTGTAATCGTTCGATTAATACTCGTTTGAGGGCTAATCTCTTTATTTCTGTTTTGTACTCTGATTATCAATAATATACACCAATGGGTGGTTGGTTGGGTGTAAAATCTGTCTCTATTACTTTGATATTATGTTTAATAATATGGTATCAAAGACAAGGTTATAGATCTTTCATTCTATCTAATCTCTCTCGTGCTTTGTTGATTCAAATCTATTTGCCTGACCTGTTTGGGTTTGTGAAACCCTAATTTCTTTTTTAGGGTTTTGCATCCTAGTGGTGTTCTTAAGGTTTCCTTGACGTTTTGGAAGCTTGTATTGGTGGTGTCGTTACTTTTCTTAAAAATTATAATCAGGGTTTTCAGAAACTCTTATTTAATTTTTTGGGGATCTTTGTTTTGTGGTGCCATTGATTTTTCTGGTGGACCGTTATTTTTTGTGTGATATACAGGTTAAATTAAATTAGGGTTTTCTCAAACCCTAATTTATTTTTTAGGGTTTTCTTGTTCTTGGCTCACCCATCCTCTAGACTAAGTGAATCTAGAGATTGGGTGTCCTTTGTTGATTATGGTTGCTGATTATTGCACTGTAAGTCATTCTTTCATTTTCCCTCTTGTCTCCTTCTTGGTTACTCTTTGGATTACTGTTGCTTGTAAGTGGGTACAAACAGATTCGGTTAACACCTTGACCCTCCAGCCTTGACTGGTGTGGATACCTACTCTGGTCAATCCCAGTCCAAGAACTTGCATTTCTAGTAATCCATTTTCTGTGTGTGATTATTAGTTCTTTAATTGTTTATTTATTGGTTCCGTTCTTTGCTTGTTATTTTTTTGCTTATTGGTTGCTCTGCTGTTTTCGTTTACTTGGTATGAGTTATGAGTGGTAGTGGTACTCCACCTCCACCACCCACTGGTGGCGGAGGAAATGGTGGTGGTAGAGGTATGCCTGAAACCACACCAATTCCAGTTTCCCTCATCAGCAACTTGGATGCTGGTAATTCACTTCACACTCATAATAGTGATAACAGTAGCTCTGTGCTTGTTCCTTTTAAACTTCTTGGTACTAAAAACTATAAAAAATATGGAATAATGCTATGAAACTTGCTTTACAAGCTAAAAACAAGTATGCTTTTGTTGATGGTTCTTGTTTAAGAGACACTTATACTGATGATGTTTTCTGTGCCCAACGGGATAGATATAATGCTATGGTGCTTACTTGGATAATGAATGTTGTTTCTAGTGATGTGTATATGGGCCTTGTTTACTCTGAAAATGCTGCTACTTTGTAGAAATACTTGAATGAAACTTATGAGAAAGTGGATGGTTCTGTTGTTTATAACTTGCTTCAAAAAATTGGGTCCGTTAAACAAAGGGAGTAGTACTTTGGCTGATTATTATCACAGATTGAACTCTCTTTTGAGAGAATTTGATGTTGTCACTAAAATTCTTAAGTGTGTTTGTGCTGTTAAGTGTGCCTGTTCTGCTAGCACTGAGCTGGCCCTGCATCAGCAGATCATGAGGCTTATGCAGTTCTTAATGGGCATTGATGACTGCTATCAACCTGTTAGGACTGCCCTTCTCACTAGGGACCCTCTTCCTGATGTGAAGGAGGCCTATCTCACAGTGTCTAGAGAGGAATCCCATAGGGGTATTCCTGAGACCTCTAGTCACACTAAGGCAAAGATGAATGCCACCTCTTTTGTTGTAAAAACTTTCAATCAAAATAGAAGAAGTAATAACAACACTCCTAGTAGACCTCCCTTTAAAGGCAATAATACTAGAAGTTATTGGTGTCCTAACCCTAACCTTCTTTGTACTCATTGTAGTCAAATTGGCTATACTATTAACAGATGCTTTGAGTTACATGGATATCCCGCTGGATATAAAAAAGGTGCTAATACTTCTAAACAAACTGGTTTCAAACATAAATTTAATGCCAAGTGTGATCTAAAAGTTGGGGACAAACAGACTTCTTCTTGTGACTCCCCAACTTCTTTTACCAATGATCAAATGCAGAAGCTTCTTAGTTTGATAAGTGATACCTCTGGAAACACTCAGTCCAATATGACATATAGAATCTCTTTCTTTAATGCTAACATTTGGTTTAATATGCATTTCTCTAAAAAAATTTGTGGTAACATTAAGTTCACTACTAAGACCATTACTTTGGGTTGGATAATTGACTCTAGGGCCAATCAACATCTTACCACATCCACTGTGGGTATGTCTAATATTGTAGATATTTATAATCTCAACATTTCCGTTGGTCACCCCAATGATACTGTTGCCACTATTAGTCACATTGGTGACCTTAAGCTCTCTAACAATGTTATTCTTCATGATGTGTTGGTTGTGCCTGGTTATTGTGTTAGCTTATTGTTTGTTAATAAACTTATTAAAGATACCAAAATTTTTGTTGGTTTTGATAAAGATAAGTGTTATATTCAGGACTTGGACAAGGGGATCATTCTAGGGACTGGTAGTGAATCTGGGGGCTCTATTTGTTTGATGACCTTAAGACTCAGAGTTTAGGTAATGCTAACTCTGCCATGACCTTTAACACCTCTAAAGATCTCTTGCACTGTAGGCTTGGTCATCCCTCTGACCAAGTCCTCAATGCTCTTAAGACTGACATTCACTTGTCTAAAAACACCACCATCTATGTTTGTGAAACTTGTCATAGGGCTAAAAAAAATAAGGGAACCTTTTCCCTTGAGTGACCACAAATCCAGTCAACTTGGTGATCTTGTTCACTTGAATCTGTGGGGACCTTACAAGGTTCAAAGTAAGGAAAGGTATAAATACTTCCTTACCATTATGGATGACTACTCAAGAGCTGTGTGGACTTATCTTTTGAAAGCTAAGGATGAAGTTTTTGACTAGCTAACTCACTTCATAAATCTTGTTAAAATCAATTTGACTCAAAAATTAAAATATTTAGATCTGATAATAAAACTGAGTTTGTTAACAACAAGGTTCACACAATGCTCACCACTATGGGTATCATCCATCAGACCTCTTGTCCTCACACACCTCAACAAAATGGTATTGCTGAAAGGAAACATAGACACCTGCTTAATGTTGCTAGGAGTCTTATGTTTCAGGGAGGGATTCCTATTAATTTTTGGTCTGAATGCATTCTAACTGTTGTCTACTTAATCAACAAGCTCCCCTCTTCTGTCTTAAATGGTAGATCCCCCTATGAATTGCTCTATAAAAAAAACCAAATCTCTCTCATTTAATGTGTTTTGGCTGTTTGTGTTTTTCTACTTGTCTGAATAACAGTGATAAACTCACATCTAGAGCTGAAAAGTGTGTTTTGGTTGGTTACTCTTCTCTTAAAAAGGCTTATAAATTCTTTAGTATGGATAATAAAAGGTTTTTGTTTTCAAGAGATGTGAGGTTTTATGAAACTCTTTTCCCTTTTAAGATGAAAAACAATACTGGAAGTGATTTATCAGATGTAGTTGTTACAAGTGATGCTGAGCTCTTGTCCTTTTTTTTACAATCAAACACCTTCAAGTCCCTATGATGATGAGAGAGCAACACCTAGGGTGGAAGGTAGTGTCCATCCTATAAATGAGGATGCATTGGTTCAACCTCAAGAGGAGGACTCTGTAACCCTATAGGTGACATCCTACAATCTGAGGGCAACATTGATAACATTCATCCTTCTGTCATTTCTTTTGAGCAAAGTGGGGTCATTAATGAAGAAGTAGGAGAGCCTGTCATTAGGAAGTCTTCTAGACCTACCAAACTTCTTGTTAAACTTAATGACTTTGTTCTTGATATCAAACTTAAATATGGGATTGAAAAACATGTTAATTATTCTAAACTTAGCACTACTAATTTCTGTTTTGCTACTACTCTTAATCAATCCTTTGAACCTTCCACCTATTATGAGGCTATCAAAGATAATAAGTGGGTTGAAGCTATGAACAATGAGATTGAAGCTCTCCTGAGAAACAATACCTGGACTTTATGTGATTTACCCTTGGGTAGGAAAGCCGTTAATAACAAATGGGTCTATAAGATTAAATACAAATCTTCTGGTATTGTTGATAAGTTTAAGGCCAAAGTTGTTGCTAAAGGTTACAATAAAAAAAGGCATTGACTTTAATGAAACATTCAATCTAGTTGTTAAAATGGTCACTGTTAGATGTCTTATTAGTATTGTTGTTTCTAATGATTGGCCTTTGTTTCAACTTGATGTTAATAATGCCTTCCTTTATGGTGATTTAGATGAGGATATTTGCATGACTATACCTTTGGGCTTTAACTGACAAAAACAAGGTATGTAAGTTAAATAAAGCCCTCTATGGACTTAAGCAAGCCCCAAGACAATGGAATGCCAAACTTACCACTGTCTTGGTTGAGCATGGCTTTGTCCAAAGAAAATATGATTACTCTCTCTACATCAAACAAACTGATAATATGTTTATTGCACTTCTTGTTTATTTTGATGATTTTATCATCACATGTAATAGTATTAAGGAAATTGAGAACTTTAAATGTTTCCTTAAGACCAAATTCATGATAAAAGATCTTGGGGTGATGAAATATTTCTTGGGAATTGAATGGTATATGCATGACTCAAAGAAAATATTGCATTGAGCTTATCTATGAGTTTGGATTGTTGGCTGCTAAACCAGCAGTAACCCCTTTACCTGAAAATTGTGTGCTTGTTGTTGATGAAAGTGAGAGTGATAAATTTCTTAACAATATCTTTGAGTATCAAAGACTTTTAGGGAGGCTTATTTACCTTACCCACACTAGACAAGATATTTCTTATGTTGTTCACTGTCTTAGTCAGCATATGCATGCCCATTTGCAGTCTCATCTTAAAGTTGCTCTAAGAGTTATTAGGTACCTTAAGAACTCTCCTGGTATTGACATTTAGCTTTACAAGGATACTTCATTAAAAGTATCTTGTTATACTGATGCTGATTGGGCTAAGTGCCTTAAAACTAGAAAATCTGTTTCTGGGTATTTTGTTTTCTTGGGTAGATATCTCGTTTCTTGGAAAAGTAAGACATAACCTACCATATCCAGATCTTCTGTTGAGGCTGAATACAGGTGCATGGCTAGTGACACTTGTGAAGTTATTTGGATCACTAACCTCTTGAATGACCTCAAGGTCAAGAACTTATTTCCCGTGAATTTATACAGTGATAGTAGCTCTGCTATACAAATTGCTGTCAATCCTGTTTTTCATGAAAGAACCAAACACTTTGAGGTTGATGTTCATTTGATAAGGGAAAAAGTTCAAGATGGTGTCATAAATACCATCAAGGTTGCTTCAGCTGATCAAACAGCTGACATTTTCACAAAGGCTCATGGTATTTCACAACATATGAAACTCTACAAGCAATTGAAGCTTGTGGACATGTTTGGGAAGTAACTTATTCATTTCTTATCACCTTGTCAGATTGAGGAAGGGTGTTGATAGTATGATCAATCTTCCAAGGTTATTGTTACTTGTTGTTTTTTGTTTGTCTTGTGAATAGAGGTTCTAAGTTGAAGGACCTTTTCTGGCCATTGTGTATACTTCTGTTGGACACCTGTTTGGGCTCGTTGGAAGTTTGGGCTGTTGCTACTTGATGGGCTTCTTGGACCGTTGGTGAATGATGTATAATACCCTAGCTCACACAGAGCTAGGGTTAGCAATCCTCATTATCACACACACATACATGTGTGTGTTCATTGCTCTCTCTCTCTCTAGCCGTCACCGGTTCTTGGGAGGTTTTCATCTTGTATTTTACTTTTTTCGGTGTGTTTGAGTGAATCTTGTATGTGAGGGAGATTGGATCAACCTAGTTGGGACAACCTTAATCTTTCTTTTGTAATCGTTCGATTAGCACTCGTTTAAGGACTAATATCTTTATTTCTGTTTTGTACTCTGATTATCAATAATATACACCAAAGGGTAGTTGGTTGGGTGTAAAATTTGTATTACTTTGATATTATGTTTTATAACAATATCCTCACAAAAAGGTTTCAGTAAGCCTCCCCACTACAACTGTTTGTCCATGTTAGGCATGTGTAATTTTACACCTTGCCAGCTTGCGAGGTAGATTATATAACACACAATTCAAAACACTCCATTAACTCAGTTTCAACAAAACAGAGTTATCGAAACACCCCTTATTGACTACACAAGACAAGGATTCTACTCAACAAATGTAACATTTGGTTCACTGCAACAAGATGTAATGCAGCTCCTCATGCTAATTAGTTAGTATACTACTTATAGCTTAGCTTATTAGTTAGTTAGTTGTAACTGATTCATTTGATGTTTTGTAATCCATACTTTTCCTCTCAATAATACACACAATGGGTTTCTACTATGTGCTTTACATTTCCTCATTATATCTCTTTATAGATTGTCCCATGGCTAACAGCTTATGGACTTTATGTGGAGAATGGACGATTTCCTAAAAGATATATCTTCCTTAATAAAATGGCGGGGACTCTGCTTCTTTAAACAATCTAGCGAAGCATAGCTTTAATAAGGTCATTCAGCCCACGTTTTGGGTAATCTTGAGAGATTAGAATCACGTTTATTTTGATGTCAAACTTCTTGGCTTATAAGTCCTAAGAAAGCTACTCTCAGTGAGGATTGGTATGATCTTTGCTTGTACAAACATTGCATAATCCCCTTTTGCCTGGCATCTTGCTATTTGTTAATAAATTTTCTGTTCAAGGAATTAAAAACAAGATGATATATGCATTATCAACACTAAGAATTATTGATTCGTGTCCATCTATTTGGAACAGATTATAGTTTACCTTTGGATTGGAACAATCAAAGTAGCATTGAAGAAGCTAGGCACTATTAACCGTGGCAATATATATTTGTTTAACACCGGACTTTAAGTTGCACTTTAAAAGACTACTATAGATTGGGTTAGAAAGAACTGAAATAACTTAGAGGACATGGAACCGTAGTGCCATACGTTGGCACCGAGCTATGGTGCGAAAAAGAAGAACGGCGCAGGAGTCCGTCGGTTGGCGCCAAAATCCTCAAGCCGTGGCTACCAGTCCACGCCGTTGGTTTTTTCTTTTTTTTCTTTTTTTTTAATCTAAAGGGTATACCCTCTATGGCACCAAAAATACCCCACTCTCTAAATAGTGGTGTCATAGCATTTCTCGTGGCATAGCCTATTTTACTGACATGACACCACTTTTTGGCTATGACACCACTTCTACGGCTCCACCGTTCCCTGTGCTCTTAGCATACACTAGTGATTGAGAAACTAACAGAAGTAGAATATCAGCAAGCGTGTAGTGATATTTATAAAAGACCATTCCATATCATGAACAAAACGCGTAGAATGAACAATCTTTCAAAGAAACAGGCAATGGATGCCATATTTGGATTTACTGACACTTTTGTAAGGTATAGCACCCTTTAATAATTGATGTTCATAGTTTTCCTACATTATTCAATGTGTCAAACATCTTAAGACACTTTAATTGCGTGACTAGTTTTATTAGGACTTTTAACACTTGGGTGTGTCGCCACTGTCTTGGCCTAAAATATGTTCCACAAGGAAAAAATCAATCTTGAGCAACCACGTACGCATCTATCCTCGTCCCTAGTTACCTGATGGTGTGATTGAATCGACTCTAAAACTCTTTGGCGGAATAGAACAGACCAATGAAGCAACAAAGATGTGCTCCTAATTATAAATGATATAAACTTTCACTCTTTTTATTCAAGTAGATGTAGAAAAGACTTTGGTAACGAGTCAAGTGGTTCTAGCTCCAACCAGCGTAACAACCGATCCATTCGTTGTTGTTAGCCCGTATATTATGTACCCTATCTTTGGTGAACGACAGACAACGATTGTCCTTAAACCTACAGTTGTAACCTTTATGCTTGCTCCTTGCTAGATTCTTGATGCCGACGCTTCAAAGAAGTTGGGGATGATTAAATAGTGGTCCACCTAGCTACTGATTGAAGAATTGACGATACACACATGCATCATTAAATAAGAATGGCTCAATATATGGAGCAAATTTGGTTGATGAATTATATATATCGTACTGTGCTCGTATTTATTTTTAGTAAATGTAACGATGGGCAGATGACCAACTCAATTAATCTTCATCACATGTGCATCACCCACTTCTTCCTGTACACATTTCCTTTTTCGCTTCACGTATATAAATAACCCTAGGGACACACACATTTCACCAACATTTTACTCTCGTTTTTTTATTCTTAAAAAGTGACTTAACACTCATCATGCTTAAGTTTGCAACAGAAGTCTATCAGTGTCTCATCATCTCCTTCTCTGTACATGATTTCCTCTTATATCTCTCATTCTTCCCGTATACCGTCTCTTTCTTGCTACTAGTTGTCACTATTGTCGCCTTCCACTACATGACCAAGCCTCGAACTATCTACCTCCTCGACTTTGCTTGTTTCAAGCCTCCATCCATGTGTAGGGTGCCCTACGCCACAGCATTCGAACATGGACGTATCATCTTAGCCTCACAGCCCAAAAGTTATGAATTCCAAGTGAAGATTTTTGAGCGGGCAGGGTTGGGTGAGGAAACAAGCTTACCCCTACCATTACATTACATACCACCAAACCCTAATTTGATGGATGCTAGAGAAGAGACCGAAATGGTTATTTTCTCGACAATAGACTCATTATTTAAACAAACGGGCCTTGGCCCTGAAGATATCGATATCTTAATCGTGAACTGCAGCCTCTTTATTACGTCTCCGTCTCTTTCATCTATGGTGATTAACAAGTACAAGATGAGAAGCAATGTGAAGAGCTATAACTTGTCCGGGATGGGATGCAGTGCTGGCCTCATTTCCATTGACTTAGCCAAAAACCTTCTTCGTGTCCATTCAGAATCTAATGCAATTGTAATCAGCACTGAGATCATCACCCCGAATTCATATCTAGGTACAGAAAGATCGATGCTCCTTCCAAACTGTTTATTCAGAATGGGAGGTGCAGCGATCCTCTTGACAAACAAAAGGTCATTACGTAAACAAGCAAAGTACAGTCTCCTGCATGTTGTCCGTACACACAAAGGTGCTGATGATAAATCATATGGTTGTGTCATACAAGAGGAAGATAAAGATGGTCATGTAGGAGTAACTCTTAACCAAGATCTCATGGTAATCGCCGCTAACTCCTTGAAACTAAATATAAGCATACTTGGATCATTGGTTCTTCCGGTGTCCGAAAAACTATTCTTTGCCATAAACCTTATACAAAGAAAGATCATTAAGCAGAAAAAGAAACGCTACATTCCCGATTTCAAGAAGGCGTTAGATCATTTCTGTATCCATGCAGGAGGAAGGGGAGTAATCGATGAGATCCAGAAGAGTTTGAACTTGTCAGATGAGAATGTGGAAGCGTCAAGAATGACATTGTATCGTTGGGGTAATACATCATCGTCGTCATTATGGTATGAGATTGGTTACATAGAAGCCAAAGGGAGGATGAAGAAAGGTGAGAGGGTTTGGCAAATAGGGTTTGGGAGTGGGTTCAAGTGTAATAGTGTGGTTTGGAAGTGTAATAGAAACATTGAAGTTCCGAAAACTGGGGCTTGGGCAGATATCATTCATAAGTACCCAGTTTTTATTCCAGAAGTTGTGAAGTTCTAAGGTAGATCATGGGATCAATGTCACTAAGAATATCAAGTGATACTTATTAAAGTTTCGTGCTATCCATTCACATGCTTCAAGCTCTTTCTTCTAGCTAGTTGGATGATTAGCTAGTCTGTTTGGTTGGAATAGCAGGTAATCTGTGTGGTTCTTGTTCGATTAAGTTCTCGATTAGACACTGTTGTGTTGACGTGTTGTGTAAGTACTTGATTATGTAGCTTCAAGCTGGTTCTAGCTTCTTGAATAAAATGTCTCTTTTGGCTTAAACTTTAGGATGGAGCTTGTGGTAAAGTGGTATATATGCAGTTTCACTTCTACTACTTTTCTCTTTACGTTCTATATGGTTTTTACTTCTGCAGATCCATGTAAAATGTTGTTTCTAATTACTTGAATGGCCGGGATTAACTTAAGTTTCTTGATTAACAAGAAAACACACATGACCCTGAAATGAATCAACAGTAAACTTAAAGGTAAACGATAATTTGTACCTAGTTAGTTAATACATGGTAGATAGAAATCATTGAATTAATCTCATTTTTCTTAAAATGAAAACGAAACAAAAGCCGAATATTTTACAAAAGCCAAATTGTTGTTTTTTGAGCTCTAAAAAAATTATGGCTTAAGATCCACATGTGCTCCATTAATAAATCAGCTAGCTGCATTGATTGTTCCTCATCAAAGATGAAACCGGTTTTGCATGTGTATATACAGTAGTTACGATGACCTTGAAAGATAATCAGCCACCCTATAATTAGTGCTAACAGTAAACTTTAATCACCGCGGAAACTCAGCGTCAGATCAGTATATATAAGTTCGTCATTTGGAAATACATACTATACATGTGAGACTACGCAAACCCATGCTGCGTTGAGGGTGTCTATGTTATTGCTGAATTACTCGATCATATGAATCCCTTTAATTTGGTGCCTTATTATTCTTACCAAGTTTGCTAAGAATTATTATATTGTATTAGCCATAACCTGTCTTGAAGGTCTACGTAAATCTTGGCCTATTCTACATGATGGATTGGATTAATTAGATGGATTTGATTGATAAATAATATAAAAGAGGGATGAAGGAGATGAGGGTGTAGAGAGAGAAAGGAGAGAAAAGAGAGGAAGAGAGAGAAAGTGAAAATATGATTAATGAAATAATGAATCACCAACCCCTCCTAACATGCTAGGAGGGGTATATATAGCCCACCCTACATGTGGGCTATATGGACTATATGATAAATAACTAGATCACGAGCCCAATACATTAATATATCGTTGGAGCGACCGATCCTTCATAAATACGTAAAACGTATTTCCAACAATCTCCCCCTAAGGGAGGTCGCTCCAAGAGACAAAGTTCTAAATATTCTATATCTCGTGATCTATGCTAACTAAGATGTGACCGAGACTTTATTGGGAAAAACGTATTTCCAACAATCTCCCCCTAAGGGAGGTCACATCTTTTTACAAAATCTTAAACCTAGCATCTATGCTTGAGTCTTCGATCTTGTTCTTGTGAATATGCTTCATGTGATCTTTGACTTAAGTCTTGAGCATGTTTCCTTGCCTTGACCTTGTGCATTCATCACTTGTGATATTCGCCTCTTCGTGACTTCATGTTCCACATACTTATACCTTTATAATTCTTGAAAGCTTCAGAGTTTGATACAACGGAAGACTTGACCTTCAGACTTTCTTGAATTAGTTGAAGTACTAAGTGTATGTAGTATAAGCATGTGGTGACGACTTCTTCTGGATTGTACACCGCAATGCCACCTTCTTGTTACTCTGCATAAGACAGTTAGCAACAAAACATATACACGGATGAAATGGCCTTGAACATTTCATTCTAATTCGGTAGCATTTTACCTCCGGTCGGTGAAGACCGTTGGACGATATTAGATATCGTACTTGTGACAGGTAGTTTCAATAAAGAACCTCATTGACAAGATTTCGCGGGTAAACCCGTTCTCTTTACTCGACCGTCCAAAGCTGACTGCGAACGTAAAGAGTGAATCATTTGGATAATATTATCCACATGATTTGAAGCCGTCAATTCGTGTTCCTGGAACAAGTGAAGTTCAATAAGGACCCGCACCATCGTTGCTTTCCAGTTGTCATGAGCTTGATTCATATAGAATCTTGCAAGTTACCTACCAAGTGATGTTTGATGTTAACGCTAGAAGGATTTCCATTCGTCACTGTAAATACTTAATAGTATTACTCTGAATGTTCTGGCAAGATCACTAAGATATTGCGTAGAGGCCTGGAACGTGTTTAAATTCATTTAAGAGTTTAAACAACTGTTGCTTTCCAGTTATCACAAGTTTGATTCATAAAGAATCACACAAGTTACCTACCATGAGCTTTTTGATGTTCGCTCAAGAAGGATTTCCATCTTCATTGTAAATACTTTCGTATTACTCGGATGTTCAGGCACGATCATGAAGATTTTGCGTAGGACTCTTGATATATTTCTTACTTTTCACATTGTGTGAACAAGCAAGGAATAATGAAAATGTGTCCTAATGAGACATTTGATGATCTCAAATGGCTCTAGACTCAATCGTGCATTTTGGATTTTAGTGATTGGAGGCTGGAGAGGAGTGCCACCTTTTCAATACCAATTTATTCGGAGTGAATAAATCAATAGATAATGTGTTGTCTCCGTGTGATTAAAACAAATATCTTTTGAGAGATATCTGAGTTAGCTGGGATGGGTTGTGCATTGCATCACTGGGTCCATGATGTCTATCTTCAATATCGAGCATCATTAAAAATGATCTCAATAGCATATGAATTGACCCGGTTTCTGCCTAAGTTGTAAGGAGGGCTACTTTCTTTACACCCTTTATCTTTACAATTCTTTTTCATTCTTCAACCCCTTCAATGCTTACCAATACGTCATAACTAGCACCTTGTTGTGATTGTTCCAGTGCTAACTTAAGTACTTGGTCGGCATTCAGCTATGTTCACAATCTTTCTCCATCTTTCCTAAGGACTACTAGTTCTAGCTATGGAATGTCCTTGGGAAGATTCCTCCGGATATGGAAGAATCATTGGACTTTAACCTATCCTACCATCCTTATGTCACCACAATCGTCACCGTCGTGAAATAGATAGGGTATGGGTAAGTAATGTCACCATGAAATCCATTTGAATATAAAATCTATTTTGCTCCCCCTTAACATATGCCACGATATTCGAAAACATTTCGCACATGTCGGGATGAGCCAGCACATTAAGTCAAACCATTGAGACACATTAAATCACATTTTCTCCCCCATATTAAAAATATTAACCCAATCGATGTTTTTAATATCAATTGATTTAATGATGTTTTAAGAAAAATTTTGGGAAGAAGAATGCAAATCCGATTAAAGCCATTTATCTTCATGAATTTAACAAGCTCCCCCTCAAATTAATGAGGGTGTACTTGAAACGTGAATGAAGTACCTTTTAAACACAAGTGTAAGGTACTTATCACATGAAAAGATCATATATGATAATGTATTCACAAGAGTAGCATTTTTATGAGGTTGGACCTGAATGATGGAGAACATCATATGAAAGAATCACATGGTTCTTGTTCACGAATGTTGGTCGCCTCATCATGTCTGAAGTTATCTCTTGACTCCATGTGTACGATTGATATTGTTGTCTTGACACCAACATGTGAAATTTGGCACTTTCGGCATCGAAGAGTATGAACGCTTGACAATTGCTCCCCCTCAATTGTTGACCCGTGTTCTACTTAAAGAGCTGTAGTCGTCGTTTGAGTAGTCGCATCGTCTAGTATGTAGATATCAATTGCAACAAACTTCGGATTTTGGAGTTGATAACTTCGGATTTTGAAATCAAATCTTTCCGGTGAAATGCTTGACTTCAATGTGAAAAGCGGGTTACTATCGGAAATAATAGCAAACCATTTTGAGCATGTTTTAAAAGTTTGAACTTCTGCTCGAACTTTATTTACAACCCCGTGTCATTATTGAATGACATTTCTAGTATCGTAAATATTATCGATTCCAGAAGACATGCTCTTTTTATCAAAACATTTTTTGAACACACAATTTTGAAAGATTTAGAAAACCTTTTTGAGAAATTCTCGAAAAATTGTGTTCAATGTTTTGAAAACCAATTACTTGAGCTTAAGATGTTGAATATCTTACAAAATGAGCTCAAGTCCGAGAAGTTGTAAACTTCCCGTTGTTAAGGATAAGTTTATCATCGGCGATAAAATTTTCTTTTAACTGAAGAACGAGTCCTAAGTTGACATTTACTTAGAAGTCATTTTCATGAGCTTAAAAACTTTGAATGTTTTAACATAAAGCTCATGACCGAGAAAGATGAATTTCTCGTTATGAGGTAAAGTTCTCTTATTTAAAAGATACGCTTTCCTTTCTGAGCTTAAAACTTGGAATGTTTTAATACAAGCTCATGACCGAGAAAAATTAATTTCTCGTTTCGAGGATAAGTTATCTTTAAAGATAAGCTTTCCTAAAAATGAAGTTCGAGTTACAGTCTGATATTTAACTGTAAATCATTGTGCATGAGCTAAAAAAACTTCGAATGTTTTTAATATTAGCTCATGCCCGAGAAAAATTAATTTCTCGTTGTAAGGATAAGTTTATCATCTGCGATAAACTTTCCTTTATTTGAAGAACGGGTCATTGTCTGACATTTAACAATAAACCATTTTACACGAGCTTAAAATCGTTGAATAGTTTTAAAGTAAGCTCATGTCTGAGAAAATTTAATTTCTCGTTTTTGAGGATAAGTTTATCATCAGCGATAAACTTTCCTTTATTTAAAGAACAGGTCATCGTCTGACATTTAACGATGATCCTTATACACGATCTTAAAACCTTTGAATATTTTTAATGATAGCTCGTGTCCGAGAAAATTTAATTTCTCGTTAGTGAGGATAAGTTTATCATCGGCGATAAACTTTCCTTTCTTTGAAGTCCGGGGCATAAACTGTGATGTAATTATACGCCATTGTGCATGAGCTTAAAAAACATGGAATGATTTTGATATAAGCTCATGCCCAAGAAAAATGAATTTCTCATTGTTAGGATAAGTTTATCATCGGCGATAAACTTTCCTTTCTTTGAAGCACGGGGCACAAACTGTGATTTGAATGTGAGCCTTTGTGCATGAGCTTAAAAACGTGGAATGTTTTTGATATAAGCTCATGCCCGAGAAAAATGAATTTCTCGTTGTTAGGATAAGTTTATCATCGGCGATAAACTTTTCTTTCTTTGATGAACGGGTCACAAACTGTGATTTGCCTATGAGCCATCGTGTTAAGCTTAACCATGAATCCCCTGAGACGCTTGTTTCTCTGATATCTGCTTCTTCAACAACCAAACCCTGAGAGTATCCTTTGTTGAACGGTATACAATGGTTGAACCGCTTCGTTCTTTTGGAACATCAACTTTGGTACCTGCATTCTCATTAGGAATTTGCATGCTTTGACGTGGGTTAGCGATATCAATTATAGAAGCACATGGGGGTTCACAGTTGGCTTTACTTGTGTCAGAGGCGACCTGAGTATATGATTCACTTATCTTAGCTGGAAAACGTTTCCTTTTATAGAAAACCCTAAGTTTAGGCTTAAGTGAAGTATCATCTTTATCAATTTCCTCCCTAGTAGTCTTAGTAGAATCGGAGACTATCCTAGTTAAAGGGCACTCGTTTCCTACAAGAGTAAAAGTTCTACCAGTGGGGCGCCAAACTTTACCAAAGGGTTTGATTTTAGCTATCCACTGGGACTTAATTCTAGCACGGGAGTTCACCTCATCAAGTAATTTCTTGACACAGGAGTCATGATTTGCCGTAAAGACACATTTTCTACATGTTTTACAAGTAGCATATTTAATGTCCGAGTAATTCCTAGCTGATTGATCGATGCTCCTAGGAGATGACATGCTACGGTTAGCAGTGTTGGGTAATCTAGAATACATCTGACTAGGTTTGACATTGCTATCTCTTACATGTGTCTTTTGCATAGCTTCCCTTAGACCAGATTTATGGCAAACGTCATTTGAACTAGTTCTAGACTTTGTCTTGGTATTTTTAGGGAAACTAGAGGCAGTCATGTTATTAGGTCTTGCCAAAGCTGTTTTGATCACCGTGGGCCTAGTTGCTGGAGTGACTGGTCTAGGAAAATGAACCAAATCAACTTGGGAGGCAAACCGCGGTCTCGAGGATTATGGTCACTCGGATCTAAATGTAGTAGGTTATCTGACAATCGGTTGTCTGACAAACTGATTTGTAGGCGGTTTCCCCAAGATTGATGGTTTTTCAAGCTTAGTGTCCACACTAGGTCCTCTATTTATCCTTAATTCGTTTTTCAACGCAGCTATAGCAAAAACCTTTTCCTGAACTTGAGCTTTTAGCGTTTCATTTTATTTGAGCAATCTATCTTGGGATGCCAATTTAGACTCTAGAAACTGAATTTGTTTCAAAAGATTATCCTTTTCAGCTTTAGAATCTAAAACTTTTTGATCCAATTTTCTTTCAAGAACAACGTTTGACTTTTCAAGTTTGTCAAAGTATGTTTCAAATTTGTCCGTTTTCTTAGAAAATTCAAGTTTGGCATCCTCAAGATCTTTTGATTGTTAAGCTACAATCGTTTCGAGCTCTCTAATCTTGGAATCAGAAGCAGTTAATGAAGTAGTTATAAGATAATTATCATGATGTTTAGCATTTTGAACACTTTCTCCCCCATTATGACTCACATCGGATGAGTCAGAAGTGGTATTTCTATCACTCTTTTCCATCCCATGTTTGTCATAATTAGGTTCAGAATGCTCAATATGCGGCATGTCATCAGCATATACATCATAAACAACATTACATTGTACCATGTTTGCAGGCTCTTCGTCATAGACGGGTAAGCTGTCATCAAAAGAGATCTCGTGAACATACCCTGACGTGCCACTGGTATCATGTTGTCCTCCTGATTCCGTGCTCTTGCCATCGTTAGGCTCCAAGTTGTCAACTGTATGACCATTCTCCTCTTGCATCTCAGATTCTTGCACTCCATTATCATACGCTTGCTAAAGTCGAGATCTTTCATAAATCGAAGACGAGACCTATGTCATGAGTTTCAATATTGTATCACGGAAAACTCGAAGCTCGGTATGTGTATCTCGAAGAAATGATTGGCAAATCAATGAACTTTCAGACTTGATGATATTGAATTGGAGGAAAGGCGTGAGTTGTGTCACAAGATTCTTATATGCAAGTGCCGATGCAAAGTGATTAAAGTTTTCATTGTTGAGTTGCTCGGCGAGTTGGGTCAAAGTGGTGAATATTGATTCGATGAATATATGACGATCTTGACCGAAGATTGTCACAAATTCGCTCCCTCCTTGAATTCATGAAAGAGTGACAAGATGAGACTGAAGCATTCGAAATGAAGTGATCCCATTTTCTCTAACTTTGTCTTGCAAATTATGCGATTCTCCCTCGTTCGATGTCGACTTCAACAAAGCCATTGAATTTTGTGTTTGTTTTCGTGATTTTGCAGTTCGTAAATAAATTTTGAAACAAAAATTCACGGAATATGACAAAACCAATGAAAAATCCGTGAGTTTCTTGTCGGCTCAAACTTTGATAAAACAAACCCGATCAAAAATCCGTAGCCACTAAAAATAAACCCTGTCACTTTGACTCGTCACTTTTGTCTTCAAATCCGGCCACAAAAACTTTTAACCCGTCAAATATTTTACCACTGTGATTCTTTCAAAATACCCGCCTCAACACGATGTACCAAATCCAAATATATCGATTGACAAATATACAAAATTAACTTAACTAAAAAGATAACTTTAAAATATAAAATTAGAAAATTAACTTAACTTAAAAAAATAAACTTAACTAAAATAAAAATTAAAAAAAATCTGATATACAAGTGACTTTAAAAAAAATAAAAAAAATAAAAAAATTAACAAAGCGTTTTTAGAAAAAACATATATATATGAATTGTCAACTTGTTTAAGTACCCACGTGTTGGCACATACCCTAAAAACGTGGCAGATGAGCAGATAATTTTGCGTCTTTGGTTTCTCCGTCCCACTCACCATATATTTATTCGCTCTTTGACTAAAATCAATCAAAGATTCACCCTTTACAATATCTCTCTCTCCTCAACACATCCGTCTAATCTCACAACCCTAAAAAACAATATCAAATCCTTTATATCTCTCTCAAACAAATCCTTAATCCATTATACATCCGCCTGTTTATCTCCTCAAAAGATCAAGACCGTGACTGCAAACAATGGCTTCAAACAGTTGCTGCAAGATCTTTATAATCAAGGTCTCGGGTAGGTTAAATTAATGATGCATGTGTTTGATTGTAATTGTTGATTTTGTAAATCGAAATGAAGACACAAAAACTATAACATCAATGTTATGAGTTAATCTTTATTTCAAAAAATGAAAGAAGGTTGATCTTTTGAAATTGATCAGTGATGAATTGTTTCGATTTTATAGATCTGAAAAGATCTTTGCATGGCTTAGAAAGATGATAATCGAAAACAAATCTGTGATCATGTTCATGTTTTGAGTCGAGATAGGTTTGTGGTATGGGTGTGAGTTGTGGTCTGTGACGAGTGCTGTTGATGTGGCTGTTGATGCGAGAGTCGGTTATGGTGTCGAGTCTAAGTCGAGTCTGGTATGGTGGTGTTAGACGAGGGTGTGGGTGTGGGTGAGGGTGAGTTTGCGAGGGTGTGGGTGTGGGTGAGGGTGAGTTTGCGAGGGTGAGGGTCTAGACGAGTCTTTGTTGGTCGAGAGACAGTTTCAGTGTTGACTGGTTTTTTATGATGTTGGTTTCGAGAGAGGGTGTCCGAGAGGGTTTGAGTTTGTGTGGTGTCTAGAAGTCGAGAGTGTTGTGAGGTTTGGGTTTTTGAAAATGTGTCAAGGTTGAGAGTCGTGTGAGTTTTTGAATCAGTCGAGTCTTTGTTAAATTACCATTGTGTTTGAATAGTCACTCATTCAGAATGAGGTTCATTCGGAAAAAAAAATGTTCATGCGGAAAAATCCCTTCATCCGGAAAAATCATTCATGCGGAATAATCTCTTCATCCGGAAAAATCATTCATGCGGAATAATCTCTTCATCCGGAAAAATCATTCATGCGGAATAATCTCTTCATCCAAAAAAAATCGTTCATGCGGAATAATCCCGTTCATTCGGAAAAAATGTTCATCCGGAAAAATCCCTTCATCCGGAAAACTCATTCATGCGGAATAATATCTTCATCCGGAAAAACGTTCATGCGAAATAATCCCTTCATCCGGAAAAATCATTCATGCGGAATAATCTCTTCATCCGGAAAAACGTTCATACGAAATAATTCCGTTCATGCGGAATAACTGATTCGTTGAGGCTGGATGGGACAGATTATTTATTTGAAAGGACAAAAGGACAAAACAACAAAAAAATAAAAATAAAAACTGACCAACGAGACTGATAACCCAAAAAAATTGACTATATAAAAAAAACAAAAACTTAAAAATAAAATGAAAAATTTTGATCACTTTGACATCAATTAGAATATGATATATATAAAAAAAAATAAAAATGAAATACTTAAAAATAGACTATCAATTAAAAATAAAACTAAAATTAAAAGTGTAATTAAAAACCAAAGATAAGATAAGATTTGTAAAAATAAGATTTGTAAAAATAAAAACTTTTTCAAACCCGTAAGATAAGATTTGTAAAATAACTTTTTCAAGATATGAAAAAACAAACCCGTAAGATAAGATTTGTAAAAATAACAACTTTTTCAAGATTTGAATATAAAAATATAAGTTTTTTGTATAAAAATTTGTGATTTTTATATAAAATAAGTAAATCCAAAGATTTGACTATGATTTAAAGCATAAAAATACAAACTTTTTAAGATTTAAGCTTGAAAAAATAAAAAACCCACCAAAATCAATTAAAATAAAAGCAAGAATAAACCAATCTAACCTTGGCTCTTGATACCAATTGAAGGTCTACGTAAATCTTGGCCTATTCTACATGATGGATTGGATTGATTTGATGGATTTGATTGATAAATAATATAAAATAGGGATGACGAAGATGAGGGTGTAGAGAGAGAAATGAGAGAAAAGAGAGGAAGAGAGAGAAAGTGAAAATATGATTAATGAAATAATGAATCATCAACCCCTCCTAACATGCTAGGAGGGGGTATATATAGCCCACCCTACATGTGGGCTATATGGACTATATGATAAATAACTAGATCACGAGCCCAATACATTAATATATCGTTGGAGCGACCGATCCTTCATAAATACGTAAAACGTATTTCCAACATGTCTAATAATCTATGTTGATGATATGATTATTACAGGCGATAACAAAGAAGAAATAACCAAACTCAGGAAGAACTTGTTTACAGAATTTGAAATGAAAGATTTAGGAAACCTTAAATATTTCCTTGAAATTGAAGTTTTGAGATCAAGACACGGGATATTCTTGCACCAGAGAAAGTATGCTTGTGATCTGTTGGCAGAAACCGGTATGATTGATTGTAAACCTGTGGAGACCCGATGATCATGAATCAAAAGCTCTGAATTGAAGAAACAACAAATCCAACCCACAAAGGGAGATACCAACGAATGGTGGGGAAGCTAATATATCTCTCGCACACTCGACCCGATATAGCATATGCTATGGGAGTAGTAAGCCAGTTCAAGCATAAGCCACAAAAGGCTCATATATAGAAGCCGTCCTAAGAATCCTAAGATACCTCAAAGGAACAACAGGACATGGAATCATATTCAAACCAAACGGTCATCTCGAAACTCAGTTATACATCGATGCGGATTGGGCCACAGATCAAAACAACCGAAGATCTACCTCTCGATACTTTACCCTAGTCGGTGGGAACCTCGTTACATGGCGTAGCAAGAAACAAAAAGTGGTAGCACTATCAAGTGCAGAAGCTGAGTTCCGCGGAATTGCAAGAGGGATAACTGAAGTGTTGTGGGTACGAAAATTACTAACTGAGATAGGATATCCTCCACAAGAATCTAGCAAGGTATTAAGTGATAACAAAGCAGCTATTCAAATATCAGAAAATCCTGTACAACATAACCGAACAAAGCACATAGAGGTAGATCGCCACTTTATCAAAGAAAAGTTGGAAGCTAAGATTATCACACTTCCATTTGTTCGGTCAAAAGATCAACTTGCTGATATCTTAACAAAAGCTGTTAATGAGAGATCCTTGCATGAATGTCCGGGCAAGTTAAATTTTGGAAATCCCACCATTCAACTTGAGGGGGAGTGTTAGAAGGAAGTAATTTAATTGGATAATCATGATTAGAGGATAATCACATCATATCCCTTAAATCAAGGTGGTGATATACGGTTTGTAATTCTCCAAAGGTTATAGCTATTTTTCCTTATTTAGACCATTGTTTTATGTGTATATAATGGTTGTTCTGTGGTTGTAAAGATTATCAAATCAAGGGAAATAATATCTTCTAGCGCGGGAGATCCTTCAGGAATATCTTGATGATCGTCATCTGTATACTCATGGGTTGTACCCTGCTCTTGTTCTTCATCTTCCCCTAACAAGTTATTAGTTTCAATAGAAGATGAGTGAGTATGTTAGAAGGATGTAATTTAATTGGATAAGCATGATTAGAGGATAATCACATCATATCCCTTAAATCAAGGTGGTGATATACGGTTTGTAATTCTCCAAAGGTTATAAGTATTTTTCCTTATGTAGACCATTGTATTATGTGTATATAATGGTTGTTTTATGATTGTAAAAGTTTATTAAATCAAAGGAAATAATAAAAACCCAAACAATTCTCTCTTGTTATCATAAAACTCTTACTCTTTCGGGCAAGACATTGATTTTATTACTCCGTATATATGAGCTTTACCAATCAAGACAGATGGGGATTGAACAATACAAAATAACCATCTAGGTGAACTATGGGCATATATATGCATGTAGCCATGTACGTACATTGCACTTCTTCATTAAGTAATCACAAACAATACGTTTTATGTAACTTTGGCCTATATCTCATAAATGAGATTTGAAATTTAGATGTACTAATTTAATTCAAATAGGTGCTGGTTGGTAGATAATAAAGTTGTGTTAGATTGAAAATTAAGTAGCTTTATGACAAATAGTGTTTTTTTTAAATGACAATTTACAATTCACACCAACTATCTCATAATGTCTATCTCATATGTCTCCACCGAGACTTGAACCCACAACCTTAAGGTTAGTGAGCCACTCATATACCGCTAGACCAAGAGGCCTTTGGTAAATAGTACTTTTATATTGTACTTAATTTATAGAAGAGTCCTACTATTAATACCCCTAAAGTACAAAAAGTATTTTTTATTATTTTTACTTTTTGTCTCTTTATCTCCCACAGTTTCCAGTCTTGCACTTTTTTTTATAAGTTTTGGTTTCATATTTTTAACTCTTTATTACTTTTGACCTATTAAATTTTATAATTTTCATTCTGTATTTTCAGGATCTCAATTTTATAATATAAATAAAATTATAAAAATAAGAAAAAAAATCAAAATTTAGAGAGGTATAGATTGCTTTTTAGGGTAGGTATATATAACCTCATCCTTTATAGAAAGTAAAACAAAAAGTCCCAAACCCGACTAATTTACAAGGATGATAGACAAACGAAACTTTTTTTAAACGACAATTGTTATTAAAAGATAGCAAGAGGTAGAAAGATTTAAAACAAGCTACACTAGGATCATTTATCTGATCTAACTAGATTGAGTTTATGTTCCTACTCCTATATTGTAGATCCATAAATGTGAATGACCTTCTTGGCTATAATACGGTACCTTGAAGGTTTAGATTGGAAACTAACTTTACTGCGATATCTCCATAAAACCCAAAAAAGCAGTTTGAATAAACACGTCAAAGCATACCTTGGATTGAGTCGGCATTCAACCGTTTTAGCCCATTGAGAGGAGATTCAACCGTTTTAGCCCATTGAGAGGAGATTCGAAATCAACTTTGGGTAGTCTTTAAACCCCGTCAAGTGGTAACCAATTTCTATAAAGAAAAAGCAACCAAACATTCGATAGGTGTTGAGATGATTCAAGATCGTCGTCGCAAATTAGACATCGTATCGAGTCGAGATCGACGCCCCAATCATCAAGATTACAACGTGTTGGATGTCTATCAAGACAACGTCGCCATGTGTTTATGTTGAATTTAGTCAAAAGCATTCTTTTCCAATGTATCTCTTCTTTTGTTGTATCAAGGATTTTGCACTCAATCTACTTACACACGACTAAAACCGAGAACCCTTCAGAGTTGCTTAAAGTGAATTCCTAACAGTCTTTGCATCAGTTTGGTTAACAGTAGATACTAGTGATAAACAAACCGTTTAATTGGCTATTTTAGATCCATCTCTCTCGTCCTTCTTCTCCAAGTCGACTGTTAATTAGCTATTTTAGATCCTATCTCTCGTTGTTCTTCTCCAAGTCGAAGTTCGAAAGTGAGGCCCAACAAATGTAATACGAGAGTCGGGTATCATCACATTTAAGTTGCGCTAAATCGACGTGGAGAGTAAGTGGAGCCGCCACTCACACGTCATCACGCCACCAATACGCACATTGGTCTTGCTGCCAGTTTAGTGGCGTACGCCACTTTGGAAAAAGGTGAGAAAAATCGAATGTTGCCCTCTTTTTTCTATAGAAGCATGGTGCTCGCGTAATGCGACGACGAGTAATCGATGATGAATTTTGAAGCGAACAAATGTTACTATCTTATATATCAAGTTCTTATTCACATTGATGTTAAAGGGCTATATATGTGAAATTAAAATAAACCTGTTAAACATAAAAAATAAAAAGTGAAAGTTAATAAAATTTATCAAAATTGAAAATTGATATTGAATTAAAGAGCGCAAAATTTTAGAAAGGTGAACTTAAATTATGAAAATAAGAATATATAAAAATATATTTTAATTTAAATTAAAAATATTATTTTAATAGGTTGTTATAAAAAGTTTGTTATACAAAATTGTTACAAAATATCATATGGTATAGATAGTGGGAAAGAAATCAACAACTTGCTATATTTAGTAAGTAAAATTAGCTAAAAATTCAGTCTTGCTATTTTAAAATGTCTCAAATGCTTTATAATGAGTGTCACATTTTTTTTCAAACAAGCTGCTTTTAATTTTAAACACTCATATTAAAAAAATATCAAACAATCAAAGTGATGTGCTTTATAATGCTCTATTGAATATGAAAAAACCTATCCAAGAATCGTAATGCAAGGGCTTGGAAAGAGGAAAAAGTAGAAGTTCATCATAAGAGTAACACAGGGCCGGATTTAGTGTTGGGCCGGATTTAGTGTTGGACGAGGTGGGCGATCGCCCAAGGCATCAATATTTGAAGGGCATCAAATTTTATGTTAATGTTATACGATCAGAGGCGAATCCATGATTTATTATAGGGTATTACACAAATTGTTTTAAGATTATTATAACTAAGGTTGTCTCATATTATCTAAAAATGGGTGTTGCACGTATCGAGAGAAAACCTATTTTATAATATATTTACCCTCCGTGACCTAAAATCGGGTATAGCCCGTTCTACGCCCGGCTCCCATGTGGGTACACCCCTGTATACGATACAAAGGAAAATTTGAAGAAATGAATTTGGAAATGGCATACTTTGCTATAAGGAAGAAGATGAAAGGTGAAAAAAAAACTGAATATATAAAATTTTAGTAATTAATGTGTGGGGCCTTTATCTATGGTAATTCGTAACTACCGCATGCCTAATTTGTTTCTTTCCCTTAAATAAATGTAGTACCTGTTATTTATTTTAACAAAAGTAATTGTTGGTATTTAAGAGTTACTCGTATAGATAATAGTTTTTATGTGAAATGTTAAATTATGGTTATTTCTTCTAGAAAAAATTTCATGTTTGGTCCTTATCGTTTACACAGAAAATCAAGTTTGGTCCGTATTTTAAAATAACTCTACGGATCGTCCCTATCGTTTACAACTACGATCAAAAGTGGTCCCTATTTTGGATGGGCGTTAGTTTTGATTGTTAACTCTTATTGCTAGAGGGGTATTTTAGTCTTTTAGTTATTTCTTTTATTTTTCTTCATTCTTATCTCTTTATCTCTCACATCTCTATCACTCTCTGTCTCTCTCTCTCCTTAAATGGTCCATCTCGCATACATATCCAGTCACATCAAAAAATCCGAATCATATTCACAAAATATTATCACATGTGTACTCCAGATCGTCATCATCTTCATCTCTGTTTGCTTCATCCACCAGCTCTAACTTCTACTCGTCTCTATCTCCATCGCCAACCCATGTGTACTCCAGATCGTCATCTCCCACGCGCTTGATCCGGTAACATCGTACAGATACAAAACACAAATACCAGATACAGATTCCTAACAGGTTTTGGTTCGAAAATGATGGCGAAGATGGGGTATGAAGATGGTGCTGGATTGGGCAAAGATGGTAGTGGAATAGAAGAGCCCATTGAAGCAATCCAGCGGCCTAAATCGCTTGGGTCTGAGATGGTGATGAAAATGGGGTTCGTTGAAGACGATGCACAAAATACCCACATGAACGCCAAAATGTGGTCTGGAAAAAAGGAAGAAAGAGAGCTGATTTTTTAAGGTTCGTTAAGCTTTTGGTAAAAATTTCATAAGGTAGAAGATGAAGAGATAGAAGAAGAAGATGAAGTATGTTTGTTTGGGTATTGTGTCAAAGTTAAAGCTCTATAAGAGTTGACTTTTATGTTTCTTTCTTTGCAGTTACTACTTTCAAAAAGCTTACAGCTCACTAGTTGTCCAATTTAGCTAAAAAATTTTGTACTATCCTATTTTAAATAAAGTTTTTAATCTTAATTTATTTCGTTACATCAAAATGAAGTAAGATGTTAAGTTTAATTGCATACTTTTTTCATAGTATTTGTTTAGGACTTTTTTTTCACCTAAGTAGTATTCTGCTCCAATTTGTTTCTCAATATAAAAATTTTGCTCAATACTACACAGTTTTTTGTCGCATTTTGTTGAAGTTTTCTTGTGTAATATTTTAACGCTTAATTTTTTTTGCCCCCTTCGTTAGTCATAAGTTAATGGTTCATACAGTTCTTAGTAAGTATCAAAGAAAATGGGTTCATACAGTTCTTATCATAACAAGTTGAGTATTTAATTTGTGACAAGTTGAGTATTTAATTTGTGACAAGTTGAGTACATGGCTTTATTTTGGATATTTAATTTCTGGGTTTATTTTAGATCTTGTTTAATATTTGGATATTTTAATTCTTGGTTTATTTTGATGAAAAGTTTATTTGTAGGATGAAAAGGGTGTATGTTTGATCATGTGAGATGAAAATGATGGGTGTTTGTATTAAATGAAGTCAAAATAAAGAAATGACCAAAATATCCCTCATTTATTTGGAGTTAACTACCAAAACTAACGGCCATCCAAAATAGGGACCACTTTTGATCGTACTTGTAAACGATTGGGACGATCCTTGAAGTTATTTTGAAATAGGGACCAAACTTGATTTTTTGTGTAAACGATAGGGACTAAACATGGAATTTTTTCTTTCTTCTATACTTTTATTGAACGTGTTGGAGCTTTATATATATTATGTACTTTAATATTAGATTATATTCATTTAAAAACCAGGTATAAGAATAATACTCACTCCATTCAAAATTTATTACGCTTAATTTTTAAAATTATTTTTTTAATTTAGCACTTTTGTTTATTTTGTATGATATTTGTTTAAAGTTATACTAAAATGCAAGTATATTTAGAAATGAGTTGTATTTATATATTTTGCATCAATTATCATTTGACGCGATAAAAAATATTAAAAGTTAAAAATCAAATGAAATAAATTAGAGACAAGAATAAATTAAAAACAATCCATTTTAGTAGCAGTTAATTTCCAAGGGAACACATAAGATTTTGTTAAAATATTATTATATTTTTTAAAAAAAATTCATGTTTGGTCTCTATCGTTTACACAGAAAATCAAGTATGGTCCCTATCTCAAAATAAGTCCACAGATCGTCCTATCGTTTACATTTACGATCATAAATTGTCCCTATCTTGGATGGGTGTTAGTTTTCTCCGTTAAGTTCAATGAAGAGATGGGTATTTTGGATGTTTTCATATTATACATTAATAAATCATATTATTTCTTTTTTTCTTTTTAGTTTTTTTCTTTTATTTCTTATATCTATCTCTCTTTCTTTGATCTCTCTCTCTCTCTCTCTCTCTCAAATCCATCAAAAATCCAGATCTCTCTCTTTCTCTCTCTCAAATTAAAACCCAGATCTGTTCAAAAACACCCAGATCTCTCTCTCTCAAATCCATCAAAAACCCATATTATTTCTTTTTTTTTCCACAACAGAACAATCGCTACCATTAACAAACACCCCACTTCCACTAAACCCATATCCAAACACCCAGTGAACAAAGGGTTTTGTTTGTGACGATTATACTTATTCTGCGGTTTTAAAAGCCTGCGCTGAGACCACGAGTGGCGTTATTGGTAAGAGTGTGCATTGTCATGTTTTGAAAGGTGTGGTTTATCCTAGTGTGGTTGTTTGTAACGCGCTTTTGAGTATGTATGCAAGTTGTATGGATAGTGGGGTGAAAAGGGTTTTTGGGATTTTACCAAAGAGGAATGTTGTGACGTGGAATGTGATGGTTTCGTGGTTTGTAAAAATTGGGAGGTTTGAGGAAGGGGTTGGGTGTTTTGTGAAGATGAGGAGGTCGGGTGTTAAGCCGAGTGTTGTGAGTTTTGTGAATGTATTTGGTGGTGTAGCGGGGATGGGTGATGTTAGGATGGGTGAGGTGGTTTATGGGTTGCTTGTGAAGGCGGGTGAGGAGTATTGTGGAGATGTGTTTGCTATGAGTTCAACGATTTTTATGTTTTCGGAGCTTGGGAGTGTTGAATCTTCGAGGATGGTGTTTGATAGTATTTTGGTGAGGAATATAGAGGTGTGGAATACTATGATTGGTGGTTATGTACATAATGATATGCCTGTTGAAGCGCTTGAGCTTTTTGTTCGGGCTTTAGAGGCGTCAGATGATGTTAATGTTGATCATGTGACTTTTGTCTCGGTCTTGACTGCAGCTTCATAGTTGCAGAATTTGGATGTTGGTAAACAAATACATGCGTATATTATAAAGAGTGTGTCAGTTTTACCTGTGATTGTTATGAATTCACTTGTAGTCATGTATTCTAGGTGTGATTGTATTGAAGAAAGCGTAAAAAAATTCAGCAGTATGAATGAAAAGGATATTGTTACTTGGGAGTAACGGAGAATCTGGTGGTGTGGGTTTGATTCGGTTGGTTTAGGATAAAGATTAGTTTTTTTTGTTAGAATTGAAGATGAAGATTTACACATAAATAATATCGGTTTTTTATGGATTTGAGAGAGAGAGAGATATCTAGGTGTTTTGGAACACATCTGGGTTTTGATTTGAGAGAGAGAGAGATCTGGGTTTTTGATGAATTTGAGAGAGAGAGAGATCAGAGAGAGAGATAGATAGATATAGGAAATAAAAGAAAAACATTAGAAAGAAAAAAAGAAATAGTATGATTTATTAATGTATAATATGGAAAAGTCCAAAATACCCCTCTCTTCATTGAACTTGACGGAGAAAACTAACCTCATCCGAGATAGGGACGATTTATGATCGTAAATGTAAACGATAGGGACGATATGTGGACTTAATTTGAGATAGGGACCATACTTGATGTTCTGTGTAAACGATAGGGACCAAACATGAATTTTTTTCTATTTTTTATTTTGTTCGTTAGTGTTTAACAAACGTCAATTGTTTGTTTGTTTACATCTATTAAAAGAATTTACTTTTTTTTGCAAATTATGATATTAGTTAGCTTTTTTGCATACTTAGTAATATGGAGTTTATGTTTTGATATCACAAATTCACAATTAACATTTTTTAGTAACATAAAACATGTGTGCATGGATGAGCCGTCTAACTCGATTTGGTGAATAAACACATCAGAAAATTAAGCAGTTTTTTTTGTTTATAAAAGGCATCATTGAACTAACTCGCCCAGGGCATCACGAAACTCAGGACCGACCCTAACGTAACAAATGTTTCATTTCTGTTAACCATGATGCGCGTGTTATTAAATTTCTTGACATTGTGAACAAAGTTTTAAAAGGCAGAATGTTAAAAACAAGATGTTGGAAATGTGGAAGCCCACACACAAATTGTTTAAGTTTATTGACCTTAGATGGAAACTTACCGGCAGGAAAATCACTATCGATGTGATAAACCATTAAATTAGAACAATGCCTCAAACATAGTGCCTCCTAAGGAAACTCCGTCTATCACTAATAGCACCAATGACCCAAAGGAACCTTCTGTTAATCGGAGCTCCACTATTTCCAGTATTCCTTCGTTTCCCCGTGTTTATTGTAGATCGTTCTAATCGTCATGTGGTATCTTCACTCGTGGTGCTCTCAAAGCACTTGACCGTGGTGTTGTAAATGACTTTCAATCAAATAACAGACTGTAACTCGGATCGTAATTAAAGAAAATTCTTTTAACTAATATAACTTATCCTTAACAGCCAGAAATTAATATTTTCTCGGTCATCAGTTATCATTAAAACATTCAAAGTTTTAAGCTCATGTAAAATGACTTACAGTCACATAACACACTGTAACTCGGACATCAAAGAAAAGAAGGTTCATCTCATATGATGACTTATCCTTAGAACGAGAAATTAAGTTTTCTCTATCATGAGATGTTATTAAAACATTCTAAGTTTTAAGCTCATGAACAATGGCGTATAGTCATATAATAGATTATACCCCGATCCTCAAATAAAGGGAAGTTTGTCATAGATGATCACTTATCCTCAACAACGAGAAATTATATTTTCCCAGTCATGAGCTTTTCCTAAGAACATTCAACGTTATTCAAGCTCATAAAATGATTTATAGTTACCTCAGACTGTAACCCGGATCCCAAAATAAAGGAAAGTTAATCTTTTGTTGGAAATGTGTTTTTCCAAAGAAAGTCTCGGTCACATCATTATTAGCATAGATCACGAGCTATAGAATATTTAGAACTTTGTAACTTGGAGCGACCTCCCGTAGGGGGAGATTGTTGGAAATACGTTTTTACGTATTTATGAAGGATCGGTCGCTCCAACGATATATTATTGTATTAGGCTCGTGATCAAGTTTGTAGTAAATATAGTCCATATAGCCCACATGTAGGGTGGGCTATATATACCCCTCCTAGCATGTTAGGAGGGGTGGTTCATTCATTTTACAACACATATTTCATTTAATCTAATAACACTTTCTCTCTCTACTTTTCTTTTTCTCTCCTTTCTCTCTCTACATCTTCTTCCTCCTTTCCCATTTCCACCATTAAATCAATAGATCATCCATCATTTAACAAATCCTTAGATTAAGTAGACCTTCAATTGGTATCAAGAGCCATGGTTGAATATTAGGATTTGCTTATTTTTTATCTTTTGATTTGGTGGTAAAAATCCTTTCTTTTCTAATTTTTTATCAATCTTTTCATCATTCGATCAACTTTTTATCAATTTTTATATATTTTATCAATTTTTATTTTTTATTATCAGTTTTATTTTTTCGTGTGCTTTTTATAATCAGTTTTTTATTATCTGTTTTTTAATCAGTCCAAATCCGTCCAAATTTTCTTCTTCTTTTTCATATCAGTCAAAATCTTCAATCAGTCCAATCAGTTTTATTGTTTTTTTTTATGTTTTTTTTATCAATTTTTCTTTTTATATACATCTGGGTCACATTTGATAGCTAAATCAGTCCAGTCAACTTCTGTTCACGTTCAAGATCGTGATTAACAGATCTTTCAGTATCAAACTTTCTATTTTCTGTTTCTTGTTATTCCGTATAGACTTTCCGTATAGCTATTCCGAATAGACTTTCCGCATAGGTTTCCGCATAGGATTCCGCATAGGATTCCGCATAGGATTCCGCATAGGATTCCGCATAGGATTCCGCATAGGATTCCGCATAGGGTTTCCGCATAGGGTTTCCGCATAGGGTTTCCGCATAGGGTTTCCGCATAGGGTTTCCGAATACACTTTTTCCGAATAGGACCTTTTCCGAATAGACTTTTCTAACAACACGACTCGACTCATTTTTCACAAACTATCCTCGTTTACAAACCCACGACACCCACTCTCGACTCCAACATCCCAACTACAACTAAACTCACACATTCTCTCCCTCGACGAGACCACCTTTCGTCTCGACTCAAACAACCAACCCTCTCACCCCGACACCCTCTCACCCATCCAACCCACAACAGAAGACTCTATTTTTTTTAAAACTGACTCGATACAACACCCAGATTAGACTAAAACAACCTCACGACACACAGCCTCACCAGACACCCTCTCGTCCCCACACACCCATCAAAGACTCTCGACCAACAAAAACTCGACATCTCAACCCTCAGTCTCACACAACACACCCTCGCCTCCCTCACCCTTACTTTCGTCTCAAGACCTCACTCACATCACCCTCACCCTCGACCCTTAACCATAGACCCTCGCCAACCCAAAGACTCTCGACTCAAAACCAAACTTCGACCAAAAACCCACAGATCATCACACCAATCGACACATACTCGAAAAACAGAACACTCACCCAGATCTCAGAAAAACCCTCATCGATCAAGGGCACATAAAACAGTAATAATACCTACCTCAATCTCACGACTTAAGAAAAACATCTCGACAAGAAAGACACTACAGAAGAGAGAGGGACTCAACAGATAAAGAAACTCGAAAAACCTACCCGAGACCATAAGCATGATCTTGAAGACGTCATCTGAGATGGATATATAAAAAGAGTTTGTCTTTGTCTACGTGATTGAGATGGATACATAGTCAGAAATTGAGGAGTGTTAGTAATTTCGATTTGGAATTGTTTCAATTTTTTGATTGAGATAGAGATATAGGGGCCGGAATATAGACGGAGGTTACGAGGTTTGAGGTGGTATTTGGATTTAAGAAGACGGCGGAGGTTTCTATGTGTGGTGGTTGATGAGATTAGTAACGGTGATGTTGAGAGAAAATAGGGAGATGGGGGCGGACACAGTAAGATAGTATATTAGGGTTTGAGGTGTTTAATATTTTTTAGGTGAGAGTATTGGAAGTGAAAGTAAACACTGAGACGGAGTAAACAAGAAAGTCAAAGAAAAAATTAAACGGACGGTTGCCACGTTTTTTTGTTTGGCAACTTTGTTTTGGGACACGTATATTTCCTTTTTTTTTGTTAAAGTCGACATTTAGTTTATTTATTATCAGATTTTATTTTTTTTAATTTTAGTAAAGTAACATTTTTCAAATTAAGTTTACCTTTTATTTTATTTTTTATATATATATTTTTAAAGTTAATTTTTTTAGGTAAATTATTTTTGAATATTTTGTCAATTGATATTTTTTGGTATTAGTACATCGTGTTAAGGCGGATATTTCGAAAGAAACAAAGTGGTAAAATATTTGACGAGTCAAAAGTGACGAGTCAAAAGTGACGAGTCCAAGTGACAAGATTTAGTTGACGGGCGTTATTTTTTTTGAGTAAGCCGACTTTGATTTGGTCTCCGGTTTATTTTATCTTCGTTTGAGCCGACAACATCTTTTGAACCGATTCGACTTGTAAAAACCCGACAACAACTACATCCACATCATTTTTCTTTATCTTTCCTCGATTTTTAATGGATTCGTTCAATTCGACACTTCAAGAGGGAGAACTGCAACCAATGCAAAACAAAGTTAGGCAAAGTGGCATCACTTCATTTCAAATGCTTCAGTATCATCTAGTTACTCTTTCGCGGCTTCATGGAGGGAGCGAATTTGTGACCATCTTTGGTCAAGATCGTCATGTATTCATTGACTCAATGTTCACCACTTTGACCGAACTCGCCGAGCAACTCAACCGTGAAAACTTTAATCACACTGCATCGACACTTGCATATAAGGGTCTTGTAACACAACTCACGCCTTTCCTCCAATTCAATATCATCAAGCCGGAAAGTTCAGTGATTTGCCAATCCTTTCTTCGAGATACACATACCGAGCTTCGAGTTTTCCGTGATACGATATTGAAACTCATGACAGCGGTCTCGTCTTCGATTTATGAAAGATCACAACTTCAGCAAGCGTATGATAATGGAGTGCAAGAATCAATGACGCAGATGCAAGAAGAGAATGGTCACACGGTTGACAACTTGGAGCCTAACGATTGCAAGAGCTCGGAATCAGAAGGACAACATAATACCAGTGGCACGTCAGGGAATGTTCACGAGATTCTTCTTGATGACACCTTACCCGTTTATGACGACGATCCTGCAAATATGGTACAATATAATGTTGTTTATGATGTATATGCTGATGACATGCCGCATATTGAGCATTCTGAACCCAATTATGACAAACATGGGATGGAAAAGAGTGATAGCAATACCACTTCTGATTTATCCGATGTGAGTCATAATGGGGGAGAAAGTGTTCAAAATGCTATAGTACATCATGAAAAATGCTTTATAACTGCCTCGTTAACTGATTCTGATTCCAAGATTAAAGAGCTCGAAACGATCGTAGCTCGGCAATCAAAAGATCTTGAGGATGCCAAACTTGAATTTTCTAAGAAAACGGACAAATTTGAAACATACTTTGAAAAACTTGAAAAGTCAAACGTTGTTCTTGAAAGAAAATTGGATCAAACTGTTCTAGATTCTAAAGCTGAAAAGGATAATCTTTTGGAACAAATTCAACTGCTTGAATCTAAGTTGACATCCCAAGATAAATTGATCAAAGAGAATGAGACCTTAAAAGCTCAAGTTCAGGAAAAGGTGTTTGCTATAGCTGCATTGAAAAACGAGTTAAGGAAAAATAGAGGACCTAGTGTGGACACTAAGCTTGAAAAACCATCAATCTTGGGGAAACCGCCTACAAATCAGTTCGTCAGACAACCGATTGTCAGACAACCTACTGCATTTAGATCCGAGCGACCACAATCCTCGAGACCGCGGTTTACCTCCCAAGTTGATTTGGTTCATCTTTTTAGACCAGTCACTCCAGAAACTAGGCCCAATGTGATCACTCCAGCTTTAGCAAGACCAAATCATATGATTGCCTCTAGTTTCCCTAAAAAAACCAAGACCACGTCTAGAACTAGTTCAAATGACGTTTGCCATGAATCTGATCTTAGGGAAGCTAAGCAAAAGACACATGTAAGAGATAGGAATTTCAAACCTAGTCAGATGCCTTCTAGTTTACCCAACACTGCTAACCGTAGCATGTCCAATCCTAGGAGCATCAATCAATCATCTAGGGATTCTAGATCTTACTCGGACATTAAATATGCTACTTGTAAAACATGTAGAAAATGTGTCTTTACGGCAAATCATGATTCCTGTATCAAAAAATTGCTTAATGAGGTGAACTCCCGTGCTAGACTTAAATCCCAGTGGGTTGCTAAAATCAAACCCGTTGGCAAAATGTGGCACCCCACTGGTAGAACTTTCACTCTTGTAGGAAACGAGTGCCCTTTAACTAGGATAGTCTCTGATTCTACTAAGTCTACTAGGGAGGAAACTGATAAAGATGATACTTCACTTACGCCTAAACTTAAGGTTTTCTATAAAAGGAAACGTTTGCCAGCCAAGACTAGTGAATCATCTACTCAGGTCGCCTCTGAAACAAGTAAAGCCAACTGTGAACCCCCATGTGCTTCTATAATTGATATCGCTAACCCACGTCAAAGCATGCAAATTCCTAATGAGATTGCAGGTACCAAAGTTGATGTTCCAAAAGAACGAAGCGGTCCAATCGTTGTGTACCGTTCAACTAAGGACACTCTTAGAGTTTGGTTGCTGAAGAAGCAGATATCAGAGAAACAAATGTCTCAGGGGATTCATGGTTAAGCTGCAAACAGGACTTATAGTCACATCACAGACTATAACTCGCTCATCAAAGAAAGGAAAGTTTATCGCCGATGATAAACTTATCCTAAAAACGAGAAATTCATTTTTCTCGGGCATGAGCTTATATCAAAAACATTCCAAGTTTTTTAGCTCATGCATCAAGGCTTATAGATAAATGACAGTCTATAACCCGTTCTTCAAAGGCAGGAAAGTTTATCGCCGATGATAAACTTATCCTTACAACGAGAAATTAATTTTTCTCGGGCATGAGCTTATATCGAAAACATTCCAAGTTTTTGAGCTCATGCACAATGACTTACAGTTAAATGTCAGACTGTAACTCGAACTTAAAATAAAGGAAAGATTATCTTTTATGATAACTTATCCTCTTAACGAGAAATTCACCTTTCTCGGTCATGAGCTTGTATTAAAACATTCGAAGTCTTAAGCTCAGAAAGGAAAGTGTATCTTTTAAATAAGAGAACTTTTCCTCATAACGAGAAATTAACCTTTCTCGGTCATGAGCTTTCCGTTAAAACAGTCAAAGTTTTCAAGCTCATGAAAACGACTTCTAAGTAAATGTCAGCTTAGGACTCGTTCTTCAGATAAAAGGAAAGTTTATCGCCGATGATAAACTTATCCTTAACAACGGGAAGTTTACAACTTCTCGGACTTGAGCTCGCTTTTAAGATATTCAACATCTTAAGCTCAAGTAATTGGTTTTTTTCAAAACTTTGAACACAATTTTTCAAGAATTTCTCAAAAAGGTTTTTCTAAATCTTTCAAAATTGTGTGTTCAAAAATGTTTTGATAAAAAGAGCATGTCTTCTGGAATCAATAATATTTACGAACCTAGAAATGTCATTCAATAATGACACGGGGTTGTAAATAAAGTTCGAGCAGAAGTTTAAAATATTTAAAACATGCTCCATATGGTTTGCTATTATTTCAGATAGCAACCCGCTTTTCATAATCAAGTCAAGCATTTCACCGGAAAGCTTTGACTCAACAACGGGAATTAATTTTCTCGGGGACGTGACGAGGTGACCAACATTCGTGAACAAGAACCATGTTCTTCTTTCATATGATGTTCTCCATTATTCAGGTCCAACCTCTTAAATTGCTAATCTTGTGAATACATTATCATATATGATCCTTGCACGTGATAAATACCTTACACTTGTGTTTAAAAGGTATTTAATTTACGTTTCAAGTACACCCTCGTTAATTTGAGGGGGAGCTTGTTAAAATCATGAAGATAATTGGATTTGCATTTTTCTTCCCAAATTTTCTTCAAATGCTATTAAATCAATTGATATTAAAAACATCGATTGGGTTAATATTTAATATAGGGGAGAAAATGTGATTTAATATGGGATATGATCAATCATAAATGGTTTGACTTAACGTGTTAGCTCATCCCGACATGTGCGAAATGTTTTCGAATATCGTAGCATATGTTAAAGGGGAGCAAAATGGATTTGCACTTCAAAATGGATTTCATGGTGACATACACTTACCCAAAACATCTCTATTCATGACGATGAAGGTTGTGGTGACATAAGGATGGTAGGATAGGTTAAAGTCCAATGATTTCTCTAGAACCGGAGGAATCTTCCCAAGGACATTCCATAGCTAGAAATAGTAGTCCTTAGGAAAGATGGAGAAAGATTGTGAACGTAGCTGAATGCCGACCAAGTACTTAAGTTAGCACTGGAACAATCACAACAAGGTGCTAGTTATGACGTATTGGTAAGCATTGAATGGGTTGAAGAATGAAAAAGAATTGTAAAGATAAAGGGTGTAAAGAAAGAAGCCCTCCTTACAACCTTAGGCAGAAACCGGGTCAATTCATATGCTATTGAGATCATTTTTAATGATTCTTGATATTGAAGAAAGACATCATGGACCCAGTGATGCAATGCACAACCCTTCCCAGCTAACTCAAATATCTCTCAAAGGTATTTGTTTTAATCACACAGAGATCAACACATTATCTATTGATTTATTCACTCCGAATAAATTGGTATTGAAAAGGTGGCACTCCTCTCCAGCCTCCGATCACTAAAATCCAAAATGCACGATCGAGTCTAGAGCCATTTGAGATCATCAAATATCTCATTAGGACACACTTTCATTATTCCTTGCTTGTTCACACAATGTGAAAAGTAAGAAAGATCTTAAGAGTCCTACGCAAAATCTTCATGATCTTGCCTGAACATCCGAGTAATACGAAAGTATTTACAATGAAGATGGAAATCCTTCTTGAGCGAATATCAAAAAGCTCATGGTAGGTGACTTGTGCGATTCTTTATGAATCAAACTTGTGATAACTGGAAAGCAACAGTGGTTTAATTCTTAAATGAATTTAAACACGTTCCAGGCCTCTACGCATTATCATATGATCTTGCCAGAACACTCAGAGTGACTATTTATTGATCACAGTGACGAGTGGAAATCCTTCTAGTGTTAACATCAAACAGCACTTGGTAGGTAACTTGCAAGATTATTTATGAATCAAGCTAGTGACAACTGGAAAGCAACGATGGTGCGGTTCTTAATTGAACTTCACTTGTTCCAGGAACATGAATTGACGGCTTCAAATCATGCGGATAATATTATCCAAATGATTCACTCTTTACGTTCGCAGTCAGCTTTGGACGGTCGAGTAAAGAGAACGGGTTTACCCGCGAAATCTTGTCAAGGAGGTTCTTAATTGAAACTACCTGCCACAAGTACGATATTTAATATCGTCCAACGGTCTTCACCGAGCGGAGGTAAAATGCTACCGAATTAGAATGAAATGTTCAAGGCCATTTCATCCGTGTATATTGTTTGTTGCTAACTGTCTTATGCAGCGTAACAAGAAGGTGTCATTGCGGTGTACAATCCAGAAGAAGTCGTCACCACATGCTTATACAACATACACTTAGTACTTCAACAAATTCAAGAAAGTCTGAAGGTCAAGTCTTCCGCTGTATCAAACTCTGAAGCTTTCAAGAATTTAAAGGTATAAGTATGTGGAACATGAAGTCACGAAGAGGCAAATTTCACAAGTGATGAATGCACAAGGTCAAGGCAAGGAAACATGCTCAAGACTAAAGTCAAAGATCACATCAAGCATATTCACAAGAACAAGATCGAAGACTCAAGCATAGTATGCTAGGTTTAAGATTTTGTAAAATGGTGTGACCTCCCTTAGGGGGAGATTGTTGGAAATGTGTTTTTCCAAAGAAAGTCTCGGTCACATCATTATTAGCATAGATCACGAGCTATAGAATATTTAGAACTTTGTAACTTGGAGCGACCTCCCTTAGGGGGAGATTGTTGGAAATACGTTTTTACGTATTTATGAAGGATCGGTCGCTCCAACGATATATTATTGTATTAGGCTCGTGATCAAGTTTGTAGTAAATATAGTCCATATAGCCCACATGTAGGGTGGGCTATATATACCCCTCCTAGCATGTTAGGAGGGGTGGTTCATTCATTTTACAACACATATTTCATTTAATCTAATAACACTTTCTCTCTCTACTTTTCTTTTTCTCTCCTTTCTCTCTCTACATCTTCTTCCTCCTTCCCCATTTCCACCATTAAATCAATAGATCATCCATCATTTAACAAATCCTTAGATTAAGTAGACCTTCATCTTTAAAGATAACTTATCCTAACAATGGATAGAGAAATCTATCTCGGTCTTAAGATATTTAACAAAACATCTGAGGTTTTGAGCTCAAGCAAATGGTTTGCAGTTATTACAGACTGTAACTCGTTTTTCTCACTATATGAATGATTGTCCTTAAAAGGACAACTGTTCCTCACAACGAGAAATTTATCTCTCGGTCATGGATTACGTAATATCCGTGTAAATTGGTTTGTGTATTAATAACTAGATAATATGTTCTTGAATATGTGTCTAATCGAATTGACCCAGTTTTAAGTGTGACTTAGTCGTTCTTGGTGTAAATGAAAGAATTGATTATCTATTTTAAACTAAAAATGAAAGCTTGAAAAGATTAAACTAAAAATAAAGACTTTAAAATAAATTAAGTAAATTTAGAATAAAAAGAAAACTTTAAAAGTAATTGATAAAATATAAAAGAAATAAAGTAAGTTTAAAACTTAATTAAAAGTAAATATGAAAAATTGAAACTTTATAAAAAATGTAAACTTGGAAATAAACTAAGACAAAACAATTTAAAATGAAGCTAAGTAAAAATGCGGGAAAAATAAAGTTTGAAATTAATTTGGAAAACAAGTAAAACATAAGTCGGAATCTAAATCCTATATGCAATTCGAAATAAAGCCCTACCGCCTAATTCGGAATCCTAGTTAAACAACATAATCCGGAATCAGTGTTCTATACACAATCCGGAATCCATAACATGGACCCAATCCGGAATATGGATTAATACACGTAATCCGGAATACTATCCTATTCCTAATCCGGAATCAGGCTTTATACTATAATCCGGAATATGGCTTCACAACACAATCCGGAATCTTGGAACCACATATAATCCGGAATGTCGATTTTATGGGTAATCCGGAATCCGTGATTTGCACGTAATCCGGAATAAGGAGCTATAGACTAATTCGGAATAACTAACTCGAATCTAATCCGGAATGCTAAGAAATTGATGTAATTCAGGAAAAAGTATTAGCAAGTAAGTCGGAATAATAATCAAAAGTAACAGTTTGGAATAATTCAAAATAACTAATTCGGGATAAGGGGTTTAAGAACCCGGATAAGAAAAATAAGCCAAATACAAATAAGCACTTAACAAAAAACTTAACCAAACTAATTTTAAGAAAAAGCTAATAAGCCACAAATCAAAAACTTTAAAAACACTAAATAATCAAAATATTTAAAATCAACTTTTAAAAGATTAAACTATTTAAAACACTTAATTAAAAATAAGAAAAGCACACAATAAGCAATAAGCACAATAAGCACAATAAAAACAATCAAATAAGCATAAAGATTAAACAAACTACATGATTAACCAAATCAAAACAAAAGATTTAAAAACAAGAAAAGTAGAATGAGAATGATTATGAAAAGCTTGAAATTAAGATGAAGATTAAAGATTCAAAATTACAAGATTAAAGATGAAAAGCTTGAAAACTTGAAAGTAAATCTAGAGTGAGAAAGTAATTTAATCTACTCCTAAAACTAACTAAAAATCTAACACCCCCCACCAAATGAAGGATTAGGAGGGTATTTATAGGAGGAGGGGAAGAGTTGGTTGCTTCTCTCTTCCTCTTTGTCTTTTCGTCTTTTAATTTCTTCGTCTTTCTCGACTTTGTCTTGGGATTTGTCGAATGATAAAATGAACTTGTCTTATAATTTTCTTATTTTATTATACTTGGTTCTTCGAATTCGTTAAACTTCCGTCTTTAGACTTTTTCTTCGATAAATCTTCAATATAGGCCTTTGACTTCCGTTCTTTTTGCACTCTTAATCTTTTGACTTCGTCTTTTGTCTTTTTCTTTGATAAAAGCCCTTGAAAGGCCGTGTTTTCTTCCTTTTTCATCTTTTGGTCCAAAAACACAACAAAAACACAAACCACGCATAATTCCTACTTTTACGACATTAAATACACGTTTTGGTCTTGTTTTTATTAGAATTAAGTGGTAAAAGGATAAGTGTTTTCACACTTATTAAATCCCCTACACTTCACCATTCCAATGCTCTCATGCAATGCATTAGTTAGAAAGCAACATTTATATTGTCCATCATAATTAACCCACCTTGGCGTTTATTAAATACTAACTAAGGAAACTAAAAAGATAGAAAATTACAAAATATTTAAAAGTCGAAACAAGTAAAGAAACCTAAGACTTACATTAGGGCTTTAGGGTCATGAATGTTTATCACCCTCAAGTTTCACATTCCTCATACCAAGCTTAAAAACGAGATCATTGTTATTATAATTTAGTAAAGCTAACACTTACTCATGTGGCTCAATTATTCGCTTAGACCCCCTTATTCCTAGGTGTATCTCTTATATTTTATTGTTGTCTTGAATGATCACGAGGATGAATTGTTGACTTATTTCGATAATTTATTAGGGCTGAAAATAAAGTAGGACGATTTAATTAATAGTTAGCTAAAGGACAAAATCTTTTAAAACTGCTTCTCAAAACCTCATAAAGTTCATATCTTGGCATAACTCATTTCACGATTTGAGACCTTTATCGGATCGATATTTGGCATTGACTTCATACTTCGAATCTTGAGAGACGTTCTTGAAATAATGGTCTTCTCTTCATAATAGGAATTTATTCACTTGAAGTTTGTGAGAGATTCTTCAAACTTGGACCACGACTTCATTTTTCTCCAATCTTTATTTGGGATTTTGATATACAACGATCCGACTCCTTTTAGGACTTGGATCTATTTATACTCATACCTTGTTAGGATATTTTCGGATAGACTTCTCCATGATCTTTAGGGGAGTATTTGCTTTTCGTCGTGTGTCTCGATCCTTCATATTGATTTTTGATAAATGATTCTTCACATCACTTTGGATCTTTAGCAACAAAATGTAGCCCACATGCCTTGTTAGGGCCTTTTCGGACTCTCCAATCTTCGCATCCCGCTTCAATAAGTTATGCCTTGGCTATGAAATCTAATTAATCTCGAGCAACTTTTAAACGATCTTGGGCTAGAAGCTAAGTAACTTTTCAAATCGCACGACCTTACTTATTGCAATTATTTATTAACAAGCGATGGGAGAAAAAACTCATAATTATCTCACATAAATTCATGAAAGAATACCAAACTTATAATTTACTCTATCATCTCTCGTTCTTCACAATTTAAAATCTCAAGGAATGAGACTCGAGGATGCTTAGCCTATTAAATCAAAGTTTTGGGTTTTCAAGTCATCTATAGGATCTTGCAACTTCTTAGACTTTTTCAAGTTTAGACTTTGCATTTTAAAGTTTCCTTGATAAACGACTTTCTAGGATCAATTATAGGAACTTGCGAAAAGTTCTTGTTCTTAAATCTGTATGAGTTAAGACTTTCGCGTTTTAAAGTTCCCTATATAAAGTCTAGCAAAACTTGATTTAAACATGTTAAGGATACTTGCTAGAGTAAACTTGGATAAGTAAACTCGGGTTGAGTCAAAAGATTCATGACGGGCCTAATATATCAAAGACATCTAAACTTATTAAAACCATTTTATTAAAATTTATCTAGCAATGAAAGAAAATAATGATAACAAAGGAAAATATTACTAGGCCAAAATAGGTCAAAAATTTTGAAAATTGTCGAAAAATCTATTTTCCGGTTAAAATGAGGACAAATTAATGAAAAACCCACTTAACTTCGATTGAAGTCCCCCCCTACACTTAAGATAAACATTGTCCTCAATGTTTAAGCGTGTGGGAGTAAACTCCCCTACACTTAGGACATTGTGCATGTTGTTTAAATCTTGCTAAGGAAGAGACAACTAAAGTAATTCCTATTTCAATATTGAAGAATATAAAATAGTGAATCAAAAGAGTTTAGGACAAAACCAGGAAGATGGGTACACGGAATCATGGGTTTTCAAAAGTAATAAAAAGTGGAAATTTGAAAGCTCGAATCCCTGCACATCATAAGAAAGAAAACCACAAACACATACTAGGGTCTCCCCTACACTTATTATAAAAACGGATAAAAAGGATAGATCATCGGGTTGCCTCCCGAGAAGCACTTGTTTTTTTCACCGAGTCGTGAGCCTGACTCGACCTTGAGTACTATGGTAAGAACCTTGAAGAACATCCAACAGGGTCAAATACATGGTTTTCATCCAACAAGTAGCACAAGATTAAGGTGAACAACACAAGCCACAGAAGAGTAGGCGAGGTTCCCTTAAGCAAAAGTTTAGCACGGTGGTAGAAAGTATGATGAAGTGAAAGCATAGCTCCATAATTTCCAAAAGTATTTCCTTTTATTTCATCAGATGGATACTGAGATGGCTTAAAATTTGTGATACCCGGATCAAACACCTTTTCCTTTAGGGGAAAATAAGACTTAGACTCAGTAGACCTTGAAGATTCGCCCATAAACCGCACAATCTCATCCGAAGAAGGTGGAAAGAGAGGTGTCAAGGCATAGGTACTACGGGTGTTGGTGTCGTCCGGTTTCTTCGCCTTTGAAACGGGTTTCTTAATATCCGAAGGAGGATAAAGACCATAATCAAAGTCCAAAGGAGGAGAATCATGCTCATTAGGAAAGTATGTATTGAGAAAGGTGGAAAAATCTTCCTCAAATGAGTAATCATCCAAAGTAGTATCAAGCGATGTTGGTGGAGGATCTTCATCAAAAATAAGAGCAAGATCATCATTAGGAGACATATCATTTGAAGAATCACTCGAAAGAGTGTCAACATCATCAAAGTCATCATAAGTCGGCATGCCTTCATACTCGGAAGTAAGATCATCATAATCATCCAAATCGGAGTTAGAATCATCATCATCATATTCATCATAGATTGGTGGAGCATCATAAATTGGTGGGGCATCCAAATGGGAGAGAGAATCATCATCATATTTGTCCACATGGTCTTGAAAAAGTGGATTATCATAGCAAGTCTCGAAAAGAGGATTGTCATGTAGCACAAAATCATCAAGTTTTGTACTTTCCCAAGGAGTTGTAACAAACTCGTCTAGAAGTACATCAATCATTTTCGCCGATTCTTTTCCATTGGATTTGCTTGTAATCTTCCCAGTCTTAAACACTTGTTGATCATTCCCGACTCTTAGAATTAGTTCACCTTCGGCAACATCGACTAAAGCTTTTCCGGTTCTCAAGAATGGCCGGCCAAGTATTAACGGAATACGAGGATCCATTTCATAATCAACAACGACAAAATCGACCGGAAAAGTGAAGGTACCAACTTTAACAAAAACATCTTCGGCAATACCAACGGGGTAAGCGAGAGTTCAATTTGCTAGCTCAAGAGTCATCCGTGTTGGTGTAAGGCCGGGTAATGATAACTTTTTCCAAACACTTAATGGCATTAAATTGATACTTGCCCCGAGATCGGCTAAGGCAGTAAATTCTTCTACTTTGGAAAATGTACAAGGTAGCACAAAACGACCGGTATCTCCAAGTTTTTCCAGAAGTTCTTTAAGAAGGACTGCAGAACAATTTTCATTTAAGCGTGTGTTGACAAACTCAGCCATCTTCTCATTCTTACTAAGAAATTCCTTGAATGCTTTAATAAATTTCGGCATTTGGACAAGTGCTTCAACAAGGCTAATGTTAAAGTTCATTTGGGAGATCATCTTCAAATAAGAAGTAACTTGAGCATCCTATTTAGTGAGCAATTTATACTTGTCTAACCGAGAAGGATAAGGGATATTGGGTTTAGGTTGTGTAGGTGTAGAAGGTGAAGGTTGAGATGTTGAAGGTTGAGATGGTGAAGGTTGAGAGGGTGAAGGTGGGGATGGTGAAGGGTTTTTCTTTGGTATTTCTTGAATAAGAGGTGGAGACGGTAATGGAGAACTAGTACTAGGCATGGTAGTAGGAGGAATAAATAGGGGTGGAGGAGGTGTAGATGGAGTAACTGGAGGAGGGATAGAAGGTCCTACGAAAGTTGCTCCACTGCGTGTAGTAATAGCACTCACATTAGCTCTAGGGTTTGTTTCGGTTGTAGAAGGAAGAGCACCTTGGGGACGAAGGGTTTGAACCATTTGAACGAATTTCCTATCCGTGGACTCTTTCATTTCTTTCATGGCTCGCTCATGATCGGTTAATTTTTGTAGAATCAAGTCCATGTGTTGATGAGGTAAATGGAACTCTTGTTGTTGAAAACCTTGGTTTGGGTATTGGTTATATGGTTGAAAACCTTGAGGATTGAAACCTTGGTTTTGAAAGCCTTGGTTTTGCATTGGATAATTTCCTTGGTTTGCATTGTACCCCCTAACATTTGCATTTTGTTGAAAATTTGCTCTTGGTGGCCCTTGATTGTTTTGGGTGGGTGGGTGTGGTCTTTGTTGAAAACCGGGTGGAGCCAAGTAATTAGTCAAGATTCAAGCTAACAAGAGGGTGATCCGGAGGTCGGGGAGGATATAACAAGTGTTTAGACATTTTTAGAGAGAGAAAGTAAGAGACTATTAAATGTGTGTGTTTTATTGAGAGAGAAAGTAGAAAAGTAAAATGGAAAACCTCACCCCTCCATGGAAGTATGGAGGGGTATATATAGGCTAAATAAGGAGTAACTTTGACAACTTGTCAATAGTATTCCCTCCACGTTTTGCCTATCTGAATCTAATGTAATTCCGTAAATGGCGCTCAAATTTTAGGGCTAACAATGGACAAGTGATTAACATCGACATTCGGCTTGAAATGAACTCTCTCCGTGTTGTTGTAAGCATACACTTCCCTGTGAGATTGATCATAAGCTTTATCACAATTAGCATAAGAGTGTGGTCCACCACAAGTTTCACAAGTAATATTAAGTGCATGGGCATGTTGATTAGGAGGGTTATCTCTTAAAACAAGTTGTTTTACTGCTGAAGTAAGTTCCTTAAGATGATTGGTCAACTCGCACTCACTAGCACTAGCCATAGTAGCCCTAACACTCTTGGTTTGGACTTTGGTCTTGTTTTCTATGATTGCCCAAGCCTCATTCATTGATTTAACAAGAATATTACCCCCCCCCCCCCCCCCCCCGAAGCACCATTTAGTGAATCTTGGTCATTCAAACTTAATCCATTATAGAAAGTATTAATTTGATGCACCTTTGTAAAACCGTGTTGTGGATACATTCTTAAAAGTTCCTTAAAACGATCCCAAGATTCACTAAACGTCTCACCGTACTTTTGTTCAAAATTAATGATGTCATTCCGCAAAGCGGTAGTACGTGAGGGTGGGTAGACATAATTGATAAATTTGGTCTCTAGGTCTGCCCATGTTGTAATACTTTGGGGTGGTTCCTTATCAAGCCAAGTCCGGGCTTGTCCCTCGAGAGAGAAAGGAAAGAGGAGCAAACGAATTGCCTCTTGTGAAACCCTATTATATTTCACGGTATTGGATAAGTGAACAAACCTTTTTATATGATCGTGCGGATCATCATGAGTGCGGCCTAAGAAAGGTGTTGCGGAAACCATTTGAATAAAACCGGTCTTGAGCTCGAAGCTATTTGCATCAATAGCCGGAACCACAATCGCATCTTCATTGCCTTTAACATGTGATTGCAAGAGCTCGATCATAGGACGGTTATCCATTGTGTTAACAACAGGAGGCTCGATGATAGCGGCTTGAATGGATTTCCTCTTGCGTGAACGGGTACGCATACACCTACAAAAGAAAAATATAGCAAAGAAATAGAAGAAATAAAGTTAACGTGAAAAGAAAATATTTTTGTTGTAAAACTTTTGAAAAAGAAATGCTTTTTATGATTTTTTAAATGTTTTTGGATTTTTGAAAATTTTAACTTTTTTAAAAAAATAATTTTGAAATTTTTTATTTTTATGGATTTTTGAAAAATTTAAACACGAAAAATAACGTTCAAAAGTGAACGGATCCCAAAATCCAATGCGTCTCTTACAAAAAACCGTTAATCTTCACGAAAAGAGCCGGCAGCGACGCCATTTTATAACTAGAAAATATGTTCTTGAATATGTGTCTAATCGAACTGATCCGGTTTTAAGTGCGACTCAGTCGTTCTTGGTGTAAATGAAAGAATTGATTATCTATTTTAAACTAAAAATGAAAGCTTGAAAAGATTAAACTAAAAATAAAGACTTTAAAAGAAACTAAGTAAATTTAGAATAAAAATGAAAACTTTAAAAGTAATTGACAAAATATAAAAGAAATAAACTAAGTTTAAAACTTAATTAAAAGTAAATATGAAAAATTGAAACTTTATAAAAAAAAGTAAACTTGGAAATAAACTAAGACAAAACAATTTAAAATGAAGCTAAGTAAAAATGGCGGGAAAAATAAAGTTTGAAATTAATTTGGAAAACAAGTAAAACATAAGTCGGAATCTAAATCCTATATGCAATTCGGAATAAAGCCCTACTGCCTAATTCGGAATCCTAGTTAAACAACATAATCCGGAATCAATGTTCTATACACAATCCGGAATCCATAACATGGACTCAATTCGGAATATGGATTAATACACGTAATCCGGAATACTATCCTATTCCTAATCCGGAATCAGGCTTTATACTATAATCCGGAATATGGCTTCATAACACAATCTGAAATCTTGGAACCACATATAATCCGGAATGTCGATGTTATGGGTAATCCGAAATCCGTGCTTTGCACGTAATCCGGAATAAGGAGCTATAGACTAATTCGGAATAAATGACTCGAATCTAATCCGGAATTCTAAGAAATTGATGTAATTCGGGAAAAGGTATTAGCAAGTAAGTCGGAAGAATAATCAAAAGTAACAGTTCAAAATAATTCAAAATAACTAATTCGGGATAAGGGTTTTAAGAACCCGGATAAGAAAAATAAGCCAAATACAAATAAGTACTTAACCAAACTAATTTTAAGAAAAAGCTAATAAGCCACAAATCAAAAACTTTAAAAACACTAAATAATCAAAATATTTAAAATCAACTTTTAAAAGATTAAACTATTTAAAACACTTAATTAAAAATAAGAAAAGCACACAATAAGCAATAAGCACAATAAGCTAAAACATCAAACACATCAAAAACATAAGAACAATCAAATAAGCATAAAGATTAAACAAACTACATGATTAGCCAAATCAAAACAAAAGATTTAAAAACAAGAAAGGTGGAATGAGAATGGTTATGAAAAGCTTGAAATTAAGATGAAGATTAAAGATTCAAAATTACAAGATTAAAGATGAAAAAGCTTGAAAACTTGAAAGTAAATCTAGAGAGACAAAGTAATTTAATGTACTCCTAAAACTAACTAAAAATATACCCCCCCCCCTAATGAAGGATTAGGAGGGTATTTATAGGAGGAGGGGAAGAGTTGGTTGCTTCTCTCTTTCTCTTTGTCTTTTCGTCTTTTAATTTCTTCGTCTTTCTCGCTTTGTCTCGAGATTTGTCGAATGATAAAATGAACTTGTATTATAGTTTTCTTATTTTATTAGACTTAGTTCTTCGACTTTGTTAAACTTCCGTCTTTAGACTTTTTCTTAGATATATCTTCAGAATAGGCCTTTGAATTTCGTTCTTTTTGCACTCGTGATCTTTTGACTTCGTCTTTTGTCTTTTTCTTCGATAAAAGCCCGTGAAAGCCCGTGTTTTCTCCCTTTTTCATATTTTGGTCTTATAACACAACAAAAACACATACCACGCATAATTCTGACTTTTACGACATTAAATACACGTTTTGGTCTTGTTTTTATTAGAATTAAGTGGTAAAAGGATAAGTGTTTTCACACTTATTATGTATACTCAATTACACAACCCAATCCCCTTGATAAGGATATTGTACGCTTCAGTGCAGTATGTCCTTTGTAAAAGAAGAGAAGTCTTCTTTTAACCCGAACAACATTTTTATCAAATTTGTATACCTCATTTTATCAAATTTGTTCGGGTTAATTAGATCGTGGAAATTATGGTAAATACGGAAATCAGTATTCTTCATAAACATCATCGATTTTTGAAAAAGGGTTTTATCCACTCAAATATAGAGTACAACTCTTTAACTATAAAACAGATTTATGTTTGAGGGGGAGAGATTTTAAGAAAATATCTTTTTAAATCGGCCTATAAATTCATCGATATTAATGTAATTGAGACTAATCCAGTCATAGATATATTCTGATATGTGTGTATCTTGTTATGTCATGTTAAGCACATATCCCTGATTGATCAAATGTACGCTCAACAAGCTACAAACAGTTCAGATGAGGAATTGGTTCTCTTGAATGAGCGCCAAATCATTGATTACTCTAACCAATCGATGAAGAAGAATAAGAGCATGATGTAGAAACACGGAAAGGAGAAACTGATATCGTAGTATGACTGTGTCACTAGAATGAACATCACTACAACCACACCACAACTACAACACACTAATGATGTAGATATCGTGTCGTCTCAATGAGTGAAAGAACCAACTAAGATGATGGTTCTCAATTACAAGGTCAATCTATATAATTCAGTGTCTATAACATATATCTTGTTCAGACTTGTCATAGACACTGCCCTCACTAATTAAGGGGGGGGGGGGGGCTAGAACGAAATCATGTGATTAATTAGACTTGCATTATCTCTCTAAAATTTTCATTCAAATTAATTAAATCATTTGATATCCAAAATATCAAGAGGTTTAATAAATGTGATTTAATATGTGATTAATGAATAGTGGCTGATTCTACATATGCATAATTGTTTTCGGATATCGAGGCATATGTGTAGGGGAAAAGGGATTTAGTGAACTAAACATTTAAGGTACAAAAACTTTGATAGTTATATCACAAGTACCTTGAATAATTTTCAAAGGATTATCATGGTGACGAATATTTACCCATAACCTATTTATTTCACGACGTTAATGGTGACATAAGGATGGTAGGATAGGTATAAGTCCTATGATTCTCCAGAACCGGAGGTATCTACCCATGGACATCCCATTGTTAAAAATAGATGTCCTCAAGTAAAGATGGAGTTGAAAGTGAATGTAGCAGAATGTCGACCAATAACTTAAGCTAGCACTGGAACAATCACAACAAGGTGCTAGGGATGACGTATTGGTAAGCATTGAAGGGTTTGAAGAAATAATAAGAATTTGAAGATAAAGGTTGTAAAGAAAGAAGCCTTCTTTATAACTTAGGTAGAATTTGGGTCAATACATATGCTATCGGGATCATATATATGATCTGGTATTGAAGATAGACATCATAGACCCAGTGATGCAACACAAAACCCTTCCGAACTAACTCAAATATCTCTTAAAAGGTATTTGTTTTTATGTCAATGAGTTCAACACGTTATCTATCAACATGCTCACTCCGAGTATGATGGTATTGAAAAGGTGATAGTCCACTCCCGCTATAAAATTAAAAATGCACTTATCGAGCCTATAGAGCCATGAGAGATCACTAATTAATCTCGTTAGGACACGCTTCATGATAATAATTTTCATTCACCTTGAATGAAAGTATTGAATTATTTTGAGTCCTACGCAAAGTCTTCATGATCTTACCTGAACATTTTGAGTGATACTCTTGTATTCACAATGAAGAATGAAAATCCTTCTAGTGTTAACATTAAGCATCCCTGTGGTAGGTCATATGTGAAGTTCATTTATGAATGGAACATATCAAAAATGGAAAGCAACAATGGTTTGATTCTGAATTGATTCAAACTTGTTCCATGTTTCTTTGCAACATCCTTGTGATTTGCCAGAACGTTCATAGTGAAACTTTTCATTGTTCATAGTGACGAATGGAAATCCTTCTAGTATCAACATCAAACAACACTACCGGTGGTTAACTTACAAGATTCTTATGAATCAAGCTTGTGTCTAACTGGAAAGCAACAATGGTGACTTTAATCGAGCGAATATGTTATCCAAATGATTCACTCTTACTTTGTTGTTTGCTTTGAGATGACCGGGTAATAAGAACAGGCTAGTACAGCCGCGAAACCCTGTCAATGAGATTCTTCGTTGATTCTACCTGTCACATGTATGGTATATATTACCGTATAACGGTCTTGACCGACCGGAGGTAAAACGCTACTGAATTAGGACGAATGACAAAGCCATTTCGTCAGCGTCCATGTTTTGTTGCTGACTGTTTTAATGCATGAATATCAAAGAAGGTGATGGTAAGGTGTACTAACCGAAGTCGTAGTCACATGCTTATGCTAAAGTCAAGACTTCAAAGAAATCAAGAAAGCTAAAAATAAAATACTTCCGTTGTGTACTAAATGAAGACGACTTCCTTAAAATATGTAAGATTAAAGTTTAAAGAGGAAGATTGCTTGAAGCTTTCAAGAAATCTTAAGAAGTATAAGCATAGTTATTATTCAATTCAAGACACATGTGGTGTAAGCTGAAGATTACAAGATCATAAAGACATAAAGAATCAAGCTCTAAGACATCACTACAAGTACAAGATGAAGTAAACCACAAGTTGAAGATCCATAGATTAGTGAGTTATGGATTATTATTGTAAATCTGAAGTGACCTCTTCTAGGGGGAGATTGTTGGAAACAAGAAAAGTCTTGGTCACTCTCGGATATTTATACCATATATTTCGTTTAGGTTTACGTGAGTTAAAACCGGGCCGAATGATGTTCAGTCCGACACTAGTAGTATTTTATAGTTAGTTTGTAAGACATATAAATACCCTTACTCTAGTTGGATAAAGGGTTGGTGGTTTATCTTATTCTTTTCAAATTATCTTTCTCTCTCTAGAAATCACCTACACATTACTTTCTCTATCTATGATTTAGTTTGATCTTTGATTCGAGTTGTAGTTACTATTTGATATATGATACCACTTGATAGATATATCAAATAGTAATCACAACTCGAATCAAAGATCAAACTAAATCCTAGAGAGAGAAAGTAATGTTGAGGTGATTTCTAAAGAGAAAGATAATATGAAAATGACTAAGATAAACCGCCAGCCCTTTCTCGAACTAGAGAAATCGTATTTACATGTCTTACAAACTAACTATAAAATACTACTACCGGGACTGTGTCGGACTGAATATCAGTCAGCTCGGTTCTAACTCACATAAAACTAAATGAGTTATACGATATTAATATCTGAGAGTGACCAAGAATTTTTTTGTTTCCAACACTTATCATCATTTTCCAATTCATCTACCGCCTCAACTATTTCTTCAGTATCACTAAACCCTTGGAACAACTCAACATACTCCCCAAAGGTCAGTGACATGTTTGTTTTATCCAGCTCCCCTTCAAAAGAAGGATTGCCTTTGTTTTGGTCACTCCTTCCACAAATCTAATGCATAGGGGTTGAGACAAATCATGCTCAGAGGTAGTTTGCGATTTATCAGGGATTCGTAGGCGTCCCTCTTAGTCTTGGGAATCGGTATTGGTTCCCGCAGGCAAACACTCGTTATTCAGTGTGTCTTTATTGGGAGGAGTAGAGGTAGGATCCCTATCGGCGGGGTGTGTTACCTGTAGGCGTCCCTCTGAGTCTTTGGGATCAGTTTGGGTTCCCTCACGCAAAGACTTCTATTTTAGTATATTTGCCTTCATCGGGAGTTGTAGAGGTTAAAGGCCTATCAGCAAGGTGTGTTACCTATAGGCGTCTCCCTGAGTCTTTGGCCTTAGTTTTTTGTCCTTAGGCAAGGGTTGTGATTTACGAATGCCCTTTATTAGACTGGTGGCTAGGTAGTCACATAGCAGATGGTTGTATATTTCCTTCCACATCAAGAGGACCAGTAGTTTAGCTCGTCGACCCTGACTGTGATGTATCAGGGCCTCCTGTAAGGGTGGTCTTTTTAGTCTTGGGATTTTTCTTAAGTATCTCGGAAGCCTCAGAGCCCTGTGTCATAGGTTTAGGTTTAGAAACATTCTGAGTCTTCTTGTTCCCTTTATTTGGAGAGTGCGCAATAAGAGACACTGATGATACACGACTGATCACCTCATTTATATAAGCCGTCTATTCAATGGGAGTGACTTTAAATGGGTTCTTGGAAAAATTTGATTAACTCAGGATGGCGGGTGCATACCCAGAAAGTTTATCCTAAGTGTAAGATGAACCCAATAATCGTTCTAAGGAACAAGATATGAATCTTGGGTAAGACACATACTTTTACCTTGACTCCTTCAAGAGACTGGTTACGATATCATTATAAATGATCTCTCCTATGTCAATCTTCAGTCCATTAATGAGACTGAAGATTAGCATCTGCTGAGTGGAGTTAACTTGCTCAATAGATGGATGGTTCCCACTGATCACCCGAATCTCAAAAGTGACCAGGATCCTCCAATCCATGGGAAAGGCAGTTTTAATCAAGGGGTTTTAGCTAATAGAAGTTTAGGGACCCCTGTACTTTTTAAACCATTCTTAACTGACTCATTGTCAGGATGTGAAACATACTCTCCTTTATTATAGTCATCTAACACCCCCAATTATATTACGCACCAGAAAACACATTTGGGTGCTAGACACAAGCATCATCATACAAGATACATCGAACGACCTTGAAATGAGACGTGTAAGAAATAAAAAGACATAATTTACAACATTGTCTAAAACATTCAATCCCAAATAAAGAAAAGATTTAACAACTAGAGTAGCGTTTTAGGTCCCCCAAGATCTCAACCATCAAACCACATTGTTTTACTTCAACACACAAACATAAGACAATTTTTTCATAACAAGGGAAAGAAAAGAGTTTTAGACCACACGACCACAAAAGCAAACCTGCAACCTTCCTAAGCAAGCTCCGCCGTCAATCAACTCCGATTACCTGAAACACATGCTTAAAAGGGTCAACAAATAATGTTGAGTGAATCTATAGGTTTAATAAAACACATTTGAACACAAGAATAAAATCAATCATAATCATTTAATAGAATTTTTATGTTTACAATCTATTATTCATGTATTCAGTCTTATAGCAAAAGCTATAGAATTGTATTAAGCTCCTGACACCGACCCCTTAACTTAGTCACCCACGTCAAATTCGAGCATAACTAGATATAACCATTGCCCCTCTAGGGTATTATTTGCTAATTTTATACCACAATTTCTTATTCTCGAAAAATATCCGTCCCAAAGGTTACTTGTCGTAAACCCTAGTCTAAGATTGGGTCGTCAACCCAACAGTACCATCATTTGAATAAGCCGCTAATCCTATCCCTTACAAGGGTAATACAATAGTTAATGGTTCATGAATTTAGGGACTTCAGCAACAAGGTTCTTGTTACTTATACAATTCAAGGCATCATTCGGGTTCAAACAATTATTCATGACTTATGTTCATTTTATTTCAAATAGCATGCATCCCCCTCGCGGGTTAAAATCATTTAACAAATAGTATAAAGCAAGTCTATAAACTCACCTTAGTATAAGAGTAGTAGCAAGACGATCGCTGACGATAGTAGATGCCCGGTAAACACGAATGCCACAACCTACCGAATAAGGCGCGCATTTTAATAGAATACTCAAGTATAATTCATACTTTGCAAAATAAAAACGATAAACCACAAGAAAAACCCATGCAAGTGATACTACTAGACTCCTTCACATTTTCACTTCACTAGACAACACTCCCGATAACATTCTGCCCGTACATACCTAATGTACAAGCTGTTTTCCCTTACCTAGGCACCTCTAATCTTATGAAACTACTTGGAGAACTCAATCACAACCTATAGAAAGCCCTAGAAAATTTTCATCAAAAGATTTGACCTCTAATACCTTCTGCTCGACACATCTTTAACTTTCAAAATCCGGACAGTTTTACACCTTCGATTCACAAAACGATTTTGACCTTTCAAACCAATTTCATTTGCAAAACCGACACTTGAGTTTAAAAATAGGCTCACAACCCTAGGTTTAGAGCCCAATAACAGCCCTTGATCATTTTCAAAACTCATTTTATTATCCCGAGATTTGATCGAAATATTAACAACAATTTCGGATTGTGTTGACACTCACCTCCCGGTACACGAATAATCAAACTAGCGTAACTTCCTCCTCGTTTTGAGTTGGAAGCTATAATTGTTATCAAAACGAAGCTTGAGAAAATTTTTAAAACAATATCCTATCAATACAACTTCAACTCAAACATAAGATTTCCAAAAACACTTTTAAACTCACTGCCCTAAAATACATTTTATAAATCACCCTAAATCAATCTTTTAACCCATTTCAACCATTTCTACACTCCTAATATCAACATACAACCCTTCAAATAAAACCTAATACTTCTAACTCACTTGCATGTTCATCACTTTCAATCCTTCATTCAAAACTTTCAAATGCATTCATCAAAAACAAATATCAAAGTGATAAACAACACATGCATGACATTAAAATGAATCAAACACCCATAATTTTATGAAAATGAAAATTTGATGCATGTAAGTAGAAATTAGATCAAAATGATCACCTCTTAATTTCCAAGATGGTACTTTCTTTAGATTTTCACAAATCAAGCTCAAGAAAATTTTGTGAAGGTGTTTATGTGTGTTTGTTAGGTCACGACAACAAGAGAGAAGAGAGAAAAGTTGGTGCAATTTTTTTAAATAAAATTATAATAAAAAAATATTAGTGGAAAAATTATATATAGTGGGGTTGGAGGATATATTTTGAAATTTGTGCTTTCTTTTGGACCAGAATTTAAAATACTAGTTAAAGAGCGGAAAATGACTAATAGTCAATTTTCCAAAATTTACGCGAGTCGGGTTTCGTAAAAATACGTTTCAAAAGTTAAAACACACACCAAATATAATAATATGAATTGGACACGACTTAAAACATAATTAAAATGAAAACGTAGAAAACATCAAACATCGAAACGATCGATAATAAAAGGTAAAATTTCGGGCATCCGTCGATATCGCGATTACTAGTAGTCCTCATAACTAGTCAAAACGTAAAAATACGACTTTCAATCATTGGTTTCAAGTTAAACCATCAATTTAATAGAACTCAAACTCATCAAAATTTTTAAAAATACTCGTAAATAAGGTTAAGTAATGACCTTAGGTTCGGGTTATCACATCATCCCCTCCATAAAAAGATGGACGTCTCGGCGTTTGACCCTTCTTATACTCACATTCTGTACTATTAAAACAAATGAGGATACTTTTCCTTAAATAAGTCCTCACGCTCCCACGTGAACTCAGGTACTTGTCTAGAATCCCATTGTACCTTCACAATCGGAATTCTACTATGCTTCAACCTCTTAACCTCCCTATCCATAATCTCCACAGGTTCTTCTATAAAATGCAACTTATCATCAAGTTGAATCTCCTCCAATGGGATCACCAAATACCTTTCTGCCAAAAATTTCTTCAGATTAGACACGTGAAAAGTGTTATGAATGGCTCGAAGCTCATCCGCCAATTCCAACTTATGTGTAACTAGTCCAATTCTCTCGATCACCTTAACAGGCCCAATAAACATCGGACTTAGCTTTCCTTGTTTCCCAAAACGAATCACACCCTTCCATGGTGACACCTTCAGCATAACCATGTCTCCAACCTTAAACTTCAACGGCTTCGTTCGATTGTCAGCATAACTCTTCTGTCAGCTTCTAGCAGCTAACAGACAATTCTTAATCTACACAATCTTGTCAGTAGTCTCAAATATCATTTTTTGTCCAGTCAATTGACTCGCCCCTACATCACTCCAACACACTGTAAACCTACACTTACGCCCATACAATGCTTCAAACGGTGCACCTTTAATACTAGCGTGATAATTGTTGTTATATGTGAATTCCACTAATGACAGATGTCGATCCCAACTATTTCCAAAATCAATCACACAAGCGCGAAGCATATCCTCCAACGTTTGAATCGTCCTTTCACTTTGCCCATCGGTTTCTGGATGATACGCACTACTCAAACTTAACTCAGTTCCCATCGTTCTCTGTAGAGATCTCCAAAACTCAGAAGTAAACCTACTATCATGATCCGAAATTATCGACAACGGCACACCATGTCGACAAGCGATCTCCTTCACATACACCGCAGTCAACCTTTCCATACTATCTGTCTTCTTCATAGGTAAAAAGTGAGCAGACTTAGTTAATCTATCCACAGTCACCCATATCATATCACAGCCACTAGAAGTTCTTGGCAAACCTGTCACGAAATCCATAGTAATCTTCTCCCACTTCTACTCAGGAATTTTAGGTTGTACCAATAACCCAGACGGTTTCTTATGTCCAGCTGTCACCTTCGCACAAGTCAAACACTTACTAACATACTGAGCAATATCCATTTTCATGTTCGACCACCAATAAACCTTTTTCATGTCTTGAGACATCTTATCCGATCCAGGATGTATCGAATACATTGACTTGTGAGATTCATTCCTCACCGAATCTCGCACTCCCATCGCACCTTCCCTGGGTGCACTCAACGGCAACCAAATTCGATTCTCAAAATACCTCATCCTATTAGACTTCACTGCAAAAAGCGGTTTCAACATCCTTCTCAGATTATCTTTCTTGATATTCTCCCTCTTCAAACCATTGGCTTGAGCTTTAAATATCCTTGCTGTCAAGTCAACACTTTCCGTCATCACCAAAGCCCTAACCATTAGAGGCTTTTCCCTTTCCTTTCTAGTAAGTGCATCAGCTACCACATTCGCCTTTCCAGGATGGTAGCGAATCTCGTAGTCATAATCACTCAGCAATTCTACCCATCTCCTTCGCCTCATGTTCAACTCCTTTTGATCCAAAATATGTTGCAAACTCTTGTGGTTAGTGAATAACACACACTTGGTTCCATACAATTAATGTATCTACAGCTTCAAAGAGAACACCACAACACCAAGTTCTAAATCATGAGTCGTGTAGTTCTCTTTATTCTTCCTTAATTGCCTCGACGCATAAGCGATCACCTTCTCCCTCTACATCAACACAGCACCATAACCTTTGTGAGACGCATCATAATACACCACTAAATCTTCAGATCCTTCTAGCAACGACAAAATCGGCGCATAACATAACTTATCCTTCAGTGTTTGGAAAGCAGCTTCTTCATCTATTCCCCACTCAAACACCTGATTCTTCTCAGTAAGCTTGGTTAACGGTTTAGCAATCAGTGAAGACCCTTTGATAAACCTTCGGTAATACCCAGCTAAACCAAGGAACTAACAAACTTCAGTCGGCATTGTTGGTATCGACCAATCCTTGATAGCCTCAACCTTAGCATGATCTACACGAACACCTTTGTTGTCAATAACGTGCCCCAGAAATTGCACTGATTTCAACCAAAACTCACACTTAGAGAAATTTGCATACAACTTATCTTTCTTCAACAACTCCAAAATCGTTCTCAAATGCTTCTCATGCTCTTCATTGTTCTTGGAATAAATGAGAATATTGTCAATAAACACGATGAAAAACTCATCCAAATACGGCTTGCACACACGATTCATCAAGTCCATGAATACGGTAGGCGCATTCGTCAATCCAAAAGGCATCACTTGGAACTCAAAGTGACCATATCTAGTACGGAATGCAGTTATATGAATGTCTTCTTCCCTAACTCTCAGTTGATGATAACCAGACCTCAAATCGATCTTCGAGTATACACTGGATCCTTGCAACTGATCAAACAAATCATCAATCCTACGCAATGGATACCGTTTCTTGACAGTCAACTTGTTAAGCTTACGATAATCAATACATATTCGAAACGATACATCCTTCTTCTTTACAAACAACACCGGCACTCCCCACAACGATGAACTCAGTCTAATGAAACCCTTATCCATCAATTCCTTCGATTGATCAGATAACTCCTTCATCTCAGACGGTGCCAAACGATAAGGCGTGATGTGTTAAGGAAACGTCGGTGTATTTTAATTAGATACGTTATAGGGCAAATTTAGGAAATTACCCTTTAGAAATGTAACACCCCCACAAATGCTATGCGCAGCGGAACTACAACATTGGGTGCTACACAGTATTCATTGCACACAAGATATATCAAACGACGCTAAAAAGACGCCAACTTAAAACTTGAATTTAAAATTGTTAGATGATACATGTCCACGGTTTTTCCAACCCCACTTGGTACAACAGAGTTTAGCGTTTTCGGTCCCCATGAATCTCAACCCAAGAATTTCAGTTTCACAACAACATTACATTAAAATTTAAAATGTTTAAGTAGGAAAAGGGAGGAAAAACAAGCAGACTCCAAGCCATACACATAACATCCATCCCATGCACGCTCCATTCTACACTTCAGCGGTTACCTGAAACACATGCCAAAAATTTGGTCAACGAAAACGTTGAGTGGAATTCATAGGTTTTACAATTCATTTGAACGTATATAAATTAAAAACCATTCGTGATCATTTATAGACTTGTCGATCAAACAATCTATATTCAGGATACTGACAATTGTGTTTAAGCTCATGACACTAATCCGTTAACTCAATCACCCGCGTAATAATTACCGGCGTGATTCAGATGAAACCAGTGCCCCTTCTAAAGGCATCAGTTGCAATTATGCCTTATCTCTCATACAAGATAATCTACCGCAGAACTTACTCAACGTACAGCTTCTCGGCTAGCATTGGGTCGTTAGCCCCGTAGTACTACAAATTGTATAAGCGGCTATTTCCCCCTACTCGAGGGCAGGACAATAGTTAATAGTTCATGAATTTAGGGACTTTTGCAACTTGGTACTCAACACAATTTCTAAGGCAACATTCGGGTCTAACAATCATTCATGACATACGTTCCTTTTAAAAACTAGCATGCATTTCCCTCGCGGGTAAAACAATTTGAAATAAATATAAGCGAGGCTATAAATTCACACCTTATATATTAAGTAGTCGGTAGTTCGAGAGATGATCACTGACGACGATACGAATGCCCGGGTAAATCAACACCTATCAACAAATAACGCGTAATGAGTAATCTCATTTTAAATACCTTACGGTACTGTATAAAATACATAGATACTAGTCACTTAGGACAATTATAACTCACGCCAAAAACAAAACAACAAGCGTCACTCATTTTTACATCATTCGTTCTTATTATTTACGCTATCCATTTTTATCCATTTTCGCCGGTACTCACCGAAAGTACGGGCTGTTTTACCATATTTAGCCATACTTATAAAATTTGACAAAATTCTCAAAAATCCTATAAGACCTGTAGATAACACATTTTTAATCCCAATAAAAGTTTTTACTTCTACGACCCGTTACTCAACGCTTTTCAAAAACTACATTTTCCGGGCTGAAATTGTACTTCGACCAACTTTGACTTCTTTGACCTATATGAAATGTACCTTTGACTTCTTTGACTCCTAAGTCAACTTATAGACTCATTTACACAGGTTTGTGACCAAAATTTGACCCTTGACCATTTACCAATTCATACTTGTGGTCCTCGGGATTTGACTAAAACTATACATAAATTCGGATTATGAAAGTTCTCGTCTCCCGGTACTCGATCTTTAAAACCTCATAACTTTTAGCTCGTTTTGAGTCACGGGCTCTACCTTATACCAAATTAAAGATAAGAAGACCCTCTACAACTACATTTAGTTTTCAAGACCTGTAGGAAAAATAATTTTTATAAAGAGGCCTTAAACTTTCTGCCTAAATTTTACTACACCAAAATCATGCTTAAACTCGATTCCAAACCTACTAATCACTACTAGGCATCATCCTAAGCTTCCCTAATCACAACCAAACACAAATTTTCAGTCCTACCCCTATTGATCAACCAACCTCATAATCTAAAATCAAAGAAAACAAACATGCAACCACTTAAACCTATTTAATACATCACTAAACACAATGCCAAACACAAGGATAATACTCAAAATCATCAACCACCATGGCTCCCCAAACACCCCCTTATGTCGTGGGGTTTGGGTGACCAAATCACCACAACCAAATTGATTTTGGTGGGTATTATTGGTGATTATACTTCCATTGTACATGAATTTAACATGCATCCACACAATTGACCTCAAAAACGAATTTGAATGTTCTTGAAAATTTTTGGAAAATTTTTGTTAATGCATGTTTAATTAAACCATGGATTAACACTCACCAATGGATTCTAAGAGGTGGTCTAAGGTTAGTTTTTGTGAAAACTCAAGAAAAATTGATGGGATGGTGGTTCTTGGTGGTTTGGCCGTCGGCCTAAGGACAAGAGAGAGAGAGTTTTGATTTTGTTTTTGGTAAATGTTTGTATGTGTTTGTGTTTGTGGCTTTTTGTGGTATTGGGAGGGACCAAAGTGCAAATAAGGGTTTCTTTTGGCCTTAAGTATAAAACGTCATCAAAACTTTGCGGGTTCGACTCACTAGTCCATTTTGAAAATTTTACGGGAGTCGGAAATCATCCCGAACACTCCAAAATATTTTTGGGATACTTTAAATGTACTCGGAAGGCTATAAAACTCACCCGACTCAACTTAACACGAATCGTAAGTAAAATTCTCGAAAAATTACATTATCGATAAATCGTCAATAATTATAGAAATTTGGGCATCCCTCGGTATCGTAGTCGTTATCGGTTCTTCTTAAATCTTCAATCGTTAAATTACGACCGTAAACGTCGGTTTCAACTTAACCCGTCAAATAATTCCACGATAAAAATTCTTAAAAATTTCAAAAATATACGTAAAATAGGATTAAATAAATAATGTTGGGCTCGGGATATCACATCCACAAGTGAGCCACAACTTAAGAGAGATGCTCATACTGAACAGCTCTTGAGACAATAACTTAGCATCATACGGCACTTTCACTGGTGTTACATCCTTCCCCCCTTAAGGGAGCGACGTCCCGGCGCTCGTCTCTTCTTATGCTCGCATTATGTACTACTAGTAAGATAAAGGTACTTCTTCCTAAAGAGGTCTCCATGTTCTGTTCTGGACTTCGGTTCACGTCTGGTTTCCCATCACACCTTCACCATGAGTATTATACCTTGCTTCAATCTCTTAACATCTCGATCCTTGATCTCCACTTCAATTTCTCAAACCCTTCCTTCGGTTATTGACATGTCTCTTCTCACAGCTTCTCGCGGTTAGCAAGTGATTCTTAATCTACACCATCTCTTCCGTAGCCTCTCGAATCATTTCAAGTCCATTCAACTGTCTTTTTCCTGCTTCATTCTATCCAACTGGTGATCTACCTTTTCATCTCATAATCCTTCAAATTTAACACATGAAGAGTATTGTCCTTTCCACGGAGTTCATCCAGCAGTTCCAACTAGTAGGCAACCGGTCCAGCATACCTTTGGACCCACCTTTCTTATTCTTCAAAACAAATCACGCCCTTCCACGATCTCAACTTCCACCAAAATCAAACACATGCGCTCGGAGCACGTCTTCTAACTTTTGAATCGTCCTTTCACTTGGTTCATCGCCTCATAAAAACAATTAATCATAAAGAAAATCACACGGGTCGCACATAACCCCATCGGAAATCGTTCAAAATATAAAAGACGAAGTAGTTATTACTAGTCGTATGAAATCACCTTATTCGCAATATTATGTACATACAAACCTAGTCGTCAAAAACGATTTCATCGATACAGAAATCATTCGGCGTGTACATAACTCTCTCGAATACATCACAATCCAAACAAACACAAAAGCCATTATGAACACATACAATCACATTACGACATGTTTGCAACATAGCCAAACCATGCCAAGTCAATCCGCTCAATCAAGTTAACCCACGCTTGCTAATCAGCCAAGCCAAGATAAAACAAGAATATTTACATAATTCTCGGATGAGTCCAGTCAAAAGAAAATTGCAAGTTAAAGAAGGTTCAAGAGCTTGCTAGCTATGGATGCATATCCAAAAGGAAATAAAATACTTACATGTGTCATCGTGGGGTGCTCACACACGGATCCATACCCAAAAGATACTACAAGAACACCATCTTACTTCTGTCCCAAACGTGGTCAAAATCTTAATAAATATCATCGTTCACAGTTAAAAAAAAAATACATCACATGGCACGTGTTCTCCATGATCGGACTTCATTGGACAATGTCGTCTCAAGTTCTCACAACTTACGATCACTCGACCAGATTACTTACCACACAAATACATAAAAGGCAAGGGTTTACCACAAATTCATCAACTAGGGATATCTATCGTTTAACCATCGAATATCAAGGATGGTTGAGTCAAGCAAAGAGGATTCCTCACTTAAATAAACGAAAACGACAATGGAATTGTCTTCCAATTACTAAAGCATAGTTGGTAAACTTCAACAGTTTATCATGTGTCGTTGACATATCAAAAAAAACAAGAAAAGAATAATAAATAAAGTACGATACATTCGACGTAAGAGAAGTCTTCGTCCTTTCCCTAAGAGTTATTCAAACTCGGTTTTCCTCTACTTCGGAAGTCTTCTATTTTTGTTAAAAACTCTTCTCAGTGTCGATTCGCGCCCCTTTGGTATTTCATCAACACCCTCGTGATTCCGATAATCTTCACACATTACACACGACACATAAAAACATTTTCCAAAATTACTCGGTCACAGTGACTTACTAAGTCAACGCCAACCGAAAGAAAAGATTTCAAGGAATACAAGAAAATTCAAAAATTGTCTTTAGGAATCAAAGAAAATACGATTACTTGTATAAGGATCCACCATTTTTAAAAACGTTCTCATCCAAACATTTATCAAAACACTACAAGTTTCAAGATGACCAATTTGTTTGACACGATAGTGCCCTTCCTAAACTATGCATAATTAGCTAGATCATGCATACTTGAGGATCAAGCAACAACAACCAACAAAACAGGACTCTTCCCGAATTATGCATAGTTAGCTAAGCTGTGCATAATTGAGGATCGAGTGACAACACAAACATTATTATTACATACCAAACACGACTATGGAAGTTTTCGACCTAGCCTTCAAAATAATTTAAATCATTTGAAATGAAATTTGAAATGGGAAAATATTGCTACTATCGTTTTAAGAAACACATCAGACATTTTTCGTCCACTTTGGAAAAATACCTTTTGCTTTGCCTTTTTATGGGAAAATAAATAAATAATTAAATAAATAAATCGACACCCTTTGCATTTGGTTCACCAAAACGTTTGACACACTCATACCTATTTTCACAATAGACTATTCACAAAATGACGGTAAGGTGGTTCATGATTAAAGATCATTGCAAGCACAACAAGTGATAAAATTAAGATCAATGAGATCGAACGAGGTAAACGAGCAATATAATTGCCAACAGAAATTAACTACATTAGAAATGAAAATACTTCAAATATATGACAAAAGTCTCAGGATAACAACAGCAACCTACGAATATATGGAGTAAAAGTTGAATATCAACACAAGCGTCAAAAATAAAACAACGATCACACCTCCCATCGTCTCGAGTTGCACACCCATTCCACCAAGGGTATACGGGGAGAGAAGAATAACCACTTGGTTAACTATAAACAATTTTCACCAGGAAGATCGAGTTCTTTCACCTCTACAATTTGGTAAAGCGGCTTCGCCTCCTCGCTTTTGTTAAATATAAATAAACAACTATTCTAACGAAGATTTATAGCATCATACAAGTAAATACAAAATTTTAGGTTCCATTAACCGAAAGAAAAAAAATTACGGCGTCCATGAATATGACAAAATACACCGGGTGACATACCCTCATTTTCAAGTACTAGCGAAATAGTAGTTTTAAAATAAATATAACAATAATGGTTTCATACCATGGACAATATTAAAATGAACAATCACATGACGACTCATGTTTAGATACAGACTCACAAAATCAAAGAAGGGATGTCGGACGATCGAACCATCGTGACTCAAAACATTATATATACATCTTTATTTAATTAATATACAAGTAGGCGTGTGTGTGTAATCCTGTTGCGTATAATAATTAGTGTTACCTTGTACATTGTAAAATCGAACATTTACACATTTTTAATTTGTGTTACACCATTAAAGAATTTATACCTTTCATTTTCCAATCTTTACAACGCTTTCATTTCTGGAAAAATTTCAATCTCTCGGAAATTTTTAACATTAGTAGATGCGGTGACTCGGTTATCATAATTGACAAATCATTAGGTTTAAAAATCTCCATACTTGTGTCAAAACCTCATTAATGTTCATATCTTAAGTACCAAAGACATACGTAGTAAGAATTTTCCAAGTTTTACGTTTTTATTATTACGACTTATATTATCACAAATATACACGTATCCAACATGACTCAAACTAGCCCAATTAACTCTTAAAATCAACCTTTGACTTTTATTACACACATGTTTTCCCCAAAACTGTTTTGTTAAATCATATTCGCGTAATTCGACTCAAATGACAAAGAGGTTTCACGTGGTATTATCTCGGATACTTACTGATTTTAGTCGAGACTTAAATCTCAATAATAATAATATAATAAACAATCAAAATGCTTATCTCAATAATTTTAAAATATATAAGATTCAACTTTTAATCCTTAGCCTATTATCAAATGATTTTAAAATTAACACATCTCGTCGCGGAATAAAACAAAAGATTTTTCAAACGATTTTAAACAAGCATCATCAAATTACACATATTGATTCTCTATAACGACAATTAAACAAACAAATGATTTCCAATGACGTTCCACCAATGTTTAAAATTTTATTTCAAGCATTATAATTTCATACTTAAAGTGTATATTCCGATTTTATCCCAGTTTATTTACTACAACGAGCGACGAGTTCTAGTTTACACCAATGCATACGTAAACATAACCTTATGTTTAAAATAAACAAATTTTACAAAGTTTTTATCTCCAAAATACGTGACCAATTCTTCTACTCATGTTTTACATTACAAGATACGTCAAGAGTCTACTACGTTGACCCGAAAATTAATTCATACTAAATCCAAGTTATATATACTCGACAGTCATATCGCAAATTTTATTATAAAACTCCTTTCTCGAACTAATTTAAACAAATTCTTAACAAGTCCATCACAATCTTTTAGTATCAAATTTTTAATATATGAAAACAAGGATTTTACGAGTAATAATAATTACTTATTACGATTTACCAACCAAGGTTGAGGGGGAAAGAAAAAAAAATAAAATAATTTCACAATGTCCATTTATTCTCTACACGAATTTTACGTGTTATAAGACACATCATACGTCATTTTTATCCGAAAGTTTCATTCACCAAATATTAAATATATAAAACACTTTATGTTTAAATCATTCAATCAACAAAGTTCGATGTTTACTTAACTTGCACAAATGCCGGACCTCGTCATGTAAAATATTTACTTCAAAATAATGAAACAACAAAACAAAATGAAATAAACGAAGCGAGAATACGTATGTCAACTAAATGTTGTTATCGGCCTCGGATGAGTCTCGAAATCGTACTCCACAAAATTAACACAAAAACCAACCAAATTCCAAGTTATCGCGCTTGATCACAACGCCAGTCTATTTTAAAACACATCTTTAAAATTCAAATAGAATAGTAAACAACGATTAAATGGCAACACGCCTCAACCACGTTTCATAATATACACACATGATTCGCCGCCCCAATGTACGCATCGTCGATTATACTTCGTCTATGTTATAGTTACGTGAACTAACATATCAAACCCATTAGGAATAAAGGAAATAAAGTAATACGTAAGTAAATTACATTTCAAAAGAAAATGTCCAAAATGACACATCACGGTGCGATAACGACAATCGAGATCGACCTAGTCGATATAAAATATGTTACGAAGCATCATTTACGTATCTAGGATATCAAACGAGGTTCATATTCGGTTATTCGAACAATAAATTAATTATCAAGATTGATAATTAGCGGTAAGGCCGAACTCTCAACAAAACCGCATTTTAATGTACGATAATTACTCAAGGACCATTGCTTCACGTGCAATGCCTTTAAATACCATAGTATATACATACTTATACATACAACCATTCCTACATACACGTAGGATTACAACGCGGTGTTGCCATGTAATGCAATGTAGCCCGTTATGCCAATTACATGCAACATATAAGAAAATCTTACAAGAATTTGTAAATTACGATGATAAGTACTCAGCGTACAAAACAATATATCTCAATATATCAAAGTTTTACTTACTAAATACTAGGGAATTCATATCAATTTCGAGGGATACATCTAAAATATAAAGCAATGCTAAAGAATTCTTACCGGAGCCGTGCAGGATAGTTGTGTGTGCTTGGACCATTTCTTACGACACCAAAAGTTATAGTTTAGGATTTTCAAAAACGACCTAGTTCTCTATAACTCATGGCTCTGATACCAATCTGTAACACCCCCACAAATGCTATGCGCAGCGGAACTACAACATTGGGTGCTACACAGTATTCATTGCACACAAGATATATCAAACGACGCTAAAAAGACGCCAACTTAAAACTTGAATTTAAAATTGTTAGATGATACATGTCCACGGTTTTTCCAACCCCACTTGGTACAACAGAGTTTAGCGTTTTCGGTCCCCATGAATCTCAACCCAAGAATTTCAGTTTCACAACAACATTACATTAAAATTTAAAATGTTTAAGTAGGAAAAGGGAGGAAAAACAAGCAGACTCCAAGCCATACACACAACATCCATCCCATGCACGCTCCATTCTACACTTCAGCGGTTACCTGAAACACATGCCAAAAATTTGGTCAACGAAAACGTTGAGTGGAATTCATAGGTTTTACAATTCATTTGAACGTATATAAATTAAAAACCATTCGTGATCATTTATAGACTTGTCGATCAAACAATCTATATTCAGGATACTGACAATTGTGTTTAAGCTCATGACACTAATCCGTTAACTCAATCACCCGCGTAATAATTACCGGCGTGATTCAGATGAAACCAGTGCCCCTTCTAAAGGCATCAGTTGCAATTATGCCTTATCTCTCATACAAGATAATCTACCGCAGAACTTACTCAACGTACAGCTTCTCGGCTAGCATTGGGTCGTTAGCCCCGTAGTACTACAAATTGTATAAGCGGCTATTTCCTCCTACTCGAGGGCAGGACAATAGTTAATAGTTCATGAATTTAGGGACTTTTGCAACTTGGTACTCAACACAATTTCTAAGGCAACATTCGGGTCTAACAATCATTCATGACATACGTTCCTTTTAAAAACTAGCATGCATTTCCCTAGCGGGTAAAACAATTTGAAATAAATATAAGCGAGGCTATAAATTCACACCTTATATATTAAGTAGTCGGTAGTTCGAGAGATGATCACTGGCGACGATACGGATGCCCGGGTAAATCAACACCTATCAACAAATAACGCGTAATGAGTAATCTCATTTTAAATACCTTACGGTACTGTATAAAATACATAGATACTAGTCACTTAGGACAATTATAACTCACGCCAAAAACAAAACAACAAGCGTCACTCATTTTTACATCATTCGTTCTTATTATTTACGCTATCCATTTTTATCCATTTTCGCCGGTACTCACCGAAAGTACGGGCTGTTTTACCATATTTAGCCATACTTATAAAATTTGACAAAATTCTCAAAAATCCTATAAGACCTGTAGATAACACATTTTTAATCCCAATAAAAGTTTTTACTTCTACGACCCGTTACTCAACGCTTTTCAAAAACTACATTTTCCGGGCTGAAATTGTACTTCGACCAACTTTGACTTCTTTGACCTATATGAAATGTACCTTTGACTTCTTTGACTCCTAAGTCAACTTATAGACTCATTTACACAGGTTTGTGACAAAAATTTGACCCTTGACCATTTACCAATTCATACTTGTGGTCCTCGGGATTTGACTAAAACTATACATAAATTCGGATTATGAAAGTTCTCGTCTCCCGGTACTCGATCTTTAAAACCTCATAACTTTTAGCTCGTTTTGAGTCACGGGCTCTACCTTATACCAAATTAAAGATAAGAAGACCCTCTACAACTACATTTAGTTTTCAAGACCTGTAGGAAAAATAATTTTTATAAAGAGGCCTTAAACTTTCTGCCTAAATTTTACTACACCAAAATCATGCTTAAACTCGATTCCAAACCTACTAATCACTACTAGGCATCATCCTAAGCTTCCCTAATCACAACCAAACACAAATTTTCAGTCCTACCCCTATTGATCAACCAACCTCATAATCTAAAATCAAAGAAAACAAACATGCAACCACTTAAACCTATTTAAAACATCACTAAACACAATGCCAAACACAAGGATAATACTCAAAATCATCAACCACCATGGCTCCCCAAACACCCCCTTATGCCATGGGGTTTGGGTGACCAAATCACCACAACCAAATTGATTTTGGTGGGTTTTATTGGTGATTATACTTCCATTGTACATGAATTTAACATGCATCCACACAATTGACCTCAAAAACGAATTTGAATGTTCTTAAAAAATTTTGGAAAATTTTTGTTAATGCATGTTTAATTAAACCATGGATTAACACTCACCAATGGATTCTAAGAGGTGGTCTAAGGTTAGTTTTTGTGAAAACTCAAGAAAAATTGATGGGATGGTGGTTCTTGGTGGTTTGGCCGTCGGCCTAAGGACAAGAGAGAGAGAGTTTTGATTTTGTTTTTGGTAAATGTTTGTATGTGTTTGTGTTTGTGGCTTTTTGTGGTATTGGGAGGGACCAAAGTGCAAATAAGGGTTTCTTTTGGCCTTAAGTATAAAACGTCATCAAAACTTTGCGGGTTCGACTCACTAGTCCATTTTGAAAATTTTACGGGAGTCGGAAATCATCCCGAACACTCCAAAATATTTTTGGGATACTTTAAATGTACTCGGAAGGCTATAAAACTCACCCGACTCAACTTAACACGAATCGTAAGTAAAATTCTCGAAAAATTACATTATCGATAAATCGTCAATAATTCTAGAAATTTGGGCATCCCTCGGTATCGTAGTCGTTATCGGTTCTTCTTAAATCGTCAATCGTTAAATTACGACCGTAAACGTCGGTTTCAACTTAACCCGTCAAATAATTCCACGATAAAAATTCTTAAAAATTTCAAAAATATACGTAAAATAGGATTAAATAAATAATGTTGGGCTCGGGATATCACATCCACAAGTGAGCCACAACTTAAGAGAGATGCTCATACTGAACAGCTCTTGAGACAATAACTTAGCATCATACGGCACTTTCACTGGTGTTACAAGAAAAGGTAATAATCCATAGATAAGCCAAAAACGAATTCAATTAAACACGTGAGCGATCCAAGTTCGTTGTACACGAGGATCTTGTGAATTTGAGACGTTTGATTAAATTTGGACAATCGATTTGAATTGGGTTTCGGTTTTTAATCTAAAGATAATTCTACCATTTTTAAATCCTAAGTGCATGAATCCTACCCCAGTTAATATTCTAATAGACAATTATTTAAAATTTAAACTTTTAAACTATTTCAAATTAATAATCTATTTAAAATTAATCTATTTAATTGAAAATACTTTTACACTATTAAAAATCTATTTAAACAACTTTTTTTTAAACTATTTAAAATTATATTCTAATTTAATCTATTTAAAAATTAACTTTAACTTTTAAATAACAAATTCTATTTAATAACAATTTTTATTCAAAACAAAATTAATTAAAATTTATATTATTTAAAAACTAATTTATAAAAACAATTTAAATTTCTAAAAATTATAAAATACATTTTAATTTGACTTATCTATTTATATTTTTAAACTTTATAAAATAAATTTTTAAAACTTATGATTTAATTTTATTAAATGAAAACTATGTATTTAAATAGAACTAAAAGCTGACAGTCAATTTTAAAGAAGCTATATTAATTAGAAAGACTGTAATAAAACAAAAATAACAAGCTAGACTAGCTGGTTAGCACGTTGGGTGCTTATCCTTGAGGTCAAGGGTTCGAGTCCCACAAGGGACACTTTTTTGTGAATTATTTTTTTTTAATTTTGGAATAGATAAATTAACAGTAGAAGTCATAGGGATGACTTTTTGGAAATTATTTGGATAATGAAAATAGTCACAGACAGATCAGTTAATCAGTCTCCAAATGAATTCATTTGGGAAACTGATTTTACAAAAGAAAAATAATAATTCAGATAAATCAAATACGACTTTTCAGAGTAGAGAATCTACTAGCCTATACTACTCAACATAAAGTATCAAATATCAGCAAATCTAAACGTTTAATCAGCAAAGTATGAAACAAATTAAAGCTCAAAAATCAGACATAACAGTTAAATCATATTACTAGATAAGCCAAACAAATCCTATAAACGCATAAACCCAACCAATATCTTTGATAAATCAAAAGCACAGTTACAGATTACTCAAGCACACTATTCATAAGCACTTCTCAATTTAATGACATAACATCAGCAACTTACAAATCAAAATAAACAACCAGCAATCTACTATATCAGAAATTACTAACCAAAACTATATAAACCAAATCAGCAAACTATTAGCTAAAAAACTTGCATACAAAACTCACTTATTCAGATTAATCCAAACCCCTATTTAAAGCAGATTTATAAACATTAGATAACCAAAACAGATTTATCTAAATTGTAAAAGCTAGGATAGATCTACAAACTATCCAAACTACCCCAAAGCTGAACAGTTAAATCAAAACATTCAGATATCAAAAACATTAATCCACAAATTATCACAATGCCATTTCAACTAGCAGATTCATAAACTGCCAAACATGTCAGATCCCTCTAAATTTAAACATACAAGTTAGAATAGTAAGCATAAATCAAAACGTTGAGCATTTTAAACAGATTAATCTAAAAATATAGAAACTTAAATAGAGTTAAACCTTTTGGAGAGAACCTATGGGAAGAGGTGCAACGCTGAGCTAACCTAGTAAACCGAATCAACTCCACCATTCGTCACCATTAATAGATCTAACCATGACCATAACACCATCGAATCATATTAATTTATTTTGTTAAACTTTCCAGTGGGGAAAGTTTTCCCCAAATTTCACTTTTGATATTTAACTCAAGCTATTATTTAGCTTAATTAAATAACATTCAGTATTATACCAATATAGATTAAAGAAAGGAAAAATTGCAATAAACTTTAAACAGTGTTTAAATCGAAACAATTGAACCTCAAAATAAACTTTTTTTATTAATATCAGAAACAGATTACAATACTAAGAAAAGAAAATTACAATTATATTCCTAAACCTAATTAGCATAATAACAGCAAAATGAAAAAAATGGGATGCAAATTATAGAATAGTTGGCGGTTTTATAGGCAAACCCCCATGCCTTGCTGATAGAGTTTGTTGAGAAGAACCTTTGATCTTGGCCCTTGAATCCGCATCTTCTCTTTCATTCTTTGATCTTGTGGCTGATATTTGCACACTAGCACACGGATTGCCAACGTGGCTTGATTATGTGCTAGTTGTGCTTCTTTGAAGCTAACATGGCATCTCTTTATTGGTGGAATGGGTAGGATGAGGTGTTCTGGCCAATCATATGGGGCTGTGATGAGAGAGGGGAGCCACGTGGCCTGGATAGGACCATCACCAAGCTCCGATAAAGTTGGTTTATATTTACCAACGCGTGTGTTAACACGCGCTCTGAATCAAAAAGCCCCAAAATTGGTATTTTAGGGTTTGGGTGAAAAGGGTAACAGGTTTATTTGGTTGAGAGAGAAGGGTTGTGGATACTTTGTTTGTATCGAAATAATGGTGTGTGGTAAGTTGTATATGGTTTGACCAAGGATAAAACAATGAAACGTTATATAACTTTTTAACCTTTCATAGTTATTAACCTAATGGGCTTCATTCTCTTTGTTTCCACCGGCTCGAAGACCTTTTTAGTGATAATGGGCTTTTGGCGCATATTATTTTTATCCGTCACATGTTAATTGCAAAATGGGCCTTGTTTTGGGCTTTATGTTTTAAAAGTAGATAACTTGTTCCTTAAATGGGCTTTTGAGCCCATTAATCCAATGTGGATCCCACAAGGCCCAAATAACCTTCATCAAGTTAAATCCACTAAAAACAAACTCATATTTGTCTTCCTTGATCTTTTCATCAAACTCGTGTTGTTTTTGTCGATTTTCGTGAACTTTGGTACCTACTCACATTAAACAACAAAAACACATATACAATGCCATTTTTATTCATTTTGTGCATTTATTGATTGTTGTTTGATATAAATGATATGAGTAAAATCACTCATATCAAACTCTCCCTTGCTAAGCAATTGTCGTGGCCTCACACAATGATAAAATAAAACTACTAACTACACTTTTATTCAACTTTTGAAACTTAATTTTGCAAATACATAAGGTAAAGCTTTCACTATTTGAAAAATAACTTTTAGGATCATAAAACTCAAATAGATTCATCGTCCTTGATTTTTCACTCTTCCAAGCCAAGTTTAAAAACAAGATCATTGTCAATCATAAGCCCTAATGTTAAGACCACTTATACAAGTAATTTGTGTTAAACTCAATCTCCTTTTATTCCTAATTATATCTCTAGATTTTAAATGTCATTCACCCAAAGGCTCATTTGACTTATTTGATATTTATTAATCCAAAAATGAAGGCAAAAACGGATTAAACTCAACACTCAAAACCTAACCCTGACTTCAAAAATCGTTGTCACTAAAGAAAGCCCACATCAAGGATAACTTAACACGATTTGAGGGATAAATCCCCGGATCCGAAATTTGGCAATAGGTCTACTTAAAAGCAACAATAAATCCTACAAAGTCAATTTTGACCTTATTAATGGAGTTAACTACAATTACATCATATCACCTTGTGGCTCTTTAAGATGTAAAAGTGCTCCTTATTTATAATCCACACCCGAAGGCTCCTTGGACAAAAACAAGGGAATTGACATTCACCATCCCACCTTATGGCTCATGACGATGAAGCAATTTTTATTAAACCCTTCCCCATGTCATACACCCTAAGGCTCTAGTGACAAGGTTATTGCTACATGACTCCCACCCGAAGGCTCATAGAGAACATGTTTTTATTTACTCTTTTATTATTATGATATTTATAGTAAGCCAAATTTCCGCAATCCCATGATCAGAAGTCCATGACGCTGACACCCTTAATGTGTTCTTACTTTAATTACAAGGGAAGAAAAAGAAGGAGTTACGAGTTAAGATATTAAGCCTAAACTGCTAAAAACTTTATTTATTAAGCAATTATTTTTCAAGCGTGAAAAATAAATACTAGGAGATTAAATAAAACACAAAAATACTTATACAAGGAAGAATTAACCTTAAAAACTTATGATTAAACTTTATCATTTCTTGTTCTCCATATTGTAAAATTTCACAAATGTGAAATTGATGGATACTTAGCCTATTAAATCAAAGTTTTGGGTTTTCAAGTCGTCTATAGGATCTTGCATCTTCTTAGACTTTTTCAAGTTTAGAATTTGCGTTTTAAAGTTCCCTTGATAAACGACTTTCTAGGATCAATTATAGGAACTTGCGAAAAGTTCCCGTTTTTAAACCCGTATGAGTTAAGACTTTCGCTTTTTAAAGTTCCCTATATAAAAGCCTAGCAAAACTTGATTTAAACACGTTAAGGAAAAGCTAAGGTAAAAAACAAGTCGAGTCAAAAACTATTTTTATTTTCACCAACGGAAAGCCTACATTCGTGTCAAAAGCACTTATTTTCTTTATAAAAACTTAAAATAACACTAAAAATTTAAAAAATTTATGAAAAACAAGAAAAACGATTATGTTTGAACACGAAAAAAGCAATTGCAAGCGATTATATCGATTGACTCCCCCATGCTAAAACCAAACATTGTCCTCAATGTTTCTTAGCTCAAGAGTAACACCCCCTTGCTAAAACACGAAGAGTCTAATGCAAAATCCTAACATGGTAAGAGCACGCAAATCTATAAGCCGTTTATTAATTATGCCTCTAGATAAAACGTTAGTCGATAAAAAATCAAAGGATAAAGAGTGTGCCCCTTTTGACAATCAAAGAATGGAAGATCAAGTGGACCAGCAAAAACCGAACACGAGAGTCTTTAATGATTAGGGTCATACCTAAGATTCACAACAAAACACGAGCACGAGCTTGAAAGATCAAGCCTTATTAGTGTTAGAAAATAGATAGAAGATAGAATGTATGGGACTCCCCCACAAGGCACCTCATTTTTGTTAACCGAGTCATGAGCTCGACTCGATCCCCGCATTCATTGGTTCTTAGGGAAAATGGTTAAAACCGGCATATTGGAATAAAATCCATAATAAAGCACGATGTCGGGTGATAGGTGTGTAAACACCCATCCTTTTACCACTTATAACTGGCTAAAACGAGACCAAACGCGTGTTTAATATCATTTGTTTGGAATTATGCGTGGTTTTTGTGTTTATTGTGTTTTTAGAGCCAACCGGATGGATAATCGAGAAAACATGTGATTGCACGGGTTTTATCGAAGAAAAAGACTCAAGACGAAGTCTATTGTCCAAGAGATGCAAAAGATTTGAAGTCAATGGGCCTATTTGAAGATTTATCGAAGAAAAGGACCAAAGATGGAAGATTTACATATGTCGAAGGAACTCAAGTCTATTAAACAAAGAAATTTAAAGACGAGTTGAATTTAATCGTCGACAAATCCCGAATCAGAATCGAAAACGTCCACTTTTCTGAAAAGACGAGAAGACAAGAAGAACGGGAGAAAGCCCACTCACCAACCAAAGACAAGGACTATATAAAGGACATCCCTTCACACATTTTAGGCAGTTTTTCATTTTCCCAGTTTCTTCCTTTTCTTTCGTAGGAAGCCAACACCATTAAGGTGTTGGTGATTTTTCATTCTTGTTGAATCTTTGATTTTGTAAGTGTTTAATCTTTCATTTTATTTACTCTACATTAATCTATCAATTTAATCCTTCCATTAATCTTGTTCATCTTCATCTTTTTGATTTAAAGCTTAAAGTTCTTATTTGGTTGATTTTGATCTTCAAAAGTTATTGGGTTTTGTGTTTTTATTGTTGGGATTTGATGTTTATGGTTAGTAGATGATTGGTGACTAGTTTTGTTTAAGTTTTGGTTAAAATACTTGGTTGATTTTGGCTTAAAATCTATTACCATGTTTTTCGTCTGTTAACTGTTCTTCATTCCCAGTATTCCGAATCAAAGTAATATTCCGCATCAAATTCCTTCATCCGGAATATCCAATATTCTAGATCAGTGTCCTTCATCTGGAATAATCATTATTCCGGATCAACAGTATTATTCCGCATGAGCATAACATTCCGCATCAACATTTATTCCGGATGAACAGTGTATTCCGCATGAAGCTTTTATTCCGCATGAACATATATTCCGCATAAGCATTTTATTCCGCATGAAGCTTTTATTCCGCATGAGCATTTTATTCCGCATGAAGCATTTATTCCGCATGAGCAAACATTCCGCATGAGCCTATTATTCCGCATGAAAGATTATTCCGCATGAAGCCTTTTCCCATTTATTCTGAGTAAGCAAGGATATTCCGAATGAAGGATTTTTTCTGATTTATTCCGAATAAAGGCTACATTCCGAATCAAGCATTTTTAAGGGTATTTACTGTTACTGTTTTATTTAAATTTTAATTCAATTTTTATTTTTATTGATTTACTGCTTCTAGTTTACTTTTATTTACTTCACGCATTTACCTCTTTAATAAAATAGAAAACCAAACCCCCTATTTGTCACCAAGAACAATTATTCCACTTTGAGCTGTGATCAATTCGAGAAGATTCCGAGAATTAATCTGAACCCCATAGCAAATGCTTGTATCAAATGGCGCCGCTGCCGGCTCTTCTCGTTAAGATTAACAGTTTTTGTGAGAACTTGGATTTTGGGATCCGTTCACCCTGAACGTTACTTTTTCATAAAAAATTTAAAAAATCCTAAAAAAATATAAAATTTCAAAAATACAAAAAAAAATTTAAAAAAAAACCATAAAATCCAAAAATATTTCTGTTTTGTTTTTGCTTTGTTAGTTCTTTTGCAGGTGCATGCGTACACGATCAACGTCTTATCAAGAGCCCGAGCCTCTCGAAGACTTAGACATGGCCGGTGTACACAACAACAATAACAATCCACCTCAAAACAACAATAATAACAACAACAATAACAATCCACCTCACAACAACAATAATAACAACTACAATGAACATCTACCGGACAATCGCCCGATGATTGAACTTCTGCAAGCACATGTAGAGGGCAACAATGATCCAATTGTCATACCCGCGATTGCTGCCAACAACTTTGAGCTCAAATCCGGCTTTATCCAGATGGTCTCTGCTCAACCATTCTTGGGGCGTACCATTGATGATCCTCATGACCACATCAAAAGGTTCATGCAACTCACGAATACGGTCAAATTCAATGGTGTTCCACAAGAGGTAATCCGTTTGCAACTTTTTCCCTTTTCTTTAGAGGGACAAGCCCGTCATTGGCTTGCTAAGGAACCGCCACAAAGTATTCTGACGTGGACGGATTTGGAGACCAAATTCATAAACTACTTTTTCCCACCCTCTCGTACTACCGCTTTGCGGAATGAAATCATTAATTTTGAACAAAAGTACGATGAGACTTTTAGTGAATCTTGGGACCGTTTTAAAGACCTTTTAAGAAAGTGCCCACAACATGGTTTTACCAAAGTGCACCAAATTAATACTTTTTATAATGGTTTAAGCATGAATGACCAAGATTCACTAAATAGTGCCTCGGGGGGTAATATTTTGGTTAAGACTTCTAATGCCGCTTGGGATATTATTGAAAATAAGTCTCGTGTGCAAACCAAGAGTGTGCGGACCAATGCCGCTAGTGCCAATACTAGTGACAACGACAAGCGACTTGACAAAATTACTACGCTTCTTGAATCGCTTGCTTCCCAAACCGCTAGCAACACCAACAGCATCAACGCTAAAAACGCTCAAGTCAATGCTGTCAGCCAACCATGTGAAATATGCGGGGGTCCTCACTCTTACACCACTTGTACCACCACCCAAGACTATCCTTCTGAGAATGTTAATGCAGCATACGGTACCTATCCTCCGGCCGCTTATCAAGCTCGTCCTCAAGGAGACCGCAACTTGCTTAGCTACCGCTCAAAAAACTTTCTCTCACCGCCCGGTTTTCCTCCTCACAACCAAAACCAACAACAAAACCTCAATCGCCCTCCTCAACAACAACCTCGTGCACCATACCAACCACCTCAAAGACAACCATATCCACCTCAAAGAAACAACCAAGTTTACCAACAACCTGATTATCAACCACCCGCCTACAATGCTCCTCCCACCCAACCACCGCATTACACCAAGATGTTGAAACCTACATGAGGACCAATGATGTGATCGTGGAAAATCTCCAGCGGGAAGTGCTCAACTTGAAAGCAGACATGGTGAAACAAGGAAACGATCTTCGAGCTGATATGCGAAACACTTTGGCAAGTCAATCGAATGACTTAAGGAACATGATGGCTGGTTTCTTCCAAGGTAATCAATCCTCTTCTTCGGGTACTCTTCCGAGTAACACCGTTGCGAATCCAAGAGGGGAGATGAAAGCAATCACCACTCGTAGTGGCAAAGGTACAAAGGAACCCGAGCTTCCTATACCTCCACCGGTGATTGTGACTAAGGAAAACGAGTCACCTACTCATATTCCTCATCCTTCTACTTCCCAAATTCATCCACCTCTTAATTCTACCCCTCCTCCACCCAAGGATGTGAGTGATCCTACTATCCCAAAGCCTTCCTCTTCTTCCGATATACTTTATCCCTCAAGGTTGAGGAAAGAGAAGCTCAAAAGCAAGGACGATATTCAGGTTTCGAACTTTCTTAAAATGTTTAAACAATTGAATTTCAACATCTCCTTTGCTGAGGCTCTCGCTCACATGCCTAAATACGCAAAAATGTTCAAAAATCTTCTTAGTGACAAGTAAAATCTTCTTGATACCGCTAACACCCAACTTAATGAGAATTGATCTGCAGTGCTCTTAAGGAAATTTCCAACCAAGCTTGGTGATCCGGGTCGTTTCTTAATCCCTTGCAACTTCCCGGGAGTAGAGAATTGCATCGCCCTAGCCGATCTAGGTGCCAGTATTAACTTAATGCCTCTAAGCGTTTGGAAGCAATTATCTCTCCCTGAGCTAGTCCCCACCAAAATGTCTTTGGAATTAGCTAACCGTACGGTTGCTTATCCAGTGGGGATAGCCGAAGACGTTTTTGTAGGAGTCGACAAATTCACTTTTCCTGCCGATTTCGTTGTCGTTGACTATGACATGGACCCTCGTGTGCCATTGATCGTTGGTCGTCCATTCCTGAGGACCGGTCGCACTCTCATCGATGTTGAATCGGGTGAGCTTATCATGAGAGTTGGTGACGATCAAATTGTCTTCAACATGGGAAAGCTTTCAAAACAGCCTTATTCATACGAGAGTGTTAATTGTATCGACGTTCTTGACGAGGCTTGTGAAGAACACTTCAAAGATGCTTGTAAAAGTATCCCTACCTCTCTTCCCAATGTTGAGACCGTTTCCTCTATTGATTCATCATTATCTATTTGGAGAAAGTGATTTCCTTTGGAAAGATTTGGAAGCCACCATGGGAGATGTGAACTTAGAACATGACGATTCTCCCACCGATTGGGATGAAGACATTCGTCTCATTGAGAACCTTCTCAAAGAGGACCATATTTCTCCACCATATCCCAAGACTATTGCTATCGATGAACCGACTTTGAATACGCCTCCCATCAAAAATCCTCCGGATTTAGAGCTTAAGGAGTTACCGCCCCATCTCGAGTACGTGTTCCTTGAAGATAAGAAGAAGTCGCCTGTCATCATTGCTAAGGACTTGAAAGAAAAAGAGAAATATCGCCTCATCGCCGTGCTTAAAGATCATAAGAAGGCAATTGCTTGGAAAATTTCCGATATCCGTGGAATTGATCCGAACTTTTTTACTCACAAGATTCTCATGGAAGATGACTTTAAACCCGCAATCCAGAGCCAAAGAAGCGTTAATCCTCGCATTCATGACGTCATCAAACAAGAGGTTATCAAACTTCTAGATGCCTGCTTGATTTACCCTATTTCGGATTCGCCATGGGTAAGTCCCGTCCATTGTGTGCCCAAGAAGGGCAGAATAACCGTTGTTCCCAATGAACACAACGAGTTGATTCCCACTCGTCTCGTTACTGGGTGGAGAGTTTGTATCGACTATCGCAAGCTCAATGATGCCACGAGAAAAGATCACTTCCCTCTTCCTTTCATGGATCAAATGCTCGAGCGTCTAGCGGGTAATGACTATTACTGCTTCTTAGACGGTTTCTCCGGGTATTTTCAAATTCCCATCGATCCTAAAGACCAAGAAAAGACCACATTCACTTGTCCCTATGGAACATTTGCTTACAAACGCATGCCTTTTGGTTTATGCAATGCTCCCGGGACGTTCCAAAGGTGAATGATGGCAATATTCCATGACATGGTTGAAGAAACTATGGAAGTATTCATGGATGATTTCTCGGTTTATGGCGATTCTTTCTCTGCTTGCCTTGCCAATTTAGAACGTATGCTTAAGCGGTGTGAAGACACTCGCCTTGTTCTTAATTGGGAAAAATGTCATTTCATGGTAAAAGAGGGCATCGTGCTAGGACACAAAATTTCCAAAGTCGGTCTTGAAGTGGACCGTGATAAAGTCGATGTTATTTCTAAATTGCCTCCACCTTCCACCGTGAAGGGTGTGAGAAGTTTCCTCGGTCATGCGGGCTTCTACCGTCGCTTTATCAAAGATTTTTCTAAAATCGCTCGCCCGATGACCCACCTCTTGGAAAAAGATACTCCTTTTATCTTTTCCAACGAGTGTATTGAAGCCTTCAACCTTCTTAAGGATAAGCTAACTAAGGCACCGGTCTTGGTTACCCCTAATTGGGAGCTTCCCTTTGAGTTGATGTGCGATGCTAGCGACTATGCTATTGGAGCGGTTTTGGGCCAAAGGGTGAACATACACTTCCAACCGATCCATTACGCTAGCAAAACAATGACGGGGGCTGATAGGTGTGAAAACACCCATCTTTTCTACCACTTAATTACATTAAAACGGGAGCTAAACGTATATTTTATGTCGTAAATGGCAGAATTATGCGTGGTTTGTGTTTTTATTGTGTTTCAGGGTCAAAATGTGAAAAGGAAGGAAAACACGGTCTTTCACGGGTGTTTATTGAAGAAAAAGACAAAAGACGAAGTCAAAAGATCAAGAATGCAAAAAGAACGGAAGTCCAAGGCTTATTCTGAAGATTTATCGAAGAAAATGTCCAAAGACGTAAGTTTAATAGAGCCAAAGAACTCAAGTCTAATTTATGAAGAAATTACAAGACGAGTCCAAAGAAATCCCGAGACGAAGTCTTAAAAGTCGAAGAATTTAAAGAAGGCTGAAAGACTGAGGACCAAGAAAGAAAGAAAGAGGAAGCCACCAACCACTCCCCTCTCCTATAAATACCACCCTCACTTGTTGTGAGAGGGTTGGTTAGTTTTAGTTTTAGGAGTAGGAGTAGTTTAGTTTTAGAGAGAGAAAGTGACAGTTTCTCTCACTAGAACTTTAATCTTTCATCTTTTATCTTTCTTGTTTTTAATCAAACCTTTACTTTTTAAGCTTAATCTTGTCTTAATCTTCATATTATTAATCTTTCTTGTTAATCTCAATCTTGTTTTCATCATCTTTTTCATCAAGTTCTTATTTAAAGTTTTGATCTTTTAAATTTTCGTAACTTTAAGTTTGCTTGTTTTTTAAGTTTGATAAGTTGTTATTCATACTTATTGGTTCCATTCCATTTTAGATTCGAGCTAGCTTGGGTATTAGCTTATTGAAATAGCTTATTTACCTTGCTTATTTTTCGGATCACATTGTAATCGGAAAGGGTAAAACCCTTTTCCGATTGGGTCATTCCGACCAGAGCACCACACCCCTTATTCCGATCGTGTGATCGGAAAAGGGTTTCCATATTCCGATCTGAGCTTATTTAGTTATTCCGATTTGACCCAATTTTAAGTATTCTGATTGTAGCTTATTTTCCCACATCCCGATCCGCTTATTTTCAGCATTCCGATGGTGAGTTTGATGATATTCCGACGGATGGACATGTCTACATTCCGATCAATCGATCGGAATACATTCCGATCTGGACTTTTGTGCATTCCGATCAGTAACTTTCGATGGAGTATATTCCGATCGGATTCCAATTTGGATTCCGATCGGGGGTATTCCGATTAGATGTTTGTTTTTTTTTATGATTTTGTTTTATTTAAAGTGTCAATTTTTCTTGCTTTGTTTCTAGTATATTTTTAATTTCGTCTTGCATTTTTATTTGATTGTTAATTTACTTTTCGCCAAGTTTTAATTTTACGTCGTTTAATTTCTCGTCGTTTAATTTTAAAGTTTTAAATATTACACCTTTTACGTTTTAACTAGTTGTAGTTTTAGTTACTCGTCCTTTATTTTTAAAGTCTTGCACATTTATTTTATCAAAACCAAAAACATTATTTTCACCAAGAACAACTAATCTCGCACAATTAGCCGGAAATCAATTCGATTAGACACCGAGAAAACGAACTTCTTTCAACTAGTAAAATCTCTACATTAAAATGGCGCCGCTGCCGGCTCTTTTCGTGAAGATTAACGGTTTTTTGTGAGAGACGCGTTGGCTTTTGGGATCCGTTCACTTTTGAACGTTATTTTTCGTGTCAAAAATTTTCAAAAAAATCCCAAAAACATTTGAAAAATCATAAAAAGCATTTCTTTTTCAAAGTTTTGCACCAAAAATATTCTTCTTGCTTATTTATCTTTCTTTATGGATTTTTATGTCCATTGCGTCCGGTGTGAGAAACAATTATCTGGGAACAACTCTTGTCAAAGGTGTACATGTGAGCGGTGCGGTAACGATATCGACAATACGCAATTCCTATTCGGATTTTGTCCTTTGTGCAACTCGATTAATTCGTCCTTTTTGAACCCACCTCCTCCTGTTCCCCCGTGCATCTATTGTGGAAGCGATTCTCATTGGCATGTTTCGTGCCCGGTTCAATACCCGTATGGACACGGGCAAGAACCGGGGTACAATTATGACAATGATAATAGCTATCCACAAGACACACCTGATTTTTCTCCATACCCGTTTTGCAACAACTGTGGGGGCCCTCACGATACCTATTATTGTCAACCAATGAATTATTATGAGCAAAATCCGGGTCCTCAGTTTTCTTCACCTATGGATTATTATGAACCAAACCCGGTTTCTAATTCTTCTCAACCGATGAACAACTATGAGCCACAACCTTGCTATAATTCAGGTTTTCAACACTTTGAGCCCCCACATCACAACCTCAATCATCAATCCTCTCAGAGAATTCAACAACTCACTACTTTGAATGAAGAAACACACTCCATTGTTTTGCAACTTCAAGAAGCCGTTGTTCTGCTTAAAGAAATTAGGGACGAGGAGAAGCGACAACAACAAGAGCAAGTTTCTAATCTTAGTGATTCTACCCCTCCTCTTGTGCGTCAATACCATTATGATGATGATGACGATGAGAATACTATTTCTTGGTATGATCTAGTTGCTCAATGTCCTAGTGCAATTGTACTTCCCTCTCTTAATTTCCCCAACGCCTCTAAGGATTGTGATACTTCGAGTGAGATTAGTGATTTCGGTCTTGATAAATTATTTGATGAGGTTTGTGATGTGCTAACTTTTGAGGAGCTTACGGATGAGGTCGCTCTTAATGATGATGTTCCTTCCACCAACACTTTGGGAGATGATTCTTTGGCTTTCTCTAATCCTCTTTTCGATCAAGATGATGATTTTACTTCTAGTGATGACGAGTCACTATCCGATGAAGACGTTCTGCATGAAACTTTCAAGATTTATTCGAACCCTTTATTTGATTTTGATGACGCCTACATATCTAGTGAGGTGAATCCGCTCTTTGATGAAGGGATTGAGGACATTGATAGCGCTGCTTCTCTTGCTATTAATGAGAAAACTTTGTTAGCCATACCTCCTTCTATCCCAGAGGTGGAAAGACGTGAATCTACTGAAAAAGGGACGCAGGTGGAAGGTAATTGTTCTCATACTTCTCATATTATATTTCCACCTCATCCTACCACGTGCACAACCAAGCGGGTGATGTATCACTTTTACTCTCCTCGTTTCATACCGGGAAATGAGGATGAGTGCTTTGACCCGGGAGGTGACAATGACAATTCTATAATTAATACCCTCACGGCTTTGCCGAGTGCTCAACATCCATTGTCTTTGGGGGATGACAATGTTCTTACTTTACCCACCCCACCTCCCGTGGATCTTGAATTCACATACTTCTCGTATGTCGAAAGGGTTTTTCTCCCATTCAAGACTTATCCCCCCGCCTCTCCTTTGTTGATGTCCTCTGGGAACGAGGACAAGGTCTTTGATCCCGGTATTACATTCGAGGCTTCCCCATGGACCATTTAACTCGGGGACGAGTCAGGCTCACGACTCGGTTAACAAAAACAAGCGCTCTTTGGGAGGTAACCCGATTATCTATCTTTATCTGTTTTCACCATAAGTGTAGGGGGGAGCCCCGTTGGTGTTTCTTGTTTTCTTTCTTATCATTGTAGGGATTCGAGCTTCAAAGACACACTCTTGATAACTTTTGACGAACCGTGATCCCGTGTTACTATCTTCCTGGTTCTATCCTAAACTCTTTTCGATTCACTATTTTATATTTCTCAATATTAAAATAGGAATATCTTTAGTTGTCTCTTCCTTAGCAAGATTTAAACAAAATGCACAATGTCCTAATTGTAGGGGAGTTTACTCCCACATGCTTAAACATTGAGGACAAGGTTTACATTAAGTGTAGGGGGACTTCTATCGAAGTTAAGTGGCCTTTTCCTTGTATTTGTCCTCATTTTAACCAGAAAATCGATTTTTCGACATTTTTCAAAATTTTTAATCTATTTTGGCCTAGTTGTAGTTCCCTTTATTTTGGCTATTTTTCTCTTATTTTAATAAAATGGTTTTAACAAGTTTAGTTATCTTAGATATATTAGGCCCGTTGTGAATTTTTTGACTCAACCCGAGTTTACTTATCCAAGTTCACTCTAGCTAGTATCCTTAACCGTGTAGACCTTAATTGGTTTATTGGGCTAAGCATCCACGAGTCTCATTCCTTGAGATTTCAAATTATGGAGAACGAGAAATGATAGAGTTGGTTACAAGTTTGGTATTCTTTCATTAACTTATGTGAGTTAATTATGATCTTTTTCTCCCCTCGCTTGTAAATAAATAAATGCAATAAGTAAGGTCGTACGATTTGAAAAGTTACTTAGCTTCTAGCCCAAGATCGTTTAAAAGTTGCTCGGTAATGATAAGAGTTCATAGCCAAGGCATAACTTATGAAGCGGGGCGCGAAGATTGGCGAGTCCGAAAAGGCCCTAACAAGGCATGAGGATTCAATTTTATTGCTGAAGATTCAAAGTGACGTGAAAAGCATTATTCCCAAAATCAATATGAAGGATCAAGACTCACGACGAAAAGCAATCAACTCCCATAAAGATCATGGAGAAGTCTATCCGAAAAGACCCTAACAAGGTATGAGGATAAAAAGATCCAAGTCCGAAAAGGAGGCGGAACGTTGTATCTCAAAATCCCAATTAGAGATTGAAGAAATAATCATGAAGTCGTGGTCAACAAAGTTGGAGTAACTCTCAAAAGTCTCCAAGTGAAGGAAGTCTATAACGAAGAGAAGACCATTATCTCAAAAACGTCTCTCGAAGATATGAAGTATGAAGTACATGCCAAATATCGGCCCGAGAAAGGTCTCAAATCGTGAACCAAGTTATGCCAAGATATGAATTTTTTGATATCCTAAGAAGCAGTTTTAAGAGATTTTGTCCTTTAGCTAACTATTGATCAAATCGTCCTACTTTGCTTTCAGCCTAAATAAATTATCGAAATAAGTCAACAATGCATCCTCGTGATCATTCAAGACATCAATAAAATATAAGAGATACTCGTAGGAAAAGGGAGTTTAAGTGATTAATTGAACCACATGAGTAAATGTTTGTTATGCTAACTTGTACTAACAATGATCTTGTTTTTAAGCTTGGCATGGGGAACGTGAAACTTGAGGGTGTTAAAAATTCATGACACACAAGCCCTAATGTAAGTCTTAGATTTCTTTACAAGTTTCTTCCTTGTTGAATCTTGTTATTTTCTATCTTTTTGATTTTCCTTAGTTGTTTAATAAAGGCCAAGGTAGGTTGATTATGATGGAAAGTGTAAACCTTGCTTTATTACTAAGCATTGCATGAGGGCATTGCAATGGTCAAGTGTAGGGGATTTGATAGGTGTGAAAACACCCATCTTTTCTACCACTTAATTACATTAAAACGGGACCTAAACGTATATTTTATGTCGTAAATGGCGGAATTATGCGTGGTTTGTGTTTTTATTGTGTTTCAGGGTCAAAATGTGAAAAGGAAGGAAAACACGGTCTTTCACGGGCGTTTATTGAAGAAAAAGACAAAAGACGAAGTCAAAAGATCAAGAATGCAAAAAGAACGGAAGTACAAGGCTTATTCTGAAGATTTATCGAAGAAAATGTCCAAAGACGGAAGTTTAATAGAGCCAAAGAACTCAAGTCTAATTTATGAAGAAATTACAAGACGAGTCCAAAGAAATCCCGAGACGAAGTCTTAAAAGTCGAAGAATTTAAAGAAGACTGAAAGACTGAGGACCAAGAAAGAAAGAAAGAGGAAGCCACCAACTACTCCCCTCTCCTATAAATACCACCCTCACTTGTTGTGAGAGGGTTGGTTAGTTTTAGTTTTAGGAGTAGGAGTAGTTTAGTTTTAGAGAGAGAAAGTGACAGTTTCTCTCACTAGATTTTTAATCTTTCATCTTTTATCTTTCTTGTTTTTAATCAAACCTTTACTTTTTAAGCTTAATCTTGTCTTAATCTTCATATTATTAATCTTTCTTGTTAATCTCAATCTTGTTTTCATCATCTTTTTCATCAAGTTCTTATTTAAAGTTTTGATCTTTTAAATTTTCGTGACTTTAAGTTTGCTTGTTTTTTAAGTTTGATAAGTTGTTATTCATACTTATTGGTTCCGTTCCATTTTAGATTCGAGCTAGTTTGGGTATTAGCTTATTGAAATAGCTTATTTACCTTGCTTATTTTTCGGATCACATTGTAATGAGAAAGGGTAAACCCTTTTCCGATTGGGTCATTCCGACCAGAGCACCACACCCCTTATTCCGATCTGTGATCGGAAAAGGGTTTCCATATTCCGATCTGAGCTTATTTAGTTATTCCGATTTGACCCAATTTTAAGTATTCCGATTGTAGCTTATTTTCCCACATTCCGATCCGCTTATTTTCAGCATTCTGATGGTGAGTTTGATGATATTCCGACGGATGGACATGTCTACATTCCGATCAATCGATCAGAATACATTCCGATCTGGACTTTTGTGCATTCCGATCAGTAACTTTCCGATGGAGTATATTCCGATCGGATTCCAATTTGGATTCCGATCGGGGGTATTCCGATTGGATGTTTGTTTTGTTTTATGATTTTGTTTTATTTAAAGTGTCAATTTTTCTTGCTTTGTTTCTAGTATATTTTTAATTTCGTCTTGCATTTTTATTTGATTGTTAATTTACTTTTCGCCAAGTTTTAATTTTACGTCGTTTAATTTCTCGTCATTTAATTTTAAAGTTTTAAATATTGCACCTTTTACGTTTTAACTAGTTGTAGTTTTAGTTACTCGTCCTTTATTTTTAAAGTCTCGCACATTTATTTTATCAAAACCAAAAACATTATTTTCACCAAGAACAACTAATCTCGCACAATTAGCCGGAAATCAATTCGATTAGACACCGAGAAAACGAACTTCTTTCAACTAGTAAAATCTCTACATTAGGGGCTCAATTGCATTACACGACAACCGAAAAAGAGCTTTTAGCTGTTGTCTATGCTTTTGAAAAGTTCCGCCCCTATCTTGTCCTTTCCACCATAATCGTTTATACCGATCATTCCGCGTTGAAGTACTTGTTAACTAAACAAGATTCCAAATCAAGACTTCTTCGCTGGGTTTTGCTACTTCATGAATTTAAAATCGAAATTCGTGATAAGAAGGGAGCTGAAAACCTAGCCGCGGATCATCTCAGTAGACTTGAGGATCCTTATCAAGGGGATCATATGAACAAAGAGATCAATGACTCTTTTCCCCTGGAGACCTTAATGTCTATCAACTCGAGTAATGATGAAGCCCCGTGGTTTGCGGACATTGCAAACTACTTGGCGGGCGGAATTCTCATCGACGGGTTAACATCCCAGCAAAAGAAAAAGTTCTTCAAAGACATTAAGACTTACTTTTGGGATGACCCGTATCTATTCAAACAATGTGCTGATTTGATTATTCGTCGATGTGTTGATGGACCAGCCGCTTTAGACATTCTCGAAGCTTGCCAGAGAGGACCCACCGGTGGTCCCTTTGGTCCCAACTACACCGCCAAAAAAGTGTTTGACTCGGGATTTTATTGGCCCACCATTTATCGTGATGCTCACGAGATGGTTAAACATTGTGATGCTTGCCAAAAACAAGGCAAGATCACACATAAATATGAGATGCCTCAAAATTTCATACAAGAATGTGAAATTTTTTATGTTTGGGGTATCGACTTTATGGGGCCATTCCCTTCCTCTAAAAAAAACAAATACATCCTTGTAGCCGTTGACTACGTTTCTAAATGGGTTGAAGCCAAAGCTTTACCCACTAATGATGCAAGAGTGGTTTGTAACTTTTTGAAATCGCTATTCGCTAGATTCGGTGTGCCTCGTGCCATTATTAGTGATCGCGGGACTCATTTTTGCAATGACCAATTCGCAAGAGTCATGGCTAAGTATGGTGTAAATCATCGTCTTTCCACCGCCTACCACCCACAAACTAATGGCCAGGCTGAAATCTCTAACCGAGGATTACAACGAATTCTTGAACGAACCGTGGGAGAGCATCGTGCCTCATGGGCTGATAAACTTGATGATGCTCTGTGGGCTTTTCCTACCGCGTATAAGACTCCGATTGGTTGTACACCATATCGTCTCGTGTACGGGAAAGCATGCCACCTCCCCATTGAGTTAGAGCACAAGGCTTACTGGGCCTTGAAGTGGGCTAATTTCGATATCAACAAAGTCGGTGACCTACGCAAGATCCAACTCAATGAGCTGAATGAACTCTGGAATGAGGCTTATGAAAATTCTTTGATCTATAAGGAAAGGACTAAGCTCATTCACGACTCTAAGATTAAAAACCGAGAGTTCCAAGTTGGAGACAAAGTTTTACTCTTTAACACTCGGTTGAAAATCTTTTCGGGCAAGCTGAAATCTCGTTGGTCCGGCCCATTCACCATTGCCCAAATTTTTCCATATGGTTCTCTCGAGCTCGCTCAACCTAATGGACCTAATTTTAAGGTGAATGGCCAACGAGTGAAGTTGTACTTTGGTGAGGACATCTCTCATGAGATGATTCCTTCCCTCACCACGTTTCCCATGAACTAGTTTTGGGTCGAGTCAGGCTCGTGACTCGGTTATCAAAAACAAGCGCTCCTCGGGAGGCAACCCGAGTATCTATCCTTTTCCGTTTTAGCCTCCTAAGTGTAGGGGGACCTCTATAGGTTGTTTGTGTTTGTGTGGTGATGTGATTACAGGGATTAGTACACTCTTGGAATCTTTAAAGAACCGTGCTCCCATGTTATCCGAAATCCGGTTCTATCTCTCAACTATCGTGATTCAATTTTCTTCATACTCACATTTGAAATTGATCACGTTAGTCGTCTCTTCCTTAGCTTGATTTAACCAACGTTCACAATGTCATAAGTGTAGGGGAGACTTTTCCCACATGCTTAAACATTGAGGACAATGTTTATCTTAAGTGTAGGGGGGACTTCTATCGAAGTCTTAAGTGGACTTTTCCATTAAAATGCCTTCATTTAACCGGAAAATCATCTTTTTCAACATTTTTCAAATTTTTTATTAACTTTGGCCATTTAGTCGTAATTTTAAAATTTTTATCGTTGCTTTCGTATGTATATATCCCGTAATAAAGTCAAAAATATTAATAAAGTGGTGTAGCTAGTTTTGAAATCTTTGACATATTAGGCCCGTTGCGATTATTTTGACTCAACCCAAATAGACTTATCTAAGTTTATTCTAGCTAGTATCCTTAACCATGTAGACCTTAATTGGTTTATTAGGCTAAGTATCCACGAGTCTCATTACTTGAGATTTTAAATTGTGGAGAACGAGAAATGATAGAGTCAATTATAAGTCGGTATTCTTGCACAAGCTCACTTGGTGTAATTATTTGCCTATTCTCCCATCACTTGCTAATAACTTAACTGCAATAAGTAAGGTCGTACGATTTGAAAAGTTACTTAGCTTCTAGCCCAAGATCGTTTAAAAGTTGCTCGGTAATGATAAGAGTTCATAGCCAAGGCATAACTTATGAAGCGGGGCGCGAAGATTGGCGAGTCCGAAAAGGCCCTAACAAGGCATGAGGGTTCAATCTTATTGCTAAAGATCCAAGGTGATGTGAAAAGCATTATTCCCAAAATCAATATGAAGGATCAAGACTCACGACGAAAAGCAATCAACTCCCATAAAGATCATGGAGAAGTCTATCCGAAAAGACCCTGACAAGGTATGAGGATAAATAGATCCAAGTCCGAAAAGGAGGCGGATCGTTGTATCTCAAAATCCCAAGTAACGATTGAAGAAATAATGATGAAGTCGTGGTCAACAAAGTTGGAGTACCCCTCAAACGTCTCCAAGTGAAGAAACTCTATTAATGAAGAGAAGACCATTATCTCAAGCACGTCTCTCAAGATATGAAGTATGAAGTACATGCCAAATATCGGCCCGAGAAAGGTCTCAAATCGTGAAGTGAGTTATGCCAAGATATGAACTTTTTGATATCCCGAGAAGCAGTTTTAAGAGATTTTGTCCTTTAGCTAACTATTGATCAAATCGTCCTACTTTGCTTTCAGCCTAAATAAACTATCGCAATAAGTCCAAAAATGCATCTTCATGATCATTCTAAGACAAAAATAAAATATAAGAGATACACCTAGGAATAAGGGAGTTTAAGCATATAATTAAGCCATGTGTGTAAGTGTTTGATTTGCTAACTTATAATAACAATGATCTCGTTTTTAAGCTTAGTTTGGGGAACTTGAAACTTGAGGGTGATAAATCTTCGCAGCACCAAAGCCCTAATGTAAGTCCTTGATCTCTTTGCAAGTTATTTTCATGTAGCTATTTTCAAGTGAAAATGGTTTTCTATCCTTTTGTTTCCTTTAAAGTTTTAATTTCTCTTAGTACTCTAATTTTTGTTTTAGTAGTATGTTAATAAGGCCAAGGTTGATTAATTATGAGAAAAGAGTAAAATTGCTTTATCACTAAGCATTGCATGAGGGCATGGCAATGGTTAAGTGTAGGGGATTTGATAGGTGTGTAAACACCCATCCTTTTACCACTTATAACTGCCTAAAACGAGACCAAAACGCGTGTTTAATATCATTTGTTTGGAATTATGCGTGTATTTTGTGTTTATTGTGTTTTCAGAGCCAACCTGATGGATAATGGAGAAAACATGGGATTGCACGAGTTTTATCGAAGAAAAAGACTCAAGACGAAGTCTATTGTCCAAGAGATGCAAAAGATTTGAAGTCAATGGGCCTATTTGAAGATTTATCGAAGAAAAGGACCAAAGATGGAAGATTTACATATGTCGAAGGAACTCAAGTCTATTAAACGAAGAAATTAAAAGACGAGTTGAATTTAATCGTCGACAAATCCCGAATCAGAATCGAAAACGTCCACTTTTCTGAAAAGACGAGAAGACAAGAAGAACGGGAGAAAGCCCACTCACCAACCAAAGACAAGGACTATATAAAGGACATCCCTTCACACATTTTAGGCAGTTTTGCATTTTCCTAGTTTCTTCCTTTTCTTTCGTAGGAAGCCAACACTATTAAGGTGTTGGTGATTTTTCATTCTTGTTGAATCTTTGATTTTGTAAGTGTTTAATCTTTCCTTTTGTTTACTCTACATTAATCTATCAATTTAATCCTTCCATTAATCTTGTTCATCTTCATCTTTTTTATTTAAAGCTTAAAGTTCTTATTTGGTTGATTTTGATCTTCAAAAGTTATTGGGTTTTGTGTTTTATTATTGGGATTTGATGTTTATGGTTAGTAGATGATTGGTGACTAGTTTTTTTTAAGTTTTGGTTAAAATACTTGGTTGATTTTGGCTTAAAATCTATTACCCTGTTTTTCGTCTGTTAACTATTCTTCATTCCCAGTATTCCGAATCAAAGTAATATTCCGCATCAAATTCCTTCATCCGGAATATCCAATATTCCGGATCAGTGTCATTCATCCGAAAATAATCATTATTCCGGATCAACAGTATTATTCCGCATGAGCTTAACATTCCGCATCAACATTTTATTCCGGATGAACAGTGTATTCCGCATGAAGGTTTTATTCCGCATGAACATATATTCCGCATAAGCATTTTATTCCGCATGAAGCTTTTATTCAGCATGAGCATTTTATTCCGCATGAAGCATTTATTCCGCATGAGCAAACATTCCGCATGAGCCTATTATTCCGCATGAAAGATTATTCCGCATGAAGCTTTTTCCCATTTATTCTGAGTAAGCAAGGATATTCCGAATGAAGGATTTTTGTCTGATTTATTCCGAATAAAGGCTAAATTCCGAATCAAGCATTTTTAAGGGTATTTACTGTTACTATTTTATTTAAATTTTAATTCAAGTTTTATTTTTATTGATTTACTGCTTCTAGTTTACTTTTATTTACTTCACGCATTTACCTCTTTAATAGAATAGAAAACCAAACCCCCTATTTGTCACCAAAAGCAATTATTCCACTTTGAGCTGTGATCAATTCGAGAAGATTCCGAGAATTAATCCGAACCCCATAGCAAATGCTTGTATCATCAGGGTCAAAGATTACATCCTCGTTGTCGGATTACAAATGAAAGGATGAAACTCCAACATAAATCTCCAAAAAGAGATAGTAGTCACAAATCACGATATGGATATAGTATGCTCCCCGAGATAAACTCACACCAAGATGATCGAAAAGTCTTTCAATTATTGCATCGGTGAAAGGATGAGATTTCCCTAAATCAACGATTCCGGGGTCGAATACCTCGTCCTCGGGAGAGAAAGGAATAGACAACACGGTGTCGGCCGCCCATGCTAATCCAAAATCAGATAAAGCACATGGTAATGGTTGGATAAAAGTCTCAACAATAGTGGTATCAACTTGCATGACTTTGTTGACCTTATCACTCTTATGAATGTGAACAAATGGGTCATGGTACTCAAAATAAGTCGCATGAAAAACCTGCACATTAAGATCAAAGCGAGTGGGAAAGAGAATTGGGGTAAAAATAATTTCTCCCTCCGGTTTAACATTATCATCATCATAAATCGGGTGATCAAACCAAGGGTTTTTAACACCATCATTAGACTCTTCCTCAAATTCCGAAGGAATGTCTATGTAAAGAAACTCATCAACCTCCTTAACGAAGAGCTCATCATTACAAAGGTTGTGAGATGTAGGAAGTATGATGCTCTCAAAATCCTCTTGAAACAATGGATTATTGTTCATTGAAGCTTCAAATATAGGGTTCGAGTAAGTCACATAAGTGTCATCAATCATGTCATCACAAGAAATATCCGACAAAGTATCAAGTGTGTCACACTCGGATACAAGATCATCATTCTCATTAGAAGGTAGTTCATCGGAGAACTCCTCGAGAATGGAAGGTAAAACATGAGGATCACGCTCGATATTGAGATCGAAAACGTCTTCACTTCCCCGTGGAAGTGGATCAACAAGTTCATCGACGAACTTATCTAATGAATAGTCACCAACCTTACTCGGTGTGAAGTTAGGAATCAAAGGCTCTTCAAATGAAGATTGTGCCTTATGGAAATCAATTTGGTCCTTCGAAGAGAATGAAAATGAGTCCATTTTGAACGATTTTTCAATTAAAGCAATATCTCCCTCGGGATCGAAATTCTCATTATCAAACTCACTAGCATCGAATGGTGCACTAAGGTAATCATCAATTTTCTTATCGATCTTAGAACTATCATCATCCTCGAGTGGAGTGAGTGGAGATGAGGTAACATTACAACACGTTTCAACAAAACAAGCATTTCGCTTTGAAATTAACTTTTCTTCTTCACGAAATGAGGATTCCATAATTGGCCATACACCCTTGTAAAAGAGAGATCCCTTGTTTGTGTTACTTTCAATAGTTTTAACAAGTTTTGCACTTTCCACTTTTTTAGAAACAAATTTTGGAATTTTTTCCGGTTTGAAAACAATATTTTTATCCCCATAAAACAATTTTATCTCTTCTTTTCTCATATCAACTTGAACTTGAGCCGTGCACAAAAATGGTCGTCCTAAAATTATAGACACACGAGGGTTGGTATCATAATCAATGATTGCAATCGGCAAGGTACAAGAACTTACCCACTTTAACAGTGACATTTTCTGCTATACCAACCGGGTGGGCGGTGGTACCATTAGCAAGCTCAATGATCATTCGAGTGGGAATAAGTGGGGCATAGTCAAGAGTCTTCCAAATGGATAAGGGCATTAAGTTAATGCTAGCTCCTAGATCGGCTAGAGCTTTGCATTCCCCAAGCTCATTGAAAACACAAGGTATTAAAAAATGACCTGGATCTCTATATTTCTCGGGATAGAAATCAAAGAAAACCACGGTAATTCATATTGAAAGTAGCCTTGATAACATCAAGAAAGGTCTATTTAGGTGGAGGATTAAACTCGATCACATCTTATAAATTATCATAATCATCATAAACGATAATGGCCTTAATCTCTCCTTTCGGGTTTGGTATGGTGTTGCTAGGTAAGCCACCCGAAGAAGAGGAGGGTTTGGACATAAATCCCTCAAACATCGAAAGTAATTTATTTTCAAACTTAGCTAAATTTCGCTCCATACGGTTTTGACATTGCTCCAAACTTTGTTGCATACGGTTTTGCTTAAGCTCAATCTTGTTATTTTGCCCATTGATCGAATTTTGAAACTCATTTTTCAAAGTATTCATTTGTCCTTGAAAGTTATTTTGAAGAGATTTCAAATTTTCCTCATTTGTTTTAATGTAGCTTGACAAATCATTTTGATTGTTATGAAAACCTTGATTATTTTGATTAGCATGAAATCTATTTCCTGGATTGAAATTCCCTTGGATACCACGGTTAAAATTATTCCCATTGTTTCCATTGTTGTACCTATTTTAAACTGGTGGAAAACCCGGTGGAGCAACATGATTTTGACGAGGAGCTTGACTGTTAGGGCCATAAGTTCCCGTCGCGGCAAAAGCACTAGCTTGATCAAACCCCGTGGTTGAACAAGCATAATTAGGATGTGCTCCACCACATGATATACAAAAATTCTCAACCATATTAATCGTTCCATGAGGATTCTTCCTAATCTCATTCAACAACGTAGCAAATCTGTTGGAAATACGTTTTTACGTATTTAGGAAGATTCGGTCACTCCGACAATATATTAAGTAATAGCTCGTAGACTAGATATCTTTTAATATATCAAACAAGGAAAAGCCTGATCCATGCTTGTATGGCCGGCCCAATTGTAAGCCCAAGCCCATCTTATGGGCTTGGTATATAAACCCTCTCCTTAGATGGAGAGGGTGGTGATTTCATTTCAATAACACATAGTTCTTAAACTTTCTCTCTCTAGAAGTGTGAAATCCACCATCTTTCTATCTCTTTCTATCTCTAAAACATAAGCAATATTTACATATCCTACAAATGGTATCAAGAGCCATGGGATGATTGTTTGGTTTTTGTGTTTGTGTTCTTGATTCTCTCGCCCATTTTGATCCAAAATCATACGAACCGATTTTTTTTTTGTGTTTTTATGATTTAATCTTGATATACTTCATCTAGTTACTTGTTATAGTGATTTGGTATTGGTATTTTGGTTAAAAACACAAAATTTTTGGGTGTTTGACTCATTTTTAGGCTTAGAATCTCGAATTTGTTGTGTTATTGTACTGTCCGAGAAAAGTGAGATTCATAGTACGATCTGTGTATTCTGGTCGCATAAACCTGGGGTGTCTATTTGTGATCCAATAGCACGATCACATAATACGATCACTCGTTGCGATCATGAGTACGATCACTCGTTGCGATCACGAGTACGATCACACGTTGCGATCACGAGTACGATCACACGTTGCGATCACTAGCTGCGATCACCAGTACGATCACTCATTGCGATCGTTGGGTACGATCACGAGTGCGATCAAGGAGTACGATCGTTGGGTGCGACCAAGGAGTACGATCGTTGGGTGCGATCAAGGAGTACGATTGTTGGGTGCGATCAAGGAGTGCGATCTCTCGTCACGATCAAGGACTGCGATCTCCACTGCCATCCAACATTTTTTTCAAAAACGTGTTTTTGAAAATTTTTAACTCGTGTGTAATTTTGACTTGGATTTTTGGTTTATTGAGGACATAATTTAGGGGATTTCAACATTATTTCTCAGATTTAAAACACAACAACAAATACATTTACTTTCTCTGAATAATCGATCAACTTTGTAAATCTTAACTTATAGAAATTGAGTACACATCTCTCACAGATAAGTCAATCCTCTCGGGTACGGATAATCTTCCACCAATGTTGGTGAAGTCTATGTATGAGGATTGGGCTTCCCGAATCGAGCTTTATATGTTGAACAAAGAAAATGGACATCTAATTTGGGTATTGGTGCTCAATGGACCATTGGTATATGGTACTGTGATGGAAGGTGCTGTTACTCGTCCTCGCACAACGGGTGAACTAACTGGAGATGCTAAGATACAAGACAAGTGTGATAAACAAGCTACAAATATCATTCTCCAAGCCCTTCCTCCAGATGTCTACAAACTCGTCAGTAAACATAAAGTTGCCAAAGAGTTATGGAATAGAATTCGTGTTCTAATGCAAGGCACTTCGTTAACTAAACAAGAACGAGAGTTTAAGCTTTATGATACTTTTGATAAGTTTGCCTATGTGCCAGGGGAGACTCTCAATGATTAATATCTGAGATTTACCCTATTGTTGAATGAGCTCAATATCTATGGCATGGCAATTCCTACGTTTCAATTGAACACCAAGTATTTGAACACTCTTCCTTCAGAATGGAAAAAGTACGTGACGGATGTTAAATTGGCTAAGGACTTGCATAACACCAATGTGGATCAACTTCAAGCTTTTCTTCAACAACACGAATGCCATGTGATCGAGGCTCGGTTGTCTACACCTCAAGTTCATGATCCACTTGCCATGTATGCTTCTTAAAAACATGGCTTATACTTATAAACAACCATCATACTTGCAGCAACCACCACCACATACCTATTAGCAACCACAGCAACCATCTTATCAACCACTAATGATGCCATAGCAAGCATTTCAACAAAGTGTTCATCAACAATCTTTTCCACAGCAACCACCAAATCAGACATCACCATCACAAGCCAACACTTCTCCATTGGGATATACTCCTCAGCACGGATATTTTCCAATTGAAGCACAACCAACACAAGCCTTCTACTCCAATGAACTTCCACCAATCCAAGCACCGGTCTTTACTCCAAATGATACGCCAGCTGATGTTCTAAACCATCTCACTACCTACTTGTCAAAACTTGTTGCAACTAGAGTATTTCCACCAACAAACAATCAGCTCTGCACCTCTTCAAATCCTCGACAACAAGCCACTGTTCAAGATGGTCAAGTGACGGTGCAACCTATTCAGGGAAGGCAAACTTCATATGGACCTCCTACAAGGACTGTGAAGGCTCAAGCTGTGAATTCTCAAGCTAATGGAAATGGAAGCCCTATTGGTCCTCAAAAGGCTGTGACTTGCTACAATTGTCGAGGACAAGGTCATATGGCTAGGGAATGCACTCAGCCAAAACGAAGAAGGGATGCAACATGGTTTCGTGAGAAGATGTATTTGGTTGATGCTCAGTCTAAGGGAAAGATCTTGGATTCAGAAGAGTTAGCATTTCTTGCAGACCCAGGGGCAGTAGACAATGAAGTCATTGCAGTCGTTTTCACTTCTAATGCAGCTTATCAAGCAGATGATCTTGACGCATATGATTCGGATTGTGATGACATTCACTCTGCCCAAGCTGCTCTCGTTGCTAATCTCTCTCACTACGGTTCTGATGTCATCAGTGAGGTACCCACCACAACCAATCTTGGTAATGATGATAACCAACATCAAGTTGGGCATGAAAAGGACAACCTCGAACAGCATTTAGGAACTAGTAACTCAAATGATGTGGTACCCAATCCTACACATTTGAGTGAACCTCAACCAAATGCTACGACGGGTATGGAATCTTATGCTCAACATGATTTGGTCATGGTACCTAAACATATTATTGATCAAATGCATATGGCTCTCAGACAGTCCGTAGATACGAATTCCACCCTAACAGCTGACCTTGCGTTGCATAAAGAAAAGGTCAAAGCTTTTGAAATGGTCCCTCAACCAGAGAAAATAACATGTTCTGAATTTGACCAATTTCGTTTTGAAAAGATTGAACACTTGAAAGAAATAGAATCATTAAAAGCTAATCTTTCCAATGAATTAAAAGCAAAAGAGTCGGTTGTCAATGATTTTTAGAAACTTAAAATGGATTTCGAAACTCTCGAGTCTAAAAAGTTTGAATCGGAAATTAATGCTACCAAACTTCTTAAATTCAAAGAACAACAGCTTTTAAAACAATACGCCTCCACAGAAAAGGTTCATCTGTTAACTAAATCGTTTAAAGAACTCGAACTTAAGCGTCTTTAAGGTTTACCACCTAATCCCGGTTATGCAAAACAAGCTCAGGAATATATTCCGTGTCTTTATGTTATGACCCTAATTGGCAAATCGAAAGAAGTACCTTTTGTTCGTAGTACTGAGGAGACACAGTCACTTGCGGAAGAAACTCATTCTAAAATACTTTCAAAATTCCATAAGCTTGATTATGATACGTATAATAAAGATCAATTTTCTAAAAAGACACGTATTCGCTTACAAAAGGAATTAGCTTAATTGACAGTTATTGTGCCCCAAAGTTTGTCAAATGAAAACCCTCCTAGTACGTCTCCTACACTTGTCAAAACGGATTTAACGAAGTTAATTCCACCGGTAAGTAAGGCGTCCGTTAGCTTAAATGTGGTACACCAACACTTAGCTGATTTTGACAAGGTCATTTTGGAACGTACGACGGCTTCGGCCATAACGGAAGGTGAATGAAATTTTGAGCACACTAGAGCTGCGTTCCGAGACGAAACTGTTCTGTTTTTAAAGAATGTTAAAGCTTGCCTTAGTAATATTGATCAAGATTTGCTTTTGGAAATAGAAGAAGTTAGACATGTTTTCAATGAAATGGATGATGCTTATGAAAATAGTTTACTTGAAATAGAACGGGTTTCACGCCATAATGATCAGCTTCTGAAGCAAGTGATGTCTCATGATATAGTTTCTGTGTGTGTGAATAAAAGTGTTGATAATGATTTTATTGTGCATAATGTTAAATATATGGATATTGTGGTAGATAGTACTTGTCACAAATTTGACGCTGAATTTTTAAAGTTTCAAGATTCTTATACTTTGCTTTCAAATTTTTTTGATGAGATCCAAAAACATTGTATTACGCTTGAATGCAAGCAACAATTTATTCAAGAGATCTTTGAAACTTGATTGGAAGGTGTTAATATAGATGAGGCAAATTTTCAAAAGAATTTTCGATTGACTTTACAATCAAAACAGCGTCAACCGAGTGACAAGGTTGCTAAATCTTTGCCGATAGACATAGAGAAATCTAAGGGGCTTAACTGTGTGAACGTACTTGAGGTCGCTGAGAATTTAAAACTTGATCTAGATAATCGAGTTTCCAAGATTTTGTCCAAAGTTGATAACTTAAAACAGAAAAATACACGACTCTTCGATTCAGTAAAGCCCGCATGTGCTAATACCACTGCACAGAATCAATCTTTGATTAAACAATTGAATCGAAAGTCGGTGGAAATATCTGATTTGAGGGAACAAATTTGTGATAAAAATCTGGCTTTGGCTGAGTTAAAGGAAACACTTCGTACTCTAAAAGGAAAGAATGTTGTGGATAACGCAGCCACTGTCTCATCATCCTCCTCTAGTGCAATCAAAAGGAACCTTATCGCCGTCACACCACTTAAAAAGGGCCCTAGGACTAAACCATCTCAAACTTTGGTCACCAAAGATAAGGCGGAATCAAAACCAGCTTCTAATATTCACATGTTGCCTTCTACAGGAGTAAGCACCACTACTAAGGCTCAAAGATCTAAGCTTAAAAGAAACAAGAAGAATGATAGGATCTTGCCCCCATCTAGTAGTCAAGTGAAGAAGAAAGTAGAAGCCCATCCTAGGAATGTTATTTCTGTTTTGAATATAAAGAATCATGTAGCTAAACCTAAAGGCTCTGCGGTTGTGCAGTGTTCTAAGCTTACTGTGAATTCTAATTTGAAATGTTGGAATTGCAATGAATGTATATTTTCTAGTCGTCATGATTCTTGCCTTATTGACCATGTGAATGAGATGAATGCCCAGAAAAATGGATTAGAATGGAAACCGACTGGGAAAGTGTTAACCCAAGTTGGTTGGATGTGGCGTCCCACTGGTAGAACTTTCACTATAGTAGGAAATACGTGCCCTTCAACTAGGATCACTCCCACTAAAGCGATGAAAGTGTGCCCTTTAACTAGGAGTACCAAGGCTACCAAAACACAAACGTGTCCTTTAACTAGGAACACCAACACTACCGTAGGAACCAAGTACCCTTTAAATAGGTCTACTCCCACTGTAGTGCCCGCTAATACTCCAAAACCTCAGAAAGTTGGAACAATAAAACCTGTTAGTGGTAAAACTCACAATAGAAAACGCAGGAAATCTAAGGGCAACACAAATGTTAGCAATTCTGATAATATTATATCTGTATCTGCTAACACTCCGGAACCAATGGTTTCCAATGCATTGTCTACTGTTGTTGTTGAAAACAGGTGGTCCAAATTGTTCTCTGGTATTTGGACGCTGGTTGCTCTAAACATATGACCGGAGATCGCTCTTAGCTCAGAAATTTCGTCAGCAAGTTTCTTGGTACGGTTCGATTCAGAAATGATCATATTGCAAAGATAATGGGTTACGGTGAATATCATATTGGGAATGTTATAATTTCAAGAGTGTATTATGTGGAAGGTCTCGGTCACAATTTATTTTTTGTGGGACAATTTTGTGATGCAAACCTAGAAGTTGCTTTTTGAGAGCATACCTGCTTCATTCGTAATTTGGAAGAGGTTGATTTATTGAAAGGTACTCGAGGAAATAATTTGTATACTTTGTCTCTACAAGACATAATGGCCGCTTCTACCGTATGTCTTCTCTCCAAAGCATCGAAGACTAAGTCATGGTTATGGCATCAACGGTTATCTCATCTTAACTTTGACGCTATTAATCATTTGGCGAAAAACGAACTTGTTCGTGGTCTTCCTAAACTTACATTTCACAAGGATCACTTATGTTCTGCGTGTACAATGGGGAAAAGCACTAAGAAATCATACAAACCCAAGACTGGAGACACCAACCAAGAGAAACTTTATTTGTTGCATATGGATCTTTGTGGGCCAATGCGTGTTGAAAGTCTTAGTGGTAAAAAGTACATCCTTGTCATTGTGGATGATTACTCTCGGTTTACATTCTTACAACAAAAAATGAGGCACCTAAATTCATCATCGGATTTCTCAAGATGATTCAAGTGCGTCTCAACACTACTGTCCGACGCATTCGTATAGATAATGGAACTGAATTTGTGAATCAAATTTTGCGTGATTATTATGAAGAAGTTGGCATATCTCATGAAACATCCGTTGCTCGCACTCCACAACAAAACGGTGTCGTTGAAAGGCGAAATTGCACACTTATGGAAGCTGCTCGAACGATGTTAATTTACGCAAAGGCTCCATTGTTTTTATGGGCAGAAGCAGTATCTACAGCAGTTTACACCCAAAACCGATAACTAATTCGAAAACGCCATGGTAAAACACCTTATGAGCTGCTCCATGGAAAAGTTCCAGATTTATCATATCTTCATGTATTTGGTTCTCTTTGCTATCCAAATAATGATGGTGACAATTTGGGAAAACTTCAACCAAAGGCGGATATTGGTATTTTCATTGGTTACGCACCCGCAAAGAAGGCATACCGAATCTACAACCGTAACTCTCGCAAGATCCTCGAAACTATGAATGTTGATTTTGATGAGCTGACAGCAATGGCTTCTGAGCAAACCAGCTCTGAACCCGCACTTCATGAAATGGGACCCAGTAACATTAATTCTGGTCTTGTCCCAAATAACCCTACTTCATCATCATTTACACCACCTACAAGGACTGAATGGGATACGTTGTTTCAACCGTTCTTTGATGAATTCTTTACTCCTTCAAGCATTGTTGCTCCAGAACCTGAGGTAATAGCTCCGGTAACCGAAGTTGTCGCTCCAGCAACCGAAGCACAATCAGACACATCTACACCTACAATTGGTCAAGATATACCTTCAACGAGTAATTCTGAACCAACACATGTTTCAACTACCCATGTCATGCCTATTGATGGTGAAGAGGATGATGATGATCACGATTTGGAATTCGCTCACATGCGTGAACTTCCATTCTTTGGTGTACCTATTCCCGATTCTAATCAAGCCGGGTCATCCACCTCAGAGGAAGCTCCTACTACGATTTACTCCAATCCACGGATTCGTGAACATGACAGCAAGTGGAAATAGGATCATCCTATATATTCTATTATAGGTGACCCTAATCTCTCGGTATCCACACGAAGTCAGTTACAAGAAAATGCAATGTTTGGTCATTTTGATGTTTTTCTCACTAAAGTTGAACCTAAGACATGGCAAGAAGCTTTTACTCAATCCTGTTGGATAGAAGCTATGCAAGAAGAACTTAATGAATTTATACGTCTTGAAGTATGGGAACTTGTCCCATGCCCGGATCAAGTGCAGTTACTCACTTTGAAATGGGTTTACAAGGTGAAAATCGATGAGTTAGGTGGAATATTGAAGAACAAAGCTCGACTAGTAGCTCGTGGATACAAGTAATTATTGGGCATCGACTTTATGGAATCCTTTGCACCTGTTGCCCGTTTGGAAGCTATTAGACTATTCCTCGCTTATGCAGCCCATATGAATATGATCGTCTATCAGATGGATGTGAAGACGACATTTCTTAATGGTGAAATCAAGGAAGAGGTCTATGTTCAACAGCAGGATGGTTTTGTGAATCCTAATTATCCTAATCATGTGTACAAGCTTAAGAAGGCTCTCTATGGGTTGAAGCAAGCTCCACGCGCATGGTATTATCTATTGTCACAAATCCTCATTACGCAAGGCTTCACTAAAGGCAAGGTGGATCCCACGTTTTTCATTCAAAAATGAGGTAAAGATATGATTATGGTACAAATATATGTTGATGATATTATATTTGCAGCCTCAACCCAAACCTTATCCGACGAGTTTGGGAAACTCATGTGTTCCATGTTTAAGATGTCAATGATGGGCAAGGTATCATTCTTCTTAGGTATTCAGATATCTCAAAGTCCTAGAGGCATCTTTATCAATCAATCCAAGTATTCCCTTGAATCTCTTAAGAAATATAAGATGGAATCTTGCGACCCCGTGGATACTCCAATGGTGGAACGAACCAACTTGATGCAGATCCACATGAAGTTGCCGTTGATCCGACACTTTATCGTGGAATGATCGGTACTCTTCTGTATATCACAGCTAGTCGACCTGATCTTCAGTTTGCTATATGTATGTGTGCTCGGTATCAAACTCGGCCTACTGAATTACACTTAGCTACTGTAAAACGGATCTTTCTGTATCTTAAAGGAACCATTAATTGGGGACTTTGGTATTCGAAGGACTCTTCGATTGCACTTATGGCATATGCAGATGCGGATCACGCAGGTTGTCAAGATACAAGGCGTAGCACGAGTGGAACATTGCAACTACTAGGAGATCGACTAATCAGTTGGGCATCGAAAAGGCAGAAAAGCGCTGCAATTTCAAGTACGGAAGCAGAATACATAGCTATGTCCGGTTGCTGTGCTCAAATTCTTTGGATGAGATCACAATTAACCGACTATGGTCTAGGTTTCAACAAAATTCCGATGTACTGCGATAACAAGAGTGCAATTGCCTTATGCTGCAACAATGTTCAATTTTCCCGGTCGAAGCATATTGACATTCGCTACCACTTCATCAAGGAGCAAGTGGAAAATAGAGTGATAGAGATTTACTTTGTACGATCTGAGTATCAATTGGTGGATATTTTCACGAAGGCTTTAGATCGTGCTCGAATTGAATTTTTGGCCGACAAGCTAGGAATGATAACCTTCTCGCCTGAGACTCTAAAGGAATTGGCAGATGAAGCGAAAGAATAGTGGTGGTAAACTATTCTCCTTATCCTTGGTAATCATCTGTATATATTGTTTATATTTTATATCCACAAAAGCAAAATACAATAATATAAAACCATATACAAACCATAAAAATTGAAAAATTCAGAAAAATCCAAAAATATTTTTACTTTATTTTTCAAAGGCATGTCTTTTGGTACGATAATATTTACGGCCTTAGAAATGTCGATTAATATTGATACGGCGCCATAAATAGAGTTCGTACAAAATTTGTAAATATTTCATAAAGCATGCCCAAATGGCTTGTAGTTATTTCAGACTGCAACCCGTTTTTCATATTAAAGTCAAGTATTTCTTACGAAAACTTTGGCTCTCAAAGGGAATTAATTTTCTCGGGCAAGATTTACTTTAAAACCTTGTAAGGGATCAAGTTTACTTTATAACTTGGTCTAACACAAATCTATGTACGCTTCAGTGCATTTATTTGTTAAAACAAGAGAATTCTTGTTTTTAAGAAGCTATCATCTCTACAACCATAGCAATCTACAATTGGTATCTACATACTCGACGATGCGACTACTCAACCGACGACTACAACTCTTTCAATAGAACACGGGTCAACAATTGAGGGGGAGCAATTGTCAAGCATTCAGAATCTTCGATGCCGAAAGTGCCAAGTTCACAAGTTGGTGTCAAGACAACAATACCAATCGTACACGTGGTGTCAAGAGATGACTTCAGACGTGACGAGGCGACCAACATATGCTGACAAGAACCATTTGATCTTATCATATGATGTTCTCTTCAATCAGGTCCAACCTTGTCAAATTTTTCTGATATGGTGAATATGTGATCATGTGACAAATCGGTATCATATCTCATACATTTGGTATCATGAAGATAAAACGGACTTGCATTTTTTCTTCCCAAAACCTTTGTTAAAACTTCATTAAATCAATTGATATTAAAAACATCGATTGGGTTAATATTTTTAATATGGGGGAGAAAATGTGATTTAATATGGGAAATTATCACAAATGGTTTGACTTAATGTGAAAGCTCATCTCGACATGTGCGAAATGTTTTCGAATATCGTGGCATATGTTAAGGGGGAGCAAAATGGATTTGCACTTCAAAAATGGATTTCATGGTGATTTATACTTACCCACAACCTATTTATTTCACGACGATGAAGATTGTGGTGACATAAGGATGGTAGGATAGGTTAAGTCCAATGATTCTTCTTAAACCGGAGGAATCTTCCCAAGGACATTCCATAGCTAGAAATAGTAGTCCTTAGGAAAGATGGAGAAAGATTATGAACGTAGCTGAATGCCGACCAAGTACTTAAGTTACAACTGGAACAATCACAACAAGGTGCTAGTTATGACGTATTGGTAAGCATTGAAATGGTTGAAGAATGAAAAAGAATTTTAAAGATAAAGGGTGTAAAGAAAGAAGCCCTCCTTACCACTTAGGCAGAAACCGGGTCAATACATATGCTATTGAGATCATTTTAATGATGCTTGATATTGAAGATAAGACATCATGGACCCAGTGATGCAACGCATAACCCATCCCAGCTTACTCAGATATCTCTCAAAAGGTATTTGTTTTAATCACACGGAGACAACGCATTATCTATTGATTTATTCACTCCGAATAAATTGGTATTGAAATGGTGGCACTCCTCTCCAGCCTCCGATCACAAAAGTCCAAAATGCACGATCGAGTCTAGAGCCATTTGAGATCATCAAATATCTCATTAGGACACATTTCCGAATTTCCTTGCTTCTTCACACACTGTGAAAAGTAAGAAAGATATTAAGAGTCATACGCAAAATCTTCATGATCTTGCCTGAACATCCGAGTAATACGAAAGTATTTACAATGAAGATGGAAATCCTTCTTGAGCGAATATCAAAAATCTCATGGTAGGTGACTTGTGCGATTCTTTATGAATCAAGCTTGTGATAACTGGAAAGCAGCCGTGGTTTAATTCTTAACTGACTTAAACACGTTCCAGGCCTCTACGCAATATCTAAGTGATCTTGCCAGAACACTCAGAGTGATACCTTAGTGTTCACAATGACGAGTGGAAATACTTCTAGTGTTAACCTTAAACAGCACTTGGTAGGTAACTTGCAAGATTCAATATGAATCAAGCTCGTGACAACTGGAAAGCAACGATGGTGCGATTCTTTAATGAATCAAACTTGTTCCAGGAATCAGAATTGACGGCTTCAATCATGCAGATAATTTTATCCAAATGATTCACTCTTTACGTTCGCAATCAGCTTTGGACGGTCGAGTAAAGAGAACGAGTTTACCCGCGAAATCTTGTCAAGGAGATTTTTAATTAAATCTACCTGCCACAAGTACGATATTTTATATCGTCCAATGGTCTTCACCGACCGGAGGTAAAATGCTACCGAATTAGAATGAAATGTTCAAATCCATTTCGTTCGTGTGTACTTATGTTGCGGCATTTGAAGACGGTGGCGTTGCGGAATCCGAGAAGAAGTCGTCCCCGCATGCTTATACTTTATGCACTTAATACCTCATCTAATTCAAGAAAGCCTAAAAGTTAAGTCTTCCGCTGTATCGAACTCTGAAGCTTTCAAGAATTATGAAGGTATAAGTATGTGGGACATGAAGTCACGAAGAGGCGAAGATCACAAGTGATGGATGCACAAGATGTTCACCAGAAAAGAAAAAGAAAAGAAAGACGAAGACTACGAGCTCAAGACAAGCATAGTATGCTAGGTTTATTTTATTATTGTAACTTGGGTAACGCCCTTGTTTGGAGTGACCTCTCTTAGGGGGAGATTGTTGGAAATACGTTTTTACGTATTTGGGAAGATTCGGTCACTCCGACAATATATTAAGTAATAGCTCGTAGTCTAGATATCTTTTAATATATCAAACCAGGAAAAGCCCGGTCCATGCTTGTATGGCCGGCCCAATTGTAAGCCCAAGCCCATCTTATGGGATTGGTATATAAACCCTCTCCTTAGATGGAGAGGGTGGTGATTTCATTTCAATAACACATAGTTCTTAAACTTTCTCTCTCTAGAAGTGTGAAATCCACCATCTTTCTATCTCTTTCTCTCTCTAAAACATAAGCAAGATTTACATATCCTACAAAATCCATTATCGATCTTAGAGTCCAATCTATCAATCTTGGTATTAGATGAATTCATATTGGAAACAACCGGTGTGTTTCGTGAATATTGCACTCTAGACTTATTTTCAATGATACCCCACGTGTCTCTCGGAGTTTTTCTTAAAAGATTACCACCCGCGGCGACATTTAAAGAATCTTGTTCAACCATATTAAGTCCATTATAAAAAGTATTGATTTGGTGTAATTCCGAGAAACCGTGGTGTGGACATTGTCTCAACAAATCTTTAAACCTTTCCCAAGCAACTCCAAACGATTCATGCACTTTTTGTTCAAATCTAGTGATCTCATTTTTAAAGTGAGTTGTTTTAGATGGTGGAAAGAAGTAATCATGAACTTAGACACTAAATCATCCCATGTCAAAATCGAACCCGGTGGTTCTTTTTCATACCGAAGCTTAGCGTTCCCCTCGAGCGAGTACGAAAAACCATGATCTTAATCGCGTCATTCGGCATATCTCTAAACTTAAGAGTCGAGGTAATACGAAGAAAATTCCGAATGTGAGAGTGCGGGTTATCGGTCTCATTGCCACGAAATTGGTCGGCACGAATGAGTGATAAAAGACCCGTCTTAATCTCATAATGATCCGCCAAAATAGCCGACACAACGATTGCTTCCCCATACCCTTCGGTGGGTGCACAGAGCAATTCCTCCATTGTTCGGTTATCGGCCATCTCTACAACAATAGGTGGAAACTCGGGTTCCATTATTCGTTGTTGACGATTTCTATTTCTACGAGGAATGTTTTCAAGCCTATCGTGATTAATCAAAAGTCGAGTAGAACGTAATTGCATAAACCAACGTGACGAGAATTTAGAGGGTTGAAGAGAATAAATTAGATAAGAAGAAGATCATTTTTGGTATTTTTATTTGGTATTTCTCAATAAAAAAGATTGATAAAAACAAGGAATAAGGATAATTACTATGGAAGTAATTATCAGTCGTCCCTCTCAATATACGCACATGCAAGCGGGGAAACGAGGTGGCACAAAGCACTTAAAAACCTTTTTCCTTAGACGACCTTTTATAGCTCGTCGCCTTATACCCACCTTATAGTTTGTATAAATTGAGTTCAATTTTTTATTAGTATTTATCTATTTTTCCTTTTTTTTCGTTTTGGATTCGAATACAATAGCTAGGTGATGAAATCCCAATAATATAGTAACAACAAAAAACACGAAAAATGATACATACTATAATAATAGAAAAATAACAAAACTTTTCGAGGACGGAAAGGGTCTTCAAATCAACAATCAACAAATCTCCACGAACGAATCGTACACAAGATCCCCGGCAGCGGCGCCAAAATTTTTGATGTGTTGAGGAAACGTCGGTGTATTTTAATTAGATACGTTATAGGGCAAATTTAGGAAATTACCCTTAGGAAAAGGTAATAATCCGTAGATAAGCCAAAGACGAATTCAATTAAACACGTGAGCGATCCAAGTTCATTGTACACGAGGATCTTGTGAATTTGAGACATTTGTTTAAATTTGGACAATCGATTTGAATTGTGTTTCGGTTTTTAATCCAAGGATAATTCTACCATTTTTAAATCCTAAGTGCATGAATCGTACCCCAATTAATATTATAATAGACAATTATTTAAAATTTAAACTTTTAAACTATTTCAAATTAATGATCTATTTAAAATCTATTTAAAATCTATTTAAAATTAATCTATTTAACTAAAAATACTTTTACACTATTAAAAATCTATTTAAACAACTTTAACTTTTAAATAACAAATTCTATTTAATAACTATTTTTATTTAAAACATAATTAATTAAAATTTATATTATTTAAAAACTAAGATATAAAAACAATTTAAATTTCTAAAAATTATAAAATATATTTTAATTTGACGTATCTATTTATATTTTTAAACTTTATAAAATAAATTTTTAAAACTTATGATTTAATTTTATTAAATGAAAACTATGTATTTAAATAGAACTAAAAGCTGACAGTCAATTTTAAAGAAGCTATATTAATTAGAAAGACTGTAATAAAACCAAAATAACAAACTAGACTAGCTGGTTAGCACGTTGGGTGCTTATACTTGAAGTCAAGGGTTCGAGTCCCACAAGGGACACTTTTTTTGTGAATTAATTTTTTTAATTTTGGAATAGATAAATTAACAGTAAAACTCATAGGGATGACTTTTTGGAAATTATTTGGATAATAAAAATAGTCACAGACAGATCAGTTAATCAGTCCCCAAATGAATTTATTTGGGAAACTGATTTTACACAACAAAAATAATAATTTAGATAAATCAAATAGGACTTTTCAAACTAGAGAATCTGCTACCCTATACTACTCAGCATAAACTAACAAATATCATCAAATCTAAACGTTTAATCAGCAAAGTATGAAACAAATTAATGCTAAAAATTCAGACATAACAGTTAAATCATATTACTAGATAACCTAAACAAATCCTATAAACGCATAAACCCAACAATATCTCTGATAAATCAAAAGCACAGTTACAGATTACTCAAGCACACTACAGATTCATCAGTACTTCTCAATTTAATGACATAACATCAGCAACTTACAAATCAAAGTAAACAATCAGCAGTCTACTATATCAGAAATTACTAACCAAAACTAGATAAACCAAATCAGCAAACTATCAGCTAAAAAACTTGCATACAAAACTCACTTATTTAGATTAATCCAAACCCCTATTTAAAGCAGATTTATAAACAACAGATAACCAAAACAGATTTATCTAAATTGTAAAAGCTAGGACAGATCTACAAACTATCTAAACTACCCCAAAGCTGTACAGTTAAATCAAAACATTCAGATATCAAAAACATTAATCCACAAATTATCACAATACCATTTAAACTAGCAGATTCATAAACTGCCAAACATGTCAGATCCCTCTAAATTTAAACATATAAATTAGAACAGTAAGCATAAATCAAAACATTGAGCATTTTAAACAGATTGATCTAAAAACATAGAAACTTAAATAGAGTTGAACCTTTTGGAGAGAACTTTTGGGAAGAGGTGCAGTGCTGAGCTGACCTAGTAAACCGAATCAACTCCACCATTTGTCACCATTAATTGGTCTAACCATGACCATAACACCATCGAATCACCACCATCGAACCACATTAATTTATTTTGTTAAACTTTCTAGTGGGGAAAGTTTTCCCCAAATTTCACTTTTGATATTTAACTCAAGCTATTATTTAGCTTAATTAAATAACATTCAATATTATACCAATACAGATTAAAGAAAGGAAATATTGCAATAAACTTTAAACAGTATTTAAATCGAGACAATTGAACCTCAAAATAAACTTTTTTTATTAATATCAGAAACAGATTACAATACTAAGAAAAGAAAATTACAATTATATTCCTAAACCTAATTTAGCATAATAACAGTAAAATGAAAAAAATGGGATGCAAATTACAGAATAATTGGGGGTTTTTATAGGAAAACCCCCATGCCTTGCTGATAGAGTTTGTTGAGAAGAACCTTTGATCTTGGCCCTTGAATCCGCATCTTCTCTTTCATTCTTTAATCTTGTGGCTGATATTTGCACACTAGCATACGGATCGCCAACGTGGCTTGATTGTGTGCTAGTTGTGCTTCTTTGAAGCTGACATGGCATCTCCTTATTAGTGGAATGGGGATGATGAGGTGTTCTGGCCAATCATATGGGGCTGTGATGAGAGAGGGGAGCCACGTGGCCTGGATAGGACCATCACCAAGCTCCGATAAAGTTGGTAATTATTTACCAACGCGTGTGTTAACACGCGCTCTGAATCAAAAAGCCCCAAAATTGGTATTTTAGGGTTTGGGTGAAAAAGGTAATAGGTTTATTTGGTTGAGAGAGAAGGGTTGTGGATACTTTGTTTGTATCGAAATAATGGTGTGTGGTAAGTTGTATATGGTTTGACCAAGGATAAAACAATGAAACGTTATATAACTTTTGAACCGTTCATAGTTATTAATCTAATGGGCTTCATTCTCTTTGCTTCCACAGTCTCAAAGACCATTTTTGTAATAATGGGCTTTTGGCCCATAGTATTTTTATCCGTCACATGTTATTTGCAAAATGGGCCTTGTTTTGGGCTTGTGGTTTTAAAAGTAGATAACTTTTTCCTTAAATGGGCTTTTGAGCCCATTAATCCAATGTGGGTCCCACAAGGCCCAAATAACCTTCATCAAGTTAAATCTACTAAAAACGAATTCATATTTGGCTTCCTTGATCTTTTCATCAAACTCGTGTCGTTTTTGTCGATTTTCGTGAACTTCGGTACTTACACACATTAAACAACAAAAACACATATACAATGCCATTTTTATTCATTTTGTGCATTTATTGATTGTTAGTTGATATAAATGATATGAGTAAAATCTCTCATATCAAGGCGCGCGAGCAACAGGTGCAGCTCCCGGCACTAAATCGATACGAAACTCAACTTTACGAGATGGCGGTAAACCCGACAACTCTTCAAGAAAAACTTCTAGTTACTCCCGAATTACAGGCACGTCTTATAATTTCTTCTCAACTACACTATCACTAGATATCTGAGCAATAAATACTTCACATTCTTCTTCCACATACCTCATCATCTTCAAACAAGACACTGCCCTCAAACATGAAGTGCACTCATCACCCTTCACAGTCAACACCCGGTTTCTCAACGGAATCTGAACCAACCTTTTACCACAAACAATCATCGCACCACGCGCAACTAACCAATCCATAAAAATAATCACATCAAAATACCCTAGATCTATAGGCATCAAATCAATATCAAACACATAATTCCCTAACTTCAAGGAACACCCTTTTAGTATAGAACTAGTGCTAACAATCTTTCCATCGGCTAACTCCACATTATAACTAGTCGCTAACCTTACTGGTTCCTTATCCATAAGGCGAATAAATCTAATATCTACAAAGCTTCTATCAAATCCAGAATCAAACAACACACTAGCATAACGAGCATCAAGTAAGAACGTACCAGTCACCACGTTCGGACCTTGCGGCTTGTCGGCATCACCCACAACATAGGCTGGAGTAGCAGCAGTAGCATTTCCTCCTTGTTGATTGCCAACCCTCGTGCAATTCCCTTGCTTATGACCTCTACCACCACATCCAAAACAAGTCAGCACCCTTGTAGCATTAGCCCTAGTGGCCACCCCTTGTTCTTACAATCTGTTGCCTTGTTCCCTGCTTTCCCACACTTGTTGCAAGCAGGAGGGCAATTCGCAATACGATACAGCTGCAATGACCACACTTAGGGTTCAGTTTATTTCTTTGGGGTACAGTATCAGCACGAGCACCATCATTCCTCCTCAGATTATATTGTTGATTCCTATTCTACCCTTGGTTATAGTTGTTACGATAACCTCCACGATTCTGACCTTGGCTCGACTGTGCAGCTTCCCATTTCCTTTTGTTTCCCTCAGCAATACTGTCTTTCTTATTTTGGAGCTTCACATCCATCAAAGCACGAGCCATCCGAACAACTTCATCAAAAGATCTAGGTTTCGACAAAGTAGTCCACCTTTGATATTACTAGACAAACCCTTAATGTACTGCTTCATCTCTTACGGTCGTCTGCAAAAGCATCAGGACATAACAAACACAACTCAGAAAATCTCCTTGTATAAGCAATGATATCATTATTCCTCAACACTCGATGTCTCAACTCATCTTCCAATTGACCCAACTCTTCCTCAGGATAAAACTTAGCAGTCAACAATCCTCTAGTCACAGTCCATGACCTTCCATTGGCCACAACCAATCCCACAGTAGCTACCTGACTATTCCACCAGCTCAAGGCATCATCCTGAAATGTAGCAACAACAAACTTCACCTTATTCGCCTCTGAACACCCACTAATCTCAAAAGTACTCTCAATTTTCTCAATCTATCTTCGCAGTTCCAAAGCACCACCAGTACCATAAAATTGGGTAGGCTCACATTTCATGAAACTAGCATACGAACATTCTCTTGGAGCTTGCGGACCAATAGCAACACCAGCCCCTACACCTTGACCCCTCTCAGCACGATCATCATCACTACTATCATCATCATCAGAGTCTTCATCACTCGAATACGCCTTCCTTTTTACTTTATAACTTGACTCACCCACCATTTTATTCTTTCCTTTGGAAGTAGACCCATCCTCAGGTGGAAGCTGTCCCTCCACAAAGTACACCTCGTCACCACACAACACATACTCTCCCACTAGCAGTGGTCGAATCAAAGAAAGAGTCTCAACACGACCTAACACTTCTCTGAACCTCAAATTCTAACTCTGAAAAGGTCTCACCTTAGCTTCCCATTCACTCATCCGCTCAAACCTTGCATGCTCTTCCTTAAACCTCTCAAACTAAGCACTCAAATTCTTCACCATATATCTAAGACTAGTGACCTCGTCCATCTCCCTAGCCCTCACATAATCAGACCTCATCACCCAAACACAAACCTGTGAAATGCCTTCTCATTCTCCTTAAACCTCTTAATCACACGATTCTCCAGCACGTACCTCCCAAACATCAATCTACCAAATCTCCTCAGAAAATTTGGAACATCGTCATAACCTCTAGGTACCGGACAGTAAACCCTAGAAATGTTCTCATGGAGAGAACGAGCATTGGCTGCAACACTGGACACAGCAAGAAAGTCATCACGAGTACGAGCAATCCTAGGTAACCCGATCAGATAAGCATCACAAGTAGGCATAGCAAATCGATCAACAGGTCGCTGATCATTCCGGCCAGTCGGTGGTATATCGGATCCTCTAGGCACACCTCTACCATGTATAATCTCTGGCTCAGACTGCCCAACAGCATCAGGAGCAATCCCATCATCAAGATGCTCATATGTCTCCTCGTCATCACTGGCACCGAAGTTATTAATTTCACCATTCCCCATTGCCTCATTCTCTTCTACTTCCTCATCTATCCTCTCATCATGTGTTACATCAGCCATTTTATACAAATACAGAAAATTCGAGGGTACATAAGGTCATTATTCAAAACTATAAATGCATGCTCATGCAATGCAAATGTTATACGTATGCCATGATATGCAATGCAAATGATGATTATGCAATACTAGCAAAAAGAAATTATGATGAAAAGTACTCGGCGCACTTTCAACAATATCAATACATTATCATAGTATTTACTTAATAAATACTCGGGAATTCATTTCAGTTTTGATGGATACATCTAAAATACAAAAACAAAACTAAAAGTGATCTTACCGGAGACTTGCGGAGAAGTTGCGTGCTTTTGTGAAATATTTTCGACACCAAAGTTATAGTTTAGGACTTTTTCAAAAGCGACCTAGTTCTCTATAACTTGTAGCTCTGATTACCAATCTCTAACACCCCTAGATATATTGCGCAGCGAAAAACACATTTGGGTGCTAGACACAAGCATCATCACACAAGATACATCGAACGACCTCAAAATGAGACGTTTAAGAAATAGAAGAACATAATTTACAACATTTTCTAAAACATTCAGTCCCAAATAAAGAAACATTTTAACAGCCAGAGTAGCGTTTTAGGTCTCCCAAGATCTCAACCATCAAACCACATTGTTTTACTTCAACACACAAACATAAGACAAATTGTTCATAATAAAGGGAAAGAAAAGAGTTTTAGACCACACGACCACAAAAGCAAACCCGCAACCTTCTCAAGCAAGCTCCGCCATCAATCACCTTTGATTACCTGAAACACATGCTTACAAGGTTCAACAAATAATGTTGAGCGAATCTATAGGTTTAATAAAACACATTTGAACACAAGAGTAAAATCAATCATAATCATTTAATAGAATTGTTACGTTTACAATCTATTATTCAGGTACTCCGTCTTATAGCAAAAGCTATAGAATTATATTAAGCTCATGACACCGACCCCTTAACTTAGTCACCCACGCCAAATGCCAGCATGACTAGATGAAACCATTGCCCCTCTAAGGTATTAGTTGCTAATTTTATACCACATTTTGTTATTCTTGAAAAATATCCGTCCCAGAGGTTACTCGTCGTAAACCTTAGTCTAAGATAGGGTCGTCAAACCAATAGTACTATCATTTGAATAAGCGTTATTCATGTCCCTCACAAGGGTAAGACAATTGTTAACGGTTCATGAATTTAGGGACTTCAACAAAAAGGAACTTATACAATTCAAGGCATCATTCGGGTCCAAACAATTATTCATGACTTGTGTTTATTTTATTTCAAATAGCATGTATCCCCCCTCGCGGGATAAAATCATTTAACAACTAGTATAAACCGAGGCTATAGACTCACCTTAGTATAAGATTAGTTGCAAGACGATCGCCGACGATAGTAGATGCCCGGTAAACACGAATGCCACAACCTACCAAATAAGGCGCGCATTTTAATAGAATACTCAAATATAATTCATACCTTGCAAAACAAAATCGATATTTCAAAAACTAGGATAAACCACAAGAATAACCCATGCAAGTGATACTAATAGACGCCTTTACATTTTTACTTCACTAGACAACACTAACATTCTGCCGACACATACCTAATGTACAGGTCGTTTTCCCTTACCTAGACACCTACAATTCTTATGAAACTACTTGGAGAACTCACTCACAACCTGTAGAAAGCCCTCAATAAATTTCATCAAAAGATTTGACCTCTAAGACCTTCTGCTCAACACATCATGAACTTTCAAAATCCTGACAGTTTTACACCTTCGACTCATAAAACCATTTTGACCTTTCTAACCAATTCCATTTGCAAAACCGACAATTGAGTTTAAAAATACACTCACAATCCTAGGTTTAGAGCCTAAGAACAGCCCTTAATGATTTTCAAAACTCATTTTATTGTCCCCGAGATTTGATCCAAATATCAACAATAATTTCGGATTATGTTGACACTCGCCTCCCGGTACACGAATAATAAACTAGCGTAACTTCCTCCTCGTTTTGAGTTGGAAGCTCTAATTGGTATCAAAATGAAGCTTCAGAAAAGCTCTACAACAATATCCAATCAATACAACTTCAACTCAAACTTAAGATTTCCAAAAATACCTTTAAACTCACTGCCCTAAAATACATTTTTATAAATCACCCTAAATCAATCTTTTGACCCATTTCAACCATTTCTACACTCATAATATCAACCTACAATTATTCAAATCAAACCCTAATACTTCTAACTCACTTGCATGTTTATCACTTTCAATCCTTCATTTAAAACTTTCACATGCATTCATCAAAAACTAATAATAAAGTGATAAACAACACATGCATGACATTAAAATGAATCAAGCACCCATAATTCTATGAAAAATGAAAAGTTGATGCATGTAAGTAGAAATTAGATCAAAATGATCACCTCTTAATTTCCAAGATGGGGTTTTCTTTATATTTTCATAAATCAAGCTCAAGATTATTTTGTGAAGGTGGTTATGTGTGTGTGTTAGGTCACAACAATAAGAGAGAAGAGAGAAAAATTGGTGCAATTTTTTAAATGAAATTATAATTGAAAAATGTTAGTGGAAAAATTATATATAGTGGGATTGGAGGGTAGATTTTGCAATTTGTGCTTTCTTTTGGACCAAAATGTAAAATACTAGTTAAAGAGCGAGAAATGACTAATAGTCAGTTTTCAAAATCTTACGGGAGTCGGGTTTCGTAAAAGTACTTTTCAAAAGTTAAAACGCACACCAAATATAATAATATAGATTCGACACGACTTAAAACGTAAATAAAATGAAAACGTCGAATACATCAAACATCGAAATGATCGATAATAATGTAAAATTTCGGGCATCTGTCGGTATCGTGATTACTAGTAGTCCTCATAACTAGTCAAAACGTAAAAATAAGACTTTCAATCATTGGTTTCAAGTTAAACCATCAATTTAATAGAACTCAAACTCATCAAAATTTTCAAAAATACTCGTGAAATAGGGTTAAATAATGACCTCGGGTTCGGGTTATCACAGTCAAGTCCAATCAATTCATAAAATGTTTTAAAGTCTAAATCAATGGTGTCTTGCCATATTTTACAGTAAGCTTAATTACTTACCCTTTACGTGTTTTGGTCTCAGAGCCCTGGAAACCTTTAGGCCCTTGGGTGTTGGTTACGACCTTAGCAGTATACCATAGCTCCCTGAGATAGTCATGGTACAATACTGAGGAGTGTTTGTAAACGCATCAGCACAATCACAATTCTTTAAAAATTGGCAAATGGATTTATAGGATGATGTATTATGAGGGTGACTGAAATGACCCCGTAATTGTTTCCTGAAAAATGGACCCCCTCACTAATTAGATGCCTATCTTGAGGGGCATAGGGAATATCCATGGATAGTGTCATTTTAAGATATATTTTGATATTTGTAAAGGAGAATGACACTTGTGATAATCAAGCCTAAAACTTGTTTTCCAAGTGATTTAGTGTAGCCTTTTAATCGCTAAAAAATAATATCACCAAATAACTTCAATCATAATATCTTATGAGGTATAACAATAAAAGAAGTGAGTAGTTGTGATTACTATATTTTGAAGAACACTTTGCTTGAAACAAGATTTTAACACATGCTTTGAGTTGAGTAAAAATTTAGGCAAAGTATAATTACTAAAATCTTTTCTGTGTGTTTGTAAAAAATGGAGTATTTATAGGCTTGGATGTGAAAGGATAGTTATATAAAATAATTTGAAATATTTTTGCATCTCCATTAAATGCCATGTACCCAAGTGGTACCCCATTTTTCTCGGCTATTGTACCGTACCATTACTGCATTTCAAACGCTTTTTGCAGAGATGACATGGGGTCATGTGCAGTTGAAAAGACAGTTTTACAACAGATTTGTTTTGAAAGGGAAAGCATTAAGTGCTTAGTGGGTTAATATTATGGTGGGGGGCCCTTGACTAGTTGATGACAGTCAAACAAGTAATATTTGTTCCTTATTTAATGTGTTGAGTCACCAACCTCGAACATTTAGTAATTAAATCCTTAGAGAATTTAGTTAAACATTAAATATGTCTCAGTGTCAAGGGAATCATAAGGTTATTCAAGGAGGTGGGAAGTATATACACCATACTGAACACGATCAAGTCAGGGAGCCTAACTAATCAATGTTCAGCATGTCAAGTTTAGCTTTCATTCTAGTGAATGTTGGTTCATCCAAGGGTTTTGTGAATATATCAGCTAGCTGATACTCAGTGGGGATGAAGTGTAATTCAATATCACCTTTCATGATGTGGTCCCTAAAGAAATGATACCTTATATCAATATGTTTTGTCCTAGAGTGTAGGAATAGGTTTTTTGATATGGCAATGGCACTAGTGTTGTCACAAAATATGGAGACTCCTTTGTATTCAACATTGTAGTCACTGAGTTCACATTCCACCAAAGGATGTTGGTACAACAATCAGCTGCTCCCACATACTCAGCCTCATAAGAGGACATAGCCATTGACTGTTGTTTCTTTGCACTCCAACACACTAGCTTGCCACCAAGAAATTGACATGCACCTAAGGTGCTTTTGTTCTCCATGTTCCAGCCAGCATAGTCTGAGTCTGAGTATCTGTAACACCCCCATTTTTACCATAACGTGGTGGAAGCTAATCTAGGGTATTACTTTCAAGGTATCAAAGTCACAGTAATAGAAAATACTCAAAGAGTCATTTTATTAAAAACTTGTTATCATTCCTTATTCATAGTTAAATAAAACAACTGTACATACATTGTACACCACAGGTTTTCCCAAAGATCTAGTTTTATTGGAATGATAACGTTTCAAGACACCACCATCCACAGCACGCCAGCCTTTATTCACCTGAAATGTACGCTTACAAAATCAACACAACAATTGAGTGAATTCATAGGTTTAAACAACATTTGAATACAGGTATGACTCCAAGGCTACAGTGTTATACACCCTATATGTTTAAATTCATCAATTCTCATTTGTTATTGCACTAGTTCATACCCCGCTACTTGACATACATAAAACCAACAAATTGGCCTTATGCATGTAGTTTGCCGGACTTCTGAGTTTAGCAAAATAAAGCATATATGTTTAGCCTAGGTAGAAACCCATATGGCATTCCAACAAGTGCGACTTGCCCAAATAGGAGATTTGAGTCTCCAATAGTACTATTCATAATATTAGCGCTTATTTTTTAGAAATGATTAATGGTTACGATTAAAAAGGGTCTTAATGGCAATGTGTAAACGTAGTGTCAATAATCATATCAGGCAGCATACAAAAACACTTGCATACTAGTTTTAGCATATATCCCCTCACGGGTTTTCAAATCATAGGTAAACTTTCAAAAGTGAGGTTATGAACTCACCTTAGCCTATAGAGTCTTGAATTATTCTGATATAACTAATCACAACTTTCTTAGGGAATCTGAGTTGACACACAAATATGTATATATATCAATTCGTAATATCTGAGTTCAATTTCTCTAGAATTATAGCTTTTGAAATGGATTTTAAGTCATTATTTCATGTAAATTACAAAACTAGGGTTTTAAGACATCTTTAGCTTATAACTTTCATTTTAAATGATCATATGTTATGACTTATTTTATATTAGTTTTATAACATTATTTTAACATTATAAAAAGTCTAATAAATCATTATAACAAGATCAAAGCTTGGTTAGCATAGAGATTACATAGGTAGCTCCAAAATGGCTCCTTATGGCTTCCTATCAACATAACTTGCTACCAAAGCTTCAAGAGCTTTAATGGCTTCTTTTTAGACCTAGTTTATGGTCTTTTAAGATTCCTAGAATGTTTATAGAAGTGGAATTGAAGAATGGGTAGGAGATACTTAAGAAACATGGTGTGAGTTCCTTTCTATGTAGTTTGACCCTATTTATACCCATTTCGACCCTTAAGCTCCAAGTTTCTAGACTCAAATGTGTAACAAGGATAGATTAGTGACTAAGGGATGCTAGTGAAGCTCTACACAAGTTTATAGACTCTAGGATGAAAAATATCTAAGGTTGTGGTCTAAAATGTGTCATGGCAACATATGGATGAGAATGGTGATGTGTAGCCTTCAAGTAGCTTATGAACTTACTTGTTGGCACTCCAAAATATCTAGGTACAACCTAAATATCTGATTTGAGGTTTGAATTTAGGAGGGAAAAAGTTTAAATTAGGTTTTGGGGGGAAAAACTAAAATCGGGTCCTAAGTTAGGGCTTGTAACTATATACTTTGTAATTTTGGTGATTAGGGACTTAGTAATGTGATTATTGAATGATTATGGCTTAGTTAGGGTTTAGAAATTCTATTTATAATATTTTGGTTCTTGGTTTGAAGTTTAACAAAGGTTTGATGTGAATTTAGGAAGAAAACTTATGTAGATTAGGGTTTCTAATGATCTAGGTTAAAATCTTAGTAAAACTCATTATACTCCTCTTAGATACTGATTTAAACTCAATTTAGGTCCTATACATTGTGTTTTAAGTGTCTAGTAATTTCCCATGCTTGGTTTAATAGTTTATTCTAAGTAAACATGTCTAAAGGGTGAAAATACCTATTTTGACCTAATTTACAAGTCATGCATTGAAATCTTGTATCTTGCGATTAAGGATACTTGTAAATTGTCTTAATATAATCTTATAACCTTAATGAAATACTATAAGTGTTTATATACTTGTCCTAAAATATTAGGTAATGATTCCTTGTAGATTTCTTAACATAAGGGTTTCTAGGTTACTAATCCTAATGACTTTCTATTTTGGGTGATTAGTGTTTATATCTTAATTAAAGCTTATTATAGGTCATATATAGTATCTTTATGACTTCTAGGTTTTCTACATTCTTAGTTTAAGGGTTTATATAGGTTGATCATATCTTAGGGATAATTAAGTGATATTAAGATCATATGCTTTGATAACTTGTACTTTATGCTTTATTAATTTGTAACTTGGATTGAGATAATTGTATTAACTTATTATGATACTTAGTTGAGTTTTATAATTAGTTGCACAAGATTATACTTTAATTCAATGTGAAATGGATTTTATATGCTAATCTTGGTTACTAGGTCATTTACTTGTAATTAGCTTGAGATTAGTAAATATTAGTGTTTTGTGACTAATTACCTTTCCTTTATATGATAGATTATAACTAGTATATTGTATTTGATAATTGTACATAGATATTATGTAGTTATATTGCTTGAAACATTAGTTTATAAAGTAATTTCTAGAGTTTCTATGGTTCTTTAGTAATTTAGTGCACCATTGTTATATTTCAATTATTCTTATTCATAGTACATACATATTATTACTTTTAGAAATCAGACTTGATACATACATATTGTTCACAACATATAGGAATATGTTGAAATGACAATTGAGATAGTGAGAACCCATATGTTCCATAATTCAGTCATATATCATAGCAAAATGAAAAATTTCTTGCAAAATCTCCTCTTTATTCATTTATCAAATGGGCAATTACATATTTATTGATATTACATCAGTCAAAACTACTGGATGTTATAGTATCCCTTAAGATCGAAGCCTGAGCAACAAGGAAACCAAAGACCCAGTGTTGGAGTACCCTTCAGGTACCTAAAGATGTTTAACAGTAGTAAAATGTGATTCTTTAGGTTCGGCCTGATATCTTGCACATAAAATCGCTGAGAACTGGATATCAGGCCTAGTTGTTGTTAGGTACATTAATGATCTAATCAACCCCTATAAAGGGTTTGATTCACTGATTTACCAATAAGATCAAGACGTAAGTTGTTTGGGGGAACCATAGGGGTCTTCACTGAAGCACACTCAAAGATATCATACATCTTGAGTATCTTCATAGTGTACTTTTCTTGACAGACTGAGATCCTTTTGTCCCCTTGTTTGATTTGAAGTCCGAGAAAATATGTTAATCACCCATCATACTCATTTCAAATTTCTTTGACATAAGTTTTTTCAAACTTTTTACAAAGCTTATAATCAGTGAAGCCGAATATGATGTCATCACCATATATCTAAACAAGAAAAACATTTTCCCTAGTTTTGAAGATAAACTATGTGTTGTCTATCTTCCCCCTGACAAGTTTATTCATTATCAAGAAGGTAGAGAGAGTTTCGTACCATGTCCTAGGTGCTTGTTTAAGTCCATATAGGGCTTTTTCAAGTTTGCATACATAGTTAGGGAACTCAAAACTCTCAAAACCAGGAGGCTATGCTACATAAACTTCTTCAGTGATCTTTCCATTTTAGAAGTCACTTTTCACATCCATTTGAAACACTTTGAAGTTCATGTATGTGGCTTAGGCAAGGAAGATCCTGATGGCTTCCATTCTTTCTATAGGGGATAAGGTTTCTTCATAGTCAATACCTTATAATTGATCACACCCTTGAATAACAAGTCTAGACTTGTTCTTGACAACAGTTCTACTTTCATCAGTCTTATTCTTGTACATCCATTTTGTGCCAAGAGTTGATTTCCCCCAAGGGAGAGGAACTAGTTTCCATACGTTGTTATTGAGGAACTGATTGTGTTCTTCTAACATAGCCTCAGCCCATCTTGGATGTTTCATGGCCTCTTAAACCTTTTTGGGTTAGATCTTAGAGAGAAAGTCTACAAACAGACATTTATCGGTAATGAGACTGCTTTTATACATAGTCTCATCGTCCAAAATGGGCATAAAATGCATTAAATATCATGAAATATGCCAAATATATGCTTGTGTTTGTTCCATGTGTATTTTAGGTACGGATATTGAGAAAATGGCAAAAGATCACAAGAAACAAGCAAAAATGAACACGGGAAACGAAGCCGCACAATGAACCAGGGCCTAGAGTTGATTTTCCAAGAATAACCCTTGAAGAATTGAAGATTGTACAAGAAGGGTCCTCCAATATTGAAGAATTGACACTTTAAACCCTTGTTTATTCATAATTACAAGTTTGGTCCTTAAAGTTTTTCAAATTACAAAAAGGACCCTCCACTTTGAAGAATTGGCAAGAATGGTCCATCATAAATGAAGGCTTGTCATTTTTAGTCCTCCAAGAAGTCAACAAACAAGTCAAGACCTTGAAGAATGAAGAAAATGCCAAAATCAGTCCTTCAAATATCATGAATTGGCAAAACAGGTCCTTTGATAAACCTTTGCAAAAGTTGTGGGGCAAAAGTCTGAGAAATGAAACTTGAATAACAAAGGGATTCGGATTATGCAAGGTTTAAAATGAAATGAAAGGAGAATGAAAGCCAAGGGCTCAAACTTGGCAGATATACAAAGTTACCTTAACCAACAACAGCTTGCCACCTCACCCACCAAATCCCACCAGCCAATCACACCTCACCGTTTCACCACGTCACTTCCCACTCACCATATTATTTAACTAACTTATTTAGTTAAATTAGGCTCTTAACACTCTTTTAAATCCTAAATCGAATCAAACCAACAACTATTCACCTATGAACACAAATTAGGGGTTTGCTTAATACATGGAATTAACACCCCAAAACCTCTATTTTTATTATTAATGGTCTCCTAATCATAACCCAACCTTTAAACTTGCCACCTCACCACTCCCAAGCTCACATGATAAGTCCCCTACTACAAAAGTTGAGGAAGATGCCAAAAGGTGCCAGCCATCCAACGTCCTACATTCAGCTTTGTTTCTAAGCTTCATATGGACCCCTTGATCAAATTCCATCCCTTTACACCTCCACACAAGTCCAAGATAACTTCACTTGAGCTCAAGAATTTTCAAACCTCAAGGGCAAATCTGGAAACTCACCAACTAGGGTTTATGTTATTTTTCAGCTTTCTTAGTCTCATCGTAGCCTATATAAGGCATAGGACTCACAACATTAGCTTTTGCTCTTGGTTTTTGCTTTGTTCACAAATTTGTAAATCCTATGTTGAATTAATGAAATAGTGTTTGATATTGTTGATGAAACCCAAGTGCCAATCTTTTTATTCTTTTGTTAGTGACATATGTTTGTGATTTTGAAAGCTCAAAACCTGTTTTCAAAGATTGTACAAGAAATTGCCAATTTTCCTAAAACTTGATATTTTGCTAAGTTCTTGGTTCAAGCCCTTGGAATTTTTGGATTACAAGTGTTCATAACACTCTGATAAGAAGATTATCAAGGTGTAGTGAACTTATGGTTTGGGGATAATCAAGGAGTGGGAACAAGGTTCATTAATCAAGCTTTTCTTTGTTATTTTTCATCTTTCTGTTATAACTTGTTCTCTAACCTTGTTGAATCTTAGCAGGGTTGTGTTGGAAGCTTGTGTCTTGTTGGGATAGACACATCAGCTCTAAAATCGTGGGTGTGGAAGTACATCCATGAGGTTTGAGCCTCTTTTCCTAAAAATCCTTGGTTTTAAGTGATTTGTGATTCTGCTAGGGTTTGTATGTTCTTGGTACTTAGATCTTGTTAATCTTGCATGATAATGTTGTTTTGATGCTTGTGTATGCATTTGCTAACCTGAATCACACTTTTTCTTTGAAAATTTTGGGTTAAAAAGGTGAAAGGGATGTTTGGGTCTACTGTTTTAAGTTTCTAGTTTGATTTTGAGTAAGTGCTAGTTGTTTGTTTGTGTTTGCATCTGATATACAAGTGCTTGTGTTATGATATTTGCAACTTTTGCTCTTTAAAACACCAAATCTGATTAAGTACTATAACTTGTTTGATTTTGCAAATTTTGACCTAAAATCTTGGTAACACATAGGGTTTATGCATGTTTAGGATTAACAATTGCTTAAATCAAGTTTGTATAACCTGTTTTAGAGATTTGAGTGTTTGAAATTGGATTTGTGGTCAAATACATCAGCAACCTCATTTGTGTTTTTCATTTGTTCATCAGTAACTTTGATTTGCTTGAATCTTTGTCTAATATTTAATCTAGTGCATGAAACAAGTTAAATTATGTTCATTTGAATTTATTATAGCAGTTTTGTGCATTTGGTTCAATTTGGTTGGCTTAATTTTGCTAAATCTGCTTATTTTGTTGAAAACTGCTCATGAACATGTCTATGCAATGTCTGTATGCTTTTTGAATTAACTGTATCAATTGGCTGTTAGGATTTGTGTTTATTTGATTGTGATTGACTCCTTATAACCCAATGCTTACAAGGGTGCCTTTGTGTGCTCTAAATCCAACAAAAATCCACATAAGACAAAAAGTCAATATAGTCAAGCAATGGCAACTTTACCCACTGTTGGACACCCAAGACTAGCCTCTACTAGTGTTAATTATCAAACAGCTTATTCATAAGCTATAATAGCTTATCCAGACTTGCAACAACTTTGTTTTTGTAATCAATCTTCCGTATTTGACCCATTTGACTAATCTGGAGCTTTTTAGGGTTTGACTTTTAGGTTTGACTAGAAAATCAACTAAGTTGACTTTTATCATAAGTGCTTATTGCTTATTCCAGCTTATTCTTTGTACTTTTTGGAAATCTTTTTTATTATTAAGCTTAGTTTTGTCATTTGAAACATTTTTCAAGTTGAATCAGCTTTTGAAGTGGCCTAGAACTCAAAAACGACTATTTTGTCGTTTTTTGTAGAGAGCTTTTGCTTATTTCAGGCTTATTTCTTGGGCTTATTCAAAAATTCTTTTTACAAACAGCTTAATTAGGTCAAGAGAAGGTTGTGTGTCAAATTTCAGCTTATGGCATTAGCTTATAGCTTAATGGGCCAAAAAGCCCATTAAGAATACGCTGCTTTGAAATAAGCTGTGATAAGCTTACTTTTAGCTTTTGGGCCTTTAGACTTTTGTTCTTAAAATCAAATTTTGAGTCAGATATGTCATTTTGGGCTTATTTGGACAACTTTTTGCTTATTGGGCCAAAAAGCCCAATTAGGTGGACTGTTTTTCATTTCAGCCCATTTGGAGGCCCAATAGGGGTATTTTGTAATTTCAAGTTCATTTATGTGTTATTTAGGTTAAATTAAACTAGTTTGCAACTTTATAGAATTTTATTAATAAATTTTAGATTTTTAATATTATTTTATTATTATTTTATTATTAAAAATTATATTTAAGATTTTTGCAACTTTTCATTTTTCCTAGTTTAAATACATTAAGTTAGGAATTTTAAAACTTTTAGATTAATTTTCTTGTCATTTAATTAATTTTTAGAATTATTTTAAGATTTTTATAGTTTTTAATCATTTTTAAATAGTTTTAATTAATTTTAAATTTTTCAAAAATAGTTTTTAATTTAGTTAAGTCATTTTAGAGGTTTACAAGTTGAAAAATCTCATTTTGGGCTTTTTGTTAGTTAAATTGATTTTTTGGACTTTAATTAGCATTAAAAAATTATTATTTAATTAAATAAAAGGTTCGAGTGATTATTGATTTTTTGTAAACTCTAATTACATTTTTTTAGGATTTATTGCAATTTTCTAGGAATATTTAGGTTTATTTTTAATTTTAGTAACTTTTTACGGTTTTACGTGTACGACTTTTCGTCTTAGTATAATTTTATCGTAACCGTCATCCTTTTCAATTTTCTTTTCTCATAATCATAATCACAAACAAATTAATCATTTCTTTACACAACACACTTGCCTCCTTGGGAAACGAACTTTCACCTTTAAGGGTCATTAGTGCTTGGTTTTCCTAAACCGACACTTAATACTTGCCGCTTTTACGCCTTTTTCCTAAAAGTGTGTAAAACCCCTACAATCATTTTGGCGCCGCTGCCGGGGATCGAACCCGAGTCACCTGCGTGATAGGCAGGAATACTTACCACTATACTACAACGAGTGAGCATCACCAATTATCACCAATTATGGGCTGAGACAGTAGAAAGTTGAGTGGCTTGACTACGAGTGAGCATCCCCTCAGATACATCACCAATTATCTTTACAAGTTCTATATGATGATTTCTTAACCATCTGTCCTGAGTACGTTGAATTGAACTTGTGGAAAACTGGTGATTATCAGGGACTTGTTCCTTAGTACAAAGTACTAGAGGATCAATCTTCACTAAAGGATTTTCAGTGATTAATAGGTCATGTGTTACATCATCTGCCCCCTCAGTATTTGAAGTGCTAGGAGAATCATTTGATTCTTCAGACTGGGTAGTTGGAATAACAACTTCAGGGACAGGTTGATTGTTGATCAAGTTTGTATTTGACCTATTATGAGGTGAGATGTGGAATGAAACATCAGCATCAGTTTGATACTGTCTTGAGGAATCATTTTCATACTCATCAGGAGGGTATATAGATGAGTTGTTGATTCCTATTTCATCTACGGATTAATTTGTGAAATTGATGGAATCTAAACTTTCATCAAACGTGACATGAGAGTTTTCCTCAACTTGTTGTCTTATTGTGTTAAAGATGCTGAAGGCTTTAGAGACAAAGGATTATCCAAGAAAGTATCCATCATCAGCTTTTGCATCAAATTTGCCTATATGGTCCTTTTACTTGTGAATAAACACAAGGCATCTAAACACATGAAAGTAGTTGATGTCTCGAATTCTTTCCCTGAATATTTCATTTGGAGTCTTGTCATGTCTTCTGACTATTATACTTCTGTTCTAAGTGTAACAAGCAGTTTTTACTACTTCAACCCTGAAGTGTTTTGAAGACTGGAACCATTTAGCATAGTCCTTATAGCTTCAATAAGAGTTCTATTCTTCCTTTTAGCCACACCATTTTGTTCAGGTGTGTAAGGAGAAGAGACGTTCTAAGAAATTCCTTTTACGCCAAAGAGACTCTCAAGCTCTTGTTTCCTAAATTCTGTCCCATTATCAGTCCTAATTTGTTTGACTTTGTGTCGTTGTGATTTTCTACTTCTCTGATGAAGGACATGATGAATTCAGGAGCCTGAATCTTTTTCTTTAGAAAATTTACCCATGTTTATCTGGAATACTCATCAACAATGACTAGGGTATATTTCTCATGATTTATGGACATTGGACTAATGGGTCTAAATAGATCCATATGAAGCAAGTGTAAACACTTCTTGATTGAGAAGTTTTGTTTTGGCTTAAAAGAGGTTCTCTTGTGTTTACCCTTTTCACAAGCTAAATAAGGGTTATCTTTTGAGTACATAATAAATGGTAAGCCAGGGCCTTTGTTTTGTTTAGCGAGTTTACTATAGTCATTGAAATTAAGATGTGACAACCTTTTATGCCAAATCTAGTTGATAGAGTATGAGGCCTTAGCAAAAAAGCATGCCCTTGAGGAAGTCACATATGACATGTCTAAGACATATAAATCATTCCTTCTTAGGGCAGCCAACACAATTTCTTTATTAGCATTGAAGATTGTTCCTTGCTTGTCATCAAACTACATGATGTATTTGGCATCACACAGTTGACTGATACTTATGAGATTATATTTCATGCCATTTACAAATGCTACGTTTGATAAAACTATTACACCACATTTAGTTGAACCATATATATCAGTAATACAAGATGAGGTGTCACCAAGCACTACCTTAGGACCTGGTTTCTCCATGTATGTGTGTAGATACAGTAGAAACTAGAAGGGGGGGGGGGGGGTTGAATAGTTTCTCTTCGATTAATGTCCTAATTAAAATTCTTTCAATTAGGTTTGTTTCAAAACTACCTTTTACTGAAAACCTAGTTGCATAGTGGTTAGGTTCAATTCTAAATGCATTAACAATGATAGTGACAATTGAATGCAATGCAAGAATGTAAATATAAGAAAAGAGTAAGGAAAGAAGCAACCTAAAGAACGAAACCAAGATTTATAGTGGTTCGACAACGAAGCTCTATCCTCATTCCTACTACACTCCTCGAGTACACCTTACTCGAGATTTCCAATATATCCACAAGCTCCCTTCTAGGCGGAGAAAACCTTACAACGTCGCTTACATTATTTTCCGACACTAAGCTAAATATCTAGACCTAATCTTAGCTAGGACCAATCTACACATGTCGCCTACTTCATCATTTTCTAACACAAGTCTAGATGTCGAGTTCTAATTGAAAGCTAGAACCAATCTTCGTCACCCATCTTATTTTCCGACACAAGGCTAGATGTCGAGTTCTAATCAAAGCTAGAACCAATCTTCACAACTCTTCACTTTCAAGTTTAGTGAGAACTCACAAGACACATACACACATTTATAGTTTAGTGAGAACTAACACACAAGACTTACAACTCAATAAAACATATCCAAGTATACACATGTAACTTGGATCCACACAAGACAAATCCAAGTATACACATATACAATGGATTTACACAAGACTAATCCAATTATTCCCAAATACATTGGATTAACACAACACTAATCCAAATATCCACAAATTTATTAGATCTACACAAGACTCAAATAAAAATGATGAACATGACTAGATCTAAGGTAGGTTGATCTTCATCAAGGCTTCATCTTTAATCACATCACAAATGTGCGAGTGATCTTCTGTTTGAACAAGTAAAGAAGGGGATCAAGAGGATAATCATAAGTAAACATACTTAACACATTAAGTGATCATTTACTAATGATTAGAATATAGAAAAGAGAAAAGAGGAAGAAAGAATGTCCACAAAGGTTCTTGGAAAATGCATATTTGATCTACTATTTATAGGAGAAAAAAGGCCAACGGCTATCTACCTGTGGTTCCTTATTTGTCACTGCGGTTCCTTATTGATAAAGAACCGAAGGACTATTTAAGAAACCGCAGGTAGTAGACTCCGCTCCTTTTTGTCCTTTAGTGGAGAAGTAATGTTAGCCCTATATTGTATATAGTCGAACAAGAATGCAATAGGTCATCTTAGTCGTTAAAGGTCTTGTATTGTAATAGGTTAGTCGGGTTAACCGGGCTTGGACTCAAAGCTAATATTGTCTAAGTTAGGGGCGTAAGCCCAAGTGTAAGCCAAGCCCGGCCCATGGAAACAAACCCACGGCCCATGGAAAGCCCATTGGTTCGTGGGTATATATACCCTCTTCCATGTGTGGAAGAGGATGTTGGTTAGATTTACTTTCTCTCTTTAGTAAACATTAACCTTCCAAAATCTCTCTAGTTTCTCTCTCTACTTTTCTTTTCTTTCTCTCTCTAAATATCTCTTCTAAATCTTATGTTATGGATTGATATGGGATTAACAAGTAATATCTGAGGCAAGTTTTACCTTCAAAGGATATTCCTATGGTATTTGGAATATGCCATATTCAAATTCACATTTTCCATTTAAATAAAATACTTTCTTAAAAAGAAAGTTTATTAAAATATGTCACATCTGACAAAATGTTAGTTTTAAGGCTAATCACTTTTTATGATCACTAAACATGATTAAGATATGTTTTTGCAATACCTTAATGATTATTACCTTGATGATAGTGTTTGTTAAATAATCCGTCTTACGATTGTCTTTGACGATAAATGTCTTTTTACTTTGTCATGATCAAAACTAAAAAAGATTAGTTAACACTAATAATGTTTTTAGCATCACTTGCATTAACAATCTCCCCCTTTTTGATTACGACAAACTATAAAATCATTTATGTAAAATACAAAATTATTCGAATTATTAACGAGTTTATCACTATCATTTATCCCCCTTTGTCGAAGTAAAAATGTAAACACAAGTCAAAAAAGAAGAGAAGAATCGACTTTGCTAGTAGCTCCTTATTGGTGTTTACTCCCCCTAGCTTGGGGCACCAAGTGATTTAGCTAAGGTGACAAGCTACATACAAAGGTTAGTAGAAAGAAAAGAAACACCAATGTATATATAAGTCACGACCTACTAAATAACTTGAGATGGGGGAATAAAGAAATCTAAAATTAGAAGTAAGTATTTGCTAACTATATCCAAGGAGGGTGTTTTGACAAAATCAATGTAAAATTGGTGGAATAAAGGTAAAAACAAACATCCATACCAATTGTAATGATAATATGTCAAATAGTTAAAAACTTAGAATTGTTGGAATCACCCAAAAGCAAGTGTAAATTTTAACCATGATCAACCCCTAACAATATGTGTGATAAAGAATTAGCGGGAAAAGAAATAACACACATAACAATCATATTACAAAAATATGAGAGAACACACAAGGGAAATATTCATAAACACAATATGAATATTAAACCAACAAATAAGGAAAATAAACAAAATAAGCATAAACTATTCTAATAGTGATAGTCTTTCAAAATTGCTTAGGTTTTTATTTGACTCAAACAATTAGAACACATACTTTGAGAGGAGGTCAAGTGAGAAAAATTCAAGAAAATTTAGCTTGTCATACACATGAGCAAGTTCAATTTGTTGAAATCGACAACACGCACACGAGCTTACATGATGCAAAACAAAGTCGTTTGATGGGGGATTACCATCAAAGTAAGAAGGTGGTGGTGAAGAAGAAGATTGAGGATAAGAGAGGTTTTCATAATGTCTTGAAAGGTTGGGGAAAGAAGAAAGGTCATTGAGGTGAGGTATGTTGCAAGGTTTAGGTGGTGGTGGAAGAGCTTCTCTTTCTCCGGTAATTGGATTGATAGAGAAAGTCTCATTCCAATACTCAATAGGAGAGAAATAAGAAGTCTTGCAAGGTTTGGGAGAAGAGGCATCATGATGATCCTTATTCTTCTTAATCAAAATGGGTCGAATCTAGATTTCGGTTTCTTAGAAAGCTTAGAAGAAGAAGCTTTGGGTTTAGAAGATCGTGACAAAGAGACATCAAGGTTAAGATTAGAATAATTAGACATTGTGAGGGATGAGAAGAAGAACTCCCAAAATAAGAAGATTTAAAGAAAATAGACAAGGCAAAGATTTGAAATGAATACAAAAGGTTTCAAGGAATTTTTAGCCAAAATTAGCAAACAAAAAATCTTGAGAAATATTGAGGTCAAAGAAGAAAGACAAAAAATAAGCCATAAAGAAGGTTGTTGTCCGCGGTTCTTTAAAGGAGCCTGCGGTTCCATATTGATATGGAACCACGTGACAATTAATGAGCTGCACACAGTGGACATGAAAAATCGATTTTACAAAGTTTTAAGAAAAGTTTAGACTCTTTCAAAATTAAGAAAATATTGGATTTTTACCTCTATTAGCACTAGATTATGCTTTGGTTGCACAAAAGGAAACACACTCACAAAGAGTGTCTTTACAAAGGGTGTCAAAATATTTAGATAACATTTTGATCCACTTTTAGTCAAGTTTTAGAGGTTATGATAGATTAAGGTTCAATTTTAGTTAAATTAAAGTTGATTAATGTGATCACATATGTTGAAACACACAAAGACTTGATCTATTAAACATCTTCATGAGAAACTCATGAAGGAAATAGGAAATAAAGAGAAAAAGTAACAACTAACTATTACAAAGTTAGCTAATCTAATTCTTGATTTGGTAGACTTCTTTGTCTTGATTTTCTTTAAAAACATTTTTAGAAAATAATCATTCATCTCCTAGGAGGTTGAGGCATGATGAACAAAGTTAGAAAGAAATCTTGCAACCTCCTAGGAAGACCAAACATCTCTATTCTTAGGTTTTGAATGATGTAGTTATTATAGAGCCAACATGGACAATTAGTGCCATGAGCTTCTAGAAAAGAAAACAAGTATGGATCACCTATAGAGGTAGTAACAGGAACACCTAAAATTGGAGTGTTATAGGGATGAGGAGGAAGAGGCATGATGTCCAATGGTGATATGGGTGAGTTTGGTAGGGTGAAAGGTGAGGTTACCAAAGGCTCAACAAAGTCATCCTCAAAAGGAATACTTTGAAGAGGTTGAGGGTTCACTTCCAAGAGAGGACTTAGAGTGAAGGGTGAAGACAACTCATTCATCCTAGATTGGAATGAAGAAGAGGTAGAACCATGGGAATGGTTAGTACCATGAGCTGAGCTAGTCTTGCATGGAGAAAGAGGTGGAGAAGGTGATGAAGAAATGAGAATATGAGATATCTCATTATTGGGTCTAAAAAAATATGAAGAACCTTGTTTAGGCAACTTGACCTTGATCTTAAGGTTTCTTTTGGTAGTAGAGTGTTTGGAGGAGTTTGATGATCTTGTGGACACCATTTGTGTGTCTAGGTTTAGAAGAAGGCTTAGAGGATGAAGAAGAAGAATAAACAAGAGAGTTTTAAGAAGAAGGTGGGATGATCCAAACAAGTAATGAGTTAAAATTCATGTTGGTGAATAATGAAACATGCTAGGCTTAATTAAGAAAAAGCTAGTTTTTAGCAAAAGTTTCAGCCATGTTTATAAAGATTTAGAGAAAACAGTGTAAAGCAAAGATGATGTCAAAGTTAGAGCCTATGGTTCCTTAAATAGGTTCGTGGTTCTATATCGATAAAGAACCGCCCCATATTTGGAGAACCACGGACAGAAGGCTTCATAAAATGGTCTTCCAGCATTTTTCTTAAGCTCAGATTTTTAGCAAAGGTTTGACAAGCCAAAATAGATTACTAACCAAAATCTAAATAGTTAACTAACACATAATTGCACAAGGTCATGTAAATCGAAAGTTTGAAAACATGAACATATTAGGATTAAAATACTAGATAATCCAAACACAAAGTTTTAGGTTAACAAATCAAAGTCTAAATGCAAGAAAATAAACAAGTTTAATGAAAGAAAGAAATAATATAACATTAAACGAATGTTAACAACCACGTAAACAAACTTGAATCATCATTAAAATCTTTACTTGAACATCACTTCTTCTTGACAATGTTCTTGATCATTTTATCAATAGCCTTGAATGCACTCCTTGACTCCGTACGATGTTCGTACAACTCCCCTCGAGTTTGAAGGTTAGAATGGTAGACATCCTCAAGTCCGAAGTTATCCGGAAGTGAACTTGAGGTATAATGAGGAGGAGGATTAATTTGGTCTAACCCATCCATGAAAGTGTTCATAGATGGGGCGGAGTCACTCGAAGAACCAACATGAGCACTAGTTCCTGCACCATCACCATCACTTGGCGATGTCGGATCTTCCTCATTGTCTGATTCTTGTGGGTCATTTCTTCTCGTACCTCGATCAATTCTAGGCTTTCGTGGTTGCACCTTTTGAATAGGAAGCATTACACGATTAACCGGTGCGAATAGAGAGAGATCAAGATCGAGATCGGGGAAGTCTTGACCAACCCTTTTAAAAAGTCGAGTGAAGAGCATTGCATAGGGAAGGTTTGTTTTTGGCTTCGAGAGGACATAGTTGATCCGTCGAGCGATGAAGTATGCAAGATTGTACTTGGTGGAAGTGAATATGCACCAAATCATATGTGTCATTGTGACAACCCTGGTTTTGAGGTTCGTCACTTAGTTTTATTTTGTGCTAGTTACGTGTCTTTACGTGTTTATGTGCTAATTGGTGTGTATAGATTGTGGTTTGGATATCGTTTCCGGTACGGGGTACCTTGTGAGTGAAACAATTTGTGATGATTTCATGTTCATGAGTTCACATGGTAATGACTATGAAATGAGATGGTGTTATTTAGTGGTTTTACGTATACGTATATGTATTATAGAAAATCGTATTTTTACGATTTACGGTTTAGCATTTAGAGGTCTCGGAAGAGGTATTTAATCATATGGATATTTTTCGGGATGGTTTTAAGTCATTTAGGACTTAGTTATAAAGTTTATTTCAAAATTTGAGATTTTTTATGAAAGTGTATATTTTACGTCTTTTTCGGTAAAACGCGTAAATTTGACTAGTTTTACGGTTTTGAGGTTTTGGAGGCTTTAGGAGCTGAAATAAATTAAGGTAAATTAAGGTAATATTAATAAGATATTAATTAACAATAAAAATAAAAATAAAAATAAAAAATATATGTATGAGGCGGTTTGGGACGAATCAAGAGAAAAGAAAAGGGAAAAACAGAAAAAAGGGAACCGGGCTTTTGTAATGGGCCAATGACTTGTTAGGAAACTATATAAATACTTTTTATTAACCAAAACACTTCATAAAACCCCTGGAGATCACCTTCAAGTCGGCATCAATGGTGGTTTTAGGGTTCTTCATTAATTTTTCTTCTTTCAAAAATTCTAAGGTAAAATCTTTAATACTCTTTTTAATTAAAGTGTTTTAATTCTTTCTCAATCATCTTATGATGGATTTAGGTTAGGGTTTAAATAAGAATCTGTATTTTAATGATATTATAATGATTAGATGGTTTAGGGTTTGTAATTAATGGGGTTATGGGTAATTAATTAGGTTAAATTAATTAAACCCGTTTTTAAAAACTGGGCAGAATTTTGAGTCAATTGTTTTGATCATATCGGGATTTCTAGGAACATTCAAGATGCGATCCAAGTATCCCTGAAAAGGTAATTGAAGTGGCTTTCCAATGCAAGAAACGAGAACTAAATTGGAGGTCGGGAAGTGGGTCAAAAACAGGTTACAACAGTCGGAGGTCAAAACAGTTTTGAAGTCAGCCTGTTTTCTTTTTAAATTTTGGGTTGTTTGGGGTACTTAGGGTTGTATTGGGATCTTCTCACGAACATGAGAGATGGTTTATATATTATAGTAAGTATCTGCACTTGGGCTAAGGTTGTGGTTTAGGGTAAGACCCCCTAACTGTAACAAACTTTTCATACGTTTAAAATCAGTGAATTCTGGATAGGTAGCAATATATATACATTTATCGGGGCCTTAACAGTAGCTTTAAGGTTAGGGCAAGTGGGAGGTTTTAACTAACATGTATGAAAGTGTGAATATTCCTTTTACAGAAACCATGGGTATGTTTAAGTAGACGTTTGACTTAAAGTTTTGAGACCTAAAAACTGGGACTGTTTTGTGTAAAATTATGAACGGGATAGCTATTAAACTTAACCAAGTTAGGGACTTGTTAAGGAAGGGTAATGGGGTGATTAGAACTAAAAAATGAGGTAATTATATGGGAATAGGCTAGATGTCCATCATAGGTTGATGAGCCATCTTGGTGATTGGTTCGGGTATTGATTGTGTGTTTTTGGTTTGTTAGCTCGTTGCTAGTGCGAGGACTTGTGAAGAAGCTATCAGGTGAGTTTCATAGTCCCATGTTTATTATTGATTTTGACTTCCAGATGGGATGGAAGAGACACTGTGTTGAGTTATTTTCTAAATTGATGTTGTGAATGTGTTTGTGATTTGAGATGGACTTGTGTGTACATTATGTGATTAACTACTATGTGATTTTTGATTGTGTATGATTTGGATCGGGGGACACGTGCCGTCTCAGTTATTGTGGTTTGACAAGGTAGTGGCCTTGAGGTTTGACAAGGTAGTGGCCTTGAGGTTTGACAAGGTAGTGGCCTTGTGGTTTGACAAGGTAGTGGCCTTGGGATAAGTACATAGTGTGATCATCTATGGTACCATGTTGTTTGGCAAGGTAGGAGCCTTGGATTTGGTTTGGAATGATTGGTCTTGAATGCTAGTTGTTAATACATATTTGTAGCACATTGTCCATATGTTATTGTGTTGATGGTTGTTATTCACAGCTTGTAACTGATTTAGCGTTAGAGTCTAAACCTATGAGTCTCACCAACTTTATGTTGACGTGTTTTAGTGTCTCTTTCAGGTGATAACGTGGTTAAGCGTGAGAACTTATGTGGCTAGGATTTGGAGAGCGTAGGAATACATATAGAAGGATATCCCCGTTTCCTTCTTAGTTTACCTTTATGTTTTTTTTTATAAGTGATACATGTTGGCACCTATTTGTTTGTTTTGTTTGTGTTATTTGTTTGTCTTGGGTAAGAGGTAGGACTGTTACCTACTTACTTAGACTCCTGCATTGTTGAGATATTGTCATGACATTTGTGTCACCATTTTTATGACATTTCTTATATCATTTAGTTAACTCTATAGACACGCTATTGTTGTGATGATATCCATACGTCGTGCCCCATATTCCGCCATGGTGGGGTGTGACAGAATGGTATCAGAGACAATGGTTATAGAGAATTAGGTTGCCTAGTCGCGTAGCCTAGTCTATAGCTTAAGGGTCCCTGCATATAGGCGTCATAGGAGTATGTGTGCATTTTATTATAATTGATGTGTTTGAATATTATTTATTGTGATGTTTTGACTAGTATGAATTGAACCATAGTAAGTTCATACTTAGCCACATGTTATTTTCTTTTTGGGTTGTGACTAGTGCGGGTTGAACCATAATCGTCCACACTAGTCATTGTCGTAATTTGCTATTGTACATTATAGTACATAATTTGGTACATGGTAGTTCTATCTTTTGTTGGGTTATTTTATGTACCTGAGGTACAGTATTTTTCTTTTGATGTTAAAGTCATGTTACCTAAGAATCGTGTGGTGGTTCGAGTTACTAGGAGTACATGGGTAGGAAGGATTTTAAGCCGTTTCCACTCTTATGGGCGACATGACTTATAACTGATTATGTTTTTGTTTTGGATTTAGTCTAGGCTGTTTCAGCTAGACTATGGATTTATGTATTCCAAGAGTTTTATTATGTTATTTTTATAGATGGAGTTTTGGATCTTATTGGTTATGTGGTTATGTGCTTAGGTGAGTTGGTGGATTTATGTGTTATTTGTTGTATTGATTCTTATAAGTGTCATCATAGGAGGGAGTGCATTGGGGAAAGGGTAATTGTATAAGTATGGTGGCCAACATAGTTATACAAGTACCACAACTTCAATGGGTTCCCAAGTATGGTTGCATGAAAGAGGGTTAGTACATGCTTGTATATGATGAGATGTAGAATTTGGGTATACGTATTATACATGAGTTTATGTAATGGCTGCCTATGATATGGCTATTGTTCTTTTTGTGTTATATGTTTTGGATTATAGTTGTGTTGTGTGATTATGGGGTCACACGATATTGTTTGGTTTTGGAGGTGGGCTTTATGCCTTGTTGTGGCACGGTGAGATGGTGATTACTCGTATGGAAAAAACGAGCGTATAAAGCGATTGATTGACTTGACATGTATGATAACGAGTATGTTTGGGAGATTCGATAGGTATATATATGCAGATGTATATATACTACTACGTGTTAGGTTATGGTATATGGTCGTTCACTAGTTATTATAACTTGAACGTACCTTGTGTTTGTTCGTGTTTTATGGTGCTGGAGTTTGTTGGAGTTCCAACGACGTTTTGAATCTTTTGAAGTGTGTCTTGTAGCGTATTCTTTGAGTTTCGTATTTCACGTGTACGTTTTAAAATGGTGTTTTTGGTTTCAAGTCTATTGAAATAACTTGGGATTTCTTTTGAGATAATGAAATCTTTTGTGTTGGGTCTTGCATTTCTTTTGGTTGGTATATATTGAGTTAGATGGTTGGTTGTATTCGGTAAAATAAGGGTAAGGTGTTGGAGTCGTGTTTGAAACAAGATGTAACATAAGATTTCATTTTAATCAACACTTATTTATTTCAAATTCTAAAAAACTTTCTTTAAAATAAAGTGAAGTAAAAATTTCTTTCTACTTACATAGTTTATATAATTGGGTTTAACCGATTCACGTCATTTATAATTATTAATACGAGGTTAAATTGAGTTTATGAAGATTACACATACAATTATATCTTTCATTAATATAAAACTGTTTTGGTCATAACTTGTTCGTTTTTAGAGCTTTTTGAGTGATTCAAAAGCAAAAAAAATTATGTACTCGGAACGTACTTTTCAAATATTCAGAAAGTATAGTCATGGGAGGTCAGTGGACTGGTCGGAATTGTTGTACAAGTGTCGGGTTCAAGGTTGAGTTTTGAATAGTAGTTTATTTTTATTTGGGGTGCACAGGATACCTAGTCCTTGGGTTGAGTTTTGAGATCGCCTAGAAGGTTGTTTGTAGATGGTTTGAGTCACATAGATGTGGGGAGGTAAAAAAAAATAATAATAATAAAAAAGAGTATATTCTTTTGGAAAGGTCGGTCTTTTGCACGGTTTAAATAATATGTTGCGGGGCGTAATATGTTTTGGTTGCCATTGGGTGTTTCTTGGATTATTTTTCGTTGTCATGGGTCATTTTGAATTGATACATGTTCTGGGTTTGAGTTTTCTTTTGAGTCTCGTGGTTTTTGACTTGTTTTAGTAGGTTTGCCTATTACTGTGAGGTAGAACCATAAATAGAGCAAGTAGGAGAAGTGAGAGGAGTTGTAGTTAGTGCCCTTCTAAAGCAAATCGTTGATGAAGTGATTTAAAAACAAGAGCTGTTAGAGATTGCAAGGAATGCCGGATAAAAGTTGAGTTGCTTAGTAGTAGATTGGATGTGGAAAGAGGTTGAGTGGTCTGATGAGAGGAAGTACCGGTCTTTTAAGATGCGTGTAGAATTTTGCAAGTAGAACGAGGTAGGAATTTATTCGTATTGCCGCTAAGAGAGGGCGCAAGGAGGACATAGTTGAAACTGCTAAGGAAGTTGTATGAACGCTTTGGATTTACGGTTATGTATTTGGCATCACCAAAGCACTAGCGGTTTTCATGGTGTCAATGAACCAAGTGTGCATGAACGTGTATAAACGAGTTGTCATCGGGAGCATCGACGACATCTTGAACTACTCAAATCTGAGAAGGAGAGTGAGGCGAATTATGTGTTGGTTTTGGAGTGGAGCTATACGTGAGATTTTCGAGTGTGAGTTTTTAGTATTAATTTTACCATGATGAGTAGTTAGAGATGATGGCGTATCATGGAACCAGCAAGGGGCGAACTTAAGAAGGATGAGGAAGCATTTTGGAAGCTGAAGAGGTGGATTGGATAATGAGCCGATCTTGGCATTATCGGAAGGACCGGATGAATTCGCGAAGCATGACGATACGTGGAGCAAGGATTTGGACGCGTACGAGGACGACAAAGAAAGGCGATCGCTTATACGTTGCAGGAACTGAAGATTTGGAAGAACTAGATGGACTTAGTTAGTGGGGCTGGATTGTTATATCTGCCTAGAAAGCTAGAGGCATTTGGTGTACGAGACGTGGAGAATGATCTATACGGATCATGAACGTCTCCAACACATATTCAATCATCTTGATTGAACTTTTGGCAAAGGTGATGGGTGGAGTTAAGTGATGAAAAAAATTGCAAGGCCAAGTACCATCTGGGAAAGGCAAGTATGGTTGATGAGACATGGAATAAGAAGAATAAAGTGAAGCAGAGACGATCTGGAACAATATGGATGACGTATTAGGGTGATTTGGATGAAGGGTGTAGGTTGCACGAGTTGAGTTGTCTAAAGCGGAGAACGCGTCAACCTGTAAGTTGCGTGGCTTGGATAATCATATGGAGAAAAGGGACGTAGATTATACTTCCTACATAGATAGGAGTAGCTTAGAAAGGGCGATGTAAGGACGAAGTTGGTGAAAGGGATACATAATGCGGTGGAGGAATAAGTACGACGAGAGTTGGGTGATAGACGATAGACTAACTAATTCATCTCATATTTCAAGAGGAATGAAAAGTCACGTAGTTGAGAAGTTGGAAGGATTGCGTACGGATGTGATGGAATAGAGGATTTTGCGTAAAAGTTAGCCTAATATGTATGGAATGCCTTATGAAGGGTTATGGCAAGGGAAGAAACGATGGGGAGCATCACATCGTGATGTATGGTATGAGTTGAGGAGGAAGAAGGACGTGTGTATTGAAGCGAAGCATGAATGAAATAGGTCTAGATAGGAACCGGAGGTAAAACTTTGGTAGAGCTTAATGATTAGAATAAAGCACAGCGCAGGCTAATGCTGTCGTAGTGTGGAAAAGGAAATGGCACTGATCTATACTGATTGTTTGGGAGGATTAGTATCGATAATCGAATGGATGAGGAGTTATAGGTGTGATATGCCATAGGGACGAAGGGATTGGTCTAACTGAGATAACCATCCTTTTGAGGATGAGTATAGATCGTAGGTTGATTTAGACTGGAAGAACTAATGGGTATGTGAAAGACCGTCATAGGTCCCTTTGCAAGGAAATTGGAAATTTTAAGTAGTTTGGGTTACGGACTAAAGGGAGTTTCACCCATAGTAACGATGTTTTGGTAAAATGGAAGAGTTGGCGTAGAGTTTTGTAGGTCCATTTATGATCTTTGGAAATATCGGACCATTAGCTTATGAGCATAGAATTACCTGGGGGAAATGAGGTGTATACATGATACGTTTCATGTATTGAGATTGGTAAAGGTTATTTGAGAATGCATTTTGCATGTATGGTTATTCGGGACTTGTGTTAATGAGAGTCTTTGTTTTATCAAAGAGTCATCTAGGAGATTTATTGACTGTGAGGTCAAGAGTTGAGCAATGAGTTTAATTGTTTTTAGTTTGTATATGTGGTATTTTGAAACTTGAACTAAAGTTCACGTGGAAATGAGAGGAGTTCTTTTAGAACAAGTATCCTCATGTGGTTTGTTGTTTGTGTGTTTGATCCTAAGGAGTAAATCTCGGGACGAGATTTCTATTAGGAGGGAGTGATGTGACAACCCTGGTTTTGAGGTTCGTCACTTAGTTTTATTTTGTGCTAGTTACGTGTCTTTACGTGTTTATGTGCTAATTGGTGTGTATAGATTGTGGTTTGGATATCGTTTCCGGTACGGGGTACCTTTCATATGGTAGTGACTATGAAATGAGATGGTGTTATTTAGTGGTTTTACGTATACGTATATGTATTATAGAAAATCGTATTTTTACGATTTACGGTTTAGCATTTAGAGGTCTCGGAAGAGGTATTTAATCATATGGATATTTTTCAGGATGGTTTTAAGTCATTTAGGACTTAGTTATAAAGTTTATTTCAAAATTTGAGTTTTTTTATAAAAGTGTATATTTTACGTCTTTTTCGGTAAAACGCGTAAATTTGACTAGTTTTACGGTTTTGAGGTTTTGGAGGCTTTAGGAGCTGAAATAAATTAAGGTAAATTAAGGTAATATTAATAAGATATTAATTAACAATAAAAAGAAAAATAAAAATAAAAAATATATGTATGAGGCGGTTTGGGACGAATCAAGAGAAAAGAAAAGGGAAAAAAAGAAAAAAGGGAACCGGGCTTTTGTAATGGGCCAATGACTTGTTAGGAAACTATATAAATACTTTTTATTAACCAAAACACTTCATAAAACCCCTGGAGATCACCTTCAAGTCGGCATCAATGGTGGTTTTAGGGTTCTTCATTAATTTTTCTTCTTTCAAAAATTCTAAGGTAAAATATTTAATACTCTTTTTAATTAAAGTGTTTTAATTCTTTCTCAATCATCTTATGATGGATTTAGGTTAGGGCTTAAATAAGAATCTGTATTTTAAAGATATTATAATGATTAGATGGTTTAGGGTTTGTAATTAATGTGGTTATGGGTAATTAATTAGGTTAAATTAATTAAACCCGTTTTTAAAAACTGGGCAGAATTTTGAGTCAATTGTTTTGATCATATCGGGATTTCTAGGAACATTCAAGATGCGATCCAAGTATCCCTGAAAAGGTAATTGAAGTGGCTTTCCAATGCAAGAAACGAGAACTAAACTGGAGGTCGGGAAGTGGGTCAAAAACAGGTTACAACAGTCGGAGGTCAAAACAGTTTTGAAGTCAGCCTGTTTTCTTTTTAAATTTTGGGTTGTTTGGGGTACTTAGGGTTGTATTGGGATCTTCTCACGAACATGAGAGATGGTTTATATATTATAGTAAGTATCTGCACTTGGGCTAAGGTTGTGGTTTAGGGTAAGACCCCCTAACTGTAACAAACTTTTCATACGTTTAAAATCAGTGAATTCTGGATAGGTAGCAATATATATACATTTATCGGGGCCTTAACAGTAGCTTTAAGGTTAGGGCAAGTGGGAGGTTTTAACTAACATGTATGAAAGTGTGAATATTCCTTTTACAGAAACCATGGGTATGTTTAAGTGGACGTTTGACTTAAAGTTTTGAGACCTAAAAACTGGGACTGTTTTGTGTAAAATTATGAACGGGATAGCTATTAAACTTAACCAAGTTAGGGACTTGTTAAGGAAGGGTAATGGGGTGATTAGAACTTAAAAATGAGGTAATTATATGGGAATAGGCTAGATGTCCATCATAGGTTGATGAGCCATCTTGGTGATTGGTTCGGGTATTGATTGTGTGTTTTTGGTTTGTTAGCTCGTTGCTAGTGCGAGGACTTGTGAAGAAGCTATCAGGTGAGTTTCATAGTCCCATGTTTATTATTGATTTTGACTTCCAGATGGGATGGAAGAGACACTGTGTTGAGTTATTTTCTAAATTGATGTTGTGAATGTGTTTGTGATTTGAGATGGACTTGTGTGTACATTATGTGATTAACTACTATGTGATTTTTGATTGTGTATGATTTGGATCGGGGGACACGTGCCGTCTCAGTTATTGTGGTTTGACAAGGTAGTGGCCTTGAGGTTTGACAAGGTAGTGGCCTTGAGGTTTGACAAGGTAGTGGCCTTGTGGTTTGACAAGGTAGTGGCCTTGGGATAAGTACATAGTGTGATCATCTATGGTACCATGTTGTTTGGCAAGGTAGGAGCCTTGGATTTGGTTTGGAATGATTGGTCTTGAATGCTAGTTGTTAATACATAATTGTAGCACATTGTCCATATGTTATTGTGTTGATGGTTGTTATTCACAGCTTGTAACTGATTTAGCGTTAGAGTCTAAACCTATGACTCTCACCAACTTTATGTTGACGTGTTTTAGTGTCTCTTTCAGGTGATAACGTGGTTAAGCGTGAGAACTTATGTGGCTAGGATTTGGAGAGCGTAGGAATACATATAGAAGGATATCCCCGTTTCCTTCTTAGTTTACCTTTATGTTTTTTTTATAAGTGATACATGTTGGCACCTATATGTTTGTTTTGTTTGTGTTATTTGTTTGTCTTGGGTAAGAGGTAGGACTGTTACCTACTTACTTAGACTCCTTCATTGTTGAGATATTGTCATGACATTTGTGTCACCATTTTTATGACATTTCTTATATCATTTAGTTAACTCTATAGACACGCTATTGTTGTGATGATATCCATACGTCGTGCCCCATATTCCGCCATGGTGGGGTGTAACAGTCATACACGCCGGAACATGATCCCGGTTTCCACCATGACAAAATACATTCTCCCTAAGAATGTCGACCCAACGAACCAAACAATCATTACGGTAGCTAACGATTATCTCATGGCGATTCAAAGAACGCTTCTTAGAATGGATAATACGTACAACGGATCTATTACGTCCTTTCGTGATGGTGTCAAGGATGAAGTCAAGGTCCGACATATCGGTGTCATATGGAGGGTTGTCGACACACTCATTTAAGCCATCAGTTCTCCACGAATCCGTGAATCGACATTGACCCACATATGGCACACCTAATAACTTACTAAATTCTTCGAGAGAGTATATGATGGGTTTACCATTAATGGTGAACCTAACAAATATTCCACTATCATTAGAGATAAGGGAATATGTGCTAAAAAACTCTAGGATAAATTCGGGATAAATGACTTCATTGATTTCTAGCAAGCAATCAAAATCAATTTGCTTAAACATAAATTTAGCATAGTCATACCCGTCAAAGTCTTCGTAGACAACTCTACCCTCATGGAAACAATGTGATTGAAGTGAACGAAATGTAATAGCAAGGGTTATCGAAGGACAAAAATCGGCAAGATTAGGTATGTATCTCTTAGTATAGTGATGATCTTGTTGATATTCCGAAGGCATGATTAAGCACCTAAATATAACACAAAAATGTTTCCACAATCACTCTTATGTTACTTAATGAACAAAAACCAAAATCATGAGAATGTGCTTAATCAATTACTTGATCAATCAAAGGATTAATCCTTAACATTCTCATGTTCACAATGTACCCATTTCATCTTTGACTTGTACACATGATTTATGCAAAATCAAACATGAACATTGAATATTGGTTTTTCAAAATTCGTTTTTAGGTAAGCATTAACAATAAATTACCAATGTGTTCATGGGTTCATATCAATTCTATCATTTAACCAAAATAACTTAGTAAAAATTCGGATTGTTCTATATGTGGGTTTTAGTGAAATTGTAATGAATTCAAACCAAAGGATCATAACATACAACTATGTCAACCTATATTCCTAATTAGATTCCAATTCGATTTTAATTTTACAAATACCCAATTATGAAAATAAGAACCCTAGAACAAACTGATTAAAATTGAATGAATATACTTACAATTAATTGATGTTGGAAGAAGGATGAGTGAAACCCAACTCTTGGAATCAATTAATTTTGAGTGACTGAAGCTTTTGAAAATCAACAATGGTGGTTTTGGTTGGGAACCCATCGCCTATGGAGAAGAAAGGGTGGGTTTTTTTTTGAAAAAATGATTTTTAATTAAAACCAGCATATTTTAGTCACTTAGTGGCCCGCGGTTCCTTATCGATAAGGAACCGCCGGTTTGAATCGTGATAAATAAAGAACTGCCCACATAAGGCAGTTTTAAACCAAGAAAATCAATGAAATTTTCAAAACCAGGTTTTTCTAAAATACTTAAAATATATATCAAGCCTTTTGGAAATCATTGGATCACTTCAATACTAGGTAATGATGCATTAATGAAGGATTACGAGTTAAATCGAGACCAAAAAAGACAGAATAAGACCGATACGAAAAAACGACTCGTAAGAAAGAAACAAATAAGAGAGAAACCAAGAGGAGTGAATCAAGGCTAAGTATAATGCTCAAGAGATAAGTGACAATCTTCAAGTGGTAGAAACGAAGAACTTGTGTCATCTATAGTGGTTTAAGACGTGCCTTTTTAGCGTAAGTCTAAATGGCTTTGGTAATGAACCATACCAAGTAGTTTTGTTAAAATAGAGTTAGATCACTTTTGATACAAGTCTTAAACTATTTCAAAATATGAGCAGTTATAGATTCACTTTCTCTCTCACATGATCGGACACAAATTATTGTTAGGGATTGTAATAACGATATCCTTGGAATATTTCAATTCCAAATGTGTAATATCCTAACTACTAGGGGTTAGCATGGTTCGGTTTGGTTCGGTTTTTGTATAAAACCAAAACCGAACCAACAAATTTCGGTTTCTGATTTGTAGGAACCATTCGGTTTCGGTTTTGTGTCGGTTTAGTTTTTCAGTTTTCGATTTACTTTCGGTTTGGTTTTTCGGTTTTTTTGGTTTCTATATGATTTATCGAGCTTCGTTTTTAGAAGTCGATTTTGAATATACCATAAACCGATACGTTAAAATCTTTAAATAAATAATAACGACAAGAAACACAACATTCAAAATAAAGAAAAAATATCATATAAAATTCTACAAAAATCATTTATGTGTATAAATCAACACAATAGCAACGATAAAAACCTAATTAAAAAAATCGAGAAAAAAACTTATTATTTAGTCAAATAAGCATATAAAACAATGATTAGTTATTAACCATGATAGAATTAATCTAGTGTAGCATATTTATCGTCCATTAGCTTCAACGTGAACTTATATATATATTCTCATGTTTATAAGATCGGTTCGGTTTATATCAGTTTTCTTAAATGCTAAAACCAAACCGAACTAAAAGCTTAGGTTTTTTCAAAATGGAAAAATCAAACCATCGGTTTTTTAATTGGTTTCGGTTTTTTAGGTTTCGGTTCTTCGGGTTTTTTCGGTTTAGGTTCGGGTTTTCGGTTTCTTGCGCACCCCTACTAACTACAACATATGATGTAGTTTGGTATCTCAAAGAATTAATTAATCATCCTAGAGATGAGCTCAATTGCACATATTACACATGATATAGGTCCTACTAACCGTATAAGTTGAAAACCATATAAATAATGCTTGATACTTTAAGATACTACTAACTCACTCTACAACCCCTAAGTGAGTCAAGTATCCAAGAAATGAAGGGTTGAGAGGGTACAAGAATAGAATCACATACCACAAACAAATGTCAAGGCAAGGATGCCAAGAACAAGAACATAGTCAAGTAATGATCAATAGGGCGTGTGGAAGGACGAAAACGTACCTTAGCCGCAAAGTGCATCTCAAGTCTTCTAAGGACCTATGCAACACCCAAACTTGACCAAAGTGAATACTTATTCTTCAAGAACTAGTATCACTAACACCAATCTTGATGTCATCATCCTAAGATGTTGAAAATCCAAGGAGATGAGTCTTCTACGAGTGCATGTAACTCAATCCACAATCAAATTAATGATTAGTCTTCATGAGTACCTACACAAAGAAAGATGCAAACTAGTAGATACATTTCAAAAGTAAATCTAAAATGTATATAAGCTACTAAACAAGATATGATGCATAATTATCAATTAAAAGGCCTATTTTCAATAATAAATAGTTTTGCCAAAGAGAAACTTTAGTACAAAGAATCCTTCTAATATGAGGAGACAATGGATTTATCCATGATTTAAAACAAAATATACTTCAAAGACCTTGAGTGACCATCGCTCTGATACCAATTGTAGAAACTAGAAGGGGGGGGGGGTTGAATAGTTTCTCTTCGGTTAATTTCCTAATTAAAATTCTTTCAATTAGGTTTGCCTCAAAACTACCTTTTACTTAAACCTAGTTGCATAGTGGTTAGGTTCAATTCTAAATGCATTAACAATGATAAGTGACAATTGAATGCATTACAAGAATGTAAATAGAAGTAAAGAGTAAGGAAAGAAGGAACCTAAAGAATGACACCAAGATTTATAGTGGTTCGACAACGAAGCTCTATCCTCATTCCTACTCCACTCCTCGAGTACACCTTACTCGAGATTTCCACTATATCCACAAGCTCCCTTCTTGGCGGACAAAACCTTACAACGTCGCTTACATTATTTTAGACACTAAGAAAAATGTTGAGACCTAATCTTAGCTAGGACCAATCTACACACGTCGCCTACTTCATCATTTTCCGACACAAGGCTATATGTCGAGTTCTAATCGAAAGCTATAACCAATCTTCGTCGCCCGTCTTATTTTCTGACACAAGGCTAGATGTCGTGTTCTAATCCAAAGCTATAACCAATCTTCACAACTCTTCACTTGCAAGTTTAGTGATAACTCACAAGACACATACACACGTCACTTTATAGTTTAGTGATAACTAACACACAAGACTTACAACTCAATAAAACATATCCAAGTATACACATGTAACTTGGATCCACACAAGACAAATCCAAGTATACACATATACAATGGATTTACACAAGACTAATCCAAGTATTCCCAAATACATTGGATTAACGCAACACTAATCCAAGTATCTAAAAATACATTGGATCTACACAAGACTCAAATAAAAATGATGAACATGACTAGATCTAAGGTATGTTGAAATTCATCAAGGCTTCATCTTTAATCACATCACAAATGTGTGAGTGATCTTCTCTTTAGACAACTAAAGAAGGGGATCAAGAGGATAATCATAAGTAAACATACTTAACACATTAAGTGATCATTTACTAATGATTAGGATATAGAAAAGAGAAAAGAGGCAGAAAGAATGTCCAAAAAGGTTCTTGGAAAATGAATATTTGATCCACTATTTATATGAGACAAAGGCCAACGGATATCTACCTGCGATTCCTTATTTGTCACTGCGATTCCTTATTGATAAAGAACCGCAGACCTATTTAAGGAACCGCGGGTAGTAGACTCCGCTCCCTTTTTACCTTTAGTGGGGAAGTAAAATCTGAGGCATGTTTTACTTCAAAGGATATTCCTATGGAATTTATAATATGCCATACTCGGATTTACATTTTCTATTTTAATAAAAAATTTTGTTAAAAAGAAAGTTTATTAAAATATTTTGTCACATTTGAAAAATTTTTAGTTTTAAGGCTAATCACTTTGTATGATCACTAAACATGATTATGATATGTTTATGCAATACCTAAATGATTATTACCTTGATGATAGTATTTGTTAAATAATTTGTCTTACGATTGTCTTTGACGATAAATCTCTTTTTACTTTGTCGTGATCAAAACTAAGAAAGATTAGTTAATACTAATAATGTTTTTAGGCATAACTTGCATTAACAATAACTTTTGACCCATGTCATACTTCTTGAACACCCGCTGTCTAGGTACCAAACAGGCTCCTTGAAGTGTTTCTGCATAAATAATGAAGTGAATTAGTTTCTCTTATGAACCTACCTTTTAGTATGCTCTTTGGCTCTGGAAGCATGACATCTTTCACCCCGATTGAAATATTCAAATTCGGCATGGTCTAATGTTGTATGAACGGTGCTTCTACATGTGTCGCTGCTTAGTCCTACTGAAGACTCAGCAGTTTGAGATAATTCAGCTAGCATACCTTTTCTGATCATGATGACCCTATTTTATCCTAAAGTTGAGTGATCATTGCTTCCATAAATTTCACACTTAGGATAGTAGAGGAAATCCTCAGGTTGATGGTCAGAGGTATCTTAATGTGTACATGGGGAAAAGGCTTAGCCTTAGACTTCTTGATTTGTTTAGAGGTGGGCCCATAGTTGTAAGGCTGAGCATTGTATCTATTAGCATTTCTGATAGAGGCCATGTAAACATCATGGTATGAGGTCCTGTGATCATCACCCTTGCATTTCATGCAATAGAGTATTCTATCAATCATCAATGGTATGATTGATATAGTGACAAAGTTCACAGAACAATTTGGTTTTTAAATAGGTTTAGGTTTTAACATTTTTGGAAGACTCGGGTACTGATTCGGTATTTTTTGATGATTCAGGCTGTGAGGACACAGATGTTTCACCTTGAGTCTTTGTGGCTGAGTCCATCTTTTCTTTCATGAATATTTGAAACAGTTTAGTCAACTCCTCTTTATTGAAAATTGGAGTGGTGGGAACTGATTTGGTGGGAGGACCTGACGGAGAAATAGGTTCAGTTGTTTTCACAATGACATTCCTGACTCAGTATGGCTGGATGAATCCTTTAAGTCAGGCTTTGTTTGTCCTGTACAACCTAAACATGATCTTCCTCTGTGTGAGTGCTCTTGAAATGACAAGGGAATTACCTTAGAGAATGGACTTGCTCCCTGAAGAGTTTTTAGAGGATACAAAGAAGTCTGAATGTTTGTCACAGTCACACTTAATGATCCAGTGTCATTGGATTTATTTGAGACATCAGACTTCTTAGTAAGTCCAAGCATTTATTTAGTCGCCTGAGTTTCAGAGATCAAGATTTTACTAGTGTTGGAGTTAGGTAAAACACTGTCAGGGTTTGATCTTTTAACCTAATCTTTTAATTTGGGTATCATTTCGTGATCAAAACCCACTAAGGCTGGTATAAATTCCTTTTCACTCCTTTCCTTAGTAAGGGGGTCTCAGTGAGTTGATTTGCCCCTATAATCTTTTTCTTTTGGGCAGGGACGTGACTGTTAACACACTAAGACACTAAGGCAGAGCTATTAGTTCGTTTTTCGTTGATTCTCTTTTCTTCCTTAAGTTGTTCTTGAAGAGCATGATTGATTTTTGTAAATTAAGTGTTTTGAAGTTGACAACTTACTTCTTCTAATTCATATGGTTTACCTAATGTATGAAGACAAATAGATCACAAAGGATCAAATATAACAATGGAGATGGAAGCTTCAAATCAAAACTTGATCTTTACTTCTAATCAACTTTGCACATCATTTTTATTCCCAAATCAACTTCTTGAAAAAGAGTTTTTCTTCGGCCCCTACCTTTCATTTTCAATAAAAACTTCTAACTTCTTCAAAAATAGGTTTCAATCACTCAACTTTTGAATAAAGGTGTTTTTAGTGATTATAAATATGGGTCTTAAATTGCATGTTAGAAATATTTAGTTGATGATGATGATATGGTGGTGAAAAGCCACGAATTTTTTTAGTAAAGGGGAAGAGAAATCTAGTCTTGGTGAGTTCTGAGAAAGAAAACGAGTTTTAAAACATTAATACCATGGGTGGTGGAGTATTACAAGTGTCCAACACCAATAATTGGACCAATAAAAATGGAGCAACACCTCCTTTGTTATTATCACCCCAATAAGAGAGAGTTTTAATGGGATGAATATTTTATATGTCCCAAAATTTATAAAGATAAGTATTATCTGAGTCAAATCTTTAGAAATGTATATTACGCGAAAGTTTTACGTAAACTATAAAAATTATGCGTAACATGAAAAACAAAATATATTAACGACATCTTGAAAATACAATTGTCGATATCTACCCTGTAATTTGTCGGTTCTAATATAAACTTCAATTAACTCAAATCTTCTCGATTAGTCGAGAACTAAAAGAGTATAATAAGTAAAAGTCGAGAAAATAACGACCAAAAATATATGGATTGTCACATGATGTCTCTTAAAAGTCTTGAACAATTTCATTATAACAGAAAGTAGTTGATATGGGGCCATTAGTTGGACTTGGGGTAGCAGTAATCAAGGCTTTCTTTGACTCAATATATCTACTATTGATCAGGTTATCTTCATAGATAAACCTTCCATAGATATCTGCCAGCTCTTGTGTCTGAATATGGTTAGTATTCCTCGGGAATTGAGAGAAGCTAAGCCATTTTAGGGAGAATGTTCATAAAAACAACGCTAATTTCATGCTTAGACAGTTTGACCCCGTCATTTGTTAGCTCATTGAGCAAGGTCTTATAACGGGTGTAAGTACGAGGAATTATTTCAGATAGTTTGGCCCTGAAAGTGTTGAATTTGAGTTTCAGGTCCATTATCTAATTTTCGTTAGTGTCAGATGGGCTTTCAAAGCTATGAACTAGGTCTGTCCATATTTTCTTGGCCGTCTCACACTCGATGACAACATCCATAATATCGTCAGGAAGACAAGATATTATGATGCTTTTGAGACGTTGGTCCTGATTGGCCACTCTTTTTTCATCATCAGACCATTGGGACTCATGTTTGTCATCACCTTGTGCTGTTTTTGGTTTGAATGGACCATCCTTAATACAAGTGATGTAGTAGAGTTCTATTCCCGCTAAATAGCACAACATCGCTTCTTCCACTTATTAAAATTTTCAACTTCCAATTTAGGAGCGTTAACAGAGTAACTAGATCCTTTCTTATTGACAAGTTCAGGTACATTACTTTCAGCCATAATGGATCAAGGTTTTAAAAACTTTTTAGCAGTTATAAATTTTCTAATAAATCTACCTCTCTGATACCACTTGTTAGCCCCTTGTAATTAGTGTTATACTTATCATTACTAAGTATAATCCTAACTCATGGTAAAATAATGTAAAAATACAACAAATATAATAAGTAAGATACAAAAGGTTTTTCAACGTTTAACTATTATTATTCAAAGAATTATACCCTACTGTATACGAAACTACAACAGGGATTGAATAGACAATATGTGTGTTGTGATATTAATACAAGGATTTTACACCTGGTATAAAAATTCGTTGTTCCGATCTTTTCGAATTGATTACCGTTAATTAGTGCGACTCAGTTGTAATTGGTGAAAAAGAAATGATGGGTTTGGTTGTCTAAAACTAATTAAAAAAAAGTCGTCGTTGAGTAATTAAATAAAAATAAAGCGAGAAAAGATTAAACTAAAATTAAAGACTTTCAAAAATAAATGACGAGAAATTAAACTAATTAAACGTAAATATGAAAACTTAAAAACTTAATTAAAATGAAAACTTTGAAAATTTAAATGCTCGAAAATTAAACTAAGATGAACGAGTAAAAATAACACTAAGGAAATTGGCGGGAAAAACAAATTCAAAAATAAAATTTAACTAAAACTTTAGTAAATTCGCAATATGTAAAAAAAATATTAATTTCGCAACTTAAGGATTAAATTCGCAATAATGATAATTCAATTTCGCAATGCTCAAAGAACATAAATCCGCAATTAGAAAATCAAACAAATCCGCAATCATGATAAGCATAAATTCGCAACATGGAAATGAAGATTCCGCAATTCACAAGGGATCAATTTCGCAATTGTGGAAATAATTCCGCAATAAGGAAAAGCTTAAAGATTTCGCAATGAAGAAACAATCAATTTCGCAACTTTATGTGAAGATTTCGCAATCAGAAATTCAACAAATCCGCAACTAGAGGAAAGTATGATTTCGCAATGACAAAAGAGAAGATTTCGCAACTTAGGAAGATCAATTTCACAACTTATGACCAAGTTCAATTTCGCAACTTTATGAAAAGTTGCAAAATCGAATCAGGCGTTCCTGAAAAATAGGATCTCGGACAAAGACGATTTTTAGCAACTTTTTAACCACTTTTCAAGGACAATAAGCCAAGAAAAACTCCAATAAGCTACCAATAAGCTAGGGAGAAGATCAAAACTTATAAAAACATTAACTTTAAGCCACGAAACATCCAAAAGACATGAACTTTATGTAAAAACTTGATAAAAAGATGATGAAAACAAGATTGTGATTAACAAGAAAGATTAATAAGATGAAGATTAAGACAAGATGAAGATTAATAAGATTAAGACAAGATTAATAAGATGAAAACAAGAAAGGTAAAAGATTAAGTTTTCTAGTGAGAGAAAGTTAAGCTTTATCTCTCTAGAATTTAAAAACTACAAAATGAAAGAAAATAAAGACTAACTCCCTCCTAATGTGTATTAGGAGGGTATTTATAGGAAAAGTGGAAGGAGTGCATGTGTTGCATCTTCTTTCTTTCTTTCTTCACGTCTTCTCGACTCGACTTTAATTCTTTGTCTTTTCTCGATGTTGTCTCGGGATTTGAACTTGTCTTTTAATTTTCTTCTTCTATTAGACTTAAGTTCTTCGACTTCATTATACTTCCGTCTTTAGACTTTTTCTTCGATAAATCTTCAGAATAGGCCTTGAACTTCCGTTCTTTTTGCACTCTTGATCTTTTGACTTCGTCTTTTCCTGTTTTCTTTGATAAAAGCCCGTGAAAGCCCGTGTTTTTTTCCTTTTTCATCATTTGGTCCAAAAACACAATAAAAACACAAACCACGCATAATTCCGACTTTTACGACATAAATCACACGTTTTGGTCTTGTTATTATTGGAAATAAGTGGTAAAAGGATAAGTGTTTTCACACTTATTAAATCCCCTACACTTGACCATTGCAATGCCCTCATGCAATGCATTAGTTTTAAAGCACGGTTTACATTTTCCATCATAAATAACCCACCTTGGCCTTTATTAAGTACTAAACATAAAAAGATAAAAACAAGTAAAGAAATTAAAAACTTACATTGGGTTTTGGCAGTCATGAATGTTTATCATCCTCAAGTTTCACGTTCCCCATACCAAGCTTAAAAACGAGATCATTGTTATTATATGTTAGCAAACTAACACGAACTCATGTGGGCCAATTAGTCACTTAGACTCCCTTATTCCTAGGTGTATCTCTTATATTTTATTTTTGTCTTGAATGATCATGAGGATGCATTGTTTGACTTATTTCGATAGTTATTTAGGCCGAAAATAAAGTGAACGATTTAATCAATAGTTAGCTAAAGGACAAAATCTTTTAAAACTGCTTCTCGGGACCTCATAAAGTTCATATCTTGGCATAACTCGCTTCACGATTTGAGACCTTTCTCGGACCGATATTTGGCAGCGACTTCATACTTCGAATCTTGAGAAACATTCATGAAATTATGGTCTTCTCTTCATAATAGGAATTTCTTCACTTGAAGTTTTGAGAGATTCTTCATCTTTGGACCACGACTTCTTCATTTTTCTCCAATCTTTATCTTAGACTTTGATATACAACGATCCGCCTCCTTTTAGGACTTGGATCTATTTATCCTCATACCTTGTTAGTGTCTGTTTGGATAGACTTCTCCATGATCTTTTGGGGAGTTTTGCTTTTCGTCGTGTGTCTTGATCCTTCATAATGATTTTCGATAAATGATTCTTCACATCACTTTTGGATCTTTAGCAACAAAATGTAGCCCTCATGCCTTGTTAGGGCCTTTTCAGACTCGCCAATCTTCGCATCCCGCTTCAATAAGTTATGCCTTGGCTATGAACTCTAATCCGTACCGAGCAACTTTTAAACGATCTTGGGCTAGAAGCTAAGTAACCTTTTAAATCGTACAACCTTATTTATTGCAGAAAAATTTATTAACAAGCGGAGGGAGAATAGGCTTATAATTAACTCACATAAATTCACGAAAGAATACCAAACTTATAATTGACTCTATCATCTCTCGTCCTCCACAGTTTAAAATCTCAAGGAATGAGACTCGTGGATGCTTAGCCTATTAAATCAAAGTTTTGGATTTTCGAGTCATCTATAGGATCTTGCAAACTCTTAGACTTTTTCAAGTTTAGAAATCGCATTTTAAAGTTCCCTTGATAAACGACTCTCTAGGATCAATTATAGGAACTTGCGAAAAGTTCTTGTTCTTAACCTGTGAGAGTTAAGACTTTCGCGTTTTATAGCTCCCTATATAAAAGCCTAGCAAAATTTGACTTAAACACGTTAAGGATACTAGCTAGAGTAAACTTAGATAAGTAAACTCGGGTTGAGTCAAAATGTTCACGACTAAGAAAAATTTAAAACCACTTTATTAACATTTATTCTAGCAATGGAAAGAAAATAAACATAACAAAGGAAAATACAACTATACAACTAGGCCAAAATAGATTAAAAATTTTGAAAAATGTCGAAAAATCAAATTTTCCGGTTAAAATGAGGGCAAATTCATGGAAAAGACCACTTACTTCGATAGAAGTCCCCCCTACACTTGAGATAAACATTGTCCTTAATGTTTAAGCATGTGGGAGTAAACTCCCCTACACTTATGACATTGTGCACTTTGTTTAAATCTTGCTAAGGAAAGGACAACTATAGTGATTTCAATGTGAACATATAAGATATGAAATATTGAATCACGAGAGTTTAGGATAGAACCGGGAAGATGGGAACACGGTATCACGGTGCGTCAAAAGTCATCAAGGTGCTCTTTGAAGCTTGAATCCCTGCACAAGATAAGAAACAAGACAACAAACACATACGGCGCTCCCCCTACACTTATTATGAAAGCAGTAAATGATAGATCACGGGTTGCCTCCCGAGAAGCGCTTGTTTTTGTTCACCGAATCACGAGCCTGACTCGACCCAATTTAGTTCATGGGGAACGTGGTGAGGAATGGAATCATCTCTTGAGAGATGTACTCACCAAAGTACAGCTTCAAACGCTGGCCATTCACCTTGAAATTGGGCCCATTTGGTTGAGAAAGCTCAATGGTCCTATATGGAAAGACTTTAGAGACGGTGAATGGACCAGACCAGCGGCTCTTCAACTTGCCAGAGAAGATCTTCAACCGAGAGTTAAAAAGTAAGACTTCATCACCAACGTGGAACTCTCGGTTCTTAATCCTTGCATCGTGGATGATCTTGGTCTTCTCCTTGTAGATCAGCGAGTTCTCATAAGCTTCATTCCTCAGTTCATTTAGCTCGTTGAGTTGAATCTTGCGATGATCACCGGCTTTCTTGATGTCGAAGTTAGCCCACTTCAAGGCCCAGTACGCCTTGTGTTCCAGCTCGATGGGGAGGTGGCATGCTTTCCCGTACACAAGACGATAAGGCGTACAGCCGATCGGGGTCTTATAAGCAGTACGGAAAGCCCACAGAGCATCATCTAACTTATCGGCCCACGCGGCGCGATGCTCTCCCACGGTACGCTCCAAAATTCGCTTCAATCCACGGTTGGATATCTCGGCTTGCCCATTGGTTTGGGGATGATAGGCGGTGGAAAGACGGTGATTGACACCATACTTAGCCATGACTCTTGCAAATTGATCATTGCAAAAATGAGTTCCGCGGTCACTGATAATAGCACGAGGAACGCCGAATCGAGCGAAAAGCTGCTTTAAAAAGTTCACAACCACCCTCGCATCATTCGTAGGGAGAGCCTTAGCTTCAACCCATTTAGAAACGTAGTCGACGGCGACGAGTATGTACTTGTTCCCTTTGGAAGATGGAAATGGCCCCATAAAGTCGATGCCCCATACGTCAAAGATTTCACATTCTTGTATGAAATTTTGAGGCATCTCATCTTTATGTGTGATCTTGCCTTGTCTTTGACAAGCATCACAATGCTTAACCATTTCGTGAGCGTCACGATAAATGGTGGGCCAACAGAATCCAGAGTCAAACACTTTCTTAGCGGTGTAGTTGGGACCAAAGTGACCACCGGTGGGTCCTTTATGGCAAGCATCAAGGATTTGCAAAGCTGCCGGACCATCAACACATCGACGAATGATCAGATCAGCACATTGTTTGAATAGATAAGGGTCATCCCAAAAGTAAGTCTTAACATCATTCAAGAACTTCTTCTTTTGTTGGGATGTTAACCCTTTGATGAGAACACCACCCGCTAAGTAGTTTGCAATATCGGCAAACCACAGGGTGTCATCCAGATTGAGATTTATAGACATTAAGGTCTCAAGGGGGAAAGAGTCATTGATCTCTTTGTTCGGATGATCCCCTTGATATGGATCCTCAAGTCTGCTCAGATGATCCACGGCTAGGTTTTCGGCACCCTTCTTGTCACGAATTTCAATGTTGAATTCTTGAAGGAGTAAAACCCAGCGAAGAAGTCTTGGCTTAGAGTCGTGCTTAGTCATCAAGTACTTCAACGCGGAATGGTCCGTGTATACGATGGTGGTGGATAAAACAAGATAGGGGCGAAATTTTTCAAAAGCATAGACAACAGCTAAAAGCTCTTTTTCGGTTGTCGTATAATGCAATTGAGCCCCCGTCATTGTTTTGCTAGCATAGTGGATTGGTTGGAAGTGTTTATTCACTCTTTGTCCCAAAACCGCTCCAATAGCAAAGTCGCTAGCATCGCACATCAATTCAAAGGGTAGCTCCCAATTAGGGGTAACCAAGACCGGTGCCTTAGTTAGCTTATCCTTAAGAAGATTGAAGGCTTCGATACACTCTTTAGAAAAGATAAAAGGAGTATCTTTTTCCAAGAGGTGGGTCATCGGGCGAGCGATTTTAGAGAAATCCTGAATGAATCGACGATAGAAGCCCGCATGACCCAGAAAACTTCTCACACCCTTCACGGTTGAAGGTGGAGGTAATTTGGCTATGACATCTACTTTAGCACGGTCGACTTCAAGACCGGCTTTAGAGATTTTGTGTCCTAGCACAATGCCTTCTTTTACCATAAAATGGCATTTTTCCCAATTCAGAACAAGGCGCGTGTCTTCGCACCGCTTAATCAAACGTTCCAAATTGGCAAGGCAAGAAGAGAAGGAATCCCCAAAGACCGAGAAATCATCCATCAAGACTTCCATGGTTTGCTCAACCATGTCATGGAAGATAGCCAACATGCACCTTTGGAAAGTCCCGGGGGCATTGCATAAGCCAAAAGGCATCCTTTTGTAGGCAAATGTGCCATAGGGACAAGTGAATGTTGTCTTCTCTTGATCTTGGGGATCGATGGGTATTTGGAAATAACCCGAGAAACCATCAAGAAAGCAGTAATATTCATTACCCGCTAAACGTTCAAGCATTTGGTCCATAAAAGGAAGAGGGAAATGATCCTTTCTCGTGGCATCATTGAGTTTGCGGTAGTCTATACAAACTCTCCACCCAGTAACGAGACGTGTAGAAATTAACTCGTTGTTTGCATTGGGCACAACGGTGATTCCGCCTTTCTTAGGCACACAATGGACTGGACTAACCCATGGTGAATCCGAAATAGGGTAAATCATACCCGCATCAAGAAGTTTGATAACCTCTTTTTTGATGACTTCATGGATTTTAGGATTCACCCTTCGTTGGCTTTGAATTGTGGGCTTAAAGTCGTCCTCCATGAGAATTTTATGTGTGCAAAAGTGAGGATCAATTCCGCGAATGTCAGAGATTTTCCAAGCGATAGCTCTTTTATGCTTCTTCAACACGGCGATAAGTCGGGATTTTTCTTCTTCTTTCAGGTCCTTTGCGATGATGACCGGTAACTTCTCGTTGTCTTCAAGGAAAACGTACTCAAGATGAGGAGGTAGGTCCTTAAGCTTAAAAGTAGGAGGGTCCGCAATAGATGGTGTAACTAACGATGGATCATCATTAGTCACCTCTTTGGGAGAAGGAGGAGAAAACAGGTCTTCATTGAGAAGTCTCTCAATAGTACGAATGCCTTCATCCCACTCAGTGGAAGAATCATCATACTTAATATCGAGCGGACCCAAGCTAGCTTCGAAATCATCCAAGTCACTTTCTCCAAAAGGAGTCAATGCCGGAGCAATTGAGACAACGGTCTCAACATTGGGTAGAGAAGAGAGAGTACTTTTGCAAGCATCATGAAAATGTTATTCACAAGCCTCATCGAGAACATCAATAGCATTAACACTCTCATATGAATAAGGTTGCTTAGAAATCTTACCCATGTTGAAGACAATTTTATCGTCACCAACTCTCATGATTAATTCGCCCGCGGCTACATCTATGAGAGTGCGACCGGTCCTCAGGAATGGACGTCCAACGATTAATGGAACACGAGGATCCATCTCGTAGTCAACGACAACAAAATCCGCCGGGAAGGTGAATTTGTCAACGCCAACAAAGACATCTTCGGCTATCCCCACTGGATAAGCAACCGTACGGTTAGCTAATTCCAAAGTCATATTGGTGGGGACTAGCTCGGGGAGAGATAATTGCATCCAAACACTTAAAGGCATTATGTTTATACTGGCACCTAGATCGGCTAGGGCCATGCAATTCTCTACTCCCGGGAAGTTGCAAGGAATCAAGAAGCGACCCGGATCACCAAGTTTGGTGGGCAATTTTCTTAAGAGAACGGCGGAGCAATTCTCATTAAGTTGGGTCTGAGCAATGTCAAGAAGCTTCTCCTTATCACTTAGAAGATATTTAAACATCTTAGCGTATTTGGCCATGTGAGCGAGAGCCTCGGCGAAGGAGATGTTAAAATTCAATTGTTTAAACATTTTTAGAAAGTTTGAAACTTGAATATCATCCTTGCTCTTTTGCTTCTCTTTCCTCAACCTTGAAGGATAAGGTATATTGGATGAAGAAGAAGGCTTTAGGGGAGTAGGGTCACTCACAACCACGGGTGGTGGGGAAATGGGGATAGAAGGTGAAGGAGGTGGGGAAAGTTTCTCTGTTTCCTTGTTCACAATCACGGGTGGAGGTGTAGGAAGCTCGGGTTCCATATAACCTTTTCGACTACGAGTGGTGATTGCTTTCATCTCCCCTCTTGGATTCGCAACGGTGTTAATCGGAAGAGTACCCGAAGAAGAGGGTTGATTACCTTGGATGAGCGAACCAATCATATCACGAATGTTAAGCGCTTGAGTGCTGAAAGAATCTCTAATGTCGGCACGAATTTCATTGCTTTGTTTTACCATATCATTCCTTAGCTCGGCTCGAATATCGTTCCCTTGTTTCACCATTTCGCTCTTCAAGTTGATGACTTGACTCTGAAGATTCGTCACCAGCTCCCGATTAGTCTTCAGGAACGTCTCGACGTCTTGATTTAATGCCATCGGTTGATTGAGAGGTGGAGCTTGGTAAGCTTGAGAATTTCCTTGAGTTGGGTATGGGTTTCTTTGGGATTGATATTGATTGTTAGCACGAGGTTGGGATTGGTTGTTTCGGTTATAGCTTTGTTGTTGGTTTTGGTTGGTAGGAGGGAAACCGGGTGGAGCAAGATAGTTATTTGAACGATAACTTAGCAAGCTACGGTCTCCTTGAGGGCGAGCTTGATAGCCTCCCGTGGGATAAGTACCGTATGATGCGTTAACATTTTCAGAAAAATTGCCTTGGGTAGAAGGACAATCATTGTAAGAATGAGGACCACCACATGTGTCACAAGAAATAGCAACGGCTTTAGCTTGTTGAAAGTGGTTTGTGGCCATGGACATGAAATCCTTGTGCATCTCAGCGAGTTGTCGAGAAATTTCAGTCATCTCAGGATTGGAAGTAGTAGAATAAACATTGACTCTCGAGTTAGATCTTGAGGATGTGGATGAATCCCAATTCTTGTGGTGAGTAGTCATGTTTTCAATCAACTCTCTACACTCCTCCGGTCTCCTTTTCATAAAAGTATCACCGGCGGCGGCATTAATCGTGTCACGATCACGAAAAGTGAAACCATTGTAGAAGGTATCAATGAGAGTGACGGGGAGCATGTTGTGATTTGGACAGCGGTCGATCAAATCATTGTATCGTTCCCAAGCATCGAAGAGCGATTCATCATTGTCTTGCATGAATCCACTGATTTGGTTACGAAGGCTTGTGACCATGGATGGGGGGAAGTAGCGCGACAAAAAGCGTTGAGTCATGTCATTCCACGTATGAATAGAATTCTTCGGAAGACGGTCAAACCATTTTTCGGCATGGTGAGAAAGCGAGTGGGGAAAAAGTTGAAGGCGAAGGTCATCCATAGAAACACCGGGGCACTTCATGCTTTGGGTGATGGTAATGAATTTGTCGAGGTGTTTGTTGGCATCATCATCCGGAATTCCGCGAAATGGGTTAGTTTGCACTTGTTGGATCATGTGATGCTTCAACGAAAACTCCTAAGCCGTGACGTGCATTGGCGTAATCGGGCCTCCGCGTCCGTTCATGGTGGGTTGACACAATTCCTCCATTGTTCATAAATCAGGTAGGGGGACATTGTTGTTGTTGTTGTTGTTATTCAAATTGGGTAGAGGTGGGTTATTATTGTTGTTGTTAACACCAGCCATATCTAAATCTTCACGAGTCTCGGGCTCGGAATAGTTCGAAGATCTAGTACGCATACACCTGCAGAAGAAAAATATACACAGATAATATCGATATAATCTTTTTGGTGCAAAATCTTTTGGAAAAGAATTGCTTTTTATGATTTTTCAATGTTTTTGTATTTTTGAAGAATTTTATATTTTTTAGGATTTTTGAAAATTTTTAAAGCAAGGAAAATAACGTTCAAAGAACGGATCCCAAAAATCCAACGCGTCTCTCACTAAAAACCGTTAATCTTAACGAAAAGAGCCGGCAACGGCGCCATTTAATACAAGGATTTTACACCTGGTATGAAAATTCGTTGTTCTGATCTTTTCGAATTGATTACCGTTAATTAGTGCGACTCAGTTGTACTTGGTGAAAAAGAAATGATGGGTTTGGTTGTCTAAAACTAATTAAAAGAAAAGTCGTCGTTGAGTAATTAAATAAAAATAAAGCGAGGAAAGATTAAACTAAAATTAATGACTTTCAAAAATAAATGACGAGAAATTAAACTAATTAAACGTAAATATGAAAACTTAAAAACTTAATTAAAATGAAAACTTTGAAAATTTAAATGCTCGAAAATTAAACTAAGATGAACGAGTAAAAATAACACTAAGGAAATTGGCGGGAAAAACAAATTCAAAAATCAAATTTAACTAAAACTTTAGTAAATTCGTAATATGTAAAAAAAAGATTAATTTCGCAACTTAAGGATTAAATTCGCAATAATGATAATTCAATTTCGCAATGCTCAAACAACATAAATCCGCAATTAGAAAATCAAACAAATCCGCAATCATGATAAGCATAAATTCGCAACATGGAAATGAAGATTCCGCAATTCACAAGGGATCAATTTCGCAATTGTGGAAATAATTCCGCAATAAGGAAAAGCTTAAAGATTTCGCAATGAAGAAACCATCAATTTCGCAACTTTATGTGAAGATTTCGCAATTAGAAATTCAACAAATCCGCAACTAGAGGAAAGTATGATTTCGAAATGACAAAAGAGAAGATTTCGCAACTTAGGAAGATCAATTTCGCAACTTATGACCAAGTTCAATTTCGCAACTTTATGAAAAGTTGCAAAATCGAATCAGACGTTCGTAAAAGATAGGATCTCGGACTAAGACGATTTTTAGCAACTTTTTAACCACTTTTCAAGGACAATAAGCCAAGAAAAACTCCAATAAGCTACCAATAAGCTAGGGAGAAGATCAAAACTTATAAAAACATTAACTTTAAGCCACGAAACATCCAAAAGACATGAACTTTATGTAAAAACTTGATAAAAAGATGATGAAAACAAGATTGTGGTTAACAAGAAAGATTAATAAGATGAAGATTAAGACAAGATGAAGATTAATAAGATTAAGACAAGATTAATAAGATGAAAACAAGAAAGGTAAAAGATTAAGTTTTCTAGTGAGAGAAAGTTAAGCTTTCTCTCTCTAGAATTTAAAAACTATAAAATAAAAGAAAATAAAGACTAACTCCCTCCTAATGTGTATTAGGAGGGTATTTATAGGAAAAGTGGAAGGAGTGCATGTGTTACATCTTCTTTCTTTCTTTCTTCACGTCTTCTCGACTCGACTTTAATTCTTTGTCTTTTCTCGATGTTGTCTCGGGATTTGAACTTGTCTTTTAATTTTCTTATTCTATTAGACTTAAGTTCTTCGACTTCATTAAACTTCCGTCTTTAGACTTTTTCTTCGATAAATCTTCAGAATAGGCCTTGAACTTCCGTTCTTTTTGCACTCTTGATCTTTTGACTTCGTCTTTTCCCGTTTTCTTTGATAAAAGCCCGTGAAAGCCCGTGTTTTCTTCCTTTTTCATCTTTTGGTCCTAAAACACAATAAAAACACAAACCACGCATAATTCCGACTTTTACGACATAAATCACACGTTTGGGTCTTGTTATTATTGGAAATAAGTGGTAAAAGGATAAGTGTTTTCACACTTATTAGATATCCTCACTAATTATTTAGTATTCTCGAGGATTAAGACATCAATGAGTTTATAACTCAAGTGTTTTGATCGTTTTTGGAAGAGGGAATTTGTTTGTGAATGTCAAAGCATTAAGTGCATAAACTTATATTCTCTCTTTTACAATGATTCCTATTTATATACTAAGGCTAGGAACGAGACAAGGAATTGACATGTGCAATTCCTCTGTCCCAGCTAAGGTACAAGGTACATACTTTGTCATCTACCTATTCTAAGTATTAGGACAAATTCTTTTACAATGCTCAGTACCCTTGTCTATCCTAAAGGGGTAAGTCACGGTAAGCATGTTTGTACAACACCTTATCTACTTTAAAACGTATCCCACCTTTACTTCAGTCTTCAGGACTTCATTGTTCCATCAGGGAGATCGTCTGGGGTTCAGTGAGTCTATTGCCACAACTCACTGAACCCGTCACATACTTCTTCGTCTCAGTTATATCATTCACTGAGTTTCGCCTCATTGAATACTCGAGTCTTTCTCTTAGACTCAGGCTGAGCTCTCGAAGGCAACTCACTGAATGACTGTTCACTTAGTGCCTTCATAAAGGACCGGATGTACTAAGTGCCTTCCATCAGTGAGATCATTAGGCACTGAATTGACCTAACATGTACTCTATGAGAATAGTGTGGGAGTTCCGTGTCAAACGTATAAAGGACTAGAGGTGGGAATGATGATTATTTTTGTATTTTATTATTTTATAAAGTCAATTAAAATTATATGTTTAAGAGGAGGTTTACTACTATTATACTAATCTACTAGTAGAAAACACTGGTCAAACAAACTTATTCACCCAATCATGGCTATTCCTTATAATGTTAAACATAACGTTTATTTCTTGTTATCTTTGGTAATTAAATGTGTAAGTGTTTACCAACTATATTAGCCAAACTTGTCGAGTGCAACTAACAGATATCTAGCATAATGGTGTGGAGATGTTTACTATAACTAAAACATTTACACAAGCGTTTTGACTATCTATATGAACAATAAAACCTAGCACAGTGGTATGGATACATTTACTATATTTAATCAATTTCACATGCATTTATAAACACCTAAACGAATCAATTCATAATCGGGACTAAACAAAATACTACGGTTGATGCTGAGCAATTGTATGGCCAAACAGCATGGGTCTTACGGTCAAGGTATCATTTTTATACACTCACATATTCCTAGACATATCAACAGCTAATACTGATAAAAAAAATAGTTTTCTAGAGCCTAACGTGCACACAATCATCAAGAAGCAATAAACAACAAGGAATCACATAATGAGTTTCATGTAATCATGAATAAAAACTATTTAATTTAGCCAGACATGTTAAAATAAGAACACGAACATGAAACCAAATAGCACATAGACATATTGGATTATAGAATAAATAAACCTTGATCTTTGATTATAAATGTGGCTAATGATGTTTTAAGGGGTTAAAAAACCTAAAATGACATACAAATGATGCACCAAGTTATACCTAAAAAGTTTCACACGTTTTTGTAAATTAAAGGGTTTATATGTGTAGGAAAATAGTCATAATGATGTCAGGTTATACGCTAGATGGCGTCTGATCGTTTAATCTTGGTTGGGTTTCTTTAGTCGACGTAACACAGACAGCGTCACTGGAGGGATTCAGACGGCGTCAATGGAAATCTAGATGCTGTATATAGCTCTTGTTTGCAGGTCTTGAGAGTCGTTGAGAAATCTGTGTGTTCATGTCCCGGCTTCTTCCAAACTTCTTCCAAATGACAACAAATGCTTCCAACTCATCTTCAAATCATATCTTAATCATTCAAATGCTTTCAAATTGCCAAAATTACATACAGAAAGAAATGATGATATTTGTAGGCATATTTAGGAAAATATGGGTTTACTGATCCCGAAAATACGTATAAAATGACACATCATCTGATCATCGAATATATCGTCTATGTGTTCTATTATATAGTCTTTTTTAACTTTCTTATCAACTCCTCAACTGCGACATGAGACAAGTTAATCCTATGCGGGTCAAGAATACGGCCACTCATACTAAATTTTGACTCCAATGTAACGGTGGTTATTTGGATTGCCAAGATAGTTAAAAAAAGTAATTAAAACATGTGAAATAAGACTAGCGTGTAGTTGGCGTTTGTTTTTCTCCTTATGAAAAGAATGAGATTATGTGTTGCATGTAATGGGCTCAATGGATGTTTGGATAAGTCATTTTATAAAAAGACATGATTATTTAAATTTTGACTATTTTTCGATACTATCTCCGCTTTGGTGTCGGTAATATATTAGTGGTCCCATTTTTTTTACTAGAATCATGATACCGGTCCCAAACCGTATACCCGTATTCGGTAGATTTTGATTCGATACCAGAATTCGGGTCTGTGTGCTCATCCTTGGTGTAACTTTTATTTTGGTGTTGGTTATAGAAGTTGATATATATTATCCTTCTAGAAAACATGACAAGTTGATCAAGTGGAAAGTTGAATGGATGGAGAAGAGATAGACGTGGCTTGATACTTGCCTACAATTTCTTGGTATGTTCTTGTGGTAGAAATGTGTTCACCAACACTATAAATAGAGGAGCTCACAAACATTATTGGCATCCCATTCAATTCTTTCTTAACACTTACAAAGTGTTTTCTTTCTATCTCCTAGTAGTCTTTGAGTTAACTAGAGAGTTTGTATAATTCCTAGTCACAAGTTGTAACTAGAGAACGTGTAACTCCTAGCTTTCATCATAGTGAAACGTATCTTTCCTTGCCCGTGGTTTTTACCTTATTGGGGTTTTCCATGTTAAATCTTTGTGTCATATTTTATTGTATTTCATATTTTGGCCGTGAGTTTGCTTAAGTCCGGTGTTACTTTTCTCAACAAGTGGTATCAAGAGCTAAGGTTAGGTGTGTGTAAAATTATTTATCGTATGCTTTATGGTTGCCACTTTATTAGTGGACCCTTCACATCAAAAGATAAATAAGATTACACTCGCTCATAAGGTGTTTGTTACTATTATTAAATAATAGTTGTGCCGAAAAGTAGATTGTGATTGTAGCAATGGCGGCAAAATTTGAAATCGAAAAATTCAATGGGAGTAATTTCTCATTGTGGAAATTAAAGATGAAGGCTATCCTTAGAAAGGATAAATGTTTAGCGGCCATTGACGAAAGGCCAGCTGAGGTCACGGATGATAGTAAATGGGACGAGATGGGCGGAAATGCTATTGCAACTCTTCATCTGGCATTAGCAGATGGAGTTTTGTCGAGCATATAGGAGAAGAAAAGTGCGAAGGAGATTTGGGATCATCTCGCTCGACTTTACGAGGCAAAATCACTCCACAATAAGATTTTCCTTAAGAGGAAGTTATATGCTCTTCGCATGACGGAATCTACTTCGGTGACTAATACGAGGCTTTTTCCTTGTAAGAAAATTTTATAGTCCGATCTTTTCGAATTGAGAAAGGGAAAAATGTGCGACTCAACTGTCTTTTGGTAGGAAACAAGGATTTTTCGTTGTAGTGTATTAAAAATGCAAGGCTTTAAAAGTAAATGACGGGTATTAAAACTAAAACTAATTAAAACTTAATTGGTGCAATATTAAAACTTTGAAAAGTAAATTGATTAAATGACTTAAACTTAAAGCGTGATGAAAATTAAATTGACAATGTAATAAAAATGTGAATTTAAAAATTTAACTAAAAGACAAATAGCGGGAAAAATAAATGCTTGAGACTGAAACAAAGGATAAACAAAATCTGAGTCGGGATCTAATATACTGTCACTATTCGGAATACCCAACTAGTACTGTTTATCCGGAATATCACCTAGCTCCTTATCCAGAATAATCACCGAGCCCTTATCATGAATATGCACTTGTGAGTTATCCGGAATAACCTGTTATCCGGATTCCTTTGCCAAAGCTTATCCGTAACAAGCTGTCACCTTATCCGGAATAATCTTTAACTCTTTATCCTGAATTCCAGTCAAGAAGCTTATCCGGAATAACCTGAAGTCCCTCATCCGGAATACTTCCTAGTATCTCTTATCCGGAATAATCTATAGTGCCCTTATCTGGAATTCTTCACGGAAGCTTATCCGGAATACACACAAAGACTCGTTATCCGGAATACTATTCCGGTTGCTTATCCGAAATAATTTTGCCCAAGCTTATCCGGGATCTTGTTTCACGAACTCTTATCCGGAATACGAGACTAGACTCTTATCCGGAATGAATACAACCACGTTATCCGGAATAATCTACACTGACCACTATCCGGAATAATGGGGTTTCGAAGCTCTATTCGGAATGATGGGATTGAGTGATGTTCGGAAAACAAGGGTTTTACCAAAACCCGGATAAGAACTTAAATCAAATAAGCTACGAACTAAAATTAAGCTAAAACAAATAAGCACTTAACTAAAACTTAATCAAAATCAATTTTAAGAAAAAGCTATTAATCCGAAATTCAAAAACCTTTAAAAACACTAAATAATAAAAATATTAAAAATCAACTTTTTATAAAAATTAACTAATAAGCACTTAATTAAATTTAAGAAAAACACAATAAGCTATAAAATCAATAAGCAAACATAATCAAAAACATAAAAGCATAACCAATAATCAAACAAGCATAACAATAAGGTAATAAGCACAAAGATTAAGCAAAACAAGAAAGGTAGGATGAGAGATTAATAAAAACTTGATTAAAGAAAAGATTAAACAAAAAAAATAAAAACACTTACTTGGAATTAAAGGAATTAAAGTGCAAGACATGTATTTAAATTGACAATTAATTAAAATGACATGAAATTAAGGTGGAAAGACTAATGTGTCAAATTAGCTAACAACTCCTAATGACACATTAGGAGTCTATTATAGTGATTAGGAAAAACTAAGCATGTGTTGGTTCATTCTTCTTTCTTTCTCGACTTCTCGTCTTCTAATTTCTTCGACTTTTGACTTTGTCTCGGGATTAATAAACTCGTCTTGTAATTTCTTTATTAATTTAGACTTGACTTCTTCGGATTTTATTAAACTTCCGTCTTTAGACTTTTTCTTCGATAAATCTTCAGAATCGGCCTTGGACTTCCGTTCTTTTGGCACTCTTGATCTTTTGACTTCGTCTTTTGTCTTTTTCTTCGATAAAAGCCCGTGAAAGCCCGTGTTTTCCTCCCTTTTCACATTTTGATCATAAATCACAACAAAAACACAAACCACGCATAATTCCGACATTTACGACATAAAATACACATTTTGGCTTGGTTATTATCGTAGTTAAGTGGTAAAAGGATGGGTGTTTACACACCTATCAAATCCCTTACACTTGACCATTGCAATGTCTCATGTAATGCATTAATTACAAAGCAAGTATTTACATTTTCTATCATAATCAATCCACATTGGCCTTTATTTAAAAAGATAGAAAATTTTAAAACATTCAAAGGAAGAAAAATAAGTAAAAAAATCAAAGACATACCTTAGGGTTTTGGAAATTTCATGAATGATTATCATCCTCAAGTTTTCACGTTCCCCATACCAAGATTAAAAACGAGATCATTGTTATTATAAGTTAGCAAACTAACACAAACTCATGTGGGCCAATTATTCACTTAACTCCCTTATTCCTAGGTGTATCTCTTATATTTTATTCTTGTCTTGAATGATCACAAGGATGCATTGTTGACTTATTTTGATAGTTTATTTAGGCCGAAAATAAAGTAGGACGATTTAATCAATAGTTAGCTAAAGGACAAAATATTTTAAAACTGCTTCTCGGGACCTCATAAAGTTCATATCTTAGCATAACTCGCTTCACGATTTGAGACCTTTCTCGGACCTATATTTGGTAGCGACTTCATACTTCAAATCTTGAGAGACGTTCATGAAATAATGGTCTTCTCTTCATAATAGGATTTTCTTCTCTTGAAGTTTTGAGATATTCTTCATCTTTAGACCACGACTTCTTCATTTTTCTCCAATCTTTATTTTGGACTTTGATATACAACGATCCGCCTCCTTTTAGGACTTGGATCTATTTATCCTCATACCTTGTTAGGGCCTTTTTGGATAGATTTCTCCATGATCTTTTGGGGAGTATTTGCTTTTCGTCGTGTGTCTCGATCCTTCATATTGATTCTTGATAAATGATTCTTCACATCACTTGGGATCTTTAGCAACAAAATGTAGCCCTCATGCCTTGTTAGGGCCTTTTCGGACTCGCTAATCTTCGCATCCCGCTTCAATAATTTATGCCTTGGCTATGAACTCTAATTAATACCGAGCAACTTTTAAACGATCTTGGGCTAGAAGCTAAGTAACTTTTCAAATCGTACAACCTTATTTATTGCAAATATATTTATTAACAAGTGATGGGAGAAAAAGCTCATAATTAACTCACATAAATTCATGAAAGAATACCAAACTTATAATTGACTCTATCATCTCTCGTTCTCCACAATTTAAAATCTCAATGAATGAGACTCGTGGAGGCTTAGCCTATTAAATCAAAGTTTTGGGTTTTCTAGTCGTCTATAGGATCTTGCAACTTCTTAGACTTTTTCAAGTTTAGAAATCGCATTTTAAAGTTCCCTTGATAAATGACTCTCTAGGATCAATTATAGGAACTTGCGAAAAGTTCTTGTTCTTAACCCGTGAGAGTTAAGACATTCGCGTTTTAAAACTCCCTATATAAAAGCCTAGCAAAACTTGACTTAAACACGTTAAGGATACTAGCTAGAGTAAACTTGGATAAGTAAACTCGGGTTGAGTCAAAAGATTCACAACGTTTAAAAATTAAAACCACTTTATTAAAATTTATTCTAGCAAAGAAAGAAAATAACTATAATAAGGGAAAAACTAATAGGCCAAAATAGATCAAAATTTTTTGAAAAAATGTCGAAAAATCAATTTTTTGGTTAAAATGGGGACAAATACAAGGAAAAGGCCACTTAACTTCGATAGACGTCCCCCCTACACTTAATATAAACATTGTCCTTAATGTTTAAGCATGTGGAAGTAAACTCCCCTACACTTAGGACATTGTGCACTTTGTTTAAATCTTGTTAAGGAAGAGACAACTAAAGTGAATCCTATTTTAATATGGAAGAATATAAAATAGAGAATCAAAAGAGTTTAGGATAGAACCAGGAAGACGGGTACACGGGATCACGGTTCGTCAAAAGTCATCAAGAATGGATGTTTGAAAGCTCGAGTCCATGTACATGAAAAGAAGGCAACAAACAACATACTAGGGTCTCCCCCTACACTTATTATAAAAATAAGAGAAAAAGGATAGATACTGCGGGTTGCCTCCCGAGAAGCGCTTGTTTTTGTTAACCGAGTCGTGAGCCTGACTCGACCTTGATTAGCATAGGAAGAAGCTTTAAAAACATCCACCGGGATCAAATACATGGTTTTCGTCCATCAAATAACACAAGCTTAAGGCGAACAAGGCAAGCCAAAGAAGAGTAGGCAAGGTTCCCTTAAGAAAAAATGGAGCACGGTGGTAGCAAGGGTGATGAGGTGCAAGCATATCTCCAAAAGTTCCAAGAATCTTTCCTTTTGTTTTATCAGATGGATACTGAGATGGCTTAAAAATTGCAATATCGGGGTCGAACACCTTTTCCTTTAGGGGAAAATAACACTCAGGCTCAGCAGATCTTGAAGAAGATCCGATCATAAATCTCGCAATCTCATCCTCAGAAGGTGGATAGAGAGGAGTTAAGACATAAGTGCTGCGGATATCGGTGTCGGCCGGCTTCTTCTCCTTTGAAGCGGGTTTCTTCATATCCAAAGTAGGATAAAGACCATAATCATCAAAGTCCAAAGGAGGAGCATCACTCTCATTTGGGAAGTATGTGTTGAGAAAAGTAGCAAAGTCTTCCTCAAATGAGTAGTCATCCAAAGTAGGATCAAGTGTTGTTGGTGGAGGATCTTCATCATGTGAAGAATCACTTGAGAGAGTATCGGCCTCATCAAAATCATCGTAAGTGGGCATGTCTGGATACTCAGAAGTAAAATCATCATAATCATCTCCATCAAAACTAGAATCTTCATCATAAGTATCAAAGATCGGTGGAGAATCATAAATTGGTAAAGGATCATAATTGGATAGAGAATCATCCACATCATCTTGGAACAGTGGATTATCATAGCAAGAATCGAATAGAGGATTGTTGTAGACGACAAAATCATCAAGCACATTAATCATATTCGTTGATTCTCTTCCATTAGATTTGGTTGTGATCTTCCCCATTTTGAACACTTGTGCATCATTCCCGACCCTTAAGATTAACTCACCTTCGGCAACATCAACTAAAGCTTTTCCGGTTCTTAAAAATGGCCGACCAAGTATTAAAGGAATACGAGGGTCCATTTCATAATCAACAACAACAAAGTCGACCGGAAAAGTGAAGGTACCCACTTTAATAAACACATCTTCGGCAATACCAACGGGGTAAGCGAGAGTGCGATTTGCAAGCTCAAGAGTCATCTTTGTTGGTGTAAGGTCGGGTAATGATAGTGTTGTCCAAACACTTAACGGCATCAAATTAATACTTGCCCCGAGATCAGCTTAGGCACTAAATTCTTCGGTTTTGTTAAAAATGCACGGCAACACAAAATGACCGGGATCTCCAAGTTTTTCCGGAAGTTCTTTAAGAATAACTGCAGAACAGTTTTCATTTAAGCGTGTGTTGACAAGCATAACCAGCTTTTCCTTCTTATTAAGCAATTCCTTGAATGCTTTGACAAATTTCGGCATGTGGACAAGTGCTTCAACAAGGCTAATGTTGAAATTCATTTGATAGATCATCTTCAAATAGTTTGATACTTGAATGTCATCCTTAGTTAGCAAGTTAGGCTTGTCCAAGCGAGAAGGGTAAGGAATATTTGGTTTATAGGTGGAAGGTGTAGGTGTAGGTGTAGCAGGTAAAGGTTGAGAAGTTGAGGGTTTAGAGGTGGAAGGTGGGGTTGGTGAAGGGTTCTTCTTCTTGGGTACCTCATCATGACGAGGTGGAGACGGTAATGGAGAACTAATACTAGGCGTGGGAGTAGGAGGGATAAATGGTGGTGGAGGAGGTGTAGATGGAGTAACTGGGGAAGGGATAGATGGTCCTACTAAGGTGGCTCCACTGCGTGTAGTAACAGCACTCACATTCGCTCTTGGGTTGGTGATGGTGTTTGAAGGTAGAGAGCCCGAAGTAGAGGGTTGAGTGGTTGGTAAGAAACTAGCCAGCATATTCTTCAAATCATTTGTTTGAGTGCTAAAAGAGGTTTGTATATCATGTCGAAGCTAGGATCTAATGTCATTACCTTGCTTAGTGATATCCCCTTTAATATTTGATAATTTGGCTTTGTAGATTCTTAATTTGCTCTCCTTGGGTTCTCATTAAAGCTTCAACATCTTGATTAATGGGCGGGGCTTGTTGAGCGGGTGGTTGATAAGGATTAGAAGCTCGAGGTGGGATTTGGTTGCTTCTATTGTAGTTGTTGGGGTTGTGGTTTTGAGGAGAAAAACCGGGTGAAAGATAATTGTTAGAACGGTAACTTAGCAAATTCCAATCACCTTGAGGTCGGGCTTGGTAATTTTCTGATGAATAGTTACTATAAGCCGCATACACGTTTTCCGGATTGCCTTGAGTAGCAGGATAATCAGTGTATGAATGAGGACCACCGCAAGTCTCATAAGAAATTGCTACAGCTTTAACTTGTTGTTGTTGGTTTGTAGCGATGAGCAAGATATTTTTGTTCATTTCGGCCATCATGCAGGTGAATTCGGTCATGTCGGGGTTTGCTGAAGTAGAAGAAACATTGACTCTCGGGTTGTTCCTTGAAGATGCGGAGGAATCCCAGTTTTTGTGATGAGTAGTCATGTTCTCAATAAGCTCTCGACACTCCTCGGGTCTTCTTTTCATAAATGTGCCACCGGCAGCTGCATTAATAGTATCACGATCACGAAAAGTTAAACCATTGTAGAAAGTATCAATCAACGTAACGGGGAGCATGTTGTGGTTTGGACATCGATCGATCAAAACATTATATCTTTCCCAAGCATCAAAGAGAGATTCATCGGGTTCTTGCATGAAACCGCTGATTTGATTTCGAAGGCTCGTGACCATGGATGGTGGAAAGTAGCGCGACAAAAATCGTTAAGTCATGTCATCTCAAGTATGAATGGAATTCTTCGGGAGACGATCAAACCATTTTTCAGCGTGGTGGGATAAAGTATGTGGAAAGAGCTGTAGGCGAAGGACATCCATAGTAACACCGGGAAACTTCATGCTTTGAGTAATAGTAATGAATTTGTCGAGGTGCTTGTTGGCATCATCATCAGGCAATCCGCGAAATGGATTAGTTTGCACTTGTTGGATCATGTGATGCTTCAACGAAAACTCCGGAGCCGTGATTTGCATCGGCGCAATCGGTCCTCCTCGTCCATACATTGTGGGTTGACAAAGCTCCTCCATTGTTCTAAGGTCGGGTGGGGGAACATTGTTGTTGTTATTATTGAGGTGCGGTGGGTTATTGTTGTTGTTCACACCTGCCATAGCTAAATCTTCACGAGTCTCGGGCTTTGGATAAGTTGAAGATCTAGTACGCATACACCTGCAAAAGCTAAAGAAAAAGATACCAAAGCAATAGACAATATATATACACTATAAAAATAAAAATAAAATCTTTTTGGATTTTTGAAAATTTTTAATTTTTATGGATTTTTAACAATTTTTTAAACAAGAAAAATAACGTTCACGAGTGAACGGATCCCAAAATTCAACGCGTCTCTCACATAAAACCGTTAATCTTAACGAAAAGAGCCGGCAACGGCGCATTTAATACGAGGCTTTTTCCTTGTAAGAAAATTTTATCGTCCGATCTTTTCGAATTGAGAAAGGGAAAAATGTGCGACTCAGCTGTCTTTTGGTGGGAAACAAGGATTTGTCGTTGTAGTGTATTAAAAATGCAAGGCTTTAAAAGTAAATGACGGGTATTAAAACTAAAACTAATTAAAACTTAATTGGTGCAATATTAAAACTTTGAAAAGTAAATTGATTAAATGACTTTAAATTAAAGCGTGACGAAAATTAAATTGACAATGTAATAAAAATGTGAACTTTAAAATTAAACTAAAAGACAAATAGCGGGAAAAATAAATGCTTGAGACTGAAACAAGGATAAACAAAACCTGAGCCGGGATCCAATATACTGTCACTATTCGGAATACCCAACTAGTACTGTTTATCCGGAATATCACCTAGCTCCTTATCCGGAATAATCACCGAGCCCTTATCCTGAATATGCACTTGTGAGTTATCCGGAATAACCTGTTATCCGGATTCCTTTGCCAAAGCTTATCCGAAACAAGCTGTCACCTTATCCGGAATAATCTTCAACTCTTTATCCGGAATTCCAGTCAAGAAGCTTATCCGGAATAACCTGAAGTCCCTTATCCGGAATACTGCCTAGTATCTTTTATCCGGAATAATCTAAAGTGCCCTTATCCGGAATTCTTCACGGAAGCTTATCCGGAATACACACAAAGACTCGTTATCCGGAATACTATTCCGGTTGCTTATCCGGAATAATTTTGCCCAAGCTTATCCGGGATCTTGTTTCACGAACTCTTATCCGGAATAAGAGACTAGACTTTTATCCGGAATGAATACAACCACGTTATCCGGAATAATCTCCACTGACCACTATCCGGAATAATGGGGTTTCGAAGCTCTATTCGGAATGATGTGATTGAGTGATGTTCGGAAAATAAGGGTTTTACCAAAACCCGGATAAGAACTTAAATCAAATAAGCTACGAACTAAAATTAAGCTAAAACAAATAAGCACTTAACTAAAACTTAATCAAAATCAATTTTAAGAAAAAGCTATTAATCCGAAATTCAAAAACTTTTAAAAACACTAAATAATAAAAATATTAAAAATCAACTTTTTATAAAAATTAACTAATAAGCACTTAATTAAATTTAAGAAAAACACAATAAGCTATAAAATCAATAAGCAAACATAATCAAAAACATAAAAGCAAAACAAATAATCAAACAATCATAACAATAAGGTAATAAGCACAAAGATTAAGCAAAACAAGAAAGGTAGGATGAGAGATTAATAAAAACTTGATTAAAGAAAAATTTAAACAACAAAATTAAAAAAACTTACTTGGAATTAAAGGAATTAAAGTGCAAGACAAGTATTTAAATTGACAATTAATTAAAATGACATGAAATTAAGGTGGAAAGACTAATGTGTCAAATTAGCTAACAACTCCTAATGACACATTAGGAGTCTATTTATAGTGATTAGGAAAAACTAAGCATGTGTTGGTTCATTCTTCTTTCTTTCTCGACTTCTCGTCTTCTAATTTCTTCGACTTTTGACTTTGTCTCGGGATTAATAAACTCGTCTTGTAATTTCTTCATTAATTTAGACTTGAGTTCTTTGGCTTTTATTAAACTTCCGTCTTTAGACTTTTTCTTCGATAAATCTTCAGAATTGGCCTTGGACTTTCGTTCTTTTGGCACTCTTGATTTTTTGACTTTGTCTTTTGTCTTTTTCTTTGATAAAAGCCCGTGAAACCCGGTGTTTTCCTCCCTTTTCACATTTTGATCCTAAATCACAACAAAAACACAAACCACGCATAATTCCGACATTTACGACATAAAATACACGTTTTGGCTTGGTTATTATTGTAGTTAAGTGGTAAAAGGATGGGTGTTTACACACCTATAAGTGACCGAGTACATTAATAACCTGAATAATCTATTTTCTCAGCTCACGTCATAGATTTGTAAGATAGATCCGCAGGAACGTGCTGAAATTCTACTTCAAAGTTTACCTGACTCATATGATCAACTTATCATCACCTTAACCACCAATATACTTCCAGACTATCTAGTCTTCGAGGAAGTTGCAGCCGCTGTTCTGGAAGAAGAAAATAGGCACAACAATAGGGAAGATAGACAGACTAGTTCAAAAAAGGTGGAGGCTTTGGTGGTGACAAGAGGGAGGTCTATGGAACATGGCTCTAGTGAGAGTCGTGGAAAATATAAATCAAGGAGGAAGAAGAATGGTTTTAGATGCTTAAAATGTGGGAAGCTGGGTCACTTTAAGAAAGATTGTAAGGGTTCAGATACCTCTTATCCTCAAGGAAATGTCGCTAGCACTTTAGATGATGGTAATGCTTTGTGTTGTGAAGCAGCCGTTGCAAATGAAGGTAGGAAGAGATTTGCAGATGTATGGATGTTTGATACGGGAGCTACTTTTCAAAAGACCGCAAGAAGAGAATGGTTTCATCAATACAAACCAGTCAATGGAGGCGGATCTATGTATAGTTGTAATGATCATAAACTAAAGATAGGGATGACCATTTGGACCCGAATCCCGGAACCGAACCAGAACCGTACCGGAACCGTACCGATTCCCGGTACCCGAATCCCGTTCGGTACGGTACCGGTACCACGAAATAAGGTGAAAAAAATTCGGTAACCACTAATTCGGTACGGGACCTGTACCAAATCGGGGAAAATCTCTATTTCCCGGTACCGGTACCGATATCTGAATCCCATTCGCTACGGTACCGGTACCCTTAATTTATGCTCGGGAAAAATTCGGTACCATCAATTCGGTACCGGTTCGGTACGGTACCGGTACCGTGCTCATCCCTAACTAAAGATCATTGGAATTGGAAGTATCATGGTGAAGATGCATGATGGTACGGTTCGTACTATTCAGGATGTGCGACACGTGGAGGGCTTAAAGAAAAATTTATTGTCTATAGGACAATTGGATGATCTTGGTTATAAGGTGGAAATACAAAACAAGATCATGAAAGTCATAAGGCGCGCTTGTACTTATGATAGGAGAAAAGGTGGCTGCAAACTTATACCAGCTGAAGGGAGACATAATAGAGGAAGGAGAAGCATCGGTTGCTTCACATAGTCAAAGTCATAGAGTTGTAGTAACATGGCATCAGAAGCTTGGACATATGTCTGAAAAAGGAATGAAGATTCTTGTTGAAAGAAAGCTACTTCTTGGCCTCACAAAGGTTTCTTTACCTTTCTGTGAGCATTGTGTTATCAACAAGCAGCATCGTTTAAAGTTCAAAACATGAAATTCTAGAAGTGGTATAGTTCTGGAATTGGTTCATTCGGATGTGTGGCAAGCACCGGTTCAATCCCTTAGAGGAGCAAAGTATTTTGTATCCTTCATTGATGACTATTCCAGGAGATGTTGGGTGTACCCAATCAAGAAGAAGTCTGATGTGTTTGAAGTTTTCAAAGTTTACAAAGCGCGGGTTGAACTTGATTCTGGGAAGAAGATCAAGTGTTTGAGGACCGATAATGGAGGTGTAGGTGAATACACTAGTGATGAATTTGATATTTTTTGCACGCAAGAAGGATCCAAAAGGCAGTGCACAACGGCATACACTCCTCAATAGAACTGAGTGGCAGAGCGGATGAACAGAACCTTGTTAGAAAGAGCAAGGGCGATGTTGGCAACTGCAAGCTTGGGAAAATAATTCTGGCCGGAAGCAGTTAATACCGCATGTTATGTGATAAATCGTTCGCCTTCAACTGCAATTGAGTTGAAGACACCGATGGAGATGTGGACGGGAAAACCGGTCAAGTATTCAGACCTTCATATATTTGGAAGTCCTGTGTACGTGATTTACAGTTCTCAAGAAACTACAAAGCTGGATCCGAAATCCAGGAAATGTTTGTTCTTGGGGTATGCTGGCGGAGTAAAGGGGTATTGTTTGTGGGACCCCACTGCCCACAAAGTATTCGTCATCAGAGAAGTTGTCCTTACAGAAGACAAAATTCAAGAAAATGAAGAAGGTGATAACACTACAAGAGAAACTACAACTATACAGATGGAAAATGAATTTCAGTCGGGTGATTCTTTTGAACTTGAACCACAAAATGAGGAAAATGAGACAACCGTGTCTCAAGCTCTAGTGCGTCATACTCTTAATCGAGAAAGAAGACCTCCAGTGTGGACGTCGGATTTTTTATGGAGGGCAATGTTGCATATTGTCTTCTTACAGAGGAAGGAGAGCCATCAACTCTTCAAGAAGCACTGACTAATCCAGATGATTCGTTCTGGAAGGAGGCAATGCAGGAATAAATTTAAGCTCTTCATAAGAATAACACGTGGGATTTGGTTCCACTACAGAAGTAGAGTATGTTGAAGCAGCTCAGGCCAGCAAAGAAGCAGTATGGTTGAAGATGTTGTTGGAGGAGCTCGGACACAAACAAGAGATAATTACTCTATTTTGTGACAACCAGAGCGCCTTGTATCTGGCAAGGAATCCAGCATTTCGTTCAAAGACAAAGCATATACGAGTTCAGTATCACTTCGTTCATGAGAAAGTGGAAGAAGGAACCGTGGATATGCAGAAAATTCATACTGATGATAACGTGGCAGATTATCTGACTAAATCAATCAACTGTGACAAGTTTGTATGGTGTCGATCCTCATGCGGCCTAGTAGAAACGTAAGCTACATGAAAGTGCAAGGAAGGATAAGGGTATGAAGATTGATTAAGTTTCAATCTAATCTTCAAGTGGAAGATTGTTGATATATATTATCCTTCTAGAAAACATGACAAGTTGGTCAAGTGGAAAATTGAATGGATGGAGAAGAGATAGACGTGGCTTGATACTTGCCTACAATTTCTTGGTATGTTCTTGTGGTAGAAATGTGTTCCACCAACACTATAAATAGAGGAGCTCACAAGCATTATTGGCATCCCATTCAATTCTTTATTAACACTTACAAAGTGTTTTCTTTCTATCTCCTAGTAGTCTTTGAGTTAACTAGAGAGTTTGTATAAGTCCTAGTCACAAGTTGTAACTAGAGAACGTGTAACTCCTAGCTTTCATCATAGTGAAACGTATCTTTCCTTGCCCGTGGTTTTTACCCTATTGGGGTTTTCCACGCTAAATCTCCGTGTCATCTTTTATTGTATTTCATATTTTGGTCGTGAGTTTGCTTAAGTCCGGTGTCACTTTTCTCAACAATAGAACCCATAACGAGAATAAAAACTGGGGTGAAGTTATACATACCCCTAAAAACCATCTATACCCCCCTCTTTTTTAATTTTTTTTTTAATTTTTATAATTTTGTTTATGTTATAAAAGTGTGAAACTGAAAGTGCGGAAAAAAAATACGGAACAAAAACTGATAAAAACTGTTAAACAAAAAAACGAAATGTAAAACTAATAATAACTGTGTCTAGCTGAAGCAGGGAGGGGAAAAAAGGAATTTTTGGTACTTTTTAGTGGGGTATGGGTATTTAGTAGAACCCTAAAAACTGATGCATAACCTGGCACAACAGTCCTGGCATCTGCAGGTTCTCTGGAAAACCAAATTTTTAAGAACGGTAGCCAGCAATTCAGGTTTAGTAAGATCGTATCCCATCTCCATCTATCTTTTGATGTCAACTCTTGGGTAAGCAATATTGATGATTCCATATGCTTTTCGGTTAAGGGGATGAGAACGCTTATTACTTCTATGTCCCAAATTGCTTTCTCTCATGCAACATTGCAACTAGATGGCATTAAGTCACACAATTGGAAATCAATATGAATACTTGGCGAGTTATGAATGATAGAATGGCAACTCAGGTTAATTCTGTGATGGAGATAATTTATAAATGGAAAAGCTGCATTTGTCACTTGGAAAATGGCGTTGAGACTTGGAAATTTATATATGTTGTGAATTGGCGGCAAATTCCTAACATATCATTCCTGATCTTCATGATGTGATACATACGTCGAATTAATCTCCCCTTGAATACGTCCTTGTGCAACCCATGATTTGGGCCTTATGGAGTTTTAGAAATAACGTCACATTTTCTGTCAAAAGGCCAAGCAAAGACCCCTCCTTTATAATGCCACTAAGTTTTCATCTATCAATTAGATCTTTAGTAGATTTATTGAACCTTCTCTAAGTTGGATTTTGTGATTTAATTACCCCGTTATAATGACAAGCTAGGTTCCATGTATGCCAATTCAGAGTGACCATTTCTCGCGCAATTTTTGAGTTATGAACTATAGTAGATGACATCTAGTATCTCTAGCTACAACTTTTATGGGTGCAATATTGACCTGATATGTCGATATTCCGGTATAACAAGGTTTGACAGTAAAGTAAGGTATGATGATACCAATCTTTATGTCTGGCATAGTTACTTCATTGCCCACCAATAAAATTACATGCCTAATTAGATTCAAAAGAAAACTTATAATGGAAACAAAGAAACTTAGATTTCAGCACAACAAAATGGCAAAACAAAAAACTAAAATTATATAGGATCTCTGCGGGTTTTCCGTTTCTTAAAAAAATGATTAAAATGTATACCAGTAATAAGATATATACCAGATGATACGTCAGCACACCAGGAAATTTCACCTAAAGGAAGATGATGAATCGATGATAGGCTCAGCAAGAAAAGTAAAATCACTCATGAATTGTATGACATTAACATCAATTGTTCTTTCGCATAGATCTGTGGCTTCCCTGATGAAAGGTCATATTGATAATTATAATACGACAGATTAGTGTGTAAAGAAAAAACCGTATTCATTGTTACCGAGTGAACTTCCAGAGTCCCACAAAGTAGACAATTACATATCAGTGTTTCTAGTTCTGATTACATGGGAACCATCGGCAACAAATTATAAGTTCGAACAAATTCTGGGAGCAAGAATCATGAATTAGCCTTTTACCCTGAAAAAATCAACACTACTTATCAATAGGTACAATACCTACAACAATCAGCATCTACTTCTGCAGCAGGAAATAGCTTTTAACTTGGAAGGACATCATACCAATCGAAAGCTAGATCTTTGACACACAACCTTTGAAATTTCAAAATTAGAAGTTAACAACATATGGAGTAATGAACAAAAGTCGCGTGTAAAACTTAATGTCAAATTTCTAAAAAGAAATCTCTTGCAACTAATACTTCTGCAAATAATAATGACACCAACCAATATCAAAGTCAATAAGCATCACTAAATTCGGCGGCAATCAAATATAAGCCTTGTAGAATACTCCCTCCGTCCCAAAATACTAGCTAGATACAAGATACCGTAATCACAGGGGTAACTACGTTACCTTGTATATAACAACTTGAATACCATTTTCGTAGAAGGAATATAATTGAAATTTATATAATTAGTTTGATCACTCTTTTTTGCGCAAAATGATATGATCATTCAAACCACTAATTATGTAGAAAGTGAAACAATAATGAGAACAAAAATTAATGTCTACAAAGAAGCTAAATAAATTTAAAGACAACAAATATTATCTAGCCATTTTTTAAACCGATAATCATCTCATAACTTTCGTCCATGTATAATAACCCTCAAATACTACTAAACATTCAGCCACTTTATTCGATTTATAAAACAAAACTCAAGAAATGATTTATTCAGCCAACCTCCCCTTTATTTTTATTAAAACTGCGTTAGGCTATCACTTCAAATGTGATACCTAGCTTTTTGATCATACATACAAGCAGAAAGAAAGAAAGAAACAAGTGTATAAATGATCTTACAACCCAAGATCAATATACACGTACAAGAATCAAAACCGGAGATCAAGTATTCAACAATGGTGGAGAGAACTATGTGAGAGATGATAAGCTAACAGAATGAATGAATACGCAACAAGAAAGCGATGAATAAATAGTCCAAGACTAGGGTTGACTCAAGTTTCTTCAACTTGTCACATTTAGCCCTCAATTTTTTAGCAACCTGTCAAACTAAGATACAAATATAGAAACAAAAATATATAAAAGAAAATATTTACCTTACTTACCCTTCAACTATTGGAGTCTTGTCAACTTACTTGTTAATACCCCCTCTTAAGTTGACTTGTGATAGAGATCAACAAGCTTCAACATATCACAAAAAGAATTGTGATCTTTGATAGACAACCCTTTGGTAAACAAGTCTGCAACATTATCTTCAGATTTGATCTTAATAGTTTTGATCAAACCTGCAGACACCTTTTCTCTTAAGAAATATAAGTCAATTTCAAAATGTTTAGTTCTCTCATGAAATACAGGATTGGCTGCAATTTGAATTGCAGAACTACTATCACAACTGATAGGCACAGGTAAGACCACTTTTACCTTGAGATCATTCATAATCTTAAGTATCCACATGATTTCACAAGTAACACTATTCATAGCTCTATATTTAGCTTCAGTTGAAGATTTAGCTATAACAGGTTGTTTCTTACTTTTCCAGGATACAAGATTATCACCCAGATATACAGTATATCCAGTAACAGATTTTCTAGTAATCTTACACTTAGCCCAATCTGAATCAACAAAAGCATTAAGATTCAGATTGTTATGTTTTTCAAAAGATATACCAGTTCCATGAGACCCTTTAAGGTATCTAAGCACATGAAAAGCCAGTTTTAGATGAGATTTATAAGGAGCATGCATAAACTGACTTAAACAGTGAACAACATAAGCAATATCAGGTCTGGTTAAGGTCAGATATATTAATTTGCCAACAATCTGTTGATAACAAGTTTTATTATCAAGCATAGTATCAACCTCATCTTCAACAAGTTTTTTCTTTTTCTTAGAAGGATCTGGTATAGAAGCTTTATTTGGCTTACAAGCCAACATTCCATACTCAGATAGTAATTCAAAACAGTATTTTCTTTGGTTAAGACATAATCCTGAGTTAGTATCAAGTACTTCAATACCCAAGAAATATTTGAGTTTTCCAAGGTCTTTAATTTTAAATTTAGAACTCAAATATTCTTTAAAGTCATTGATAATACTTTCATTGTTCCCTGTTATGATAATATCATCAACATAAACAAGTAGGGCAACAAAAGACTCATTCTCAGTCTTAGTAAACAAAGAAACATCACTTTTACTTTGACAAAAACCATTTTCAGTTAACACACTTGTTAACTTTTCATTCCATTTCCTAGGTGCCTGTTTTAACCCATATAAAGACTTGGTTAGCTTGCACACCTTGTTTGAGTTAGAGCCATATCCTTTAGGAAGATTCATATAAATTTCTTCATCTAAATCTCCATATAGAAAGGCATTATTCACATCTAACTGATAAACAGGCCAATTATAGTGTACAACAACAGAAAGAAGACACCTAACAGTCACAATTTTCACAACTGGTGAAAAAGTTTCTTCATAGTCTATACCCTCTTTTTTACTAAATACTTTTGCCACAACTCTGGCTTTAAACCTCTCAACATCACCACTAGATTTATATTTCACCTTCCATAACCATTTACATGCAACAGGTTTTCTACCTTGAGGTAGATCAACTATAACCCATGTATTATTTCTATTAAGTGCCTCCATCTCCTCATTCATTGCCTCAACCCACCTAGGGTCTTTGGCAGCCTCATTATAGGATTTAGGTTCATGTATTTTATTCAAGTTATTAGTGAACACAAAATTATGCATAGACAAGTTGTTGTAGTTCATCACAGTATTAATATCATATTTAACTCTTTTATCAAGCACATAATCACTAAGTTTAGTAGGAAGCTTATGTGGTCTACTAGACCTTCTTAGCTCAGTCTTCTCTGGACTATTTTGAAAAAGTTGATTAAATTCTATTAAATCCTCACCCTCAGACTCATAATTTTCATCATTAAGGGCAACATTATGATCTAAATCATTAGCCTCATTACTGCCTAAGTCATACTGGTTTCCAAGACTATGATCTTTATTAGTCATAGACTCTGACCCCTGAGTATGACTGGTAACAATGATAGGAGTATCAGTAGATACTTTATCTACTAAGACAGACCTTTTTGAAATGCTACCTCTATCTCTTAAACTTTTATCTCTCATATCATCATAGGGATCATCAGATTTGTTTACTACTAAGTCAAAAATATTTAAACTGTTTATACCCTGATCTTCAAAGATCAAATCACTCTTACAAACATCATTTTTGAATGGAAAGACTGTTTCATAAAACTTGACATCTCTTGAGAAAAACACATTTTTTGACTCAAGACCAAACAGTTTATAACCTTTTTTAGTAAAAGAATACCCAATGAACACACACTTTTCAGACCTAGCAGCAAACTTATCCACATTATTAAGCACAGTACTAAAACAAAGACACCCAAAACTTTTTAAATGAGAGATGTTAGGTTCAACTTTATAAATCATTTCATAAGGACTTTTTCCAGAGAGAACTGAGCTAGGAATCCTGTTAATCAGATAAACAGCAGTAAGAATAGATTCAGGCCACATGTTCAAAGGTAATCCCCCCTAAAACATGAGGGCTCTAGCAACATTAAGCAAGTGTCTATGCTTACGTTCAGCTATACCATTCTGCTGTGGACTATACACACAAGTAGTTTGATGAATAATCCCATTATACTTAATAAAGTCTTCAAATTTATGATTAATAAACTCTGTTCCATTATCACTTCTAAAAACTTTGATAGAAATATCAAATTGATTTTTGATTAGATTATGAAATTCAACAAGTTTACAAAAAACCTCATCTTTGCCTTTAAGCATGTATAACCACACAGCCCTCGTATAGTCATCTACAATAGTAAGAAAGAATCTAAATCCATCTTTACTTTTGACTCTATAAGGACCCCAAACATCCAGATGAACAATGTCACCCAAAGCTTTGGTCTTATGGTCACTTATAGGAAAAGGATCTCTAGTTTGCTTAGCCATGTGACACACATCACAAGGCTGAATATTACTAGTAGAATCAAGATGAATTTTATCCTTAAGAATAGCTAAGACTTGGTTAGAGGGATGACCAAGTCTGTTATGCCACACACACTTAGACAAATTACACTTAGTGATAGCACTATTAGTAAACTTCCTACCTGAATCAAACAAGTAAAGTCCATTATTTTCACTACCAGTCCCCAAGAGGAACTTTTGAAGAGAATCCTGGACAAAACATCTAGACTCAGTAAAGGACACAACAAACTTATTATCTTTAGCCAGCTTGTGTACAGATATAAGACTGACCTTATAACCTGGAACAACCAACACATTTTTTAATGTAATTTTATCTGAAAGTTTAAAATTTTCTACATGCTTAAGATGTTCAATAGTCCCATTAGGATGTGAAACTAATATATTCAAATTTGACACATCAATAATATCAAACAAATGTTCAGTAGAAAAAGTCATATGCTATGATGCTTCAGAATCAAAGATCCAGCCAATATAAGTACTATAAGTACTTATATTAGTATTATAGTTAAAAAATTGACAAGTAACAAAACTTATAACATGATTAGAACCAAATTTTATACCTGCAACACAAGACTGCACTTCACCAATATCAGGCTTTGAGTTGATCAAAGCCATGAGTCTATTAATTTGATCAGCAGTAAAGGGAAGAGATTTCCCAGATCCCTGATCAACACCATTACCCTGAGAGCTAGTGATATTATTAGAACCATTAGATCCTCCAGTATTTCTTTTCTTGAAACCTAGAGGATACCCATTAAGCTCAAAACATCTATCAACAGTATGGCCATTCATATTACAATGAGTACAAACAAACTTATTGTTGTTCCTATTAGGACCTCTGTTTTGACCATTTTGACTGTTTTGAGTATTTCTATTACCAGTCCAATTATTAGGTTTAGCAACAAAAGCAGTAGCAGTACTCTTATCACTAACATCATGAACCAAATTATTATTATGGGACTCAACCCTAGAAAGAGTAGCAAAAGCAGATTTAACATCAGGCAAAGGGTCAGCAGTTAGCAATTGGCTCCTAACAACACTGAAAGTGTCATCAAGACCCATAAGAAACTGCATAAGCCTTATAAGAGAATTGTGACTCTTCATTTGAGGGGCACCATCACAATTACAAGAAGGAAGATTGACAAGGGAGTCAAACTGCCTCCTGAAACTGTTGTAATTATGATAATACTCAGACAAAGAAGACCCAGATTGAGTGAGAGAGCAAATTTTATAATGCAAATTATAGATAACAGATCCATCAATTTTATCATAAGTTTCTTTAAACTCATCCCACACATCTTTAGCATTTTTTGAAAAAATTTGTCCTTGATATAACTCAAAAGAGATACATCCAAGAATCCAAGATAAAACCACAGCATTACATTTATCCCATTGATCAGATAACACAACATCATCATTATTTTTCTCACAAGTACCATCAATAAAACCTAATTTGTTCTTAGTATGTAAAGCAAGTTTAAATGCAGCAGCCCAAACTTTATAGTTTTCTGGTCCAGTAAGTTTAACACTCACAATGGGCTGCCCATTAGTATCAGTAGGGTGTAAGTATAAAGGGTCATTAGTGTGAATGACAGTTTCACTTTCTGTTTCAGTATCACTAACATGATTATCATCCTGATCACCTTTCTTGGGATCAGACATGATAACACCACTAAGAAATCACACTAGAACACAAAAAAAAAAACCACCTTATATCTCCTCTACACACAGCTACCAAGAAGCACACAAAAAAACTGAATCAATCCACCAAGACTACCTAATCCCTTCGACACCTAAATCACCCTCTAAACTGAAACAAGAAGCCAAAAACTAAAGAGAGAGCAAGAGAGGTGTTACAAAACGCGCAGCTACCAGCAAAAATAGCCAAGATCCAACGAGATCAAGAAGATCTCACCACAAATCAATAAGCACAGCGGAATACCAACCTGAAAGAGTTAGTTATAACAAATAACCAACAAAAAACAACAAACCCCCAAAAATTGAATGAAACCCTAATTTCTGAAATTTAGGGTTTCTTCAATTAACCTTACCAGAGTTGAAATTAAGCTCAAATAACCAATAAAGAACCCAATTAAACACCACATAACACCAAGAATCAGAAAACCCTCAAATTTTAAAACCCTAAAAAATTTTAATCGATCAAAACTTGTAATTAACCACAATCAACACAAGATTAACCACAAGATAAATCAAGATCTTTAGTAAAAACAGTTTTAAAATCAGATATCAAGAACCAATGGCTCTGATACCATATTCGATTTATAAAACAAAACTCAAGAAATGATTTATTCAGCCAACCTCCCCTTTATTTTTATTAAACTGCGTTAGGCTATCACTTCAAATGTGATACCTAGCTTTTTGATCATACATACAAGCAGAAAGAAAGAAAGAAACAAGTGTATAAATGATCTTACAACCCAAGATCAATATACACGTACAAGAATCAAAACCAGAGATCAAGTATTCAACAATGGCGGAGAGAACTATGTGAGAGATGATAAGCTAACAGAATGAATGAATACGCAACAAGAAAGCGATAAATAAATAGTCCAAGACTAGGGTTGACTCAAGTTTCTTCAACTTGTCACATTTAGCCCTCAATCTTTTAGCAACCTGTCAAACTAAGACACAAATATAGAAACAAAAATATATAAAAGAAAATATTTACCTTACTTACCCTTCAACTATTGAAGCCTTGTCAACTTACTTGTTAATACACTTGAAACTATATACTGAATGGAAACGAGCTTTAACTATTATCAGCATCTTTTACCTCCACTGCTCAAAATTTTGTCATGTTTTAAACTTAATTCATTTCCATTCAGTAGAAGTACAAATAAATAGTTGTGCTTATAAGTTCGTCTATGGTCGATGTGCGCCAATTTAAGTAGGCAATTTTTGGAGAATTTGGGTCCCTTGATGCTGATTATAGCTTCCCATATATATTTTTATATCTAATTGAGTTCGTCAACAGTTGATTGGCATATCTAGCTTCCCCTGATGCAGATATATTTAGTGCTAATTGTGATTCCTAAACAGATTAAATTGTGACAGAATGCATATAATCCATACAGGCTTTTCCATTATTGAGAAAGAACGTGATCGCTGAAAATTTAATACCCTCATGCCTGCTAACCATAAAGAGGGTGATCATTTCATATCAACATATCCACCATTTTAGTTCTAATCACTCCATTGTGAACCAAGGATAAGCGCAAAGAAACTCTGCCAAATAATAGTCATCTGTTTTCGGAAACAATTACAATAAGTACGTAGTGGTTTTATGTTTATAAGAAATAAATTTAAAAAAAAATTGATTCTGAGAACAATTAAAATACTTCTGTCAAAGAAAAACTTATTAAGCTATAACTAACATATTGGAAGTACATACAGATGGAGTAGTGATAGATAATCCGCAAGTCAAACTATATATCTAATACTGCATGCATTACAGACAATTGCATAAGATTTAACAAGCTGAATATCAAGCTCATAAAAGCTTCAACCTTTGGGGATTAAAAGACACCTCATTTTTAAACTGGGTCGGATCCTCTTCTAGAGTTACACCTTCTTCATTCCCAAGCTTTTGAAGTCTCTTGGCAATACTTTTGAAGCTTTACCACCTTCTTTGCGTTCTAAACCTTAGTAGCTTAATCAGAAGTACCCAACCACACACACTTTTGTTATTCGAGTCATGGATTAGGTATGTATAAATGCTAGTAGTTGGCTAGTACCTTATTTTTATACTTAAACTTGGTAGTTAGTACTCATAGGCCCGGTCATCTTTGCTAGCTTAGATACTATCAGTATATCTTTGCGGTTCGAAAAATACTCTTGCAATGCTGATCAGAGATGCAGCTTCTAGTGAAATTCCTATGAAGAAAGGAAGTTGCGAATAATATCTTATATTCTTGTTGTACAAAGATATTACGAGAAAGGCGCTTTGAATGATGCATTTTTGCACCATGCTGATGCTATAATTTTATTTATTACTCCGTAGTAGAGATTACTTAAACTAGTTTTGTTGATGGTGTGATGCAAATTTCTAAAATGGGCTTTGTGATTAACTTCTATTTATAGACATAGTAAATAAAAACAATACGAATTAAGAGCATTTGGAATCGCCGTGTCATAGCATTGCGCCAAGCAATGGCGCCAGAAATTGGAACGGCGTACCACTCCGTGGGTTCGCGCCATGTTTGTGGCGTTCGTGGCTAACCAGCCCACGCGGTGAATTTATTTATTTAATTTTTTTTAATCTAAAGGGTATATACCTTCTATGACACCCAAATCACCACTCCCTCTAAAAAGTGGTGGAATAACATTTCTCGTGTCATAACTTATTTTGCTGACGTAAAACCACTTTTTGACTATGTCACCAACTCTACAGCTCCACCGTTCCTTCCTTATGCTCTTAACAACAACTAATATCAAACAAGATTTGAGATCAATGTACACCATCTTTTTAGCATACATCACATCAACTAATCATATTAATTCAGACCAACTCTTTACTATTTTTTTAAAAATTAAATATCTTATAAATGGTAAATCGTCAAGTGACAAAAAAAATACATCATTAAAACAAGAAGTAAATCATATTTCTATCGATAGGCACATGCATATACTTTTGACGAACTTTTTTTTCTCTGAGAAAATAATATATGAAGTCGTGTCACGGATCATATATGATTTCTAAAATCATATATGATTCGTAATACGAATCATATATTATTTTTTCAGAAAAAAAAAATCCGTCGAAAATATATACATGTGTCACTCGATAAAAAAATAATTTAATTGTCGTCACGATTATATGTTTCGTTTTACGTAACAATTAACGATTTGTAAGATTTTTTATTTTTAAAAAATATATTTTTTTGTTAGATGAAAAAAAATAATGAATATAATTGATTGATTGGATATATGTTAAAAAAATTGAACTTTTATAATTGCATTTGTCGAAACACGAAAACCAAACCTTTTTACAGTAATAAATACGGCATTGAATTATAATGAACCTTTATGTCATAAACAACAATATCAGTACTAGATAACAAAAAAAAAAAACATTCATCACAGGTAATGGCACAACGTATCAAGTTAAATATCATGGATTCATGGTATGATTAAAACTTAAAAGCATCAAGAAACAACAACATAAAAACATGTCCATAAGAAATAAAAAATAACATCAAAACAAGAAACTTCTTATAACAACTTTTATAACATGCATATGCAATTATGCATTGATCATCTCATAACTTTACTACATGTACAATGCCCATAGACAGTAACAAACATTGAGCTACAATCTGATCATAATCTAATAAACGCCCGAAACCATAAACTAATTGTAACTTTATTCAACCTTCAATCTTCCGGGTCGGGTCATTTCCCGAGCCACCCAGGCCACCTGACACTGACACAACCACCTTCTTCCCATCCACAGCATTCCCCATCCGAGCCTGACCCGACCCGGGTAACACGGCCGAGTTCAGAACCATTTTCCTATCTGCAAACTCCTCTTTCTTTGCATTGTACACCTTAGCAGCGGCTTCAGCCGTTTTGAAAGTACCTAACCAGATCCGTTTCTTGAGAAACGGGTCATGAATTTCTGAACACCATTTGCCCCCCTTCCTCATCCGCACCCCAGGAATCCTAATCTTTCACAGGCTCTCCATCCTTATTAGCTTTGACACCAAGAACAATCTCCCGGATAAACTTATTGCCAGATGATTGGTCTCTTTCTGAAGATTCATCAGATGATGAGTCAGGTGCATCCGGGTCGGACACTATGAGCCGGACTTTTTTTGGGTACTTGTTTTTGCGATCTGCTGGCATGGCTGAAGTGTCACACTAAAAATCTATACACAGTCAATGTGTGTAAGAAATAGAAGAATGTGACTTGTGAATGTGACTGACAATGACAATGTTCGTATGATTATGATTATATAGGCCAAAAGAATTAACATAAATTGACCTTTAACTTATAAATTAGTGATTTGTTGATACAAAAGTTGGGTGATCCTTGCTAGACCCGAATTAGGCTTAATTCGGGTTGACTGGACTCCGACTCCTGCACCAAGTGAATCGTTTGGTTGGGATCCTGCACACTAAACAACACGCGTTAGGCTTACCGTGGGAATGCTTCCCACGATTAGACTCCGGCGTGAGAATAAGTAATCGGTTAGGGTTATAGGAATCGGATGAGAGTTGAGAGTGTGTAGAATTTAATACCTTTGTGGAACCCTTGGGGGTTCCTTTTATAGGCAGTGAAACCCTAATGGGCTGTCACTGATACTTCAGCCCCAAGGCAAGGATAATCACCAGATTTAGATTGATTGTTATCTTCTAATTATGGTGAGTAAATATCCTCTCCTTTGGGATAAATCCTAATCATAGTAGGAGTAAGATTCTGTCTAACCCTGCACCGGGCATGCCGGGCCGTGGGTCGCACACGTGTGTGCGGTTACTGTTCATCCAAGCCCATAAGCTCAAATAACATTATTCCCACCCATCTGTGATGGGCCGGATACGGGTATTACCCATGGGCCGGGTTCATGACCCGGCTGGGGACTATACGTCATCATGTCCCCCCAGTCTAGTTGTTACAGCCGTAGGCGTAACCTCTAGACTATCAAGATATTCCCCGGACGTACCAAGAAAGATCCTCTAGGGAATGATAAACTGTGAAAATTTCGTTCCGGCCGCACATGGCAACCTTACATGGACTGAATTCCCCCAGCCGTACGTAACGTCCGAGACAAAATAAATACAGCATTGAATACAGTCTTATGTATGACCGCATAACCCGACACAAGAATGAATGCATTAATGATAGTCAACTAATCAGTCGCACACCTGAAAAAGTGCACCATTAATGCCCATCATTGAGCCACGTAAAACTGTTAAGAAGTGATCCATGGGTCCCTTCTGACGTTTTCAGAAGTGTCAGAAATCCCACCCGTTGGATGGGCGTAGTGGTTTACACGTGGCAAACATCCACGTTACCTCGGAAATCGAGGCCACCCTATATAAGAGTTGGTGTGTGATACTATTACACACACAGTTCACAGTCATTCCACCATTGTTATTCCCAAGCTTCTCCCCTCCATCTTTTGCCTCTTATTCCACGGATTTCCATCACCGCAGGTTAGATCATCACGCCTTTCAAACCCTTTTTATAAAACATGGTAAAGGACAATCCCGTTATTACGGATGTCCTGAATGTGATGCCTGTGGAAAAATATATAGACTTTTTGTATAAGTATTACATCCCCGAAAGCGTACACCCAACCTATCCAGGTGACGGTGAAGCAATTACGGATGCACCGAGGGGAAAGATAGGCGTATATACGCGCCTATTCGATTCGGATAACTACCGCATCCCCTTATCCAAGTTCTTGGTAGATCTACTTCTGTACTATGATTTCCACATAACCCAGCTGCACTACATAGGGGCGTGTAAAATCAATCAATTTGAGATTACATGCCATACATGCGGAGTAACCCCGACTGTAAACCTATTTAGGGTCTTTTACTCCCCCCAACTAGTAAATGGGTGGTTGTCGTTCAAAAAATGATCCGGGAACGCCCCCATGACGTATAGGAAGCCCTTAGACTCCCTTAAGAGCTGGTACGATCATTACATTTTTGTTGATGAGAAAGTATTCCCTACCCCTTTAGTCCTTAAAACCAGAGTACCCAAAGATTTTCCGCCCAAATCCAAAGACTATAGCAGCAAAGACTTGAAAATACTAGATACCCACCACACAGAATTCCATAGGGGGTTGCCGGAGCATTTTCTTTTCTTAGTAGGATTAAGCCGCCACTATTAAGGGAGGGAAGACATGTATCCGTGCTTCCTGACGGAACGTAGGCAGGGTAGGTTTACTTATATTTGTAGATATGATAAATGTCTTTTGCATGCCGGGAACTTACTAATCCGTACAATTGTATATGTCCGCAGAGATGAACCTACATGGACTATTGCGCCAGGGCGACCCAATAAAAGTACCCGAAGGATTCCGCCTGCTGAAAGAGAATGAACTTCCTCTTCTTGATGCAACCGCAGACCAAACCATCCCTCTTGAAGAAACTTCCGAGCAAAGATCAGATGAGGGAGAGCCTGAGAAACCCCCTCTTAACTTCCACAATGAAGATGGTGGAGAGTTGCTGCTGGAGGGCGTCGTGCCGCACCAGGAGGATGCAGAAGAAGAGGACTTCATCAACCTTACTGGTGAGGATGAAGAAATTACCCAAGCCTCTGGGTCCCCCAAGCCCGTATCCAGAAAGAGAAAGACCACCAGGAGGGTGGCAAAGACACTAGGGGATGGGGCGGGGGCCTCTAATGCTCCCCCAAAGAAACTAAGAAAAGACCATCCTCAGTACCAGGAAAGAAGCAGTACTACGACGGCCCAGGTCAACCCTACACCGCACGTAGAAGAACAAGTCTGGATGGCCACCCCCGTGAGTACCGTAGCTCATACCGTCCCGGAACCTACAACTGGTACCACGTAAGCACTTTCTCATTCTTTATCCTCTTTTTTTTAAGGATATAATGCATAAACAAAATTAATTTGTTAATAATAGGACGGATCCGTCGACAGTAGCCCAAGAGGAAGAGGTGGAAAGGGAACCTTCACCCACGACATCAATAAGACCTCCATCCCCCCCTGTGACACATGTCGAGGAGCCACTTCCTGAAGGACCAGAGACCAGACTGCGCCTAGCATGGAATTTATCCAGTTTAACAAGGTTGGAGGCGGAGTCCGAGTGCACGGAATTTATCGAACATATCACTCCTCTGGCCCTGGCTCAAGACTTGGACGAACTAGACCATGAGTCATTGCTGGAGCAGTTCGATGTGTCATCCGCACACCAAGTGACAGTGGGTGCAGCCTTAAGACGCCGTCTGATCAAGGCCTTGGCGAATGTGAAGCGTGCAGACAAAAAGATAGCTCGTCGTGAAGCACTAGTTGTGAAGCACGAGAAAAACATCACATCCTTGCAGACGGCATTGGTTGTAGCAGAGTACACCGTGAAGGAGCATGCCCATCACGCCAACACTCGGGAAAAACGCATCGCCTAGCTTGAGGCCCTTTTAGTCGCATCCAACGAGAAGGTATGCTTTCAATATGAATGTTTATTTGTACACAAGAAGAAAAAACCACATTATCCCTGTGATAACTCTAAGTGCCATATGTAGGTGTCCGCAACCGAAGCCTCCACCAAAGCTGTAACCGTACAAGCATTCAACATCGCACAAGAGCGCGACGCGCTGAAGGATGAGCTAACCCAAGCGCGGATTACTTTGGACGAGCAAGTTGCGACAGCTGAGGAGGAGCTAAGCAAGATGGCCACGAATTATGCTGAAAGGATGTGTCCTCCTTTGCTATCAGCCATAGTTGGGCGCAGGTGGATGATTGGTCAGGGAATGCGCCTTGCCGTGAGCAAGGTTATGGAAGCTCCTTACCTGCTGCAAGCATTCGCGGGCGTCGTATCGGATGGGATTGACCGTGGTAAGCACGAAGGCCTGGTCCAAGCTGCGGATCTAATAGGTAAGAAGGAAGATATTACCCAGCACGCCTACCACAACCCCCTAGCCGCGGACAAGATGACTGCGTCAATGGATGCTCTCGTAGAAATCCAACATCCTCTCCTGGACGAGCTAGAAGCGCTGAAAGATGCTCCTAATGAGGTAATAATTTCCAAGCTTACTGCCGATCCCATCCAACTGACCTTGCCTACCTATGACCCCGTGTCGAAAGTGATGAAAGGTGAAAAACTGCTTGCCGAGACGTTGGATGCGAATATGATCAAGGCACAGGATGGGAAGAATGCTCGCGAGGAGGCCCTCCGCGCCATGATTGGGGAAGGGAAGAAGGATATAGGGGAGTTCCTACCTCCGTTGTAATTTACCTTGTAAACATTTGTATCCTTTATTCGTCCGTGTATGTATACGGCTAAGACTGATGTGTGAAATAACTTGTCATATGTATGCAAGTAAATCCGTGATAACCACGGCTATTTTGTTATGAGTTTGAAACTTGTGTATTTTTTGTTGGATATCGTATACCTACACTGCATGACATATCACGTCTTACTCAAAAAATACAATCAAGTCTATATTTTACTAGACGTGCGGCGTGCGTCTTTACTATGCAAAGCACTGCGTGAGTACCGCATACGGAAACTTATCACAACGTCTTGTGAGTAAGGTGTCTAGTAAGGATACATGATCCGCGTCACTGGGGTTGCATCCCTCTTATGCGACAAGTTGAATTATTAGGTTCACTTAATCCTCTTACCCCGCCTGAAGGCGTATAGTACATGTACGGTTATTGAATGAATGCATATGAATGAGACATGACATATTATAATAATAACTAAATCCATATGACTATAATAGAATCTAAGGAATAACCAAACGATTTGCACGGAAAACTAGTCGTGGAGATAGCTAGGCACCATGGCATTTTATTAGAACGTTTACATTTTTTGTTTTGACAAGAATGGGAAACCCTAAAAACAAAAAGAACCTATAAAAGCATAAGAAACAAAACAAAGAGAACACATGGATCTTCATTAAAGCCAAATATAGCGAAGTGTCCATGCGGAAGCCGTAGCTTTTAAAGATAGCACCTTTTGAGATTGGAGATATTCCATGTGCGTTCCAGATCGCGGCCATCCATGTCACGTAACTTGTACGCGCTCCGTCCTAAGGCCTCCGTGACCTCATACGGTCCTTCCCACTTAGGGCCCAGCTTCCCTGTATTCTCCGCTCGACTTGCTTCGTTAGCACGATAGACATAATCTCTCGGTCGAAAAGAAACACCTTTAACCTTGGCGTCATAATAAGCTTTCATCCGAGCCTTGGACTTGGCCTCATTGATAGCCGCTATCTCCCTTTTTTCCTCCAACAAATCCAGATTGATACGGAGTTGCTTGTCGTTTGTGACGACATTAACCTCCGCCGTGCGGATGGTAGGCATTCCTATCTCTGCTGGTATGACAGCTTCAGTGCCGTATGCCAGTGCGAATGGGGTGTCCCCGTTGGCTGTTTTGATCATAGTCCTATGTGCCCATAGCACATGTGGTAGTTCGTCCACCCATTTGGCACTTCGTTCCTCCAGGCGTGCCTTGATGCCTTCACCCAAGCTTCTATTTGCTCGCTCCACAAGACCATTTGTCTGCGGGTGTTTAACAGATGCGAAGCGCCATTTGATATTCAATGTCGCGCACCAGTCCTTGAATGGATTATCCGCAAATTGCTTCCTGTCGTCCGAGATGATTTCTCCTGGTAAGCCAAAACGGCACACAATGTTTTCCCAAACAAACTTTTTAACTTGTTTGCCTGTGATGGATTTGACTGCTTTGGCCTCTATCCAACGTGTGAAGTAGTCCATCGCGACAATCAGGAACTTAACTCCCCCCGCAGCTACGGGGAAAGGCCCTGCAATGTCGATCCCCCACTTATAGAATGGCCATGGGGATGTAATAGGTGTAAGTTCCTGCTGCGGATGCCGCGGCACTGGTCTGTGCACTTGGCAATCACTGCACTTGCGAATCATGTCGCGTGCGTCCCTATGCATGGTAGGCCAATAATATCCTGTGCGTAGGGCTCGAGCCACCACGGATCGGGGACCCGCGTGCATGCCGCATAACGCTTCATGTATCTCACTGATCACGTAAGTGGCCTGACGTGGTCCAACACACCGCAACCACGGCTGCAAGAAAAAGCGCTTGTAAAGAATACCTTCTCGAAGCTCGAAGTGCTGCGACTTCCTTCTGATGCGTCGTGCCGCTTTTTCCTCGTCCGTAAGGGTTTCATTAGTCAAATAGTTGATGATCGAGGTCATCCATGTAGGTCCGTCCTCCTCAACTATAGCAGCGACCTCCCCTTCTGTTATCGACTTTTCCTTGAGTATTTCCACCAAGACTTGCTTGGATAAGTGGGCGAAACTTGTAGACGCGATCTTGCTAAGAGCGTCCGCCTTCTTGTTCTCACCTCTTGGTACCTGCTTGATAGAAAACTTGCTGAAAGCCGTAATGAGTGACTTGACTTTCTCCAAGTATCGGACCATGTTATCCTCCTTAGCTACATATCCTTCCAGAATGTGGTTCGCGACAAGCCGTGAGTCTACGTAGGCCTCAAGGTTGCGGACTCCCATTCTAGCGGCGATTTATAAACCCGCAATCAATGCTTCATATTCTGCCTCATTATTGGTGGTTGTGAACTCAAAGCAAAGGGCGTACCTAAACTCTATTCCTTCCAGATTCGTAAGGATGAGACCAGCTCCTGACCCATCCGTACACGAAGATCCGTCCGTAAATAACACCCATGGATCTGCTGGAGTTTCGTCTTGTTTTACGATTGGTCCTTCTTCATCCGACTTCTCTATCAAGAAATCCGCCAAGATTTGGCCTTTAACAGCCGTCCTTGGTCTATAAGATATGTTGTGTTCTCCCAATAGAATGCTCCACTTTTGTAGCCTACCTACCACATCTGGTCTAGAGATGACTTGTTTTATTGGTTGATCAGTAATGACTACAATTGGGTGCGCCTGAAAGTATCGGCGCAACCGTTTTGTAACAAACACTAATGCCAAAACCAATTTTTCCATAGAGGAGTAATTCAACTCCGGCCCTTGCAGTGTTGTACTTATGAAGTAGACCGGAGTTTGGACTGTGTCCCTATCCGTCACAAGTACCGCACTTATTGCTCCATGTGTGGCTGATAAATACATAATGAGCTCCTCCTTTGGCCGGGGAGCTACTAGCATGGGGAGAGATGCGAGGTGTTGCTTGAGTTGACCAAAGGCTTCCTCAGCTTCCTTTGTCCACCGGAAGTCTCCCTTCTTAATGCACTTCTTGAGTGTTTTGAATAGGGGGAGTGACTTCTCTGTGGACTTTGATAAGAACCTGTTTAGCCCGGCCAGCTTCCCATTTAAGGACTGCACCTCTTTCCGTGTCTGAGGGGATGGTAGCTGTATTACTGCGTCCGTTTTTTCTGGGCAAGGTCTGATGCCATTTGGATCAATCATATATCCAAGGAACATTCCTTCCGTTGCCCCAAACGTCTATTTCTTTGGATTTAGCTTCATATTAATCCTCCTCAATGTGTCAAACGTCTCTTGGACATCTCGGAGAAGTGCATCCTCCGTATGACTTTTGATGACTAAATCATCCACATAGACCTCCAGGTTGCGGCCTATCTGTGAGTCAAAGGCTTTGTCCACAAGCCGCTGGTATGTTTCCCCGGCGTTCTTTAGTCCGAATGGCATTTTTGTATAACAGTATACGCCTTGACTAGTATGGAATGCCGTCTTCTCTACGTCCTCTTCCGCCATCTGGATCTGGTGGTATCCTTTATATGCGTCTAAGAAGCACTTAAAGGGATATCCACATAGAGATTCCACCTTCTAGTCAATCTCTAGTAACGGGTAACAATCCTGTGGACAGGCTTTGTTCAGATCCGTGAAATCCACGCACATGCGCCAGCTTCCGTCGTGCTTTTTGACCATGACTGGGTTGGATAACCACTCGTGGTAGTATACCTCGCGCATGATACCCGCATCCACCAGTTTCCGTACCTCATCCAATATCACTTGGCTGCGCTCAGGTGCCCGACCGCGCTTCTTTTGCTTGACGGGTGGGTATCCCTGGCGGATCTGGAGCCTATGTTTTGCTATCGCGCGCGGTACGCCCGTCATATGCTTTGGCTCCCATGCGAATACATCTAAGTTTTCCTTCAAAAGAGAGCACATGGCCCTCTTGCCGTTATCCGAGAGCGTTCCCCCTATGGACACCTCTTGTTCCGGGTAATCAGGATGAATTGCCACCTTCCAATTGGAAGGTGGTGATCCGTCCTTGGGGGGAACAGGTGGACCGGTGTTGTCAATGCATGACACTCGGATGCTGGTACGATTGTGTTATAGATGGTGACAATTCCTCCTTCCACAGGGAATTTGATCATTCTGTGTGTCGTGGAAGGTATCGCCCGTATGACCAAGATACCTGGTCTGCCTATGATCCCATTGTATGGAGAGTGTGAGCGTATCACCATAAAGTTCATCCACGCCGTGGTGGAGTGCTCTTCATTCCCAATGGTTACAAGCAGACGCAGTTTCCCTATTGGCCAGATGGTGTCTCCACTAAAACCAATGAGCGGCGCCGTGGTCGGTACTAATTGGCTTCTTATTTCTGGTCGTAACTGTACAAAACAGTGTTCGTACAGTACTTCTGCTGATGACCCTCCATCCACATACATGCGGCGAACATTGTGTGTTCCAATGCTTATCTCAATAGTGAGAGGCGCATCAATCATATCGCTTGCTGTGATGGGAGGGAATGAGATTTCTCTGCCGCGTGAAACTTTTTGACTAATTTTTTGCCTCGTGCGGCGCTGTCTGGATTGGATCATATATATATAGTTGAAGGTTTGTCCTTTTGGGGATCCTTCTTGTCATACTTCTTGTTGTCTTTTCCATCCTTCCAATCCTTGACCAAATGCTTGAGTTTACCTGACTTGATCAGTGACTCAATGTGCTTCTTGAGCTGGATACATTCCTCCGTACCATGGCCCTTGTCGTTATGGAATTCGCAAAAACGATTTCCTTGACGACGGTCCAGCGGAGTTGTCACTGGGGGAGGTCTGGGGAAATTAGCCCCTTCCGTCAGCAAGATCTCCCGGTAGGACATCTTTAGAGGTGTAAACTTATCGTCCGGTCGTCCTCCCTTGTTTTGGCTCTTGTAATCTGAGCCCCTACCATTGTTCTGGTTGTTTTGACCGTCCGACTGTCTCCTGGACTGGTCGTTCGATCGGTAGCTGTTTCCTTTTGAAGGGTAGGCCGCGGCAACCGCGGTTTCTCCTTCTATGAAGTTTCTGACCCTTTCCATGAGGTCGTCATACCTTTCCGGACGCTTGTCATTGAGACGTCTGATTAGTTCCCTGTGTGTTATGGCATGCATATAGTCGGAAATTTGCAGGAGTTCCGGCATTGTCTTTATGCGTGTGCACTCGTCATTGAAGCGTTCGGTGAAGGCTTCCATAGACTCCCCCGGCCTTTGCTTGACAGTTGCCAATGAGACCGGGTCCCTATTATACTTCTTCTGTTGAGTATAATTATTCTTGAACGCAGTGCGTAATTCAGTGAAGCTATCAATGCTTCGCGGAGGAAGTCCTTTAAACCAGTCACGAGCATTGCCGATCAAGGTTGAATTGAACATTTGGCACTATATAGGCATGGGCCATCGCTCAATTTTCACCTGCGTATCAAATATCTTGAGGTGATCATCCGGATCACCAGTTCCATCATAAGTCTTGACACACGCCGGCATGCGACGTTTTGTGTCCTCGGAGTAATTCCGTATGCGGAGAGTAAAATGATCTTCCCTGGGGTCTGCCCATGGACGGGTGAGACTAGGGTCACACCACGGTTGGGAAAGATCTTCTGCTTCCGTCTCTCGGTAATAGGGACCGTCTTAGTACTCCTCATTGTCTGGTGGTGGAGGAGGAGTACGCCTAGGTCGGCGACGCTTGGGCGGATGGTCATCCGAGTCCTCTCCTGATGGACCGGGAGAAGGAGGTGGGGCCCCATCTTTTGGGTGAGGGCCGCTCTTGTGAAAAGAGTCAGGAGCCTTCTTCCCAGTATTCATCCTATCCCACACGCTTGTGCGGCGATTGGTTCTGGTCAGTTCCAGATCTGGTCGTTCGGGTGAGCCGTCGGACTTCTCTCCCTCTTCTCTGGACTGTATTAGTTCCTGCATGACACGATCCCCTATGCGTTCGAACACATTCCTAGGTTGGGGAGTTTCCTCAAAGAGGCTCCGCTCCTGAGGTTGTGTCCTTCTCTTCCTCTGAGTTTGAGAAGAGGTGCTTGGTCCGGCATTGCCAAAGTTGAGTCTAGATTGGAGGTCCCTCCCTATATTCAACCTTGATGCAATCCCTGGGACGATCCTATCAAAGTTCTGCGTGAGAACTCGAGTGAGATCTTCCTCGCTGAGTGGTTCGACCTCTACTTCTTCCTCGGTCGATGGTCTGCGCGGTTCCTTGTTAGGGGGATTGGGCGCACTCCCTGGATCAGGATTATCCAAGGTCGAAGTAGGTGGTGGGGTCATGGAGAACGTGCTTGTCACCCCCATGGATTGAAGACCACTCCGGCTGTTTGGTCCGCCAGCTTGATGGCTAGGGGATCTATTGGGAATGAGTATCCCTTCCCCTTGGGACTTCCGATTTCTAGGATTTGTGTTCCTGGGATTTCCCTGCGGATGCCCCTTCGTGATTAAAAATTCAAGATGAGATTTTTGCTCTAGCTTAGTGTAATGGTCCCACGGATGGCGCCAACTTGTTGATACAAAAGTTGGGTGATCCTTGCTAGACCCGAATTAGGCTTAATTCGGGTTGACTGGACTCCGGCTCCTGCACCAAGTGAATCGTATGGTTGGGATCATTCACACTAAACAACACGCGTTAGGCTTACCGTGGGAATGCTTCCCACGATTAGACTCCGGCGTGAGAATAAGTAACCGGTTAGGGTTATAGGAATCGGATGAGAGTTGAGAGTGTGTAGAATTTAATACCTTTGTGGAACCCTTGGGGGTTCCTTTTATAGGCAGTGAAACCCTAATGGGTTGTCACTGATGCTTCGGCCCCAAGGCAAGGATAATCACCAGATTTAGATTGATTGTTATCTTCTAATTATGGTGAGTAAATATCCTCTCCTTTGGGATAAATCCTAATCATAGTAGGAGTATGATTCTGTCTAACCCTGCACCGGGCATGCCGGACCGTGGGCTGCACACGTGTGTGCGGTTACTGTTCATCCAAGCCCATAAGCTCAAATAACATTATTCCCACCCATCTGTGATGGGCCGGATACGGGTAGTACCCGTGGGCCGGGTTCATGACCCGGCTGGAGACTATACGTCATCATAATACATAGAATGTTTTTGTTTGGGTGGATGGCAATTCCGATTAGGTTCTGGTTATTGGGTTACGATAAGAGGATCTGAATACGATATGTTTAATATGGTTAATTTGTTTGTGTTGTTAAATCTAAGTGAGACTTGATCGTTTCAAAAACTAGTTAAGTGTAACTCATCGTTAAAATCGTTTACACTCGTATCGGTTTTAAAAAATACTTTCATGTCGTCTGACAAACTTATAAGGTTTCAGTTTTTGCCTTTGATTTGTAGAATCTTTTTTGTTCGTTTGTTATGTTTTGACCTGCTAAATTTGTAGCCGTGTTTAACTCTTTTGATGCAAATTTGCATTTAAAAATACTCTAAGTCATTTATCTTTATTTTTGTTTAAGAACACCAAGGTTGTGTCTCATGATAGTTGTACTATCGTTTCACATAAATAGTTTACATAGTTATATAAAGAGTTAAGTTATTTTGGATACCATATCTATCATGGATACTAAGGGACTCATCTCCACCATCCATCCTCATCATATCTAATGGTTGAGATTAAAAGTATTTAATTATTTCACTTATTTTTAAAACTTAAATATCTTTTAGACCGTTAAGTGTTAAACGGAAAAAGATATACCATCGCGACGAGCATTTAATTAGCTTTCTACAGATATGCAATATGATATACTTTTGAAGAAAAAAAAAATCGTTTTTTTTTTTTAATTTGCGTAAAATATCATATATGATAATAGTGTTTTATCATATATGATATTATTGTTATGTTACAAATTATTACAGAATCATATATGATATTGGTTTATATCATATGATACTGGTTTATATCATATAATATTGGTTTATATCATATATGATAAGTTATATCATATATGATACCAGTGTTACTATCATATATGATATTTAGTATCATATATGATAAATTACGGAAAAAACAAAAAAAATAATTTGTCGAAAGTATATCATATAGCATATCTGTAGAAAGATAATTAAATGCCCGTCGTAATGGTATATTTTTTTTCGTATAACGATTGACGGTTTAAAAGATATTAATGTTTGAAAAAAAAGAGGAAATTGGTTTTATGTTTAATCTTATCTATTAGATTAAGATGGAGATGAGTGGTGGAGATTAGTCCCTTAGTATCCAAATAAAGTTTGATATCCAAATGAACTTAAATCTTATATAAAAATCAAACTAGTTTATAAAGGTCGTAAATTTTTCATTTTAAAATAATTTCCGCCAAATTAATGGATACTTAACTTTTCGGTTAAGTTTCAGGTAGTAGTCTTATTTATTGTCGGAATTGATACGGTTTTGTTTTCCTTTGACGTGTACAAGGGCTTTGTATACGGTTGTACCGTCTAGCACTCTTTGTCGGTTTCTTATATATTAATCTATATATGTTTTATAAGGAGAGGGAGCTACGCGAATAAAAAAATAAAAACAAATGCAATCAATATAGTTTGAAAGAATGTTTAAAGAGAGTATGCACTTTATTAATGCAGTTGAAATTGGATATAAATGATAGTACACAGATTGTATGATGCGATATCTTAATCTATATCCATTATCATAATCTATAACCATATTCATATTCACTAGATTAAGTTGGTTAATAAAAATGGAAATATCAACATAACTTAAACAAGTATGATAAAAGTACATTATTATATAACTAGTTTGTAACGAATGAGCTACATTGCCAGGCGATGTATATCATATAGGGTTAATTAGTTAAAAATTATTATATTTGTTATTGTGTGTATAATTAAAAAAAAATTAATGTGACACTAGTTTTTTTTAATTTATATTATTATATGTGAGGTGAGTTTTATATAAAACATTAACTAATAAAAAAAAAGGAATCAATATCTACAATTTATTTTTTCCATAAAAAATAAAAACTCATTTTTCACATTTTTCTTAAAAACACAATATTTTTCAAACGATAAATTGTCAGATTACAAAAAATACACCATTTCGACGAACAAATTCCTATCTTTCAGTAGATAGGCACTTTGATATATTTTTGACGATTTTTTATTATTGCGATTTTCAACTATAAAAATCACACGTGATTCGAAAAAATTACTTGTGATTTTTCTATGAAAAACTAAATTTTTTATAGAATAAATAAATAACTTTTATTATTATTTATTAGTGTAATTATTTACATAGTCGAATGTAAACACGTAACAAGTTACGCCACTAGCTTTTTCATATAGTTTCGATGATTTTTTGTTGAAATTTTCGTCAAAAAAATTATACATAATTTGTAAAATCACTAGTAATTTGTAAAATCATTGTGATTTGTATTTCTAAATTTCATGTGTGATTCCCTATATCGCATGTGATTTCATAAATTTATATGTGATATTAAAGTAACAAATCACGTCTGATTTCAAAAATCCTTAAATTGTAAATGATTTTAAAAATTCACGTGTGTTTTATAAAGTAATAAATCACATGTGATCCGTGAGTGCGGAAATTAGAAAAAAATGTCGAAAGTATATATAGAAGTACGTATCATTAAAAAGAAAATTTATCACAAATCACATGTGATTTGGTAAAAATCATGTCATTTGACACAAATCACAAGTGTTTGAAAAAATTACTTAGGGTATGGCGAAAATTATGATTTTGGATTTAGTATAAGTAACTTGTTATTCGGATCAGTCACATGTAATTATCATTAAATCACATGTAATTTAAGCAGAATTACATGTGATTAAAATAAACTCATAACTAATTCAAAAGCAAAATTGCTTTATATATTTTATATGAATCACATGTAAAAATACATAGAGAATCACATGTAATTCAAGTAAAATTACATGTGATCAAAACAAAATCACATGTAATTCAGAAGCCAGTATACTTTCTATATTTTATATGAATGACAAAAAAACATTTTTATATATTGACAGAATTACATGTGATTCATCTATAGTGGGTTTGTTAGAAGAAGTTAAGGTTTCGAAATGTTTGAATCGCATGTAATGCAAGCAAAATCACATGTAATTATCATCGAATTACATGTGATTCAATGCAAGCAAAATCACATGTATTATCATCGAATTACATGTAATTCAAGCAGACAATTTAATATATTAACAAGATTACATGTGATTAAAAAATTCACATGTGATTCATTTAAAGTGGGTTTGTTAGAAGAAGTAAGGTTTCAGAATGCTTGAATCACATGTAATGCAAGCAAAATCATATGTAATAATCAAATAATTACATGTTATTCAAACAAAATCACATGTAATTTAAAAGCCAATTTGTTTTGTATATTTTACATAAATAAAAACAAATAATACCTAATTAAAAAATCACATGTGATTCATATAAAGTGGGTTTGTTAGAAAAAGTTAAATTTTCAGAATGCTTGAGTCACATGTAATGCAAGCAAAATCATATGTAATTATCACCGAATCACATGCAATTCAAACAGAATTACATGTGATTCAAACAAAATCACATGTAATTTAGAAGCCAATTTGTTTTATATATTTTAAATAGATGGAAGAGATTACTTCCTTTTTTCTTTTTTGGATGCATGTTCCTTAAGTAACTTTTGTTTGTTTGTATGTTGTGAGAATTTAACTTTTACTTTTTCAAAATTTAAATGGTAAAATAACTATTTTACGTGAAAAAATAGTCATAAAATATACATAATAACATGAATTCAAAAGGTTGGTGTTATAATAAAAAAAATTATAGTTTACACATAATAACAAAAAGTAATAAGTATAAAAACATTTTTATGTAATTAAACCTATCACGTAAAATAAAAACTCAAAATATGAGAACGTAGATATTGCATAAAAATAGAATTACTCAGGCATCATATAGACTCAATAGAAAATAATAATGTCTATAACAAGTCAAGCACGATCTCCTTGCACTTTCAAAATGTTTTAAAAAATTGAAGATTTTCGGAACACTAGACGGTTCAGTATCATTGAAGCATTTATATATACTTTAAATAATATTTCGGACGCTCGAAAGTCCATATTTTAAAGCATATCATCAGTAATTAGATGTCTATTTTTTGTGATACAATTATTAATAAGTTATTGTATTATGTTTTCAAGACAACACAAAACATTACAAATTAGACATGATATCAAGGCCTTGGAATTCAACAGCTCTAGTTGATACCGTGAGACTTAAAACGCGCCAAAATATATGTTAAGAGACCCTCTAATCAATGGAAGGGAAAATGTCTTTGGTGATTACATTATCCACATTATTAGCATCATTATTTACAAATTGTTACCCCGATTTCAAAGGGACAAAACAACGCAATATAAAACACCTCGTAGAATCTTGTTAGTACGAGAGCAATGAGCATAAGCCTTGATTCTAATCTGTTATATCAAACAGTGATAAGCATAGATCACTCTTTTTTATATAAATTAAATTATTTCAGAAATAAAATAAATATTTTACGGATTAAAAATCTTCATCCACATTTTACCTATTAAACATTTATGTCAATATCCACATCTACTCGACATCTATTTACTATCTTCATACTCACTATTAACGGATTAGATCTGACTATCTTAACATAAATGATAAATTTAATATTCTCACATATTGACATGTTGTTATGAAAAACCTTGTTAATTAAATTTGTATAACATGTTACTCTTTGGCAAGATCAATCATATGTGATATATGTCGTTCTTACGTTTAGCTCATTTAGCAGTAGTATGTAACAAGTGAGGTAAATTTTTCATTTTACTTATCATTTACTCCCATCGTTCTTAAATAAATATTTATTTTAACTTTTTTTATCTTTTTTGGTCAACTTTCATCTTAAATATTTACGTATATGTTATATAATACTTGATGCTAAATATGTAGTTGGATTGGGTTTTAAATAAATTTTTATAAAATATTATATAACACAAAAACAATATTTAATGTCAAAACTAAACAGAAAATTCAATAAAAAAATCAAAACGAACATTTATTTAGGGATGTATGGAGTAATTAATAAGAACACAACATAAAAACCTAACAAAATTACTTCCATGCTTATTTGCTTATTTTTAATTAAAGTCAAACACTCTATTAACCAGCACTTATATTCATTTAACATAAAGACACTTTTTTTTTAAATGCAAAAGAAGAAAAAGAATTAAAACATTTTTAAAGAGCCTCTTAATGCATCCACAAGGATACAATTTTTTAATTGTTTGTAGAATTTAATTCATTAAATACATGATATATTGATGGAGCAAAGATATATACAAAAACTTGAGGTTTTATTAAGTCATGTTAAAAAGCTTTGTGAAAAGCCTTTAATGCAATGCATAAAATTTCAAAAGTTTTATAGAATAATGAAAACATATTTCTTATTTGACCCATTGGGTTGCTCTTTAGTTAGTAATATCAAAAGTTATAAATTTTTGGGTTTTATTTAAATTAAAATAAAGGACATATATAGATAATTTTGATATCTAGGGAGAGCATAACTTAGGAGAATATATGTAGATGATTGTTTTAAGTTTAACTAGTTTACAACAAAAATAAATAAAAGGAATATTCTAGACCCAATTTTAAACTTATCGGGATTGAAGCTTGTCATTAATTAACAGCAATATTTTGTAATTACTAATCGATAGTACTATTTTTAGACCATCCATGTTTTCATGCTTTAATCGTTACTAGGGTCTTTGCTCGCGCTTCGCCGCGGCGCGGGGAGACCGTTGTTGAAGGGTTTTATTGTACTTTCGAACACCGTTTATCGAGCAGAAGCAGACACACACATATATCCAACAGTTGCAAAATGGCAAACCTACTTATTTAATCATGTCCCCTTGATAGCCCTCGTCTAGTCATCTGCAAAGCATGTAAGAGATGTTATTAAAGTCACCCATAAACAATGACAAAAATAAATGGACCTAATATTTAATTAAGCTATCGGTGATTCTCTTTTTTCTAATAATCGAGCGAATGATTAAAGGCGAGATGTTTGAAAGACGCGCCTTCTAAAAACCATAAGTAAACAGAAACAATAAGGATTTTTTTTATAGATTGTGGAAAAGAGAAAAAAACTGCAAGGAAGTGCATTACCTGCACGCACTTATAATTCGATAAAAGCTCAAAACATCAAACTAATCCCTGTAGCGTAAAGGATAAGTCCTTAACATACTCAGTGTATCTGTTAATAGCATATATGGAATTAACCTTACATAATTTAGCTTTCTTTAAATATATCTAATAAATTGATACTCTATATTCTCTAACAGCTGCAATAGATGTTGAATCCTAATACACTAATTTTTTAGTTTTGCAAAATTGATGGAGTCTGTATATGTATTCCTCATATTCTTCTTGAATTTTCCCAACAAATGACATGAAAGCTAGAAATTTTTGTATGCAAGAAAGTTATAGTATTATATTGTGTGAAAACTAAAAGCACCACATTCTATTATACTTGGGATATGATCTGCTTGTCTACTTAGCGTGTAATCCCTTACGCTTCATGCATCTAAACAACCCTTAGGTTATAACTGCTAATATGTCGTATCAAAACTTATGCATATAAGCACTTTTAATAAGCATTTAGTAGGGTCTATTTGAGATTAGCTCAAAGAGGCAGATTGTGCTCATTAAAAAATATCTTGTTAATTTGTGCGGTAACACAATGCATGAGATAGTGTTTGGATTTGCTTATCAGCATTTGGGATAAGTTGATTCTTTTTAAGAAGTTGGTCAAAGGCAGCATAAATAATCAACTGAATTACAAACATTTGTCTCTACAATACGTGAATTTTGTTATTTGTTTAAAAAGTTTTTTGATATTTTTTTTGCTCAAACAGCGAAAATCTTATTATGTAAAAACGCTCACCGTTGGTTAACACTGTTTGTAACTGAGTCCTGCAACATGCGGCATCCCTCGTGCTCATTTTATCTGCATTACAAACATTTGTCTCTACAAAGATCATTAAAAAACAATAATAAATCAACCAGTTCTTTCCATTATAGGCTCAGATCAATCTTTAGAAAAAAAAAGTACATACCTCAACTTCATTCTACCTCCAACAGCCTATCAAGGATGGAAGCCTTAATCGAGGAGCAGCTGATCAAAGTGCCAAACACCTGAGATTTGTATAAAGTTGGTATTTTTAAATATAATAGATGTCATGTCAAGTTACTAAAGATTAGAATGCTGAACATTCAAATTGCAAATGAAGAGTTGGTGAATACTTACCATGCCTTTGTGATTCTTCACAGTTGCATACCTTGAGACCGGGTTTCCAAAACAGGAACAAAAAGGCATCGGTTTTTAGCATAGAGAAGCCCTTTGGTTATTTTTTTATTGGCTCGGAACGGTAGAGACTTTAGACTTGAAGAAACAGCGCGTAACTGATGTGGCTGCAACTTTTGTAAGCTGCCAAGCCGACATGCAGAATGCTTCATTTCCAGTTCTTCCTACCGAGATAATTCATCATTGCCTTTCAGAACCATGTTAATGCCAAAGTTAAAAAAAAAACCGACTAACAAATACAAAGCCTGTTTCATTCATAAGACCAAAGCGTGTGCCACTTTTTCTGAGTGGGTAATTCGTTTCCAATAAGGCGTTTTTTGGGAGAAAGACCCATAACCCGGCATGGCTGCAACCTTCAAAGGTCGCCCCGCCAAGATCCGGGCTATCTTGGCTTTCTCCCACGGCCGTTTAAACTCATGACAGCCCGACATTATATTATTATATCCTTAATAAAAGGGGGGGGAACCTCGGTGCCATATGAACAGTTCCCCCTCACACCAAAACTTATTATATTATCTCCTCACAATCAAGCGACGATCAACAAACCAACAAAATCAACAAAATCAGTTCCACCTAGGGACACTCAAATATCAAGCGACGACCAACAAACCTATAGGCTCAGGTATGGCACACCGTGGGAAAAAATCGGACACACCCGCCATGGCTGCAGCTGCAACAGGCTGCCCCGCCAAGATACGGGTGGTCTCAAATTGATCCGTTGCCGTTATTGTTCATCATAGCCCGAAAACATTTTTCCTTTGCAATACGAACAGATCACAGCTACCAAGTTCGATTAAGAACAGCCCCAATAAGTTTCAGGCTTCCAATCCCATCTCTAAGATCGAAACATCCAACCCCATTATTATACTTGATCTATAAGATCGAAACGAAACCCCGAAAGAGGTTGCCCCATTATTATAGAGGGGAACTGTTCATTGGGGACCGAGATTCCCTCCTTTATTAAGGATATAATTGTATATCGTCGCCCGGGATCAACAACGGCAACGAAAGTCACGAACGTGACTATCGTCGCCTGCCATCAACCCCGGCAACCAAAACATTGTGACCCACCGACTGTAGACTGTAAATCTAAGCCGACAATTACTTTGCACTGCCAATCTAAACACCAATAGTAACCCACAGACCTAAGCCCATGAGAACCAAAGTAAAAAGTTGTGTACCATGCTGCATATTTCACGATATCACTTTATAACATATGAATGGCCTCATGGTTAGGAAAGAGTGATATCAATTCCAAAGATTACGGTTCCAATAACAGTTCCCCCCCTCACACACAAAAACATATTTTTATTCACTCTTCTCACAAATCACACACAAAACAAAATTAAAAAACAATTCTCTCACACCAGCGGCAACAAACACAATATAGAGGCAATACCAAACACCCTTTTCAAACTTATAAGTATATCCCGAGTGTTAAACGGCCATCGCTAACGTCGCCCAGCATAGATAGCGGCAACGAAAGGAGGGCCAAGTTCAATCAAGATAGAAAACTCACCAACCCATAAGCAAAGAACACCATTCAACCAACAAATCCCCATAAAGCAGTCCTTTTCAAACTTATAAGTATATCCCGAGTGTTAAACGCCCATCGCTAACGTCGCCTAGCATAGATAACGGCAACGAAAGGAGGGCCAAGTTCGCCCAGCATAGATAACGGCAACGAAAGGAGGGCCAAGTTCAATCAAGATAGAAAACTCACCAACCCATAAGCAAAGAACACCATTCAACCAACAAATCCCCATAAAAAAGTATGGTTTCCAGCAAACCATACATCAGGTTTCTTTTTACCCAAAAAATGTTGCAGTATAATATAGACGCCCTTCTGAAATAAAAATTATGGAACTTAGAATTGGAAAACATTAATTAGAATAGAGACACATATCTTTCCCCAATTTCTGGCATAAACCCTAATTCGAAAATCGCATGACAACCCTAATTTCAAAATCAGATAATATCAAATGATAAATCAATTAAAACTAAATCATAATTATACATTACAAAAAATTGAAAACCATAATTAATAACAAATAAGAAACCTGATGTTATCGACTGCGGTGACTTATGCCATCTAGTTAAATCGATCATCTCACTATAAACCATATCAATCGATCATCTCACTATAACCCACATATGAGATATAATTTTCTAGAGAGAACCCAGATCCAAATGAGAGCTATTTACTATAACTCACATATGGGGATAAATACTGCTACAGGAATCAGATCAAGATCAACGGCGGAGAAAAACGAAGTGCTACAGGATCATTGACACACACAAACGTTTTGTGTGTGATTTGTGAGAAGAGTGAATAAAAATATGTTTTTGTGTGTGAGAGATTTGTTTTGTTATTTTGTTTTGTGTGTGATTTGTGAGAAGAGTGAATAAAAATATTGTGTGTGAGGGGGATTTGTGAGAAGAGTGAATAAAAAAATGTTTTTGTGTGTGAGGGGGGAACTGTTCATTGGGAACCGAGATTCCCCCTTTTATTAAGGATATAATATATGTGAAATCCATGTGAATACATTAGTCATCAGAGAAAAAAAAATCAAAAGGTAAAAAGAAACAAAATAAAAAAATAGAAAAAAATGAATTGTAGCTTAGTGTTGATTTATATTACACTAAAACCTAAACAAAAATATTCTAACATGTATTCTTTTAAGAGGACATCTTTCAATCAATAAACTAGTTTGATTTTATTTATTTTTTGTGTAACACTTCCAACATGAATTTACATCAAAATTAGTGTAACATCAAATGTTACATAAAAGTCAATTAAAATCTTGATTTGGGGTATGTGTTAGCTAGTACGAAGTTGAGCGGGTCTTCAGTTACCCTTAATTAAAATATTTCATTTATTATTTGTATATTGGTTATATAAGTATTGTGTACGTACGAGCTTACAAATAAATTAAATTTAATTAATATTTTAATTTAATATGTGGATATATAAAATTATTTTGTATTTAATATTTTGTAATTGTAATAGTTACTAGGTTATAAAGTGTAAGGGGTACTTGTTAATTTTTTTAAATTATTGAAAAAATATGAATACTTATAATTTTTACTTAATATCATCTAATTTATTTAAAATTTAACAACTAATGTTTTGTTTATTACTTCTGCTTATTTTAAAAATAATACATATAAGTTTATGGTTTTTTTTTCTCTATCAATTTTTTAAGAAACTTTTATCAAATGTTTTTTTTAGATTTAAAAAAAACCTAAAAATAAGATAGAGTAAATTAAAAAATTATTTCTTATTAAATAAATATTCTTTATTTTTAGATAAATTCCCTACTAATCGTATCTCGTGCTCAGCAAGACGGCTTAAAATCATAACTCGTGCCCTAAATATACAGCTACAGCCAACCCTCAAAAAAGTTAAGGAATCATATGTGATGAGGTATAGTCTCACCCCCATGCTTAAGGTGAGACAAAATCCAACTAATCCTTAATGCTCCCTGAGCAAAACTATCTTAAGCTATAACAACTCACTGGAGTAGCTAGGGTGATGAGGATCACTCTAGGTCCAGAGACAAGACTAGCTCCAGACAATGCTAGCCCCAGACAAGGCTAGCAGCTCCAGACAAGGCTAGCAGCCCCAGACAAGGCTAGCAGCCCCAGACAAGGCTAGCAGCCCCAGACAAGGCTAACAGCCCCAGACAATGCTAGACAAGGCTAGCCCCAGACAATGCTAGCCCAGATAAGGCTAGACCCAAGCAAGGCTAGTCCTACGCACATAGAGCACAGGCTCCATCGGAGGAAGGACGATTGCACCTAGCCTACGTAGTACCATAATGTACGAATGGTACAGACACTTGGACCACGACGAGTACTAGAGGAGCATGAGGACAAGTCCGACCACGAAGGACAGACCTGGTGCTCATCAGCTATTTAGGCGCTGCTCCTACAAGACAACCTCGACTCCACAATTCGGGTGTCTTGGAGCCACCTCCAAGTAGTATAAAAGGAGAGGTTCCTCCAGGAAAAAAGGTTAAGTTTTCACACACACACTTTACTACTTACTCTCTCTCTCTCTAGAATTATCTCTCACTAGAACCACATACTTACTCTCACGCCAGAGTTGGTCTCGGATTCAAACCCCGAGGCGAGCTAACGGTGTTCTTTCTTATTTCAGCCTAAGAGACTAAGGTCTAGACCAAGGAACTCTGAAGAAGGAAGTTGAGGCTTCACAAGGAAGGAGTAGCCACAAGATACTCTGAAGGGGCAAGCCAAGGCTTCATTAGAAGGAGTAGCCTTAAGACACCCGAAGGATCAGGGCTGAAGAAGCTTCTCCGGAGATTTGCTTCAATATCTGGCGCCATCCGTGGGACCGGGAATACCAATCTACCAAAAAAATAAGTGATGGAAGACGGTGACCAAGGTCCTACACTGGGGCTAGGCCTAAGCCTGAACTCGGGGACACCTGGGAGCGAGAGGGCTCCTCCGGAGGTAACCCCTCCTCCTCCCAGACCTGATCAGGGACGCCTCACCCCAGCGTATGTCAAACAACACATTGAAACACTAAAAACTATGATGAAGGAAATTGATGAGCAAAATCGTGAGAAGATGACTCCCCGAAAGCTTTTCAACAAGGAGGCTGAAGAGATAGGGTAAGGAAACTCGCGTGGAAGCCCCTTAGTGAGGGAAGGAAGAGGATACTCCTTAGACAGCTCGTCCAAGTCTGGAAACTGAGGTCGGTCAAGGTCTACTCGAAGACGTCATAGAAGTCCTTCACGCAAGAAATCTGTCACTAAGTCACATCGCTCCAATAGGATAAGCAGAGCCAGGAGTGCTAGGACCAAGTCACGATCAGCTAGGTCTTCCCATAGGAAGGAGAGCTCAGAGTCCGGGTATGACTCAAGGTCGGATAGTGATTCGGAGGATTTGAGCACACCATATAGGCGGCCTAATCCCATGCCTTTCAACTCTCGGATCACGCGTTTCAGATATCATAGGCGAGCCAAGCTCCCTGCTAATGTCCGTGTCTATGAGGGAAGCAAAGAGCCAGAAGATCACCTCAGTATCTTCTCTGCTGATGCTGAACAAGAAGAGTGGCCCATGCTAGTGTGGTGCAAGATGTTTCGTCAGACTTTAAGTAGCTCAGCAAGGAACTGGTTCGATAGCCTAGACCCAAAAAGTGTAGATGGGTTTGAAGAATTGAGCAGAAAGTTTTTAGAGGAGTTCTCGTAGCAGAAACGATATGATAAAGATCCCACCGAGATACATGGGATCAAACAGAAGCCTAATGAGAGCCTCCAGGCATTCATGGATCGCTTCAAAGCTGAAAGCTCACACATCAAGGGTGTGCCCCCGGTGCTAAGGATTCCGGAATTCATGCACGGGCATGGACACCCAGAACTAGCCAAGAAACTCAACGATAAGATCCCAAAAGCAGTGGATGAAATGTGGGAAAGAGTCAGAGCCTTTATCAGGGGAGAGACAGTTGTTGACACCACAACCATTATCAAGGCTCCACAATGGGATAGGGGGAATAACAAAGCTGGCTGGACAGGGAACCCATGTGGATCTAGGAACAGAAACCAAAGGAGGAGCCAAGGAAGGGACATGGGGACATGTCCTCCCTACGCTAGGAAGGAAGTGTTCACACTATTGACAAAGACTCCAAAAGAAATCCTAACCACGGAAAACATGAATTTCCCACCCCACCTCTCATGGTAGGAACTCCCGAAAAGAGAAACATGAACAAGTTTTGTGACTTTCACCAAGATCGGGGTCACGACACGAACAATTGCTTTAACCTCAAAAAGCGAATTGAAGAAGCAGTAGCCTCAGGGAGACTAGCACACTTGGTGAAAGATATCAGGCAAGGAGTCCAGAATGACAAAGGACCAGCCAAAGGGAAGGAAAAGATCATAAACATGATGAGATCTCAAGGATATCAGAAGAGACCTTATGAGAGAGTAGAGAATTGGATGGAGAACGCCATAACATTCCCGTCGGTACCGCGCTATCAGCTGAGGGATTGCCCAGTGATAGTGGATTCCATGCTCGAAGGATACGTGGTAAGAAGAGTATATGTTGACGGGGGCTCCTCGTCAGAAATAATGTACGAGCATTGCTTCAAAAACCTAAGCTACCAAACAAGGTCAAGGCTAAGAGAATCTAGGATACCTCTGGTGGGCTTCTCAGGTGAAGTTCATTACCCTCTAGGCGTCATTGACCTAGAAGTCACGATGGGAGAATACGGGAGAACCAGAACGGTGATGATGGAATTCGCTATAGTAAAAAGTCCCTCACCGTACAATGCTTTGCTTGGGAGAACGGGATTGAGAAGCTTAGGAGCTGTAGCCTCCACCATACACTCAATGGTTAAATTCCCAACGTCAAGTGGGATATCGACTTTGATCACAAGCAGAGAGACCTTGAAAGAATGCAGACTCATGGAAGAGGCGCAATCGCGAGTTCTGAGAGCTCGCACAGAAGAGCTAACCAAGAGGGGTGCTCCAGGAAGGATAGCCCACGGTGCTCCAGGAAGGATAGCCCACGGTGCTCCTCCCCCACCACCACTAGATGAAACCTACACCAGAAGGCCAGGGAAGGAGCCCATGGAGCAAAGGGAGGAGGAAGAACCACAACCCATGATGTGATCGTGATAGTATAGTGATAATTAGATACGTTATAGGGTAAATTAGAAAATTACCTTTAGGAAAAAGTAATAGTCTAAAATTACCAAAGACGAATTCAATTAAACACGTGATGAACCAAGTTTGTTGTACACGAAAATCTTATGAATTTGAGACGTTTTTGTTTTGAATTAGACAATCGATTTGAATTGGTTTTCGGTTTTTAAACTAGAAATTAAATCTACCAATTTTAAACTATTTAATTTTAACCTAAAGTGCATGAATCGTAAACCCCAAAATTATTTAATCTAATTACAATTACTTAAAATTTAAAGCTATTTAAAAATTAAACTTATTTAAAATCTATAAAAATTAATCTATTTAATAAAAATAACTTTTACGCTATTTTAGAAATCTAATTAAACTTTTTTAACTAATCGACTTTATTAAAATTTACTTATACCAAATCTATTTTTTTAAACTAATTTTATTTAAATCTAAAATAGTAAAAATCTAATTATTAAAATAAACTAAATAAACTTTTAAATTAATAAAATCATTTTTTATTTCTTTTTTTTTCGTATAATTATTACTTAAGCTGAAATTATATAAGAGTAAATAAACTTTTATAAAAATGGAATTAAAATTAAAATTAAGTATTTATTAAAGAAAACTGACAGCTCAAAAGAAACAGCCTATAATAGTTAATGTGACAGAAATTAAAACCAAAAGAGCATTTAGCTCAGTGGTGAAGGTGCTTGGCGTTTATCTGCGAGGTCGTAGGTTCAAGCCTCAGGAAGGCCATATTTTGTGATTAAATTTTTTTAGACAATGAAAATCAAACTTTAAAGTCACAGGAGTGACTTGCTTTCACAATTACTTTGAAAAGCTGAAAAGGGTTTCAGCTTGTGAGCTAATCAGATCAAATGGATCTGATCACTTGAATTCAACATATCATTAATAATCAGCAAATCAAATAATTTCCAAAAACAGCTTAAGATAAATCAAAATCAAGCAGCAATCTAGCTCAGATAATTCAGCAACTACTATACGGAATAAATCAAAATACTATAGCAGAAGACAACATTAAGTTGAACAAAGCAGTTAGGATATAAAAACGCTCAGAACCTTTCTTCATCAAATTTGAACTTAAGTGATCAAGCAGATTTGAAACTCAACAATATAAAACAGTCTAAACTAGAACGAGAAGACTTAAGCCTTTAATGGACAATCTATATCAGCAAACACTAGCTAAAAAAATACTAACTAGCAGGAAAACAGATTAATCACTCAATGAAATCAGATATCACCAAACTTAATTAAAAATCAGACTTAAGCAACCAAGACTCAAAGAAAAGAACCAATAGCTCTAAGCACAATATCAGCCAACATCAGCAAAGCATACACTAATGCAACAAGCCATTATCAGATTCAAAATAACACCCCAATTAAATCAGATATAAAAAAAAACTTTAAGCTAAGCAAACAACTTAGACTGGTAATCTAATTTAACAATAATCTGAGCAGTTTTACCCAAACATTCGCAGTATACTAAATAATCTAAACAATAATATCAAACTATTCAATACAGAAAGTTAATCAAGACAGTTTCAAATTCATTTAACCTCAAGCAAACAATATCAGATTTATAAACATTTATCCCTAAAAATTAAACAGATCCAAATAGCCCTATAACATTTATATCATTCATAAACAAATTAATTACAAATCATATTTAATAGCATAAAAATAACTTGTAAACATACCCTTTAAAGAAATCCGTTGTGAAGAAGGCTAGCGCTGTGCTACCTTATGAACCGGAAACGAACCACCGTGCACCATTAAACGAAACCATAATCATCATCAATTGTAACTCTCGAACCAACTATTTACAAACTTTCAGTGGGAAAGTTTGTTATCCATATCTCACTTAATTATTTAATTCAAGCTATTGAACAAGCTTAATCAAATAACTTTTATTATAATATTTAATAGATTATTGTATAAATTCCAACAGTAAGTAAACTCAAGAAAAGATTTAACTCGAAATTAAATTTTATTAATCACTGAATCATTACAATACTAATGAAAAGAAATACAATTTGACCTAGACCTATTTAAACATTATAACATTAAGTAAAGAAAATGGAATGATGAATTACAGGAAAATAGAGGGTTTTTATAGCCATCCCAAAGGCTGTTGAGGGAGCATATTCAGATCTTTTCCAGCATATTTCATCTTCAATTTTGGCCCTTAGATCAGCATCTTGATCTTCTCTCTCTTTCTTGTTTTCATCCAAGGGTGGATATTCGCACACTAGCACACGGATTGCCAACGTGGCATTCGATTGTGCTAGTTGTGCTTTCTCCAATCTGAGCTGTCCATTTATTATTGGTGGAATGGAATGTAGTGAGGTGTTTTGGCTAATGATATGTTGCCACGTAGCCACGCTCGTCCACCCTTGCCTTCCGAAAACATGGGGGTTTTATTCCTTACCGTGTGAATCACACGTGCCATAAAAACCCCCAATTAATATTAACCTTTGGTGGATTAGGGTTTTTTTATGAATAGTGGAAATAAGGTTGTGTCTGGTTATTTTCTTTTTGGGGAAGAAAGAGATACATAGGATGTATCGACATTATTATTTTATTGTGTGTGTGAATGAGAAAACGTGTGAATTTGTGATGTAAATAAAGGTGAGCGAGTGAGGGAGCGTTTTATTTATTTTTTGTGTAACGTGTATGGTGATGTGGGGAACTTTGACTGAATGTGAGTTAAAATATACTCACAAGTCGTTTGTATAATATTGCAAAACCCTAAAGCCCATAATTCGTCCCATTATAAATACTTGGGCTTTGGTTTGGGCCAGCAAACTCATTCGCTTCAAGTTTGGACAGTTTGGACTTTGATTGATTTTTCCATCCGTTTAAAAACAAATGGGCCATATGGGCTTGTTTCATCCAAAGTAAATAACTCAAAACCCCTTATTGGGCTTTTGGGCCCATTTGGAAATTGTGGGACCCACTTGGCCCATTTTTCTTCATAAGAGTTAAATCCACTAAATCGAACTCGATTTTGGCTTCCTCGATCTTTTTCTTCAAACTCGTGTCGGTTTTTGTCGATTTTCGCGATCTTGGTACCTACACACATTAAAACAAGAAACATGCAAATACAAGGCAATATTGATACATTTTGTGCACTTATTCATTGTTTTAAGATACTATTGATATGAGTAAAATCACTCATATCAAACTCCCCCTTGCTAAGCAATTGCCGTGTCCCCACGTAATGATAAAATAAAACACTAACTATACCATTATTCAACTTTTGACACTTTATTTTGCAAAGACATAATGTATTGCTTTCATTATTTGAAAAATAACTTTTAGGATCATACAACTCAAATAGATTCATCGTCCCTGACTTTTCACTTTTCTATGCCAAGTGCAAAAACAAGATCATTGTCAATCATAAGCGCCAAAATTAAACCAACTTGTACAAGTAATTTGTGTTAAATCAATCTCCTATTATTCCTAATTGTATCTCTAGATTTTATTTGTCATTCACCCAAAGGCTCATTAACTTATTTTTGATATTTATTAGTCCAAAAATGAAGGCAAGAACGGTGTAAACTCAACACTCAAAACCTAACTTCGACTTCAAAAACCGTTGTCACTAAAGAAAGCCCACATCAAGGATAACTTAACACGATTTGAGGGATAAATCCCCGGGCCCGAAATTTGGCTATTATGGCTACTTAAAAGCAATAAAATAAAAACCTCCAAAGTCAATTATGACCTTATATGGAGTTAGCAACAACTACATCATAACACCTTGTGGCTCTTTAAGATGCAATTGTGCTCCTTATTTAAAATCCACACCCGAAGGCTCCTTGGACAAAAATAAGGGAATTGACATCACCATCCCACCTTATGGCTCATGATGATGACGCAATTTTTATTCAACACGTCCCCTTGCCATACACCCTAAGGCTCTAATGACAAGGTTAGTGCTACATGACTCCCACCCGAAGGCTCCTAGAGAACATGTTTTTGTTTATTCTTCTTTATTAATATGATATTTATAGTAAGCCAAATTTCCGCAATCCCATGATCAAAAGTCCATGACGCTGACACCCTTAATGTGTTCTCACTTTAATTACAAGGGAAGAAAAAGAAGGAGTTACGAGTTAAGATATCAAGCCTAAACCGCTAAAAACTTCATTTATTAAGCAATTATTATTCAAGCGTAGAAAGTAAATACGAGGAGATTAAATCAAACACAAAAATACTTGCACAAAGAAGAAATAATCTTAGAAACTTATGATTGAACTCTATCATCTCTTGTTCTCCATATTGTAAAATTTCAAAAATGTGAAATCAATAGATACTTAGCCTATTAAATCAAAGTTTTGGGTTTTCAAGTCATCTATAGGATCTTGCATCTTCTTATACTTTTTCAAGTTTTAGAATTTGCGTTTTAAAGTTCCCTTGATAAACGACTTTCTAGGATCAATTATAGGAGCTTGCGAAAAATTCTTGTTCTTAACTCGTATGAATTAAGACTTTCGCATTTTAAAGCTCCCTATATAAAAGCCTAGCAAAACTTAATTCAAATACGTTAAGGAAAAGCTAAGGTTAAAAACCGAGTCGAGTCAAAAACTATTTTTATTTTCACCAACGGAAAGCCTACATTCGTGTCAAAAGCACTTATTTTATTTATTAAAACTTAGAAATAACACGAAAATTTTAAAATTTTATTGAAAAATGAGAAAAACAAATACGTTTGGACACGACAAAAGCAATTGCAAGCGATTATATCGATTGACTCCCCCATGCTAAAACCAAACATTGTCCTCAATGTTTCTTAGCTCAAGAGTAACACCCCCTTGCTAAAACACGAAGAGTCTAATGCAAAATCCTAACATGGAAAGAGCACGCAAATCTATAAGCCGTTTATTAATTATGCCTCAAGATAAAACGTTAGTCGATAAAAATCAAGGGAGAAAGAGTGTGCCCCTTTTTGGCATTCAAAGAATGGAAGATCAAGTGGACCGGCAAAAACCGAACACGAGAGTATTCAATCATAAGGGTCATACCTAAGATTCACAACACAACAAAACACGAGCACGAGCTTGAAAGATCAAGCCTTATTAGTGTTAGAAAATAGATAGAAGATAGAGTGTATGGGACTCCCCCACAAGGCACCTCGTTTTTGTTAACTGAGTCATGAGCTCGACTCGATCCCCGCATTCATTGGTCCTTAGGGAAAGTTTGAAGATCCGGGAAAACCTCCGTAGGTATGTCCCCTCCAAAGTAATGTTTCACACGATGACCATTCACCTTAAAGTTAGGCCCGTCTTTTTGAGCTAGCTCAACGGTGCCATAAGGGAAAACTTGTGCAATGGTGAATGGTCCGGACCAACGGGATTTAAGCTTGCCCGAGAAAATCTTAAGTCTAGAGTTGAATAAGAGGACTTGATCACCAACATTGAAAATGCGGTTTTTGGTCTTAGAGTCATGATTCCTCTTAGTCTTCTCTTTATAGATCAAAGAATTTTCATAAGCTTGATCCCTTAATTCACTTAGTTCATTCAATTGAACCTTGCGATGATCACCCGCGGTCCTCAAATCAAAGTTACAATGCTTAAGAGCCCAATACGCCTTATGTTCGAGTTCAATTGGCAAGTGGCATGCTTTTCCGTAGACCAACCTAAATGGTGTACAACCAATTGGCGTCTTGTAAGCCGTACGAAAAGCCCACAATGCATCGTCCAATTTATCCGACCATGAAGTGTGATTTTCTCCAATAGAACGCTCCAAAATCCTTTTAAGAGCTCGGTTTGAAACTTCCACTTGACCACTCGTTTAAGGGTGATAAGCCGACGAAAGTCGATGAGTGACACCATATTTCTTTAGAACTTTTTCAAATTGTTCATTACAAAAATGGGTCCCACGATCACTTATAATAGCCCGCGGAGTTCCAAACCTAGCAAAGAGTTGTTTCAAAAAGTTCACCACAACTCGAGCATCATTCATAGGCAAAGCCTTAGCTTCAACCCATTTAGACAAATAGTCCACGGCTACGAGAATTTATTTATTTCCTTTCGAAGATGGAAACGGCCCCATAAAATCGATACCCCAAATGTCAAAGATTTCACAAACTTGGATAATGTTTTGAGGCATTTCATCCCTTTGTGAGTTCTTTCCTTGACGTTGATAAGCATCACAAGTCTTGATCAAGTCTTGGGCATCACGATATATGGAAGGCCAAAATAAGCCGGCATCAAAGACTTTCTTCGCGGTGGCGTTGGCACCATGATGTCCCCCGGTGGGTCCCTCATGACAAGATTTAAGGATATCTTGAGCTTCTTTGCCAAACACGCACCTACGAATCACTTGATCCGCGCACACACGAAACAAATAGGGGTCTTCCCAAAAGTAGTAGGATATATCCTTGAAAAAATTTCGTTTTTGTTGGGACGACATACCCTTGATCACAAACTTCCCCGCATGGTAATTTGCGATGTCCGCAAACCATGGGGTACTATCATCACCACGAAAAGCAATCATACCAAGCGTCTCGAGAGGAAATGTTTCATTGATTTCCTTGTTCTCTCGATCGCTTTGGTGAGGATTCTCAAGTTGAGATAAATGATCGGCCGCGAGATTTTCGGCTCCTTTTTTGTCTAGAATTTTGACATTAAATTCTTGAAGGAGGAGAATCCACCGGAGCAACCTCGGCTTAGCATCTTGTTTATTAAGAAGATATTTGATAGCCGAGTGGTCCGTATACACTATGGTTTGAGACAAGACGAGATATGGTCTAAACTTTTCAAAAGCATATACAACGGCAAGTAACTCCTTTTCCGTTGTAGTATACTTTGTTTGAGAATCCGTCATAGTCTTACTTGCATAGTGTATAGGCAAGAAGTGTTTTGACTTACGTTGCCCCAAAACCGCACCTACCGCATAATCACTAGCATCACACATAATTTCAAAAGGTAGGTCCCAATCCGGAGCAACTAAGATTGGAGATTCGGTTAATTTTCTTTTAAGCATCTTAAAGGCTTGAATACACTCATCCGAAAAGATGAAATGAGTCTCTTTTTCCAAAAGATGGGTCATAGGCCGAGCTATCTTAGAGAAGTCTTGTATAAAACGTCGATAGAAGCCGGCATGGCCGAGAAAACTCCTAACTCCCTTAACGGTGGTGGGTGGAGGTAATTTGGCAATCACGTCGATTTTAGCCCTATCAACCTCAATACCGGCCTTAGAGATCTTATGTCCTAACACAATTCCCTCTTTGCACATGAAGTGACATTTTTCATAATTAAGCACAAGATTCGTTTCCTTACAACGTTGCAACATTCTTTCAAGGTTAGAGAGAAATGAAGTGAAAGATTCCCCAAAAACTGAAAAGTCATCCATGAAGACTTCTATGGTTTTCTCGATCATATCATGGAAAATGGCCATCATACACCTTTGGAACGTCCCCGGAGCATTGCATAGTCCAAAAGGCATGCGACGATAAGCAAATGTTCCATAAGGACAAGTGAATGTGGTCTTTTCTTGATCACGAGGGTGAATGGGGATTTGGAAATAGCCGGAAAATCCATCCAAAAAGCAATAGAATTCATTCCCCGCTAGTCTCTCTAACATTTGATCCATAAATGGTAATGGAAAATGATCCTTCCTAGTGGCATCATTAAGTTTCCTATAGTCAATACAAACACGCCAACCGGTCACAAGTCTAGTAGGAATCAATTCATTATCCTCATTAGTAACAACCGTCATTCCTCCTTTCTTTGGAACACAATGCACGAGGCTAACCCATGGACTATCCGAGATAGGGTAGATCATTCCGGCGTCTAGAAGTTTAGTGACTTCCTTTTTGATCACCTCATGAATCTTTGGATTGACCCTTCTTTGATTTTGGATAGCGGGTTTATAATCATCCTCCATTAGAATTTTATGAGTACAAAATTTTAGATCTATACCCTTAATGTCGGATATTTTCAATGCAATGGCCCGTTTATGTTTCTTAAGCACTTTGATAAGTTCATCCTTTTCATCTTCCTTTAATCCCTTAGCAATAATCACCGGTAACTTATCCGATCCCTCAAGAAAAGCATACTCCAAATGAGTGGGAAGTTCCTTAAGTTCTAATTCGAGTGCTTCCTCAATAGATGTTTTCACTTTAGTCTCATTTTCACTCACAACTTTTAATTCCATAGGTGGTGATTCAAAAGGATCCATATTCAACAATTTTTCAATTAAAGCAATATCTCCCTCGGGATCAAAATTCTCACTATCAAACTCACTAGGATCAAATGGCTAAGGTAATCATCAATTTCCTTTTCGATTTTTGAATAACCATTATTCTCAAGCTCTTCAAGAACGAAGTCACCTCCCTCAAATGGAGCGAGTGGAGGTTTAGCCGAAGAGATAATAGGATTCGAAGAAGTGGGATTGCCACTTTTAGAAGAGGCCGAGAATCCAAGCACTTCTTGAGAATATTCTTCACAAGTGACATCAATCACATCGATTTGATTAATTGATTCCTCGTAATACTTGGAAGAATATTTAGAGATATGACCAATATCAAACGTGATATTTTCATCATCAACTCTTAAAGTCATTTTCCCCGCTTTCATGTCAACTAAAGCACTAGCCGTCATCAAAAACGGTCTTCCCAAAATTAGTGGTACACGAGAATCTTCGGGATAATCGCAAACTACAAAGTCCGTTGGAAAGACGAGTTTCCCTACCTTGACAAACACGTCCTCGGCTATACCTTTTGGTAAGGCGATCGATCGATCCGCTAGCTCGAGAGTCATCTTAGTAGGTGTAAGCTCGGGAAGTGATAACCTTTTCCATACGGAAAGAGGCATCAAATTAATGCTAGCACCAAGATCGGCTAAAGCTAAGCATTCTTCCATATTAAGGAAATCACATGGTATCATAAACTTGCCCGGGTCTCCAAGATTTTTGGGAAGCTTTTGTGTAAGAACCGCGGAACAATTAGCATCTAAAGATGTAGACACTTCAACCAATTTTCCTTTATCATTCATCAATCTCTTAATAGTCGAAGCAAACTTAGGCATGTAAAGCAATGCATCCGCGAAACTAACATTAATATAAAGATTCTTAAACATCTCTAGAAAAGTAGTCATTTGAGCATTGGACTTTTCGTGGAGCTTCTCTTGGTTAAGTCTCGAAGGGTAGGGTAGTGTGGGTTTAGTCTTCGGAAGATCGGGTTCCGGAATAGGCAATTGGTCTACCTTTGGTGGAATAGGAATTTCCTTTTCTTTAACCACCTCGTGTTCTTGCTCCACTTCCCTCACCGGAGAGGTACTCACATGTGGAAGCAAAGGTCCGTCTAAAGCTTTCCCACTACGTGTGGTTATAGCTTTCATCTCACCCTTCGGGTTTGGAATGGTATTGCTAGGTAAGCCACCCGAAGACGAGGAAGGTTGACTCATAAAAGATTCAAACATCGAAAGCAATTTGTTTTGACTTTGCTCCATACTTTGTTGCATACGATTTTGGTTTTGCTCTAGCCTTTGTTGATTAAGCTCAATCTTATTGTTTTGCCCTTTACTCGTATTTTGAAAATCGAGTTTCAAAGTATTAATTTGCCCTTGAATGTTGTTTTGAAAAGCTTTCATATTTGCCTCATTTGACTAGATATAGCTTGACAACTCATTTTGATTATTGTGAAAACCTTGATTGTTTTGATTAGCATTGAACCCATTTCCTTGATTGAAATTCCCTTGGTTACCACGGTTAAAATTATTCCCATTGTTTCCATTGTTGTACCTATTTTGAACCGGTGGAAAACCCGGTGGAGCAACATGATTTTGACAAGGAACTTGAGCGTTGGAGCCATAAGTTCCTGTCGCGGCAAAAGCACTAGCTTGATCAAAGCCCGTGGTCGAACAAGCATAATTAGGATGTGCTCCACCACATGATACACAAACATTCTCAACCATATTAATGGATCCATGAGGATTCTTCCTAATCTCATTCAACAAAGTCGCGAATCCACTATCAATCTTAGAGTCCAATCTAGCAATCTCAGGATTTAATGAATTCACATTGGAAACACCCGGTGTGTTTCGTGAATATTGTGCTCTAGACTTATCCTCAATTATTCTCCACGCGTCTCTCGGAGTTTTTCTTAAAAGATTACCACCAGCGGCGGCATTTAAAGAATCTTGTTCAATCATATTAAGCCCATTATAAAAAGTATTTATTTGATGCAATTCTGAGAAACCGTGGTGTGGACATTGTCTTAACAAACCTTTAAATCTTTCCCAAGCAACCCCAAACGATTCATGCACTTTTTACTCAAATTTAGTGATCTCGTTCTTAAAGTGTGTTGTCTTAGATGGTGGAAAGAAGTAATCCATAAACTTAGACACTAAATCATCCCATGTTAAGATCGAACCTGGTGGTTCTTTCTCATACCAAAGCTTAGCATTACCCTCGAGCGAGTACGGAAAAAGCATGAGCTTAATCGCGTCATTCGGCACATCTCTAAACTTGAGAGTCGAGGTAATTCGAAGAAAATTCCGAATGTGAGAATGCGGGCTATCGGTCTCATTGCCATGAAATTGGTCGGCACGAATGAGCGATAAAAGACCCGTCTTAATCTCAAAATGATCCGCCAAAATAGCCGGCACAACGATTCCTTCCCCATACCCTTCGGTGGGTGCACGGAGCAATTCCTCCATTGTTCGGTTATCGGCCATCTCTACAACAATAGGTGGAAGCTCGGGTTCCACTATTCATTGTTGACGATTTCTACTTCTACGAGGAATATTTTCAAGCCTATTAAAATCAATCACAAGACGAGAAGAACGTTATTGCATACACTACAAAGACGAGAGTTTAGAGGATTGAAGAAAAGAAATTAGACAAGAAGAAGATTATTTTTGGTATTTTATTTGGTATTGCTCAATCAAAATTGATCGATAAAAACAAGGAATAAGGATAACTACTATGGAAGTAAATTACCCTCGGTCGACTTTGAAACGATAGGTGAAAACCTAAACGTCTCGAGGTTCAATAAGTAAACTACAAAACTAAAATTTAATACTACTTGAGTCGGCAAACCAATAATAGGTCGTCCCTCTCAATATACGCACAAGCAAGCGGGGAAACGAGGTGGCACAAAGCACTTAAAAACTTTTTTCCTTAGACGGCCTTTTATAGCTCGTCGCCTTATACCCACCTTATAGTTTGTATAAATCGAGTTCAAACTTCTTATTAGTATTTATCTATTTTGCCTTTATTTTTGTTTTGGATTCGACTACAATAGTTAGGTGATGAAATCCCAACTAAGGTCTTATTTGAAAAGTATGTAAATTTATTGTTCTACGTAATACAATATATTAATCACAAAAAACGAGAAAAACGATACATACTATATAATAGAAAAATAACAAAACTTTCCGAGGACGGAAAGGGTCTTCAAATCAACGATCAACAAATCTCAACAAAAACGAATCGTACACAAGATCCCCGGCAGCGGCGCCAAAATTTTTGATGTGATCGTGATAGTATAGTGATAATTAGATACGTTATAGGGTAAATTAGAAAATTACCTTTAGAAAAAAGTAATAGTCTAAAATTACCAAAGACGAATTCAATTAAACACGTGATGACCCAAGTTCGTTGTACACGAAAATCTTATGAATTTGAGAAGTTTTTGTTTTGAATTGGACAATCGATTTTAATTGGTTTTCGGTTTTTAAACTAGAAATTAAATCTACCAATTTTAAACTATTTAATTTTAACCTAAAGTGCATGAATCGTAAACCCCAAAATTATTTAATCTAATTACAATTAATTAAAATTTAAAACTATTTAAAAATTAAACTTATTTAAAAATCTATAAAAATTAATCTATTTAATAAAAATAACTTTTACGCTATTTTAGAAATCTAATTAAACTTTTTAAACTAATCGACTTTATTAAAATTTACTTATACCAAATCTATTTTTTTAAACTAATTTTATTTAAATCTAAAATAGTAAAAATCTAATTATTAAAATAAACTAATTAAACTTTTAAATTAATAAAATCATTTTTTATTTATTTAATTATTACTTAAACTGAAATTATATAAGAGTAAATAAACTTCTATAAAAATGGAATTAAAATTAAAATTAAGTATTTATTAAAGAAAACTGACAGCTCAAAAGAAACAACCTATAATAGTTAATGTGACAGAAATTAAAACCAAAAGAGCATTTAGCTCAGTGGTGAAGGTGCTTGGCGTTTATCTGCGAGGTCGCAGGTTCAAGCCTCAGTAAGGCCATATTTTGTGATTAATTTTTTATTAGACAATGAAAATCAAACTTTAAAGTCACAGGAGTGACTTGCTTTCACAAATACTTTGAAAAGCTGAAAAGGGTTTCAGCTTGTGAGCTAATCAGATCAAATGGATCTGATCACTTGAATTCAACATATCATTAATAATCAGCAAATCAAATAATATCCAAAAAAAGCTTGAGATAAATCAAAATCAAGCAGCCATCTAGCTCAGATAATTCAGCAACTACTATACGGAATAAATCAAAATACTATAGCAAAGACAACATTAAGTTGAACAAAGCACTTAGGATATAAAAACGCTCAGAACCTCTCTTCATCAAATTTGAACTTAAGTGATCAAGCAGATTTAAAACTCAACAATATAAAACAGTCTATATCAGATTCAAACTAGAACGAGAAGACTTAAGCCTTTAATGGACAATCTATATCAGCAAACACTAGCTAAAAAAATACTAACTAGCAGGAAAACAGATTAATTACTCAATGAAATCAGATATCACCAAACTTAATCAAAAATCAGACTTAAGCAACTAAGACTCAAAGAAAAGAACCAATAGCTCTAAGCACAATATCAGCCAACATCAGCAAAGCATACACTAATGCAACAAGCCATTATCAGATTCAAAATAACACCCCAATTAAATCAGATATAAAAAAAACTTTAAGCTAAGCAAACAACTTCGACTGGTAATCTAATTTAACAATAATCTGAGTAGTTTTACCCAAACATTCGCAGTATACTAAATAATCTAAACAATAATATCAAACTATTCAATACAGAAAGTTAATCAAGACAGATTCAAATTCATTTAACCTCAAGCAAACAATATCATATTTATAAACATTTATCCCTAAAAATTAAACAGATCCAAATAGCCCTATAACATTTATATCATTCATAAATAAATTAATTAAAAATCATATTTAATAGCATAAAAATAACTAGTAAACATACCCTTTGAAGAAATCCGTTGTGAAGAAGGCTAGCGCTGTGCTACCTTATGAACCGGAAACGAACCACCGTGCACCATTAAACGAAACCATCATCATCATCAATTGTAACTCTCGAACCAACTATTTACAAACTTTCAGTGGGAAAGTTTGTTATCCATATCTCACTTAATTATTTAATTCAAGCTATTGAACAAGCTTAATCAGATAACTTTTATTATAATATTTAATAGATTATTGAATAAATTCCAACAGTAAGTAAACTCAAGAAAAGATTTAACTCGAAATTAAATTTTATTAATCACTGAATCATTACAATACTAATGAAAAGAAATACAATTTGACCTAGACCCATTTAAACATTATAACATTAAATAAAGAAAATGGAATGATGAATTACAGGAAAATAGAGGGTTTTTATAGCCATCCCAAAGGCTGTTGAGGGAGCATATTCGGATCTTTTCCAGCATATTCCATCTTCAATTTTGGCCCTTAGATCAACATCTTGATCTTCTTTCTCTTTCTTGTTATCATCCAAGGGTGGATATCCGCACACTAGCACACGGATTGCCAACGTGGCATCCGATTGTGCTAGTTGTGCTTTCTCCAATCTGAGCTGTCCATTTATTATTGGTGGAATGGAATGTAGTGAGGTGTTTTGGCTAATGATATGCTTCCACGTAGCCACGCTCGTCCACCCTTGCCTTCCGAAAACATGGGGTTTTTATTTCTTACCGTGTGAATCACACGTGTCATAAAAACCCCCAATTAATATTAACCTTTGGTGGATTAGGGTTTTTTTATGAATAGTGGAAATAAGGTTGTGTCTAGTTATTTTCTTTTTGGGGAAGAAAGAGATACATAGGATGTATCGACATTATTATTTTATTGTGTGTGTGAATGAGAAAACGTGTGAATTTGTGATGTAAATAAAGGTGAGTGAGTGAGGGAACGTTTTATTTATTTTTTGTGTAACGTGTATGGTGATGTGGGGAACTTTGACTAAATGTGAGTTAAAATATACTCACAAGTCGTTTGTATAATATTGCAAAACCCTAAAGCCCATAATTCGTCCCATTATAAATACTTGGGCTTTGGTTTGGGCCAGCAAACTCATTCGTTTCAAGTTTGGACAGTTTGGACTTTGATTGATTTTTCCATCCGTTTAAAAACAAATGGGCTATATGGGCTTGTTTCATCCAAAGTAAATAACTCAAAACCCCTTATTGGGCTTTTGGGCCCATTTGGCAATTGTGGGACCCACTTGGCCCATTTTCTTCATAAGAGTTAAATCCACTAAATCGAACTCGATTTTGGCTTCCTCGGTCTTTTTCTTCAAACTCGTGTCGGTTTTTGTCGATTTTCGCGATCTTGGTACCTACACACATTAAAACAAGAAACATGCAAATACAAGGCAATATTGATACATTTTGTGCACTTATTCATTGTTTTAAGATACTATTGATATGAGTAAAATCACTCATATCAACCCACTAAGAGGACGAAGCCATCTAGGCCAGGGTCAGGACCCAAACTAAAGCCTGATGAAAAGATAGTGGTGAACGATGACTACCCTGACCAGCTAGTCACCATAGGAGGAAACCTCTCCCCAAAATGTCGAATAGCACTCATAAGGACTCTCAAGAACAATGTTGATGTTTTTGCATGGACACCAGCCGATATGACGGGCATACCCCGAGCAATCACAGAGCATCGCCTAGACACCTATCCTCACATTGAGCCTAAGGTACAGAAGAAGCGAAGTCTGGCACCGGATAGAAGGAAGGTAGTCACAGACGAGGTCAATGAGTGTCTCAAGGCTGGGATCATGAAACGAGTGTGATACCCCTCATGGGTCGCTAACCTAGTCCTAGTAAAGAAAGTCGACGGAAGTTGGAGAATGTGCATTGATTACAAGGATCTTAACAAAGCCTGCTCTAAAGACTTGTACCCTCTACCAGAGATTGACTGGAAGATTGAATCTTTGTTAGGATACAAATACAAGAGCTTCTTGGATGCTTACAAGGGATATCATCAGATCCAGATGAGCAAGAAAGACGAAGAAAAGACAGCCTTTCACATAGAAGAAGGAGTCTTTTGCTACACCAAGATGTCGTTCGGTCTTAAGAACGGGGGGCTACATACCAAAGGTTAGTCGACTCTGCCTTCAAGGAGCAGATCGGCGTAAACCTCTAAGCATATGTAGATGACATGGTAATCAAAAGCCGGACCGAGCAAGACATCATTAGAGACGTGTAGCAAACCTTTTCCACCCTCAGGAGGATAAACATGAAGCTCAATCCCAAAAAAGTGATCTTTTGGAGTGGAAGAAGGAAAGTTCTTGGGCTACATAGTTACCTCAGAAGGAATACGGGCTAACCCTGAGAAGACGAAAGCAGTCACAGACATGTCTTCACCCAAGACCCTGAAGCAAATGCAATCCCTCAGCGGGAAGCTGGCAGTATTGAACTGTTTCTTGTCCAAGTCGGCCGAACGATCCTTGCCCTTCCTTGACACCCTAAAGAAATGCACCAACAAGAAGGATTTCAAGTGGACAGAGGCTGTAGAAGTAGCATTTCAAGAAATGAAAGAGCTAGTGTCACAACTACCTACACTCACCACCCCGAGGAAGGGAGAAACCTTGATGATGTACCTATCAGCCGCTGAGGAAGCCGTAAGTGCAGTCCTCCTTACAGAAAGGCAGGGAAAGCAGATGCCTATCTACTATGTCAGCAGGTCCTTGCAAGGATCAGAAGTAAATTATGCTCCAATTGAGAAACTCACCCTAGCCTTGGTCCACGCTGCCAGGTGGCTGAGGAGGTATTTTCAGGCTCACCCAATAAAAGTCATAACTGATAGCCCAATCAAGCAAGTGTTGAGCAAATCTGAAGCGTCAGGGAGACTCGCAAAATGGTGTGTTGAGCTAGGGACATACGACATAACTTACATACCAAGGGTAGCCGTAAAGGGGCAGGTACTAGCAGACTTCCTAGCAGAGTCACCAGTAGAGAGAGCACTGGTCCCAGCAGCGGCTCCAACACCCATGGTGGAAGACATCCCAGAGTCCTCCAACTCCAAAGAAGACCTAACTCCAGGCCCGAGAGCATGGAGGTTGTATACCGGAGCATCAAATAGTGGAGGATCAGGGGCAGGGCTCATCCTGATCGCCCCAGACGATGTAGAGTACTCCTATGCACTTAGGCTAAACTTCCCTAACACAAATAATGAAGCAGAATATGAAGCATTGTTAGCTGGGCTGCGAATAGCAACCGAAAAGCGAGTAAAGGACATACATGCCTTCGTGGACTCCAAGTTGGTAGCTAGTCAGGTAGAGGGCTCATACGAAGCTAGAGGGGAGATGATGATAAAGTACTTAGAGAAAGTCCTAGAATTGGCCTGCACATTCAACAGATTCCGGATATCCCACATCCCGAGAGCCGAGAATAGGAAGGCAGACGCTCTTAGCAAGCTAGATGCAATACAATTCGATCACCTATCCAAAGAAGTGCTAGTATAAGTGCTAAATGAGCGCTCAGTTGAAACGCAAGAAGTAAACATGGTGGTTGAAGAGGAAGGCCCAACATGGATGACTCCTATCAGGGATTACTTGGAGACGGGAAAGTTACCAGAAGACCCGGTGGAAGCTAGGTCACTAATGGAAAAAATTGAGAACTACACTATTGAAGACGATGTCTTGTACAAGAAATCTTACCTAGTGCCATTGATGAGGTGTGTCGGGTCGCTGCAAGCTGATTATGTCATGAGAGAAGTGCACATGGGCTCGTGTGGGATGCATGATGGAACTAAGCAAGTAGTAGCTAAGGCCATGAACTTGGGATACTATTGGCCCTCTATGCATAGGGATGCTAGAAAGCTCATCTGGGCATGTGAAAGCTGTCAGGCACATGCTTCCGTACCCAAGCTACCCAAGGCAGACATGATCTCGGTGACGTCAGCATGGCCATTCATGAAGTGGGGAATGGACATAGTCGGACCTCTCCCATTGGGACCTGGAAAAGTGAAATTCTTGATAGTGGCAATCGACTATTTCACAAAATGGATGGAAGCAAAACCAGTAGCAACCATCACTGGGAAGCAGGTACTAAATTTGTGTGGGATAACATTGTGTGTAGGTTTGGGATCCCAGCCACTATCGTCACAAACAACGGAACTCAATTCATCAACGACCCCCTCAAAAAGTGGGCCGAGAAGCTGAAAATCAAGCTAGTCTCCACCTCAGTGTACCACCCACAAGGGAATGGAGCAGTGGAAAGGGGAAACCGAAGCTTGCTAGAAGGAAACAAGAAAATATTTGAGAAAGGGAAGTCAGTGTGGGTTGAAGAAGTTCCCAACGTGTTATAGGCGCATCGGACAATGAAAAAGACCAGCAATGGAGAAACGCCTTTTAGCCTAACCTATGGCACTGAAGCGGTCATCCCAGCAGAGATTGGCATGCCAACACATAGAGTCTCCAGCATATATGAAGCAACCAATGACAGGGAACTCCGCCTGAACCTAGACCTGCTAGAAGAGCGAAGAGAGATAGCAGCTATCAGAGAGGCCATGTACAAACAACAGGTGGAGAAATACTACAACAAAAGGGTGCGACATGTGCAATTCAAAGTAGGAGAGTTTGTCCTTAGAAAGAACGAGGCCTCAAGGGTAGAGAACACAGGCAAGCTCGGGCCCAACTGGGAAGGACCTTACAAAGTCATCAAAGCTTTCCAGAGCGGAGCATACAAGTTAAGCACCATGGAAGGGAAAGTTATACCTAGGACCTGACATGCCAGCAACCTAAGGAAGTGCTACATGTAGAGCACAAAACTATGTTAGCAAGTTATTATGTATTTCCTCCGGAGGAGCAATTTTCAAAGTGTAGCCTCGCTCTGGAGATGACTATAGCCAGAACTGATGTATTGTTTCTTCTCTAAGTGATATGAATGAAACAAAAATTTCCTCATATTTTCTGTTAAGACTATACACTTAAAAAACTAAGCTATAAAACAAAGCACACGGCCATGGATGGTTCGCTACCTCCAGCTGCAGAGGGTAACGCCTGACAATTAGTTCCCTATGGTGAAACTAATACCATGATGGTTAGGCTGCGCAACCTTTGCAAATTGACTCCGTAGAAGAATAGGAACAAGCCTTCCTACTCTTCTCACGTAAAAATTACCCTCCGGTGAGTAGCTACACTTGGAAGGAGGAGTAGCATGAGCCTACAAGGAAAATGTTACACCTATACCATACGAACAAATAATTGAGTTTCACCAAATAGGGAGTAAAAGGGAAGTAGCACGCTAAACTGGCTAAGGAAAGCTGAAATATCCTCACAGGTACTTGTGAAGATACTAGGCAATGAATATAAGTCACACGTGATACACCTCAACCCTAGCTCAATAAGGCTAACGCGTCGTCGGCCAAGCATAAAGGACAACGACTAAAAAAATACGTTAGAGGCATAAAAATTTAGACACTATCTAAATAAACTACAACAAAGTAAAGCATGAATCACTCTAAATAAGACAATGAAGTGTACATGCACATAAGGGGCCATCATACATACGATGGAAAATTGACAACAAAGTCATGGTAGCATACAGAGAAATATAAAGTACCCAAAAGCCCCAAACAGGGAGGGCTAACAATACAAATAAAAGCAAAGTACAAAGCACATGCTACATCAAACAACTGAAGAGGATCCTGGTCTCGATGACTTCTTCTTCTGGCGGTAGGAAACGGTATAGCCAAAGGTTGGAGGAGCTGGAACAGCGGGAGACTGGCTAGGAGGATCCACTGGATCAGGACTAATATGAGCAATCTCTGAAAGAGTAGCATCAACACTCCTCTTCACCTTACCAAAAAAGGGGAAGCGACAACCAGGGAAAGCTTCTGAAGCAACAACAAGCTGAGCCTTCGCGTCAGGGATAAATTTCTCAACCCTTTGAGAAATATCCTTAAATTCCTCCTCAGACCTTTCCATACGCAAACCTCGCTCGAGGCCAATTCTAACAGCTAGATCCAACACTCGGGCAAACTCTTGGTTGAACTCCGAACTACCAAGAAAACCTCTAACCAACGGCTCAAAACTAGACTGAAAAAAGGAAGTGACCCCATCCTAAACCGATCGAAGCCGCACATCCATATCAGCAATCGTGTCATTCTTCGAAAGTATGTCATTATCACGGAGAGTCAGCAGATGATCCAAGTCTTTCACCTTAGCAGCATGTTGTGATCTAGCAGTCACAAGCTCACCCTTAAGACTTCTCACCTCAGCTCTAAGAGTATCCCTCTCTGACCTGTACCTCTTTAACTTCTTCTCCTGATCAGCAAGACCATAACTCATACCCTTAGCTGACTCTTCAGCACGTTTGGTAAGCTGAGACTGACGCCTAAGAGAATCAGCTCTCTCAGAAAGAATGTTTCCCAAATGCTTGTACCTAGTAAGGAGCTGCTTATGGTTCCTCTCAAGAACTATGTATCAGTTTGATAACTCGTTCCCGCGAGACATCATCTGACACTGAAGCACACTCATCTGCTCCACCAGCTGGCGTGAGGAGAGCTGTGATGTCCGGTAATTCTCGGCTGAGGTAGGAAAGTGATCCCGCATACTCCTGCAAACCTGAGGATTCTGAAACACCTCATCTGAACAAATACCAAAGTCAACAATATGCCTCTTCTCCTAGTCCTCTCGAGTACATGGAGGAATAGGAACAGCATCCTCATCATAAGGGTAGGACAAGCGACAAGCCTCAGCCTGTGATGAGCAATCTCCCCTATGAAACTCACCAGCAGTAGCTTCACCATGAGCTACGCTATCAGGAAGAGCGGTATCATCCTCAACATCATCTTCACCAAGAACTAAGTCATCATGGTGGCCAGCACCATCCTGATGGTCATCCTCGTCAATATCAGCATGATCATCCATAGCAACATGAGCATCAGGATCAGCTAGGTCAGTAGAAGGCACCTGAGCGGCTGCCCCAGCAGAAAGATGTGTGTCATCAGTAGTACCTTCAAAACCCAAAGAAAATAAAGTCAAATAAGATATTACATGCATAAAAAGGGAGTCCAATGACAAAAATTTACCATGAGACACATGAGAACTAGCCCTAGTCGACACCTCACGAACTCCTGACACCTCAGCACTAAAGGTAGCAGGAACTTCCCTGCCTGGAAGAACAATAGGAGGATAAGACACATCTAGTCCAGTCCCTGAGTCAAAAGATCGAAGGGGTATAACGGTTAAAAACTCACCAGGAGAAACACAACCAGACTGCTCGATCACATCATCAAGGTCATCAGCCACGACATCATGATCGACATTTCCATCATCATCAATAGCTAACTCATACCCACCTTCAGCTATTTGATCACTAGACCCTGCACCAGCCCGCTCCTTACGTGCCTTGGTCTTCTTAGCTCCCCCGGTAGGGGCGTCTTCTGAAGTAGAGGCTTTGCGCTTCGCATCACCCTTAGCCTTCTGGAGGACCTGAAGATCTGGGCGAGTAGCAGCAATCTCCTCATCAGTAGCAGGAGGAATGCTGGCACCAGCAGGCGCAGGCACCGTAGTGCGAGCAGCAACTCGTTGCAAGATAGACGTATCCTGCTCATGAGGCTCAGCTACAACAACAACTTCCTTCAAAACGGGCAAGCGAAGAAAATCAAATATACTCATAAATGCAAAAAAGAAGCAAGGGTTAGATATATACAAAAATAGTGGAAGAGGAAAGGGGGATAAACAAGAATGTATCAAGCAAAGGAAGCCCCTCGTACCGGTGCCATCACGATGTCTTATAACTGGATCACACGAGGAGTCACCCCACACTCTGCTAATACCAGAACGGACCAACACTCCCTCAGGAATGTCACGGATCCTAATAACATGAGAACTCAGTCGATTCACATGATCCTGATTAAACCGTGTAGGAACCTTGTCCGTAATACGGGAATCTGGATGCCTCCAAGGCATATGGAAAGGAATAGCCCTACGGTCTACCTAGAAAAACTTGTTCTTCCACTCCTTAAAGAAAGTCTTAGGATCTTCCATAACTGACAAGTCACCCCTACGCTTGGCAAAGGAGAACCAATCCCCTTGCTTGGAAAGCGTTAAAAATATCCGAAATAATGTAACTGTAGGCTCTATATCCAGGCTACGACAAAGAACCTCGAAAGTGGTGACCTTGCATAAACCCAAGGGAACCAGCTGGGATATATGAACCTTATAATGTCTAATAACATCTAGAAGGAAGGTGGAGAAAGGTATCCTAACGCCCGATAAATCAAAAATCTTATGGTAAATGCAATAGCAGTATCCCCAGCAGGAAGGTTTATCATCCGAAAGTTGGGATCAGGCAAACGAGGGTGCAAACTCAAAGGGATTTTATACTTAATAACTAAGTCCTTAAACTCCCTATTGCCTAACTCAGAAGTATGAAGGTTCATATCCTTCTTAGCCATAAGTAAAGGAGAAAATGAGTGAATATAATACCTATGTGAAGCTCCCTTGTCGTACCGGATGAGCAGATAATAAACCTTGGGAAGATCCGGTTGAATCAACTTCGAAAAACCAAATAGATCTAACACACTGGGCTCGTACAGAACTACCGGAGGAGCAAGTCCTCTTCCCAAACCGGAGGAGCAGCTTCTCCCGGAAACCGGAGTAGATATCCTCCCAAAGACCGGAGGAGCAACCAACCCAAAAACCACCGGACGAGCAAATTCTGAAACCAGGCGAGCAAAATCTGAAGCCGGACGAGCAAGTCTGAAATCGGACGAGCAAGTCTGAAACAGGACGAGCAAAAGGATGATACCGGGCGAGCAACTGAACCGGAGGAGATCGACCCTCGTCGACCGAAGGAGATCGACCCTCTTACACCGGACGAGCAACGGAAACCGGACGAAGCAAAATTGCTTCACTCCAGGACCGGACTAGCAAGGTAGCGAAACCGGAGGAGATTGACCCTCGCCAACCGGAGGAGCAAATCGACCCTCGAGCAGCAAATCGACCCTCGTCTAGCCGGACGGCCGAAGAAGCCAATGCCGAAGAAGCCAATGCCGAAGGAGCGGACTCAACCCAAACAAACAGACCGAGCTAGCACGTCGGCCGAAGCGGCCAGTACCGGAAGAGCGGTAGGTGTGGCTGCTGTGGGAACCGCCGCTAGAGATGACACAAAAGAAAGAAATGGAGGCTAGGTTTGTTTGGTGGAAAGTATGTGTAAAACTAAATGTGAAGATTTACATTTATAGAGAAAAGGGGATGGTTAAAACGGGATTTGGGGGCCCACAAAACATTTGGATGATGGTGACAAATCATCAAATGAAGGAAAAAAACAAAAGCGAAAAAAAAGGGAATATATGTTTTTACTTTGAGTCTAGCATTAACTAAAGTTGATACTAGACTGGGGGGACATGATGAGGTATAGTCTCACCCCAATGCTTAAGGTGAGACAAAATCCAACTAATCCCTAATGCTCCATGAGCAAAACTATCTTAAGTTAGAACAACTCACTGGAGTAGCTAGGGTGATGAGGATCACTCTAGGTCCAGAGACAAGACTAGCTCCAGACAATGCTAGCCCCAGACAAGGCTAGCAGCCCCAGACAAGGCTAACAGCCCCAGACAAGGCTAGCAGCCCCAAACAAGGCTAGCAGCCCCAGACAAGGCTAGCAGCCTCAGACAATGCTAGCAGCCACAGAAAAGGCTAGCAGCCCCAGACAATGCTAGACAAGGCTAGCCCCAGATAATGTTAGCCCAGACAAGGCTAGACCCAGGCAAGGCTAGTCCTACGCACATGGAGCACAGGCTCCATCGGAGGAAGGACGATTGCACCTAGCCTACGTAGTACCATAATGTACGAATGGTACAGACACCTGGACCACGACGAGTACTAGAGGAGCATGAGGACAAGTCTGACCACAAAGGACAGACCTGGTGCTCATCAGCTATTTAGGCGCTGCTCCTACAAGACAACCTCGACTCCACAATTCGTGTGTCTTGGAGCCACCTCCAAGTAGTATAAAAGGAGAGGTTCCTCCAGGAACAAAGGTTAAGTTTTCACACACACACTTTACTACTTACTCTCTCTCTCTCTCTAGAATTATCTCTCACTAGAACCACATACTTACTCTCACGCCGGAGTTGGTCTCGGATTCAAACCCCGAGGCGAGCTAACGGTGTTCTTTCTTATTTCAGCCTAAGAGACTAAGGGCTAGACCAAGGAACTCTGAAGAAGGAAGTTGAGGCTTCACAAGGAAGGAGTAGCCACAAGATACTCTAAAGGGGCAAACCAAGGCTTCATTAGAAGGAGTAGCCTTAAGACACCCGAAGGATCAGGGCTGAAGAAGCTTCTCCGGAGATTCGCTTCAACAATATGTTTTAACATGGTAAGAACAACATGTTCTTATTTTCATTCAATATTTTACTCACCAAGTATTTTTGCCTTATAGTTAGAATCGCCTCCCCTCAACTACCACTTACCCTTGACCGCAAGCAACTCATAATATGCCAGCAAACAAGAGCATCGCATTCGGAAAATAATTTTCAAATGCCAGCAATGCATTGCAACTTGCTTTGGGTGCTTCAAGATTACCTACCTGTACAATATCTTGGGCGAAAATTTTTTCTAATAGATCAACACCCTCCACTGAAGTCAAATACTTTTGTTTTGTGTAGTCTCCAGCTAAATAAAATCCACTGACCAGAGGTCTTTGCAACGGACGACAAGGTTTACAGTCTAATATATACTGTTTTGTGTTGTAAGTTGATAGAATAAAACTTGCTTCATTAGTGCAACATATCTAGCCTCCCCTGATGCAGATTTTATAGCTGACTGTGATTTCCAAACAAATTAAATTGTGACAGAATGCATATAATCCATATGAGCTTTCCATTATTGAGAAAGAAACGTAATCGTAAATTATGTAAAATTTAAGAACCTAATGCCTTGATAGTTGTTACCATAAAGTGGACAATCATTTCATATCAACATATTGGTTATTTTAGTTCTAATCACTCCATTGTGAACCAAGGATAAGCGTAAAGAAACTCTGCCAAATACTAGTCATCTGTTATAATGCCTCAAAATAAGTACTAACTTTCTGTTATTAAATATAAACTAGCTGGGTACCCGCGCAATGCGGCGGCGTGTACTCGGTGACTAAATTGTTTGACGAAAGTGGTAAAAGTTTTGGCTGTGGAGAAGGTGGAAGTGGTGGCAGCAACAAAAGTGGTAAAAGTTTTGGCTGTGGAGAAGATGTTGTTTTTTATACTACGTATTGTTTTATAGAAGTGAGAGAAATTTGGAATATAAATGTGCATTAGTAGGTGTTTTACGATAGTGTATATATATATGATTTCAAAAGCAGTTACTTGTTTCGCATATTTAAAGTGTATATATATATGATTTCAAAAGCAGTTACTTGTTTCGCATATTTAAAGTGTACATCAATATATATGAACTGTTACTTTTCATTAATAAAAACTTTGATGATGATAGTAAATAGCTAAGGGACTGTTACTTTTCAATTATAAAGATTATAATGATGGTTGTTACTACAAGAATGTGTAACGTAGTTTTCTAGGTTGACTTGAAAATGCACTATCTTGACTCAATTGTTAAGACTTCTTTTTTTAGCAATGTTTAAGGCTGAAAAGTTTAAGACTTTTAAATATGGAAAAAGAGTTAAATCTTTTATAAAGTAGTAAGATAAATAAAAAAACTGATTTCAAGAACAATTAAGTACTTCTACGATAGAAAAACACATTAAGCTATAAGCAACAAATATCGGAAGTACATATAGATTGAGTATGATAATACGTAAGTCAAACTCTATCTAATTTTTATCGTAGGCGTGAACAAAAGGAATCGTCGGCTTACACCTATAGTCAGAAATAAGCATCATTTTATTAACTCGTCTGCATACGAAACTACATATAATTTATAAGCCATCATAAAAGAGAGTATCACTAAATCATGAAAGTTCATGGACATAAATTTAATAGTAGTGTGATAGGATCAACTCAGGATTACGGGATTGCACACAATACGTAAAGAGTTAATTTTACTTAAATAAATATATTTTATATATTTATTAAATCAAACCGAGCTTAACTAAACAATCGTTAAATAAATTAAGAGTTAAGTTAAACGAACGTTATGGAATTAAATAGAAGAAAAGAAGTAAACGGAAAGTTCCTTGTTTTAAAAGACACAAACTTTTAAGGTAAACACATTTGGTCATACGATCATGCACCATTGCACCAAAGTCACCAATTTGACTCTCTGAAAGTGGTCCACTTTCGCGTTTAACGTATAAAATATACCTTCTCGACGGCTCCATTCTATTAACTTGCAACAACCCACATATCTTACTTATCGACTCAACGTTTGCAGACCATGTTGTAGAAGACGAAAACCCCGGGCGAACTTCAACCACAACTGTTTCAAACCCGTTTTTCATCTCCTTAGTGATAAAACTCTCCTCCCCGGATCATATGTTTCTAGCAAAAGCCATTTCGGCACCACAACTTTCTCCATCGACAAATTCCCATTAACCCCCAATATTAAAACACTTCTATGTTTTCAACCCCACAATCTGATCAGGTATCTTCTCGCCTGAACAGACTTAAACAATTCCACACTCTTATCTCTTGTTAAAAAGGCTTTTTTGTAAAAACGAATCACGTTTTTATTAACCACATTCTCAACATTTATATCACACCAGACTCTTGTTGCCATGTCCTGAACTATATAGAAAAGTAATATGATAAACTGTGAGAAATAAGTTGATATAAGTCTATGTTCATATATATTATTGTTTGGTCATTCTATAATAGTTAATAGGCATTAGTAAGATTGATACTAAGACTCCCCAGCTCTCTTTGATAAAAAGACATGGAAAGTATTTAATCCTTTCTTGTTTACATCATAAGACACAAAAAGATCACCCTACTTGCATCATCCAATCAACCCGTTAACTTCTAAGAATCTTAATTAGTACTTATCGCACAAGCCATATCAAAGTCGCTTATTGAAATTGCTTTTTTTCAGTTGCTGCTTATTATTAAAAGCCATTCATCACCCAAGAAATTCCAGTGATAGTTTCCATCGGTATAGTTTCTAGTGATAAGATCTGGATTGCCTTCCATTATGTCAATGATTTTTTTCAATTGCATCCTATTGAATAATTTAGTTCAAGTGATTAATATTCCAGTAAATGAACATGAACACGAAGAAAAATAAAGTAGCGTACCTGAGTGAACTTCCCAAGGTAGAGATAAATATCAAACCGAAAAACCTATTTACGAAGAATGCCTTTTTCTGTCCTAAGTGGGAGTCATCAGATGCGTTAATGTTTTGTTTTGAGAACTGGTTCCATCTCCTGGTTACACTCATGTTCAGTCATAGTTATACTTATATATCCAAATATTAGAACAACGACAAAAGGGAGTACTTGTAAGATCATTGTTGTTTAGACCAGGTGGTCCATTAGCATCTAAATTGGCACGACACGCGGTTGTTCTTAAGGTTGATGATTGGGTCTTCTGCCACGATGGAATCCTTCCCCGTCATGGTAAATTTATAATCTCGTCATAATATAGCTATACATAATACACAATATTGGTTATCTTATAACCAATAGAAAATGAAATAAATCAATCAGATTGACTGTTATAAATATTACCTCGATAGCTTAATTAAGTCAAGCAACCAACACATTAGCCGTGCTCAACTACATAACTATGATATTTGTATTTATCACATCATATGGCTGCTTCACCAATGGCTCTCTTTTCCGCTTCTTTCGCTGGACAAATGTTTCAATCCATATCATATCGTTTTCGGGGTTCACATAAATGTTGTCAAAGTATTCAGCAAGTCGTAGTGCCAAACACCCCCTTAAATCTCCTTAAATAATTTACATGATTCCAAACCTGATGTTCCGTAGCTTTCAAAGACTACATTTCCAGAGATCAGCAAGCCCACAATTCCAGATGTTCCAAAGATGGGATACCTGTGTTTCTAGAACCCACGCTAATGTTGGCAGGTGGTGAAATAGACCACCTTGTTAGTGACTCTATGATTATGGAGGTGGTAAATAGGCTGATAGAGCAAGATGTGAGTCATTTTAAAGTTCTTTGTATCTAAAGGGTAGAAGTGAGGAAGCCATTAATGATTATAAAAGCAATATATTTTGCTATAACCTGGGATTCTGAAGCCCACACTTCCTGAGAATCTGTAATTCTCTAAGCTGGTGTCAAGATTCCACCTGACTCTGCGTTACTATCTCCATTTGGTTCATCTGATGGTGCTTCAGATGGTAAAGCAGGTTCTTGTATTGTCCTTCTTCCCATCACGGGTACATGAGCATGGTCCACAATTACATTGTCAGCTAATGAGCTTCCAAGCATTCCTCACACATTGCTATGCAATTAATTTCTAAAAGCTTTCAAGTGTTCGTATAGCCCCCTACCATGGTCACTACACAATTTGGATTATTAGTATACATATGTTCATGAACCGTTGTGATCTCATATCTCACATATATGTACCAAAACGATATAGAAATGATCAAATCATAAGGTATAAAATCCAACTCTTAGATATATACCAGGTAAATATTGAGAATTAGATATATACCACGTAAACGCCTCTAAATCCATCCTTATCCCCGAAAGTGAACAACTGTTAAAATGCAAAAGAAACAAATTAATAGAGAACTGAGATCCTTTCATCCTACGAATAGTTCAAGAAAGTATGAATGCATATGCACATTGGTGTGAGGCTGACTACACTTGCTGTCATCAAACTTTGTCTACACATAAGACTTGGTTTACACCCTTAACGAATGTACGAAAGGAGTATGTGAAGCAGAGTTAATACTTGACTATAAGTTGACTATTTTTTTAATTTGTTAGTATAAAAAAATGCAGACACATATTGCTTACAGTTGGGTCTGATTTGAAGGTCAGACAGATGAGGTATTCCAAACTGCTTCACAACCTGCAGCCATAACACGATAAAATTATTAACTAAACATGATTATATGTTGTCGAAATTCATATAAATAAATTGACCCAATCCTACGTAAATGGGTTATAATTCACAACTATACTTGATATGCTAACACAAATATTTTTATCTTATGCAACTTACATCCTTTCCTGGACAGATTACGCAAAGGTGAATGCGTAAAAGAGACGCAAGACCGAAACCAAACAACAGAAACATAAAGCGGATTCCTTAAACGTGCCCCTACCTCACACACCAAAGAATTAATACAAAGGTTAAACCTTTTTACCTTCTTCTGATTTTTGGACCTTAAGATAGTTGTTATAGCCTTTGTCAAGTCGTCAAGCTACCTCAATCACACCTTTAACGATCAGTATACATAGGAAGTGGTAAAAGATAACGATGTCTAAGGACTAACAGTACAATAGGTTTGAAAAATCAAATTATACTTAACATTATTTAAATTTAAGTTATTAGTATGTTTGCCTAATGAACCATATGCAATTAAAGGGCTTATTGATGGACTAAATACCTTATTATTGTCGCCTCTATAATGTATCAAGAATATGGAGATGTATACAAACCTTAGCGGGTTCAGTTACAAATATTATTAACTACATAACTTAAGGTTTGTTTTGTTTTCTTATGCCTTTCTATTACTACCTGAAATAATGAAATCATCTGTCATGATATCACATTGGTTCAACAGGAGTGCATACTACTGCTGAGAATCAGATGAATGAATTATATGACAGAATCATAAGAATATATGATGTTTACCATCATTGTGAGGACCACTTGATCCTTCCCCGCTATTTGACAGTCGTGCTTGTGTAACTAACGGTCAGACCTGTAGAAGTAGTTTCAACTGTCACATTAATGTGGATGAGGTTACACTTTCATTGACTAAAAGTGGATTACCTGATGTCGTATAATCAACAATTAAATAACTTGAAAGAAACAGTTAAATAAAATTAAGAGCAAATCAAGTAATCATAAACTTGATGAACAGATGATGAAAAGTAGCGATAGCAAACCCCATTGATGATAATGAGTATGACTGTATGACAAAATTTAAACTATATAATCGTAATGTTAACCTTGATTTCAGCAACATCAGATAACTTCAATATCTTGTCCCAGTGCTTGTCTAGAACTGGGTCCATGGTAATTTCCTTGGAAGCTCAAAAGAAACCTCAACTGGCACTAAACAAATAGCCATAAAATTAAAATAATTATTGAAAATATATACCATCAAAATCTTGCAATCTGTGATGAAAGAACATAAAAACAGTGTCAGCTGGTCAAAGATTATCACAAATACTTCAAAACCAAGTCTGTTTTAGTAGTCATTACAAAAATATTAAAGCCACTGGTCATACCTGATTGGTGCTTTCATCCACTGGTATCAGGTATCATTCAAACAGTGGCAAAATTTCTTAACATACAAATATATGTAGTTTAATAAAAAAAAGATTCACCATAAAACTTGTATCTTTGTGTAATAAGATTAATAATTCAAGAAGCATATAGTTTATTGGTAATGATAGATGCATGTCATCAAAAATTAAATCTGCATATTTAACATAAGAAAATAAAGGCATGTCATCACAAATTAAAGACAGAATGCAACTATTGTTGCAGTTATATAACTTAACCTGTAAAAAAACAAAAAACCACAGTTTCATCAGAGTTTGATATTAGGGTTCGAAAAGGAGGTACTTTTTTTACGTGCTTCATTAACTTGTGCTTCATTAACCTGTAAAACAAAAAAAACACACCAGTAATTGAAACGTACCAGAATTAGGTTTTTAGTTATAGGGTTTTGTTGAAAAGTAAGATACGCATCATCTTGTCGGATGAGTGAAAGAGATATACCGGGAAAAATTATATTGCGAATGATATAGTTTCTAAAATACTATTCCGAATAATATATGATGTTCAAATAAAAATATTCTGATATAGTTTCCATCCAAGTCAAACTTAGCCGATAAGAAAAATATTCAGATATAGTTTCCAAGTCAAACTTAGCCAATAAGAAAATGACATATAGGATATAACATGGCGCCTACTTATTTTCCAAGTCAAACTTAGCCCCATATATATATATATATATATATATATATATATATATATATATATATATATATAGAGAGAGAGAGAGAGAGAGAGGAAGGTTAATGTGAGAGTTTTTTTAAAGTTGTAAAAATGAGAACTAATCTAAAACACCAATAAAACATTGATACATAATCATATTACCAATAATACACCAAAATATACATTATTTATACAACTTAACATTCTATTGACTAATAAACGACGACTTAGTGTGTAACGTATTACTGATACACAATTAAAAATGTGATACACATACATCAAAATCTCAACAAGATAATATCTTATACATAAAATGGTACATTTGATACACAACCACCACTAAATAACATGATACACGATACCAAGACATGATACAAATCATACCTTAAATCAAGATGTATCACCTAGAATTCGTCAATTTTCAAAAGAAAGCCCATCAAATTATTAAAAAACTTAGTTTTACTTAATCTCGTTTAAAAATTATTTGAAGTAGAGTGTCATTTGTGAGATTTTAGCTGGTTCTTATTTTTTCAACTTTAAAAAGTTCTCATTTGAACGAAATCTCTATATATATATATATATATATATATATATATATATATATATATATATATATATATATATATATATATATATATATATATATATATATATATATATATATATATATATATACTAGTGGCAAAACCCGTCCGATGGACGGGTATGACTTCTGGTTATCGTTTTATTTTTTTATATTTTATAAATATTTCTTTGTAATATTCTATTGACATGTATAATTTCTGACTATTTATTTATATGTTAAATATTTATTTTTTATTTTGTTTTTAGTTTAGCTGTCTTTAATGCATTATTAGTCGTGATTTTTAGGTGTTTTTTAATGCTTATTTTGTTTAGACTTTTTTTAATGATGGTACGGTCTTGTTTTTAATATCGTTTACAAAAATTAAGTAAAAATAACCTACACAAACACAAGACACATCGCCATACTACAATTTCAATTTTTAGCGATAGTGTATGTGTCTTTCGTTTGAGTATATCAACTGATCAAGGTTATGATCTAATCGTGTACTCATTTTGTAGCAAGGTTTTAATTAAAGTCCATGTAAGACCATCCGATATACAACAACTTAATAGCTCCAATTTCATTATTTTAAATTTTACTAACGTGTTGAAACTTTTGTGTCATGATGTGATGAGATAAATATATATGTTAAAGGAAGCTTAAAGTACGTATCTTTATAGCAATATCAAGCACATTACAATTTGACTTGAATTTTCATTCGCAATCTACATAAAATACTTGAAGTGTACATTCATTTATTTTGATCGAAGACCTAATAATCAAGTATGAATATGTTAAGGAACCTACAAACGCAACTTAATGTACACGGATATACTTATAAAAAATTATTTTATATAACTTAATATTGCTTAAAGATTATATATATACATTATAAAGAATATATTCCTTTTGTTCTAAAAGTTAAAAGTTTCTAACATTTAATAATGTGGATTTCAACATTGACATTTTCAGACAATATCATTAGGTTACGGGTTTAACTACCAGATCAAAGCGGTTAAGTCATCATGTCACAGAATCGATCACCGAGTCAATCCGGTTGAGTCATCTGATCACGTGTTCGACTACGGTTGTGTTAAGATTATTTTGAGTGGATATAGTTTTTAAACTTGTACTGGGCACATGCATGTTGCTTAAAGAAGGGCGTAAGGTCATAACTTGAGTTAGAAAACAAATGATAATTGTCGAAAAGGAAACGAATATATCCCACTTAAAAAAAGCTTGTGTTAAGATTAACACAAACTACCCATTTCAAATAAGGTTACACCTAACCATGATGTTGTGGCGTTTCTCATAACTTCTACAACCATTTATTTCCTCTCCGATGTTCATCTATGAAGACCCTCGTTTGTTAAGTAAAACCAACTTACAACTGTTTCTAATTCAAATAATAAAATCGAGTAAGAAGGATGAACTTTATTCCCTTAGAAGGAACACTCTTCATAGCCGATTTCATTTTCTCAGTTTCTGAATTCAAAGCAGCCTCAACATACTTGATCGACGCGTAACTCACAGCTTTCTCCATACTTTTTCTTAGCCTTCGCGCACTTTCGCCTATAGACAGACCTTGCAATTACAACGCCTTATTCGAATCTCGCTCCATTTCTTCTTAAAACCTTCTAAATTCTTCTATAGCTTCTCCAATAGCTCAATCAAGGTATCCCGTACAAATGAGTTTATGCATTTATTTTCTAATCCAGCAATTGGAATTGCTAACAATAGAGGTGACCCCAATTGGGTGAGCCTAGTCGATTCACCTGGTACCCACTATCTGACCTGGCTGTATGAACCGAGATGTTCCCATCAGATGAGACACACGCCGAGCATAGTCCAAGTTCACGTGGGGGACCACGTAATAGATTTGGCTGAAGATTTATGTCAGTAAAAGTATGGAGTTGTGTCCACTCATTTTGGTTACCTTCCTTCCAAATTATAACGGTTGCATCATAAGAACAGGATGTAAGTAGTGATCCAAATCACCCCCAGGCAACCTGCCATACGGACCATTGTGACCGATCAAAGTGGTGAGTTGGGCCATCGGGAAAGGGAGTCTAATTAACGGTTCTTGCTGCTCTTGCAAAGACTGTTTTCAAGACTCATATTTATGGGGAATTAACTGTTTTCTTGACATTTAAAACTATAAAACACCAACCCATTTGGTCTGATTCAACTGTTATAGCTTCAAAATAATCAACATAGTCATCCAAAAATATTTCGGGGAATTCTAAAACAACTTTGTTAACACCAAAACCGAGATGTTGTACTTTGCTACTTGTAGCTATAACTATTTCTGCCATAAATGACATATATGCAACATTGAGGTCATCATCTTCGCCTCCGTTTATACCAAGTAACTTCCCCACAAGCATGGACCGCCTAATGAGCCGTTTCACCACATAACCTATAAGATTGCCAGATGGATCAACACCGTCAGATATGAGAGAAACAATCGCCCTCATGTGATCATGAATCACCTGGAGAAGTTAATTTAGAAATCCCCTTAAGTCTTGCTTCACCCACCCTTTACAGGCCCAAAAAGAAGGTGCTACATAATGGAAGCGTAAAAGCGAGCTAGGTCCTTGTTGGCCATATTTAGCTGCAAAAGCATTTCCTGATGTTCTACATCATAAATAATACACGAGCTCATGTTACTGAGCTCATAAGCTAACAATAACTGCTTATTATGGTACATGTTCTAACTATCATGCATAATCAGCTTAAACAATGTTTTTTTTATATGGAGCACGTATAGCATAAGAGAAAAAGCATATCAAATGGCAACCATAGTTGAGTGCTTGATATATACCATGAATGGTATCTTTTGACTATGCATCATTATGGACAGACAAAAAAAATTTATATGAGCTTTCCGAACATTGTTGATGGCTATTCTATCATGTCGATTAACTTGACCCATATTCCATCACCAAGAGCTTCCTTAAATGTTTCTTGGGCAAGTTGAAAATTAAAAGGGAACTATTATGCACAATATTAAATGATGAACTCTAAAAAGGCCCAACGCCTGGAGAAGAAGCATACCTCGAACTCTCCTTGTTTGAAATGTAGAATGCCGATATTGTTGGGATTTCGCCTGTTCATGCGTCTACTCGCCTGCTCATGTCTTCTACCAAATTGGTAATCAGGTCACGTGTAAGTTGATCGAATACACCCAGTTTAAAGATGTTGCCCATCTACAAAGCATTACATTGCAATTAATCACATGGAGTAAGGTGATGTTGAAAGAGGTTAGTAAGCAAACCTTATTCAGATCAGTAACACCAATTGCAGAACAGAATACATTAGATCATTTTTTTAAACAATTACATGCATACATATCACACCTGAGCAAAAGTTGTTTCATGATCCTGCCATTGTATTCTAGAACGACATTCCCCAACCTACAATCTTCGTGAGTTACTATATCATATTATCTTCCATATAAGAGTTATATTTAACTTTTGATGTAACAAAATTTTAGGCAGGAACAAAGGCCCCAAGGGAACCATGGCATGACTGTATTTCATTAATGAAAAGTAAAATAGGTAACAGAAAACAATCAATGAAATTCGCTTTATGCCGTGCTCTTAAGTTTTTAACCATAAGTACTTGAGAGTCGCATGAAGTCTATTCATGAATTTGCTTTATGCCGCGTTCTCAAGTTTTATAAACCGAAATGCATTAAGAAACAATTCATAAATGGAGAAATTTAAGTTGAACCATGTTCCGCTTTCATTGTTAGATACTTGTTCTAACTCAATGAAACCACAGTAAGAAAACATCACCATCTAGTTAATAGAATATTTTTAGATAATAGGAGCAAAAATGATATTTTGATTAATAAACAGTAATGGTCAAATGAAACTCAAGTTTTAGGATATGCAGGGTAATAAAAATGAAACTCAAAACGTAGCAAGTTCGACCTCACAAAAAAGCTGTTGTGAAGATACGAATGAATGAGAACAATGTTTTGTTCTGGCAGTAATAGTGCTTGCTTTGATTAATCTTCGAGCACATTCTGTAAACTTTAAACTGCAAAGTTCATCTCTTGTACCAAAGACTTGGTTTTAGTTGATTTGGTCATGGTTTTCATGGTAATTGCTGATTCTTTCAAGACATTTGAACAACTTGAAACTAGCACCATAGATACTTCTTTCATATGCTTCTTTAGCAACTCCGGTGCTTGTAGAATGTAAGATTACCATTTAAAATCTAATAAAAGGTAGCAATTCCCGAAATACTGCTATAAGAAGTAAATATTGACAATAGACAGAAGGCTAAAAACTTTTGAAGAAATTATTAGGTTTTTTATTACTTGGACATCTGAATTGATGAAACCATTGAGAGTCTCGACGCAGTAAGGACAAATATGTATCGAGGCGCCAACTCTAAGGTATTGTTTTCATGGATGTCGAAAGTAAAAACATCCGTGAGCAGAATCTATCTATCTAAATTGGCCTATATATGTGTAGATATAATAAGAAGTTAAATATAATTCTTTACTTTTTGTGGTTTAGTTATCTTAACAATGGCGTCAGTCTTATCATTACATAAAAGAAGGGGAATTTGCATAGAAGCATATCATGTGTTGGAGCTTAAAAACTGCCTACTTCATTTTAGCTATAGTGGCAGCTCATAATGCTTTGAGTCCTCGTCGCTACTCCTGTTATTATGCATTACATATTTTCGTTACCATAGTTTCACCTTTTTATAACCCGATTCCTTCTTTTGGGTCTGACATGCAAAATTCTATCAAGTATTATAGCTTAAAAAATTTATTTACTTCACAGAGCACAAGAATCACATAGAAGATGGAAATAAAGTGCTAGTTCAAAGTTTTCAAACACTCTTAGCTCAACATCTTGACGTTCTTCACAAGATTATTGTTACATTTGTAACACACCATGAGCAACATGTAAATGCCATTTAAGAACACACGGAGTCGTTCGTATCTGAAGAAGATAAGGCAAACAGTATCACATTAACACATTTTTATATTTGTTCTAGATTCACTATATTGGACCAAGGTATATTCAGGGTATGCCAATCCTTGCTATTTCCCTATATTGTTTTATTTAAGATAGTTTTCTATCAGATTAACCCGTTAGTGACTAAACATATTGCAATCGACCCATTAATACTTCAATGGGTCAAAATACCGCTTATCTAAAAAAACCTCGAGTCCGAGCTGGGATATGGACTCACAAAAAACTTTTCTCCTATTGTTTTATCAACACCAACTCAGTTAATTGTGCGGTTGGGTACATTTTTTTGCTCAAAAAGGAATTAACAAAAAATCCGTCCTAAGAAAAATCCGGAACACCTACTTCATATACTCTTAGCAATTAGAACAATAAAGTGAAGTTTTGACCAATATAGGGATAGTTTAAAATGTATCCAAATTGGCACAAAATTCTTAGCGCGTATTAGCCCTTTTTTCTCCTGTTACCTATGACCGTATTCTAAGTTTTTAATGACCTGATTAAAGGGAAGTGGGGATGTTGCACCAGGTATGTAAGGGTAGACACATGGAGGTCATGACCTCATCACAAAATCCCATCTTCTCGCGTGAGAACCCATGAACACCCCATGAGTCATGCACCAAAAAATGGTAAATTAGGCAACAAACATTATCCTTGCCTTATATTCCTTAAATTCCTCGATCTCAAAAGATACGATATTTACTGATTTTGGTTGCAGGTTATTGAAGAGGATTTAATGTATCAAAACAAACAAAGGTCTGGTTTTTTTGTTGTTTTAACTAATTTATCAGATTCAGAAATCTGAATTCTATTATAAGACATCGGTTAGTAATAGGAGTTAGTTGGTTGATGTTAATGTATTTGTTATCATCCGTCAAAGATAGCAATACCAAAAGCAGAACTGAAATATGGACTTACTTGCAGGTTGGCATTTCTCTCACCAGAGATGCTCATCGCAAATATTAATTTTGACCTATTCCAAGTGCCAAAGAAACAACCATTAAGAATAAAGAAGGTAAACAGAAAAAAACTATCAAATTCAATGGGTGTCTTTGTGATATGTAAATCATACAGTCTCTTAGAAACTTAATTGCTCGCTTTATCCAAATTGGTTTTTAAAGCTTTATCTTGTAAACAACTACCGCACAATACATGCGTAACTAATGGTGTTTTAATATCATACCATGGCATGATGTATAGCTTTGGCGATAGTTTTCCAGTCACTGCAACATATTACACATACTCAACTAAATGATGCTACGTGTTTTTTTCATCTTTTTTTTATAAAAGAACTTATCTTTCTCCCTGGCCTCTTGAAACTTCCTCCTGTGCCTATAGTACACAAACCACATTTAGCAGTAAAAGAACTGAACTAAATATTGTTAAAATAGATGGAAGACTTTTTTTCCCATACACACACCTCATATCGACACCAAGAAAATCATCCATTATAACATCATAAAGAGCTTCAGCAGCTCTGACAACATAATTCTTCCGTTCATATGTTTCAACTTCCTCCTGTGCATATAGTACACAAACCACATTTAGTAGTAAAAGGTGGCAGAAGACTAATTCACTAAAAATGAAGAGATAGAGATCATAATTCCTGTCAGTGCAGCAACTTTGTCAATAAAGTTTCCCAGATTTCTCAATGAGAATGCTTGTTCCCTCTTTACTTTTTACAATATACAGTAACTTTGTCAATAAAGTAACTTAGTAAGCAAGATAAGGTAACAGAAATCATTAAGGTACCTTATAAGCCACATTCCTTGCTTATCTTTAAAAAATAATCAATAAAAAACTATCCTAATAATGTAGTTTTTAAGATCGTTAGTTGCAGTTTTTAACAAAATCCAAACACCCCATAAAAGACACAGTTTCCGCGTAAAAACTGGTGTTTGGAATCAGCCCTAAACACCACTTAAAATTAAATGAGTAACATGTATAGGTTACAAAGCATATCAAAAGCTCCAAAACAAATGATGTATAACTGAATGATTTAGTTCATTATACATAATGATTTAGAAGTAACTTACTGCTTCTTGTCAATGTTTCAGCCTTCTCAACAATAACCTAAGAAACAAAAGAATCGAAAAAGACGATCTCTTACACCTTTTTTTCTGATTCAAGATAAACTGTTTACATGACCTCTCTTAGCTAACATATACATACAAAAATTTAAAAATAGAAATTTACATCATAATAGTTTTATCGATCAAAGTTAACAACAACTTGCTCATAACAAACACTGATAAATCGTTAAAATATGGAGAGAAAAAAGGAGTCGATTTTTTTCTGTGAAAATAACGATATGAGGGTTTATAGAATATGATGAATGCATATTAATATGGAAAAGATATATTTTGTATTGAGATAATTTATTCTGTAATTAGTAGAATTAGTTGGATAAGGAGTAAATAGTTGCTTACATGTGTTTATAGATTTGGATTTGCAACATATACTTCAAAAGATTATGTTGGTCCAGTGGTTATGATGTACCAATTATATTGGCAACGTACAATGTTCGAATCTGGTAGCAAGCATCTGCGAACATTAAATTTTTAATAAACACAAAATTTTTAAAAAGTTCCGATTTTAGCAGAAAATACGAAAAATTAGATAAAATAATTGAAAAATAAGAGTGATGACGTGGATTAGTGGATGATTATGTGGCATATCCCTCTTCTTATATATAATATAAAGATATATATATATATATATATATATATATATATATATATATATATATATATATATATATATATATATATATATATAGTGTAACTTTCTTTTCAGAACCATTTTTAGTGTCAGAACTGTCAGAACCATCTTTTTTACTATTAATAATACACATAGTACACTATATATATGCACAATGGCATTTTTGAAAATACTTATAACTTAATTCTGATACAAAATAAGAATTTTGCTATTCCAAAAAAAATAGCTACGGTATTTATTTTTTCAATGATCTTTTTCCAGATCTATTTTTCATATCCATCTTTTTCTATATCCCTCAAATGGTACCATCACCACCACATAGAAAAAACCTAGCCGCCAGTAACATCCGAATAAACCATCGCTGCTACCAAAACCCATCACTATCTGGTTTTAAATCTTCTTCGATTGCATCCCACCACAATCGACTAAACCATCGCCGCCGCCAATTGATAAAATGACCACCCCTACCACCATCGAAAAGTCGATCGCCGCTATGAATAACCGCCATAAATAAGCTTTAAATTTATCTTCGATGGCCTTAACCAAATCATTATGGTGGTATCGCTATCTTGAGCTTCTTGTTTACTGGTGATTCTACTTGTTTCTGACCATCCTTCGTATTCTGGCCACATCCCGACGATCGCCATGTCACATATATGAGGTGTCACAATTTTCCGGTGAGCCTTGTTTTTTCTGTCGAACTCTAGTAAAACACCATGCGACATCTACTGTTCAAAGAGATACAGTGTAAGATGAGTAACTAATATGTTTATTTAATATCTAATAAAAAAATTTATTATTACTCTTGATTATAAAAATTAAAAATTCTTATTCTGGTGAGGAGCTTTCACATTCATCTATATCATGTACGTGGTTGATTTGTTTAAACGTATGTTAGTACTGGTTTTTTATTACAATATTCTTATTTGTGAAGTATGAAAAAATGGTCAAATATGTACGATGATGTTTTTTTTGCTAAACAAGATGTAAGGAATTTTTTGTTAAACAATGCTTAAAAGTGGACACTTAGAATATGCCACGTTAGTCTTTAAGATAAATGAACTGTTAATACTATGTGTTAATATGTGCTCACTAGATCATATTATATGCCTTTTGGAATTGCCACAAAAATAATAGGACTTATACTTAACAAAAACGTCATTTTTTAATTGAGTGTGTGATCAACTGATCATGTATGTTTATATCAAAGTTGTTTTGCAAGGAGATTAATTTTCACTATAAAACATGTATGTACCGTTATATATATTATGCATAACATGTATGTTTTTTACGCAAACATTAATGTTTTTTAAAAATACATACATGTTTTACGCAATGTTTTTTACTAATACATCATCTAATAGTTTAGCAATAGTTTTTGGTTTTTAAAATACATACTTTCTTTTTAGTTTACATATACATTTCACACGCAAACATGAATGTTTTTCCTAATACATACATGTTTTGTAATAATACATGTATGTTTTTTTACAAACATGTATGTTTTTTCACAAACATGTATGTTGTTTTGTTACAAACATGTATGTTTTTGTTCCAAACATCTATTAATAATACATATATGTTTTTTTAATAAAACATACATGTTTTTTGTAATAATACATGCATTTACTATTATTTAGAAAATAATTGGTACATTAAGTTGTTTGTAATATATTTTTAAGTTGTTGTGAAATATTGTTAAGTTGCAATAATTGTGTTATTGTTTCATGTTGACAGATAGACATCTTTTGTTATAGCAAGGCGTGCGTGTATCTTCGGAAGATTCTGATGAAAAAGAGTACATATATGTTTTTTGAACGGGTGCATATATGTTATTGAAAGGCGTTCATGTATGTTTTGAAGATTTTGATGGAAAACGACAACTAGATATATGCTTTTTGAAGCATGCATATATGTTCTTGGAAGACGTTGAACGATTAGATTCATTTATTTTTCGCTTTTTAGAAATTTGTATTTTAGTTGATTTTAATTGATATCAAATTCTGTATATTTTAAATTTTAAAGCAATGTTTGCAACATAATATACATGATCATCATCTTAAGCGAAACACAATAAAATTTTATATATATCTTTTATCCCAAAACATACATGTTTGATCGAAAAACATACATGTTTTATCAAAAAACATACATGTTTTATCGAAAACCATACATATACTTATTTATCCAAAAATATACACGTTATTTCTCAAAAACGTTAAAAATATACCAAATAATAAAAAAAAATTTAATATCGAAAAATAAGAGATTTAAAAACATATTTTAAATAAAAAAATCAAGATGAGAGAAAAAAAGATCTGACATATTTTAAACAACTAAATGATCGGCTGTTTTTTTTGCTAGTAAAAGTTTCTATAAATTGTAAACAACTCACTTTTACATTTTTGCCCTTATGCATTTTTATCTAATAAAATAAATCAAAATAATTATCTAAATTCTGATTGGTCTATTATGGTTCTGATAGTTCTGACACTTAAAATGGTTTTGACAAGAAAGGGTGGGGTAAAATAAGAAGCCCTCTTAAAATAAAAAGCCTAGGAAGGCCTCCCATGCTGACACCTGTCCAACCTCCACCAACTTTTTATTTTATATAGCTAAGGGTATTTTCGTCCTTTTACTAAGGCTATATATATAATCCTCACCCCTTCTCTTTTTCTCATTTACCTCGTTCTTTTCCTAATCCCCCATCTCTTTCATTTTCTTGTTCTGTTCTATCTCGTAACCACCGGTGACTGCAACCACCACCTTCAACACCGTCTCGTACCATCACACATCTCACCAGTTGTTTCATCAGCATCTTTACCCTCATCGATACTTCGTGTCACCGTCGTCCCATCACCAATTATAATTGTATTCGTCGCTACTGGGATTCAATCCATATTTTATTGAATAATCATTGATTGTTATTTGATTTGTTGCTCAAAATTAAACTCAATTCAAAGATGCACAAAGATTTAAAATCCAACATTAAAGTTATTTACTAATTCGTCAATTAATAATTGATATAGTTCATCAGTTGGCATATATATCGAGTGGTTCATCGATCTGTTATGTAAGTATGATCTTTGTTACCTTATTATTTATTGTTAAATGAAGCGGTTATTTTGATATTCTAGTTCATTAACAGGATATATTGGAATTCAATAAATCTGTCACATTTGGTGATGTTTATGATTTTATTTGAAGTATTGTTTTCGTTAAAAAAAGTTGATGCAACTTGATTTAATTTGATATTTTTTGAATCAATTACATAAAGTTTAGGACTTAGATTTAGAGTATATTGAGTTTTTTAAATAAATCTGGAACAAATTTGAGGGGAAAATAGGCAATAAATGTGTGTATGGAACATGCTTGATAAAATGTCAATAAGATATTCTATAACTATGATGCATCGATTTCGTACTATGATGCACTAGTTGCGTACTTGGATATGTTAGTTGTTAGTGAATGTTATATATATGAAGTGTTTAAACATGCTTAGTAAAGGTTCAACAAGTAGTTTGATATATATCACTGTGATGCAGTTGTTTTAAAATATTAATGCACTAAGAGAGTCAAGAGCCATTAGATGATGCATAGTTAAGTTGTTCTATGTTATGATTTTTTTTGTTAACTTTAGTTCTAATATGCTTAATATTAAATACTGATGGAGTTGTTTTAAAACATTGATGCCATAACAACATAGTTTAATGTGTTGTATGTTTAGTTTATTTTCACTATTCTTTATTTATGTTGTGACGCGCTTTGAGATAACACCGTGTTTTAATATTTTAAACCAACATAATGTAAACGATATCTCCTCGTGAAACACTTAGCATACTTACAGTACTTTCTGCTAATGCTCATATGCATGCTTCACCTTAGAATATAAATGTTCTTATAAAGGTAGTTAACATCTTTTTACATATTAGTACAAAAAAGAAAAAAAAACTAATCATAATTTTCTATGTTCAGGCTACATCCTATAATATTTTGGTGTACACCAAGCTGCTATTGGAGGTTTTCGGAGAAAATGTCAAGAAGATTCCAAAAGGAAAATTAACCGTACTGGTGAAGGTTGATAATCTATTTTGTCTCGAGTTTTTTGAATTTGTGGGATGAGTTCGCTGCTAGGTGTTAAGAGCCTGATAATAAATGAATGAACAATCCCGATCTTAGTAAACTAGGGGATATAGTTGTCTTTCAAGGATGAAGCTGGGAGACAAGGTATATGTCGAAGAACTCCGAGAGAGAAAGGTGTGTGGTGTAGTTATGTAGTATAATGTATACATTGTAATGTATATAATTTACATAATGTGATGCATTATATTTTACACATTATGATTATGTGAATTTATATATTTATGAGGCAGTAGATTATAACAGTGTAATATAGAAAATTTATATCGTTGTGATGCAGTTGATTTTTACACTTTAATGCAGTAAAATTATATATATATATACATGGAGATGCAATAAATAGAAAGGAATATTTAAATATCATATGTTTTGATACACTTGATACACATATTATGAAGATACATCATTATTTTCAGGCAACACTATTTTTAATTTTTAACATTAATCAAACACATTGTGATGAAATTATAACATTGCGGTGCTGTAAAATTATAACATTATGAAGAAGTAGATTTATACATTTTGATCCAGTACATTTACATCATTCTTATGCACCAGATTTTTACATTGTGCAACTATATTTGTAAAAGTTCATCTTTGTACTAAACAAACACTTGTCACTAAGAAGTAAATTACTCAGTATTAAACAACTAGTTATCAAAAGTGTGACAACTAAAAACTAATAAATAGTCGAATATTGAAATAATGTTTCTTTATATGTAGATCCTTCCATCTCATTTTTATTTCTCCAATAATTGTAGGTGTATCCTTTTCGTCAATGACAAATACTTCACATTTTTTGCTGCCTTTCTTTCCATCTTTGGTGGCTGCTGGCGGTGGTGGTGGGACCACGTGATCAGGTAGGACGACCTTAACCTTGACCCAGATGTGACGCAACCGTGATAGGTTAGTTAGTTTTCCAGGCTTGTGTCCTTGAATGACTCTAACAATCTGGAACAAATGCTACAATATCGAACAATCTGGCAAAAATGCTACGGTACCGAACACATAACCAAATGCTCATGCTGCAAAACCCAACATCGCTTGTTGCAGCAACCAAACACCCTTGCTACAGCAACTAAACACCCTTGCTGAAGCAACAAAACACCCCTTTATTGTAGCAACCAAACACCTCTTTTCTGCAACAACCAAACACCTCTTTGTTGCAACAACCAAACACTCCTTTCTGCAACAACCGAACACCCCTTTCTGCAGTAGTATATCATAACCAAACACATCTTTATGCACTAGGCAGCTGTCATGAAGTTGACTATTCACGCCAATAATCCAGTATTGAAATAACATGACACAAATGAACACATGTTGCATCACTGCTTATGAGCAACTACATCATGCACACAAATACACACGTAAGAATTTTTTGATAAGTAATAAACCCTACACATGACTTAGCCTAACCTCTTATGACGCAAATGAACACGTAATGCATTATTGTTATACATCAACTGCGTCACGCACATAATTAAATACACAACCACTTTTCCACGAGTAAAACATAATACACGTGATCTAATTGAACCTTATTTTCTATTAATGAGCATCTATTGCATCATTGCCTTACAACAACTACATCATGCATACACATACACACAGAACCACTTTTAGACAAGTTATACACCCTACATGTTACCTAGTACAACCTTATGCTTCGTAAATGAACACTTACTGCATCAGTGCTTCACATCAATTGCATCATACATAAAGGTACACACTCGACCACTTTTTTACAAGTAATACACCATACACTCTAAGTGTGACCTAATCTAATTTTTTTATACCACAAACAAGTGCCTACTGCCTAGTGCATCAATTCATTACATCACCTGCATTAATGACACAAACAGTTTTCGACATATAAAAAATCTAAATGTAACCGAATCTAATCTTTATACCACAAGCAAGTGCCTACTGCCCACTGCATCAATTCATAACATCAATTGCATTAAGGACACACACAGGTTTCGACATCTAAAAGTAACCTTTGAGATCAGTTGTAGGAGGACTTACCTGATGCATCAATTTATTAGATCAACTGCATCAAGGACACAAACACTTTTCGACAAATAAAAAACTCTGAGTATAATTTAATCATTTATACCACAAACAAGCGCCCACTACATCAATTCATTACACCAACTGCATCAAGGACACAAAAACTTTTCGACAACTAAAACACTCTGAGTGTAACCTAATCTAATCTTATATACCTTAAACAAATGCCTACTGCATCAATTCATTACATCAACTACATTAAGGACACAAACAATTTTCGAAACCTAAAACACTCTAAGTGTAACCTAATCTAATTTTTTTATACCGCAAACAAGTGTCTACTGCCTAGTGCATCAATTCATTACATCAACTGCATTAAGGACACAAACAGTTTTTGACATCTAAAAAATCTAAATGTAACCGAATCTAATCTTTTATACCACAAACAAGGGCCTACTGCCAACTGCATCAATTCATTACATCAACTGCATTAAGGACACACAGTTCTCGACATCTAAAAGTAACCTTTGAGCAGCTATGACGACATCAGTTGTAGGACGATTTACCTGTTGTATCAATTTATTAAATCAACTGCATCAAGGGCACAAACACTCTTCGAAAAATAAAACACTCTGAGTATAATTTAATCATTTATACGACAAACAGGTGCCCACTGCATCAATTCATTACACCAACTACATCAAGGACACAAACACTTTTCGGCAACTAAAACACTCTGAGTGTAACCTAATCTAGTCTTATATACCTCAAACAAATGCCTACTGCATCAATTCATTACATCAACTGCATTAAGGACACAAACAATTTTTGACACCTAAAACACTCTAAGTGTAACCTAATCTAATCTTTTATATCACAAACAAGTGCCTACTGTCCACTACATCAATTCATTACAACAACTGCATTAAGGGCACACACAGTTTTCGACATCTAAAAGTAACCTAATCTAATCTTTTATGCCACAAACAAGTGCCTAGTCCATCAATTCATTACATCAACTGCATTAAGGACACAAAGAAACAGTTCTTGACAACTAAATCATATTACACATATTCTAACCTCATATGCCAAATACATGTACCTACTGCGTCGCAACTCAAAACAAGGTGCACCGTTCATATAAAATAGCATACAAACACACTTTTATACACATAACAACCAACGAGTATCCTAATTTAGCTATGTATGCGACAATTGGACAGGCACTGCATCGCTAATAAAATATGAGTGCATCAATCATATATATTCACATACAAACACTCTTTAACAAATATGATAATCTATTTTATTATATTGAGTACACTAATTTATCTATAAACGCAACAATTAGACACGCGCTCACCACTAATTTAGCTATATTTTCATACAAACACTCTTTAATATATATGATATGCTATTGCATCATATTGAACATAACATACATAAATTATTTAACAAAATACAATTTTGTTAAAAAAATAAATCAAAATTAACAATATAATATAACAAAGTAACAAATATTAAGGTTTATAAATCAACTTACTAGGCCATTTAACATCCGGTAGATTCTCCTCAACATCGGTTTTAATTGGATTTATGAACTGTAATTGGATTATTTAGATGTGGATTTATGAATCTTTAGTTTTTAGAGAAAGAGAGGGTGAAAGTTTAGAGATTTCAGTAACTTACACTGATGATTAATGTTTCCGTGTTTTTTGATTGATTTGATTTGATTCGATCGAGTGATAGATCTATGTGTTTTTATTTGTGGGTTTATTTGGGGAAGAAAAGAGAAAGGATATAGACGGATGATCCTATGTTTTTGTCTTTTTCATAAATGTTAAACGACGTAGAAGCGGTTAGGTGTAAAACGTGTTGATACATATTTGCCCTTAAATTTAGAAGTATTTACAAGTTTGCCACTCCGCTTTTTTTTATTAATATCTAATCTAAGGGCTGAGATTGCTTCCTAGACTTTTTATTTTAAGGGTCTTTCTATTGTATCCCCACCATATATATATATATAGAGTTAGGATCAAATAAGAAGATTAAGTAAAATGAGAAGAATGAGAAGAAACCACAGCCACACATTTCAGATGCACCTACAAAGTCAGATGCATCTCCCCTTAAAATTCTCCTTCCTTTGTGGAATTTGTGGTCAGGAATTCTTCTTATTCTTCTCATTTTAATTTTTCTTCTTACTCGATCCCTACTCTATATATATATATATATATATATATATATATATATATATATATATATATATATATATATATATATATATATATATATATATATATATATATATATATATATATATATATCAGGAGACCCAAGTAGATTAGATTCATGTATGATTTTAAGAAAGAATTTGTTTGACCTATCTAAGATATTAAAGAAGACCAACTAGACCCCGTCTCCAAAAATATTTAACCAACGGGTCTCATTTTACCACCTCTATCAGAGACGCAGCTTCTAGTGAAATTCCTTTGAAGAAATGAAGCGGCGAATGATATCTTGTTTCAATAAAGATTTTATAAGAAAGGGCAATGCACATGTATATATTACAAAAAAAATTAAAATTAAACTCATCATTTAACCAATGAACGTTATTACAAAGTTGAAGAATAATAATAGTCATGAATCAAACAAAATCTAAGTCAGTTGCTACCAGTGACGAAGCCAGGATTTAACATGTGGGTGGGCCAAATATTTGGTTATAAATAGCGCAAGGTGTGACGTGGTGGCATGTCCAAGCTACACGTTTTAGCGACTGAAGCAAAATTTTAGCGTTTTTAAAGCGTGACTTATACAGGCACAACATATACAAATATTTATTAGTTTTATCATATTTTGATAATATATCTATAATTAAAGTTAGAAAATTCTTCTTACATGTAATGATATTCGTTTTTTGGAGTTGAACTTTAAAAATCACTACACTTCATGTTGTAGCGCACCTTAACCTAGCTATTGCGTAACATAGAGGCCGCGCCTCAAGATTTAGCGAGATATTTAGAACCATAACCAAATAAGAAGCAATTAGATAAAAGCTTATCATAAATATATTTTAGTTTTACAGTAATTTTCTATTTCGGATGCATGGCCTTTCCGCAAGATGAAATGCACATCAAGTCACCAACTCAATATTGGAAATTAATATTATTCTTTCTATTCATATGGATTAGGATGGGCCAATTATCATGCATCGTGATAATTAAGAGTGTAGTTCAGAACTAATATGGGCTCTCGTGAAAGTTTAGGGTGGGCCTTGGTCAACCCAAAGCAACACATAGCTCCGCCCCTGGTTGCCACCTGGCTCTTTCTAGAGCTGGGAGGGGTTTGGTTTTGGGTTTGAGTCTTGTAAGAGACAAAAATTCGAGATTTTCTTTCTTAGCACGTAACCGTGACTTTTAAGGGTTTCCCCTAATAGTTCAGATCCCGAGGCCTACCCATTATGGATTGTATAACTTCGAGGTTGAATTTCAGTCGAAATTGAGGTACCATTTTAAATAAAGTTATAAAAAAAACAATATCCAATTTGTTCTTAATTGTCGTTCAAAAAAGAAAGATTTTAATGTACATACAACTGTGACCAACATATTTTTCCAATTATTTCATCATTAGAAAAGAGCGCAAACTACCGTAAAACTAATAAAGGATAGGGTTAATTCCATATATACCCAATTTAAACCCCTAAATGTCATATTTACCCAACCAAAAATCATAATACAATATATATACCCAATTTAAATACATTTTTTGTCAAATTTGTCCAAAATGCAAATTAAACCATTTAAAAGAAAGTTAAGAGTTTAGGCTCAGTGTTCAGCTATTTCCTAAACATACGAAACATAATAACTTGAGAGGGATCATAAATACAAAAAAAAAATTAGTATGACCGGTTTCGTTTTCAGTTATTGTTGTTAGTGGTTACAACTCGTAGTGATCATAAATACAAATGTTTTTTTTCAACTTGGTTCAAATGTACGAGTGGAAAGTGGGTTTATGCTTAAAACTTTCAGTATCGGTAATATGTAGTAGACTGTCTCTTTGTCTGTCTCATGGTGACAAATAAAATGACAGATGATTCTGTATGTCCTTTTTTGAATTCGTGATCTCCAATCACTCCATGTATGTTTTTCGCTCTTGAGTATTTTAGATAACATTTATATTCTGCTCTTTGTGTATTCTTCCGTCGTTCAAAGATATATAAGTCAAATTCAGGGATTTTGCTCATTATTGTAGATGGTATTGAAAATGGGTGTCAAACATGTCAGTTGTATACTTGTATTCATCATTAATTCAGGATAGGGGAGTGTGGTCATATACTGTTGTTAAAATGGTTCGTCCAGAACAAAAACGAAACTGCATTTCCTTAAGAAGTTCTTAATAATACTTCATTCACAGACACTTTACCCACATATCATGTAATGCAGACAAATAAAAAATACTGCATTTCCTTATATAGCGCATGATCGAGACATATACACTTTGTTCTATAAAGTGGTCCTGAATTGTGTATTTGCACTTGCATTAATACTATGGTTAGTTGACAGTTGAGTACTTGATCAACAGGTTTTGATGGGGTCGAGTCTGTGCTTCCCAATCACAAAGGCTTATCTACAGACAACACACTCGTGGGACTATATGGAATTTTCAGAACATATTGAACGAAACCTTTTGGTTGAGAGCGACTACATCATCGGCGTGTTCGATAGCGGGATATGGCCAGAGTCGGAGAGTTTCAATGATGATGGTCATGATCTTGGTCCTATATCTGCTAAATGGAAAGGGGTATGTCACAGTGGTCTAAATTTCAAATGCAATAGGTAAGTCAATAGCTATTTGTTAATCTCGCATTCTGACTTTCTATATCTAGATCAAACTAATACCAAGTAAGGGGGTGTTTGTTTAAGCTTATGAAACATAAGCCGAAATGGACTTATGTTTCATAAGCCTCAATTTTGTAACTTATTATGAGACTTATGGGCCTATTAAGTTTATTATGATATGATAAACTTATATAAGCCAATAGTTATCGAGATAAGCTACAAAATTGAGGTTTATGAAATATAAGCCAAAATTTGGCTTTTTTCGGCTTATATTTCATAAGTCATAATTTTGTGACTTATGAGCTTATATACGTTTATCGTAGTATTCTAGTTGTGCTTTTCACAATCCTCTTGTTACTATACTTTTCATTGTCAAGTATCAATATCAAGTTAAATATTTGTTAGTATGAATAGTGCTTGTTGTCCTTTTTTAGTTTTCCGGAGAACAATAATCATCACACGGAATCAACTACGACTGTATTTACCTTTCGTCTGAAATCTGATGACGTGAAGCAATTTATAAGAACCAACTGAAGCTTCTGGCTGCGATACACGTACAAGTTACACAAGCTACACATGCTCGATCAGCTGAACACACCCTTTCCCTTGATTTCATTTGGTAATTTTTGTTTTGCTTAGGGATAATGGCAATCATATGAGCTTTAATTATAAATTATTAATTTGAGTTTATGTTATTTGGCTTTTATGTTAAGTTTGTTTGAGTTTTATGAGAATTACATAAATTCTAGCTTTATTATGTCCAGTTATTTGTTTGGCCTCTTTTTATGATACCAAAGCAACCAATAGTGACAGATTTGTGACGCCTTGCTGTATATTTTCCGACTGAACTCCGAGGAATATTTTTACCGACGTCTTTCCGACAGAAACTCGCTAAAAACAATTACCGACATATTTCCGAGAGAAATTTTACCGACAGTCTCTTTCTGTCGCTGTTTGCGAGAGAATTCTGATGGATATCAATTTCCTAGGAGGTATTTAGCGACACACATATCCCGTCACAAATTCGTCAGAAAAGACTTATACCGACGGATTTTCGACTGATATGACCGTCGCTATAGACCAGTTTTGTAGTAGTGAGTGGTACTTAATAATATAAATTCAGTTTTAACTAGTTTAGTGACAAAATGGGTAGATATGACAAATATGTTATTAAAATCGGGTATATATGTCATTTCGATTTTCACTTGGGTAAATATGACATTTATGGGTCAAAATTGGGTATATATAAAATTAACCCTAAAGGATATGCCTCATGCATTGTTACTTGCAGAAATTGTATATTCACTGCATATCAGTGTTTTATACAAGGTTGTCAAGATCCCGATCTTGATCTTAAAATCTTACGATTTTACGATACTGCAAAGCAAAAACGATCTAGATATTATGTAGGATCTTTCCATGCTTAAGATCTTATAAGATCCCGATCTTGCTCATAGGATCCTAGGATCTATTACGATCCGTTCTTATTTTTTCTCGGACGACAAACAAAAAACTACAAATTTATACGTTCTATTTTGTATAATTTAAAAAACAACGTGTAAATCTTTTTATACATTTCATAATAATAATTTAGGACCACATTTTTAGGAAATATTCGTATAATTTTGTGTTTACGTTGTATATTAATTTGCAATGTTGTAAAATATTGCAAAGATTATTAAAAAAATTACATTATAGTTGGATCTTACGATCTCGATCTTACTTTACGATCTCGGTCTTGCAAAAACGAAAACGATCCTAGGTAAGATCCCGATCTTGAAAACCTTAGTTTTATATATAGTTCAATGCTGATTGCTGAACACTCTAATGGTAACCAAGGGAAGATTTAAACAAGCTCTGCCATTATGATACAGGGTTTTGAAATTAACGGCGAATACAAGTCGTTTAGCCTACAGGCTACAAAGCGTATTACGAACTACTTAATAAAATAACATTCATATACCATAAATTAACATTGTAAACTTGAAAAAGTGTTCAGAAGTAGACTTTGAAATGGTGTCATGCAAAATTCTAAAATGGGCTTTGTGATTAATTTGTTCTATTTATAGATAGAGTAGCCTGCTCTTCAAAAGAAAAAATTAGACATAGTAAATAAAAACAATACGCAAACGAAAACCGAACCTGTCTAATAAACACGGCTTGAATGATAATGAATCTTTATGTCATGAACATCAATATCAGCACTAGATAACCACCCAAAAAAAAAAAAAATATGGGACAATGTATCAAGTTAAATCAATATCATGGATTCATGGTATGAAGAAACGATAACACAAAAACATGTCCTAAAATAGCATCAAAACAAGAAAAGTTATCTAACATTTTTTATAATATTGATGATCATTTCATAACTTTACTGCATGTACAACACTGCCCATATAACAAACATTGAGCTATAATCTGATCATGCTAATTAAACTGAACCAGAATTCACCATAACAACCTAATAAAGTCCTACCCCATAACACCCGAAACCATAAACTAATGGTAACTTTATTCTCCCATTTATAACAATACTTCATGACTTCAACCTTCAATCTTTGGAATCTTGAAAACCTTCCCATTTCCCGAACCCGTGGGTCGGACACTCTCCAACCCTGACTCAACCTTCGGGGTCAGCTCATGTCCCGATCCACCCGGTTTACCTGACTCCACCACCTTCTTACCAACCACAGGATTCCCCACCCGGAACTGAGCTGAATCACCCATTCGGGTCGGGTCAAGACCCGACCCCAAACCCATTTTCCTCGCTGCGAACTCTTCTTTCTTAGCGTTGTACACTTGAGCAGCATCCTCAGCAGTGTTAAAAGTACCCAACCAGATTCGTTTCTTGAGAAACGGGTCACGGATTTCGGAACACCATTTGCCCCACCTCCTCTTCCGCACCCCGGGAATCCTCACCTTTTCAGGCTCCTTTTGAGCCACTTTCACAAGGTCTCCTTCACCAGCTTTGACACCAAGAACAATCTTCCTGATAAATTTCTTGCCACGTGATTGGTCATTTTTTGAAGATTCATCAGATGATGAGTCTGTTGCATCCGGGTCGGAGACTATGACCCGGACTAGTTTTGGGTACTTGTTTTTGCGGTCTGCTGGCATGGCTGAGGTGTCACACTAAAAACACGCAGTGGATGTTTGTAAGAAATAGAAAGATGTGACTTGTGAATGTGACTGACAATGACAGTGTTCGTGTGGTTTATATAGGCTAAAGGATTTACATAAATTGACCTTTAACTTATGAACAAGTGATATATAGAATGTTTTTGTTTGGGTGGGTGGCAACTCCGGTTAGGTTTTGATTATTGGGTTACGATAAGTCGATAAAAGTATCTGAATACGGTATGTTTAGTACGGTTAATTTGTTTTAATTCGTTTGCGTTGTTAATAACTCGGACTTGATCGTTTCAAAAACTAGTTAAGTGGATCAACGGTAACCGATCATGACCCAAGAGGTTAATCTTTAACCTAAATCGTTTACACTCGTATCAGTTTTGAATAATTGTTTCATGTCGTGTGAGAAGCTTATAAGGTCTCAGTTTTTGCCTTTGATTTGTACAATCCATTTTTGCTCGTTTGTTATGTTTTGACATGCTCAATTTGTAGTCGGGATTAACTTTTTTTATGAAAGTTGCCTTTAAAAATACTCTAATTCGGTTATCTTTATTTGTGTTTAATTAAGAACACTGGGGTTATGTTCACATGATAGTTATACCATCGTTTAACATAAATAGTTTACATGGTTAGATCAAAATCAAACTTGTTCACAGAGGTCGTAGATTTTTCATTTGAAAAAATTCCCGCCAAACTGACGGATACTTACCTTTTCGGTTAAGTTTCAAGTAGTACTCTTATTTATTGTCGGAATTGATACGTTTTTTTCATTTGACGTGTACAAGGGCTTTATATACGGTTGACTGTTTAACATGTTTTGTCGATTTCTTATATGATAATCTATATGTGTTTTATAAGGAGACCGAGCTACGCTAATAGGAAAAAATAGAAACAAATACAAATAATGTAGACCGAGCTACACTCTCTTAATACAACTGGAATCGGATATAAATGATAGTGCATGGATCGTATGATTACTATATCCTAAACATTACAATTAATGTAGACCTTCTAATATATGGAGATTTAGACATGATATCAAGGCCTCGGAATCTAACAGCTCCAGTTAGTATCGTAAGACTTAAAACACGTCAAAATCTAAGTCATAAGAGACCCTCTGATAAATGGAAGGGGAAATGTATTTGGCAATTACATTATCCACATTAGTAGCATCAACATTTACAATTTTATTTTTTAAAGGGATAAAACAACGCAATGTAGAATCTTGTTAGTACGAGGGCAACGACCATAAGGCTTGATTTTGCCATCTGTAATATCAAACAGTGATAACCATAGATCGGACTTTTTTTATATAAATTAAATTATTTCAGGAAAAAAGTAAATCTTTAATGGATTAAATATCTGCATCCATATTTTACCTCGTTAAACATCTATGTAAATATCCACATCTACTCAACATCGATTTACTATCTTCATACTCACTATTAACGGATGAGGTCGGGTGACAATTACCACTAATAATCTTGATTGGAAGTAAAGAAGGCTTAAAAGAGCTTGTTGTTGATTATATTTTTTGTTCTTCTTTTCTTTAAGCAAAAAAGCATTTGTGGGTGTTTTACATCCAAATATTACATGATTTTTTTAACCAACAGTTGGATAATTGCTTTTTAATTTTTTTTAAGAAATTATAACTAACCTCTTAGCTTTAAAACTTAACATAAAGAATAAAGATTACATTATATCTTTACGTAAGTTATAGACATGTTGTGGAAAACCTTGCTAATTAAATTTGTATAACATGTCAAAGTTTGGCTAGATCTATCAATCATATATGATATTCGCCAATTCTTACTTTAGCTAATCCAGCGGTATGTAACAAGTGAGGTAAGTTTTTCATTTTACCTATTATTTAATTAATAAGTACAGTTCATCAAAACTTAATAAAATTTCATTCATGTTTATTTGTTTATTTTTTTTATCAAAGCTAAACAATCTATAAAAAAGCACTTATATTCATTTAACATAAAGGCACATTTTGTTTACATACAAAAAAAGAAAGAAGATTTAAACATTTTTAAACGTTCTCTTAGAGCATCCGCAAGGATACCCTTCTTTAATGACTTTTCATTTAATGTATTAATACTTGATATATTTACGGAGCAAAGCTTTATATAAAAGTTTAGAATTTACGAAATTATGTTAAAACGCTTTGTAAAAAGCCTTTAATGTAATACATAAAACTTCAAAAGCTTTACATAAAACTTATTTTTCATTTGACCCATTGGGTTGCTCTTTAGTTAGCAATATCAAAAGTTGTAGATTTTTTGGGCACCAACTATTGTCATTACTTAGCAACAATACTTTGTAACTCCTAATCAATAGTACTATTTTTAGGCAATCCATGTTTTCGTGTTTTAAGCATTACATATATGAAATTCATGTGAATGCATTTTCACATTGGTCATTAGAGAAAACAAATTCATAAAGTAACAAGAAACAAAAAACCAAAAAACTTGCATCGTAACTTAGTGTTACTTTATGTCTATACTACTATATAAAGATGTATATACACATTTTAACTACAAACCTAACTTAAAACCAAAAAATAAGATAAACATATCATATCTCAACCATTAGATCATTTTTAATCTAAACATATTCCAAACCAAATGTGCAATCTTGTCCATCTATTTCTTTTCTAACAAACTTTTGTAACAATTTTTAAAAAAAAGTAAAGATTATTATGTGTAGATGATTGTTTTAAGTTTGAACTAGTTCAAAACAATAATAAATAAAAGGAATATTCTTGATCCAAATTTAAACTTATCAAGATTGAAAGTTGTCATTACTTAACAACAATACTTTGTAACTCCTAATCGATAGTACTATTTTTAGGCACTATATGTTTTCATGTTTTAACCGTTACATATGTGAAATTCATGTGAATGCATTTTCACATTGGTCATTAGAGAAAATAAATTCACAAAGTAACAAGAAACAAAATACAAATTACTATTTTTAGGCACTATATGTTTTCATGTTTTAACCGTTACATATGTGAAATTCATGTGAATGCATTTTCACATTGGTCATTAGAGAAAATAAATTCACAAAGTAACAAGAAACAAAAAACAAAAAATCAAAAAACTTGCATTGTAACTTAGTGTTGATTTATATCTATACTACTATATAAAAGGTGTATATACACATCCTAATTACAAACCTAACTCAAAATCAAAAATTAAGATAAACATATCATATCTCAACCATTAGATCATTTTTAATCTAAACCTATTCCAAAGCAAATGTGCAATCTTGTCCATCTATTTTTTTTCTAACAAACTTTTGTAACAACTTGTTAAAAAAAATAAAAATGATTATGTGTAGATGACTGTTTTAAGTTTGAACTAGTTCACAACAAAAATAAATAAAAGGAATATTCTTGATCCAATGTTAAACTTACCAAGATTGAAAGTTGTCATTACTTACCAATAATACTTTGTAACTCCTAATCGCTAGTACTATTTTTAGGCAATCTATGTTTTCATGTTTTAACCGTTACATATGTGAAATTCATGTGAATGCATTTTCAGAATGGTCATTTGATATGAGCTTAAACTCATATCCTTTTATCAACAAATAACCCTAAAACATGAAGCAAAATACCAATTTATTTGGCAAAAACAGTGTTATGTGGTATGTTTGTGTTTGTGTACACTTGTGTAGGTAAAAGGATACATTTTCAAGCAAACAAGGAAAAATCAAGCTCAAATGGATGAAAAAGACAAAGAAGGATCAAAAGTGACAAGACTTTGAAGTACAAGGACCTATCTTGACAAGTTATCAAAGTTGAAGGACTAAAGTGCAAATATTGTAAAAAGTCAAGATTCAAGTCAAACTTGGTCAACTCTCAAGTCAACTCAGTCAAAGGACCATTTTGTTCAAAGAATGAAAGTTGAAGGACCAAATATGTCAAAAGAATGAAGATTCTAGCTTTAAACAATAATCTGCCAAGTTGAAGGGCCAATTCTGCCAAGAATGGAAAGATATGCAAAGTTTAATCCATGTGACAATAAATCAACCAATGAGAGAAGCGAAAAGGAAGCACACGGATTGAATAATTAATATCCACTCAGCCGCCTTACATTTATTACCCAATCCCAACAGTTCAATCCGTGTGAAGATTATTCAGCCAATTAAACACTGACACGTGGCATCTTCTTCAAAGGAAAAATTTACCAGGATCACGTTTTAGCTACAAGCAATTTCATGGAAAGTTTTCAACATCAAAATTGATCGTTTTGAAGAGATAAACACAATGGTGCCAATCAATTAACATGAAATCAATCAATGAAAAAAACCCCAATTCCTTGTTCATACCTTCAAAATGCAATATGCAGAATTCTACACGTGGCAAGCTGGGATTGGTTCTGACACGTCACCAACCCCAACAAACTCTTCCTTCATGTCTATAAATAGCTGGATTAGACTTCATTTTTCACTTGTAGCTTAAATTTGTAAAAACACCTAGTTCCAAATTTCCTTTCCTTTTTCCTTCATTTCTACCCTAGCTACTCAAGAGTCTGACAAACTCTTGAGTTAGTTAGTTAGTTACTAGCTTCTAACAACCTTGTAACCGTTTTTCCATTAATAAATTTTGAATTCAAGCTTTCCCGCCAAAACTGTTCTTACCATTCCTGTTCAATTCTTGTTGATATTGGATACTTTTGTTGCTGTTAAGTGTTTGTTATGATCATTCATTGATCATAGCTGACATTGAAGAAGATTGCTAGCTGTTTGATCAGAATTCAGTCATTTCATAGTTCCAATGAAGTTTTCAAGCAGATTGATGATTTCTAGTTGATTTGTTAGCTGAATTTGTTGATTAATTGTTTCCTAGTGATAAGGTGGTGGTTATCACTAGGTTAAGAGAGCTCAGCGCTCCTCTTCTTCTCAAAGGAATTCTACAATAGGTTCTAAAGCCTTTGTTTTTGTTCCACTCAACAAGTCTAATGCATGCTATTTTTCTAGAGTAAACTTGATGTTTGAATGATAAAAGTTGTTTGTAATTGCTGTCTGATTGATCTTTGATAGTTTGTAGCTTAATCCTGCTTGTTTGTTCTTTGATTTGGATTAGACTCTAGTTTACTGCATTAATTCAGTTACTTTTAGCTTTGTACCTTGTTTGAAGTTCTAGTGGTATTAATTGATTGCTTTTAGCTCTTACACCTTTCACTTAGATCACTTAATCTAGCTAGCTATAGATTTTCACTCAGTTTCATTTTAAAATCAAAAAGTCTTTACAAATTTTCATACAAATCAGTAAAGGAGTGTTTGGGTGTAGCTTAAAAAGAATTTTCAATCATTGAGTTTTGGCATTTTAGAGTTGATTTGTAGTTAATAGGTGTTATAAAATAGTTTCAAGGCATTTACAAGTCATTTAGATAGTCAAACAGGCAAATGGCTCTTAAAATGTTTGGGTCAATTTTCATTCAGCTTTGGTTTTAAGAACTTGTCATTTTCAATTGATTAGAACTCATTCATTTCTAGATGAAATTTTACCAAATTTGTTCTCAGCCTTAGCTTACATCTTATAGTTTCAGATTCCAAAAGGATTTTATACAGTTTACAATAAGCACTTAGATATAAGCAATAATCAGATAAGCCAACTTAATGCAAGTTTCTGTAACTTGTAAACTGAAAATCTGTATCTCAGTATTCTCTTCATAAACATGCTCATTTTTCTTTACAAATCCCATTAAGAAGTTGAGTTACATGATTTTTGAGATTTTTAGCTTTTTGAAAAAAAGCTGGTCAACGCTTGGTCAACATAAGCCCAATTTTAGCTTAATTCAGTTTTAGAGCTTATTTCTGGATGAAAAACGTTCTGGTTTGATTTCCCATTCCTTAAATCAGTTGCTTAATCAGTTTTAATCAAAAAATCAAGTTGTGACTGATTAGATTTGGCTATAGCTTATCTTGTGCTTATTGATAAGCACTCATTTGCTTATTTCTCATTTTTAGCAAGTTTCCTTGGACACACATAGCTTATTTGAGATTTGAAACGTTTTGCAATTTGTCTCATCAAATTTGGTTGAGTATTAAGCTCAAACGAGCTTATTTTTTATCTTAACCCGTTTTAGCTTAAAAAGTTTTGGAAATTGCCATTTGGTCCCTAGTGTTTTAAACAGTTTGAAAATCTGGCTAATCTTCCATGTTTTTAGGGTTTGCACTTTGTTAGTCCCTATAGTTTGAAAAGTTGTTAAATTCAGTTAGCATTTTGTTAGTTTGTTACACTTTTGGTTAGATTGTTATAGAACTTGCATTTTTGATCCTTGTAGTTTACTGTTTTGCACTTTTAGTCCCTATAATTGTTAGAGTTCACATTTCAAGCATTTATTTTTCATAGAAATTACAATTTCAGTCCCTTTAGTTTCATATTTTACATTTTGAGATTTACTTGAATAAAAACGTGGTATTTGCAATTTGTTTTACATATACGTAGGTAATATTTTTCCGTTTTGCAAGCATTTGTTGAATTAGCAAATAGATTAACCAAGCAAGCTTAACAACCAAGAACAATTAAAAACCCGATATTGGTTGGACTTTCTATTAGCAAGAACTGAGAAAAAACGAACTGCATTATACTCAATTTCAAATGGCGCCGCTGCCGGTTCTTTGACTACACGAGAGACTATCGATTGACGGTTTTCATTGGCTTTTGGGATCCGTTCATTTTGTGAACGTTATTTTTACGTATTATAAATCAAAAACAAATAAAAAAAAATCAAAAATATAAAAATATATAAAAACTAAAAAATTAACAAAACAATTCTTTTCCTAAAGAATTGACCAAAAAAATAAAAAAATCCAAAAAGCAATCTTTTTCCTAAGAGATTGCACCCAAAAATATATATTATTGGTTTCTCTCGGTTTTTATGTACATATAGTATTTTCCCTTAAAAAACTCATAAATACAAAAATATTTTCCATATATTATTATAAGTAAATACGTATACGTATAAGAACAATCAATCTACATATCTTCCATAAGTATTGCCGAGGCAATACACCGTGTTGAGGGGCGTTCCGGTCCTTAACACGTGTATCGATCAAACAAAATAAAGCAAGAATAGATAAATACTCTCAATAAGCAACAATTCGAAGAATACGAACATTTAAGTGAATAGAAAGGCGATGTGCTATAAAATGCCATCTAAGGGTCAATAGGTACTTAAGTGCTTCGCGCCACCTAACCTCCCGTTCACTTGTAAGTATTCTAAGAAGGAAGGCTTCATTGAGGGTCTTGCACCCAAGTAGTAAATACATATATTGTTATTTTCTTGTGGATATTTAATATTGAAACTCGAAGAGGATAATCCATTCCTTTTCAAAGTCACACGAGAGCTTATCTCTCATTCCTCGTATTGAGTTGCATGCTCACTCGCGGGCGTGCACAAATACCGATTGGTGTACAACCTCTTCCTCCGAAAAGGAAGAAAAAGAGAAAGAGTAAGACCACCATCGTCCACCAAGCCGATCACGAGAATCGTGCTTTGACACCACCACAAGAAGCCATGGCTATTGATAATCGCACTTTGTATGAACGTATGCAATCCAACATTCATGGATATTCTAGTGCCATTAAGATTCCCGACTTTCCCGCTAACACATTTGAGCTACATACATCTATGATCAATATGGTTGCACTATCACCTTTCCTTGGTAAACAAAATGAGGATCCTCATGCTCACCTTAAGAGATTCCTTTCACTTTGCAATACCATTAAGCATAATGGGGTTCCACATGAGGTCATTAGGTTGATGTTAGTGTCATTTTCCTTAGAGGGGAGTGCTAAGCATTGGTTAGACACCCAACCACCCGATAGTATCACCACATGGGATGGTTTCACCACTAAGTTTTTGAACAAGTTCTTTCCTCCACATAAGACTATGGCTTTGAGGACTTTAATTATGGGCTTTCAACAAAAACCTAGTCAATCCTTTAGTGATGCTTGGGAAGAGTATAGTGAGTTGTTGAGGCGATGCCCTAATCATGGATTGGATCAAGTTCACCAAACAAGTCTCTTTTATGATGGCCTTAAAGCTCACCACCAAGATTCACTCAATGCTTCCGCGGGAGGGAATATTCTTCTTAAGACATACCAAGAGGCTGTGGACATCATTGAGACTAAAGCAATGGTTCAAACAAACAATCAATTTGAAGAAAGGGTTCATGTTATCCAAAACACTTCTCAAACACCTTGTGATAACCAATTCCTTAAATATCACCAAGAGATTCTTCAACAAGTCAAACAAGGACAACAAGAAATGACTCAAGAGATAGTTCAAGCCCTTAAGACCGTTTCATTGAACAATTCCTCAAATAATGTGAATGCCATCACCATTTCTTGTGTTACTTGTGGAGGTCCCCATTCTTATGAACAATGTGATAAGGTGCAAGGGTATCAAGGGGAATGCTATGCTTACCAAGAGGAACACCGTGAACACTTCAAGCCTAACATTAATCCAAATAACCTTTCTTACAAATCCCAAAACTACCTTTCTCCACCCGGTTTCCCACCCCAACCACCCACCCATATTCCACAAAATCCTCCTCAAATTTTAGCAAGGAATCAAGGGCAAAGACCACCATACCAAGGAAATAACTACAAAGCACCCAATCAATTTCAACCTCAAGCAAATAACTTTTATCCACCACAACAAGGATTTAATCAACCACTTCCATTTATTCCCAATCAAGCATATGCTCCAATACCAAATCAAGCTTACCCTCAAGTTCCAAATCAAGGATATGGGATGCTAGAGACTCAAGAGTATGTTGACAAGAAAATGCGTGAAATGGAGAAAAGAATGAGTGACCAAATCAATAGGGTTTTAGTGGCGGTAACTCAAAGACCACAAGGGGCTTTACCTTCTAACACACAAACAAACCCTAGGGCCAATGTCAATGCTATTACAACAAGGAGTGGAACAACAACAAAGGATCCTTCACCTCCTAAACCTACTCTTGTTCAACCCACTTGTGCTCCTACTTGTGACAAGCCTTCTACTTCTACTCCGCCTCCTCAAAATGCTCCTATTCACTCAAACACACCTTCTCAACCACCTCATACTTCTCCTTTACCTTCCACACTTCCCAATGAAGAAGCTAACAAAGACAAATCTTCCACCTCAACACCTATTCCACCTACACCAAAACCTACTCTTCCATATCCTTCAAGGTTGAAAAAGGACAAGTTAAAGAACAAGGATGACATCCAAGTCTCCAATTTCTTAAGGATGTTCAAGCAACTCAACATCAACATATCCTTTGCGGAAGCTCTTGCTTATATGCCAAAGTTTGCTAAGATGTTCAAGGATTTGCTCTCAAACAAAGAAAAATTGGTTGATTTGCCCAACACATCACTTAATGAAAATTGTTCTGCGGTGTTACTTAAAACCTTATCAACAAAACTTGGAGATCCAGGGCGCTTCTTGATACCTTGTAATTTTCCCGGTGTTGAAAATTGCATGGCTTTGGCGGATTTAGGGGCGAGCATAAACCTCATGCCTTTATCGGTTTGGAAACAACTATCTCTTCCCGAGCTCACTCCCACTAGGATGACTCTTGAACTAGCCAACCGAACTATAGCTCACCCCGTAGGTATAGCGGAAGATGTGTTTGTAGGTGTGGATAAGTTTACCTTTCCGGCCGACTTTGTAGTGGTCGATTATGACATGGATCCTAGAGTGCCTTTGATTGTTGGTAGACCGTTTTTGAGAACGGGTCGTACCTTGATAGATGTGGCGGAAGGAGAATTAATTATGAGAGTAGAAGATGAGAGAGTGGTGTTTAAGTTAGGGAAAGTTTGTGATAGAAAAGAGGTTAAGGAGTCTAGACCTTGTGAGACTATTAACATTGTGGATGTGCTAGATGAAGTGTGTAATGAACACTTTCATGATGCTTGTAAGAGTGCTAGTTATGAGATACCTCATGTTGAAACCGTGGCCTCAATTGCTCCCTCTTTAACACCTTTTGGAGAGAGTGATTTCCTCTTGGAGGAATTTGAGTCCAACTTTCTTGGTGATGATGATTCTCCCATTAATTGGGAAGAAGATATTCTTACGATCCAAAAGTTGCTCAATGAGGACCCTATTCCTTCTTCTATTCCACAAGAGATTACCATTGAGGAACCTTCCATAGTTAAACCTTCCATAGAGAGTCCACCTCCCATTGAACTTAAGGAACTTCCATCCCACTTAGAATATGCTTTCTTAGAAGGAAAAGACCAATTACCGGTGATTATTGCTAAAGAGTTGAAATAAGATGAGAAAGAGCAACTTATTGAAGTTCTTAAGAAACATAAGAAAGCTTTAGCATGGAAAATATCCGACATAAGGGGAATTGATCCACATTTTTGTACTCACAAAATCCTTATGGAGGATGACTATAAACCCGCCATTCAAAACCAAAGGAGAGTTAACCCAAAAATCCATGAGGTTATTAAGAAAGAAGTGATTAAACTCTTAGATGCGGGTATGATTTACCCTATTTCCGACTCTCCATGGGTTAGCCCGGTTCATTGTGTTCCAAAGAAGGGTGGAATCACCGTGGTGCCTAATGAGAATAATGAGCTTATTCCCACGAGACTTGTTACCGGTTGGAGAGTTTGCATTGATTATAGAAAACTCAATGAGGCAACTAGGAAAGACCATTTCCCGCTTCCCTTTATGGATCAAATGCTTGAACGCTTAGCGGGAAATGAGTACTATTGTTTTCTTGATGGCTTTTCGGGTTATTTCCAAATACCCATTGACCCTAAGGATCAAGAAAAGACCACATTCACTTGTCCCTACGGTACATTTGCTTACAAGAGGATGCCTTTTGGCTTATGTAATGCACCGGGGACGTTTCAAAGGTGCATGATGGCGATTTTCCATGACATGATAGAGCAAACCATGGAGGTTTTTATGGATGACTTTTCCGTATTTGGAGACTCCTTTAGCTCATGTCTCACCAATCTTGAGAGAATGCTTAAGCGTTGTGAGGAAACACGTTTGGTGCTTAATTGGGAGAAATGTCACTTTATGGTGAAAGAGGGGATTGTTTTAGGACACAAGATATCCAATAAGGGATTAGAAGTTGATAGAGCTAAAATTGATGTGATTGCTAAGCTTCCCCCACCCACCTCGGTTAAAGGTGTGAGGAGTTTCTTAGGTCATGCGGGATTTTATAGGCGCTTTATACAAGATTTTTCTAAGATAGCTAGACCGATGACTCATCTCTTGGAGAAAGAGGCTCCTTTCATTTTTGACCAAGCTTGTTTAGACTCTTTTGAGACTCTTAAGGAAAAATTGACTAAGGCTCCCGTTTTGGTCTCTCCAAATTGGGAATTACCTTTTGAGCTTATGTGTGACGCTAGTGATTATGCGGTGGGGGCCGTCTTAGGACAAAGAGTTAATAAGCATTTTCAACCTATACACTATGCGAGTAAAACCATGACCGGTGCACAACTTCATTACACTACCACGGAAAAAGAGTTGCTTGCTATAGTATATGCTTTTGAGAAGTTTAGACCATATCTTGTGCTTTCCAAAACCATAGTGTATACGGATCATTCCGCTCTCAAGTATCTTATGACAAAACAAGATGCTAAGCCTAGGCTTTTGAGATGGGTTTTGTTGCTTCAAGAGTTTAAGATAGAGATTCGTGATAAGAAAGGGGCCGAGAATTTAGCGGCGGATCATTTGAGTAGACTTGAGCATCCTTTTCAAGGAGATTTCCCACATCAAGAAATCAATGAATCCTTTCCATTAGAGGAGCTCATGTCTATCTCTTCCCAAGAGGATGCTACACCTTGGTTTGCGGATATAGCAAACTATCTTGTGGGCAATGTGCTTATTGAGGGTCTTACTTATCAACAAAAGAAAAAGTTTCTTAAGGAAGTTAAGTATTACTTTTGGGATGATCCATATCTTTTTAGGCAATGTGCGGACCAAATCATTAGACGGTGTGTAGATGGGCCCGAGGCATTTAAGATCTTAGAGGCGTGTCATAAAGGACCTACGGGTGGACATTTTGGGCCTAACTACACCGCCAAGAAAGTCTTTGATTCGGGTTACTATTGGCCTTCCATTTACAAAGATGCCCAAGAGATGGTGAAATTTTGTGATGTTTGTCAAAGACAAGGAAAAATTACACAACGTGATGAGATGCCACAAAATTTTATCCAAGAGTGTGAGATATTTGATGTATGGGGCATTGATTTCATGGGACCTTTTCCATCCTCTAAGGGAAACAAGTATATACTTGTGGCGGTGGATTATGTGTCCAAGTGGGTGGAGGCTAAAGCCTTACCTACTAATGATGCTAGAGTGGTTGTAAAGTTCTTGAAACAATTGTTTGCTAGATTTGGTGTACCTCGGGCTATCATAAGTGATCGTGGTACGCACTTTTGTAATGATCAATTCACGAGAGTTATGAAGAAATATGGAGTGAATCATAGACTTTCTACCGCGTATCACCCTCAAACAAATGGTCAAACCGAGGTCACAAATCGTGGTTTAAAGAGGATTTTAGAGAGAACGGTGGGAGAACATCGAGCTTCTTGGTCGGATAAGCTTGATGATGCTTTGTGGGCGTTTAGGACGGCTTTTAAAACACCAATTGGTTGTACGCCTTATAGGCTTGTCTATGGAAAAGCGTGCCACCTCCCATTTGAGTTAGAACATAAGGCATCTTGGGCTCTCAAGTGGGCTAACTTTGATTTAAACCAAGCCGGTTCACATAGGAAAGATCAACTCAATGAGATGGATGAGTTGAGAGCCAATGCCTATGAGAATTCTTTGCTTTACAAGGAAAAGACTAAGAAATTGCATGATGCTAAGATCAAGAATCGTGAGTTTAAAGTTGGAGAGCCGGTTCTCCTCTTTAACTCAAGATTGAAGCTTTTTGCGGGCAAGCTTAAGTCGAGATGGTCCGGTCCATTCACTATTGCTCAAGTGTTTCCATATGGAACTCTTGAGTTGTCCCAACCCGATGGTCCAAATTTTAAAGTGAATGGTCACCGTGTTAAACATTACTTTGGGGAGGACATTTCCGTTGAAATGGTCCAAGAGGTCCCCATTTTCCCCATGAATTAATTCATTGAGGGACGAGTCGAGCTAGAGACTCATTAACTCAAGCATCGTATAACTAGGTTTAGAGTGTTGTAGGTTAGAAATAAAGGCATAGACTTGGAGATAAGTGTAGGGGAGACCTTCTTTTGTCTTCATGATTGTTTGTAGGGTTGCTCACTCATCTCATGCTTTGGAGCTTATGGAGGAGGCCCTTGTATCCGGTTCACTTCGTTACTTTAGTGAATTTTCATTGACACCTTGTGCTTAAACATGATTTCACTAATAGTTGTCCTTTCCTTAACTTGGGTTAAGCAAAGTCTATTCATTGTCATAAGTGTAGGGGAAGTTTTTACACTTCCATGCTCTTAAACATTGAGGACAATGTTTAGCTTAAGTGTAGGGGGGTCTTCTATCGAAGTGACCTTACCTAGAACTTGTCATTGTCTTGCATGATAACATGGAAAAATTGAATTTTCAACATTTTTCAAATTTTTGATCTACTTTGGCCAACAAAAATATGCATTCATAATTTTTGCATCAATCATTTTGCATAACATATTTGCATTGTATATATTTCTTCTTTTATTTTTCATCAAAAATATATAAAAAGGAAAAATATAATAAAACATGGTTTTAACAAGTTTAGACTTCTTTGACATATTAGGCCCGCCATGGATATTTTGACTCAACCCGAGTTTGCTTATTTTAGCACTCTCTAGCTAGTATCCTTAACCATGTAGTCCTTCATTGGTCTATTAGGCTAAGCATCCACCAATTTCATTATTTGAGATTTTAAATTTGTGGAGAATGGAAAATGATAGAGTTGAAGCAAGTGTAAAAGGGCTAGATAGACTTCATGGCAATTACTGGTGGCTAAACCCTTCTCTTCTTTACCTCTATTTTCTTCGCATGTATATAATTGTTAATAAATAATCAAGTACGGTTTTAATTGGTTCATAATCTCTTATGCATTTTTGGCTAATCATTCATGGTTGGTATGAGTACGTCTTAAGATTCTAAGTTAGCACGTTTTATGTGTACTAGACTTATGTCATGCTCCATATTTAGCGGGTGTTTTTCCTTTTCTTCTTTTCAAATTTCTTTGTGAGGAATAAAGAAAAATAAGAGCGACTTATGAAAAAAAAATGAGTGGCTAGAGAAAAAAAAAAGAAAAAGAAAGAAAAATAAAATAAAAATGCAAGACTCCCAAGAGGGGCAGTGTGGTGTTAATTATAGTGACTATTGAGTTCCAATATTACCTTGACGGGTTGCGGGGATTCAATAGATTGCTCCAATCCAATATTACCTTGACGGGTTGCGGGGTTGAAGATCCAAAGTCTCAAAAAGATGGCGGATGTAAATTATTGCGTGAGTTTTATTTTTCTTTCCTTAGCGAGTGTGTAGCTACTTATGAAAGCATGACATGAGGATTTTACACATAAGGCGAATGACTTATTACTCTTGAAACGGACTTGTATTAATTGTGAGCGGTTTTTCAAGTAACGGATGAGAGGATTACTTAGGATTAAAACCGTGCTTCCTTATTTTTGGATTTTACACTTCTTATATTTCACACTTGAATAAATGACAAATTTGCTCACAAGCAATTTGCTCAAATAATAACCGGTTCCACATTTAATTGTCATGAATAAGTTGATGCACTTTTTACTTGTGAATGCAATGATCCCATTTTTAAGCTTGGTATGGGGAAAGTGAAACTTGAGGGTGATAAATGTCCATGGTACCCAAGCCCTAATCTAAGCCATTGAATTCTTTATGAGTTATTTCCATCAAAACCATTTCAAGAAAAATCAAAAAGATATAGATAGAATTGTATTTTGTTCATTGCATTATTAAAAGTCAAAATCATGCATCATTTAGTTTAGAGTAGTGTAGATGCATCTCATATGGCCAAGGTGGATTAATTATGAGGGAAATGTAAATTTGAGCTTTAATATATAATATTGCATGAGGACATGACAATGTTCAAGTGTAGGGGAATTTGATATGAGCTTAAACTCATATCCTTTTATCAACAAATAACCCTAAAACATGAACCAAAATACCAATTTATTTGGCAAAAACAGTGTTAAGTGGTATGTTTGTGTTTGTGTACACTTGTGTAGGTAAAAGGATACATTTTCAAGCAAACAAGGAAAAATCAAGCTTAAATGGATGAAAAAGACAAAGAAGGATCAAAAGTGACAAGACTTTAAAGTACAAGGACCTATCTTGACAAGTTATCAAAGTTGAAGGACTAAAGTGCAAATATTGTAAAAAGTCAAGATTCAAGTCAAACTTGGTCAACTCTCAAGTCAACTCAGTCAAAGGACCATTTTGTTCAAAGAATGAAAGTTGAAGGACCAAATATGTCAAAAGAATGAAGATTCTAGCTTTAAACAATAATCTGCCAAGTTGAAGGGCCAATTCTGCCAAGAATGGAAAGATATGCAAAGTTTAATCCATGTGACAATAAATCAACCAATGAGAGAAGGGAAAAGGAAGCACACGGATTGAATAATTAATATCCACTCAGCCGCCTTACATTTATTACCCAATCCCAACAGTTCAATCCGTGTGAAGATTATTCAGCCAATTAAACACTGACACGTGGCATCTTCTTCAAAGGAAAAATTTACCAGGATCACGTTTTAGCTACAAGCAATTTCATGGAAAGTTTTCAACATCAAAATTGATCGTTTTGAAGAGATAAACACAATGGTGCCAATCAATTAACATGAAATCAATCAATGAAGAAAACCCCAATTCCTTGTTCATACCTTCAAAATGCAATATGCAGAATTCTACACGTGGCAAGCTGGGATTGGTTCTGACACGTCACCAACCCCAACAAACTCTTCCTTCATGTCTATAAATAGCTGGATTAGACTTCATTTTTCACTTGTAGCTTAAATTTGTAAAAACACCTAGTTCCAAATTTCCTTTCCTTTTTCCTTCATTTCTACCCTAGCTACTCAAGAGTCTGACAAACTCTTGAGTTAGTTAGTTAGTTACTAGCTTCTAACAACCTAGTAACCGTTTTTCCATTAATAAATTTTGAATTCAAGCTTTCCCGCCAAAACTGTTCTTACCATTCCTGTTCAATTCTTGCTGATATTGGATACTTTTGTTGCTGTTAAGTGTTTGTTATGATCATTCATTGATCATAGCTGACATTGAAGAAGATTGCTAGCTGTTTGATCAGAATTCAGTCATTTCATAGTTCCAATGAAGTTTTCAAGCAGATTGATGATTTCTAGTTGATTTGTTAGCTGAATTTGTTGATTAATTGTTTCCTAGTGATAAGGTGGTGGTTATCACTAGGTTAAGAGAGCTCAGCGCTCCTCTTCTTCTCAAAGGAATTCTACAATAGGTTCTAAAGCCTTTGTTTTTGTTCCACTCAACAAGTCTAATGCATGATATTTTTCTAGAGTAAACTTGATGTTTGAATGATAAAAGTTGTTTGTAATTGCTGTCTGATTGATCTTTGATAGTTTGTAGCTTAATCCTGCTTGTTTGTTCTTTGATTTGGATTAGACTCTAGTTTACTGCATTAATTCAGTTACTTTTAGCTTTGTACCTTGTTTGAAGTTCTAGTGGTATTAATTGATTGCTTTTAGCTCTTACACCTTTCACTTAGATCACTTAATCTAGCTAGCTATAGATTTTCACTCAGTTTCATTTTAAAATCAAAAAGTCTTTACAAATTTTCATACAAATCAGTAAAGGAGTGTTTGGGTGTAGCTTAAAAAGAATTTTCAATCATTGAGTTTTGGCATTTTAGAGTTGATTTGTAGTTAATAGGTGTTATAAAATAGTTTCAAGGCATTTACAAGTCATTTAGATAGTCAAACAGGCAAATGGCTCTTAAAATGTTTGGGTCAATTTTCATTCAGCTTTGGTTTTAAGAACTTGTCATTTTCAATTGATTAGAACTCATTCATTTCTAGATGAAATTTTACCAAATTTGTTCTCAGCCTTAGCTTACATCTTATAGTTTCAGATTCCAAAAGGATTTTATACAGTTTACAATAAGCACTTAGATATAAGCAATAATCAGATAAGCCAACTTAATGCAAGTTTCTGTAACTTGTAAACTGAAAATCTGTATCTCAGTATTCTCTTCATAAACATGCTCATTTTTCTTTACAAATCCCATTAAGAAGTTGAGTTACATGATTTTTGAGATTTTTAGCTTTTTGAAAAAAAGCTGGTCAACGCTTGGTCAACATAAGCCTAATTTTAGCTTAATTCAGTTTTAGAGCTTATTTCTGGATGAAAAACGTTCTGGTTTGATTTCCCATTCCTTAAATCAGTTGCTTAATCAGTTTTAATCAAAAAATCAAGTTGTGACTGATTAGATTTGGCTATAGCTTATCTTGTGCTTATTGATAAGCACTCATTTGCTTATTTCTCATTTTTAGCAAGTTTCCTTGGACACACATAGCTTATTTGAGATTTGAAACGTTTTGCAATTTGTCTCATCAAATTTGGTTGAGTATTAAGCTCAAACGAGCTTATTTTTGATCTTAACCCGTTTTAGCTTAAAAAGTTTTGGAAATTGCCATTTGGTCCCTAGTGTTTTAAACAGTTTGAAAATCTGGCTAATCTTCCATGTTTTTAGGGTTTGCACTTTGTTAGTCCCTATAGTTTGAAAAGTTGTTAAATTCAGTTAGCATTTTGTTAGTTTGTTAAACTTTTGGTTAGATTGTTATAGAACTTGCATTTTTGATCCTTGTAGTTTACTGTTTTGCACTTTTAGTCCCTATAATTGTTAGAGTTTACATTTCAAGCATTTATTTTTCATAGAAATTACAATTTCAGTCCCTTTAGTTTCATATTTTACATTTTGAGATTTACTTGAATAAAAACGTGGTATTTGAAATTTGTTTTACATATACGTAGGTAATATTTTTCCGTTTTGCAAGCATTTGTTGAATTAGCAAATAGATTAACCAAGCAAGCTTAACAACCAAGAACAATTAAAAACCCGATATTAGTTGGACTTTCTATTAGCAAGAACTGAGAAAAAACGAACTGCATTATACTCAATTTCATCATTAAAGAAAATAAATTCACAAAGTAACAAGAAACCAAAAATCAAAAAACTTGCATTGTAACTTAGTGTTGATTTATATCTATATTACTATATAAAAGGTGTATATATACATCCTAACTAAAAACCTAACTAAAAACCAAAAATTAATATAAACATATCATATCTCAAACATTAGATCATTTTTAATCTAAACCTATTCAAAATCAAATGTGCAATCTTGTCCATCTATTTCTTTTCTAACAAACTTTTATAACAACTTCTTAGAAAAAATAAAGACGATAATGTGTAGATGACTAGTTTAAGTTTGAACAAGTTCACAACAAAAATAAATAAAAGGAATATTCTTGATATAATTTTGAACTTACCAAAATTGAAAGTTATCATTACTTAACAACAATACTTTATAACTTCTAATCAATAGTACTATTTTTAGGCAATCCATGTTTTCATGTTTTAACCGTTACATATGTGAAATTCATGTGAATGGTCACTAGAGAAAATAAATTCACATAAGTAAAAAGAAACAAAAAAACAAAAAACAAAAAAAATCAAAAAATCAAAAAACCAAAAAACCAAAAAAATTACATTGTAACTTAGTGTTGATTTATATCTATACTACTACTATATAAAAGGTGTATATACACATTTTAACTATAACCTAACATAAAATTAAAAATTAAGATAAACATATCATATCTCAACAATTAGATCATATTTAATCTAAATCTATTCCAAACCCAATGTGCAATCTTGTCCATCTATTTCTTTTCTAACAAACTTTTGTACGAAGCTTTTAAAAAAAAGTAAAGATGATTATGTGTAGATGACTATTTTAAGTTTGAACTATTTCACAACATAAATAGATAAAATAAATATTCTTGATCCAATTTTAAACTTACCAAGATTGAAAGTTATCATTACTTAACAACAATACTTTTTAACTCCTAATCGATAGTACTATTTTTAGGCAATCCATGTTTTTATGTTTTAACCGTTACATATGTGAAATTCATGTGATTTCATTTTCACATTGGTCATTAGAGAAAATAAATTCACAAAGTAACAAGAAACAAAAAACTTGCATTTTAACTTAGTGTTGATTTATATTTATACTACTATATAAAAGGTGTATATACACACCCTAACTACAAACCTAACTACCAAAAATTAAGATAAACATATCATATCTCAACTATTAGATCATTTTTAATCTAAACCTATTCCAAACCAAATGTGCAATCTTGTCCATCTATTTATTTTCTAACGAACTTTTGTAACAACTTCTTAAAAAAGTAAAGATGATTATGTGTAAATGACTGTTTAAAGTTTGAACTAGTTCACAACAAAAATAGATAAAAAGAATATTCTTGATCCAAAACTTACCAAGATTGAAAGTTGTTATTACTTAACAACAATACTTTGTAACTCCTAACTGATAGTATTATATTTAAGCAATCCATGTTTTCATGTTTTAACCGTTACATATGTGAATTCATGTGAATGCATTTTCACATTGGTCATTAGAGAAAATAAATTAACAAAGTAACAAAAAACCAAAAACTAAAAAACTTACATTGTAACTTAGTGTTGATTTATATCTATACTATTATATAAAATATGTATATACACATCCTAACTATAAACCTAACTCAAAACTAAAAATTAAGATAAACATACTATATCTCAACCATTAGATCATTTTTAATCTAAACATATTCTAAACCAAATGTGCAGTCTTGTCCATCTATTTTCTTTCTAACAAACTTTTGTAACAACTTATTAACAAATCATCTGTACTTTTGTATTGAAATATATTTTAGTTTATTTTTTTAATCTAATTTCACCATATTTTCTAAAATTTTATTCTTTTTAATTCAACATCCATTTTGATATATTTACAAATTTTGTTTTTTATTTTTATTTTTAATGATTTTGGTTATTCTAAGTTTTTACACTTTAACATAAATTTGATTACCAAAAATATAGTCATCGGGTATCCGTTGCTGCATTACGCGAGTACGATGCTAGTAAGACTAAAAAGACAAACAAAAATATTCAACATGGTATTCTTAGAAGATGACATCTTTCAATCAAGAAACTAATTTGATGTTTTTTAAACACTTCACATGAATCTACATCAAAATTATTGTAACTCAAATATTACATAAAAGTCACTTGGTATCTTAATTTGAGGTATGGTTTAGCTAGTACGAGTATTAGTGGGTGTTGAGCTATTTTTAATTAACATATTTTATTTACTATTTATGTATATTAGTTATATAAATCTCGTGTACGTACAAGTTTACAAATAAGTCAAATTTAATTTAATATTTTAGTTTAATATACGAATATATAGAATTATTTCGTGCTTAATAAATTGTAATTGCGATATTATTAGGCTATATGTGTAAGGGGTATTTTTTAATTTTTTTAAATTACAAAAAATATGAAAAATTATAATTTCACTTACCACCGTCTAATTTATTTAAAAATAAACCACCAAAGTGTGAATTTATTACCTCCTCTTTTTTTAAAAAGAAAATCACAAATTTGACACCTAATATTTATGTTTTTTTCTCTATCAAATTTCTTCATCAATTTTTTAAAGAACTTTTACCAAATAAAGAAATTTTTAAATTTAAAAAAAACATTAAAAAGTGATTAAATTAAGAAATTATTTCTTATTAAAGAAATATTCTTTTTTAGAGTAAAAAAATCCCTATTAATCGTTTTGCTTTACTAAGCAAAAAAGTTATTATCATTTTTCTATTAGTTTTTATATCAAGCCTCACATCAATATAATTTTTTGTTTTAAATATGCTCATATGTATAATATAGCTTAGGGTTAATATACAAAGATGTTACTAAACGTTCCATAAAATTTGTCCTAAGGTAATAAACGTTCATTTTGTGTTTCTAAGTTACTCATCTATACAGGTTGGGTAAATGGGTTACTTAACATTACAAAATATGACAACAAGGTTACTCAATGGAGAGGTAACCGGTACTCCAGGTCATTTTTGAAAAAAATAGGATTTTTAATATATTTTTAGAAAAACATTTTTAAACAAATATTTTCAAAATAATCTTTCACAAATCTTTTAAAATAAAGTATTTTTCTAAAAACATTTGTAAAAAGGTTTTAAATTATTTTAATATTAAAAAATATTTTAAATATTTTAAAAGATTTAAGTATTTAAGTAAACAAGCTGGTTTAAAGATTTAAAAAAAACGTTTAATTTTATACGAGTTGGTTTAAAAACGTATATAAAAGATTTTTAAATGTTTTTCGAAAAACTTTAAAAAAAAATTTGGAAAAAGAATTTCAAAAAGATTTTAAAACATTTAAAAAAATAAATTCTTATAAAAATTATTTTCAAAATATTTCAAACATTATTTCAAAAATATTTTAAATAATTTCGAAAAAAATATTTTTGAAAAGTATTTTCATAAAAATATTTTCGAAAAACATTTTCAAAAAGATTAAAAACATTTTCGGAAAAACTATAATCCTATAAAAAAATATTTTAAAAATCTTTTCGCTAAACATTTTCGAAAATAATTATATTCTTACAAAAAAAAGAAAAAATGTTATTTAAAAAAATATATAGCTTAACCCTACGAATGGTGAAATTCAAGTATTTTTTTATAATTTTTTTAAATCCTTTTTTATAAGAATATATTTTTTAATATAAAACACACTTTTTTGAAATGGGATTTTTTAATTTTTAAATAAATTATTATAATAATTTAAAATTATATAATATTTTTTTTTGAAAAAAGAATCGAAAGGTTTTTTGGAAAGAAATCTTTTCGAGAAATTTTGTAAATCTTTTATGTCAGCAAGTATTTTTTTAAGTTAATTATTTTAATATAAAAGACACTTTTTTGAAAATGGATTTTTTTAAGTTTTTAAAATATATTATTAAGAATTTAATTTTTTTAATTATAAGTTTTTTTTTGAAAAAAGAATCGAGAGGTTTTTTGGAAAGAAATATTTTCGAGGAATTTTTTTAAATCTTTTATGTTGTCAAGTATTTCTTTAAGTTAATTATTTTTAAAAAATGGGTAACCTGCTAATTTACCACTTTTAACAGGTAACTCAAACATGAGTAACGTAAACAACCGGTCACCTATACATGAGTACCCTAGAAACACAAAATGAACGTTTGTTACCTTAGGACAAATTTTATGGAACGTTTAGTAACATATTTGTATATTAACCCTGTAGCTTATGTCGAAGTTATAAAGGCTCATTCTCCATCTTAAGAGGCTCGGTAAGGTGATTTTATTTTTCACGTTTTCACCAATACACGACGCGAAAACGCCAAAACTCACACCGTGCTCACATTTTTCGATTTGGCATCGTACCTGCCGGTCCAAATGGTCTCAGAAAATGGGACACGGCGACGCGAGGAACAACGACCCTCGCATTTTCGGGTTCTCGAGTCGTCGGGCTCAATTTTAAAAGTAGGGTCACTATTACATTAGAATTTGTGCTGTTAACTAGGGAGGGGGGTTTTCACATTGTGGTGAGTTTTTGTGATATAGAAAAAAACTGACGTGTGGCATTTATTTTTCTCAAAGCTCAGCACGACGGCTTGAGACCGTATCTCATGCTCTAAATATACAACTGTAGCTGACCCCAAAAGAAAAGGTTAGGGAATCATATGTTTTAACATGGTAAGAACCAGATACGGAGGTATGTACAAGCTTGGTTGGGAAAAGGCCAACCCAAGATTATATACCAATTGTTTTATAAATGGGTATTGAATTGTATAAATTATCTATATAATTGTGTTACATAATTACTTTTAGCCCACCTAAACAAAAAACAACTAGCTGGTCTAAAGTTACTGGTGGTACAGCCTACAGGGCCTTGATTGTTTAAAGTGCACTGATTATTTATTCTTATCACAATATTTGGTTATATTGTGGGTGATGGGCTTTTGCTTATTTGACTAGATTACATCATTCTTTCTTATTTATAAACTTTTTGTAGAAAAAGAAGATAAGATGATCTTAAAACACTTGTATTTCATCAAAAACGACTGGTAAGTAAATAGATTCAAAAGCAATAAAATCCACCACAGATAAGATCTGGTGTGGATCTCTTATCTAATATGACAATAGTTTTACAAAGCTTAAAACAGAAATTACAAGATGAATCAACAAAACATGAAGAGAGAGTTGGTAACCATTGACGGCTGTGAAACACACACACACATACTCTCTTAACCCTAACTCAGAATGAGTTAGGGGTCATATAACTAAAACAAGCAACGGTAACAAAGGCTTGGGCCTTTGTTACTCTTCAGCCCAGCATCAAGCCCAAGTACATAAGCAAGAATCCATCCGTGCCACTTTAGGTCCTGAAATACATAAAATGACACAATAAGTCCTCATAACTTTAGATATCATATTATTAGTGTAAATTTAATATCTCCCGTTAATCTGATATCCTAAAATAGATCAATCATCTTTCTTAACCATGTTCCCATGTTGAATTATATCCAATCCTTTGATAAGGATATTTGCAACTTGGTGTGAAGACTCCACTTTTCTAGTTTTAAGAATGCCACTTAAGATATTTTCCCTCACAAAATGAAGGTCAATCTCAAGTAGCTTTGTTCTTTCATGGAACACAGAATTGGCAGCAATCTTAATTGCTGAATTGCTATTACAGAAAAGATCCACATGTAAAAGATTATCACAATTCAAATCTTTTAAAAAATTTAGGATCCAAATATCTTCACTAGTCACAGAAGCAAGAGCCTTATACTTTGCTTCTGTTGATGACTTAGAGAGAGTATTTTGTTTCTTACTTTTCCAAGAGACTAGATTATCATTCACAAACACACAATAACTAGTCACAGATCTTTTAGTCACAATACACTTAGCGCAGTTTGCATCTATAAAGGCTTTGAGAAACATACCAGAATTTTTGGCCACATGAATTCCAAGGCCTGGAAATCCCTTCAAGTATCTCAAAATTCTAAATGCAATTTTAAGATGAGACCTCAAATGGGAATTCATAAATTGACTTAAACAATGCACAACATAAGAAATATCAGGCCTAGTATTAGTCAAGTAAATAAGTTTACCCATCAATTGCTGGTAGTCAACAACATTTTCAAGTTAGGGGTCACTTTCAGAAGCCTTATTAGAAATAGGGGTGCAAACGAGCCGAGCTGAGCCCGAGCTTAACAGGGCTCGGGCTCGGGCTCGAAACATAAAAGGTGGACTCGAGCTCGACTCGATAGCTCGTCGAGCTTTAACCGTTAAGGCTTGAGCTCGGCTCGATAAGGACTCGAGCAAAGCTCGAGCTTAGCTAGAAAAGCTCGAAATTATATATATGAAACAAATACATCACTAATATTAACACACAACCATAAATTCTATATTTTTATTAAACTATGATAACGACTATCAATAAATTATTCAATATTTTATAGAGTTATCCTTTATAATAAAGTTAATATTCAAATCAATGTTGATTTACTTATATAAAAATATTTTTTTATTAAGGCTCGATAAGATCTCGAGCCGTGCTATCAAAAGCTCGAGCTCGGCTCATTATATGTTTCGAGCCCTATTATTGGGCTTGAGCTCGGGCTTGAGCTCGATAAAAGCTCGGCTCGATGGAGTCGAGCTTGAGCTCGAGCTCGAATAGCTCAATAAAATCTCGGCTCGTTTGCACCCCTAATTAGAAATAGACATCTTAGACATAAGTGGTGTCTTAGATGGTTTGCAGGCAAGCATACCATATTCAGACAAAAGATCCAAAGCATATTTTCTTTGATTTAAGCAAACACCTGAATTGGTGTTAACAAACTCAATCCCCAAAAAGTATTACAATTTCCCCAAGTCCTTTATCTTAAATTTCCCTTTCAAAAAAATTTTAAAACTCTCAATTTCCTTTTCATTGTTCCCAGTCACAATGATATCATCAACATAAAAAAGCACGGCAATAAAAATCTCATCATGGATTTAGTATAGAGAGATTAATCAGATTTTCTTTAAAAAAAGCCATTTTTAATAAGGACAGAAGTTAGTTTGGAGTTCCATTGTCTAGGAGATTGTTTAAGCCCATAAATAGACTTTTTTTAATTTACAAAAAAGCTAAGAATTACTAGTATAAAACCCTTGAGGAGGTTTCATGTAAACTGTTTCATCCAATTCACCATAAAGAAAGGCATTATTGATGTCAAGTTGATAAATAGGACAAGACTGCTTGACAGTTAAATTGACCAGACATCTAACAGTGACCATTTTTACAACAGGAGAAAAGGTCTCCTCATAATCAATCCCCTCCATTTGGCCACATCCCATAGCAACAACTCTGGCCTTATACCTTTCTATTTCACCCTGGATTTAAACTTAAGTTTCCAAACCAATTTAAAATTTAAAGCAGTCCTACCAACAGGTAACTCAACTAAGTCCCAAGTATCATTTTAAAGTAAAGCAACAAACTCTAAATTCATAGCATCAACCCAATGTTGGCTTTGAGAGGCTTTAAAAAAATTTCTGGGTTCACTACTTTTATTTAATTGAGTTACAAAGCATAAAACATCCCCTTTGATCTTAGAATAACCAACAAATTTTTCAGTCCCATATTTAACTTTTGAATTAACAACAAAGTCATTGTAGTTTTTAGGAAAGACAGAAGGTTTAGAAGACCTTCTAAAGACTTGGTCTACCTGAGCATTAGTATTAGAGATATCACCCAATTTTTGTCCATGGAAGGGAAAACTTGGATTAAACTCCAAGGTTCCCTCAGAAACTTGATTATCATCAAGGGTGCCAGCCTCAATCCTATTTGAGCTGTCATCTGTGGTGTTATTGCCTGAGGCAATGTTTCCACTGTCACCTAGACTCAAGGGTGGGCTGCTAGCACTTGGTGACCCATTGTCACCATTATGTTCTTGTAACACCCCACTTGGATAAGTGGACCGTCACGTGTATTTATGGCGTGTCATCAAAGCATAAGGTAAATGTCCTAAAACATTAAATGACCATAACAGAAATACCGGAATCAAACATCGGTAATCCAACCTAAGCTCAAAACATGAAAAGTAAATACTGAAGAAAAGGACTAAACAATGTCCAAAAGCAGAATAATGTAAGAAATGCATAAAGTAAGAAGTCTGGATAGCTTCCATCCAAATGCACATGCTCTCAGAATCCTAAGAGTGTCCTGGTGTACCTGCCGTTAGAACATGAAAGGAACTACGGCTGAGCATAACGCTCAGTGAACGGATATAGCATGATAAGAATGTACTGAAAGTAATGGAATAGAAGACAACAATGAAGCTATAAGACTGATATGTAACATGTGGTAGAACTCTGCATAAAATCTGAGAAACTTGGTTCATAAATACTGAAACTGAAATATAACTATTAATTCTGAAAACATGCATTTACTGTATTTTAATTGCCAGAGCTTATATAGGTCACGTGCTGTAACAACCGTGCATGAATAACTGGAGGGGTGACCTCGTCATGCTGTAGAGGGGTGACCTCTAAATAACTGTGCTGGGTGGAGGGATCAGCTCCAATGTGAAGGATGTAGAGCACACACCACATTCACCCTGATAACTTGTAACACTTATAAGCCTAGGATGAATCCATACGCCCCACTAAACATACATATAAAAAATGGCCAACCTGAACATGAGTGGGACGATGCAGGATATCACTCTCCTGCATGTGAGTCACGACACCGGTGCCTCTAGTGCCGTGGTTATGGTACCTCCGTAACTAGTACATAAACTGGTCGTGCTTGTATATAATGCTCAGGCAATTTATTTAGTTATTAACATGATTACTGATAAACTTAAACATATACTGGGGAAAACATTTGGCTGAAGACGGGGAATCCTAATCATGCATAGAAAGGAAGTCCTTACTAAGGACGGAAAATCCGTACCTCGAGTCCAGAATGCAATAGGAACGAAAACTAAAAGATCTACTCCGACTTCATGGATACTACATAAATGACGAACGTGAAAAATAAGTTGACTGATGTTTATTTATTTTTACTGATCTTATTTGTTTCTCGATGATTTAATTTATACTTGTATTACTATTTGTATAAGATCTAATAAGTTCTGACTGTTCATAAATATTACTGACTTAACGTACTTTGTATTTCTGGTTACTGTATAATGTATAATCTAGCATTACTATAAATAGTAACTCGTTATAATTAGAAAGTTTCCTAATTTAGAAATTTTTCCAATTTAATATCTTTAAATTAAATTATTTATAAATCATAAGTTTTTAATAGGATAAAAATGATAAAGCTAGAATTAATTTAATTTCTTTAATTAGATTATTAAAATTGAACAATGTAATTAATATATTTATAAAAGTCATTTATAAAATAATTACCAATTCAAATAATTCGTGTTTCCCACTGCTTGCCTTAAGCTCCCACTGCCGGTGTAATATTCCCACTGTTTGTACTAACATTCCCACTGTTGGTCGAGTTCCCACTGTTAGTGCAACAGTTACCACTGCTAATGCAGTGGTTCCCACTGCTCGCAGTCCCAAACACCCCTTTTTGCTGTGAGTAGACACAAACACCCCTGCTGTGGTAAAACTAAACCCCAAACACCCCCTGGTCGTGTTTGATTCAGGTCTGGGCAACAAAACACCCCCTGTTAGTTCTGTGGTTCTCACTTGATGTTAAACAAACACCCCTGGTCGAGCCAAACACCCCTGTTCTGGTTGTTGTTGGCTGCCGACGTACCAAGACCCACCACGCACCCCTTTGGGGTTGTGACTGGTTTTATATCATCCCCACCGAGACCCCCAGTTGGTCTCGGTTCGTATATAAGAGTAAAACCCAAACCCCACGAATCCATTTCATGATTACCCTCTTCTTTATAAGTTCTCCCTGATTAATGTGTATTCATTCGATTCGTAAACGAGAAAGGAGGGGTGGATTACCTTGTATAATGATCTAGGATGAATGAAAACATGAACAGCCGAAACAACATGGAAGATCGATTTCTTTTCTTCTTTTTTTTCTCCTGGTGGTTTGTTCTAGCCGGCGGCCCCCACATGTAACCCTAATCTTTTGTTTTCTTTTTCTTTTTTTTACCGTTAGTGACAAAGGAAAAATATAAGCCCCGTATGTTTTTTTTTCTCAAAAGGGGACGACTCCAAGGCCCATTCTCTATTCTTGTTGTTTTGTTTTAAACCCCGGCCCAATTTAATCATATGCACACCTTCTAGTTTCGCGTCGTGTTTTAAATATCGCGTACGTGTTTTCGTATTTAAATTTCGTGTTTATTCTGGATGTATTAATTCATTTTATGAAGATAAATACTTACGTAATACTGAATAGCTTTCTAAATAATTAAATACGTCACGATTTAATTATAACAGAGACTGCGTGATATTAATATTTGTGGATTTAAAACATGGCGTACGTGTTCGTATATTAATCCTCGTGATATTTTCTGTTATTTTATTATCTGAACTAGTTACGCAACGTTTAATTTAAAGCTGTGACTTTTACGTTATTAATGTTCGTGGACTTTCTAAAGCGGGTTTTACAATTCTTCCCCTCTAAAAAAAAATAATTCGTCCTCGAATTAAAGGTAATAAGCTGATAAAATTATAAAAGCTGGGAAAGACACATAGGCTGAAAGAATATGCAAGCTGAAAGGACATATAAGCTGAAAGATAATTCATCCTCGAATTAGGACATAATGTTGCTGAAAGAGTATATCGTGACCTGACTGAAGAGAACCTGGAACATAACATGACTGAAAGAACTTAACTGAAATTTTGAAGGAAAAGGATGAGAGGTCCAGATGGACTCCTCGGTTTCGAGTGGCTTCTCGCTCAAAACGACTCCTTCAAAGGTCTAAATGCAATGAAAATCTTGGTCCTGATCACCCTGTCTTGTTAACTGCTGAAATAGTTTCTGACTCCACACTTAAGATGGATTTTCTGAATCTGATAAAATGAATATGCTATAGCATGTAGTATACGTGAACCGGTACGTACCATATCCTAAGAGGATAACATTTGTATCTCTGAGCAAGCTGTTGAAAACATATAGGGACGAACTACGTGAACAATTTTGAACGTGCTACGTGAGCAATTGTGAACATGGTTCACGATTATATAATGAACGTTGTGCATGAAGTATACCGTAAACATGATACGTGAAACATACAGTGAACGTGATACTAGAACATATCATGAACGTATGCTAACTGAGGAATGAATGCCAAACGATACGGCCTGAGATGTGAAACGCCTGCCTGGTTATGGAATAGTTGTGCTAAACTTGAGTCTGATTTCTCAAGCTATCTGTAACCGTATTCGGTAATAAACTAAGAAACGTGTATAGTGAAATGGCATACGAACTTGAACGTGAACAATGTTATGAACACAAATGTGAGCTTAAATCACGTGATAACATAAAAGATGAACTGAAACAGCATCTTACTGTGAATGAGACGTAAACGTGAAAGTGAAAATAAACGTGAACGTAAGTGAACGTAAACATACACATGTTCGTGAACATGAATTCTGTCTGATGTGATGGTCGATGGAATACCTTAAATTCGTACAATTTACTGATAAATTTTCTGCAGGTCCACTACTGCGGATGGAAGAAAACGCGCAGGTTGATTACATGGTTGACGATGACTTAGATAGTATCATATTTTTTTTCTGAGTCTGTGGCAAACTGGTAACAATCTCCATGGAGTCTTGTCTCCTTTCGGTCCAAAATTTCTACTGGTAGTAATCACTTGATAGCATGACGGTGTTCTATCTTAAACCTGCTGGAATGGCAGGCATTAGATATGAACATAGCTGCCTCAACGTGTTATACTGTGTTTATCAAAATTCTTCCTGGAATTTTTGGTACATTATGGTGGAACCTGAGTGAATATTCACGGAGAAGTATACATAATTCGGTGTAGGTTCCCTTCTTTATACGTAAGCTTAGTCATAGAAGGCTAATCGTGAGAATTGTCGGGGATTTCTGCGGTAGTAGCCAACTGAATTCTAGAAATTTTGTACTTCGTTCATCGGCGTTGGTCGTGACAATCTGGTGATGGCCTTCACCTTCGTAGGATTGTCTGAAATTCCTTTCTGCTGAAATAGTGTGATCCCGAAATGCCACCTTGTTCTACTGGGATTCAAATCTAGAAAGCTGCGTATATAACTTTTCTCCTATCAGAGAATCTATACAACTGAGAGAAGATGATTATCGTGTACCTCTCTAGAATTCAGAAGATCAAAATTTTATCAAAGTACATACTGACGATTTTGTCTGCGAAGTCATATAAAAAAAATTATTCATAAATTTCATACTATAGCTGGAGCATTAGGGAGCTCAGAAGTATAATTCAAGATTTTCTTAGGGTGACTATAATATGTCTCGCTCACCACTGATGGTGACATGATCATGAATTGTTCTAGAAAATATATAAGAAGTCATAGCAGATCAGATAAACCTGCTATTCGCGAAATGAACATCGATTAAATGATGATCTTGTCAAAATATCGGTGGTCGATACATGATCTCATGTTACCTGCCGTCTTCCTGATAGACAGAAACGGTACACCTCATGGTGGTGCGCTAGGGCGAATAAAGCCTCGTTCTGATAACTCTTGCAGCAATTGCTGCAACTCTTTTAACTTAGCTGAAGCCCTGGAATAAAGAGTTTTGAAAACAAGTTCTATTATTGAGACAAGCTTGATGTTAAATTTTGTCTCGTGGTTAGGAAGGAATTTCTAGAACCTTCTTAATTACTTCTGGAAATGCTGAAATATCTGTTGATCATAAATTTTAAGAACTTCAGAAGTGGATTTTAACTGGTGGCTAGAAAGTCTTTGCAGCTATAGGATAATAATTCACGTGCTCGTAAAGCTAGAACAATTGTACTGATTTTTCTGGCAGGAGTAAAATGATTATGTTCAGGGTCGGTAGGACGGATCTCGTCGTTAACTGAAAATAAAACTTAATAAATATGGTGATACTGTTGGGTCCTTTCTGGCTGAGAGGCAGGTGACTACCAGATTTAAGATAAAGCTGACATAGGAATACGTGAAGTAAAACATGGCGACTTTTCACTGAATGTGTTCGTCTGTAACCTCACAGAGTGAACACTGCGTGTTTAACCTGAATAACACTCCAGTGGTGGTGACTAAAATTTTCAAATGATCTGATTTATGCGTGGCATAATAGAAGGAGTGTATCCCCCTTGGAGGGTGCCCTGAATCATTGAGGGCCTGGTTTAGAAATATACGGAGTTATGAGTTCTGACTCGTCTTTGAGAAGATATTCGTATGACGTATATCATGACTTGTGTCCTGACAAATGTCTTCCGAAATGATACTTGAGACCTGTGTCTTAACTGTTGTCTGGACATGTATTTTAATGGTGAGTCTGAATAAGGTTAAGAATTTTGGTAACTACTAGGATTGAAAAAAAGGTTAGACTACTGACCCCCTGTACTTCTGGTCACGTCCGTGCCGGAGTCCCGATGTTACTGACTGATTAATTATAAGCATGGTGGTTGTCAATACTGCTTTGTCTGTCAATTTACAGTCATTATCATGACCGTGATTCATGCAACTATTCCGACTGAAAGATTAGCTGAGTAACGTGTGACATCTAACTGAGAAAGTAAAAGTATGGAATAGAATGGTAGTGTCTGATGGTTGAAATTTATTCTTGTCAGGAATTTCAAGTTTATTGTTTTCGTCCTTGTTTGTAGAGTCTTCATATTATAAACGGCATCAGTATCTTGAGAAATCTCCAAAGTATCAGCAGCATCCGCATTTGTGAGGTCTTCAAATTGTTAGCAGGATCAGCATCTGGTAAAATCTTCAATTCACGAGCAGCATCAGCACCTGGTAGAATATCGACAAGTGGAGACGCCGCTATGATTGAGGATCGATTAACAATATCCATGGAGTAGGGTATATGGAGTATACCTGGACTACTGTACATGAAGTACAAAATGAATACTGCACATGGAGCATATCTGAGACATTGTACATGGGTTACGTATGGAATACTATACATGGCACTGGTGGAAGTTTTATGGGATGATCGATACTGGTGTCAATTGTCTGACATGTTCAAAGAAATAAATTGATTTAAACGGTAGTAACTGAACTGAAATGAGTAACATGATATCCTGGTAATTCCTGCGTAGACTTAATTCTGGTTGTATAGGGGTTCAAGAATATGATTAAACGGAACTTCACTAATGGTCAGCATAAAGACATGACTGATGAAGGTCAAACATGATTTATCATGAAACGGGATCTTACTGTAATCCTTCTGTACATTAGCATGAAACATTATCATTCTGCTGAACATAAAACCCTCGTAAGTAGACATGAAACTGAATCAGCATGAAGACGTCATCAACGTGAGGGTATGAAAATTTAACTGTTACAAAGAACATAAAAAGTCTAATCAACTGAGGTTTAACATCAACTGATGTGGATGGCTATGGTTCAATCCATAGAATCCAAGGAAGAAAACATGTGACTAAGTATGGGCGATTCTGGTTCGATCCATATTTGTCAAACTTTCATTAGAACTGCCAAGTATAGAAATTTATAATCTTGGACTAAATATGGTTGGTTGTAGTCCAATCAATACTTGTCAATATTTTATAAAATGTCATGATATGACAAGGTGAACAACTATGAATCGGTTCACAAAACAACCTTCGGTTGAATAGCATGAAATTTGACCTGAACAGTGGTGAACGTTTATGGCTGGTTTGCCAAGTAATACTTGACTGAAAACATGAATCTGTCATGAGTAAGGGTAAACGCATATAGTCGGTTTACCAATACAAAATCTGAACGGACAAGGGTGAACGCCTATGGGTCGGTTCACCGAAACAAAATTCGTAGAAAAGCACATGCGACTAAATATGGCCAGTCCTGTACCAACCTTTTACTTAGTCAAAACTTTAAGGAAACAGTCTGATAAATGAAGAAAACTGACTGATAAATGCATGAGAAACATGAAGATAACAACGCCAAAATTTGGGAAGTTCCTGGTGACTACCCACTAGTCACAGGTCAAGTTTTAGAGCCAACAGGTCGAACCTTGCGCTCTGATACCATAATTGTAACACCCCACTTGGATAAGTGGACCGATACGTGTATTTATGGCGTGTCATCAAAGCATAAGGTAAATGTCCTAAAACATTAAATGACCATAACAGAAATACCGGAATCAAACATCGGTAATCCAACCTAAGCTCAAAACATGAAAAGTAAATACTGAAGAAAAGGACTAAACAATGTCCAAAAGCAGAATAATGTAAGAAATGCATAAAGTAAGAAGTCTGGATAGCTTCCATCCAAATGCACATGCTCTCAGAATCCTAAGAGTGTCCTGGTGTACCTGCCGTTAGAACATGAAAGGAACTACGGCTGAGCATAACGCTCAGTGAACGGATATAGCATGATAAGAATGTACTGAAAGTAATGGAATAGAAGACAACAATGAAGCTATAAGACTGATATGTAACATGTGGTAGAACTCTGCATAAAATCTGAGAAACTTGGTTCATAAATACTGAAACTGAAATATAACTATTAATTCTGAAAACATGCATTTACTGTATTTTAATTGCCAGAGCTTATATAGGTCACGTGCTGTAACAACCGTGTATGAATAACTGGAGGGGTGACCTCGTCATCCTGTAGAGGGGTGACCTCTAAATAACTGTGTTGGGTGGAGGGATCAGCTCCAATGTGAAGGATGTAGAGCACACACCACATTCACCCTGATAACTTGTAACACTTATAAGCCTAGGATGCATCCATACGCCCCACTAAACATACATATAAAAAATGGCCAACCTGAACATGAGTGGGACGATGCAGGATATCACTCTCCTGCATGTGAGTCACGACACCGGTGCCTCTAGTGTCGTGGTTACGGTACCTCCGTAACTAGTACATAAACTGGTCGTGCTTGTATATAATGCTCAGGCAATTTATTTAGTTATTAACATGATTACTGATAAACTTAAACATATACTGAGGAAAACATTTGGCTGAAGACGGGGAATCCTAATCATGCATAGAAAGGAAGTCCTTACTGAAGGACGGAAAATCCGTACCTCGAGTCCAGAATGCAATAGGAACGAAAACTGAAAGATCTACTCCGACTTCACGGATACTACATAAATGACGAACGTGAAAAATAAGTTGACTGATGTTTATTTATTTTTACTGATCTTATTTGTTTCTCGATGATTTAATTTATACTTGTATTACTATTTGTATAAGATCTAATAAGTTCTGACTGTTCATAAATATTACTGACTTAACGTACTTTGTATTTCTGGTTACTGTATAATGTATAATCTAGCATTACTATAAATAGTAACTCGTTATAATTAGAAAGTTTCCTAATTTAGAAAATTTTCCAATTTAATATCTTTAAATTAAATTATTTATAAATCATAAGTTTTTAATAGGATAAAAATGATAAAGCTAGAAGTTATTTAATTTCTTTAATTAGATTAATAAAATTGAACAATGTAACTAATATATTTATAAAAGTCATTTATAAAATAATTACCAATTCAAATAATTCGTGTTTCCCACTTCTTGCCTTAAGCTCCCACTGCCGGTGTAATATTCCCACTGTTTGTACTAACATTCCCACTGCTGGTCGAGTTCCCACTGTTAGTGCAACGGTTACCACTGCTAATGCAGTGGTTCCCACTGCTCGCAGTCCCAAACACCCCTTTTTGCTGTGAGTAGACCCAAACACCCCTGCTGTGGTAAAACTAAACCCCAAACACCCCCTGGTCGTGTTTGGTTCAGGTCTGGGCAACAAAACACCCCCTGCTAGTTCTGTGGTTCTCACTTGATGTTAAATAAACACCCCTGGTCGTGCCAAACACCCCTGTTCTGGTTGTTGTTGGCTGCCGACGTACCAAGACCCACCACGTACCCCTTTGGGGTTGTGACTGGTTTTATATCATCCCCACCGAGACCCCCTGTTAGTCTCGGTTCGTATATAAGAGTAAAACCCAAACCCCACGAATCCATTTCATGATTACCCTCTTCTTTATAAGTTCTCCCTGATTAATGTGTATTCATTCGATTCGTAAACGAGAAAGGAGGGGTGGATTACCTTGTATAATGATCTAGGATGAATGAAAACATGAACAGCCGACACAACATGGAAGATCCATTTCTTTTCTTCTTTTTTTTCTCCTGGTGGTTTGTTCTAGCCGGCGGCCCCCACATGTAACCCTAATCTTTTGTTTTCTTTTTCTTTTTTTTACCGTTAGTGACAAAGGAAAAATATAAGCCCCGTATGTTTTTTTTCTCAAAGGGGGACTACTCCAAGGCCCATTCTCTATTCTTGTTGTTTTGTTGTAAACCCCGACCCAATTTAATCATATGCACACCTTCTAGTTTCGCGTCGTGTTTTAAATATCGCGTACGTGTTTTCGTAATTAACTTTCGTGTTTATTCTGGATGTATTAATTCATTTTATGAAGATAAATACTTACGTAATACTGAATAGCTTTCTGAATAATTAATTATGTCACGATTTAATTATAACAGAGACTGCGTGATATTAATATTTATGGGATTTAATACATGGCGTACGTGTTCGTATATTAATCCTCGTGATATTTTCTGTTATTTTATTATCTGAACTAGTTACGCAACGTTTAATTTAAAGCTGTGACTTTTACGTTATTAAGGTTCGTGGACTTTCTAAAGCGGGTTTTACAGTTCTTTTGGTACTCTCTCATCATCATCAGGAAGCTTAGGATTTTCCAAGTCAAAAAAGGTCAAAACTTTATTATTTTGAAAAACATCAAAATTTTCATTATTATTCTTCTTGTTTAAAATAGCATCCTTAAAAGGAAATATAGATTCAAAAAATTTACCATCTCTAGAAACAAAAAACTGATGTCTATCAAGAATATAAATTTTATAACCCTTTTGAGAATTTTAAAAACCCATCATAACGTATTTTTCAGACCTACTGGTAAGTTTATCATGACTATTTAAAATAGTGGCAAAACAAATACAACCAAAAGTTCTAATATGAGACAGATTAAGGGATGAGTTATAAATCGTCTCATAAGGAGATCTACCATTTAGCACAGAAGAGGGTAATCTGTTGATAAGATAAGTAGCAGTTAGAATGCATTCAGTCCAAAATCTCAAAGGTAAAAAAAAACATAAGGCATCTAGCAAAATTAAGAAGATGCCTATGCTTCCTTTCAACCACCCCATTTTGTTGTGGGGTATAAGCACAAGAGGTCTGGTGTAAAATTCCCTTTTCATGACAAAAGTTTTGAAGAATATGATTTACAAATTCAGTCTCATTGTCACTTCTGAAAACTTTAACATTCCTTTTGAATTGATTTTTTAAAGATTGTAAAAAATCTCAATGGAGGTACTAACTTCATCTTTGGTATTAATCAAGTACACACAAACAACTCTTGTGAAATCATCCACAATAGTTGATAGGTGTGTAAACACCCATCCTTTTTACCACTTAATTACAATAATAACCGAGCCAAAACATGTATTTTATGTCTTTTATGTCGGAATTATGCGTGGTTTGTGTTTTTGTTGTGATTTAGGACGAAAAGGTGAAAAGTGGAGAAAACACCGCATTCACAGGCTTTTATTGAAGAAAAAGATGAAAGATGAAGTCGAGAAGTCAAGAGTGCAAAAAGAACGGAAGTCCAAGACCAATTCTGAAGATTTATCGAAGAAAAAGTCGAAAGACGGAAGTTTACTTAAAGCCGAAGAACTCTAGTCTATTTTATTGAAGAATTAAAAGACGAGTTTAAAGAAATCCCGAGCCATAAGTCATTAAAGTCCAAGATTAACAAAAGATTAAGAAGGGAAGGACTTAATGGTGCAATTAAGAAGAAATGAAGGAGGGGAGGAAGCTTCCTAATCCTCCCCTATATATAGTCATTAGCATTTCATTTTTACTCTTGTTGGCTAGAGTGACACTAGTTCTTCCATCTTTAATTTTTGCACATTTACTTTTCATGTCAATTTAAATACATTGTCTTGCACTTTTAATACCTTTTAATTCCAAGTAAGTGTTCTTTAATTTTGTTGCTTTAATCTTCATTTACCTTTGATCAAGTTTCTTTTCATCATTCTCATCCTACTTTTCTTGTTTTTGGTTTGTTACAAATTCGGATTAAGCAAGCTTTTGCTTAATCTCTTGCTTATTTGATTAAAAATTTTGTCTTTTCTTTTCCCTTTAAGTTTTCATACGAGATAAGCCATAAGCTTGACAATCTTATGTGCTTATTTGGTATTTAACTTAAGTGTTTTCAAGTTTTTCTCAAAAGTTCTATCTTTAAATTCCATTTCATTAAGTGTCGTCTTTTAAATTTCGAAAGGTTTTAACCTTTTTAGCTTATTGTCTCGTTTTGTTTCTATTTCATTTTTGTTTTTGCTACTGCTTATTAGATTTAGCTTATTTGGATCTTGTGCTTATTGCGAATTGTGCTCCATCGAAAAGAAGGGATATCACACATTGCGACGGCTTGCATTTCTCCACATTCCGATAGTGACAGTTTTGGACAAGGGTTTTGCATTCCGATCTGGGATTGCGATAGAGTAACATCACCCTCATTCCGATCTGGGATTGCGATCGCACATTGCGATCGCACATTCCGACGGCTCTTGAGGTTTACTTAGTCGAAGTGCTGCCCAAATTTCCCCAACAACATTCCTATCTAGGATTGCGATCTGACACATTGCGATCGGAACAACATTCCGATCTGGGCTACATTCCGATAGAATTGTACATTCCGACAGGTTGCACCTTTTTATTCCGATAGCCATATTCCGATCTTTACTCTGATGGGTATGCTGACAGCATTCCGATCTAACATTCCGATGGTTGTGGCTCTGGAATTATAATTTGCTTTGTTTTGTTTTTAAGTTTACATTTTAATTTTCGTCACGCTTTAACTTTAAGTCACTTAATTTTTCGTCATTTATTTTTTAGTTATTTTACTTTTCAACGTTTTTAAATATTGCACCCTTTCTTTTAACTAGACTTAGATTTATTTTAACGCCTCATTTTATTTTAACGCCATTTTACTTTAACGTCCTTTACTTTTAAGTCTTTGCACATTTTATTTAAAATCAACCAAAAATATTTGTTTTACCAAAGTCAACTGAGTCGTACTTTGAACCGGGAATCAATTCGTTAAGATATCGAGAGAACTTGAACTTTAATTTTTATACGGGGTGTCAAAAGCCTTGTATTAAATGGCGCCGCTGCCGGCTCTTTTCGTAAAGATTAACGGTTTTCTGTGAGAGACGCGTTGCTTTTTGGGATTCGTTCATTTGTGAGCGTTATTTTCTTGCTTAAAAAATTCAAAAAACCATAAAAAATTGAAAATTGATAAAAATCCATAAAAATTAAAATTTTTAAAAATCCAAAAAGATTTTATCTTTATTGTGTATATATATTGTCTTTGTGTTTGGTTTCTTTTTCTTTTGCATTTTCAGGTGTATGCGTACTAGATCTTCTAATTATCAAGAGCCCGAGACTCGAGAAGATTTAAGTATGTCAGGTGTTAACAACAACAATAATCCACCGCACCTCAAGAATAACAACAATGTTCTTCCACAGCCCGATCTTCGGACAATGGAGGAGCTTTGTCAACCTACCATGTTTGGACGAGGAGGACCGATTGCGCCGATGCAAATCACGGCTCCGGAGTTTTCGTTGAAGCACCACATGATTCAGCAAGTGCAAACAAATCATTTCCGTGGATTGCCTGATGATGATGCCAACAAACACCTCGACAAGTTCATTACAATCACTCAAAGCATGAAGTTTCCTGGTGCCACAATGGATGTTCTTCGCCTACAACTCTTCCCACATACTTTATCACATCACGCCGAGAAATGGTTTGATCGTCTCCCGAAGAATTCTATTCATACTTGGGATGACATGACTCAACGCTTTTTGTCGCGCTACTTTCCACCATCCATGGTCACGAGCCTTCGCAATCAAATCAGCGGTTTCATGCAAGATCCCGATGAATCTCTTTTTGATGCTTGGGAAAGATATAATGTCTTGATTGATCGTTGTCCAAACCACAACATGCTTCCCGTCACATTGATTGATACTTTCTACAACGGTTTAACTTTTCGAGATCGTGATACGATTAATGCAGCCGTCAATGGCACATTCATGAAAAGGATACCCGAGGAGTGTAGAGAGCTTATTGAGAACATGACTACTCACCACAAAAATTGGGATTCCTCCGCTTCTTCAAGGAACAACCCGAGAGTCAATGTCTCTTTTACCTTAGCAAACCCTGATATGACCGAACTCACCCGCATGATGACTGAAATGAGAAAAAGTATCTTGCTTCTCGCTTCAAACCAACAACAACAAGTTAAAGCGGTTGCACCTTCTTGTGAAACATGCGGCGGTCAACACTCATACACCGATTGTCCTTCTACACAAGATAATTCGGAAATTATGTATGCAGCTTATGGTAATTATTCACCGGAAAATTACCAAGCAAGACCTCAAGGGGATAGAAATTTGCTGAGTTACCGATCTAACAACTACCTTTCACCCGGTTTTTCTCCTCAAAACCAAAACCCCGCCAACAACTACAATAGAAGCAACCAAATCCCACCAAGAGCTTCTAATCCTTATCACCCATCCGCTCAACTAACCCCACCCATTAATCCGGATGTTGAAGCCATCATGAGAACCCAAGGTGAGCAAATCAAGAATCTGCAGAGTCAAATTATCAATCTTAAAGGAGATATTACCAAGCAAGGAAATGAGATAAGATCCGAGCTTCGAGATAATATTCAATCCTCCTTCAGCAATCAAACCAATGATTTGAAGAATATGCTTGCTAGTTTCTTGCCCGCCGCTCCAGCCTCTTCTTCGAGTTCTCTACCTTCAAACACCGTCACCAATCCGCGAGCAAATGTGAGTGCTATTACTACACGTAGTAGAGTCACAATCGTAGGACCACCAATCCCACCCCCATCATCTACACCTCATCTACCACCATTTATCCCTACTCCTCCTACACCTAGTATTAGTGCACCATTACCGTCTCCGCCTCGTCATGACGATGTACCTAGGAAGGACCCTTCAACATCTCAACCTTTACCTACACCTTCACCTTCCCCACCCAAACCTAATATCCCATATCCTTCTCGCTTAGGCAAAACCAACGAGCTAACCAAGAATGACTCTCAAGTGTCAAGCTATGTGAAGATGATCTCTCAAATGAACTTCAACATTAGCTTTCTTGAAGCACTTGTCCACATGCCGAAATTTGTCAAAGCATTTAAGGAATTGCTTAACAAGAAGGAGAAGCTGATTGAGCTCGCCAACACACGACTAAATGAAAACTGCTCTGCAGTTATTCTTAAAGAACTTCCAGAAAAGCTTGGAGATCCCGGTCGTTTTGTGTTGCCTTGCATCTTTAACAAAACTGAAGAATTTACTACCCTTGCTGATCTCGGGGCCAGTATTAATCTTATGCCTTTAAGTGTTTGGAAAACACTATCATTGCCCGACCTTACTCCAACAAAGATGAATCTCGAACTTGCAAATCGCACTCTCGCTTACCCCGTTAGTATTGCCGAAGATGTGTTCATCAAAGTTGGCACATTTACTTTCCTGTTCGACTTTGTCGTTGTTGATTATGAAATGGACCCTCGTATTCCTTTAATACTTGGTCGGCCATTCTTGAGAACCGGACGAGCTTTAGTTGATGTGGCCGAAGGTGAGTTAATCTTAAGAGTCGGGAATGATTCACAAGTTTTTAAAATGGGAAAGCTTACAAGTAAATCCTTTGGAGGCCGAGAATCAGTGAATATGATTAATGTGCTCGATGATTTTGTCGTCTACAACAATCCACTATTCGACTCTTGCATGGATAATCCACTATTTCATGATGATGTGGATGATTCTCTCTCCAATTTAGAACCTTCTCCCATTTATGATTCTCCACCGATCTTCGATGCTTATGATGATGATTCTAGCTCAGATTCGGATGATTTTGATGATTGTACTTCCGAGTATCCCGAGATGCCCACTTTCGATGATTTCGATGAGGCCGATACTCTTTCGAGCGATTCTTCACATGATGAAGATCCTCCTACATCACTCGATCCTACTTTGGACGATTACTCATTTGAGGAAGACTTCTCTACGTTTCTCAACACTTACTTCTCTCATGAGAGTGATGCACCTCCTTTGGACTTTGAACATTATCGTCTTGATCCTACTTTGGATTTGAAGAAAATTCTTTCAAAGGAGAAGAAACCGGTCGACACCAATATCCGCAGCACATATGATTTAACACCTCTTTGTCCCCCTCCTGAGGACGAGGTTGTGCTTCTTCGCGGATCTTCTTACCATTCTGCTGAGCCTGAGTGCTATTTGCCCTTAAAGGAAAAGGTGTTCGACCCCGGTATTGAAATCTTTAAGCCATCTCAGTATCCACCTGATGAAATAAAAGGAAAAATCTTTGGAAATTTTGAAGACATGCTTGCACCTCACCATACTTGCTCCCACCGTGCTCCATCGCTGCTTAAGGGAACCTTGCCTATTCTTCTTTGGCTTGCCTTGTTCGCCTTAAGTTTCTGCTATTTGATGGACGAAAACTATGTCTTTGATCCTGGTGGATATATTTCATGCTTCTTCCTATAATGATCAAGGTCGAGTCAGGCTCACGACTCGGTTAACAAAAACCAAGCGCTTCTTGGGAGGCAACCCATGTATCTATCTTTTAGCTTTGTTTATCCTAAGTGTAGGGGAGACCCGTTGGTTTGCTATTTCCTCTCCTCTCCTCTTAATCAGGGATTCGAGCGCTCAATGATCCACTCTTGATGATTCTTGACGAACCGTGATTCCGTGTTCCCTTCTTCCCGGTTCTATCCTAAACTCTTTTCGATTCACTATTTTATATTTTCTCAATATTAAAATAGGAATCTCTTTAGTTGTCTCTTCCTTAGCGAGATTTAAACAACGTGCACAATGTCCTAAGTGTAGGGGAGTTTACTCCCACATGCTTAAACATTGAGGAAAATATTTATCTTAAGTGTAGGGGGGACTTCTATCGAAGTTAAGTGGCCTTTTCCTTGTATTTGTCCTCATTTTAACCGGAAAATCAAATTTTCGACATTTTTCAAAATTTTTGATCTATTTTGGCCTATTAGTTTTTCCCTTTGTATAGTTATTTTCTTTCCTTGCTAGAATAAATTTTAATAAAGTGGTTTTAATTTTCAAACGTTGTGAATCTTTTGACTCAACCCGAGTTTACTTGTCTAAGTTACTCTAGCTAGTATCCTTAACGTGTTTAAGTCAAGTTTTGCTAGGCTTTTATATAGGGAGCTATAAAACACGAAAGTCTTAATCCTCACGGGTTAAGAACAAGAACTTTTCGCAAGTTCCTATAATTGATCCTAGAGAGTCGTTTATCAAGGGAACTTTAAAATGCGATTTCTAAACTTGAAAAAGTCTAAGAATTTGCAAGATCCTATAGGCGACTCGAAAACCCAAAACTTTGATTTAATAGGCTAAGCATCCACGAGTCTCATTCCTTGAGATTTTAAACTGTGGAGAACGAGAGATGATAGAGCCAATTATAAGTTTGGTATTCTTTCGTGAATTTATGTGAGTTAATTATGAGCCTATTCTCCCATCCCTTGCTAATAAATTTATCTGCAATAAATAAGGTTGTACGATTTGAAAAGTTACTTAGCTTCTAGCCCAAGATCGTTTAAAAGTTGCTCGGTATGGATTAGAGTTCATAGCCAAGGCATAACTTATTGAAGCGGGATGCGAAGATTGGCGAGTCCGAAAAATCCCTAACAAGGCATGAGGGCTATATTTTGTTGCTAAAGATCCCAAGTGATGTGAAGAAACATTTATCGAAAATCAATATGAAGGATCGAGACACACGACGAAAAGCAAAAACTCACCAAAAGTCATGGAGAAGTGTATCTGAAAAGACCCTAGCAAGGTATGAGGATAAATAGTTCCAAGTCGTAAAAGGAGGCGGATCGTTGTATATCAAAGTCCAAAATAAAGATTGGAGAAAAATGAAGAAGTCGTGGTCCAAGTATGAATCTCTCAAAACTTCAAGTGAAGAAATTCCTATATGAAGAGAAGACCATAATTTCATGAACGTCTCTCAAGGTTTGAAGTATGAAGTCGCTGCCAAATATCGGCCCGAGAAAGGTCTCAAATCGCGAAGCGAGTTATGCCAAGATATGAACTTTATGAGGTCCCGCGAAGCAGTTTTAAAAGATTTTGTCTTTTAGCTAATTATTGATTAAATCGTTCACTTTATTTACGGACTAAATAAACTATCGAAATAAGTCAACAATGCATCCTCGTGATCATTCAATACAATAATAAAATATAAGAGATACACCTAGGAATAAGGGAGTATAAGTGAATAATTGGCCCACATGAGTTCGTGTTAGTTTACTAACTTATAATAACAATGATCTCGTTTTTAAGCTTGGTTTGGAGAAAGTGAAAACTTGAGGATGATGATTATTCATGACATTTCCAAAACCCAAGGTATGTTTTTGATTACTTTATTTTCTTTACTTTAAATGTTTCTTATTTTCTATCTCTTTAATAAAGGCCAAGGTGGATTGATTATGATGAAAAGTGTAAACATGCTTTGTAACTAATGCATTGCATGAGGACATTGCAATGGTCAAGTGTAGGGGATTTGATAGGTGTGTAAACACCCATCCTTTTTACCACTTAATTACAATAATAACCGAGCCAAAACGTGTATTTTATGTCTTTTATGTCGGAATTATGCGTGGTTTGTGTTTTTGTTGTGATTTAGGACGAAAAGGTGAAAAGTGGAGAAAACACCGCATTCACGGGCTTTTATTGAAGAAAAAGATGAAAGATGAAGTCGAGAAGTCCAGAGTACAAAAAGAACGGAAGTCCAAGACCAATTCTGAAGATTTATCAAAGAAAAAGTCGAAAGACGGAAGTTTACTTAAAACCGAAGAACTCTAGTCTATTTTATTGAAGAATTAAAAGACGAGTTTAAAGAAATCCCGAGCCATAAGTCATTAAAGTCCAAGATTAACAAAAGATTAAGAAGGGAAGGACTTAATGGTGCAATTAAGAAGAAATGAAGGAGGGTACGAAGCTTCCTAATCCTCCCCTATATATAGTCATTAGCATTTCATTTTTACTCTTGTTGGCTAGAGTGACACTAGTTCTTCCATCTTTAATTTTTGCACATTTACTTTTCATGTCAATTTAAATACATTGTCTTGCACTTTTAATACCTTTTAATTCCAAGTAAGTGTTCTTTAATTTTGTTGCTTTAATCTTCATTTACCTTTGATCAAGTTTCTTTTCATCATTCTCATCCTACTTTTCTTGTTTTTGGTTTGTTACAAATTCGGATTAAGCAAGCTTTTGCTTAATCTCTTGCTTATTTGATTAAAAGTTTTGTCTTTTCTTTTCCCTTTAAGTTTTCATACGAGATAAGCCATAAGCTTGACAATCTTATGTGCTTATTTGGTATTTAACTTAAGTGTTTTCAAGTTTTTCTCAAAAGTTCTATCTTTAAATTCCATTTCATTAAGTGTCGTCTTTTAAATTTTTAAAGGTTTTAATTTTTTTAGCTTATTGTCTCGTTTTGTTTCTATTTCATTTTTGTTTTTGCTACTGCTTATTAGAATTAGCTTATTTGGTTCTTGTGCTTATTGCGAATTGTGCTCCATCAAAAAGAAGGGATATCACACATTGCGACGGCTTGCATTTCTCCACATTCCGATAGTGACAGTTTTGGACAAGGGTTTTGCATTCCGATCCGGGATTGCGATAGAGTAACATCACCCTCATTCCGACCTGGGATTGCGATCGCACATTGCGATCGCACCTTCCGACGGCTCTTGAGGTTTACTTAGTCGAAGTGCTGCCCAAATTTCCCCAACAACATTCCGATCTAGGATTGCGATCTGACACATTGTGATCTGAACAACATTCCAATCTGGGCTACATTCCGATTGAATTGTACATTCCGACAGGTTGCACCTTTTTATTCCGATAGCCATATTCCGATCTGGATTCCGATGGGTATGGTGACAGCATTCCGATCTAACATTCCGATGGTTGTGGTTCTGGAATTATAATTTGCTTTGTTTTGTTTTTAAGTTTACATTTTAATTTTCGTCACGCTTTAACTTTAAGTCACTTAATTTCTCGTCATTTATTTTTTAGTTATTTTACTTTTCAACGTTTTTAAATATTGCACCCTTTCTTTTAATTAGACTTAGATTTATTTTAACGCCTCATTTTATTTTAACGCCATTTTACTTTAGCGTCATTTACTTTTAAGTCTTTGCACATTTTATTTAAAATCAACCAAAAATATTTGTTTTACCAAAGTCAACTGAGTCGTACTTTGAACCGGAAATCAATTCGTTAAGATATCGAGAGAACTTGAACTTTAATTTTTATACGGGGTGTCAAAAGCCTTGTATTAATAGTTAGAAAATATCTATGACCAGTGTGACTGGTCATCCGGACCCCATAAATCCAAATGAGTAAGTTCACCAAGAGACTTAGTTTTATGATCACTTAAGGGAAAAGGTTCTCTATTTTGTATAGCCCTTTGACATATTTCACAAAATTCAGTTTGATCAAAAGATGTAAATTCAAATAATTTTTGAGAACATTTAGAGCTGGGTCAGTAGGGTGACCTAATCTACAATGTCAATCATGTTTAGACAGAGAGCAAGTAATCACATTGGAATCATTCACACATTTAGTACCTTCTATATCTAAATAGTATAGACCACCATATTGCCTACCAGTCCTCAAAACATTTTTTAGATTCAAATCCTAATTCACAAAAAAGCATTTATTTTCATCAAAAACAACCAAAATCTTATTATCCTTAGCCAATTTGTGAACAGAGACTAAACACACATAATAATCAGGTATAACAAGAACATCAAACAAAACTAAACCATTTGAAAGCTTTAAATTGTCAATTTTAGAAATGATGGCCTCAGTCCCATTAGGATGAGCCACCTTGATGTTAAGGTGTGATATATCAAAACATTTTCCAATTTAGTATCATTGTTGGTCATATGTTGATTTGCCCCATAATCAACAATCTTCCCAATTTGCCCAAGTTTAGTTTTGGTGTTGGTGTTAGAACAAAAAAACTTCTCAAAGTTATCATTAAATATCCTACTGTTGTTAAAGTAAATACCTGCCATATTGGCTTGAACACTTTTTCCAGAAACATTAGTGCTACCCTTGTTGTCTTTAATCATAGAGAGCAAAGTGGCAAGTTGTTCATCAGTGAAACCAAATGAAGATGATGTCCCAACAGAATTGTTGGAGACAATTTTGCCTTTGAAACTTTGGCCCCCTTTTTTCTTGCCAAAGTCATTAGGATAACCAATAATTTTAAAGCATCTATCAATGGTATGAAAATTATAATCACAATTCTCACAAACAATTTCAGCATTAGAATTACCATAAGGTCTAAACACATTATTGGTAGGAGCATTAGGTCTAAATCCAGTGGTGATAGAGCTAGGTCTAAAGGTCCCATTGTTCCCAATGTTAGGTCTAAAATTACCACTGTCAGTGTTCTGATTTCTTTGAAAATTGTTTCTAGCAGGCCCATTAGAAAGAAAAGCAGATGTCTGAGTCCTTTGGGAGGAACCAGCAAGGGTACCAGAAGCTACCCTATGTGATTCCCTACTGGATAATAGCATAAGCACCCTTAACATCTGGTAAACTTTCTCTAGACAGAATAAACTCCTAATACTCATGTAAGAATCATCAAGTCCCATTAAAAATTGCATCAGCTTTAACAAATGATTATGTTTCTTAAATTCACTAGAAGCAGAACATACACAATTAGGCAGCTCAATTATAGCATCATATTGTTTCCAATAAGCATTCAATTTATTGTAATAATCAGACAAGTTAGACTCATTCTGCTTAAGAGTATTAATCTTATGATGAAGATTGAAAATCACAGACCCATCAACTTTATGGTATGTTTCTTTTAGTTCATTCCAAACATGTTTAGCTTTATTTGAAAAGATCTATCCAAGGAACAATTCCTCATAAATAGAGTTCAAATTCCAACCAAGAACAACAACATTCACCCTATCCCACTGTTTTCCTAAAATCTCATCAGTTAAGGACCTTTTGTAAGTACCATCAATAAAACCAATCTTATTCTTTCCTTCTAAAGCAAGTAACATTGCATTAGCCCAAACTTGATAATTTTCAGTCCCTTTTAACTTAACAAAAACAACAGTCAAAACAGCAGTATCATTAGGGTGTAAATGTAATGGATCACTCAAATCAAGCTTGCTAATAAGTGTGACTGGATCAGTCACACTTTTAGTATCATCATCACCATGTGCAGACTCCTCATGGTTAGACATAGTGAATAGTCACAAGGGTCAAAAAAGAACTCAGAACACTGTCAACAAAGTTCCCAGGCTTCTAAACTACTCAAGGGTGGCAGGTCAAGGGAAAGACAATGAGTGAGGGTCCAATATAAAGGGTAAAAAATAAAGACAACCAACCCAAGAGATAAACAAAAAAGAAAAAAAAACACAGAATCACTTAGCAATAAAAAAGAGAGTATAAGAGGTAATACAGTGAGCTCCAACAAGCACAATCGAACTGATACTCCTAGATTCACTTAGTCTAGGATGTATCAGAACCTCCAAGAAGACCAACCGTAATTTTTCTTCTCGGGAAAAATTAGGGAAAATCAACTAAATCAACAGATCCGCCACCAAGATAACCAAAGCCAAAGTTCCTTCAAGAACCATCATAAACAGTAAACCCTAATTTTGTAAAAAGTTAGGGATTCACCACATATGACTGAGAGTGTAACACCACACTTTGATAAGTGGACCGTTACGTGTATTTATGACGTGTCATCAAAGCATGCAAGGTAATATACTAATATGTACTAAAACATACATGACCAAAAGGGAAGACCGGAATCAAACATTGGTTCCCAAGCATAAGCCCAAAATGTAAATAAGTAAATGAAATGAAAAGGACACAACATATGTCCAAACAAGCATAAGTATAAGAAGGTAAAAGGAGAAGAAGTCTAAGGCAGCTTCCATCCTATGCACGTCCTCCAGATGCTCAAGTATGTCCATGGGTACCTGCCGTTTTGGGACATGGAAAGAAAAGTAACAGCTAAGCAATACGCTCAGTGAACAGATATATAACATGGTATGTAATACAAGGCTTTTACCTAGTATAAAAATTAAGTTCGTTGAAGTGGTCTAATCGAATTGATTATTGGTTTAAAGTGTGACTCAACAGTTTTTGGTTAAGAAAAATATTTGTCGTTGTAGTAAAATTAAAAGTGCACAAACTTTAAAGTAAAAGGCGGGTAATTAAATCTAAAACTAATTAAAAAGTAAATGGTGCAATATTTAAACTTTTAAAAGAAAATTAATTAAATGACTTAAAATTAAAGCGTGACGAAAATTAAATTTGACAATGTAATAAAAGTATAAACTTGAAATTTAAAATAAATAAAAAACGATTAAAACAACACTAAGGTAAAATGGCGGAAAAATAAGCTTTAAAAATTAAACTAAGACGAACTAATAAAAACAAACCTGTCGGAATCCCTAATCGGAATAATAGCTTATCGTCGGAATATCCAACCGTAGACTGATCGGAATGTTGTCAGAATTTCTAATCGGAATGCTGTCACCAAGAGCCTAATCGGAATAACCAAACAAATACCCCTGATCGGAATGTGGTCGGAATATACCCTCGTCGGAATGAACCCTTACCTCTCCAATCAAAATTACTACCAAACACTACAATCGGAATGTATGGTCGGAATCCAGTTCGGATAACAGGAAAAAGGGAGCAATCGGAATGATAAACAAACTCCCCTAATCGGAATACTAATAGGAATAACAAAACCCTTTTCCGACCAAGCAATAGGAATGCTGGTCGGAAAGTAAAACCCTTTTCCGATTCGTGTGGTCGGAATACAGTAGAAATAAGGCAAAATAAGCAAAACAAATAAGCTATTACTCAAATAAGCACACAACTGAAAACCTAATCAAAACACGTATAAGAAAAACTAATAAGCTAAAATCTAAAGACTTTTAAAAACATTTAAAAGAAAAAGAAATTCGAAAACAACTTTTAAATAAAAATAACTTTTATAAAAACTTAAGCAACTTAAAGATAAACACAAATAAGCTATAAAAATCAATAATCCAAAACAATCAAAAGCATAAAAACATAACCTTTAATCAAATACACATAACAATAAGCTCATAAACATAAAGATCAAACAAAACAAGAAAGGTAGAATGAGAGATTAAAAATAAGTACTTGATTAAAAATAAGATGCAACAAAAAGTAAACTTACTTGGAATTAAAAGACAAGAAATTAAGGTGCAAGACAAGTAATAAATGACAATTAAGTAAAGTGCAAGAATTTAAAGGTGGAAGAACTATGTGTCAAATAGCCAACAACGTGAAATGAAATGAAATGGGTGGTATTTATAGTGATTAGGGGAAGCATGTGTAGTTTCTTCTTTCTTTCTTTCTTCACGTCTTTCTGTCTTCTAAACTCTTCGACTTTTTCGACGATGTCTCGGGATTAATTAAACTCGTCTTGAAAATTCTTCATTAACTAGACTTGAGTTCCTCGGCTTAATTAAACTTCCGTCTTTAGACTTTTTCTTCGATAAATCTTCAGAATTGGCCTTGGACTTCCGTTCTTTTTGCACTCTTGATCTTTCGACATCGTCTTTTGTCTTTTTCTTCGATAAAAGCCCGTGAAAGCCCGTGTTTTCTCCCCTTTTCACATGTTCGTCCTAAATCACGACAAAAACACAAATCACGCATAATTCTGACATTTACGACATAAAATACACGTTTTGGCTTGGGTGTTATTGTAATTAAGTGGTAAAAGGATGGGTGTTTTCACACCTATCAAATCCCCTACACTTGACCATTGCAATGTCCTCATGCAATGCATTAGTTACAAAGCACGTTTTACATTTTCCATCATAATCAGTCCACCTTGGCCTTTATTAAAAAGATAGAAAATTATAAAACATTCAAAGGAAGAAAATAAGTAAAGAAATCAAAGACATACCTTAGGGTTTTGAAAATGTCATGAATGCTTATCATCCTCAAGTTTTCACGTTCCCCAAACCAAGCTTAAAAACGAGATCATTGTTATTATAAGTTAGCAGACTAACGCGAACTCATGTGGGCCAATTATTTACTTAGACTCCCTTATTCCTAGGTGTATCTATTATATTTTGTTGTTGTCTTGAATGATCACGAGGATGCATTGTTGACTTATTTCGATAGTTATTTAGGCTAAAAATAAAGTGGAACGATTTAATCAATAGTTAGCTAAAGGATAAAATCTTTTAAAACTGCTTCTCGGGACCTCATAAAGTTCATATCTTGGCATAACTCGCTTCACGATTTGAGACCTTTCTCGGACCGATATTTGGCATTGACTTCATACTTCAAATCTTGAGAGACGTTCATGAAATAATGGTCTTCTCTTCATACTAGGAATTTCTTCACTTGAACTTTTTGAGAGATTCTTCATATTTTGACCACGACTTCTTCATTTTTTCTCCAATCTTTATTTGGGATTTGATATACAACGATCCGCCTCCTTTTAGGACTTGGATCTATTTATCCTCATACCTTGTTAGGGCCTTTTCGGATAGACTTCTCCATGATCTTTACGGGAGTGTTTGCTTTTCGTCGTGTGTCTCGATCCTTCATATTGATTTTTGATAAATGATTCTTCACATCACTTGGGATCCTTAGCAACAAAATGTAGCCTCATGCCTTGTTAGGGCCTTTTCGGACTCGCCAATCTTCGGATCCCGCTTCAATAAGTTATGCCTTGGCTATGAACTCTAATTAATACCGAGCAACTTTTAAACGATCTTGGGCTAGAAGCTAAGTAACTTTTCAAATCTTACAACCTTATTTATTGCAGATAATTTTATTAACAAGCGATGGGAGAATAGGCTTATAATCAACTCATATAAATTCACGAAAGAATACCAAACTTATAATTGACTCTATCATCTCTCGTTCTCCACAGTTTAAAATCTCAAGGAATGAGACTCGTGGATGCTTAGCCTATTAAATCACAGTTTTGGGTTTTCGAGTCATATATATGATCTTGCAAACTCCTAGACTTTTTCAAGTTTAGAATTCGCATTTTAGAGTTCCCTTGATAAACGACTCTCTAGGATTAATTATAGGAACTTGCGAAAAGTTCTTGTTCTTAACCCGTGAGAGTTAAGACTTTCGTGTTTTAAAGCTCCCTATATAAAAGCCTAGCAAAACTTGACTTAAACACGTTAAGGATACTAGCTAGAGTAAACTTAGATAAGTAAACTCGGATTGAGTCAAAAGATTCATAACATTTGAAAATTAAAACCACTTTATTTAAAATTTATTCTTAGCAAGGAAGGAAAATAACTAAAACAAAGGAAAAACTAATAGGCCAAAATAGATCAAAAATTCTGAAAAATGTCGAAAAATCAATTTTCCGGTTAAAATGAGGACAAGTGCAAGGAAAAGGCCACTTAACTTCGATAGAAGGCCCCCTACACTTAATATAAACATTGTCCTCAATGTTTAAGCATGTGGAAGTAAACTCCCCTACACTTAGGACATTGTGCACTTTGTTTAAATCTTGCTAAGGTAGGGACAACTAAAGTGATTCCTATTTTAATATTGGAAAATATAAAATAGAGAATCAAAAGAGTTTAGGATAGAATCGGGAGGACGGGAACACGGAATCATGGTTCGTCAAAAGTCATCAAGAGTGGATCTTTGAAAGCTCGAATCCCTGCACATGATAAGAAATAAAACAACAAACACGTACTAGGGTCTCCCCTACACTTATTATGAAAACATAAAAAAGGATAGATACTGCGGGTTGCCTCCCGAGAAGCGCTTGTTTTTTATAACCGAGTCGTGAGCCTGACTCGACCTTGATTAGCATAGGAAGAAGCTTAAAACACATCCACCGGGATCAAATACATGGTTTTCATCCATCAAATAGCACAAGCTTAAGGCGAACAAGGCAAGCCAAAGAAGAGTAGGCAAGGTTCCCTTAAGCAGCAGTTGAGCACGGTGGAAGAAAGTAGGTTGAAGTGCAAGAATGTCTCCATAAGTACCAAAGATTTTTCCTTTTATTTCATCATATGGATACTGGGATGGCTTAAAAAGTGCAATATCGAGGTCGAACACCTTTTCCTTTAGGGGAAAATAACACTCAGGCTCAGCAGATTTTGAAGAAGAGCCGATCATAAATCTACAATCTCATCCTCAGAAGGAGGATAGAGAGGAGTTAAGACATAAGTGCTGCGGATATCGGTGTCGTCCGGTTTCTTCTCCTTTGAAAGAAGTTTCTTCAAATCCGTAAAAGGATAAAGACCATAATCATCAAAGTCTAAAGGAGGAGCATCACTCTCATTTGGGAAGTATGTGTTGAGAAAAGTAGCAAAGTCTTCCTCAAATGAGTAGTCATCCAAAGTAGGATCAAGTGTTATTGGCGGAGGATCTTCATCATGAGAAGAATCACTCGAAAGAGTATCAGCCTCATCAAAATCATCATAAGTGGGCATGTCTGGATACTCAGAAGTAAAATCATCATAATCATCCCCATCGGAGCTAGAATCATCATCATAAGCATCATAGATTGGTGGAGAATCATAAATTGGTGGAGGATCAGAATTGGAGAGAGAATCATCCACATCATCTTGGAACAGTGGATTATCATAGCAAGAGTAGAATAGAGGATTGTTGTAGACGATAAAATCATCAAGCACATTAATCATATTCGCCGATTCTCTTCCATAGGATTTGTTTGTGATCTTCCCCATTTCGAACACTTGTGCATCATTCCCGACCCTTAAGATTAACTTACCTTCGGCAACATCAACTAAAGCTTTTCCGGTTCTAAAAAATGGCCGACCAAGTATTAAAGGAATACGAGGGTCCATTTCATAATCTACAACAACAAAGTCGACCAGATAAGTGAAGGTGCCAACTTTAATAAACACATCTTCGGCAATACCAAGAGGGTAAGCGAGAGTACGATTTGCAAGCTCAAGAGTCATCTTCGTTGGTGTAAGGTCGGGTAATGATAACTTTTTCCAAACACTTAAAGGCATCAAATTTATACTTGCCCCGAGATCGGCTAAGGCAGTCAATTCATCGGTTTGGTGAAAAGTACATGGTAGCACAAAACGACCGGGATCTCTAGGTTTTTCGAAAGTTCTTTAAGAAGGACGGCTGAACAATTTTCATTCAATCGAGTGTTAGCAAACTCAGTCATCTTCTCCTTCTTATTAAGCAATTCCTTAAACATCTTGACAAATTTAGGCATTTGTGCAAGAGCTTCAACAAGGCTAAAGGTGATGTTTATGCCGGCAATCTTGTTCAAAAACTTGGAGACTTGAACGTCATCCTTGGTTTGCAGTTTGGCCTTGTCTAAGAGAGATGGATAAGGAATATTTGGTTTATAAGTGGAAGGTGTAGGTGTAGCAGGTAAAGGTTGAGATGTTGAGGGTTTAGAGGTGGAAGGTGGGGTTGGTGAAGGGTTCTTCTTGGGTACTTCTTCATGACGAGGCGGAGACGATAATGGTGAACTAATACTAGGCGTGGGAGTAGTAGCGATAAATGGTGGTGGAGGAGGTGTAGATGGTGTAACTGGGGGCGAGATAGATGGTCCGACTACGGTTGCTCCACTGCGTGTAGTAATAGCACTTACATTCGCTCTCGGGTTGGTAACAGTATTTGAAGGAAGTGATCCCGAAGTAGAAGTTTGATTACCTTGAAAGAAACTAGCCATCATGTTCTTCAAATCATTCGTCTGAGTGCTGATAGAAGTTTGCATGTCTTGACGGAGCTTGGTTCTAATATCATTGCCTTGTTTAGTGATGTCACTTTTCAAGGTGATGATTTGGCTTTGAAGATTGTTAACTAGCTCTCGTTGGGTTTTCATGAAAGTTTCAACATCATGATTGATGGGTGGAGGTTGGGGGCGGGTGGGTGATATGGATTAGAAGCTCGAGGTGGGATTTGATTGCTTCTATTGTAGTTGTTGGGTTTTTGGTTTTGAGGAGAAAAACCGGGTGAAAGATAGTTGTTCGACCTGTAACTTAGAAGATTTCGATCCCCTTGAGGTCGGGCTTGGTAATTTTCCGGTGAATAGTTACCATAAGCCGCATACACGTTTTCCGGATTGCCTTGAGTAGAAGGACAATCAGTGTATGAGTGTGGACCGCCGCATGTCTCACAAGAATTTGCTACAACTTTAACTTGTTGTTGTTGGTTTGTAGAGATGAGCAAAATATTTTTGTTCATTTTGGCCATCATGCGGGTGAATTCGGTCATGTCGGGGTTTGTTGAAGTAGAAGAAACGCTGACTCTCGGGTTATTCCTTGAAGATGCGGAGGAATCCCAATTTTTGTGATGAGTAGTCATGTTCTCAATAAGCTCTCTACACTCCTCGGTTCTTCTTTTCATAAATGTGCCACCGGCGGCAGCATTAATCGTATCACGATCACGAAAAGTCAAACCATTGTAGAAAGTATCAATCAATGTAACGGGGAGCATGTTGTGGTTTGGACATCGATCGATCAAAACATTATATATTTCCCAAGCATCAAAAAGAGATTCATCGGGTTCTTGCATGAACCCGCTGATTTGATTTCGAAGGCTCGTGACCATGGATGGTGGAAAGTAACGCGATAAAAATCATTGAGTCATGTCGTCCCAAGTATGAATGGAATTCTTCGGGAGACGATCAAACCATTTTTCGACGTGGTGTGATAAAGTATGTGGAAAGAGTTGTAGGCGAAGGACATCCATAGTAACACCGGGCAACTTCATGCTCTGAGTAATAGTAATGAATTTGTCGAGGTGCTTGTTGGCATCATCATCAGGCAATCCGCGAAATGGATTAGTTTGCACTTGTTGTATTATGTGATGCTTCAACGAAAACTCCGGAGCCGTGATTTGCATCGGCGCAATCGGTCCTCCTCGTCCAAACATTGTGGGTTGACAAAGCTCCTCCATTGTCCGAAGATCGGGCTGTGGAAGAACATTGTTGTTATTATTGTTAAGGTGCGGTGGGTTATTGTTGTTGTTCACACCTGCCATAGCTAAATCTTCACGAGTCTCGGGCTCTGGATAAGTTGAAGATCTAGTAGGGCATACACCTGCAAAAGCAAAAGAAAAAGATACCAAAACAATAGACAATATATATACACTATAGAAATAAAAATAAAATCCTTTTGGATTTTTGAAAATTTTTAATTTTTATGGATTTATAAAAATTTTTGAGCAAGAAAATAACGCTCACGAATAAGCGGATCCCAAAGAGCAACGCGTCTCTCACAAAAAACCGTTAATCTTAACGAAAAGAGCCGGCAGCGGCGCCATTTAATACAAGGCTTTTACCTAGTATAAAAATGAAGTTCGTTGAAGTGGTCTAATCGAATTGATTACTGGTTTAAAGTGTGACTCAGCAGTTTTTGGTTAAGAAAAATATTTGTCGTTGTAGTAAAATTAAAAGTGCACAAACTTTAAAGTAAAAGGCGGGTAATTAAATCTAAAACTAATTAAAAAGTAAATGGTGCAATATTTAAACTTTTAAAAGAAAATTAATTAAATGACTTAAAATTAAAGCGTGACGAAAATTAAATTTGACAATGTAATAAAAGTATAAACTTGAAATTTAAAATAAGGAAAAAAGATTAAAATAACACTAAGGTAAAATGGCGGAAAAATAAGCTTTAAAATTTAAACTAAGACGAACTAATAAAAACAAACCTGTCGGAATCCCTAATCGGAATAATAGCTTATCGTCGGAATATCCAACCGTAGACTGATCAGAATGTTGTCGGAATTTCTAATCGGAATGCTGTCACCAAGAGCCTAATCGGAATGTGGTCGGAATATACCCTCGTCGGAATGAACCCTTACCTCTCCAATCGGAATTACTACCAAACACTACAATCGGAATGTATGGTCGGAATCCAGTTCGGGATAATAGGAAAAAGGGAGCAATCGGAATGATAAACAAACTCCCCTAATCGGAATACTAATAGGAATAACAAACCCTTTTTCGACCAAGCAATTGGTGTGGTCGGAATATAGTAGAGATAAGGCAAAATAAGCAAAACAAATAAGCTATTACTCAAATAAGCACACAACTAAAAACCTAATCAAAACACGTATAAGAAAAACTAATAAGCTAAAATTTAAAGACTTTTGAAAAGATTTAAAAGAAAAAGAAATTCGAAAACAACTTTTAAATAAAAATAACTTTTATAAAAACTTAAGCAACTTAAAGATAAACACAAATAAGCTATAAAAATCAATAATCCAAAACAATCAAAAGCATAAAAACATAACCTTTAATCAAATACACATAACAATAAGCTCATAAACATAAAGATCAAACAAAACAAGAAAGGTAGAATGAGAGATTAAAAATAAGTACTTGATTAAAAATAAGATGTAACAAAAAGTAAACTTACTTGGAATTAAAAGGCAAGAAATTAAGGTGCAAGACAAGTATTAAATGACAATTAAGTAAAGTGCAAGAATTTAAAGGTGGAAGAACTATGTGTCAAATAGCCAACAACGTGAAATGAAATGAAATGGGTGGTATTTATAGTGATTAGGGGAAGCATGTGTAGTTTCTTCTTTCTTTCTTTCTTCACGTCTTTCCGTCTTCTAAACTCTTCGACTTTTTCGACGTTGTCTCGGGATTAATTAAACTTGTCTTGAAAATTCTTCATTAACTAGACTTGAGTTCCTCGGCTTAATTAAACTTCCGTCTTTAGACGTTTTCTTCGATAAATCTTCAGAATTGGCCTTGGACTTCCGTTCTTTTTGCACTCTTGATCTTTTGACTTCGTCTTTTGTCTTTTTCTTCGATAAAAGCCCGTGAAAGCCCGTGTTTTCTCCCCTTTTCACATGTTCGTCCTAAATCACGACAAAAACACAAACCACGCATAATTCTGACATTTACGACATAAAATACACGTTTTGGCTTGGGTATTGTTGTAATTAAGTGGTAAAAGGATGGGTGTTTTCACACCTATCAGTATGATTGACTGAAATATAAGTAAAGACTGAAAAGCAGCGAAATGTATAAGTCCTAGAAAACCTGATACATGTTTATAAAACTGTTTTTATAGTTTGGAAAGACTTATGTTTCAATATGAAAACTGTATTTTAACTAGCTAAGAGCCCACATAGGTCATGAGGTTCAACGGTGCATGAATACTTGGAGGGGTGACCTCATCATGCAATTAGAGGGGATGCCTCTAATTAAATTAGTATGGGTATGAGGGATCAACTCCTTGTGAAGGATGCAAGACACACACCACATTCACCATGAAAATCCTATAAAAACATGTAACTAGAAATAATCTGAATAATTAGGTTAGAAAATATAAGCTAGTACTTTTTTATAAGTCATGATAATTATTAATAAAGTTTATAAAATAATACTATAGGTTAAGGAAATTATTAATCATTAAGTAAATGCATGGTTTTGATAATTAATAATATGTTATGATATATTAATAAAATTTACCTTAAAATGCTTAATTAAATTATGTCATGTTTAATTTAATTAAGTCTAGTAAAATACTTAGGTTATACATGTTTTATTAATTTAAATAAAGTAATCTAAGTCAAGGATTATAAATTAATTTACTAGTTCATGTAGTCAAGTAAAATAATTAATTTATAAAACAAAGTCTAAATAAAAATACTTAGGTTAACAAGTGTCATAATTTTAATAATTGTAACCTAAGTCATGGTTTTTAATTAAATTTACTAGTCATGAATTTAATTTAATTAATTAGCTAAATAAACTGCTTTTATAAAATAGTTCCGAAACCCGAACCCGTGGACAAATAAATCGAGACAAACAACCCCGACCAACACCACTCAACCGGTGGCTGGTGGTGTCAGCCGACTGTCATAAGCAGCCACCCTCCAGCCGGCGGCTGGATGTTTTAGTCGTGTCTTGCCATTGGTTGCTGGAGGTTCGTACCAGCTCTAGCCGGTTGCCACTGGCTAAGTAAAATCCACACCAGCCATAGCCGGTTCCACTGTTTACACTAAAGTCCCACCGAGACCTTAATGGTCTCGGTTGACACTGAAAATCAAACAAGGTTCCCACTGGGGTTCCTTTTCTTGTGGCTGACCAAACCAAAACCACACCGAGACCTAAGTGGTCTCAGCTGGTGGTGCAAACGTGACACCGAGAGTTTAAGACTCTCGGTTTAGGTGTACCCGAGTTAAAACAAACCAAACCAACCTAGTTTCTTGTTTAATCTTTTCTAATAACATGATTTCATGATTTGTTTTTAAAGATTAAAGAACATATGATCTTGATTCAATAAAAGTAAGAAAAGATTAAGGGTTTGGTTGATACAATATGCGTGAATGATTAAAACAAGAACCACGAACACGAACACTAATTATTTGAAGATCAAAAATCAACAATCCCTTGCTCTTTCCAAAACCGGCGACACCCTATGTGTAACTAGGGTTTGTGTTTGATTTTCTAGAAAATAAAAAATGACTAACTTTCTTGTGGTTTTGTTTTACAACTTGGATATTTAGATGGGTTGGGCCGCAAGCCCACCCTTGTCTTGTCTTTAGGCCTCGGCTACAAGGAGCCCAAGACCAACCCATACGTTTTTCGTGATTAAATATTATTCGTGTATTATCGAGTTTTATGTATCGTGAATTAAATGTTATACGAAATGTTCATGATACAATTATATATATACGTAATACTTGTAATTTAACGTCGTGACACGTGTCGTATAATATAATTGGAAATTTTATTTTATTCGTATTTTCACGTGATGTACTGTTCATGGTAATTATATGCGGGTTTTACAACTCTTCCCCTCTAAAATAAATAATTCGTCCCCGAATTATAGATACGAGATTCTTTAAAGGGCATGAATCAACACGACTGTAAGGGCCATAGAACGCGACGTGACAGAAAAGAACATATCTAACTAATGGAAGGAAATGGATGAGAAAGTCCGGATGGACTCCTCCGTTCCAAAGTGGCTTCCTGCTCGAAACGGTCCTCTAAAAGATCATGGCAAAAATAACAATATTAGTCTTCATGACTCTGTCTTGACGATACATAAGAGTTTCTGGTTACCAACCTAAGATAGATCCTCATGAATCTGATTGAGTAGATGAAAGTTAACGTGCGAGGTTATTGACCCGTTACGATACAAAATAGTCTGGAATGGCTGACGTTAGAAACGTCTTAGCAGCGATGTGCGAGACATACTGAAACGTAGTACGTGAACAACTGTGAACGTGATACGTGAACAATTGCGAACATGCTACGTGGAGATAGGGTGAGTGTAAAATGAGAGCACGTAGTGCATGGAGATACGTGCAACATATCATGGACATGATATGAGAGGCGTAGGTGAACATGATATGTAAAACATGTTGTGAATGTGAGACATCCGAGGAGGTAACACCAAATGATATGAGGTGAGACATGGAATGTGTTGGGCCAATGAATGTTTTAACTATGGCCCAGTCTAGATTTGTTTAATTAGACTAAGTATTTACTGATCGCTGAGAGTACCAGCGACAGAGACCATACCAGTGGAAGGCAAAGCCTCATCTAGCACACCAGGAACATTCAAGTCAAAGACAAGTCAAAGACAGCGTCAGAGAAGTCGAAGACAATCTGAAGTCATACTTACCAACGATTATGGATAGCTGGGATGTAGAAGGAATGTGCTGGTGTTCAAGGATCTCTGAGTTGACAATACTCAGAGATCACTTAAGAACCCTAGAAGTCTGGGACAAGCAAAGCTTGTCCAATCCTTTATAGTTTAGGCGGGAGAATCTACCAAGTGTTTTGAGCGGGACAAAACAAGAGATTCAAGATAAAGCCTAGTACGACCTAGTGGGATAAAAGGTGAACAATTGGCAGAACTGTTCACCTAAAGTTGTTTAAATGTATGTATCGATTTGAACATGCATTTAATACGTTGTACTCTTCCATTCAGAAGGTGACACGTATCAACTACTCCCACTAAGGAAGCAACCTCGTACACTATTAATAGGAGTGAGAAAGGAGAATTAAATCAACCCTTGTGCTTGGATAATTTATCTAAGTTCTTTCTCACCTTGGAACCGCTGAGCCCTCAGTTGTCTACCAACGCCTCATTGGTTCCCTTGTAAACTTGAGTCTCGAATCTAGTTTACTTGTTCTAGGGTTCATTTCTTATTGTCTGACAACGAGTGTATTCATAGCACTTTGTAATACTTTGTTTATAATAGTTATTAAAGCATTACGCGTTTGAAAAGTATTTCATTGTGTTTTTCGTGGTTACAAGTGTTATAGTTATAAACAATTGTCATATTAAGGGACTTTTAATTGGTATCAGAGCGGTTTGATTTATAAAACTTTTCATAAACCGTTCTTGTTTTTAAAATCAAGATCTTAATAAGGCTGATACTATACCTCCTCCACCCTTTGGTCAAACTAGTCTAGGTACAACTTCGACCACCACACCGTCCACCACATATACTACCATGCCTACACCAGTTGTAAGCACTGGTAATAATGATGATGACCTTTCCCAACTACTTGATGTTTGAGGGGGGTCACATGTGTCCAATGTTTCAACATTCGATGAAAAAGATTTTTCAAGTTGGAAAAGTGAATTTCTTATATATTTAGATGGCTTAGAACCCTTCTTGATAAAAATCTTAGAAAATGGTCCCTATGTACCACTGGTCGTTTCCTCTACCCCTGAGAGACCCATTAAGAAGCCTATTAAGAAATGGTCTCCAGCGGATAGACGTCTGGCTAACCAGGACAAGAGACTCAAAAGTATCATAGTCTCTTGTCTACCCAAGAACATTATGAAGTCCATCATTAAATGCAACTCTGCTAAGGAGATGTGGACTTAGTTAGTTCTAGGGTATGAAGGTCCAGAGGAAACAAAAGAAACCAAAATCCAAGCCCTTAGACTTAAGTTTAATGCTTTTAAAGCTTTGGAAACAGAAACTGTTGCACAAACTTATACTAGGCTTAAGATTTTGTTGAATGATTTGGGAAACAATGGAGTTGTTCTACCTAAGGCTGAGGTTAATGCTACATTTGTCAATAGTTTACCTAGAAAATAGCTTAGCCTAAATCAGACCTTAAGAGCAAACAATGCTATAAAAATGATACTTTAGCCCAACTATTTGGTAGATATAACTATGAAGAAGGGCTAATTGACTCCATTTACAAATCAGAGACTGACAGGTTTACCACCAATATCACTGGTTCAAAAGCTCTTGTTGCTAACCATTCCTTTCAGGACAGCGACTCTGACATAGAAGAGGACACCAGAAGCAGTCAAGAATTTCTTGATGAATTACATGCTGAGTTCTATGACACAGCTCTTCTAGCTGACCAAAAGAGGTACTACAAGAGATTTGGTAGAGTTGGAGCTGCAAAGGTTGATAAATCCAAGGTGTCATGCTACACTTGTGGAAAGACTGGTCACTATCAGAAGGATTGCTGGTCAAACAAAACCTCCTCTCCAAGCTTCCCTTCATCCAGCAACAACAGCAGCAAGAAGAATTTTTCCACCACACCTTTCAAGCAAACCTCTCACTCTGACTCAGAGGGGAAGAAGGACTACAAAGTTAAGTACAAAGCCTTGAAAGCTGAGCTGTTAAAACTCAACCAGAAAGCTGATGATGCAGAAAAGAAAAAGGATGTTAAGAAGACTAAAAAAGGTCTGATTGTTGCCTCATTCGACTGGGATGATGAACCCCTCACATCTGAGGATGAAGGTACCACTACCGTCAGAGCCTTTATGGTTGTCGTTGATGAAGAACCCGCTGTGGGTAAAAGTGAAGCAAGATTTGGTAAATGGGTGGACATCACCATGAAAAAGGTACAAAGAATGTTATCTATGGCTGAAGGTCCTAATAGAGACCATGTCAGTGACTATACCTTGGTTGACCTCCACTTTGTGGAAGAGCAAAGAAAAAACCTGTTAAACAAATTTCATAGTCTTAAAACAGAGTTAAATCTTTGCCAATCTGAATTAACAAATCTTAAACCATTTGTAAATCTTTCTAATCAACTTCAAAATGAAGAAAGCAAATTATCCATTGAAAATGAGTCTTTATCTGATGAAAACTCAGAACTTAGAAAAACCATTGAAAAATGGAATATGTCTCAATCCACAGTGGAAGAAATAGTCGTTGAATCCATACCTTGTGATATGGTTCAGGCTATTGGGGGAAAGGGTAGATACAAAAACCATATACTTGTTCCCAATGTTAAATTTGTCCCTTCAGATGTTTCTTCTCCATCTTCCACCTCTGTGGATGAGAAAAACTCTGACAAGAAATCAGAGGTACCAGCCCCACCAAGACTCGCTGGTGCTAACCCATCTGATTCCTTGCTTGGCCCAAAACCTCCAACCAAAACCCCTGGGAATTCAATTCTCAAAGTCGCTGATAAAGCGAACAAAAAGGTTTTTGTGGCCAAGGACTCCAACAAACCCACTCCTACCCCTGAAGAGCTTTCACCCACCAATCAACTTCTCCTCACCTTGATGGAAGAAGTAAAGGGGTTGAAAGAACAAATCAACCCCAAAGTTAATAGTACATCTGTTAAATCTCTTGGTGAAGGATCTAGTAGCTCTAATGGGAGAGCTTTGTTCAGACCTTGCAAGCATTGCGGTTTCAAGAATCATTCCTCTGAGGATTTCTCAAAGAAACCAAAATGTATCACATGCGAGTCTACTGAACACACTTCTAGAGAGCATGAGGAGGTCATTGCGGTTCAAAGAACCAGAACTCAAATGAGGTCAAAAACTCCTCACATGCCCTCAAGAAGAGTTGAGCCTAAACCCAGAGACAATTCTCAGGGTTACAGACCAAATCCCCCATGCAAGTACTACGGCTTCTTCGACCATCACTCTGATGAGTGCGAGCATTATCCCGGATGTGACATTTGTGGAAGTATGCGTCATGAACCTAGAGACTGCAACCAAAGAGGGGGAGGAAACCAGAGAAGGACCAATGTCGCTGGTCAGCGACAGTATGGACCCACTGGAAAGTGGGTTCATCATACAAACTAATCTGGCTTTGTTATATCTATGCAGGAATATCTAAAGAAATCTGTTTGGTATCTGGATAGTGGATGCTCCAGACATATGAGAGGGGTTAAACAATATCTGCATAGATATAAAAAGGAGTATGGTCCAAAAGTAGTCTTTGGAGATGACTCCTCAGGGGCTACTAAGGGTTATGGCTCAGTGGATTGTAATGGAATAACCTTTACAAGGGTCGCTTATGTCAATGGACTGAAGCACAACTTAATCAGCATTAGTCAACTCTGCGATGCTGGCTTCAAAGTTCTGTTCACTAAGACCCAAGGAACAATCTTCAATAAAAATGATGACGTTGTTCTAATTGCACCCAGGAGAAGGGATGTGTATGTCATCGACATGACATCTTGTCCAGAAGGGACAAACACTTGTCTCTATGCCAAAGCATCTGATAGTGAAAATTGGCTATGGCATAAGAGACTCTCCCGTCTCAACTTCAAAAACATTAACAAACTAGCCTAGAATGATTTAGTAGCTGGGCTTCCCTCTCTGACCTTCACCAAAGACAGACCATGCTCAGCCTGCGAGAAAGGGAAGCACCACAGAGCCTCATTCAAGACAAAACAATCATTCTCCATAAATAAGTGCCTCCATCTTCTTCACATGGACTTATTTGGACTAGTAAAACCTCAATCCCTTAATCACAACAAGTATACACTAGTCATTGTAGATGAATTCTCCATATTCACATGGGTATTCTTTCTCAAAAGAAAGAGTGATGTTGCTGAAAGAATAATGTCCTTAATCAGAGAAATAGAGAACCTCAATGACTGCAGAGTTAACGCTATCAGAAGTGACAATGGCACTGAATTCAAGAATCATGCCATGGAAGCCTTTTGTGATGAAAAGGGAATATCATAGAACTTTTCTAACCCATGCACCCCTGAACAAAATGGTGTCGCTAAAAGAAGAAACAAAACCTTCATAGAGGCTGCCAGAACCATGCTCAGTGAATCAAGACTTCCCAAACAATTTTGGGGTGAAGCTGTGAACACAGCCTGTCATACACAAAACAGATCCATTATAGTGAAGAGACACGACAAGACCTCTGATGAAGTGTATAGGAAGAGAGCCCCTGATGTAAGCTACTTTTATGTCTTTGGTGCCCTGTTTTCATTCACAACTACAGAGATCACTTGGGAAAATTTGATGAAAAGTCTGATGATGGATTCTTCGTTGGCTACTCTCCCACCTCCAGAGCTTATAGAGTATTCAACATCCGCAGACAAGAACTAGAAGAATCTATCCATGTCACCTTCAATGAAGCAGATGCTATCATCAATCACACCAACACAGAAGAATGTGACATTGACTTCAATGAAGTTAAATCATATCCAGAGGATGATTTCTCAAATCCCAAGGAATCATCTAAGGCCTGTCACAAGGACTTCCCTTATGTTCATGCATTTGATCCTCATTCAGTCTCTGACATCACTCCAGAGGTTGGAAATGCTGAACCAATCACTCCACCCACTACAGTGAATGCTGATCTCATTGAACCAATCTCTCCTCTTGATGAAGAGATTATGGATGAAGAAATAATATGTGAAGATCCCTCAGCATTCATTAAACCTATTGTGACTCCTGAACCCACAGAGACTCCTGCTCCTCAATCCAAATGGAGTAGGAACCAAGATATTATTCTGGTGAATATTCTTGGTGAACCCTCTGAGGGAGTCACCACCAGAGGTAAATTGAGATCTCTGGAAACCGCCTCAGTGAATGAATTCCTTTTCGCTGATTTTCTCTTTGAGGATGAACCTAAGAATGTGGCTGTTGCGCTTCTAGATGAAGGGTGAGTTGTTGCCATGCAAGATGAGTTGAATCAGATCAAGAGGAACAAGGTGTGGACTCTGGTAAAAGCTCTAGCTGGGAAGCAAGTGGTTGGAACTAAATGGGTCTACAGAAACAAGAGGGATGAAGCTGGCATGATTGTCAAAAACAAGGCTAGGCTTGTGGTGCTGGGATGTAATCAATCTGAGGGGATTGACTATGATGAAACGTTTGCACCTGTAGCAAGATTAGAAGCTATCAGAATCTTCCTAGCCTTTGCAGCTTATATGGGGTTTACTATATACCAAATGGATGTGAAGAGTGCTTTCCTAAATGGGAAGCTTGCAGAGGAAGTATATGTCTATCAACCCCCAGGGTTTGAAAGCAGTGAGTATCCAGATCATGTCTGCAGACTTCACAAAGCACTCTATGGGCTAAAACAAGCACCTAGAGCCTGGTATGAAACCCTATCAAAATTCTTACTTGAAAATAAATTTGTCAGAGGTACCATTGATTAAACCATGTTCACTTATAGGTCCAAGGGTGATGTCATTTTAGTACAGATTTATGTGGATTATATAATTTTTGGTTCAACCAATATTACATTGAGCAAACAGTTTGCCAAACTAATGACCAAAAAATATGAAATGAGCATGATGGGGGAATTAACTTTTTTCTTGGGTTTTCAAATTAAACAAAATTCAAAAGGAATTTCCATTTGTCAAGAAAAATATGTTAAGGATTTGCTCAAGAAGTATGATCTGTCAATTGTGCATCAATGAAATGCCCCATGCTTCCTCCCAACAACTTGGGAGCTGATGACTCAGGGGTCTCTGTTAATGAGACCTTATATAGAGGCATGATTGGGTCACTGATGTACCTCACAGCAAGCAGACCAGACATACAATTTGCCACATGTCTCTGTGCTAGGTACCAAGCTAACCCCAAGGAATCCCACCTTGTAGCTGTCAAAAGAAGTTTCAGGTACTTAAAAGGATCTCCCACATTGGGTCTCTAGTATCCTAATGGATCAGGCTTCCACCTCAAAGCCTACTCATACTCTGACTACACTGGGTTCTGTCTTGATAGAAAGAGCACCTCTGGGAGTTGTCAAATCCTTGGAGGAAAGTTAGTATGCTGGAGTGCCAAGAAACAAAACTTTGTGGCCATGTCATCAGCTGAAGCTGAATACGTAGCGGCCGTTGGTTGTTGTGCTCAAGTTCTCTGGATGAAAAGTCACCTGGCTAATTATGGGATCATTTATGAAAAGGTTCCCATATTTTGTGACAACACAAGTGTTATAGCCATCTCCAATAATCCGGTACTTCATTCCAGAACTAAGCATATTGACATCAGGTATCACTTTATCAGAGACCATATTTTAAAAGGTGATATTGAGCTTCATTTTATACCCACTGAATACCAGCTCGCTGATATATTCACCAAGCCTCTGGCTGAGCCAAGTTTTACTAGGTTGGTTGTTGAGCTGGGTATGCTCAATATTGGTAAATAAATCTGATAAATGATCTTTGTCTCTGGGCATTAAAGGGAATTGAATGTAACGAGGTAGTTACATTCCAATGAGAGTTAATATATTCCCATATTTAATTCAAATGATTATCCTTTATTGTCAACAACTTTCCCGCTTTCCAAGGGACAGAAAAATCACATGAAGAGTCAAGGGTCCCACTTTTCTTAAAAGGTAATTTTTGCATTAAATGCTTTAATTGTAAAACGGCTAAACCTTTTATCAAAACCCTTGACTCATTTTTCAAACTTCACATTACTCATTACTTTCACACACACATACTATTCATCTTCTCCAAAACCTCCATTTCTTCATCACATCAACAATGGCGTCTTCATCAACAAGCACTGCTTTCACCGTCCTGGCCGCCTCAAACGTAGATTTTGGGATACATGATGGTAATATTGCATTAAACAATTGTGTAGCTCTCTTGGAACACAACAATTCCCTCTACCAACCATTGTTCTCCTTCCTCAAGAACTCCATCATTTTTTAAGCCATTACTAGAGTACCTTCCACATGCTACCACCAATACTTGAAGGAGTTCTGGTATAGCACCGAAGTTGATCAAACCTCTTCACACATCACCTTCAACCTTTCCACACATCCCCAACCTCTCACTTTTGATCTTCACACCTTTTCCAAAGTAATTGTACTTCCAGTCAATGAAGGCATGTCCGCTGTGCCTGCCAGCGCCACGATAAAGAAGGCTCTGGCTACCCTTCGTCATCATGACGACAATGATAAACCTTTCACCACCCAAGGTTTCCAGAACAATTCACTGATCATAGTGAACTACTTTTCACCCATCTGGAGGACGCTGATGCTATACATTGTGAAATGTCTGGGTGGAAACCAGGGGTCTCATGATCAACTTAATGGAGTCCAGCAAGCAATTGCTTACAGCTTAATCTGGGGGCAAGATATAGGGATCGTTCACATACTTTACTATGACCTCATTGCAAAGCTAGAAAACAAAGGGAAGAAGAATAGACTAGACACCATCTGTTACACAAGATATCTCTCTCTTCTCTTAGAAGATATGCTGGGTGAAGGCTACACAAATGATGAACTTCTCTCCTTCTCTCCTTATCACATCACTGCTGCTTCACTAAAGACTCCTTTGGAAGATGAATTGCCTCTCAGCAGGCACATGATGCAGGTCGCTGGGCTACTGGTTGCTGATGGAGAGCGCTTGATCCCTCACAATGAGGTGAATGCTGAAAGACTAACTGACAAGTCTCTGTTAAAGACCTCTGTGCAGTCTTCTTCTCAGCCCAAGGTGCCCAAGGAAAAGAAGAAGAAGAGGAAAGACATCCCCCTTTCCTCTTAAACCCCTTTTGTTAATCCTTCCAAGACTAAGAAGACTAAGAAGAACCCATCCCCTTCTCTGGAGGATGTGGTTGAAGAGCCCACCGCTGACAAACAACCTGAGTCTAGCGTCTCCCAGTCAGCAGAGACGACTAAGAACCTTCTCAACGCTGATATCTCTCAGGTATTAGTTTGCCATTTTATTCTCTTGGAGGTTCACATACAATCACTCTCAACATTCTGTAGGAGAGAGTGATGAATTCTTAGGGTTTACCTCAACCCATAGAGTGTCTGTGTCAACACCTAGAACTCTTAGGATTATCTGTACACTCTGTCTTAACACAAGGATATGATTCATTTGTGATCATAACGCAACCCGATGATCCTTCACCCTCTGGACTGTGCTCTTGTCCATAACAACTTGAGCATGCTATAGGTCCCGACCCAGAGTCTCTACACTTCACGTAGTCTCTGGGTCCCCTCATATGAAAAGAGTCCCAAAGAATTTATTCTTTTGGGGGGACTGAATAATCACCCTCAGTCTTCCTAGGGGCAGCGATAAAAGGCTACCATTACCTTCAAATATGTCACAACTAAAAGAGTCCCAAAGAATTTATTCTTTTGGGGGGACTAAATAATCACCCTCAGTCTTCCTAGGAGCAGCGATAAATGGCGACCTTTAACTTCCATGAATTCACAAGTAAAAGAGTCCCAAGGAGCAATCCTTTAGGAGGAGCTGGATAATCACACCCAGCTATCCTAGGGGCAGCGAACGGCGACCATTCACCACATAATTTGCACAAATCAAAAGAGTCCCAAGGAGTAATCCTTATGGGGGAGCTGGATAATCACACCCAACTATCCTAGGGGCAGCGAATAGCGACCCTTCAACATAACTATTTCACACTTAAAAGAGTCCCAAGGAGAAATCCTTAGGGGGGGTTGGATAATCACACCCAGCTTTCCTAGGGGCAGCGAATGGCGATCTATAACTTCATAATTTTTTTCACATTGGTTACTAAAAAATATCATAACAGGCTCATAATCTTCATGAAGAACAGCAGAACGATGATGCCTATTCCATTGCTAGTGATGAAAATGTTGAAGCCCCCCACCCCACATAGATCTCGATGCCATGTCAAACATTAATTCCATGCCAGAGGATGAGGTCTTCATTTTTGAAGATGACTTGACCATTTCAGATTATGCTGATATGGATGCTGATGATGACCAAGTTACATCAAAGTTAAAACCCATCTCCTTCCCATCAATGCCTAATGTGCAAGAACTGGATGCTAAGCAACTATTGAACCAGAGGCTCTGTACACCAACCCCAGTTCCCTTCCCAACTTTACCAAATCTCATGGAATTGGGGGCGAAGCAACACTTAAAACACTTACAAAACCTCAAGCCTGTCCACGTTCCTTGAATGAAAGATGTTCAGGAACTTGCCGCTGAGGTTCTCTGGGGCAAGAGGGGTGACATCAGTAAAACCAAGCCCAAAGTCACAAATGATGTCATCATCTCTGAATTGCAAACACTCACCCATGCTGCTGAGGAACTCACCACCACCCTAGAGACTTCACTAACTTCATCTGTGGAGTCCTCTATTACTGCATTGCTTCTTCAACTACTGGGAAATGCCTTGCAAACTCACCTCCCAGCTGTTCTAGACCAGAGCCTTCAGCAATACATACCCTCAGTCCTCACAACAGCTGTCAAAGCAAATGTTGCAGCTATTGCCAAGGCGTCTGAGCCTTCAAGAAAACTTCTTCAGGAGCTTTTACAAGAGGAACTTAAAGAAATCTGCTTATGTGTCCATCAAGAATTTTTTAAGTTCCTCGAGCCTGGATCAGGCACAGCTACTACCGGCGCTATGCTTGAGGGGGAGAATTCAGCAACCTCCACCTCTGAAGAAGAAGCAAACACCGCTCCACCTAAGGGGGAGCAATCACTTAAACAACCAACACCTTCAACAGGGATTCCAACACCAAAACCTCTCAGATCCTTCAACCCCATCACTAAAGCAGTAAAGGACAAGGGAAAAGGAATTGCCATTGAACAACCTGAAATAACCCTGCACTCCCTCCAAGAAGAAGGCGGATCCACAGCCAAGCTCTCCAAACACTCTGACCTGAACAAATTTAAGAGCGCTGATGAACCACCACTTACCTCAGAGCAGGCAAAGGCTCAAATCTTGGAACACCAAAGGCTTGAAAACATCAGAGCAGCTGAACTCAAGAGCAAAGAAGCTCTGAACTAACTCTCTCCTGCTGTAAAGGAAGCTCAGTTGGTTAAGCTCAAAGAACTGGAAGTTAAAAGGAGCAACCTTCAAAAGGAATATGAAAGAATTGTGAACCAAAGAGCTGAAGCCGGTCAAATCACCAAGTATGCATGTTACACTGACAAATACAACAGAGTGGTGATGACCCTTTACAGAGAAAACAAACTAACCAACTACAAAGTCTTCAGTGACTTTAAACTCAGAGATCTAGGCCTCTCTGAATGGTTAGAAATGTTGTCTCTTGCCCAAAAGAAGACTGGGCATGGTGCTGCCCAAATGATGAAAAACATTCAAGCAAAGCTGAATTGGGTAAGAGACACGGCAAAGAAGCCGAAGGTACCTCTGCCTCCTCAACTCTCACAACAACAACCTTCTCAAGGACAAAGGAAAAGAAAAACCCAAATGGGGCCTCTGGTGGAGAAGTTGGTCACTGAGAATATTGTTGTAGATGGGATGCACAGAAACTTGGTACTACCCAAAGAGATCACTAAACCAGTAGGGGGCAAGTATACTCAGAACCAGAGACAGGTATGGTCTTCATGAATGGTAATTGTGAGTATTGCTTTCAGCGGATGAATGAACTACATCTGGCATCAACCATCCAGCTCATCAGACTCAAACAGGGCATCCTAATGAATTGCAAATTGGCTGAGGATTTTGACATTGAATTTGAGCTAGTCATCAACTCTAGAAGTGACAAAGTTGAAGCCCAGAGAATTTGTCATCAAGGACTCGATCACTGAAGAACCTTTTTATTTTTGTTTATGTTTACACCACTGGGTGTTCTTGTAATAGACTAGGTTCTTTATGTTTAATAAAACTCTAAGGTATGTTTGTTAAATTATGTGTAAGAAGAAGCTGTGTACTCACTTACAATAATTTTATACTTAGTATAATTTATAAACAAATAGGGGGAGATTGTTGGGCCAATGAAAGTTTTAACTATGGCCCAGTCTAGATTTGTTTAATTAGACTAAGTGTTTCCTGATCGCTGAGAGGACCAACGACAGAGACCAGACCAGTGGAAGGCAAAGCCTCAGCTGGCACACCAGGAACATTCAAGTCAAAGACAACGTCAGAGAAGTCGAAGACAATCTGAAGTCATACTCACCAGCGATTATGGATAGCTGGGATGTAAGGAATATGCTGGTGTTCAAGGATCTCTGAGTTGACAATACTCAGAGATCACTTAAGAACCCTAGAAGTCTGGGACAAGCAAAGCTTGTCCAATCCTTTATAGTTTAGGCGGGAGAATCTACCAAGTGTTTTGAGCGGGACAAACCAAGAGATTCAAGATAAAGCCTAGTACGACCTAGTGGGACAAAAGGTGAACAGTTGGCAGAACTGTTCACCTAAAGTTGTTTAAAGGTATGTCTCGATTTGGACATGCATTTAATACGTTGTACTCTTCCATTCAGAAGGTGACACGTATCAACTACTCCCACTAAGGAAGCAACCTCGTAAACTATAAATAGGAGTGAGAAAGGAGAATTAAATCAATCCTTGTGCTTGGATAATTTATCTAAGTTCTTTCTCACCTTGGAACCGCTGAGCCCTCAGCTGTCTACCAGCGTCTCATTGGTTCCCTTGTAAACTTGAGTCTTGAATCTAGTTTACTTGTTCTAGGGTTCATTTCTTGTTGTCATTCAACGAGTATATTCATAGCACTTTGTAATACTTTGTTTATAATAGTTAATAAAGCATTACGCGTTTGAAAAGTATTTCATTGTGTTTTTCGTGGTTACAAGAGTAATAGTTATCAACAATTGTCATATTAAGGGACTTTCAGAATGTGACGTGAAGCGTCTGTCTAAGGATGGAAAGTTTATTAAACTTGAGTCTGGTCTCCCAAGCTTTCTGCAAAATCTACTAGAACGAGAATGTGAACAAAATCGTAAGGTAGAATACGATCATGAACGTGAACGACGTTAATAAGTGTGTAAACACTTATCCTTTTGCCACTAAAATCAAGGAAAAACAAGACCTAATCATGTGTTTAGTATCATAAAAGTCGAAATTACGCGTGGTTTTGTGTTTTTGTGTAAAATAGGTACAAATGATCAAAAGGAAAGAAAATACGGGATTTCACGGTCAAATGTTGAAGAAAAGTCCAAGAAAAAGACGAAGGCAAAGTCAAAAGACCAAAAGTGTGCCAAAGATCACGAAAGCCGGCAAAATCGACACGGGTTTAAATAAAGATCAAGGAAGTCAAATTCAAAGTTCGATTTTTAGCGGATTTAACTTTATTGGGCCAAATGGGTCCCACATTTGGGTTAATGGGCTCAAAAGCCCATTTGGAGTTATTAAGTTGCTAGAGTTGATTAAAAGCCCAATATGACCCAAATTACCCATATTATGAGACGGATTGGAAGAAGATCAAACAGATCGGGCCATAAAGCCCATTTGCAAAGATAAAGAAGGAACGGTTGGAAAATGTTTAAAACAATTTGGGCCATGCCATTATACAAACATGGGACGGTTAAAACTTCACCCAGTCAACCAATTTACTTGGTCAACTCTGTCACACACACGTATTTAATTTACCCATCCCACATGTGTTTCGTTACAACCAAAGCAAACCACCCACCTTATTTCTCTCTCAACAAAAACGCAGTCACCACCCATTTTATCCAAATCCTAATTCACCCTTTATAAAAAATTACCCAATGAAAATTGGGGGTTTTTACCCAATTCGTGTGATTCACACGCGCCTAAATAAATCCCCCCTTATATCGGAGGTGCACACCATGGTGGTCCTCATCTCCATCATCAACGTGGCATCTACTCCCTCTTTTGATTGGTTGTGACAACACCCAAAACTCCCTTCACCAATCAAATTACTCCACATCATCAGCAAAAACAAACACAAGAAGCACACCACCCATCCACGGTGGCAATTCGTGTGATGGGTAGTGATTTTCCACCGTTAGATGAAGAAATTGAAGAAAGAGAAGAAAAGTGAAGGATTAAACGGCTCAGATTAAATTCCTTACTCAAGAAGCTTCATGAAGAAGCCTTGGGGGTTGGCTATAAAAACCCCCTTCATCTGTAATTTGGAGTAGCACTTTTTATTATTTTTTTTAATTTCTGCAATTTAGTTTTTAGGTTTAATGTAATTTTTATTTTCCAGTATTTGTACTCTTTTAATTATTAATGAAAACTTATTTCAATAAATTTCGTCTCAAATTAAATTTCTGTCAAGTTTAATTATCATCTTTAATCTGTTTTTTTTATTACTGTTTGTTGTTATTATAATTGATAAAAAAAATAAAAAAATAAAAAGAAAGTGGAAATCATCTTCCCCCACTGGGAAGACCTTAAATTGGTTCGAAGTACTTGGTTCGAGACATTTTGTTGGTTCGATGCTTTGGTGAGATTTAAGGTGTTTAATTCGGTTAAACCAAAAGGGAGCTCAGCGCTCACCCTTCGGCTCAACGGTGTCGACACAAGGTGATAAATCTTTTAATTTTTATGTTAAGTTTTTTTTTTAGATTAATGTTTGTTTGTTTATGATTATTAAGTTCGGCTTATTTAAGTTTGAGTTTGTTGAATCTGCTTATCTTTGTTTTACTTACTGTTTGGTTTAATTTTGCCTATAGGTATAAGTTGCTTATTTTATTTTGCTTATAACTGCTTATTAGGGTATTTTTTTTAGTTTGGCTTAGACTTTTGTTTAGATCTGCTTATTTTGGTTAGTAACTGATTGAGTTTTTGTTGGTTAATGATTATTTCTGTTTTATATGTTGCTTAAGTTTTGCTTATTTAGTTTTGATTGGATCTGCTTTGCTTATTTGGATTTGGCTCTAGATAATCTGTCCGTTTGTTTATTTGATTCGTAGGGTATTTTGCTCACTTATCTGTTTTAGATTTTTTATTTCAGTTTATATTCTGCTTTTTGGACTTGTTGGGTTTGCTTATTTGTTATCTGCTTATTTGATTCAGCTTATTTGCGTTATCTGCTTATTGTTAGTTTTTATTTAATGCTTATTTGATTTTCTTTTCCTGCTGCTATTTACTTATTTGGTTTGTTTGGTTTAACTGCCTGCACAACTCTCAGACCCTTTTGGTATGAGATATCAAAATATTCCAAAAAAAAAAATATTAGCAAAAATTTGTCTCCACCAGATTCGAACCTGCGACCTATAGCTTAGTTGTCCAACGACATAACCAGTTGCTCTAAGCCTTATTTGTGTTTATTATCACACTATTTCATTAATATACTTTATTAATCTGTATCTGTCACTGCATTTTTTAAATACGTTTTTTACAAGTTTTATTTAAATTGTTTTAGTTTTTTTAAATTAGTTAAAAATCAATTTAGTTTAATTAAAAATAGTTTTTAAATAGATAGTTTTCAGATTTTGTTTAAATTAGTTTTAAATATTTAAATAGTAAGTTTTACATAGATTTAATTTTTATTTAAAGTTTTAGTAAGGATATTTTAAAATTAGTTCAAATAGTAGTTAATTAAATAGTTTTTAATATTAAATAGATTTTAGTCTAAAAATACCAAAATACGTTTCACCAAGAACAACTTATTCACGTAAGTCCGATATCAATTTCGAGTCGAGTCGAGGAACGAAAAATAGATCTAAAAAGAATCTGTAAAAATTCAAATATTAAAATGGCGCCGCTGCTGCTTCGCTCGTTACGATTGACGATTTCGTGAGACGTTTGGATTTTGGGATCCGTTCATTTTGAACGTTACTTTCTTGCACAAAATCAAAAACACACAAAAAAAATCAAAAACTTAAAAATACAAAAAAATTAAAAATCACAAAAGCAAATTCTTTCCTAAGATTTGCAACAAAAAAATTAAAAAATCCAAAAGTAATACTTTTTCCTAAAAGTATTACACCAAAAATATTACGTATTAGTGTTATTTTTCTTAATTCGATTTCTTTCGATTTTTCTTGTGAATATATATTTTTCTAAAAAAACAAAAAGATTTTTCATTTATTATATTATATTACGTAGCACAATAAATTTACCTACTTTTCAAATAAGGCGTTAGTTGGGATTTCATCACCTAACTATTGTATTCGCATCCTAAACAAAATAAAAGGGCAAAATAGATAAATACTAGTAAGACGTTTGAACTCGATATATACAAACTATAAGGTGGGTATAAGCCGACGCGCTATAAAAGGCCGTCTAAGGAAAAAGGGTTTTTAAATGCTTTGTGCCACCTCATTTCCCCGCTTGCTTGTGCGTATATTGAGAGGAACGACTGATTATTGGTCTGCCAACTCAATTAGTATTAAGTATATATTTTTGTAGCTTTTTAATATTGCACATCGAGAGGGAAAATCCTTTTCCTCTCAAAGTCGACCGAGGTCACCTACCTCATTCCAAGTTTTAATTGTATGCGCACTCGTACGCGTACATACATACCGATTGGTGTACCAAATTCTTCCAGTTCTTCCACAAAGAAGAAGAAGAAGAAAAACAAAAAGACCGTCATTCAATCCGATCCCGAGAATCGAGCTTTCGACAATACGATGGCAACGGATAATCGACCAATGATTGAGATTCTCCAATCTCACGTTGAAGGAAACGATGACGCGATTGTGGTGCCGGATATTGGAGCTAATCATTTTGAACTTAAAACGGGTTTTATTCAAATGGTTTCCGCTACACCATTTTTAGGCCGTACTAATGATGATCCACACGCTCATATCAAACGTTTCATACAATTGGCAAATACCGTCAAATACAATAGGGTGCCACAAGAGGCCATTCGTTTACAACTCTTTACTTTTTCCCTCGAGGGACAAGCCCGGATTTGGCTTGATAAGGAACCACCCCAAAGTATTACTACCTGGATTGATTTAGAGACCAAGTTCATTAACTACTTTTTTTCACCATCACGGACCACCTCTTTAAGGAATGAAATCATTACCTTTGAACAAAAATATGGGGAAACGTTTAGTGAGTCTTGGGATCGATTTAAAGAGCTTCTAAGAAAATGTCCACAACACGGTTTCACTAAAGTGCATCAAATTAATACGTTTTACAATGGTTTAACTCTCAATGACCAAGACTCACTTAATAGTGCCGCGGGGGGCAATATTCTGGTGAAATCAATGAACGAGGCTTGGGCCATAATTGAAAACAAGGCTAAAGTACAAACCAAGAGTGTTAGGGCCACTATGGCAAGTGCTAGTTCTAGTGAGAACGACAAGAGAATCGATAAGCTTACTTCGCTTGTTGAATCAATTGTTTTACAAACTCAAGCCATCAATGGTCAAGTTAATGCCTTGAAAGAAACTAGTGAAACGTGTGAGACTTGTGGTGGACCACATTCGTATTTTAATTGTGACAAGGTTTACAATCAACAACAACAAGTTTGTGCTTATAACACCAATGCTAATGAAAGGGTTCAATTCAAACCAAATGTTGATGTTAACCATTTGTCTTATAAGAGTACTAACTATTTGGCTCCCCCGGGTTCTGTAGCTCCACAAAGACCACCCCCACCCGCCCAAAATACCCAATACCAAAATAGGAACCAAGGTCCTCAAATGGGTAATTTTCAAGGGAATGCAAATCAAGGGAATTTTAATGGTCAAAATCAAGGGTTTCAAAATAATAACCAAGGTTTTTATAATAACAACGGTTTTCAATATCAAAACCAAGGTTTTCCTAATCAAGGGGTTAACAATCAAGGGTTTAATCAAATGAACATGCACAACCCTCAAATGGACTTGGTTCTACAAAAATTGACCGAACACGAGAAAATCATGAAAGCAATGCAAGAATCTACTAGACAAATGCAAGAGTCCAACGATAAGAAATTTTTGACAATGATTCAAGCTTTTAGACCTCAAGGAGCCTTACCATCCAATACCGAGATTAACCCTCGTGCTAATGTGAGTGCTATCACTACTCGAAGTGGAGCCACTTTAGTGGGACCTTCCATCTCTTCGCCCATAAAGGAGAGACAAGGCCCGGAGGTCATAATGAGTAATCCTACTCCCCTTCGGTGATTCCTCCCACTACCACTCCTAGTACTAGTGCTCCATTGCCTAATGAGCCTATCCCTAAGGTTGTTCAAGAAGCGAGTCCTTCTCCTTCTAAACCTTCAAAGTCTAAGCCTAATATCCCCTATCCCTCTAGGTTAGACAAGGCTAAAGTGCTCACCAAAGATGACGTTCATGTCTCCAACTTTTTGAAAATGATTTCCAACGTCAATTTTAACATTAGCCTTATTCAAGCACTTGCTCAAATGCCAAAATTTGTGAAAATGTTCAAAGATTTGCTTAATAAGAAAGAAAAAATGGTTGAGCTCGTGAATACTCGTTTAAATGAGAATTGTTTCGCGATTCTTCTCAAAGAGCTTCCCGAAAAGCTAGGAGATCCCGGACGATTCGTGTTACCTTGCTCGTTTCCTCAAATCGATGATTGTATGGCTTTAGCGGATCTCGGCGCTAGCATCAATCTTATGCCACTCTCGGTTTGGAAACAATTATCATTACCCGGCCTTGTACCGACTCGTATGACTCTAGAGTTAGCTAATCGAACTCTCGCATACCCCGTTGGTATTGCCGAAGACGTTTTTGTTCGAGTTGGTACATTCACTTTTCCCGTGGACTTTGTCGTCGTCGACTATGAAATGGATCTTCGTATTCCGTTAATACTTGGTAGACCATTCTTACGATCCGAAAGAGCTTTAGTCGATGTAGCCCAAGGGGAGTTAATTCTTAGGGTTAGGGATGAACAACAAGTTTTTAAAATGGGAAAAATCACAACAAAATCAAATGGAAAAGAGTCGGTCAATATGATTGATGTTCTTAATTATGATAATGACGAGATTTTTATTAATCCTTTTGGAATTGAAAAGTCTAATCAAAATGATTTTGTGATAAACTCATCCCTTCCCTTAGAGTCTCAAAATTTTGAAACTCCTATTTATGATACCTCTAGTGATGACACTTCTTCAAGTGATCACACTATCTTCGGTTTAGACGACCCGTCTTTTGACCCACCCACTTTTGACCCACACATTTTTGATAAACCAATCTTTGATACTTACGATGATGACACTTCTTTAAGTGATCTCGTTAACTTTGATGACCCACCCCATGATCTTAATGCATCTCATATCTCTATGAGTGATTCTTCCATGGAAACTCCTTTTGACTTTTATACTCTAATTTTAGAAGTCATGACTTTTGAGGAGGATCCTCCACTCTTAGAGATCATTCCTAATTTAGAGGTTATTCCATTTGAGGGGGATTTAGATATCTTTTTAAATACCTATTTTCCTCAAGAGGATGAGTTTTCCTATGACTCCGATGATACTTATGTTTTCACATCAAGTTTGGACGAGGACGACTTTCCCACTTTGGATTTTGATGATATTTTGAGCTTAAATGTCAACACCTCTTGCTATTTTCCCGTTAAGGAACCGATGTTTGATCCCGGAATAGAGACTTTTGTGCTTTCATTGCCATATCACCATACTACTCTTTCATGTAAGAAATTTTTGCCTAAGGATACTCCACTTTTCTTTGACTTGCGTGATTTTACCACCTCGGGGTTTATTTCCTTTTGTGATGGAAATTATGTGTTTGACCCGGGTGGATTTTCATGGGGTATGCCTTATATGACTTTGTTTCACCTTTATCATGGAGAGATTTTCCTCCCTTGGAAATCTCGGTTTTCCCATGATTTTCCCATTTGAATGATGACATTCGGGAAATCGAGTCGAGCTAGAGACTCGTGATAAATAAATCAAGCATCGTTTAACTAGGTTAGATTTTTACCTTTACCATCCTTTCCACCCTTTTTCACCTTTCACCCATTTTCACCAATAAGTGTAGGGGGAGCCAAGTAGGTTGTTTGTGTTGTGATGTTGTGTGCAGGGACATGTGCTTTAATGATCCACTTTTGGTGCTTTTGACGCGACCCGTAATCACGCTTTCCCGTGTACCCGGTTCCTTCGATAAGTTTTTGCTATTGTGATTCAATCATGTATATAAATAAAACGAATAAATGTAATCACTTTAGTTGTCTCTTCCTTAGCTCGATTTAAACAAACGTACTCAGTGTCCTAAGTGTAGGGGAGTTTATTCTCCCACATGCTTAAACATTGAGGACAATGTTTATATTAAGTGTAGGGGGACTTCTATCGAATTTTAGTGGGCTTTTCCATGAATTTGACCCCATTTAACCGGAAAATTTAAAAAAAAAATTCAACGTTTTTCAAATTTTTGATCTATTTTGGCCTAATAGTTTTTCATTTATTTTCTTTCCTTTTGTCATCGTATCGTAATAATTTCCATTTCAAGAATAAAGTCAAAAAATAAATAAATGAATAAAATGGTTTTAACAAGTTTAGATATCTTTGATATATTAGGCCCGTCGTGAATATTTTGACTCAACCCGAGTTTACTTATCCAAGTTTACTCTAGCTAGTATCCTTAACCATACGGACCTTAATTGTTTTATTAGGCTAAGCATCCGCGAGTCTCATTCCTTGAGATTTTAAATTGTGGAGAACGAGAGATGATAGAGTTGATAATAAGCTTAAGGGTTAATTCTTCCTTATATGAGTTTTTGTGGCTCTTTCTTCCCGCTTGTATGTTTAATTGCTTAATAAATGAGGATTTTTGCGGTGTCGATTCGATATCTTAACTCTTAGCCAAATCTTTATTCTCCTTGTAATTAAAGCATGAACACATTGAGGGTGCCAGCGTTGTGGACTTCCGACTAAGGTGGCTCATAACCACTAAGTAGGAGGTATTCAGACCATGGGACCGCGGCATTTGGCCTACTATATATATCATAAATAAATAAAGAATAAGATTAAAACATGACCTCAAGGAGCCTTAGGGTGTGGGGCATGTAGCACGAACCTTGTCATTAGAGCCTTAGGGTGTATGGCATGGTAAGTGTTGAATAAAAATTGATCCAAAAATCAATTCTCTCGTTTATCGTTCAAGGAGCCTTAGGGCGTGGACAATAGATGAGGAGCATTTTTACATCTTAAAGAGCCTAAGGGTATATGATGTGAATTTGCTAAACTCCACATAAAGTCAATATGACTTTGGAGGAATAATTAATAAGTAGTACTATTTGGCCAAATTTTGGGTCCGGGAATTTATTCCCCAAATCGTGTTAAATCATCCTTGATGTGGGCTTACTTTAGTGACAACGTTTTTGAGGACGAGGTTAGGTTTTGAGTGTCGGGTTTGCACCGTTTGGCCTTCATTTTTGGACTAATAATTATCAAATAAGTCAAATGAGCCTACGGGTGAATGACAATCAATAAAATCTAGAGATACAACGTAGGAATTGGAGAAAGAGTATTACACAATTGTCTTATATAAGTGGTTTTAACTTAAGGACTTATGGTAAACAATGATCTCGTTTTTAAGCTTGGTATGGGGAACGTGAAACTTGAGGGTGATTAATATTCATGACACCAAAGCCCTAATCTAAGTCTTAGATTTCTTTACAAGCTTCTTCCATCAAATAAATTCCAAGTTAATAAATTATTATAACTTTTGCTTCCTTTTAAGTTTTTATCTTCCCGTCATAGTAATAATAGTATATCTTAATAAAGGCCATGATGGGTTAAATATAAGAAAAAATGTAACTTAATGCTTTAAAACTATGCATTGCATGGGGTCATTGCAATGGTCAAGTGTAGGGGATTTAATAAGTGTGTAAACACTTATCCTTTTGCCACTAAAATCAAGGAAAAACAAGACCTAATCATGTGTTTAGTATCGTAAAAGTCGGAATTACGCGTGGTTTTGTGTTTTTGTGTAAAATAGGTACAAATGATCAAAAGGAAAGAAAATACGGGATTTCACGGTCAAATGTTGAAGAAAAGTCCAAGAAAAAGACGAAGACAAAGTCAAAAGACCAAAAGTGTGCCAAAGATCACGAAAGCCAGCAAAATCGACACGGGTTTAAAGAAAGATCAAGGAAGTCAAATTCAAAGTTCGATTTTTAGCGGATTTAACTTTATTGGGCCAAATGGGTCCCACATTTGGGTTAATGGGCTCAAAAGCCCATTTGGAGTTATTAAGTTGCTAGAGTTGATTAAAAGCCCAATATGGCCCAAATTACCCATATTATGAGACGGATTGGAAGAAGATCAAACAGATTGGGCCATAAAGCCCATTTGCAAAGATAAAGAAGGGACGATTGGAAAATGTTTAAAACAATTTGGGCCATGCCTTTATACAAACATGGGACGGTTAAAATTTCTCCCAGTCAACCAATTTACTTGGTCAACTCTGTCACACACACGTATTTAATTTACCCATCCCACATGTGTTTCGTTACAACCAAAGCAAACTACCCACCTTATTTCTCTCTCAACAAAAACGCAGTCACCACCCATTTTACCCAAACCCTAATTCACCCTTTATCAAAAATTACCCAATGAAAATTGGGGGTTTTACCCAATTCGTGTGATTCACACGCGCCTAAATAAATCCCCCCTTATATCAGAGGTGCACACCATGGTGGTCCTCATCTCCATCATCAACGTGGCATCTACTCCATCTTTTGATTGGTTGTGACAACACCCAAAACTCCCTTCAACAATCAAATTACTCCACATCATCAGAAGACAAACACAAGAAGCACACCACCCATCCACGGTGGCAATCCGTGTGATGGGTAGTGATTTTCCACTGTTAGATGAAGAAATTGAAGAAAGAGAAGAAAAGTGAAGGATTTAACGACTCAGATTAAATTCCTTACTCAAGAAGCTTCATGAAGAAGCCTTGGGGTTGGCTATAAAAACGCCATTCATCTGTAATTTGGAGTAGCACTTTTTATTATTTTTTTTTAATTTCTGCAATTTAGTTTTTAGGTTTAATGTAATTTTTATTTTCCAGTATTTGTACTCTTTTAATTATTAATGAAAAGTTATTTCAATTAATTTCGTCTCAAATTAAATTTCTGTTAAGTTTAATTATCATCTTTAATCTGTTTTTTTATTACTGTTTGTTGTTATTATAATTGATAAAAAAATAAAAAATAAAAAGAAAGTGGAAATCATCTTCCCCCACTGGGAAGACCTTAAATTGGTTCGAAGTACTTGGTTCGAGACATTTTGTTGGTTCGATGCTTTGGTGAGATTTAAGGTGTTTAATTCGGTTAAACCAAAAGGGAGCTCAGCGCTCACCCTTCGGCTCAACGGTGTCGACACAAGGTGATAAATCTTTTAATTTTTATGTTAAGTTTTTTTTAGATTAATGTTTGTTTGTTTATGATTATTAAGTTCGGCTTATTTAAGTTTGAGTTTGTTGAATCTGCTTATCTTTGTTTTACTTACTGTTTGGTTTAATTTTGCGTATAGGTATAAGTTGCTTATTTTATTTTGCTTATAACTGCTTATTAGGGGGTTTTGTTTAGTTTGGCTTAGACTTTTGTTTAGATCTGCTTATTTTGGTTAGTAACTGATTAAGTTTTTGTTGGTTATTGATTATTTCTGTTTTATATGTTGCTTAAGTTTTGATTATTTAGTTTTGATTGGATCTGCTTTGCTTATTTGGATTTGGCTTTAGATAATCTGTCCGTTTGTTTATTTGATTCGTAGGGTATTTTCCTCACTTATCTGTTTTAGATTTTTTATTTCAGTTTATATTCTTCTTTTTGGACTTGTTGGGTTTGCTTATTTGTTATCTGCTTATTTGATTCAGCTTATTTACGCTATCTGCTTATTGTTAGTTTTTATTTAATGCTTATTTGCTTTTCTTTTCCTGCTGCTATTTGCTTATTTGGTTTGTTTGGTTTAGCTGCCTGCACAACTCTCAGACCCTTTTGGTCTGAGATATCAAAATATTCAAAAAAAAAAATATTAGCAAAAATTTGTCTCCACCAGATTCGAACCTGCAACCTATATCTTAGTTGTCCAACGACATAACCAGTTGCTCTAAGCCTTATTTGTGTTTATTATCACACTATTTCATTAATATACTTTATTAATCTCTATTTGTCACTACATTTTTTTAAATACGTTTTTTACAAGTTTTATTTAATTTGTTTTAGTTTTTTTAAATTAGTTAAAAATAATTTAGTTTAATTAAAAATAGTTTTTAAATAGATAGTTTTCAGATTTTGTTTAAATTAGTTATAAATATTTAAATAGTAAGTTTTACATAGATTTAATTTTTATTTAAAGTTTTAGTAAGGATATTTTTAAATTAGTTCAAATAGTAGTTAATTAAATAGTTTTTAATATTAAAAAGATTTTAGTCTAAAAATACCAAAATACGTTTCACCAAGAACAAATTAATCCACGTAAGTCCGATATCAATTTCGAGTCGAGTCGAGGAACGAAAAATAGATCTAAAAAGAATTTGTAAAAATTCTAATATTAGACGTCATGTACATGAGTGTGGAAGCAAATCGTGAAATTGAATAAGGATGTGATCGTACCAATGAGTACGAACGTGAACTGTTATCTGATTTGATAGCCGAAAGAGTGCCAAGTGATCGTACGATCTTGGGCTGGAAAAATGTCTAAAAATCTGCTACTATGAAATATCTGAAGATGCAAGGAACATGCAGACTTGGTCAGACGGTTGAAAACAACCCATATAGCATCATGCTTCTTCTGAGCGTGCGGTAATCTGGTAACAAAATCCATGGAGATCATGTCCCATTCCATTCGAGGCCCGGTGGAATTAGCTATTAGCATGTTGGTGTTCTATCTTAACCTGCTGGTATATCATGCAATAAGATATGAACGTAACTGTATCTTGCTTCATTGAAACTGGATACATAGAAGTTTGGAGAATTATGGGTCTCTGAACTTAGACTTCTCTTAGCGTAGGATCCTTTGGAACACCTAATTTAGTGTAGGGTTCTCTCCTTTACGCGTAAACTTAATCATGGTAAAACTAGTCGTGAGAAACAATGTGATTTAATGTGTCACTGTAATCAACCCGAATTTGTACTGAAAACTTTAGGGTGAAATTTCCTCCGTCGTAGAGTTTGTAACATAGAGTGAATATGGTCTTCGTGCTCTTCTCTAGACATAGAGAAGATCAGGTCGTCATTGATGAAACGATAACGAATTTGTTTATGAGTCCATGGGTACTCCCTTCATCAAGTCCATAAATGCTGCCGGAGTATTCGTGAGACTAAAACAAAATCATGAATTTTAGCATGATTAAGTCGTGTATGAATAGCAGTCATGGAAATGTCTTTCTCTTTTACTCGTCACTACTGGGAGCATGATCATAAGTCGATCTTGGAAAAGTGTTTAGCACTCTATGGTCGATCAGACACATTGTCAACACGTGGAGGGGAATCACGGTCATGAATGGTCCTTAGTAACAGAACCGGTGCACACCATGGTGATACACCGGGCGAATGAGTTTCTTCAAACTTCTCATGTAGCTGATCCTTCAACATGCTCGATGTTAAGTTCCCCTTTATGGACAGAAAGTATCCTCGGGTGTCTTTCTGGAGTATTTCAGGGACACTATGAAGTGATCGGCTGATTATGAATGGCAGAAACTTCAGAAGTGTGTCATAGCTGATAGCTGGAACATCTTCGCAGCCATGGGATAATACACACGTGCTTGTAAAGCATAAATAATTTGTACAGATTTTCCTGATGGAAAACCATGTTGCACGTATTCAAGAGCCTGAACATCGCTGTACATAATCTGATATGAATGACGACCAATCGTAGCATGGTGTGTTGTTCATAGTCCATAATCAGTATCATATTTAACTCGCTTTTGTCCGAGGGAAGTGCGTTAGCAGATTGGATCTTATCGTTAGGCTTAAGGAAAAACCTTCGTATACATGGGTGATACGAATGGCTTCCTTTATGGTCATGGATATATGAAATATGAAATCTAGAAATGAAAGTTTCATGAAGCAAACGTGACAGATCTTACTGAATGTGTTTTACCTGTCTCACGTAGAACGGATCCTGCGTGTCCAAACGCGAATAATACGCCGGTGATGGTACGGAAATTCTCGTGGCCTGATTAATACATGGCACAACAAAATGGATATACCCTTTGGAGGGTACCCTGAATTTCTTAGGGCTGTTTCAGAAGATAGACGTGAGTCATGTGTCTTGACTCGTGTCTTGAGAAAATATGCTTATGACATTTGTCTTGACTGATGTCTTGACATGTGTCTTCAGGAAATATGTACGTGAAACACGTGTCTTGACAGATGTCTTGACATGTGTCTCGAGATGTGAAACAAATAAAATTGAAAACCATAGGTTATCATGCCAGAATTAGCGGATCGGTAGGACTGTTGACCCTTTGTATTTCTGATCACATCCATTACCGAAGCTTCTGTTGTGATTGCTAGAATAGTAGTTGTCACAGTAGTGGTTACTATCGTCTTTTCTGTCAGTTCCATGACGGTCATTCTCATGACAGTCATTCTCATGACGGTCATTCTCATGACGTTCATTCTCATGACGATGATTCATGTAACTATTCAGCTGAGTGGCCGACTGGTACTAATTCCCACTCATATGACTGAACAGACAACTGAATGACGTGTGACAAATAACTAAAAGGTAAGGACATGGATTGTGATGGAAATCGTCTAGTGGTGAAGTATCTTCTCGTCCGATCGCTTTGATCTAACGCCTTTGTCTTAGACTTGTAGGATCTACAGGTTATAAACAACATCAGCATCTCGTAGCGTCTCCAAATAATCAGCAGCATCATTAATTAGTAACATTTCCAAGCTATGAGTGGCATCAGCATCTTGTAGAATATCAACAAGTGGAGTACGCCTGAGATGATTTAGGATCGACTAGAGAATACTCATGGAGTATTATAAGTGACATACACATGGATTACGGTATGTATAATACACATAGGATACGGTACATGGAGTACACGTGGAATACGGTTCATGGAGTACACATGGAATGCACATGAAATGATTGGTATGGGGTCGATCATCTGACATGATTTTAAAGGAAAATAATTGGTTAAACGGTTAGAAAACCGAACTGGAATGAGCATCATGATAGCCTACAATTCCAGCATAGAGATAATTCGGGTTGCATAGAGAAAACACTAAAAGTATGGTTAAATGAAATTCAACGATGATTTACATGAAAACATGATTAATGAAAACCAACCATGACTATCATGAAAGAAGGATTAAATGAAATCCATCAATGTCTTGCATGAAAGCATTATCAACATGATGAAAGCATAATTAGCATAAGAGATGTAAGACTTAATCAGCATGAAGACGAAATCAATATGAAGAAACATGGAACAAAATTAACATGAAGGAGTATAAAACATAATCAGCATGAAAACATACTTGACATAAGAAAACATAACAATTTATGAGGGGACATGAAAGAAATGTGACTGTAATGAAATGAAATCTGAAAATCGATGGTGTGGACGACCATGGGTCGGTTCACAAACAAAATTGACAAAAAGTAAGGATGAACGCCTATGGGTCGGTTCACCAAAACAAAATTGACATGAGCAAGGGTGAACTCCTATGAGTCGGTTCACCAAAAAAAATCGAATGAAAAGCACATGCGACTAAATATGGCCATTCCTGTACCAACCATTACTTAGTCAAAATACCTGCATCAATAATACATGAAAATAAATAAGTGAAATAAACTGTCAAAACTTAACAGAAAACGTATGACCAAGTATGAACTACGGTGGTTCAGTCTATATTAGCCAAAGTTCTCAAGGAACATCATGTATAAAACAATGACATGTAACTAAGTATGGATGAAGGTTGTTCAATCCATATTAGTAAAAAAATTCCGAGGAAAACATCATGGTTAAAACGTCAAGGTGCTGAAAATATCAATACGTGTAATAACAAGCGTCGGCTTAGGAAGCTCCTGGTTACTACCCACTAGTCACAGGTCAAGTGTTAGAGCATACAGGTCGAAACCTTAGGCTCTGATACCATAATTGTAACACCCCACTTTGATAAGTGGACCGTTACGTGTATTTATGGCGTGTCATCAAAGCATGCAAGGTAATATGTACTAAAACATACATGACCAAAAGGGAAGACCGGAATCAAACATCGGTTCCCAAACATAAGCGGAAAACGTAAATAAGTAAATGAAATGAGAAGGACAAAACATGTGTCCAAATAAGCATAAGTATAAGAAGGCAAAAGGAGAAGAAGTCTAAGGCAGCTTCCATCCTATGCACGTCCTCTAGATGCTCAAGTCTGTCCATGGGTACTTGCCGTTTTGAGACATGGAAAGGAAAGTAACGGTTGAGCAATACGCTTAATGAAAAGATATATAACATGGTATGAATGACTGAAATATAAGTAAAGACTGAAAAGCAGCGAAAATGTATAAGTTCTAGAAAACCTGATACATGTTTATAACACTGGTTTTATAGTTTAGAAAGACTTATGTTTTAATATGAAAACTGTATTTTAACTATCTAAGAGCCCATATAGGTCATGAGGTTCCATCGTGCATGAATACTTGGAGGGGTGACCTCATCATGCAATTAGAGGGGATGCCTCTAATTAAATTAGTCTGGGTAGGAGGGATCAACTCCTTGTGAAGGATGCAAGGCACACACCACATTCACCATGAAAATCCTGTAAAAACATGTAACTAGGATGCACCCATACGTCCCACATGATAATATAAATATATGGCCAAAACTATAAAGGGACGCCACGAGCAATCACTCCGCCGTGGAGAAGTCATAACACTGGTCCTCTAGTGTTATGGTTATCGTACCTCTATAACTAGGTGACATGGCATGAATGTATATGGCTTAGGCATTTAAAATTAACATAAGCAGATCAAACATATAAAACAATTACTTGGAGAAAACAGTTGGCTGCAAACGGGGAATCTTAATAAGGAAAAGAATGTCCATACTGAAGGACGGAATATCCGTACCTTATGTCCAGTAGTGAAGCAAGAATGGAGGATGAACGATCTACTCCGACTTCACGGATACTACATAAATAAAGGGACGTGTATGAGTTGCCTGATTACTTTGTGTGTTACTAGTTCTTGTATGTTCTTAACGTATTTTATATGTTCTTGTCATGTCTTACTTTTTTAAATGTTATACTGTATTATTCATGTTTTAAATGTATTCTGATTATTTAATTCATGTATTTCTTGTATTATTATACTTGTAGTATAATAATAAGTAACTTTCTAAAAATAGCAGGTTTCTAAAAATAAAAGTTTCCAAAAATAGATGTTTTCAAAAATAGAAATAAGCTGAATGATTATGGTTAGAAAATATAAGCTAGTGCTTATTTATAAGTCGTGATAATTATTAATAAAGTTTATTAAATAATATTATAGGTTAAGGAAATTATTAATCATTAAGTAAATGCATGGTTTTAATAATTAATAATATGTCATGATATATTAATAAAACTTTACTTTAAAATGTTTAATTAAATTATGTCATGTTTAATTTAATTAAGTCTAGTAAAATACTTAGGTTATACATGTTTTATTAATTTAAATAAAATAACTTAAGTCATGGATTATTAATTAATTTACTAGTTCATGTAGTCAAGTAAAATAATTAATTAATAAAACAAAGTCTAAATAAAAATACTTAGGTTAACATGTGTCATAATTTTAATAATTTTAACTTAAGTCATGGTTTTTAATTAAATTAACTAGTCATGAATTTAATTTGATTAATTAGCTAAATAAACTGCTTTTATAAAAATAGTTCCAAAACCCGAAACCGTGGACAAATAAACCGAGACAAACAACCCCTACCAACACCACTCAGCAGGCGGCTGGTGGTGTCAGCTGGCGGCCAACAGCAGCCACCCTCCAACCGGCGGCTGCAGGTTTTAGTCGTGTCTTGCCACTGGTGACCGTGACTTGCCACTGGTCACTGGTGGTTCATACCGTCTCTAGCTGGTTGCCACTGGCTAAGTAAAATCCACACCGGTCATAGCCGGTTTCCACTGTTTACACTAAATTCCCACTAAGACCTTAATGGTCTCGGTTGACACTGAAAATCAAACAAGGTTTCCACTGGGGTTCCTTTTCTTGCGGCTGACCAAACCAAAACCACACCGAGACCTAAGTGGTCTCGGCTGGTGGTGCAAACGCGACACCGAGAGTCTCTAAGACTCTCGGTTTAGGTGAACCCGAGTCAAAATAAACCCAACCAACCTAGTTTCTTGTTTAATCTTTTCTAATAACATGATTTCATGATTTGTTTTTAAAGATTAAAGAACATATGATCTTGATTAAATAAAAGTAAGAAAGAATTAAAGGTTTGGTTGATACCGTATGCGTGAATGATTAAAACAAGAACCACGAACACGAACACTAATTATTTGAAGATCAAAAATCAACAATCCCTTGCTCTTTTTCTTCCAAACCCGGTGGCACCCTATGTGTAACTAGGGTTTGTGTTTGATTTTCTAGAAAACAAATAATGACTAACTTTCCTGTTAAACAACTTGGATATTTAGATGGGTTCGGCCACAAGCCCACTCTTGTCTTGTCTTTAGGCCGCGGCTACAAGGAGCCCAAGACCAACCCATACATTTTTCGTGATTAAATATTATTCGTGTATTATCGTGTTTTAAGTGTCGTGAATTAAAAGTTATACGAAATGTTCATGATACAATTATATATATACTTAATACTTGTAATTAAAAATGCCGTGACACGTGTCGTATAATATAATTGGAAAGTTTTATTTTATTCATATTTTCGCGTGATGTACTGTTCATGGTAATTATATGCGGATTTTATAGAGAGAGTACCAATTAAGAGCTAATAGTAACACCAATCAACCAACGAAGATCTTAAATCAAAAACTCCCCGAAAAAGTCAAACCATATTTTTTTTAAAAATTTGGGGTTTTTATAAATCGAAAATGTATAAAGCTATTTCAATAGCAGATTTAAAAGAAAAGCAACTTTAAAATCAATTTCCAAAAAAGTATCAAAAAACTTATATATTTAATAAAGTTTTTCACATTAAAAGAGTCAGATTCGAGAACCTGTCTTTGATACCATGTAGAAAAATATGATAAGATGATCTAAAAACACTTGTATTTAATAAAAAACGACTGGTAAGTAAATAGATTCAAAAACAATAAAATCCACCACAGATAAGATCTCGTGTGGATCTATTATCTAATATGATAATATTTTAGAAAGCTTAAAACAGAAATTACAAGATGGATCAATAAAACATGAAGAGAGAGTTGGTAGCCATTGACGGCTGTGAAACACACACACACACTCTCTCTCTCTCTCTCTCTCTCTCTCTCTCTCTCTCTCTCTCTCTCTCTCTCTCTCTCTCTCTCTCTTAACCCTAACTCAGAATGAGTTAGGGGTCATATAACTAAAACAAGCAACGGAAACAAAGGCTTGGGTGGGTGGAAATCCCGATTAGGTTTTAGTTAACCTTTAACTTATGAATTAGTGATATATTGAGTGTTTTTATTTGGGTGGGTGGAAATCCTGATTAGGTTTTAGTTATTAGGTTATGATAAGAGTATCTGATTACGATAAGTTAAATACGGTTAATCTGTTTAATTCGTTTGTGTTTTTAAACCTAACTCAGACTTGGTTTTTTCAGAAACTGGTTAAGTGGATCAACGGTAACCCATCATGACCTAAGAGGATGATCTTTAACCTAAATCGTTTATTCTCGTGTCGGTTTTGAATACAAGTTTTATGTCGTGTGAGAAGAATATAAGGATTAAGTTTTTTCCTTTGATTTGTATAATCCTTTTGGTTCGTTTGTTATGTTTTGACATGCTCAATTTATATCCGGGATTAATTTCTTTGAAGAAAAATTGCATTTAAAAATTAGTTATCTTTGTTTGTGTTTAATAACACGAGGGTTGTGTTCTCATGATAGTTATACCATCGTTTAACATAAATAGTTTTACATGGTTAGATCAAAATCAAACTTGTTCATAGGGTCTTAGATTTTTCATTTTGAAATAATTCCCGCTAAGCTAACGGATACTACCTTTTCGGTCAAGTTTCAAGCAGTAGTCTTATTTATTGTCGGAATTGATAAGGTTTATTTTCTTTGACGTGTAAAAGGGCCTTAGATACGGTTGTACTGTTTAGCGCGTTTTGTCGGTTTCTTATATGTTAATCTATGTGTATTTTATAAGGAGACTAAGTAAAGAGAATAGAAAAAAATGAAAATAAATACAATCAATGTAGTCCGAAAGAATGAAAGAGTATCCATTCTCTTAATGTAGCTGAAATTGGATATAAATAGTAGTAGATGTATTGTATGATGCGATTCCAAATCTAGATCCATTTTCACAATCTATATCCATATAGGGCTAATTATTTAAAAAAATATTATATTTGTTATTTTGGTTATTGTGTGTATACTACAAAAAAATAATTAATGTGACACCAAGCTTTTTAATTCATGATATTGTGTGTATTTTGTGATCAGTTAAAATTTTCTTTTTTTAAAATTTAAATAGTAAAATAATTATTTTACATGACAAAATAGTCACAAAGTACGCATAATTACACGAATTCATAAGGTTGGTGTCATAATAAAAAAAATATAGTTGTTTACACATAATAACAAAAAGTATGAAGTATATTACACTTTTAAGTAATTAACACTATCACATAAAATAAAAAAACAGAACATGAGAACATAGATATTGCATATAAAAATAGAATTACTCATGTATCACATAGACTCAGTAAAAAATAATACAGTTTATAACAACTTAAGGATCTCCCTGCACTTTCAAAATGTTTAAAAAATTAAAGATTTTCGAAACACTTGACTATTTAGTATCATTGAAGCATCAATATAAACTTTAAATAATATTTCGAAAGCTCATACGTCTGTATTTTAAAGCATAGCATCAGTACTTAGATGTCTTTTCGTGATACAATTATTAATACTTTATTTTTATTATGTTTTCAAGACAACGTTGAACATTACAAATTAGACATGATATCAAGGCCACGGAATCTAACAGTTCTAGTTGGCACCGTGAGACTTAAAACGCACCAAAATCTAGTGTTAGGAGACCCTCTGATCAATGAAAGGGAAAATGTATTTGGCAATTATATTATCCACATTATTAGCATCAACATTTATAATTTTATTACGCTGATTTCAAAGGGAAAAAACAACACAATATAAAACACCTTGTTGAATCTTGTTAGTACGAGGGCAACAACCATAAGCCTTGATTCTGTCATCTGTTTTATCAAACAGTGATAACCATAGATCACACTTTTTATATAAATTAAATTATTTCAGAAAGAAAGTAAAACTTTTATGGATTAAAAATTTTCATCCACAATTTACTCCGTTAAACATCTATGTCAATATCCACATCTACTCAACATCGATTTACTATCTTCGTACTCACTATTAACGGATCAGTTCGGTGACAATTACCACTGATAATCTAGATTGGAAGTAAAGAAGGCTTAGAAGTGCTTATTGTTGCTTATTTTTCTTGTTCTTCTTTTCTTTAAGCAAAAAACATTTGAGCATGTTTTTACATCCAAACATTACATGTTTCTTTTTAACTAGCAGTTTGATAGTTGGTTTTTATAATTTTTTTAAGAAATTAAAATTAACCTATTAGCTTTAAAACTTAACATAAAGGATAAAATTTAAATTATATTCTCACATAATGAGCTTTACGTTAGTTATTGATATGTTGTTATGAAAAACCTTGCTAACTAAATTTGTATAACATGTTACAGTTTTGTTAGGTCAATCATATATGATATATGCCATCCTTGCTTTTAGCTAAGTTAGCAGTATGTAACAAGTGAGGAAAATTTTTCATTTTACCTATCATTTAGTTAATAAATACACTTCGTCAAAACCTAATAAAATTTCTTTCATGCTTATTTGCTTATTTTTAATCAAAGCTAAACACTCTATTAAGAAGCACATATATTCTTAACATAGAGGCACTTTTTGTTTGAATGCAAAAAAAAATAAAATTTGAAACAGTTTTATATATCCTCTTAGAGCATCCGCAAGGATACAATTTTATAATGATTTCTAGCCTTTAATGCATTAATACATGATATATTGATGGAGCAAAGCTTTATAGAAAAATTTGAGGTACGCCAAATCATGTTAAAAAAAACTTTGTAAAAAGCCTTCAATGCAATTCATAAAACATCAAAAGCTTTATAGAATAGTGAAAACTCATTTTTCATTTGACCCATTGAATTACTCTTTAGTTAGTAATATTAAAAGTCATAGATTTTCGGGCACCAAATTAAAAGAATAGACACATATAAATAATTTTGATATCTAAGGGACCGAAAATAGCATTTGTGCATAGCTTTGGAGAATATGTGTAGATGATTGTTTTAAGTTTGAATTAGCTCACACTAAAAATAAATAAATAAAATATTCTCGACCTAATTTTAAACTTATCAAGATTGAAGGTTTTCATTACTTAACAACAATACTTTGTAATTCCTAATCGATAGTACTATTTTTAGGCAATTCGGGTTTTCATGCTTTAACCGCTACATATGTAAAATCCATGTGAGTTCTGTTGGAATTTATAAATACTAGTTAACCATTAACTACGAGTACGCAGCGGAATGGATCTAGTATAACATACATGATTAAGCACATAATAAAAATAATTTAAAACCAACCTTTAATTAATTGAATAAATCAATTAATACGTCATGATCTTGATCTTGAACTTTAACGGTTAAATTACCGTCTCCATCGTTTGCTCACACGACACGTCAAACGAACATCACTACGATGCTAGTAGTAACTCCATTTCTCAAACAACAAGTGTATACATCTTGTAACTAGAAACCCTAGATCCAAAACCCTAATTTGGATTACGTAAGGATCGGTTTATAGAACGTTACAAGATTGATTAACCCAAAATCACATAAACCCTAATTAGGGTTTATGCATGTCGAACCACCAAGGGAGAACTAAAACCTAAATCTAGTGATTTAGGGTTTAGTCAAAAAGCTTAAGACTTTATAAGAAAACCACCAAAAAGGATTGATCTTATAAAGGTTTAACCTTTATGTGATTTTAGGGTTAATGGGAAAAATCGTTTGGTTTGGTGTGGTGTTTTGTTGCGATCGGACGGAACAAAGGAGGCAAGGGAGAGGGATAAAAACTATGAGCTAGGGGTTTGTGTATTTATACACATTCTCCACCTCCTCAAAATCTTTAAGGCCCAACCCAAGAAACCAATTAAGGAAAAGATTACCTTAATAAAATATTCTTGATATTTACTTACCAAAAACCAATAACCAAAAAAACTTCTAGAACCCCCTATATACAATATATTCGGCCGATTGGCCTAGAGGTTTCTAGAATCGATTTCCTTCCAATTTTAAATAACGCACTCGTATTAAATTAATTAAATCCCAGTAATTAATTTAACCACCGTTAAATAAATAATAAGTGAAGTTTTTATTAAACGTTTAATTATAAATAATAAAACGTAAATAAAAGTGTGTTCTCCGCATTGAGTGTGTGTCCCCGATAGGCTCACGTATTTCCGATGGCTAAACGATCGCATATCCCAACAGCTCCCACTTGTGAGAGTTTAGACATACAGCGTCCATAATAAAGTATCTAGCAACACTTTATTATAACCGGAAATGACTGAGGTATAGTTTCAAGAAAAATATCTCAAAAGTATTAATGGTATACGATTATGTGACTTGCTAATAATCATCCCTTTGTTACTAGTACCGTTTAAACTATGGATGGATCCTAACTCATTCCATGAAGTTTAAATTATAGTTTCTCGTTATAGAAGTTAATTCAGATATACCAAACGTAAACAAGTATCATCTTGATTTACACTTTGGGTGCGGCCACACAATTATCTGATTAATTCTGGAGAGGGCCCAGTGGTACTTCACTGCACTATATCAAGTGGAGGAACAAATTCTTTATTGACTACAAGTGTCTGTGGATGCTGCTTCACAACACTTCCAATTAGAGTCTTTATAACTAGGTCTGGCGAACTAGCGTTGGACATAGAATCAAGAAGTGATATTCACACATGCACAAACTTGTTTGCATCTCAAGTCTAAGGATGATGACTTAATCACCATTTTCGCAATCTTACTCATGACAAGGATCCAAAAGTAACGATTCGAAAGTTCGGGGTGTCCAATACGCATCCCTTATGAATAACATATGAGTTTGGTGGGAACCGTCCATATATTCAAAGAATATAACCAACACTCACATTTGTCTTAATGTAGACAATACTCCCATATTGCTAACCGACAATGGACATATTTAGAATAATCAAATATTCAAGGATTTAAACATACAAACATAGGGCAACAATAATTATATGAATGAATAACAAATACCAAGTATCTTTATTCATCGGAAAATAATTATTTGTCTTACCATCCCAATTATCCAAATACTAAAATAGATATGCATGAAACTAATTTAGCAAGTTGAAGTCAAATGTTTCCAACATTCTCAACTATTCTTTAACAAGAAGGCTAAATAGTTATCTAAGTAAAGTTTCCGAATACTTGTTTCAAATTTCTCAATTGTGAAAGATTTGGAAAACAAGATGAGTGTCTTTTCTTACATGCTCATACTATTTGCAAGTTTCATAGTAGGGGATATCGTCAATCCTTGTATAAGGTATTTAACATCAACGATATGCTGACAGTCATCTTTACAGTTTCTTAAAATGTAAAGTATTCTTATTCGTTAATGTGTAATGCAACAATGCTCATTGTGAGCACATCTAGTTTAGCAGATTTATCATAAATGATAACATCTCACTTTACTAGATCGATTATCCTCTAGCATCAGTATACACATACATTACTATGCTTTATAATTCGTAAACATTTGTATCAACAATAATCTAAATACTCTCTATTAGATATTGTTTTTGTCATCTCACTTTGCTCTTGTACAAAAATGACAAGTCATATACACAATATAATATTTATACATAATGAATCCTTAGTTAAAAACATAAGGTTTCCATTCATGTTATAAATTATGTCAAGTGGAATATATCAATCAAGACTCGCTTTGAATGATGTATTGCATTTGTGTTGGACTTAATTACCGCATATGTTTATGACAATAAACATTTATTCCAAAGTCATTTGTTTTATTCCATAAATTCTCAAATGAAGTTTCATTCCAAACTTAAGGATTACATCTAGCTTAAATGGAATGATGTCTTCAATATGTTATACAACATATGAATTTAAAGGAAAAACATAGTGCTCCCACTCAATGTCAAGTGTACTCCAACCTATCTAAATTTAATCGAAATCATATTGAATTAAATTCTAGATTTAGTTTCTAGATGCATGATTTAATCCATACTTGAATTAATCATCTTGTATACTCAATAAAGATTTTATAGATTCATAAACCTTTTGATTATACACCATCCTCGCTAAAAGGTAATCATAAAGGGAAACTATAAAGTTTAATTGACATATTCCATTTACAATAGAAAACATATATGACAATCAATTATCTTTATTTAATCAATGCTTGCATAGAAGAATGATTTAGTCATAGTCAATTGCTTGAGTATAATTAAAAGCTTCCTATTCTTAGCCATGCATTAATTATGTATACCATTTTGTCCTTGTGAGTCATTCTTCAAAAGAAACTCCATCCAACCTCATAGGTTTATAATTAGGAGAAACATCAATCAAATTTTAGGAGATTGATTTTTTCTCTAAGGACTGCATCTTATCATTCATTGTTCTATGATATTTATCAGATTCAAAATTTGATAATACTCATTAGCAGTTAGTAGATTACCAAGATCTCCTAACTTATATTCCTCAGCATTGATATTAAATATCAATCCAGTGATGAGGTATCTTTGCAGATTTATGAATGAGAGTAACATTTACTTTGGTTTGACATTTCCATGCTTAACCAAAATATGACATCAACAAGTGGATTTTGAAGGTTGTGTATTTTGCTCTTGAATATCTTCAAGATTTGTTATAACTCCCACTTACTTTTATAAGTAGAGATCATTATCTAAATACTAAGTATATAAGCAACAATAAATTGTTCTTAATAGAGAGACTACAAAATACATTTTAAATTCTTATCTCAAGTTTGTTAATAGTATGCTTCATAAGATATTAACAAATTAAAGAATTTAATCAAGACATATTGGGATTTCTCCCAAGAACCCTAATTAGGGTTCCTAGTAAGAACCCTAATTCTTGTATCACTCTTTTAACCAATAACCTTAGGAAAGGTTTGTGTTACGTCAAGCTAGGAGGAACACTAACACTACAATCGTCAAGCACGGAAGTGTAGAAAAATCAAAAAACCCCAAGAGATTTTAAGATTAGATTGGTTTGAGTGGAACAACCGAAAGTCCCTAATAAATTAGGGGTTTTCTATTTGTGGGTTGTCTTGAATACCTTCTAGGTTTGAACTATATTGAGTGTATCAATGACACACGCAATTTTCTAACCTTGATAGATCATGAAGGTAGAATAATTAAAGCTATCATAAATCAAACTATACGAATATAGTTTGTTTCAACTCTTTAGACATACCATAATAATTTTGGTATTCTATGAGTACTGGAATTGTGAGACTACATCAGAATTCCATAGATAACTTAATACTCTTTGGATTAAATACTTGTCAATTGGATCATGTACCAAATTACAATATCAGTATTTTAAATCCAGGTGCATGCTATAATATATATTTCTTGAACAATGCGAGAACCATGTGTTTACAAGAAGACATAGCAGTTCAAGAATTATATGTTCATGTGTTTACAAGAAAACAGAACATATCAAGTATACATTATTAAGTCTTTGAATAATTCAAAGATCTAATGTTTATGTGTTAACAAGAAGACATAACTATTTTACTACATACTTTATGTTATAAGTCGGTGAGTAATTCAATGACTTTATAATTACGAGTTTTCAAGAAACCATAATTATACTAACTAAATTAATCATGAACGCAAACTCTTGAGTTCAATAGTAATTCCAAGTTAATTTTATACTTCAAAATTATGATTATTAAATCTTAACCATAATTGTATTTACTATAACATGTAGTAAATTACCGAAGTAGCTTTCCACTATATCATGACATTTGAATGTAGTAGGACAACAAACATCTTGTATGTTCAAGTCCTAGTAGAATTATTAGCTTTCTTACCTTTTGGGCAAATGAAACTAATCATATGTTGTTCCTTGCACACACTTTGCAATTTCTCCCACTTGTGTAAGGCACAACATCATATCATGTAGACAAGCAATACAACATGTGGTTGATTGTGTAAACAATATGATAATGTCATTGATATTATAAGTAGATTTAGAACCATAACTTTAGACAAAGAATTGTGGATTATTATTCTATAGATAACGTGTCAGAAAGCGTCATCAGAAAGGCAGCGTGTTATCTTATAAAATAAAATGCAATTTCCTTTAAGCAATGGTCGTTCATATTTGGAAGTGATGAATTATTTCAAAGCAAGTTCGAAATAATATGGATGACTAAGCAAGAAAAAATATCTTGTAGCTCCCACTGAAATTGACAATATTACATGGATATTATTTCAGTAATAAACTGCAACGCTCCCACTGGATTTGTCAACATAAGAGATGTTACATCACCAGTAAAACGTGAATAGCAATTTATTGACTTCCTTATCTTTGAAAAATGCCTACAAGTATACATTTACTTAGGTATTTGAACAAAGTATATGAAATTCTACTGTGTGGATGAGGGACTAGCCGTTCATGCTTTCAATTAACTTGACTATTTAGCATGCAATTCCTCCTTTATCGTCTACATAGCCGCAAGGGTATTTAGCACTTTAAGGAATAACAAGAGTCCAAGAAAGATACCTAGCGAAGTGCTAGTAAATTCTTTACTCTTTACGGTTTAAACTCATACATCGTGACAAGTGCAAGATGTCATTTATTTTGGTAGCTATAGTCATTAGGTACACAAAATATGTTATCTTTCAATGATTTCAGAACCAGGTTAGGATAATGAAATATTAAAAATGAGTTTAAATGCAATCGATAACGATTCGATTATGGTCCTATCTTATTCTTGTCAACTAATGAGGAGAGATAGGAGTAAGTCTCGCTTTTCTTAGCAGGAAAAGAGACTATGTTTGTTTTCTATAAGAAAACAACTTTAGTTTACGAATTATGTTGCAATAACACAATTAATCGGAACTTTAGAAAGTTCAATTTAGTATTTTCGATAATTAAATTCTTAATAGAATTAACTACCCAATTAATTACTAATAAGACTAAGATCCTACTTGCACTCCCACTCAATATTAGAGGTCCGACCGTCTAATAGTAAGTAGGGCAAAAGGTAAGCGTCGAGCGTTAATTGCATTACAAGTGCAACTCTTAGAATTATGAGACGATTCATGAAGTTTATTTGTTGTAGAGTGTTTGGATGGGACGTTCTCTCATCTATTTCGAGTACCATTGAACATCTCAAACACACTTGTTCTACACGTAATAAAGTCATGAGTATGTTTCATCTTATCTTATGCCTCGGGTTCCGAATCTGACCGGGAACTCGACTTAAGTCGTACCAATTTTAAAGCATACAATAATTGGCAAAGGTCTGACCAGTGACAAAAATCGACTTGGGTGCATGATTCGCCCTAGGTCTGACCAGATGACGAAAAAAGACTACAAGTGCTATTAAATTGGGTGGCATAGACTTAAAATTCAAATAGGTATCACATAAGTTTTAGAAAACAAATGTCAAAAAACGTGTAAAAGATGCTTGCAATCATCTTTTAGCACAAGTTAAGAAAACGTTTTGTTAACTTTGATTTAGGCGTGTTTACCGCGGGAAAAGATTAAAGAAGGATCAAACCCTATATCCTACTCTTCATGCGCCCGAGGGCGCAAGTGCTTGGGATAATTATCATATAGATGCCGAAACATGTACATGACACGGGAAAAGATTAAAGATCGTTCAAACCCTAGATAGCTTGACTAGAGCACGTAGTGCAATAGCAAGTTCACCATTAGTAAAGCACAAAAAAGTTGTTTTTAAGTATTATAAGCCAATTAATTTTGCAAATCACGTCGTTGAGAAGATAGTTTATAAGCCATCATTACGGTATGTAAGCCCAACTCGAGTGACAATATGATTTCGCAAAACAATTAGATTATAATAAAAACAAGTTTCATAGATCTTATGTCCATATTAATATTTGTTCTAAAACGATTTTTAACAAATAACACATAGCCGATTCGCAAGGAAAATATGTTGTATTAATATGACATACTTTTAAAGCTAGTTTCGATATAAGTAGAGATCCGTTTTTATGATTCCTAGAATCTTGAGTTATTACGTTTTGCAATTCATAATGGAAAACAAATAAGCACATAAAAACAGACTAGAAGGGGGTAGAAGCAGAAGACAGACTCTATATGAAAGCGATAAATCATATAAGATCCAAGTCTCGAATGAGTCTTCCCCAAATTGAGGACCAAAGACCCTCATCAAGTTTTCGAGCAAGGTACTTAATGACGTGCAAAGTATCACAAAAGTGAGATGCAAAAGTCTTTGACGGATAATAAAAACAATCGTAATTATTAGCCGGTTCAATTTAACCTACCCAATTTTAACCATTATCTAGATCAAGATTAAAACTTTATGACAAGTATGCATGTAGTTGTCATAAAAACATAAATAAAAGAGATTTTAAAGCGAAGCAAGCGTGTTTTATTCTATGTGTAACCCATGAATGCCATACGAATTGACTCGTGATGCCACTGTTGGAATTTATAAATACTAGTTAACCATTAACTACGAGTACGCAGCGGAATGGATCTAGTATAACATACATGATTAAGCACATAATAAAAACAATTTAAAACCAACCTTTAATTAATTGAATAAATCAATTAATACGTCTTGATCTTGATCTTGAACTTTAACGGTTAAATTACCGTCTCCATCGTTTGCTCACACGACACGTCAAACGAACATCACTACGATGCTAGTAGTAACTCCACTTCTCAAACAACAAGTGTATACATCTTGTAACTAGAAACCCTAGATCCAAAACCCTAATTTGGATTACGTAAGGATCGGTTTATAGAACGTTACAAGATTGATTAACCCAAAATCACATAAACCCTAATTAGGGTTTATGCATGTCGAACCACCAAGGGAGAACTAAAACCTAAATCTAGTGATTTAGGGTTTAGTCAAAAAGCTTAAGACTTTATAAGAAAACCACCAAAAAGGATTGATCTTATAAAGGTTTAACCTTTATGTGATTTTAGGGTTAATGGGAAAAATCATTTGGTTTGGTGTGGTGTTTTGTTGCGATCGGACGGAACAAAGGAGGCAAGGGAGAGGGATAAAAATTATGAGCTAGGGGTTTGTGTATTTATACACATTCTCCACCTCCTCAAAATCTTTAAGGCCCAACCCAAGAAACCAATTAAGGAAAAGATTACCTTAATAAAATATTCTTAAATATTTACTTACCAAAAACCAATAACCAAAAAACTTCTAGAACTCCCTATATACAATATATTCGGCCGATTGGCCTAGAGGTTTCTAGAATCGATTTCCTTCCAATTTTAAATAACGCACTCGTATTAAATTAATTAAATCCCGGTAATTAATTTAACCACCGTTAAATAAATAATAAGTGAAGTTTTTATTAAACGTTTAATTATAAATAATAAAACGTAAATAAAAGTGTGTTCTCCGCATTGCGTGTTTGCCCCCGATAGGCTCACGTATTTCCGATGGCTAAACGATCGCATATCCCAACAAGTGCATTTTCACATTGGTCATTAGAGAAGAAAATCACAAAGTAAAAAGAAACAAAAAACTAAAAAGCCAAAAAATTTGCATTGTAACTTAGGGTCCGTTTGGTTTAAACTTAGGTTTTACTTTGTGTATGGATTTATAAACAAGATGGTTTATTATTGGGTTTGAGATAAGGTTTACATTTATTTTAATAAAAATGAGATTTATAAAATAAATTATATTTTTATTTAAATGGGGTCTACTGAAATAAGAGTAAAATAGATATCGTATGGCTGAAAATAAACTTCAAATAAGTTAATTTTTTTAATGGTCATATATTTTTAAAAACCCACCTAAAGGGTATGGATTGGGTTTTGAAGGTCAAAAGTTACGTGTCAGGGATGTAAGGAAGAACCAAACATTATTTTAAAACAAGTATTCAGCCTAAATCTAATCAAAAACAAGATACCAAACGGGCCCTTAGTATTGATTTTTTTTCTTTTGAAACACTCCTCAACATGAATTTACATCAAAATTAGTGTAACATCAAATGTTACATAATAGTCACTTGGAATTTTGATTTGAGGTATTATGGATTAGCTAGTACAAAGATTAGTGGAAGTTGAATTATATTTATTTAAGATATTTTATTTAGTATTTATGTATATTAGTTATATAAGGTTTGCGTATGTACAAGTTTACAAATAAATTAAATTTTAATTTAATATTTTATTTTAATATATGGATATATAAAAAAATGGTATTTGGCGGAAGTATCTTAATTATGTGTACTTTTTTGGTACCAAGCCTTCACCCAAGAAGGAAGACATATCCCCATAAATTACCTAGGCAATACTGGCTGACCAAGCCGGGGCTCGGATTCGAACCCCCACCCATTCGCTTGACTTGGTCAACTGCGTGCTTTTGCGGTAGTTGGTGACCAACTGCACTAAGGCAATTGGTTAATATATGGATATATACATGCTTATTATTTTGTAATTGTGATATTATAAAGTGTAAGGGGTATTTGTTAAGTTTTTAAAATTATGAAAAATTTTAAAAAATTATAATTTTCAATTAACACTATCTAATTTATTTAAAAATTAACCACCAAAGTTCTATTTATTACGTCATTTTTAAAAAAAATTAAAAAAGTTGACACAATATTTTTTTCTCAATCAAATTTCTCCATCAATTTTTAAAAAAAAAACTTTTACCAAATAAAAAAAATTAAAATTTAAAAAAATAAATAAAAAGGATTAAATTAAGCAATTATTCTATCACGTTTTTAGGCCAAAATATATAAAAACATTCTATCATAAGGTGATAAGCTATTTTTTGTTTTTTTTATTAACGTAGAGAAATTTATTAACACAAAGGATCTAAGGAAAATCACACAAACAAAGAAAACCCAAACTAAAGGACATGCATGTAAGACATGAGTGAACATTACAAATTAGACATGATATCAAATAGCCTCGCAATCCAACAGCTCGAGTTGGCATCGTGAGACTTAAAATGTGCCGAAATCTAATGTTAAGAGGCCCTCTGATCGATGGAAGGGAAAATGTATTTGGCAATTACGTTATCCACATTATTAGAATCAGCATTTACAAATTTATTACATCGATTCAAAATGGACCAAACAACGCAATATATAACACCATGTAGAATCTTGTTTGTACGAGGGTAACGGCCATAAGCCTTGATTCTGCCATTAGTTATATATGTGATAACCATATATCACACTTTTTATATAAGTTAAATTATTTCAGAAGGAAAGTAAATCTTTTATGGATTAAAAATCTTCATCCACATTCTACCCGTTAAACATCAATGTCAATATCCACATCTACTCAACATGGATTTACTACTTCATTCCCACTATTAACGAATCGGGTCGGATGACAATTACGACCGATTATCTTAATTGAAAGTAAAGAAAGCATAGAAGTGTTTCTTGGTGCTTATTTGTCTTGTTCTTCTTTTCTTTAAGTAAAAAAGCACTTGTGCATGTTTTTACATCGAAACATTACATGTTTCTTTTAAACCAACAGTTTGATAGTTGCTTTTTAAGCGTTTTTTGAGAAATTATATTTAACCTCTTAGCTTTAAAACTTGTCATAAAGGATAAGGATTAAATTATATTCTCACACAATGAGCCTTACATAAGTTATTGACATGTTATTAAAAACATTGCTAACTAAATTTGTATAACAAATCACAGTTTGGCTAGATCAATCATATATGTCGTTCTTACGTTTAGCTAATTTTCAATATGTTACAACTTACAACTGAGGTAAATTTCTCAATTTACTTGTCATTTAATCCATAAGCACAATTAGTCAGAACCTAATAAGTTACTTTTATGCTTATTTGCTTATTTTTAATCAAAACTAAACACTCTATTAACAAGCACTTACATTTAACCAACTGGCTTAATTCAGATGGTCACCAAGGTTCCACTAAGTGATTTCTTCGAAGAATGATTCCGGGAGGTCTTGCCTAGGGCCTTTCAGACGAAGCGAATAAGGTGTCTAACATAAATAAGCGAGGGTTCGAAGAAGACATTCTTCCGCTTGTATGTTATTGCACGACTCGACCCACTAACTACTAACATTTGCCGTTCTAAAAAAACACTTATATTTATTTAACGTAAAAGCACTTTTTGTTTAAATGTAAAAAAAGAAAGAAAATTGAAACATTTCTAAACTATTTCTTATAATTGGAGCATTGTAGCTCCTCTTAGTGTAATATCAAAAGGTATAAATTCTAGGGTTTTAACCAAATTAAAATAATGACACATATAGTTAATTTTGTTATTAAGGGACCAAAATAGTATTTGGGCATAGCTTAGGAGAATATATGTAAATGACTCTTGTAAGTTTGAACAAGTTCACAAAAAAAAAAAAAAAAAATTATTCTAAACCCACATTTGTACTTATCACGATTGAAACTTGTCATAACTTAACAACAATACTTTGTAATTTGTATTAATGCCATCGATAGTACTATTTTTAGGTAATCCATGTTTTCATGCTTTATTTACATATGTGAAATTCATGTGAATGCATTGGTCATTATAGAAAAGGAATCTACAAAGTAACAACAAACAAAAAACCAAAAAAATTGTATGGTAGTTTAGTGTTAATTTATATATATATATATATATATATATATATATATATATATATATATATATATATATATATATATATATATATATATATATATATAGAGAGTTAGGATCAAATAAAAAGATTAAGTAAAATGAGAAGAATGAGAAGAAACCACAGCCACACATTTCAGATGCACCTACAAAGTCAGATGCATATCCCCTTAAAATTCTCCTTCTTTTGTGGAATTTGTGGTCAGGATTTCTTCTTATTCTTCTCATTTTATTTTTTCTTCTTACTGGATCCCTACTCTCTCTCTCTCTCTCTCTCTCTCTCTATATATATATATATATATATATATATATATATATATATATATATATATATATATATATATATATATATATATATATATATATATATATATATATATATATATATATATATATATATATATATATATATATATATATATAGTTAGGATCCAATAAAAAGATTAACTCAAATGAGAAGTATGAGAAGAAATCACAACCACATATTTCAGATGCACCTACAAAGTCAGATGCATCTCTCCTTAAATTTCTCATCCTTATCTGAAATATGCGATTAGGAATAACTTCTTATTCTTCTCATTATAATTTCACTTCTTACTGGATCTCTACCCTATATATATATATATATATATATATATATATATATATATATATATATATATATATATATATATATATATATATATATATATATATATATATATATATATATATATATATATATATATATATATATATATATATATATATATATATATATATATATATATATATATATATATATATATATATATATATATATATATATATATATATATATATATATATATATATATATATATATATATATATATATATATATATATATATATATATGTATATATATATATATATACTCCTTATAAAAAAATTGGTATCTCGCTCTTTAATAAATACAAAAATTTTAAGTAGTACAACAAATAAAATATAATGTACAACTTATTAATGCAAATAACAAATTAAAAATAAAAACAACCTATTAATGCATATGTACAACCACAACAAGAATAAAAACTTTTATAACATGCATTTAAAACTATCATTAAAATGTAATTAATATTATAATTAAAACAATTCATTACCACAATTTACAAATAAAATAACATATTGTACAAAACAACAAATGTCACTACATCTTATTTTTTTCAAAATCAATTAATAACAATAAACATATAATTAATAAACCCTATTACTCAAATATATAATTTTATATTCACATTACAAAACAATTTAAAACACATATATTTATAATTTTCAATATCAAACCAGATTAACTGGTTTAACCGAGAACTAGATTCACCATCGATTCGGTTAGATAATTAGATAAAGCTACATTAACCTTAAATTTTCTCTTTTTGAAATGTTGTTGTTAAAAAACGTAAAGTTAAAGTATTGTTCACCGAAATTATGTTACAGTTACTCATAGCCACATCTCGCGGGTACCCTGCTAGTTATATATAAAAGAGATTGGCAGCTCTTTTATTTAATGTTTAAGTAATATAAATATAAAAGCTTAATGTACAAGTTAATTAAACATTATTTTTTCTAAACTTTAAATATAACATAACTTGGTACAATTATTAAATCTACCTATAAATTTATTGTTATAAATTATTATATTTACAAATATACATTAATTAAAGTATTAAATATTATAATTAATATATTTTTAAAATACTCTTATAATAAAAAAATCCTCTACAAACAAATAAAACACACAAAATTTCATAAAATTTGTATGCTAACAAGTTTATTATACATATGGTTTAAAAATGGGATTGGACCAACGGGTCACCACCGGTCAGGCTAGATAATAAACACCGACAAAAAATGAAACGAAGATAACCGCACGAAAGCGGTATAAACGGGTGAACCAGGTCGAACTAGGATCATTCTTTATTATTCTACAGTTAAACAGTTTATCGTTTTTAGTTTAGAGACGCTTAAACTTTAATCACAGAATATATGTAGCCGCAACGCGCGAATACCCTGCTAGTTCTACTATAAAAAGATAAACAAAAATATTCAACATAGTATTATTTTGTTGAGAGGACATCATTCAATAAAAAACTAGTTTGAAGTTATTTTTTCTTTAAACACTTCCCGACCAGCATACACCAAAATTAGTGTAGCATAACTGTTACATAAAAGTCATCTGGAGTCTTGATTTGAGGTATGGGTGTTATTTTTTTTTTTGAACGATAACTTATAATACGACTAGCAACATGCTAGAAAAAATTTACAAAGAAATTAAATGAGGATTCTTCAACCAATCATTTTAAGTAACTACCCTATTACATCTAGAATAACACCAATTAAACGAGAACGAAATAATGTCATCAAAAATCATCGATCGTCTAGGAGGAGAAACATCAAAAAGCAACCGGTTCCGGAAAATCCAAATACGCCACCAAGCAACACAAAAGACCCCCTCCAAAATGGACTTAATACCCGAAGAAAAACGAATAGAATTGAACTAGCTATTCCACTCCGAAAAGGAGCTTACCTCCTGCGATCCAAGCTCCCACCACCGACAAATCTTGCGAAAAATCTCACGGGCCAAATCACAGCAAAAAAGGATATGTTAAATATCCTCCACAGCATTAAGACAAATAGGACAAGAATTCGACTCCACCAAAATGCCTTACGGCTAAGATTAGTTCGAGTTGGTAATCGATCTCTACGAGCACGCCACACAAAAACATTAAGCTTAATCGGAATAGATTTCACCCAACGAGTAGCATCAGCCTCCAAAGGAAGAAACAAATGATAAAGGATATTATTAATCACTTTGACTTTAAACGTACCATCACCTCCTACATCACAAACCCAACGATCCCTAGAAGGGGAAAGAGTGACCGAACCAACAAGCGACATCAAATCGTCAAATTGCTGCCGTTCAACACCGCCACGCACTCCCTGACGAAACGAACCAGCAAGCGAGGTGATTCCCAGTCTTGACGCCACTGTCACCTCTTTATCCGTCTCAAGAGCAAACATACGGGGAAACTTATCACAAAGGCAACCATCAGAAATCCAAGAATACCTCCAGAATTGAGTGCAACATCCGTCTCCAATACGTTTTTTACAATGGGAAATAAAAGCAAACCCTTTATCCTTCAACACACGAACTTTACGAAGGATAGAGCACCAGATAGACGACTGAGTAGTCACGTGCGATACAATATTCGATCCATACAACGCTTGCAAAACTTTAAACCAAAGAGACCCATAGCGAGAAAGAAACGCCACACCCATTTCAATAGAAGAGCCCTGTTTAAGGCGAAAAAACTCGAAACACCAAGACCTCCTTTAGCTTTAGATGCTAAAACGTTATCCCAAGCCACCCAAGTAATTTTTTTCTCTAAAGTATCAATATTGTAAAACCCTTGGTTTTACCTTTTGGACACGTCACTAGCTTCATTATTGTTATCACTCATCCTATAATATTTTTATCGACCACTTTTACAAACGAGATCATAATATAGTAAATATTATATATTTACTTATATTTCTTAAAAACTTGAAATTTTAACCATGGACTTATTTTATTTTTATTTTTAGACACATTTTATGTGCATAAATAATTAATAATTATATTTATTATAATTAATAATGATGATCCAAATATTACGCATTAAAAACTATAAAAACAATAAATTTTTTTATACAATTAACCAATACGAGCTTAACTCAATAAAATATTTTAGAACACCTTGACCATTTATTTTCACGTACAAAATAAATCAAACCATAGTGATGTTGCTACCTTATATACCACATATTGGCATAACACTAAACTCATGCCTTTGTGTTTTCTTTACAACCACATTTCAAACCAAACAGTTGTACACTCTCTTGATTACCCTCTTCCACCGAAATTTAGACACATCTCTTTCATGACTCTCTAAACTTGCTAGTGCCTATGTAAACATACTTAGAGCCATATCTTTTCTTATGGACACCATCCTTCCAAGTAATTCAAGTACTTAGTAAATCTTACAAAATCATGGGAAGATCTACCAAGATACACACTTATCCAATATCATTTCTATCTCTCATTCCCTCCCTTCTTCCTTCTTTTCTACCGAGAACAAACAACCAAACAAAAACCATGATCCACCTTAGGTTGGACTAGAAGAAAGGAGGGAGCACAAAGGTTTTCGGGTTAGATTACTGTTGGTTCTAAAGCATATTACAATTGCATCGACACACTAGGATTTGCATACGACACTAACGAGTTCTCGAATTCGAATCATATACTCGCTACCTCCACAACGTTCGTGAGTCACTTTTAAACTCTTTTGTTCTTTATTCTTCTTCGTTCCATGCATACTAGAATCCCTATAGCATGTGCTTGATATTCGTTAAAACACCAAGATTACACTACTGTTTGTTTATGTTGCGTAATTTAAAACATAAATTGAGTTAAACAAACCTTTGAAATCTAAATGCTATGCGTACAGTAACAGTGACATGAAAACTAACACTAAACTGGTCACGACCCTATTGTATTCGACCTAACTTTAGACCCCAAAACAAGGCACCTAGGAATGAGTGCCCACGGGTTTTATGGGGGCAAAGCATACCCCATAGTCCCGAGATTGTAAGGCATCTTATACTATTTAAATTAGTTAGGTAACGAGCTAGAAATCAGTAGCCGAAAGAGGACCGAACATAACATGTGTAGATCGAAAATATAACTTTTTAAGCATCTCAGCACAACCTTTTACGACCTATTTTTAACCCTCTAAACGACCTTGCCCAGGTCGAGTAAAAAACAAAAGTTGTAGACGGCCATGCCGTCTACACGAGCCTATTTTTAGTTCGAACCAAAAGTCTTTATCGAAAACTATAGACGAGATCGAAAGTGGCTTGTCAAACACTTGTCTTTTAAAGTAGTTCACGACACCTACTTCGAACATGCTTTTACTCTATCAAATGACCTCGGTATATAAAACTAAACACATGGGTTTCAAGACGACCTGACTAGCTTTCTCACGATGCCTTTAGTTTGTGCCACGAATCACTTATGAACCCGCTACTTGCTTTCAAAAACAACCACAACGACAAGTATTATATTGATCTTGCCACTGCTAGTTTAATGTTGCCACTGTTAGCTTAAAACATGCAACCGATAGCCTTTGTGTCACCTTCTGTTTTTGAAGTAGCAAATAAAATAGGATGGACAATTTTTACATTTGTTCCTTGTCCCCCCTACACCAACAAACTTTGTCTTATGTTTCCCCAACCTCAATATGTTTTGTTTCCTTAAAACAAACATGTCTCATTTTTAAAAACTATTTTATATTAAATATTTAATTTATTTAATTAATTAATTTTATAAAAAAATATAATATATTTAGGATATTTGACCCGTTGACCCAAATAAATAAACTGGCCCGACAACAAAATATTTAGTACTTCTAAATATATCCCGAATTAAATGTTGACAGTTTTATTAACACGTTAAACCTTCACAAGTGTCGAAAACCATCGGTTTATCTATATAAACTCAAGCACATACTAGGGGATCAGATGCAACGTATATTATTATTACGATAACGGAAACTTGAAAGAATTTTATGAAACATTATATTTATAAGTCTTAATTAAATAAAAATCATTTTATTTAATTCATTTATACTGTTACCATTCAACCAAGGTAAATACACTTTATTAAATTAAAGGTGTACATGTTTCGATAACTTATTATAAGTTTAACACTTAAAACGATAACAACTTATTAAATCTGTGATCATGCATTTTCATCAACTACATTCATATGTGCATTTTATTTGTGCATTTACTGAGACATACATAAATTACTTAGTTAATTTTACTGCTCCGTGATCATACCATATTAGCATACCTAGTGACATTCTACCACTGCTTTATCATTGAGGTGAGTTCATGGCCCCATCTTTTACTGTTTTGTAAACTGGGGGAGAAAACATACTTAATTATTGTTTATGCAAACGCTTATAGACAAAAACAGACTACTGCCTATTGTTTGCCTCATTATTCCCGTGGACTATAATAGTTAATAGTGTAGCGCCAAATGTTATTGACAAATCTATCTGGGTATTGACAACACCCGGCCTGCGTGACTTGCTATCACGAAACGCTTAGGCCAAGCAACAAGTTTATTTCATTGTCGGACTGAGGGTCTCTCTTCAGGATGACCTATTTAGGCACCTGAGCATCATGTCTAGCATCTATTACAGGGCGACAGGAACTACTATATTATGTGGATTTATGCGTTGTTATCCCCGTAGTGTTTTGCATATCAATACTTATACTTTTTGAACTAAACTCTATGAATTCACCAACCTCGTGTTAACTCCCACATTTTGCTTTATATGTTTTCTTAGGAAAATAAGCAGGTTCATGTGCATTGGATTCCAGCATCATAGGAAGTGTTGATACAAAAGTTGGATGATCCTTGCTTGACCCGAATTAGGCTTAATTCGGGTAGGCTGGGCTCCGGCTCTTGCACCAAGTGAATGTCTTGCTGCGATCCTACACACTAAAACAACATGCGTTAAGCTTACCGTGGGCACGTGTCCCACGATTAGACTCCAGCGTGAGAGTAAGTAATCGATTAGGGTTAAGAATCGGTTATAGGTTGAGAGTGTAGAGAATTTGATACCTCTGTGGAACCCTTAGGGGTTCCTTATATAGGGGGTGAAACCCTAATAGACTGTTACTGATGCTTCGGCCCCAAGCAAAGGATAAGTGCCATAATTAGCTTGATTGTTATCTTCTAATTATGGTTAGTGTATATCCTCTACTTTAGGGTAAATCCCAATCCTAATAAGATTGTGATTCTGTCTAACCCTATACCGGTCGTGTCGGGCTGTGGGCTGCATACATCTATGCGGCCACTATTCATTCGAAGCCCATAAGCTTAAATGACTTAATCCAACCCATTCGTGATGGGCCGGATGCGGGTAGTACCCGTGGGCCGGGTCCATGACCCGGTTGGAGACTATATGTCATCATGTCCCCCAGTCTAGTTGTTACAATCGTAGGCGTAACCTTTAGACTAACCAATGTCCCTTAGAGATCGATGTTGCGAACATAGCCGCACTATAAAAACGGTCGGCCGGGACAACATTAATGAAGTCATTAATGGTAGTCATGAGTCGGACGTTTTCTCTGCAAAAGTGCACCTGACAAGCCCACTCTTGAGCCACGTAAAACTGCTATGAGGTAACCCGTGGGTCCCTCTGACGGTTCAAATGTACCATGCATCCCATCCGTTGGATGGGCGTAGTGGATTACACGTGGCATTCATCCAGGGCACCTCGTAAATCGAGGCAACCCTATAAAAGACTTGTATGTGTTAACTGTGCACACACACAGTTAACAACTCTTTCCACCATTGTTATACTCGCTCCTATTCCTTCGATCATTCTCCTTCTTTTCCACAGAAATCCATCATACCAGGTTAGATCATCGTGCCCTTCTCCTCATTTGTATAAATTATGGTGAAGGATAACCCAACCATCACGTCTGAACTCAAAATACATGGATTTTCTTTCCGATTACTATATTCCTGAGAGCGTACACCCCGCCTATCCGGGCGATGGTGAAGCTATCACAGATGCTCCCCCTGGGAAAATAGGCGTTTATGCGCGTCTATTTGACGCGGCAAACTACCGTATTCCGTTGTCTAAATTCCTTGTAGATATCTTGACATACTATGATTTTCATATATCCCAACTCCAATGTATAGGAGCCTGCAAGATTAATCAATTTGAAATCACATGTCATACTTGTGAGGTAGCCCCTACTGTGAGCTTATTTAGGGGTTTTTACGTCCCTCAAATGGTAAATGGGTGGTTGTCGTTTAAAAAACGATCCGCGACCACCCCCATGTGTTATAGGAAACCCCTAGACTCCCTCAAGAAGTGGTACGACCACTAATTTTTCGTAGATGCCAAAGTGTTCCCACGACTTTTGTCCTCAAAAACAAAGTGTGACACGACTATCTTCCCCCAACCAGAGAGTATAGTTGTCAGGATGTAAAAACGTTAGACACCCATCGTACCGACTTTCATAAGGACCTACCGGAGCATTTCTTATGCTTAGTAGGGATCAGCCGTAACAATTTTGGTAGGGAGGATAGATATCCGTGCTTTCTGACTGAACGTAGACAGGGTAGGTATTTCCTTACATATGTATGTTCATTTAAATGTGACAATAATGCTTGTAATCATACTAACACATATGTATGCGTATGTCCGCAGAGATGAAGCTATTTGGACTGCTACGCCAGGGAGATCCAAGCAAGGTCGCGGAGGGATCCCGACCACTACGTGAGGGCGAGCCTCCTCTACTTGTCGCGATCGCTGGATGACCATCCCACTAGAATAAACAACCGAGCCACGGTTCGATGAACAGGGACCGGTGATTGAGAAGTCACCGTTGGACTTCACCGATGAAGATGGTGGTGAGCTGCTATTATAGAACGCTACCACCATCCAAGGTGAAAAGCAGCCAACTGATCTGTCCATCAACCGTACGTTTGGTGATGACGATGAAGAGGAGGAGGAAGTGGCACAGGAGACCGGGACCTCAAGGCAGCCAAAACCCACTTCCAGGAAGCGCAAATCCACCAGGAGGGTGGTGAAAGAGGTAGAGGTGGAGGCGGGGGAATTCAATGCGCCCCCCAAGAGGCTTAGTGAATATCACCCCAATTTCAAGAAGTGAGCAGCAACACATTACCGCAAGACAACCCCCTTTCTCGCCCTGCTGTAACAGAGGAGCAGGTAGACACACATGTGTGGAAGGCAACGCCAGTGAGCGCCGTAGCTCCCACTATCACTGAGCCGATGATAGATGCGACGTAAGTACCTCTTTATATTCCATCATATTTGTTGTGTATGAAACTGCAAAAACTTATAAGTGTTTGCTAAATAACAGGGTGGATCCTAGGACCGTGGCGCAGGAGAGGGAGGTTGAGAGGGAACCTTCCCCCATGATATCCGCGATTCCACCATCTCACCCCCCACTCACGCAGAAGAGCCTCAACATGAAGGCCCGGACTCCTGCCTTCGGACAGCCTGGAACCTGTCCAGTTTGGCAAGGCAAGAGGCAAAGTCCGAGTGCAAGGAGTTTATGGATCACTTGACTTCCCCACACTGGCGCAAGACTTGGATGAACTCAACCATGGGGTTCTCTTTGAACAGTTTAACGTAGCAAAGGCGTACCAGATAACACTTGGTGCGGCCCTACAACGCCGGTTTGAGGAGTCCTTGGCATATGTGCGCCGTGCGGATAGGAGGATGGCTCGTAGGGAGGAGCTGGTGGAGTAGCATGAGAAGACAATTGCCTTCCTACAGGCGGATTTGGTCGTGGCTGAGGCCACAATAAAAGAACAAATAAGCCACGCCAATGCCCGTAATGAGCGCATTGCTGAGTTGGAAGCGCTTCCCGAAGCGGCAAACGACAAGGTATGTATCCTTACACGGTTATGTGAATTTATGCGTGTAATACCCTCGTCTTTCTCATCCCATAGTAACCTTAATCTTTTTCATAGGTAGCCAGCCGAAGCCACGACCAAGACCGCTGCTGACCAAGCATCCGCCCTCGCAGAGGAGCGAGAGGCGTTGAAGGAGGAGTTAAGCAAGGAGTGGGCTGATATGGAGGAGCGAACGACCGAGGCCTTGGGCAAGATGGAGCACGAGTTGAGCGTACTAGACACAGATTGTGCTGAAGTGTTGTGCCCCCCACTTCTTACGGCCATTGCTGGTCGTAGGTGGATGGTGGGCCAAGGGACGCGTCTAGCCGTGACGAGAGTGATGGAGGCACCACAGTTCGCACAGGCTTTTGCTGATGTCGTGTCAGATGGCATCGATCACGGCAGGCATGAAGGGTTGACCAAGGCTGATGAATTAATAAGCAAGGGTGAAGACATCACTAAGCATGCCTATCACAACCCTGGGGCGGAAGCAAAGATGACAGCATCCATGGCCGCCCTGGGGGATATGGAGTACTCCTTCTTGTTCGACCTCGAAGCTATGAAGGATGCCTCCAATAAGGATATCATGGCAAAGCTTACACCGGACCTAATCCAGCTTACTCTTCAATATATGATGCAAGTTTAAAGGTCGTGAAGGGTGAGAAGCCATTGGATGAGCCGTTGGAGGCCAACCTAGCTAGGGCGTGTATCGGAAAGGAGGCTCGTGGTGAATCTCTTTGCGCCTTGATAGCCGAAGGCAAGAGAGAAGTAGGGAGTTCCTGCCTTCTATTTAGTTTATCTGTTGTAAACATTTGTTATATACGTCCGTGGTTGTCCACGGCTTTAGATTGTAATTCCAAGTTTGATACTTAGAATTTTAATGAGATATATGTCTGTGGTGATCACGAAAACTTTTGCTTGTACGTTTGAAACTTGTAACTATTCTTAGATATCATGTATCTGTTTGCATGACGTGTCACGGCTGGGTAAGAATAAAACTAAGTCTATAATTTACTAGACGTGCACTGTGTTTTTATCATGTCCGGCACTATGTAAGTAAGGCACGTGGGAACTTATTACAACGTCTTATAAATAAGGTGTCTAGTAAGGATACATGATCCACGTCACTGGGGTTGCATCCCTCTTATGCGACAAGTTGAATTATTAGGTTCACTTACTCCGCCTGGGAGTGAATAGTACATGTACGGCTGAATGAATGCATATGAACAAGTAATAACACATAAGAGAATAACAAATAATTCTAAGGACGCAAGACAATAATTTGCACAAGAACAGACCGTGGAGCTTGCTAGGCACCACGACATTTTATTAGAACGATTACGATTTTGTTTGACATAATTAAAATCCTAAGACAAATAGAACCTAGAAAACATGAAAACAAAAAATACATGGATCTTTATTGAAGCTGACTATAGCGTAGTGTCAATGCGGAGGCCGTAGCCTTTCAGAGATAGCATCTTTTAAGGTTGAAAATATTCCATGTACGATCCAAGTCACGGCCATCCATATCACGCAACTTGTACGCGCCTAGCCCCAAAGCTTCCGTGACCTCATACGGCCCTTCCCACTTTGGACCAAGTTTCCCTGTGCTCTCCGCACGACTTTCCTCATTAGCACGATAGAAAAAAATCCCTCGATCGAAAGGAAACACCCTTGACTTTGGAGTCATAATAAGCTTTCATTCGTGCCTTAGACTTAGCCTCACTGATGGCTGTTATCTCCCTTTTTTCCTCTAACAAGTCTAGATTGACCCGGAGTTGCTCATCGTTTGTGACGACGTTAACTTCCGCCATGCAGATTGTTGGCATCCCAATTTCTACTGGGATAACAACCTCGGTTCCATAGGCCAGCGTAAATGGAGTGTCCCGATTGGCTGTTTTGATCATTTTCCTATGTGCCCATAGGACATGTGGCAGTTCGTCCACCCATTTTGGTGCTTCTTTCGTCTAAGCGCGCCTAGATTCCTTCACCTAGGCTTTTATTCGCCCGCTCCACTAGACCATTAGTCTGTAGGTGTTTAACTGATGCGAAGCGCCTTCTGATGTTCAACGCCGCACACCAATCTTTGAATGGATTGTCCGCAAACTGTTTTCCGTTATCCGAAATGATCTCTCCTGGCAAACCAAAACGGCATACTATATTTTCCCAAAAAAACTTTTTTACATGTTTGCCCGTGATCGTTGTGACCGCCTTAGCTTCTATCCAGTGAGTGAAGTAGTCCATAGCTACGATCAAGAACTTTACGCCCCCTGCAGCAACAAGAAAAGGACCTGCAATGTCAATTCCCCACTTGTAGAATGGCCATGGGGATGTGATGGGTGTTAGTTCTTGTTGCGGATGTCGCGGTACTGGCCTGTGTACTTGGCAATTGCTGCATTTAAGAATCATGTCTCTTGCGTCCCGATGCATAGTTGGCCAATAGTATCCTGTGCGTAGAGCTCGTGCTACTACTGATCTAGGGCATGCGTGCATGCCGCACGACCCTTCATGTATTTCACTAATCACATAACTAGCTTGGCCTGGCCCGACGCATCGCAACCACGGGTGTAGGAAGGAACGCTTATATAGGACGCCATCTCGGAGTTTGAAATGTTGTGACTTCCTTTTGACGCGCCGCGCCTCCTTTTCGTCCTCAGGAAGGGTCTCATCAGCTAGATAGTTTATGATCGGGGTCATCCATGTAGGCCCCTCTTCATCAACTATGGTCGCTATCTCCCCTCCTGTAATGGACTTCTCCTTAAGTATTTCAGCCAACACCTGTTTGGATAGATGGGCAAAACTTGTAGACGCGATCTTGCTAAGAGCATCCGCCTTCTTGTTCTCGCCTCATGGCACCTGCTTGATAGAGAACTTACCAAAACAGGCGATGAGTGACTTTACTTTCTCCAAATATTGGATCATGTTTTCCTCTTTAGCTTCGTACCCTCCTAGGATGTGATTCGCAATGAGCCGTGAGTCCATGTAGGCCTCAAGGTTGCGGACTCCCATCCTAGCGGCGATTTTTAAACCCGCAATCAATGCTTCATATTCTACCTCATTATTCGTGGTTGTGAACTCAAAGCGCAAGGCGTAGGTGAATTCCATTCCTTCTGGATTTGTGAGTATGAGGCCAGCCCTGATCCGTCTGTGCAAGAAGATCCATCCATGAACGGAACCCATGGTTCCGATGGGATATCTTCCTTTTGCACCATTGGCTCATCCTCCTCGGGCTTCTCAATTATGAAATCTACCAAAATTTGGCCTTTGATGGTTGTCCTTGGTCTATAGGAGATGTTGTGTTCCCCCAGCAGGACGCTCTACTTCTGTAGTCTTCTTGCTACGTCTGGTTTAGAGATCATCTGTTTTATCGGTTGGTCTGTGCCTACCACTATTGGGTGCGCCTTGAAGTATCGGCGTAACCTTTTTGCGGCATAAACCAACGTTTCTCCATTGGTGAGTAATTCAGCTCTGGACCTTGTAGTGCTCTGCTTATGAAATAGACCGGAGTCTGGACTGAATCTCGATCAGTCATGAGAACTGCGCTTATTGCTCCATATGTAGCGGATAAGTACATGATTAGTTCCTCCTTAGGTCGCGGGGCGACCAACATGGAGAGAGCCGCGAGGTGTTGCTTGAGCTGCCCAAATGCCTCTTCCGCCTCTCTTGTCCAGCGAAAGTCTCCTTTCTTTAAGCACTTCTTGAGTGTTTTAAATAAAGGAAGTGAATTTTTTGCTGACGTTGATAGGAACCTATTGAGACCGGTCAACTTTCCATTAAGTGGTTGCACCTCTTTGAGTGTCCATGGGGATGGAAGCTGTAACACGGCGTCCGTCTTCTCAGGACAGGGATTGATGTCTTTTGGATTAATCATGTACCCAAGGAACATTCCTACGGTTTCTCCAAACGTGCATTATTTGGGATTCAGTTTCATGTTGATTTTCCTCAATGTGTCGAATTGCAAAGTAGTTCGTCCTCCGTATGGCTTTTGATAACCAAGTCGTCCACGTAGACTTCAAGGTTACGGCCTATCTGTGAGTCGAAGGCTTTATCAACAAGTCGTTGATATTTGGCGCCCGCGTTCTTGAATCCGAACGGCATTTTAGTGTAACAATATTCGCCCTGACTGGTATGGAACGTCGTTTTCTCCTCGTCTTCCTTCGCCATCTGATCTGATGGTATCCTTTATATGCGTCCTAGAAACATTTAAAAGAGGACCCACATAAGGATTCCACCTTCTAATCAATCTCTGGTAGCGGATTAGAAAGCCACTCATGGTAGTAGACCTCGCGCATAATTCCTTCGTCTACCAGCTTTCGTACCACGTCCAATATTACCTGGCTGCGTTCTGGTGCTTGGCCACGCTTCTTTTGTTTAACAGGTGGATATCCAGGGCGGATTTGAAGCTTATGTTCTGCTATCGAACGTGGTACGCCCGTCATATGTTTCGGCTCCCATGCGAATATATCAAGGTTTGCTTTAGGGAGAGAGCACATGGCCTTCTTCCCTTTTTCGGAGAGCGTTCCCCCGATAGCTACTTCTTGTTCCGGATATTCAGGGTGGATTACCACCTTCCAATTAGGGGGGTGGCGGTCCTTCCTTTATAGGAACTGGATGTATTGGTGTTGTCACGGCGTGACACTCGGATGCCGTTGTGATTGAATTGTAAATAGTGACAGTTCCCCCTCAACCGGGAACTTAAGCATGCCATGTGCCGTGGACGGGACTGCCCGTATGGCTAGGATACCTGGTCTTCCAATAATACCATTGTACGGAGAATGTGAACGTATCACCATGAAGTTCATCCACGCCATGGTGGAATGCTCATTATCTCCAATGGTTACCAGTAGACGCAGTTGCCCTATTGGTCAGATAGTGTCTCCACCGAAGCCAATTAGCGGCGATATGGTCGGCATCAGTTGGCTTTTGATCTCTGGTCGTAGCTGTACGAAGCAATGTTCGTAGAGTACTTCCGCCGATGATCCTCCATCCACATACATACGACGAACATTATGGGTTCCAATGCTTACCTCAATCGTGAGAGGTGCATCAGCCACGTTGCTCGCCGTGATAGGAGGGAACGAGATTTCCTTGCTGCGTGAAAATTTTTGAGTAACTTTCTCCTTCGTGTGACGCTACCATGATTGAATCATATATATGGTTGTAGGCTTGTCCTTTTGGGAGTCCATTTTGTCATACTTTTTGTTATCCTTCCCATCCTTCCAATCCTTGACCAGGTGTTTAAGTTTACCTGATTTAATCAACGACTCTATATGCTACTTGAGATGGATGCATTCCTCCGTGTCGTGACCCTTGTCATTATGGAACTCGCAGAAGCGAGTGCCTTGACGGCGATCAACTAGAGTCGTCATCGGAGGAGGTTTTGGAAAATTTGCTCCTTTTGTTAGCAAGATATCCCGATAAGTCATCTTTAGAGGGGTGAATTAGTCATCCGACCGTCCTCCTTTTTCCTGGTTTTTGTAATCCAGACTCCTCCCATTGTCGGAGTTACTTTGGCCGCCTGATTGCCTTCTAGGCTGATCGTTTGATCGGTAGCCGTGGTTCCCTTTTGTAGGGTAAACTGCAGCAATCGCGGTCTCCCCATCTATAAAATTCCGAACCCTTTCCATGAGTTCGTCAAAGTTCTTCGGCCGTTTATCATTAAGGCCCTGATTAGCTCCTTGTCCGTTATGGCGTGCATGTAATCAGAAATTTTGAGAACTTCTGGACACGCTTTGGTACGCGTGCACTCGTAATTGAAACGCTCCGTGAAGTCTTCTATAGACTCTCCGGGCCTCTGCTTGACGGTTTCCAATGAGACCGGGTCCCTATTGTACTTCTTCCGCTGAGTGTAATTGTTTTTTAACGCGGTACGTAGCTCGCCGAAGCTATCGATGCTCCGGTGAGGGAGTTTTTCAAACCAATCGCCGGCATTGTCAATCAAGGTTGAATTAAACATCTGGCACCATATAGGCATCAGCCATCGTTCAATTTTAGATTGTGTATCAAACACTTTTAGGTGATCATCCGGATCACCAGATCCATCATAGGTTTTAACGCACGCCGGCATACGCCGCTTCTTTTCCTCAGAGTAGTTTCGTATGCGAAGAGTGAAGGCATCCTCCCTGTCGTCGCACCACAGAAGGGAGAGATCTTCCTCCTCTTCATCACGATAATAGGGATCACCGTAGCGTCCTTCATCGTCCGATGGTGGTTGTAAGGAATGCCTATGTCGGCGACGTCTGGGGGGATGGTCATCCAAATTAGACCTCGAAGGGTCATTAGCGGGGGGGCGGTGCCCCACCTCTATGATGGGCACTTTTTTGAGAAGGAGCTTCCTGCCCACCAGAGTTTATCCTACGCCACACATTTGTGAAAAGGGCACTTTTGAGAGAAGGAGCTTCCTTCCAACACCGGGCGTCCAGTGGAGCCGTCGGATCTATCCCCA